>JARKIF010000018.1:0-1287402 GCA_029378245.1 Roridomyces roridus
CGGAATGTCGAACGAAGGAGGAAGGACGGGCTGTAAAAGGCGTCAATAAAACAAGCGAGGAGACGAAGCGTATTGAGACGCACGCGAGAAGGATCATCGGAAGGAATCATGGGTCGATAGGCAGCCGTGCCTTTCAGGTTCTTGTTGCCAAGACCGGAGACGTCGTTGAGACGGGCAAGCACGTCAAAGCACTGGGCAAAGAACGCCTCGATCTCGGGGATGACTTCCCCTTGCGCGTGATCGCGATAGCGTTTCTAAGAAGGAGTTAGCCGTTTCAAAAAGAGAAAAGAACGAGACGTACCAAGAACTGAAAATAGTGTTGGGTCTCGCGGACGAGAACAGACAAAGTAACCGGTTCCAACGGACGAGTGGTGTCAAAACGATCGGTGAAGAAGACGAAAGCACGGTCACCACCGTCGCGGATGGGTTTCCACGGGTCCGAGAGGAAGCGAGCCTTGGCCGAGGCAGAGTCGAGAGGTCGAGGCCTCGGAGCCATAAGTCGGTACGGACTTGGTGGGACCGCCACGTAGTCGAGAATGAGAGGAGGCGTGGTGGAGATACGAGTCGAAGACGAGTAACCAGAAGAGCCTGCCAGGCGAATGCGGGAAGACGACAAGCAGAGTAGAGGAAAAGAAAACGAGAAGGGCGAAAGTCTTGATGAGTCGACTCTTAAAAAGGGGCTCATGGAAGGAGATTCCTGGGAAAAGATCAGGAATAGACTTGCAATAGAAATGACTCGAGACCAGGACCCTGAGTTGAAAAGAAGCCAAGACAACCGGGCAGCCGGTACGGCGCTAAAATTGAATGGCTGGGAAAAACAAGTATAGATAGCACGAACCTCGAGGACTATGGTCTCGCTGGTTCGTGGGTGGTCTACCAGCACGATACAAGCACGGAACGAATAGAATAACGAAGAAGACGCGTGTCTTCAATAGTTGGAGCGAAAATCGCGAGAGGGGCGCGTGAGACTCCGGTGAGAAAAAAAAAATTAGCGGAAAATCCAGCACAGCCTTTTCAGTTAAGGGTGGATCAAAGATCCGCGGAAGCTACCTCGTGGAGCACGGGAGCTATCGGTGAATGAACGAAGACAATTTGGGCTCAAAATAAAACAATTGAAACAGACGTTCGAGGGGGCTATCAGTCCTCGAACCTCTAAATCGATGAATTATGATCGCGCATGTTCACGACCGGGGACGGTCGAGATTTAGTGAAGGGGAGATGATACGACTGCGTATTTCGCACGCGTGAAATCTGGCTAATTAGCTGTTTTGGTGCGCACACCAATGCCTCTGTCAGGTGATATACAATAAGGGATAGGACCGAGCTCCGTGTCGCTATTCGTGTATTAATGAGACAAGTACAAGTCGTCAGTACACTACGCTTGGCTATTCGTTCAAGTGGTCGGTTGTAGTGACTCCAATAGGCGGTTCGCGGGGACTACTACTTGTGGAGATACCATACCCAAGGAGATATACCAAGCCCAGGTGTATTCAGAAATGAGCTAGACTAGCTATAGAGCAAAGACGAAGGTTGCGCGGACGCGCAGTACTATCATGACAAGGTTCGCGGAGTACCTCGCGGACCGGTATAAGTCTATATATATGTATACAAACAGAGTGGCTCGCGTAGGCGAGTTGGAGGAAATACTACCATTCGTTCCGGTATTGCAGAGACACCCAGAAAAGAGATGACAAGTGGGCGAGTCGAACTCGCGCAGGCAGACTAGTATGATCGAGAACTGATCCGAGTACGATCATGATCATGAAAAGCGGCGGAGTCGCGGCAGACGATCAGAGCGATGATCGCGTCTGACAGAATATGCCAGGAGTAAGCTCTGGATGACGAAGATGGCGGACCGAGGTTATTTATGGACCTGGGTCGAGGGCTGTAGTCATAATGGGAGCTGGCTCAGCAAGAGAGTGTAATGAAACGACGGAATCAAATTACCAGGCCAATCGGCTCGAATGCCAAGGCGGCATGACCACCGATCAGACGGGCCAAGCAGCGACATAAGCAGCAGTACCACGCGAAGCGGGTCGAGGGGATGTAATATAGGTGACAGGACACCTAGGATTATAGGGAAAGTACGGAAATAGGGATGGCAGGCGCGTAATAGTAGTTATATCATCAGACCAGTAGGGAGTAGTATATAAGGCCTGTAGATCCCGCCCTTGCAGCATTGCATTGTACGCCTTCTTGCCTAGACATTGGGTCGAAGCTTGATCTGTGGTTATAGTGCAGTCTTGTGACTTCCGCGGAGATTTGTTGTATCATTTCTCTTAGCTTAGACGCAATATCAAAGGCACCCGAGCTCTGGTTCAACTTGGGTCAGCTATAGTAACATACTTAAGGGGTAGTGGGTTGCCCTCTGTGCTATAGTTCCTCTTCGTGTTGTATCGAAGTTGTATTGGTGTTTGGATATTGTGTGTTTCGGTCAATAAAATATAAAACCTTTTAACATCGTAACCTCGTGTTCGTTGTGAGCAGTCTACAAACCAGTCAAGAGATTCCTCTTAGTTCAAAGACATTGAACTTGGTGTGAAACCTCGAGAGTCAACCTACAAGCTTCTGAGAACCAAACCGCGGAGTATCAGTCTTATCTGTATACTTCAGACGACCCCGAACTCAACCGTTAGGTGTCAGCGTGCTAGTCAAGGAATTGTGTGTGTGTTGTGTGTGTTGTGTGGTTAGTGTGTTGTGGAGTTGTATCGCTTCGCGGTCTACTTCTAGGACATTACCTACTCGAGCAATCTACTATACACTAGTGCGCGTGACGCTGCGTATCAACGGACTTATGCGGCTATGTGGATATAAGCTGATTAAGTCCGCACGGAATGATCAAGTGGATATCCTGATGAATACCAAGTCCGGGGGAAACGCTCAGATACCTTCATCGCGTGAAAACCCGAATACCCGGATAGAACCGAGGAGCGCGTGATGCGCTTCGACGTCGGGAGGCATCCCGACGTGACCGGAGTTGAGTACCGGAGTTGGCGTTGGAACGGGACATAACAGTATCCCCCTCTTAGGCTCTTGCCCTCAAGAGCCCAAGAGAACGGTAGAAATGATTGCCGGTAGCCGAATGAATTGCCGGAACCGAACAAAGAAAGTTTGGCGAAGTTTGTTCCGGATCGATTTTCTCTCTTTGACTCATACCACCATGTCGACCCACTCGCGCCACTCCCTGCCCCCTCATCGCGACGACGAAGACAAGGACAAGAAAAACCAAGCCCCGACCTCGGACCCAGAGGACGACGACGAGGTCTCGCCGGAGGCCATTGCGAAGCTGGAGGAGGCGCTGGCCAAGGCGAAGGAAAAGGCAGCGAAGGCGAAGGAGGCGAAGAGGGCCAAGGAGGAGAGGTTGGCGGCTGAGAGAGAGGCGGAGGAACGAAGGAAGGCGGAGTTGGCGATGGAGACTGAGAGACGCGAGCGTCTCGTGAATGAAGTGGCGCAGAGGCGCGACCTCAATCAAGAGCTCTGGGAGGAAGCCGAAGGACTCACTCTGGAACGACACGCCCCTCGCCACCAACACAGGGGGGAAGGCATCTTTTCCGCACCGCGGAAATACTTTATTTACGCAACATTTCCGCAGTATTTCCGCAACATTTCCGCCAGCTCCGAAAATAGGTGATAAAAATCAAAATCTGCCAATTTAGCAGAGAATCTCATGATTATGTAATGAAATCAACACATTTCCGCCATGCGGAAATGTTGCGGAAATACTGCGGAAATACAAAATTCCCGCTGTGCGGAAAAGTGAGGTCCCCCCCTGTGCAACCCCCTAACCCCCGCGACCTCATGACCCAGGGTACTGCCAAGGTCCCCCTCCACTTCCTCATCGACCTCGCCTACTACGCCAAGATTGGCCGGGATTACGTCATCCACGAGGATGAAGATCGTCAGCCCTCGACGCCTGGAGAGGACGATTACGCGGGGATCGAGTGGGATGAAGAGGAGGAGAAGGTTGAGGAAGTAGTGGAACCGGAGCCGGAGCCGGAGGTGGGTGTCGTCGATGAAGACGAAGATGACGCGAAGCCGTTGTCGCGGAGGAAGGAGCCGAGGAAGGGTAAGGGGAAGGCTCGCGCGAAGACGCCGGAGGTTGTGGATTCCGTCGCTGGAGACGACGAGGAGAACGAAGGTGAGTGCTTTTCCTTCATTTTTGATTTTACTCATCTTCTCTTTTAGCTTGTGACAACTGTCGGCGTCTTGGAGCGGCCTGCGTCAACTCCGGCGGAGCCAAAGCTCGGGCCTGCGATTTGTGCCGGCAGAAGCGGATCGCGTGCAGAAGGACGGATGGACCACCACCACCACCTCCCAAGCGTGGGAAAAAACAAAACGTCACCATCCGAAAACCCCGCACCTCTCCCTTCGTTCCCTCCACTCTCGTCTCTGTCACGCCCAAACGTGGGCGTGCTCAATCGTCCTCCATCTCGGTCTCGCCTCCCCCCGTGCCTGTCAAGAGGCCTCGTCTTGCTCGCCGAGTCGTTGAAGATGACAACGACTTGATGGATTTCGGCGACGAGCCGAAGGACGTCGTTCCCGCGCCTCCCGTTGACCCTCGCCCCGTAACTCCGGATCGTGTCTCAGACGATTGGGACAACGACCATGGGAATTCGATGTACGAGGAAGCCGAGGATGCGGATGCCAGAGAGGCTCGGAGGCAGGCGGAGCAGGATCGACGCCAACGCGTCTTTGAGGAAGAGCTGGAGGCGTGGAAGGCGAGGCAGGGAGGAGAGGAGTTGAATGGAGAAGAAGACGAAGAGGAGTGGACTGGGATCCAGTTGGACGCCGAGGCGGAGGAGCCTGAGGGGTCCGGAATGGAGTTGGAGGATGGAGAAATTGAGCATGTATGGTCGACATGAACGTCGATCCGGAGGAGGATGAGGTGAAGGGACCGGAGGGGGCTAAGGAGCCCTTGTTCTTGCCGGGGGATGACGACGAGAAGTCGGAGGAAGAAATGATTCCACCGGTGGAGACCGAGCCCGAGATCGCGTCGAGTCCGGATACGGCGAAGAATGGTGACGACGAATTGGCGGAGGATTGACATTGTAGATAGTCGCCGGATTCGTTAAAAAACGAACGTTTGTATAAGTAGAGGCAAAATGTAAATAGATTTTGATGAACGAACGTTTACCCGGCCGAGGTATTGAACCTGAAGTTGGAAAGGCTCGGCCGGGGTTTGACAATTAGGTTTGTAACGGGCCAGGCTTGTCGGGATATCGGCGATGGAAGTCTTCCAACGCCTCACCTGCCTGTATGTCGTCTGCTCCAACCCATGTGAATTGTTCATCCGTGTTCTCGTAGCCCATCCATTCGACCAAGTACCGGAGTTTAATCCGGTACCTCTGGTCGAGCTTGGAGTCAACGATTTGTTTGACCTCGAAATGCTCTTCGCCGTCGACCTCTACCGGAGGTGGTGGAGGGATTTCTCGACCGGGGAAGGGATTCCGGAAGTGGGGTTCGAGTTGAGAAACATGGAAAACTGGGTGAACCTGGGACAGATTTTTTGGAAGTCGCACCTGGAACGAGGCAGCGCTAGGTTTTCCAATAACCTCGTACGGACCGATGTGCGTCTCCGAGAACTTCGGAGTTGGACGCTTGGTCTTGATGTACTTGGTGGAAATGAACACCTCATCGCCGACTTTGATGTCCGGATGTTGAATGCGTTTCCGGTCCGCCGTTTCCTTGTAAGTACTTTGTGCAGACCGGATTTGGTCCCGGAGGAACTCGTGGAGTTCGTTGAGATTGACCACGAAGTCGCGAGCGTATGTGTTGGCGACGTTGAGTTCTGGATGGACGGACAGGAGGGGATCGTGGCCTTTATTCACGAAGAACGGAGTAATGCCTGTGGAGGCATTAGGAGCGTTGTTCAACGAGAATTCGGCAAGAGGAAGGAGTGTATCCCAATCATCCTGTTGGTAAGAGCAGTAAATGCGGATGTACTGCTCGACCGTCTGGTTCATCCGTTCCGTTTGACCATCAGCTTCCGGATGGTAACCCGAAGTATAATGGATCTTCATGTCGAGGAGTTCGCCCAAAGAACGAAAGAAGGAAGATATGAATTCGGAACCCCGGTCACAAGTGACGTGTGCCGGAACTCCGTGTTTGGAGAAAACGTGAATGAGGAACATCCGGGCGAGTGTCGGAGAGTCGATGTGAACGTCGCAGGGAATGAGGATAACCTGCTTCGAAGCACGATCAACGATCACAAGAATACAATCGTACTCGCCGGAGGCCGGAAGTTGCTCGATGAAGTCCATGGATATCGAATGCCATGGACGAAGAGGGTTTCAGGAGACCGTAAGGACGGTGCCTGGGCTTCTTGTTCCTTGCACACGTGACGCAGGACTTGACATAGTCTTTGACGAAGTCGCGACAATTTGGCCAAGTGAATTCCTTCCGGATCAAAGCCAGCGTCCTGTTCTGTCCGAAGTGACCAGCAAGAATATGATCATGCTTAAACTGGCAAACACGTACACGGAGCTCCGGTGAAGAACCGGAGCATGAGGGAACATAGATTCGTCCGTCTAAGCGGAGTAAGCCAGCCTCGTCTGTCGTCCAGCGAGGGTTGGTGCCGGTTTTAGCGAGTTCCAGACCCGCAAGGGCGTGAGGATCGTCGGAGAGATGAGTCCGGATGTCGGAGTAGAGCTTCTCGACGTCCAAAATGACCGATGACCGGAGTACGATTTCTTCAAGAAATGTCGCCCGGAGTGACGCGGAGAGGTGTTCGGAGGCGAAAATTGGCCGAAAATTTTGCGGATTGGCCTGAACATAATCCCTATCCCCCTCTTTAGCATAGACGTCCCATCGTCTAGTTAACGCGTCAGGTTTTCCCCCAAGCCGTCCAGGACGGAACTGGATGAGCATATTAAACGCGGAGAGTTTCTCCGACCAGCGAACCTGTCGACGAGTAAGCGTCTTTGTGGTAGCAAAATACTCCAGGTTCTTGTGGTCGGTGTCAACATCCACTGTAAGAGGAGCTCCTTCGAGGTATTGGCGCCAATGCTCGAAAGCGTCGAAGATGGCGAGGAGTTCCTTGTCGTGGGTGTCGTAGTTGAGCTCCGCGTTCTGCAGAGTCCGGCTCCGGAATGCGAGGGGATGGATGTCGCCGTCGTCTCCTTGAATTGATAGGATGGAGGCGATGGCGTAGTCCGAAGCGTCCATTTCGACCGTAAGTTGACGGCCGGGAACCCAGTGATGGAGAACCGGAGCTTCGGTGAAAGCCCTCTTGAGCGTCTCAAACGCGTCTTGGCAGGTGGAGGTCCAGTCCCACTTCAAGCCCTTACGCGTGAGGCGTGTCAGGGTGACCGTGATACCGGAGTAATTCCAGATGAATCTACGGTAGAAGTTGCAAAAGCCAAGGAATGACTGAACGTCCTTAACTTTGCGTGGGACCGGCCATTCCATTATCGCCGCAATCTTCTCCTCGGCCATCCGGAATCCATCCGGAGAGAGAATATAGCCGAGGTACTCGCACGTTGTTACACCGAACTCGCATTTGGGGGGTTTGCAGTACAAACCGGAGGCCCGGAGGCGCCGGAGTACTTCCCGTACGTGCGCTGTGTGCTGAGTTTCGTCTCCGGAGTAAACCAGAATGTCATCCAAATAGACAACGACGTAAACGTCAAGCAAGTCCGCGAACAGGCTATTCAGGAAGCGCTGAAAAGCCGCCGGAGCGTTGGATAAACCCTCCGGTACGACTCTGAAGTTGAAAGAGCCGTAGCGAGTCCGAAATGCAGTTTTGGACTCATCGTCCTCAGCAACTCAGAGAAGATGGTAAGCGTGCCGAAGATCAAGTTTGGTATAGATACGCGCCTTTCCCGGAGCATCCAAGAGGTCAGCAATCAACGGAAGAGGATAGCGATCCTTCTTCGTGATGCGGTTGAGACCTCTGTAATCGACACAGAGTCGGAGCGAACCATCCTTCTTCTTGGCGAAAAGAATAGGAGCTCCATGATTCGACCGGGACGGGTAGATAAACCCGGAGCGAATATTCTTGTCGATGAACTCGCGGAGTGCAGCGAGCTCGGATTGCGATAGGGAGTAGACGTGCCCGACCGGAGGGACTTCGCCGTCGATCGTTTCGATCTTGAGATCGTATTCGCGGTGAGGAGGAAGGTTGTACGCTTCCTGCTCTGAAAATACGTCAGCGAAGTCATGGTACTCCGAAGGAATTTTAGACAGGTCCGGATCCTCTAGGGAACCGGACTTGGCTGTAACTTCTTCCTTTGGTTGAGCCTGCATCGTAAACTGCTGGACGTCCTTGTCCTTGAGGATAGAACGGTAAGCTGCAGCAGAGACCAGAGAGATTTTTGGTGGAGTAATGAATGGACGAGGCTCGGTGGCCTCGGAGTGTTGCTCTGAAGGAGCTGGGGTCGATGGCGACGATGTCGGAGTCGGGACCGGAGTTGGGGTCCCAGAACCGGAGGAGAGAGACTCGACCGGAGTTGGTGTCGACACAAGATTCCCATTAGATGTGGTCCGGAAAGCGATACTAGCATTCTTCCAGTCAATCAACGGATTGTAGCGGTGAAGCCAGTTGTATCCGAGGACCATGTCGCAGGGAGGATCAAGACGGGTGACATAGAATTCCATTAAATGGACGTCGCCGGAAGGAAACCGGATGAGCAGCCGGATCTGACGGTTAATGATCGAGGACGAGCCATCCAAATACCGCACCTTGACCGGAGGTACAGAATAAGGGAGATAACCCTTTTCGTCACAGAACCTGTCTGAGACGAAACAATGCGATGAACCGGAGTCCACGAGCGCATTAATATGGGAGTTGAATCCCTCGGCAAGTTGCCTCGATACATCGGACGAGCCTAGGGTTACGCCTAGTTCACGCTCGTCCAGAGATACATAGTCCGCGCGCAGTAGAGATAGAAAAAGTAAAACGTAAAGGGCATTAGATGAAAGAGAGGAAGCGTTGAGTCGTACCTCGGGAAGATCCCCGCCGTCAACGCAGTCCGGACTGGGGATTGAGGCGTCCGGACTGCGGCCTAATTTTTTGGCGCGGCCGGGGTTGTCGACGCAGGGGCTGCGGGAGCGGAAGTTGTAGCAGCAGGGGCCGGAGTGGTCTGAGATCCACGGCCAGCGACCGGAGTAGTCCGCTTGGGACAATCGGACGCTTGGTGACCTGCCTCTCCGCAGTACATGCAGAGATTGTTCGCCTTGCGGCGATCCCGTTCCTCCTGCTTCAGCTTACCACCCTGGGTGAGATTCTTCTCATAGGGCTTGGCCTTCTTCGGGGGCGGATTCTTGTTGGGAGCCGGATTGGTCTGGGCAGCGTTGTTGTTACCGGAGGGAGTTTTTGAATCCTTCCTAGGATTTCCCTTGCGGTTTTGCTGACCAGACGAATTACCGGAGTTACCGGAGTTGCCAGACGAGTTACCGGAGTTGGAGTTCTTGGCGTTGTTGCCGGATTTCGGATTGTCGTTACCGGAACCGGAGCCAGAACCTCCACCACCGCCCATCCGCTTTTTTCTCTCCCGCTCTCTCTGTCTCTCCTTCTCGAACTTCCAGTAGATGAAATCCAAACGAGTAGCCTCAGTGCGGAGTCCAATGTACGTGTCGGGATAAATCGCAGTCTTGAGGTTGTCTTTAAGACGAAGAGCCAGCGCACGATAGTACATGAACTTGAGGTTCTCATCCGACCAAGGGAGGTAAGGCCGAAGAGTGTCGAATTTGAGATGGAAGTCGATAATGGTCTCGTTGTTGGCCATGTGGAGATCGAGGACCTCTTCCTGGGCGTCTCCGACCGGATCGACCGGACCGAAGCAGTTGAAGAGTTCCTGCGAGAAAGCAGCCCAATTGTCGTCCCATTCCGGAGGTGTCTGGGACTCGATCACCGGAGTGAAGTGCAAGAGCGCGCGACCTTTGAGGTAAGAGATCACGAAGATAATCTTGCTCGAGTCCGTGACAAAGTCCTGTGGTTGTTCTCCAAAACGAAGAGAACACTGCGTGTAGAATATACGCAGCTTTGAAGGATCTTCTCCATCGAAAGGGTCCGGATTCCGAAGGTTTGACCGTCCCGACCTCTGAGCAGGTGGGTTTCTGAATTGCGTAGCGGCGTCCCTAAACGCCTGGGCGGTCTCATACATCATGTAAGCCATGTACGGATCAGTGCCAGGCGCAGGTTGGGGAGGACCGCTAGGGGGAAAAAATCCCCCGGGAAATCCCCCAGGAGGCCCGCCTCCGCCCCCTCCTCCACCGGGGTTTCCACCTCCTGGATATCCTCCAGGGGGTCCACCACCGGGATTGCCACCTCCACCACCACCGCCATATGGAGGGCCCGGAGGCCCACCACCTGGAAATCCACCTCCGGGGGGCCCCAGAGGGCCACCTCCTCCATATCCACCTGGTGGTCCCGGAGGACCGCCCTGATGAACGGAGGAACTATGGCTGAGCGGATCCGTTTCGTCATCCGAATCACCGGGACGAGCTTGAGTACCTGCTGGAGCTGGCTCCGGACGCATTCCTACGCCGGAGGCACGATAAGCACCAAAACGAACTTGCGTGGGATGGCGTCCATACTCCCGGTTAGACATTCCATCGTCTGACCGGAGTACCTGAATGGACTCCCAAGGATGTAGGGCTTCAAAGCGTTGAAGCCCAGCAAGATAGCGTTCGTCGGTGGTATAGTTGCGCCGGTTGTTAAACCAGTCATCGAAGCGAGAGCTCTCCGGAATAGTGCCCATAGGTTCGAAGTTAGGACGGGGTAGAACTAGAGGAATTCCATCGTCAGATTCATCATCGTGAAGGCGTGACTCAGCCAATTGTCGAGACAAATCCGCGATATGCTCTTCCGCGCGCACTTCCCGGATTGAAGCCGAAGTCGGTTCGCGGTTTTGAAACCGGGGAACGGACGGTGAAATCGGGAAATTCATGGGGATGGTATAGCGCTGTGCGGTGGATTGGTTTTGAGCCGGAGTGTTCCGGGCCAAACCACCGGCGGAACGAGACGGGGAATTAGGCAAAGGAGGTAAGTTTGGGTCCCAATTTGAACCGGGAGACGGAACGAACCGATCTCGGTAAGGACCATACGGCGGGATCGAGAACTGACCCGTCGCAGCAGGGGGGGTTTGTAGGATCGGTGGAACCGGGTTTTGTATCGAAGGACGAACGATCAACGGAATTTGAGCGAATATAGTAGACTGACGTCTACGTCTATTGTCAATTGCCGTGGAGTCCTCAGAAAGCCGGTTGTCTTGAATGCGTATGCGTTGATCCGTGTTGGGAGGTTGGTTGGGTTGATTAGGGGGTAGGTTAGACATAGCGAAGACGTGCGGAGTTGATAATACTGTTACGATCCGATTCCAAAAGACAAGTCCGGAGTAGATGCCGGAACTCCGGTAGTGACCGGAGTTGGAAGGAGTCGACCGGAGGAGCGATCTAAGAGCACCACAGAGGAGTAGGGTGTCAAAGACGCCTTGCTATGTTGATAGGAAGGGAAGGAGTAGGAACCAGCCAAGACGAGTAGTCAAGAACGTCAATTATCAACTAAGGTTGAATACAGATAAGGAAAGTCTTATATACGAGTAAGTAGAGATATATGTCATTACCACAGACCAATAATAGAAACGGACTTATGCGGCTAGGTGGATATAAGCTGATTAAGTCCGCACAGAATGATCAAGTGGATATCCTGATGAATACCAAGTCCGGGGGAAATGCTCAGATACCTTCATCGCGTGAAAACCCGAATACCCGGATAGAACCGAGGAGCGCGTGATGCGCTTCGACGTCGGGAGGCATCCCGACGTGACCGGAGTTGACACAGGGGGGAAGGCATCTTTTCTGCACCGCGGAAATACTTTATTTACGCAACATTTCCGCCAGCTCCGAAAATAGGTGATAAAAATCAAAATCTGCCAATTTAGCAGAGAATCTTATGATTATGTAATGAAATCAACACATTTCCGCCATGCGGAAATGTTGCGGAAATCATGCGGAAATACTGCGGAAATATAAAATTCCCGCTGTGCGGAAAAGTGAGGTTCCCCCCTGTGTGAGTACCGGAGTTGAGTACCGGAGTTGAGGTACCGGAGTTGGCGTTGGAACGGGACATAACAGTTGATCAAAATTGATCACAATCTATTACAATCACTTATCATCCCATAATAGCCACATCCAATTATAATTTGGATCACGTTTTTCCGACATATAGACCGATCGTGCCGCTGTATATGCAGTGTTCGCACTACTCGAAAACACTTTTCTCATCAACACCTCCCTGTTGAACAACAACTCCATCGTGATGGACAAGAAGAAACGAGTTCGGATGTTGTACATGCATTGTCACGCGCTGACCTATTTGCGCACGTGACAACGCCAAATAAACCAGATATACATTGGCGCCGTACAGCGTTAAAGTCATGGGAACCCCGTCTCGATCGGATTGAGGAAGAAGCCGAGGAAGACATTATTTAAAGATGTGGGAACAGTTTCATAATTATGAACGACAGTGTGGATGAGGGAAGGAGTTTTCGATCAGTGAACTGTCAGATCATGACAGGCTTCTATGAAGAACACGGTGTAGACACGACAATAGGAGACGACAAAGGTGCAGGACAATAGTGCATGTCGGAAGCCAGGACAATTAGTGTAGCATCGTAGATCTATTCCTCATAGTATAAAAGCAGTAGCTAGTCGTCGTATTCTGTACCCTCTCCTAGACTTTTATTCAGTTCATTTTACGAGCTTTAGTAGCGCACTACCCAATCCGCAGCATCTTACCGCTGTTGGACGCGTGAAACAAGTCTTGTCGTGACATGCATGGACTCAGGGAATATAGCAACGATGACCTCAAACAGCTCGAGCGCGACGCCCAGAAGTATCATTGGGAACCTCTCCAGGAATTTTTCGACTTTTTCACCGACTACCCCGGGTTTGACTTAGAGTGGCCCGTCGGTTTCTTTTATCCCTCATCGACGTATCTGGCATCAACGCCATCCCCAGAGCGATACATACTCATGCCTCTCCGAAAGGACGTTGATGTATTTATCCAGCTTGCGCAGGAAAAACAAAGGCGTTGTCGAAAGGGCAGCTCCAGAATGGTGTCCTATTAGATCATCTTGGCCCAAAGGAAACTCTCTCGCACCGCGCAGAATCGACTACCCCCGACGTCCCTGCCAGCATCAGCTCGTCACGCGGACGGTCGACCAAATTCCGCGTGCTCTTGGCGCCCACTACCGAGGAAGAGCGTGTTGAGGACGGGGCTTCGTCAAAGAGGAAGAATAAGCGTTGAGGGAGGAGGCTTTGTCGTCGAGGTGTGACCGTACTGAATCTAATGAGGAGGAAGGACAAGTAGTCTAGATCTTGTATGGCCATATTGCTCAATATTTTACCGAATTCGACGTAGGGAACCCGGCGGCACAGGTCATATACTCATTCAGAATGAACAAAATCAACCATGAATTGATCGCGAAAACCCATTTGAACCGTGGGCAAACCGTGGGCTGATCGATCACACTAATCAATCAGCGCATGATCCGTCACACAGCCACACAACCCCTTGCTTCCGACTTGCCACGAATCTCGCCTTCTTGTCCGATCCATTCCCAGGTTCCAGCGAGAGGATCCGGCTTGGTGTCTGAATCTTTTGTCTACTCTGTTGGCATCCCAGCCTATCTCACTTGGCTCCTGGTCCTCTTCCGTTGCCGTGTCCGACTCAATCCACATAACCTGGGCTCATTCTTCTCGTACACTTTAATCTTCTACGCAATTCACCCTCTCGTTTTGCTCACTTTTGTTGAGCCACTTCCATTCCTTACCACACTCCTTCATCACAACTCTTTGATGAATACCGGTACCACACCACAAGTTACAACCTCCATGGCCACCATCATACCCGACACTCAACAAAAGAAAGCAAGCTGGTGTGCTCTGACCCGATGTCGCGGGGTCAGAGCACACCAGCTTATTTCGGATGAATGTCGGGTATGCTGCCGGCGATGAAGGTCTTGACTATTGTGGTGTGGACCGTGTGGTATTCATTGAGCGCGGCTATACGTGGTAGCTGCCGATCTGATCCGTGTCACAGCCACACTATGGCTTGTCTGTGACCACCATCTCGTCCTTGTCTACAGTCTAGTCCCTGGATCCGACGCGAAGGTTGATTTTTTTCGGTGGCATTCGTCTCTTGGAGAAGTTCTCATGGACGCCGTGACCGCTTGCCACGATCGGTCACGGTTCTCTCAAACTGCTCAAACTGCGCCTGCCGTTCCAAGGATGATTCCCAGAAAGCACTCGGAAGATCAGTTCAACCAGCCGGGAGATACCAAACCTTAGTGCTCACTACGGTGGATACACTCGGGCTGCAACCTCTACCCTTCATCCCAAGCTTGACTGCGATCAGATGCCGCACGTAATCGTGGCCCTCACAGTTCACTCGATAACAGGTCTCGACTGGATTTCGCCATACAACAGCGAGGGTGGTCTCTCCATATTCTGGAGCTTGGCACATCGTAGGTTGTCGGTCGTGCAGGCAACGTGCAGGCGCTTTGAGATTCCGGGAGTTTGTTGAAGAACAAGACGCTGAACCATGGTGGAACAGTGTGGAACCGATGTCTCATTCACTTGCGCCTCTCCGAGAAGGCAACGCCTAGGATGTAGAGAGACGACGTCCGTCACGCGTGCCCAGGTACATTGTCAACAATCTCGTCCGAGTCGTTGAGTGATGTGTTTAAATTTGTTGCCAGCAGCCGACGGCCCGATTCTCCTGCCTTGCTCCTGCCACAATCTCGGCGTTGGAATGATATCCAAACGCGGGGCTTCTGTTCCTCGTTGTATTTTTATACGTCTTCTTCGCTATTAAAGGGTCCTCCTGGCTCATCCTTGGCCTCACCATCGTTCTCGTTCCGATCATGGACTCGTTCCGATCATGGACTCATTCTCCTCGAGCTCTGAAGCCATTTTGAATCCAACTTTGGGCAGCCCTTCCAGCTACCCTTGCTAGGCCTTTCATCCACATATTTTCTAAGTCTTGAGCAGAATCCTTTCGAAATATCTTGGCGGCAAGATGAACGTCGCTTCAGAACTCGCGATCGGCTTTTGTTCTCTGGCGAGGCACCTTTCTTGTGCGGTGCGTGCCCGATGGGCCAGCAGACGAGCGAGGGTCGTCAGTATTCTGTCTAGCGCGGTTCCTTTCATCCACATCTCGTCGGTCAATCTTACACCGACATGGTCCAGGGCTTTCAGAAGAATTAAACATGTCGATGTTGGTCCGAGGCCATTCCCTCGGAGTCGCTTGCACTCCTAGCTTGTAGTATGTACTCACTCAGGGAGGTCACAAAATTGGAAAACCGGCAAGAAGACTGGTAGCCTTACACGTTGGCAATCACACCTTTGCACAGCACTGTCAGGTACTCATCTTTCTTGGACCCACAACAGAGCATCTCTCTCTCTACTCTCATTCTGCTCAAATGTCACATGTAATTGCCTATGGAGGTGCGATTTGTGCTCATTCTACATACCGGATACTCAGTGGATGACAGGTCTGGACTGGATCACGCCATACGACTCCGATGGTGACCTCTTCATCTTCTGGAGCTTGGCATACCGTAGGCTGCTGGTTGTTCAAGCTCTGGGACAATACGCCGCGTTTGTTGAGAAAGAAGACTACATCGCGTGGTGGAACCAGTGTCTCGAGAACATTGTGCGTAATTCGAGCCCTTACTGCTGCCAGGCCTCTGACGCCAATTTTAGCAATCATGTATTGACGCCCTGGACTTTGAACGCGAGGATACTTGGGCGTACTTGGTCACCACAGCCTCCGGCCCTCGTATCATCCAAAAACCGAGGGAACTGTACCAGATACCCTGTGACTTTTTGTGGGCGCCACGAGTCGATGTCTCCGAAATCGACATGCAAAAGATGAACCAGGGCTTCGGCCTTGCTGTCTGGCGTGGAAGAAAGGTCGATGTCCGGATCGGATTCAACGGTATGTCCTTTGCTGAATTCATTGTCTTCCGTGGGTGAATAGTTCTGTGCAGATAAAGAACTGGAACAAATAGAATTCGAAACACTAGCTCTGAAGGAAATACAAAGCATGGATATCGCCTACGGCCTCATTGCTCACGTCTTCCGAGGTGACAAACTTGTAGGGACCATGAGAGAGTCCTCTCGGGCGTCTCGACCTGTTCGAGCGGTATGGTGCATCGAAGTTTCAAACACTTGTCTAATTTTAATAACAGACTGACCGCGCCACGGTATTCGCCGCATTCGCCCTACTCGAGAGGGCCTTCATGATCAACCGCAGCCTCGTAAACGACCAGAATATCGTCATGGACGAGAAGGGACGAGTTCGCATGCTGTATCCGGATGCAATCCGACTTTATGGTCGCGACGAGCGTGAAGAGCTCGAACGCGACGCCCAGACGTACCACTGGGAACCACTCGAGAAATTCTTTGACATTTTCACCCAGAACCCCGGGGTTGAACTACGATGGCCCATATACCTCGTCTACCCATCATCGACATGTCTCGCCCCAACTCCATTCTCCGAGCGTTTCATGGTCGTTCCTCTCCGGTTCGATGTTCATGCGTGCATCCAGCCTGAAGAGATCAAAAAGAAACACCGGCGCCGTAAAGGCGTCTCCAAGATGGTCAGGACGGTCCGTTCTGGAGGACGTACTCTCGCACTTGTCACGGCCACACGCAATGATGGGGGAGGATCCGTTGTAGAGGAGGATCCGGAAGACCGCGTTGACGGAGGCGGTTTTATCGTCGAGGTATAAAAACTGCGCAACCTCCCAGGCCCTAGTAGTCTAGAACATATTGCCGTCCGCTCAATTGTACTATCTAGAGAATTCTTTTCCACGGAATTTCTCTGAAACTTTGCTGTGCCACAAAGCTGTACTACTGGTTGAAAAGAAGTTTGAAGTTCGTAACTTCGCCACGCTATCCGCAGTACGCTGCATCGCAAGACGGCGCGACTTCTGTATGACTCGAACGGACACATTCCTTACGGCGTTGCGTACGTTTTTCAACCTTCTTGTATAGCTTTCGAAAAGTACTTACAGCTCTTTGCGGAACATAAGGCGCGGCTCGATTTTTGTCAAAATTGTTGAGATTTTGATCACTTTCACCAATTACGCTGTCGTGAGCTCAATTCTTGTCCGATTGTCTTCGGACATGGACCATTCGATTCCCACGGCTGTTTTACAGTGCTTAGGCTACTCAAATGAATTGTTCTGTGTGCGTCGTGAGCCAAGAAAGACCCAGATATCATTTTCAACTATCCACGTCCCAACTGACCATCAGGGGATTATGGGATTCCAATACCTCGTAAGGGTATTCTGTATGTTATTTTACAGTGCACTGGGTGCTTAATTTGGTTCTGTATCAATCCTGATACACAGGGTATGCCAAGAAATATAGCCAGCATCACTCAGATGCATTTTACCTCACAGACAGTAACTGTTCTGAAACGAAACATTTGGTACACTCCATGAGTACCACTTACTACTATCCCGGGCCATCCGAGGGTCTGATTTCCTCCGGATACTGTCCAGAGTGCAGCACATTGACAAAAACATTGTTGGATGTGATTCAGTACAAGGGAAAATAAAATAGATGATCTTCATAGTGCTATGCACTGTAAATCAGCCGTGGGGATCGATCGGTTCATGTCCGAAGACAATCGGATAAGAACTGAGTTCAGAACAGTATAATCAGTCCAAAAGATCCAACTTTGACAGTGATGTTACGTCAACTACAAGTAACGGCGTCGGGCAACATTCTGCTCGCTGCCCAAGGCGTATATGCCCTTCGGATGGGGCGGAATGGTAGGTTGAGGTGTTCATTCATTGCACTGCATGCACTATTTGAGAAAAATTGCCCACCATGAGCTGAGATCCAGTTGAGCAGTGATGGCTGGAGACCTCAATACACCGGTGTCCCCCTGATGTATCTCACAGCAAATTAGTACCCTGGCGCACTGTAAGAACCCTATCAGACTACCCCAGTGAAATACCGGGACCCCAGCAAGCTTCATTCCACTGCTATTGTGTAGATAGTCAAAATTGATTGTTTGCTTCTTTGTGATTGAAATGTAGATAAGAACAATTCATCTTAGTAGCCTAAGCACTGTAAAACAGCCGTGGGAATCGAATGGTTCATGTCCGAAGACAATCGGACAAGAATTGAGCTCACGACAGCGTACACACCCAACTCGTTGCCATGTGGATTCCGGCTGAGCAATTTATGTGGATCCAGAGAAATGGAGAATCTGGATACCGGATGGTCCGCACCTGGAATCCGGCTGTGCGTCCAGCTGAGTACGGCAGCTGGGGTTCAGGTATCAGAGGGCTGGCCTCCAGTAGGGCTGGGCACCGTACCGTAACGGACACGCAAGGGGGCATCGGGATCGGAATTTCGGATATAGGGTCGAAAAGATTTTTTCGACCCTGGCTGGACCCCCCCTCCCCTCCTATATAAGGCAGATCATTCCCACGATCATGTGATTTACCGGCGGTCCGAGCAATCCGCAGCTCCCAACCATAGGAAAAATATGTATTACAAACTTATTAGAGGACCCCAGTGTCAATTAGACCCATCTCATGTGTACTTGAGCAATGATACACTTGTTGTCTGTGGCAATGTCGTGTGAGAGTCGATGAGACTGGCAGCTGTATTATGTAATATATCAGTTCCGATTTGGAAATTTCAATCAAGAGTGTCCAATATGCTCCAAAACACATTTACTAATATACATATAGAAACTTTTTTCGAGCCCTCTCGGGACCCCCCCCCCCCCCCCCCCCCCCCCCTCCCCCGGTACGAAATTTCGATCCCGGTGCCCCCTTGCGGACACGGCCGTAGAAATTACGGCCGTTTTCGCACACGGCCGTAACATCACGGCCCGTAAATTGGCAGCAGATATTGCTGACGGTACGGTACGGTGCCGTATCCGGCCGTATTTCCGTAACACGGCCGTAAACTGATGGTCAAATGTTTTTCTCTGATTTCCTGCGTAAAAATTGTTATTGAACGGTACATTCATCAATTCCTACAGTCCACCTCACTCCTTCCATTCATAGCTACCCTTCCTAGCACAAAACATGGGCTGGGAACATCTGCCACCATCAACTTTGAAGTTGATGGTCCTTTGATGCGTTGATGGCGGTAGCCGTAACATCAACAATACCCGCCGCAGCTCCCGCAAGCCGGCCCACCCAAAGGGGAAGCCATCGCTGCACTTGCAAACCCTGTTGACATGACTTGGTGAGAGAATTCCGACACAAATCTACCGCGCTGACAGTGTTCAGGACAGATTGCCGAGGATTCCCGTATTACGGCCGTACCGGCCGTATTCTTACGGGAAATACGGCACACGGCCGTGTTGAGTACGGACCGTGTAAACCACACTACCAGGAGCCACGGCACGGCACCGTCTCCGTATTACGGAGCCGTATTCCGTAGGGTACGGTTACGGTGCCCAGCCCTAGCCTCCAGGTAACCGAAGTTTCTGGTAGACAGCCGGGTGTTCTGGCCGTACAGAATGTGACTCTGAAATGGAATTTCGGCCAGGGATATCATTCAATCACAGTGTATAATGTACTTGTGTACTATAAATCGAGACGCGTCACGGAGACAACTCGAGACTGTCGACTCATGATGCTAGTGCTTACTTGCTGTTGGTACCTTTCCCGCGACCTGGATAGCCGAAAAGAATTCCAATTGGGTGTCAAGCATGTCAAGCGTCCGCGCTGCCGTTCCGTTGTTCCCTTGCTCGCTGGTCCGAGACTCCGAGTCCGGGGGTCGAGCCCCGAGCCCCGAGTCCGAGTCCCGACACGCTTGGACTGAACGGCCTGGATTCCATCACGTCGTCGAGGAGTCCTGATTTGAAGCTTGGCGATCGAAGGTGAGGCGTGGTGACTGGTGAGTCCGGGACGAGGGACAAGAGCATTGCAAGAGCAGGAAGAATTTGACAAGTCCGAAATCATGACGTGTGCCTGACACGTGACGCTTGTTGATAACAGGCAACAAAGGGCGACAACGGTCGTCAACAACCCTTCCTTCCTTCCCTCCATGTCCATCTTGCCTCCGTCCCTCTGTGGTCGATCCCGCTCTCCTCTCTTCCAGTCCTGACGAGTCTAGCGCTCTGGCTACCATGGTAAGTCATGATACTGACTCGTTCAGCTATCTCTAACCAATCTCTCAGGCTCCGTCAACCCTCCATTGCATGAAGGTGTGTGGTATGGACTTCTGAGCTCATTAACTGACTAGACTATGCCCAGAGCTTCACTTAAGTGGATCGCAACGCCGCAGGCAAAGGAGTTGGTGCGCGTTTTGACTCTCCCTCCCTTGTGTCCTCTGTCTCATTGGCCGTGACAGGCTACAGCCCTCGTCGACTCGGCCTCTGACTGCACCCGCTCTTCTTCGCATTCCCTTTGACTCCTTGATACATCAGTCATCATCGCCGGCGCTATGGTGCGTTGTTATGTCTTTCGCCGGCACGACGCTGACTTTCCCAAGGGCTCACCGGGGACATTCTCACCCAGCACCCTCGAAGTTACGATGTCCCTTTGTGTCCGGGCTGCCACGATGGTGCGTCCTTGGTCGTTTGTACAGTGCTCCTGGCTAATCATCTTTTCCAGCGCCCCGCTGCCCAACAAGGGATTGCTTCTGACATCCGGGAGGGGATCTGGTCCGTAGAGGGGATGGGTTCGGCTGCATGGTGCGTTCTATCGTCACATTTCCCGCTGGTGAAAACTCATCACAATCGTCCAGGCTCTCGACTTCTATCCTCAAACGACGACAACCGACGCCGTGATCAAAACGCAACGATGGGCAATTGAATTGCGGGTGCGGGCGGTGAAGAGGAGGGCGCGGGTGTGGAGCTGTAAATTACAGGATTCCCTTTTATTCCCGTTCCAATGCATTCAATTTCCTCCTATACCTGGGATACTACATGAGCACAAGCTAGATGCAGGATGGGTGGAGCCGGGCAATGCTCTGTACAGAAGCCGTTCAATCGGTTGGATGCCAGCCAATTCTGCCAGCTGTATCTACGCCGGGCTGGATCCATGTGGAACCCATTCGATGGAAAGTATGGAATCCATCGGTATGACATCTGAGATCCAGTCGACAGATTTATGTGTACCACAGATGCTCGCCAGCTGGATTCCACCTGGAAACCATTTGGGTGTGTAATTAGTGAAAGTGATCAAAATCTCAACAATTTTGACAAAAATCGAGCCGCGCCTTATGTTCCGCAAAGAGCTGTAAGCAGGAAACTGGAAATGAAAGAGCAGAATCGAACGACCCTTTATCCTTACTCTTCAACCACATTTCGACGCCGCTCTTCGTCGGAATGCAACATAATCTCAAGAACCAATACCGACACTTTGTAATCCATGGCTGGTCACTTCGCCCACAAACTGTGGCTCACTCTTTCCCCACCTCCAGTGCTGGGTGCCGCTATTGCCACCATAGCGCACCGCACACCGACGTTTCATGCCGCTGTCTAAAGGACTATCGGCTTTCGTCGGTACAAAGGCCGCAACACTCGCTCTACTGCGCCCAATGCAGGCAGCTTTGTTGGCATGCATGTGGTAGCCAGCGTTGAGGCGATCCTAAAGGGATCAATGCCTCATGCCTTTCTCGGACGCTGTACCAAGGACTGTCACGACTCATACTAACGTCTCCTAGCAATCACGTCTTTTTCTGGTTTTGTGTGGACAACTCGGAATCATCGGACACCTTTACAACAATCGTGTAGCATTAGTACATTCCTGTATCATCATACATACTCCTGTTCAGTACATACATTGTATTTCTAGCCAATTTCCATCTACTAATTTACAGTCCTCCTGCCACACTCAAGACATTTGGTCCATTTCTTCGCTTGGAATGAGTTGAAGGGAATCGGCTGCCACGTCAAGTTGAACTTGAAGTTTGAACCGTGGGAACTTGATTTTGATCCTTGAGCAGGAGGTGAAGCCCACTTCGCCTTGGTAAACCAAGCACTTCATTCGCCTACTCGCAGCGATTCGAGCGGATCTCCTTTCGAATGATGGCCAGGTCAGCGTGTGAATTCAAATGTCTCCCCCATCGAGCCCGCATAATCGTGTATCCTGTGACCCGTGGGCCGGGTCCGTGCAATCACACGAACTCTACTCCATCCGATTCCCTGCAGTCTCGATCACCGCCTTCCTCCTGTGACGTTCAAGGTGCATCCACGAAGCGAACTCCCTGCAGTTTATCTCGACTGACCACTCCCGATGTTGCTACTTCACAGACTATACTCATCCACCAGGCTTGGAGTGCGAACACTCTGTCTATGGAATACCCGTAAGAATGAAATATCAAACCAGAGGTTCAATTGCCTGTCCAAGCATAGGATACGAATTTGATCCTACTCTCGACGCCCACTTCGCTTTCAAGGTCAAGTCCATGAGCCAGCAAAGCAGTTCGCATAATCATTCACGGCCGGTTTTCTCTTTCAGAATGATGGTCATCCACGTCCTTGAGGCTTGTTTGGTCCTTGTCCGAATTTCAATTTCTTTCACGATATCAAGTGGCTCACTTGCGGCACTCCGAGCATGGGCCAAAGTATGCGCATAAGTAAAGTGATGGTGGTCACACTGCGAAGCCGACGGCCCGGTGTTCCGTCATAGCCACTTTCATGATTTTGATCAGTTTGTCAGAGTCACTCGCCTGCCACATTCTCCGCCCTGTAGCGCTATTCAAATTTCGGGAGGCTTCTGCTCCTCTTTGAGTTGCTCCACGTCTTCTTTGCTATCACAGATTCCTCCTACTAGATCATCCTCGGGCTCGCCATGATCGTTCCCGTTCGGAGTTCCGATTGAGTTCCGATCCTCGACTCAGCCTTCCCCTCGAGCTTTGATTGAACCTACGCGGATGTGGGCCGGTCCCTCGCATTCTTGGTTTCTCAATCAAGTCAGCGATGCCACAAACTTGGAAGAAGACTGGGACCTGAGACGTTGGCCATCACAGCTTTGCACAGCACTGTTGGTACTCATCTTACTTGGACCCACAACAGACCAGCTCTCTCTCTCCTCTCATTCTGTTCAAATGCCGCACGTAATTGCGTACACGGGTGGGCCTCATGCTCACTCTATATACTAAATGCTCACTGGATGGATAGGTCACGAGTGGATTGCGCCGGACAACTCCCAAGGCGATTTGTTCATATTCTGGAGCTTGGCATACCGTAGGCTGCTGGTCGTTCAGGCACTGGGACAATACGCCGCGTTTATGGAAGAAGAACACGCCCACGCGTGGGAGAAACAGTGTCTCAAGGAAATTGTGCGTCCAGCTATACACGAATGAAGCCTTTGCAAGACTCTGACACCGCTATTAGCAATCGTGTATCAACGCCATGGACTTTGAACGCGAGGATACTTGGGCGTACTTGGTCACCACAGCCTCCGGCCCTCGTATAATTCAGAAACCGAGGAAACTGTACGAGATCCCGTGCGACTTTCTGTGGGCCCCACGGGTCGATATCTCGGAGATCGACGTACAAAAGATGAACGAAGGATTCGGCCTTGCTGTTTGGCGCGGAAGACAGGTCGATGTCCGCATCGCATTCAACGGTTTGTCCTGCGCTTAATTCATTATCTGCTGTAGTTGAGTAATTCTGCGCAGATAATGAACTGTGGCAAGTAGAATGTGAAACAAGAGCTCTCAAGGAGGTACAGCACCTGGATATTGCCTACGGTCTTATTGCCCACGTCTTCCGGGGTGAAAAGCTTATTGGGATCATGAGAGAGTCTGCTCAGGCGTCTCGACCCGTTCAAGCGGTATGTTGCACGGGGTTTCAAAGATCTGTCTGATTTTCCATGATAGAGCGATCGCGCCGCCGTATTCGCAGCATTCGCCCTGCTCGAGAGTGCCTTCATGGTCAACTCTAGCCTCATAAACGAAGATCACATTGTGATGGATGAGAAGGGACGAGTTCGCATGCTGTACCTGCGTTCAATCCGGCTTTATGGCCGTGATGAGCGTGAGGAGCTCGAACGTGACGCCCAGATGTACCACTGGGAACCCCTCCGGGAGTTCTTCGACCTCGTCACGAACCCCGCCGTTGAAGTAAGATGGCCCACGTATCTCATCTACCCATCATCGACGTATCTCGCCCCAACTCCGTCCCCCGAGCGTTTCATTGCCATGCCTCTGCGGTTCGATGTTCATGCGTGCATCCAACTTGAGGAGATCAAAAAGAAACACCGGCGCCGTAAAGGGGTCTCCAAGACACCTCGTTCCGGAGGACACGCCCTCGAACCTCTCAAGGCCACCACCCCCAATATCGACCCTCCCGACACCCCTGCGAAACTCGGCACACCGCACGTACAAATACATGTGTTCCGGGTCGCTGACCGTGCTGAGGACTCACAATCGGACAAGGGTGGCTCTGTTGTGGAGGAGGAAGAGCGCGTTGACGGAGGCGGTTTCATCGTCGAGGTATAAAAACTGCGGAACATCCCAGGCCTTGGTAGTCTAGCACATACTGCCGTCCGCTCAATTGTACCATAGAGAATCCTTTTCCATGAAATTTCTTTTCAACTTTGCTGTGTCACAAAGCTGTACTACTGCTTGAAAAGAAGATTGAAGTTCGTAATTCGCCACGCTATCCGCAGTACGCTGTATCGCAAGACGGCGCGACTTCTATATGACTCGAACGGACATATTTCTTACGGCGTTACATAACGGTTTTCAACCTTCTTTACAGCGTTCGAAAAGTACTTAAAGCAAGAAACTGGAAATGAAGCAGCAGAATCAAACACCCCTTTATCCTTAGTCTTCAACCACATTTCGACGCCGCTCTTCATCGGAATGCAACATAATCTCAAGAGCCAATACCGACACTTTGTAATCCATGGCTGGTCACTTCGCCCACAAACTGTGGTTCACTCTTTCCCCACCCGCAGTGCTGGGTGCCGCTATTGCTACCATAGCGCACCGCACACCGACGTTGTATGCCGCTGTCTAAAGGACTATCGGCTTCCGTCGGGACAAAGGCCGCAACACTCACTCTACTGTGCCCAATGCAGGCGGCTTTGTTGGCATGCATGTGGTAGCCAGCGTTGAGGCGATCCTAAAGGGATCAATGCCTCATGCCTTTCTCGGACGCTGTACCAAGGACTGTCACGACTCATACTAACGTCTCCTAGCAATCACGTCTTTTTCTGGTTTTGTGTGGACAGCTCGGAATCATCGGACATCTTCCACTCGGACACTTTGCATCTTAGACATCTCGGGTAATAGACATAGTAGATACCTTTACAACAATCGTGTAGCATTAGTACATTCCTGTATCATCATACATACTCCTGTTCAGTACATACATTGTATTTCTAGCCAATTTCCATCTAGCTCTTCTGCCAATGTCCACATTCAGTCCAGTTTCCCCCTTGGCATGATGCACCGAAGGTCCGAATTGTCCGAATTGGCTGCCACGTCAAGCTGAACTTGAAGTTTGAACCGTGGGAACTTGATTTTGATCCATGATCAGGAGGTCGATCTCCAAGTTGTCTCGAAGCCCCCTTGGCTTTCTTTCATAAAAAGCACTTCACTCGCCGATCTGCAGTGGGTCTCCTTCCGAATGATGGCCGGCCAACGTGTGATTTTCTGCCGGCATGACCGTGTGTCCGTGTCCGGGCTCGCCACTCCACAAACACCGCCGATCTCTCTCTCTTCCTGCCACCACCATGGTCTTGACCCTCTCTACCCCGTTGTCCCTGTACTTCATCCCTGCAGTCTGGCTCACGGCTTTCCTCCCCGTGACCTTCAAGGTGCGTCGACGAAGCGAACTCCCTATGGTCTATCTCGACTGACCCCCCTCGACTCGTTTTTGGCAGACTATACTCATCCACCAGGTCAAAGGATTGAACAAGTGCGTTCAACCTGACACCAAGAAGAACTTGAGACGACGGAGGATACTACTAATAGTGTCGCCCCGCGAACGAGCACGGCCGCTGTCACCGCAGACAAGAACATACCCCCAGAGGTTGCTGCGCGTATCATGAGAATGGAGGGAGCCCACCTTGTGAGTATCTTTCTTTCCGGCGCACGGTACCCAGGGATTTCTTTCCTAAAGTTAGTTGACTGACTGCGTGTGCGCAGAATGGTAATGAGAATTTTCCCATCTGGATCGCAGCCGTGGTTCGTGCGAATTTCTCTCACTCTCTCTCTGGGTGGCGGAAGGACTCGGACTGATCAGATTGCACCGGCACCGTGCAGCTCGCAGGCAACATCGCGGGCTTGGATAATCGCACTATGAACGTGACTTCTTTGATCTAGTAAGTGGAATCCACTAAACTCACACTATAATCTAACAAATCCGACCGGATTTTAGCATCGCAGGCCGCATCCTATACAACTACATCTATTTCAACCAAGTTACCGAGGTTCAGAGCTCACTCAGGAGTGCAGTCTATTTCGGCGCCCTTTGTGCGTCGCGTCCCTCCTCCGATTGGATTGGATTGATCTTTTTCTACATACTATAGGCTGCCCCATGTATCTGCTGTTCCAGGCGGCGGCAAAGATGAAGGCTGAGGGCCGTTTGGCTTGAGCTTGAGATGTTGGATGTTGAATATGTAGATGAAATTGTGGAGTCAAAAGAATTCGAATTCAAACATCGGCGAGTCGTCCCGTTCGCGAGCACCAGTCATAGGTAACCAGTACCATATTGTCCATACCAACAAAGCATACAAGCAGCAGACAGACTACAAAGGAACAAGTTACAAAGCAAGAGAGATCTAGAGAGAGAACTTCGAAATCGAACCAATGGGTAACAGCCAACCAACGCCAACCGGCACTTCGCATGGATCGCGTCCCCGAACGCGTCTATCAATTATATCCTCTCCAAGACTGAGACCCAAATGGCCACCACACCCGCACCCACTTGCCCCGAGTCTTGCGCACACCGGCCACAGCCAGCCCAGACCCACCATATGCATCAACACACCGATAACAATACCGCCCACATTGCAAGCAATACATCGAATGCATAGCGTCCTCCGTCGTCTGCTCTGGGAACCGATGGTCGTTGGGACACCCACAACGGACGAGGACGTGGAGGGTTAGTGGGCATTGGCAGCTGCCAGTGCCGCCTTCACCCGCGCAGGTGGAGGTGGAGGTTGAGGTTGGGCACGGTGCGGGGAATGGGTATGAGAGGGGGTGTAGCTCTGCCACGGTCGAAGGGATGAGTGTGGCGTGGATCTGTGGGCGCGGTGTGGTTGGCCCACATGAGTGTGACTCGGTCTTGCCATGGCCATGGCCGACTCGGTCGAAGGAATCGTAGGAGGTAGAGAGGCGCGTGTAGGACGGAGGCGCGTGGCGACGCTGGAGGAGGGACTTTTCGTCGTCCTCCTGTGTGTGTGGCGCGAACCCACAACAAACCAACCGTCGAACAAAGGTCGTCATATGGCGTAGGCGACGAGAGATGTGGTGGGTGTTGTGAATGGGCGAGGAGATGCGACTGTGGGCCAACAAATATGACTGTGGGCGAACAAAAGAGGGAAAGCAAGCAGATTGTTTGTGTGGGACCCAAGTCCCCGTGCGCTGAATAAATAGCATTCGTTCAAACTCCGCTGGCGAGTCATCCCTGCGAGTCCAGCGCCCACTATGCGTACCTTGTCCTTGTTGACGAGAGAGATTTGAATGCAGCGCGGGAACGTGGTAACATACCCCCTGTAGAAGAAGCAATTATTAGCATACACACCACATAAAAGTAAAAGTAGGTCATACGGGGTTCCCCGCGCGTTACGTCTTTGATGTTCGTGTACCAACGGTAACCAGCTGCTAATATTCTGGTATTGGACTGTCGGGATCCGCAGGGTGGGTGAAAGAGTCGAGTCTTCAGAGGCGGATATGCACCACATCGGAGGACACTGGTGGGGTTGACTGGCTACGGCTTCGAACGTTCCAAAATTTGAAGAAATATTCTGCGAGCTCGCAGCTCAGTGGCAGTCATCGCGAACGGGGAACTCGAGAGGTTGAATTTGTTGCCTTGGCAGCTCAGGCAGGTCGACAAAGAGAGAGCAAGGAAACAACACGGCATAATGTGCCTCACGAGTCACGAAAATGCGGAGCAGCGGCCCCTCGCCCAATGGCAAGACAGGCGAGGGCATCGGACGGACCGAGGGACGGGATTGCGCTGACGTTTTGGATGGTCGTAGGAATCGGATGCAGATATTTGGCGTCCAGCGAGAGGCCAAGTGACGTGTGCCGGAATCGAGAAGAACGACCCAAAGTAGTCGGAAAGCGACGGGGAAACCTTGTTGTGCGTGCCGTAGTGGACTAGGCAGTGTTCAGGTCATCTAGGTCAGTTCGGGTGCAAGTCAGGTTCGCAGGAGCGGGCGCCGGGATGCGGCTGCAAAACTTGTTGACATTCTTGAACTGCTTGAACGGAGGAGGCGTAGAGTTCTCTTTTCCATTCAGTGGCAGGCCCAACGCTGACGCTACGTGATACCGGATGAGAGGAATGTTGCACGTAATATGTCGTCTCGATCCAAGGATATTATCGAGGAGCAGTTGGGGGCAGGAACAAAGGTTGGCGGGAGCATGTCGTTGTTTGGCAAGAGCCTCATCAATGCTGCTGTCAACTGCTGCTCCCAGGCGACTGCGCCCTGACTGCGCCTCTCTGCGCCTGCGGAGTCCGCAGCTTTGACTTTTTATACGGACCCATTCAACGCTTGCACCCAAATGATCGTTCCCCAAGCCAAAGATTCTCAGTCTCCCGAAGCACCTATGGAGGCACCTCCCGCCTACGACACCGCCGAAGCTTCCTCGAGCTCCAGTCGTCCTGCGCCTGTAGAGAAAGTCTCACCCCGAAGCCCCACTTCCCCTTCATCCTCGACCGTCAAGCCGCGGGCAGTACAGAAATCGACGTGGAACCATCTTCAAGATGACATGGGCGGGCTCCTAGTGGGCATGGGTCTGGGTACAACGCAATATCGCGTCGCCCAGGAAGTTCGCAAGACCGTCACGGGGCTTATCCACGATCTCGTACGGGACCAGACCATCGACTCCAACATGGCATGCGACGGTATCCTCGAATCGTGCAACGAGATCTGCGTCGCCCATTCGATCGACATCGCAAGTCTTTTGCAGCGGGCTTACATCGAGGGGCACACGCCGCTCTACTGGGCGATTGTTAAGCGGCCTACGGACCAACTGGAGCCGAAGGACCTGGAGCCGCCGCCGCTCATCCGGGCGTTGCTCAGGTACTCGGCGCCACTCAGGGACGCAACATTGCGCGATGTCCGGCTCGCGTGCCTGCATAATTGCGACCAGTGGCTGTTCCAGAGCCTGCGCATGTCCCCCGAGTTTGGTGCATTGTCGCACAAGGACCAGCTCCTGCTGGGTGTCCAAGTCCCACCCGATACGTTGAAGATCGGGGAGCCGGCTCGTCATGATGCCCCGTTTAGCGTCGAGTTTGAGGTTGCCCACTTCCAGAAGAGGATGCGTATCTCGCGGTTGGTGACTCTCGACTTTATATCCCATGGTAAGTCCATATCTTCCACCTGCGGATGATGCTCAGTAGACCGCAGCACGCATGTGGCAAATAACGTTCTTCATTGCCGACGGGGACTGGGGCCTGAACGACGGGGAATGGGCCGCCCGTCTCTCGCTGCTGAATCCCAGTCCACCGACCGCCGTGCAGGCGACATACACGCTGGACCTGCATGCCCCCGAAGATGATGTCCCGGAAAAGCTAGAGCTTACTGGCAAACTCGAAGCGGATGACAAGAACCTGAGCGCTGCGCTCCCGGATGCCGTGCAGTACCCGTGAGTCTGCTGCATCACTTTCATTGGCTTCTTGCTGACGCAGAGTAGGAGGAGTCCGTTCCTTACTTCTGAAGGGAACTTGCGCGGGACGCTCACTGTACAGATAACTCAGAAAAAGTAAACTGTGTGTAGACTAGTGTATTTTACTTATGTGTTTTTATGTTATACCCGATTTGGATCGCCGGATCACACGAGCACAATTTTTTCTCGACCTTGCCATGGCAAGCTTGCCCCCCGGTCTCTGGGACCTCACAATGTCGCGCATTTCCTCGCCCGCAGTCCGACTAGGACGTCTCGGCTTTGCGCATTCTGCTAGAAACAACGCGCAAGCTGCCCTGGCGAGAGCTCCTGGTAGTACAGGCCCGCCGCCGTTCCCCTTGTCCCCAGCTCCAGCGCAGAACGATCTTTACAACAGAGGAACACTGGGAAGGTGCGTCTCCTAATCAATCGTCTGGGTGTGGATTTCTGACAGGCATTCATTCAGACGAAAACCTGGGAGATCGGGAGCTTTGACACCGCGTTCGGAAAAGGTTCAACAGAAGCAGTCGCTGGGTGGGGCGATTGCAGAGCTGGAGAACCGCGTAAAGGCGTTGAAGGAGGCTGCGGACGTCGAGGTGCGTGTGCTGTTTGCAAAAACTCTCAAGTGACCGACTCACCTTGCGCAGGTAATGGCGGCGGGAGACTTGGTGTTTTCTGAAAAAGAGCTACTGGGAATGTACGAGGACCTACTGGCCCATCCGCAGCAGGAACAGCCGACACCCACACTTCCTGCGAGCAACCCAGAGGCAGACCTCGTTACCCTTCATCGTCTCGAGCAGGAGTTGCTACAAATTTCGAGCGAGCCAGAGGTCTTTTACGACACGCCGCTGGTTTCTAGACTAAGGGCCAAGTCGGCGACTGCCGCCACTCCCACCTCCGATACACCGCTCGTCGGCGAACTGCACCATCGCGTCCTCAAGTTGGCTAATGCGCGTCTGGATCGACTGGAGAGCTTGCAGCCGTCTTCTTCCACTTCATCCGTGCCTATAGTCTTATTCTCCCTCCATGAATATGAGGCTTTGACGCGGACTTGTGTAAGGATTCTTCACTTTTCCAATTCGTGCACTCAAGTTTGCCCAGATTGATAAAAATGACCTCGAAGCGGCCGAAGGTGTATTACACCTCATGAAGGTGAGTTTAATGGCCTATTACCATGATTCGGGGTACTGAAGAGTCACTAGCGGAGCGCCCTCCCCATCCCAGAAGCAGCGCTGACTGCTGTTCTGCAGCGACATACCGAAGCTGCGGATGTGCACCGTGCAGAGATGTGTCTAGCCAACTTCCTCACAGGCGCCCCCACGCTTCCCCAACGACACCTCCACGTCAAATGCCACCTCAAGGCCACTCCCCGCGATCGAGTCCCCGAGTCCGCGCTCGCCGTCCTGCATTCCTACGAGGGCCAGGGCCACCCTGCTCCCATGAAAACATACACCAGCGCCATCTCAGCTCTCTACTCGACAAATCTATCCATCGCCCGTGCCCAAGCGTGGGATCTCTTCTCGCACATGCGCTACGTCGCACACCCCACGCCAGACGTCGTGCTCTACACCGCCATGATTCGGGCGTGCGCCTCGGCCATCAACCCCGCCCGCGGTGCGGAGCCCGAGAGGGCTCTTGATCTGTGGACGGAGATGACGGTGGAGAAGGGGATGAAGCCGACGGTGGAGACGTACAACGCTGTGATATTAGCTTGTGCGCGGTCTGGGAGGAAGGAGTATGTGAATGAGGGGTTCAGGATTGCGAAGCAGATGTTGGACGCTAATCGGGATGCCTATGGGCGGTCAGCCTACCTTCCCAATAGACGTACCCTCTGTGCGTTGTTGGAGGGTGCGAAGCGGATTGGGGACCTGGCGAGGGCGAGGTGGATACTCGCTGATATGGTGCGGAGCGATGCGGGCAAGGAGGAGGGCGTGAATGAGGAGATTATGATGCACGTGTTTCATACGTATACGGCGTATGTGCCGCCGTTTACGAGGCACCTTGCGGTTGTTGTTCCTGGCAAGGGGCCAGCCGCCGTCCAGGATACCGAGCTTGCGACGGATGCGCCGCCTGCCCCTCCGCGATCGCAGCGTTTCACTCGTGTCCCGCCACAGACGAGTAACGAGGTGATGGAGGAGGTGCAGGCGCTCTTCCAGCGCGTGCTCGAGGACACTGGGAGGGACACTACTGGATCGGCCACGGACACGGGTATGTTCTCGGGGGAGAAAAAGTTCCAGCATGTCGAGTTTACGACGCGCCTGGTGAACTCGTACCTTGCCGTGTTTTACCAGCATTCTTCGCTCCAGGCGTCGGCGGCGCTGTTTTCTGAGGTCTGGGAGCGGGTTGGGTGTACTCCAGATCCAAGGTCGTACCTCGAAGCGCTGGAGCGATGTGCGCGATCCAAGAGGGGTCGCGAGCGGCATGTGGGGCTTGAGTTTGCTGAGAGGGTCTGGAAGGAGTGGCGTGCCTTGGAGGACTCGAGACGGGGTTTGGATCCACGGATGGTGGAACGAGCGCACGTCGCGTTTATGCGCGTTCTCGCTTTGTATGTTGTCGTTGGCTGTTTCCGAGGACTTGATTCTTACAGTGCCTTTTGCAGAAATGACCAGCTGCAACGAGCCCTTGACCTCGTCAAGGCGTTCGCCCAGCGATACCCGCCTTCCCAGCTCAGGGAAGTCCCGGCTAAGCCGGGGTTCCGGGCTAACCGAACCGCTCTCGTGGGTGCACGCCCGTTGGTGCGGTTGACGGCGCCCAATGAAGTGCCCGACGATGGGGTGCCGCCGCTGTTAATGTTCAGCGATCTGGAGATATTGCACCATCGGCTCGTGGCTGCGGGGATGACGCCTGGGATCGGGTATGTCAAATATATCTCGAAAGCGTACGAGTGGGCGTTGCGTGCGAGGAGGGATTCTGTCATGCGGGCGAGGAGTGCGTCGGTGCAGGCTGACGGTGTGGTGCCCGTTGCGGTATAATGCGAATACATTTACAATTTTACTTATTCGTATACATGCAAGATAACCAACTAACTAATGGAACCCATTTCTCACCATCCAAGTTCTTCGGCGGACATTCCCCAGACCAAGCCGTTTTCGTCTGGCTTGTTGCAGATGCGCTGACCGCGGTCGAGGGCGTTGATCTTTTTGATATCATCCTCCTCGAGCGTCGGCAGCTGCATTCCATTCCTTAGATTCCTCAAGCAGGGAAGGCAAGGGAACAGACGCACATTAAGGTTCTCCTTCTGATGTTCCGGCTTGACGCTCTTGGGGATGACGATGACGTCCCTGGATAGATGCCACGCGAGGATGATCTGCGTGGACGTGACGCCGTATTTCTCCGCCAAAGCAACGATGACGGGGTCTTTGCGGACGACGTCGGTGCCGGAGGGTGTGTAGGCTGTGACGGCGATGTCGTGCTCGCGGCAGAGGGCTAGGAGGTCGTGTTGGGCTAGGTAGGGGTGCATCCTGTCGACGAGGTGAGATGGAGGAGGGAGGGGGGAGGGTGGGTGCGTACTCGACTTGATTCATAGCTGGTTTGACTGGATATCAATTTCAAGTGAGTAAACGAAAGACGAGGACAAGGAGGCACCGCACTTCGAGCCGTCTTGAGCAGTTCTGTGAGCCTAAATAATATCTGGGTGCTTAGAACATTGGGAGCAACTGCAGGAACGTACGTCTTGACGGAAAAATTGGAAACCCCAATGGCTTCGCACTTGCTCTGGCGCACACAGTTCTCCATCTGCTCCCAGGTCTCGTTCAACGTCGGACGATGCCAGGTACCTTCTTCTGCACCTTCAGGCATCTCCGCGATTGGCCAATGCATGAGGAACTGCCATTATTTAATACGCGGTGTTGTCAGTTGAACCTATAGTACTCACCATGTCAAGCCACTTGAACCCCAATTTATCCAACGACTCGACGAGAGAATCGTACACACGATGGTGGTTCGGGTTGTCCAATTTAGAAACCACGAACACGTCCTCGCGGTCGACTCCAGATTCTCTTATGGCTTCACCGACAGCCCATTCTGTACCGTAGCTCTGTGCTGTATCGATGTGCCTATAACCAATCTGAAAAACACCATAAGCTTCCATTCTCAGAATAAGAAAGTAAGATTGTAGACAGACGTACATTCAATGCAGAGACGAGCCATTCCTTGGCTTTTGTCGTACGCTCGTCGCCAACGTCGGGTGCCCAAGCGCCCGTCCTGCGTGCGTGTACATGTCATCGTGGTGATTCACTGTGTGGCATATGTAGTACCTACCCAATGATAGGACACGCAGTGCCGCTGTTGGGCATCTTGACGATTCGGCCAGAGAACATCTTCAAGAGGGGGAGGAGAGAGAGGCGACGGAGGGTGAGAAGCTGAGGGAAAGTGGGACACCTTTATATAGTTGCTGCGTGCGGATCCAGAGAAGACAAGACCGTGGCGTCCCTGTATCAATTCCAACTATCCGGGTCCCCGTAGATGTCTTTTGCTCGAGGTCCGTGGAGTTTGGATATTTTGGGCGACGAGTCGTTCAGAATGGACTTTGCTTCAAGTTACACTCGAGATTCGAGAACCAAATGTAGCATGCGGCACGCCGACGTGACCCGTCGGAATGGGAGCACGAGCCGGGCCGGAAAAGACAGAATATCTCTTACCGAAGCCCGAGGAGCTGTCAGGCCTGAGAGGAAATAGCAGCGGTGATTTGATAGAAGTAAAAGACGGGAATGAGAGCGGAGTTTGGATCTCAAGTACAGCAGCTTCAATAGTCATCAAACACTTGAATCCGTTCCAAATGAGCCGCGAAATCTAAAACCGATACTCAGAAGGATTTCTTTCACTTGAACCAAAAAAATATAACACACCTCCACCGTCAATCGCCTCAACGCCAAACGTAATCGTGTTCGGTCCCTCCTTCAAAGCAAGCGCTACAGGCACAGTCGAGCGGTGACCCGCCCTCGAGTTGAGTGCGGAGAGCATAATCGGCGGCTCGCCGTTGACAGAGATGTGCGCCTCGCCCGCAGTGCGGTTGTTGACGGTGTATTCAAAAGCGACCCATTGTTTTTCCAGCGCGTTGCCGAGCACGTTTGTGAAGGTGACGTTGCTGGAGGGGGTAACTGCTGAGCGTCAGGGTGGTATGCGATCGAGTGAGAGGGTCAAATACTGTTGTGCACGGCGCGCTTGTTGATAACTAAAAAAGAGTTTGAATTTCATCGGGCGAATAGACAGCAGAGTCTCACCCGCAGAGCCTCCGATAATGCCATCGGCAGCATTGAACGTCGTGTTTACAAAATTGGACGACACGACGACACCGGTTCCCAGGTTGACAGTCCACATAGCATGATCCTGTAGCGTCAATGTCTGGTTGGCCTTCGACACCGTAATCGGCAGCCACTCGTAATTGCTCGCATCTGAACCCGTGGAATCCCATATATCTCCCAAAAACACATACGTCGTCGCGCTCGACCCAGTGATCTTCAACTCGGCGCTGTTCTGCGAGTTGTACGTGTTGGTCGATTCGGGGGCAATGTCCGTGCCACCTGACCAGGGACCTGAAATCGCCGGTGCCCAGTATACTTTATCGGGGTTTGCGGACCAACCGGTTTTTTGCGAGACGACGAGAAAGTAGGTGCTGTTTGCTTTCAACATCCCGGGTGCTTCGATGGAGGCTCCAATATCCGCCACTCGAGTGCCAATGGTAATTGGAGTTCCAGCGTTGATGTTGTTAATTTGCAAGCTGGATCATTTGTTGGCCAAGAGCGACGCGAATACGAATGAACTCACTTGTTCGAGTCGGCGCTGGAAAGGAAATACGACGCGCCATTGTCATCGACAAACACGCCCATGTCCGAGAAACTCCGGGCATCGGGTGGGAGCAGCGCCGGAGACCCAGTGAGTGTGTATGCAGTCGATGCGGGAGTGCTACCCGGTGCTACCAGTGTTACGATTTCGCGATTAACTTGTCCCCAGATATACCACTTCCCGCCAGAACTGACGAACTTGGGACGATACATTCCCGAGACCTGGTTGGTAGCGAAGCCGATGTGAGACCAGTTCATCAGATCTGTGGATTGGTAGATGTTGGGAATAACGCCGGCTGCTGCGCCGTACCCGAGCTGAAAAGTATGTTCGGTTTAAACTTGAAAGCAAACAAGCAGGTTCACTCACCCAGTAAAAGGTGCTCCCAACTTGGATCACATGCCCACCGTGCGCGAGTATCTTGGCGCCGCTGGTATCCGTCCAGACTGCGCCAGGAACGATGAACGACACCGCCAGCGCGGTGGATAAGAGGGAAGACAGAACCGCAAAAGTTGCGCCGAATTTCATGGTGTGGTAGAAGTGAAGCTGAGCGGATCTGGAGAGTTATAAGGACCCTCCCGGCCCGTTGTGAGTTTGCGAACCTCGGGGCACGGGAGGGTCCCCGTGGCTTGATCTAGCGTATGAGGATCCTTGGAGGGTGATACCTTGGCAACGAAGGGTCTTTCGGATGGTTGTCGGATTGAAGAGAGGGCTCAATCTCGGCGCAATTGCGAGCGAACTAGACAAAGGCATGGTCCGAATTTCGACGACGGTGGTCGGAAGAAACAAGTTCTGATCGGCCATCAAACTGTTGAATGTCATCATCCTCGCCTTTTTATTGCCGCCGCCATTGGAGCTCAAGGGAGGCTCCGTCTGAAATGGGTCATCATCCTCAGTGGAGACCCCCAGATCTAGACAACAAATGCGTCATCTCGTATTCGCCCAACAGGGTGTATTATTATGCGACAGCACCAGGCACGCCTTGCCACGAACGCGTGTCTTGACATTCTCTCTCTGCTTCCTGCTTGGCCATGCGGCACCTCCTCGAGATCTCTTTCGTGCTCTCGGGATTCCCTTGCTATGCCTACTGGCTGATGTCTGCAAGTGCGAATCCTACAGCTACCCATCTTCTCCACTTTGAACAATTTCAGATAACATCCTGACCACGCAAAGACTGGATCCAGTGATATCTCCCGGGAGTGTCTCGACTCATGTCCATTCTGGTATGTTTCCCAGGCATTCCTTCTTGTCGCACTGAACCTGGCAGTTCTTGGCGGCAGCAACTTTGGCTTGAACACGTCTACTGCTGCGCTGAGAAATAGCACCTGTACCTCGATTCCTATTCCAGAAGATAAATCCAACTATTGGTTTCCGGTGCGAGTGTTTTATTGTCATGTCGTCGCATCTAACATACGAACAGCAACTGTACTTTCAGTGCGTCACTCAAGGCGAGCACCTGTATTTGATCTGATAATTTCACAGATGGTCCAACGGTACATTTACGAGGCGAGTTTGATATATTCAACTGTGCGACGGTATTCAACAACAGCATTCAGTGTCAGCGGCAATCCGGTCATGTATGTCTTGCTTGCGTGCCTCAAATTCGGAATCCTGATTTCTTAGATGTGAGAATTTCCTCTTGGAATCGGACTGTTTCTGACCTCCCTGGTAGACTATTTGTTCAACAATACCCCTGGGGCTACAACCGAGTTTCCAGACGACGTAAGCGGAGCGGGTGTAAACCAAGGGTTCCTCGAATTGATTTCTCTCTCGAGTTCCGAATGATTTCAGGCGACACGACACTTCGAACCTACGACCCCACATCGTTCGCCCAACAAGCTATCACATTCCTCTGCCTCGATTTCAACGGTGTATCGACCAAATACAATCAACTGCCTGCGGGAGTTGGCTGTCCTTCAGGAATTCGTTCTCAAATTGTAGGTTGATTGCCTTCCTTCCTTTGGGGCACTCACAAGTCTTCGCAGAACTTTCCCAGTTGTTGGAATGGCAAAGACGTGGACTCATCCGACCATAAATCGCACGTAGCATTCCTCAGCACGGGCCCGGACAGTGGACTATGCACGGATCCATCCTTCCCCGTAACGCTGCCTCGGATTTTCATGGAAGTGTACTGGGTCGTGCAGGATTTTGAAGATCAGCGGAAATTTGCTATGACGCCCAGTCAACCGTTCGTGTAAGTGGTTGAGATTGGAGGATGGCAGAGGTTCTGATTGTCGTGGCCAGGTTTTCAAACGGCGGTATGTAGCATTATTCTCCGTCCTCAAACAGCTCTGAACAGTATACAGATCCAACAGGGTACGGGTATCATGCAGACTTCTTCAATGGGTGAGTGAGCACCGCATAATCTCAGCTTTATTCCTTACTATCTTCGCAGCTGGCAGCCAGGAGTCCTCCAAAAAGCGCTCAATGGCTGCAACTGTAATCCATACGGCGATTCCGCTTGCTGCGTGGCGGCTGGTATATTCGGTATGAATACCTCCGCGACTTGTTATATAACGGATTCCGTGGATGAACAAAGCAAGTCTTCTGTCTTCATGATTCTCGTTGACTTGCTGAGTTTACTTACTTAGCGCTGGGAACACTGGATATTCTACCGGGAAATAACCCTGTCCAAGGTGAGCTTTAAGCCCGCTGCTTGTAGGACAACGAGTGACGTTCCTATGCAGCTCCTTGCAAGATCCACCTTTCCTTTAACAATTTGATACTTACTCACAACTTGTGGCAGGCTACGAGAATTACATCGACCCCATAACCCCACCCATCCTCTCACCAGTCTACGTCTTCGCCGGTTCCTCCACAACCGGCGGACCAATTGGCACGGTTGCTACGCCCGCGCAAACGGCCGACGTATCGCAGACTGCGAATGGCTCGTGTATCCGGAAGGGCGGAGCGATTAGCGTGAGGAGGCCGAGAGGGCGGGTTGTGGTGGTGCTGGCAGTGTTAACGACGGTTTTTTTGAATAGTTTTATTTCGTGAGACGTATACATGTCCATCTTGCAAACGATGCCAGCAGCACCTTTTTACGCTCGAGGTCGCAACCCAAAAAGATACTCTTCCTCGGCTGCTAAAGAATCCTCGAGTTTGCTGGGAAGAAGTTGAAACGAGTGGAACATGAGTGTGTGTGGCAAAGTGAGTGGACAATGAGTGGGAGTGCATTTCATGGCCACTCACTCCAACTTGGGTCTTGTCCAGTAAAGCCCGGCATACGAATCCTTTGGGTATGCACCAACAGAAATTCAGTCTGGCAGTGACTTCGTTATAATTAGTCTGCCTCCGCATACTCTATTCTAAATTTATATCTCTCCTCAACCGTCCACTTGTTCAGAGACTCGAGATTTCGAACGCCTATTCATGAGTAATATAGTGAAGTCGGCTTGGTTGAAATTCAACCTGCGGAAGCTGCGGAGACAGCGATCACGCGCAAGGTACAAACATAGAACGACCAAAAATAGTGGCACAGTGTCACCACGCCAACTCTTTTCTCTCTCTCACTCCACGATGGCGAGGCTACTCCTCCCACTCCTCCTCTTCTCCCCGACCGTCTTTGCCGCCATCACCGTCGTCTACGCCCCCGGCCAGGCGCCGCTCGGCACAGCGACAGGTTCTGCCAGCGCCGCAGCCTACTCAGGCTCAGCTGCCTACAACCCCACCGTTCTCAACGCCCCACCCATTCCCAACCCACCTCCTCCCTCGAACTTCAATGTAAGCCTCATCACGGGTGGGACGCCCGGTGCAAGTATCGTGCAGTCCGGCGATTTTGTGGGCTTCTCGGTCGAGATGAGTGTCTCGAATCAAGTCTGTGCGTCCTTCCTTGTTCTTTGTATGCATTATACTAACGAACAGAAAAAGTGGGCAAAAATTCGACGAATATCCAAGTGCCGTTCCTGAACCTCATGGCGAGCATTGTGCAGCGTGCAGGGTCCGTGCGTCTGCGTGTCGGCGGAAACTCGCAGGAGAGCGCGACGTTGGTGCCATCCATTCCCGACGGCAAGATTCTCACCAAGAACCTGACGGGTGTTACGGGGACCACGGCCACGCCGCCGCTCGAGTATAGCGCCGATCTTTTCTACATGGTCCGTCCATCCACACACTCTCAGATGCCCACTTACCAACCTGCAGATGGCCAACATCTCCACCATGACCAACGTCCGCTGGTTCCTCGGTATCCCTTGGTTCGTTACCACCCCGTTCGACCTTTCCATCGTCGGCTCGGCCCAGGTCATCCTCGGTGACACCCTCATCGGGTATCAAGCCGCCAACGAACCCGATCTCTACAACAACCATGGGCATCGGGCAGCCAGCTACGGACCGTTCGATTACTATGGCGAGTTTTCGGACTGTATCAGTCAGTTGGCGTCGGATGGCGTGGATCCCACTGGCAAGGCGGCTACGTTGCTCATGGGTGAGCGCAACCTTTCTTGAGCAGGCAGAGGCTGACGACCCACGGACAGGTCCCTCTGTTGCCGATGGCAATTGGTCCCCCGAGATGGTGTGGGATACCGGTTTTGTCGATACCTATAGTAACAATTTGGCGTTTTTGACGGTGGAAAAGTGAGTTTTCCTAATCTTCTTTTTCTTGTTCGAGATGTCGCGTACCTGTTGGCTCTGTCATCACGGGGGCGCGCCAGACGTGGGGCGATCGAGCTTAGACATCCCAATGACATGCGCTGGCTGGGCGCCAAGATGGTCTTGGGTGTGGGGTGCCGGCATTGCTACTGTTTCTTCTTCTCCCATCACGACAAGGTTCTTCTGTCGTGTGCACGACGAGGACGGGGACGGGGACGACCGCCTCCTCGATGGGTGGACCCGCTTTGCTCGACTGATGGGGCTCCATCTCGTTTCCTTCTTGACGAAGATGGGCCACGGGGATGCTGCTCTTCTTGCCTGACGGGGCGCGGTGGTTCTTCCTATGCCTGCGCGAGGCGTCTTGCGATGAGCGAGTCGAAGATCTCGTGGGCTTGCCATGCTTGTCGTCTGCTGACTGGTCGTTCCTATCCTTTTTCTTCCTGGCTGCGTCCTTCCTCGCGCTGCCTCGAGGCACTTGCTTCGGCCTCTGCTTGGCGAGGCATCTGTGGTCGTCCGTTACGGTGGCACTGGGACGAGATAAAGGTCACCGCAAAGACTCGAGTACGAGGATTCTCTTGCTGCTCATCACCCATCTCTATCACTATTTACCGTCCCGGGCACCAAGGCCCGTTGTGGGATTCGCTCTTTGCGTCTTATCACTATGGTATCCCCGAGGCCGCGTTGCTGATTTGCGGGTTTCACAGGTATCCGACTGACAACTGTGCTGCGCAGTTCAATACTGGAGGTCCCATTATTGATCCGCAGACGGTGTTCCCCGACTTCCTCAACCACACGGCACACACGGCACTGCTGGCGCCCTACCTAAACAGCACAGCGTTTGCGCAGAGCAAGAACAAGAAGTTGCTGATGTTTGAGACGAATACGGTCAGTTCCCAAATAGGCAGGTGGTACCTGGGCTGACACTTTACAGGCTTCGTGCGGTGGCTTTGCTGGGATCTCGGACTCGTTCGGTGCGGCGCTCTGGGGTCTCGACTATTCGCTGCAGATGGCGCACTCGAATTTCAGTGGAGCTCTGTTCCACGTCGGTGGGCAGAATGTCTTTTATAATGTACGTGCATTCGGTTGTCTATGCTACCCTTGCTGAGTGATTCGCCTACAGCCCTTTACTCGTACGTTCTCACCCCTCTCCTCCGCGCCCTACTGACACTCTTCCTCAGCTCCACCCACGAACCAATCGAGCTTCCATCAATGGACGATCGGCCCCATCTTCTACTCTGCCCTCGTCATGGCCGAAGCGATCGGGCCCTCCAACACGACCCAAGTCCTCGACCTCCAGGTGAACGGCAATAACGAATTCACGCCCGGCTACGCCATCTACGAGAACGGCGACCCTGCTCGCGTGGCGCTTTTCAATTACGTCACCGACCCGTCGGGCGCGAGCGACGTGACGGCCGTCATCTCCGTCGCCCAGCCCAACGGCGGGGGGAGCTCCACGCCTTCCTCAGTGCAAGTCAAGTACCTGTCTGCGGCTAGCGTCTCACAAAAGGGCAACATTACCTGGGCGGGGCAGACGTATGGCAGCATCTTTGAGAGTGATGGGCGGTTGACGGGGAGCGAGGATGTCAAGACTGTGCAGTGTGATACGACGGCGCAGACTTGTTCTGTCACGGTTCCTGCGCCTGGGTTTGCGCTTGTGTTTTTGAAGAGTCAGGATGACACGGCTGGGGCTCCGAGCAAGACTTTTGCGACGACGGCATTGACAAAGACGGCTAATACGGGTGCGTGTTGTGCTCTTCTTGTTTTCCACGATATGAGCTGATGCGTTCCCTGTAGCGACTATTGCTGCCACGGTGTTGGCTACGTCGAACGGACATGGAGGACCGGGGGATCCGCTTAACGAGAACTCGGAGCTGGGGAGCACGAGTAAGGGGAGTACGAATGGGGCTGAAGGCTTGAGGCCTGCGACGCTGCTTCTCACGGCGGCCCTACTTGTCGGTGCGATGTTTGTTGGGCGGAGGTGAGGTAGTAGATAGAGACGTACAGACACTCGTTTTTATTATGTTTTCCTGACTCGTACCGGTACGCTTTGTACCTGTCTTGTCAATCGCTCCATATACAGTACGTTCCTATGTATATATTCTCATACCCTGGACTTCTGGCTTGGAATCATGATCGACCAATCATCGGATCGGATCAGTTCAGCTATTCGGATCAATACATCTCTAGTTCGGATCAATGCAGCTCTTTTTACTCTTCCCGCACTTTGCACTTTACAAGACTTTACTGCCCTGGTCTCTTAGAGTCGGACTGAACCTTTCTGCAAGATCTTCGCGTCAACGTGGACGAAAACAGATCTCTGAATCTTCCCGCCGATACATAAGCGACTCGACCGGTCTCGTCGAGGCGTTGCATGCCCGTGTCTGAAGAACGGGCGCTCGTAGAGAGGTCAGTCATCTGTTCTTTGAGAGAAGCACCCGATAGTTAAAACGGCATGGGTACCGTAGATTCTGCCCATGGGAACCATCCACTCGCACTTGTATCTGGTTCTAGAAGTGGAGCTCCGCAGCCCGCTCTCAAAACTGTCTTTGACGATCCTGGAGACTGTCGCGAATCTCTCTCGTGGTGCCGCTCGGGTATAGGGAGCCTCGCCCTCTTCGTCTCGTTGACACCATGGCGTCCTCTTACCGCAAAGACCGCGTTCAGCTTTGTCGGGATCTATGCGGCGTCGTCTTATGTCTCCAAGGAAGAGCTCATGATCAATACTAGGATTCCATTCTTTCTGTGTCGGGCTCTCGATATGCCCCTGCCAAAAACGAACATTCTCAAGTCACTGGTCGTGCGTAGCCCGCTTTGTTTTGCAAAGTGGTAGCTCACTAGATGAGCTCAAACAATTTATTGGACGCGCATGTCAACGCTGCGGGGCTGCTCCCTGCCCGTCCCGTGGTTGCTTTGACATTGACCTCGCCCAGCATCGCACGAGGGGACATTAGAGGCGGTGGGGATGAGAGACATGTGAGTTATCTGGCGAGGACGGCTCTGGATGGCATGGCTGGAACATGGCGAGGTCTATCGGTGATTTTTTCTTCTCTTCGTGGTTAAGTTTGGTCAGTTTTTACTCCATCCCTCAAGTTGGGTTTCCCGTCGCTTTGTTTTCGGGGTTCCGACGATCTACATGTGCTGTCTTTCGTATCTATAACTTGTCTTCTGCTTTCGGGTCTTTTGTGGTTGTCGGATCGTCCGACGTTGATATCGCTTACCACGAACTTCACTGGGTCATGGTACACTGCGATCGTTCGCTGAATCTTTTTCTGCCTTGGCTCTTATTCGTTGTTCGGCAAAAACCTTCGGTAGTCGCCTCAGCAACAGTCCAGGCCTGTCCTTCAAGATTAGATTCTTTCAGTTGCTATCGAAGCAGCGAAGGGCTGCACTGCAGTTCGTTTTGCTCGATTTACTTACTCCTCCGATGATTTCGCCTCTCTCAGAGCTGCCGCCTCAGTTGCTTGTCAATGTTGCGTCGGAGTCTCCATACTCGCAGTGAATGGCTGGCCGATCAGCTTCCCAGGTGAGTAAAACGCCTCAAGGTTGCCGCACGTTTCGGATTCATACCTCAAGGGATTAGTTTCAAAAACGGCACACTATAACTTTGGGAAATTGCGTATGGTATGTTCAAGTCATTGAACATCGTCGAATATTTCATACGCCGCAATGAAGTCCGAAAGATGCAGAGTAAGTGCACTTTTCATACGTGAACGTTGCACCTGTTAGGATGGTAGCCTAATCACGCACTTGGCACAGACGCCCACCGCTTCGGATAAGGATATAATTCGTAGGGAATGACAAGGATTAACGATACAGGCTCTCTATGGGCAAGGGTATTCAAGGGGTATAATAAGGTATATAAGCTGGATCGTTGCCGCTCACTCTATTTTACCAGGTGAGCTGGGCGGACTGCGTAGGCGCGTACCACACGTCTCCCTGCTGATGCGGGAGGAAGCCGTCATACTGGTTTGGAGTCTCAAATGAGACTGCAATCTCGGGAGAGCCGGTGTGGGAGTGGACCTGGACATGATGGGGCGGGGTGGCGTGTATCAACTGTTGCTGGTGCGGTGGGGTTGGTGGGTTGGCGACGGGGGCGTAGGGGTCCGAGAGAAGAAGTGGGCCCTCGCATGCAGGTTCGCGTGACGTAATCCGACGATGAGGGAGGCTGCGCACGAAATCGGCGTCTTCGTCATCCTCGCCTTCAAGATCAACGGGATCAAACGCGGGCTCCTCGCCACCCATCACGAGCGTAAAGGCCTCGGAACGCGCCGGGGTATCGACAGGACGCATTCCCGCGCGCGCCCGCCACTGGTTGACCTCGTGCCGGACCATGTCGCATTCTGCGTTGAGTGCCCGCAGCTGATGGGATGCTAGTTGCCGGTAGCGACGCGCGGCACGGACATGTGCAATCGACGAATTTACGATAGCGGACTTGGATGGCCGACGGAGGTGTTTTAGGTTGGGCAGGAGAGCTGCAAGGTCCTACCGGTAACAGGTCAGTACGTCGGCCTTTGTCCTGCCAAGATGACGACGCACCAGGAAGCGCCCATTCAGTGTCTCTCGACGGGCTCGCTCCACAGCGTTATGAGACGCTCGGCGCTCTGCCGTATTCGGCTTTGGCTTGGCGGTGTACTCTCCGTACTCGGGGAGAGAAGGGATAATGAGGGAGGGCTGGTACTCGGCAGACAGACGGCGAGATGAGCCACTGGGAGATGTGGGCGTCTGCGGTGGGCCCGAGGAGAATGAGGAGGAGGAAGAAGTGGGCGACGGCGGGCTGGCAGTGGTCGAGTAGTTGTAAGACATGGCGGGGTGAGTGAGTGTGGATATGCAGTCGTTAAAGTGCGTTGTAGAGAATGACTGGCTGGAGAAGCTTTGGAAAGGTAGTTAATGAAAGTTGAAGAAGATGAAGTGGTCTGAACGAAGGTGGGGGTGGAAAGCAAGATTGAAAGGATTGGTTGTGGGGGCAACACAAGCGGCCTGCCTTATAGCTACGCATCGGAGCGGGTCGGTGAACGAACGGGATACGGTAGCTGATCTGCAGTGCCTCCGTTCCCAAACAACCGTCGTCAAACACCGGCTTCGCGATTGACGCCTCGGCTATTGACCTTGTCATATCTCCCTTTTCATTGCTATATGCCCCGAGGAACTTGCTGGACCCGAGCCAACTCGAATAGCACCCACCAGACAGTGAGGTATCAGCTCATCACAACCTTCCGCCTGCTTTTCACGAGGTCCAATGTGGATCCCACCCAACTAGATGATCCGTCTCCCAGAATAAAATGAACGGAGATGGCATTAGACACGGAAAATCTGCTGTAATCTCCTCTAATCAAAATCTTGGGGAGTTTTGGGCAGATGTGGTCTCCGTTGCTATTCATGTCAAAAGGGAGGCGGTGTCTGGGAAGGCACAGCAGGCTTTCAACTGATATGATTTACGGAGGGAGTGCTAAATCCCGGTCTGTCAACTTTCAAGCGTGGGCGCTCGTCAAGTGGAACAACGGGTCGCGGCTTGTTCGGGAAATCAACTTTGGTTGAAACCGGCATATGGCGGGCTCAGGTACTCCATGGACTCGCAATATGCCTCCCGCGTCGGTGAAACGGGAAAAAAGCGCGAGTTAAAAGTGGCTGCGGCCCACATGCGTAGGAGATCGTCGAGCTTCCACCTCTGTTCCACCAATTATTGAGAGTCGTTTCATCAAGGCGCTCAACAAAGGTAAAAAGTTCTGCACGTGGTGTGCGCATTTCTGTGCTCTGTTAGAACAGGATCTGCACAGTCCCTTCGTGCATGGGTGAAACCTTGAACTTCTTTTGCATCGAATGCCGAGACAGATCCTGACGCAGTCCTAATATTCCGGGCGAGGACAAGAAAATCTTTTCGTAGGTGAGGCAAATGAGCTTCTGGAAGAGAGGTGTAATCGTCTTGGTTGTGATCCCGATCAATCAATTGATTAGTGGTGCACCAAATAAACAGCTTTCTTCTCCCACTTCCACCATCTTCTTTATCATCCCCTTTGGCTCGAGCTCCGTCACCGCTGTGGTAGCCTAAAATACGCGCTGGTCCGCTCCCTCTTTCGGCATTGCTAAAATCTCAGCGCTCCGAGCCAAAATTTGCTCTCAAGAATACTTCGGCGATGGGCGCGGTTTCTTACACAATTTTATGAGTCCGCTTCCTTGCTACTGGGGTATCGTTACATCGCAAGTCATATCAGAAGAGCTCCAAAAGCCCCGAGGAATACCATCGACACCCCTGCAACAACCCTCGATGCAAGAGGTGTCGAAGATCTGGATCTGTCCCGCGATCAACATCACGTGCTGATGAGGAGGGGCCACAAACAACTTTGTTTGGTCGCACCGGATATGCCCTCTGCAACCTCCTAAAGACGAGTCTCTGTACTAGAATACACTCATGGATACGCTCCCTACACCCCTCAACATCTATATGGCGACAAGGGCACTTTGGCTGCCAGATTTAACCAGCCATCAATAGGTGGCCAAACAATCTTGTTTGGCCCCCTCATCAGACAACATTGATCACCTCGACAGGAAGTCGTTATTGGACCCAGAAATCATTATTTGAGGTCGGAATGCATTAGATTGTCGTCCTGAACTCGTGAATTGGCACACTTGGACATCCTCTCTGACTGAGAGGCTCATTCTCGCCGGAGTTAACTGAATATCACGTGTTGTTGATGGCAGGCAAGATACAGATCTTCGACACCTCTTGCCTCGATGCATCATTCGATACAAATCCGGGTATTCCGCTCCCACCCGACCCTGAGCTTACCCCCGAGCCCGAGTCCCCGCCCTGGGGCTCGGATGATGAGCTACCGCCCGACCTGGCAGTAGACGACGACGCAGGCGCTCCTGAGGCAGTGACTGTCATGCTGCTTCCGCTCCTCACACTCCCGGTGGCAGTACTCCGCCCAGTCGAGCTCCCACTGCCAACCACACTCGGCCCTGATACTCGGATCCCCGAGCGACCCTCCACCGCCCGAGCTGGAGCCCGAGACTGTCGCACCGTTGACGGAAAACCCTGCAGAGCGGCAACTAGAGACGTAATCTAAGGTGGACCATGAGGTGAGATATCTTGCCACTTGGAAGGAAGACGCACCATCGACAGTCTCCTGCGCGAGGCTCTGCGACATGGCACCTTCGGAAATCAAACAACTGTAGCACGTCGCGTAGTCGTTCACGATCGCAGACGTGCAGAGCGCGGCGGTGGATTTGGCGCTGTTGGCAGCGTTCTGTGCGATGGTCAGTATGAATCGATGTTTCAAGTGCGAAGCAGCACCTCAACGGCATTTTCAAGGGCAGTACAAGCGCTCTCGCATCCATCATCGCTCGTCGGGAGAGATTGCCGGAGAGAGAGCAATGGGCTGGGCGTAGTTGCTGCGAAAGCTGGAAAACTTGTCGAGGCCCGGAGTCTCCGCTCGAAAATCCTACTAACCTGCCGGTGCAACGAGCAAGAATGCAAAGGAAACAGCGAGCATCTTGAGGAGATGGGAGGTCAGCGACAGGCACCTCCCTTAATTATTTAACGTCGCAGGTTTAGGAGGCGACCTCAAACAAGAGACATTCATGTCAGTTTTCAGGGTTAATTATGTTCGCCAAGAGTATTCCTTTGGACTCCTTATTCAAGTCGATGATATTGGAGTTAAATCACATGGCTCTTAGACTGATTCAGCCTCGCGCCGCCTCTGGCCCACCAACAGCGGATTCTCATCATACTTCTATGGCCGCAAAAGACGCATAACAAAGCTTTTCATCCAAGATTAATTCAAGTCGAGTTCCTCAGCCTCCAAGCTATATACAGCCAACCTACATCTACGTCTACAACACAAGGAAAGCCCCCGCAACAGCCCCACCAAGGACCGCAAAGAAGCTAAGGTCAAACTGCGCCTTGGCGGCACCAGGCTTGTTCGAGCTGGAGGAACCCGGGGCGCTAGCGCTGTTGCTGCCCGAGCCACCCGAACCGCTACCCGAACCGCTGGGAGCTGGTGCCGTCGAGCTAGCCTGGGCGGCGGTGGCACGGACGGCGCCGCTGACCAACGAGGGGTCGGCGTTGGCAGAAGCCCCAGGGCCGCTGTTGCCCGCGCCTTCGCCTTGCTATTCAAATAGTAAGCAAAACGTGCTAAATTCGGGTTAAAGGGTACGTACACCGACGCTAGTGGCGGCCTTGGCGTTGGCAGCGAAAGCATCGAGGGTGTTGGGGCCGGGCTGGATGTTGATAGCAGCGATCATACCAGACGTGCAGTGGGGTGTGGGTAGGAGCTGCTTGCAGAAGAGCCAGATACTAATGATGAAAAGTCTCAGGAATGCGGGCGCAGATTTGGGGCAAGACGTACGGCTGCTGGTCGTTGGTGATGGTAATATTCCACTCGGGCGAGGGGTCGGCGGCCAGAGTCTGCGGAATTCCAATCCAGCCAGAGTCAAGGCCGTTGGGGAGCGGCTCGCAGGGAGTCTTGAACGAAGACTGGGTGACGGAGTGGTTTCCTGGTCTAAAAGAGCGGGGATCCGGTGTCAGCGCAGCAAGGCGTATGGACCGAAACACACCTTGAGGTGAATTGGAAGTTGATGATGGTACCGTTGGCAGCGGTAATGTTGTTGGGGGAAAACAAAAAACCCCCCTGGGTGGCCGTTCCACCGACGTTGACAGTGATGACCTGCACACGAATGTCAGCTCTCGTACCTCGGTGGGTGAGGTACACACCTGTTGCGCTGTGGCGACGGCAGCAGCAGAAAGAGCTGCGGCGATGGTGAAAAGCTGCATTTTTTGTGGGGATGAAAGGAGGAAGGAAGAGCGAAAGTAATTGAGCGGACATGCCAGTGCGGCTTTTATATGGAAACAACGGTGTAGCGACAATATCACTCCACTTGACACATGTAATTCATTTGCCCCGAGCTAACCAGCGAGTCTAGAAGTGGATACCGAGAAGCCACGCTCGGGAACATGCCGGAATCGGAGGCCGCTCAATCGTAAGGGGTAAACCCATCGCTCGGTAGGGCCTCTCTAACATCTCTTCATTCACTTTTGATCGAGAGCTGGAGGGCCAGGCTGCTCGCTCGCACATACGAGGCCCACCAAAAACATATACAGTACAGCTGATCGACATTCTATTTCGAGAAGCCGCGAGGCCTGCGCGCTTTTTGAAGTACAATTGCCTCTTCGTAACAATCCTCTCACGCGCTATTTATTCTATGCTTGGAGACCAGGGTGAGACTAATATCAATCCTTTAAGTTTCCACAAATGCCTCGTTGCGCAGGCCCACAGTGGGTTTCTTCTCGGATATGAACTGCAGTTACATAATTGGTTGGAAATTATGGCGGCGATAAACTGAGAGATATGGACAGAGACCAAGAGGTCGCAGATCAATTGATCTTCGACACTGATTGATCGCTGCTTACATGGTCCTCCCTACCATATTTGGAATCAGCTCCGTGAAGCCCTTGCCGGGAGCCGTTGTCAGCCTCAAGTCAGTCTCCTCAACCTAGGTCTGCCCACTTTGTGTTCCCCGCCTGGTCTGAACCCATTTCTCACCACTCAACACCAACTTCACTTGCCTCATCACACGTCTCGACACTTTTCTGGATTTTGACATCAAATCACCACCAACCGGAGATATCAAGAGTGTGTGGCGGATCACTTGATCTGCCACCTCTTGACAGAGACAAACGACTGAATGGGAATCGCACGGAGAAGTGTTTCACTGTAGATCTGTGAGAGAGTTATGGCCGTCAGAACTCCTCGGGCTTCTCGGATGATCCGCTCAAGGGTCAGTCAGTTGCAGTGATTGGCACGAAGCGGTCCGTTCAACCTGCGGCACATGCAAATCCCTCGGGCTTTGCAAACCCTCCAATCTTGTTCGCTCCATCCGCTGTCGTCTATTCTTGAACTATCCATAGCGGCGCCAGCGCCGTTCCTCTACTCTGTGATTTTTGGCTCCTCTGGAGTAGCAAGTGGGTCGGCACAACAATTTGAATCATCCATCGGAGTCAAATTGTACTAGTTGAACTTGAGTTGAACCAAAGTTGAATGCTGATCAAGTCGTCATGATCAACGTGTGCGGAACATTGACAATGTAGGTTACAGGTACTTACAGCAGTGGGCGCTTATATCATAATCTCCCTCGTTGCCGACACTCAGGTCAAGGCTCGAGGTGTTTTGCCGGAAGTAGTGCCATGCTTCGTCAATCTGCTACCCGGCCCGTTCCTCGGGCACCAACAAAGTCCAAGGCTCGGGCTTCTGCCGCGAAAATTCTGCTGTACGAGGTATGGGCTATTCTTCGGTCATTTGGGCACAATCTTGAATAAGGCCTCTTGAAGGCCTTGATATCCTTTCTCCAAGAAGCAAGTAAAGCCAAAGCTAAGAGGTGCGTTCATCCTGTCGGCCAGACGGCCCGGGCTCTGATACAATTGGTGTTCGCAGCTCCGGCCGGGACCGCAAGGAAACCGCCCGGATCCAACGTCTTTTGGAGGGTTACTCGGCTTCAATGGCGTCGGAAAGTCTACTCCAAGCCCTCATTCACAGCCTAGAGGACAAGAGGACGCTACTAGACGTAAGTCCAAATTCCCGGTCATCTCAATGCATCACATTCTCAAGGTCACAGCTCTCTTCTCAACTTGGTTTGACAACCGATGCGAGTTTGAGAGATTGTTTGCGGGCAGACGAGGACCATATATCGGCTCACATTGTCTCGATTTTCGACTCTGCAGCCATGGAGCAGGACGTGCTGGCTTTGGAAGGGGATTCGGCCAGGGATTCCTCGATCTTGTCCAACAAGTACGATCACCCGATACTTCTCTCCCATCTGATCAACTTCTCCAGGCTCTGGATAGAGGAGCTTTGATCGACCAAGAGCACGCTCGGAAGGGCCACCGCATAGTCCGAAAACTTTCCGAAACGTGCGACAGACTCCCCTCCTCCCTCTTCATCACGAAAGTGGCCGAGAGGGACACACATCCCCGCTTCGGTGGTGGATTTGGCGACATCTATCGCGCGCGCTACGACGGTCAGAACGTAGCTTTGAAACACATGCGTCACTTTCTGCGCGGTTCCGAGCTACGAGAAATCCGCCTGGTGGGTTCTTTCTCACTGTGTTCGCTCATAGCTTGAAATTTGGCAGAGATTATGTCGAGAGGCTCTCGTCTGGAAGGACTTGAATCATCCCAATATTCTGCCGTTCATTGGGATCGATAGAGACATTTCCGGAATCCCTCTGCATGATTTCGCCCTGGATGGAGAACGGGACAGTTTTGGCGTACCTGGATGTTCATGGCCGTGCGAACGTCAATAAGCTGGTCAGTTTATGTTGTCCCTTGCCTCAAACTGGCTCATCGCAATGCCGTAGCTCTTCGAAATCGCCAAAGGCATTCAATACCTTCACTCTCGGAATATCGTTCATGGGGATCTGCGCGGGGTAATTTCATCGCTCTGCAGCAATCACATTCTGACGACGAATTCAGGCAAACATTCTCATCAAAGAGGACTGGGTTGCGTGTGGCCGATTTCGGACTGAGTTCTTTCACCGATCTCACGTCCAGAACGCATACTTCCAATCGAGCCGGAATAGGGTGTGGTTTTTAACTCTGGTTTATTAACCGGTTAATTAACCGGCGTTTATAAACGCGGTTTTTAAATGTTTGGGCAAAATCGTCAGTTTATAAATGCCATGACATAATCGCTGGCGGATCAAATGAGCTTTGATCCAGGCCTGATGACCGCCTGGTGTGCCTTTTGGGAGCAACCATGGCCTCTTGGGGGCCAGTGGTGGGTGTTGGATGTGCACAGAGGACCACGGGAGGAGGTGGAGAAGAGCCCGAGCAAAAAAATCATGTGCAAGACCATTTTGGGGCGTTCTGGGGGCTGGTTTATTAACCGGTTTATAAACGGGCCGGTTTGCAAACCAGGTTTATAAACCGGTTTTTAATGGCTGGGGAATTAAAAACCACACCCTAACCTGGCTGCCGGAAGCTTGTACTGGATGGCTCCCGAACTCATTGACCCCGATCGTTTCGGTCGCAAGTTCATTCGCACACCAGCCACAGACGTTTACGCGTTTGGTTTGTTTGTTTCGAGGTCGGTTCTGTCTTGGTAATACTCCTCAGACTGACGACGCTCCAGCTGTATACTGGCCGACCTCCGTTTTCAGAAATGTCCGAAACTGCTGCGTTGTTCAGAATCATCGGCGGCGAGCGTGCACAGCGACCGGTCAGGGAACGATCCATTTCGGATGGTCTCTGGCGCGAAATTACAAGATACTGGGACGGGGACCCGGCGAGCAGGCCTACAATCGAAGTCGTGCTCCAAAACCCAGTTTGGCCAAAACACGCCATGGCGCTCGAACGAGAAGACCACAAAACGCTCGCTAAACCGTTCATTGACAAAGGGATTCCACCACCCCCATGGAACGCGTCGGGAAAAAGCCAGCGCACGCCAAAGGAGCGTGCCACCCTCAAGCAAAGTTGCCCTAACCCGGATCTTCCCTGTCTTGGAAGGTGTACTATGATCTGCCGTTTGAAGAGAGCGTATCGGACGTTGCAAGAGTGCAATATGCATCCCTTAGAATGACCCACGGCAAGAGTTATGTATGTAATGAGCTGTGTGACAGATGCCGAAAGCGGCGATAACTTGAAGACCTCTTGAGGAATAAGTACACTCTAACAAGGGGGCATCGGGATCGGAATTTCGGATATAGGGTCGAAAAGTTTTTTTCGACCCCTGGCTGGACCCCCCCCCCCCCCCTCCCCTCCTATATAAGGCAGATCATTCCCACGATCATGTGATTTACCGGCGGTCCGAGCAATCCGCGGCTCCCAACCATAGGAAAAATATGTATTACAAACTTATTAGAGGACCCCAGTGTCAATTAGACCCATCTCATGTGTACTTGAGCAATGATACACTTGTTGTCTGTGGCAATGTCTTGTGAGAGTCGATGAGACTGGCAGCTGTATTATGTAATATATCAGTCCCGATTTGGAAATTTCAATCAAGAGTGTCCAATATGCTCCAAAACACATTTACTAATATACATATAGAAATTTTTTTCGAGCCCTCTCGGGACCCCCCCCCCCCCCCCTCCCCCGGTACGAAATTTCGATCCCGGTACCCCCTTGCACTCTAATACCATATTTATACTATCCAACTACTTACCAATTCCTGTCTGTCCCTCTGAGTCAATCTCAAGAGGTGGCAGATCAACTGATCCTCGACACTGATTGATTGTTTCCCACGGACCCCCCCCCCCCCTTCCTAAACGAGATGTACCTCCGTGAAGTCCGTTAGCTCCGTCCCTCAGCAACAGCCTTCCTCAGTCTCCGAGCGTCACTTATGCCTACTGGGTGCTCTCCACCCCGGTCTGAACCTATTCATTTCAATTTGGCACTCAACCCCCATGTCTTTTCGCGATTCTGCTCGCGGTTTGTGTTTTTTCCCATCAAATCACAACCAACCGGAGTTATCGACAGTATGTCACGGATCAACTGATTTGCCACCTCTTGGTCAATCTAGAGTCTTCTGACTAATCAATCGAAGGTTACTAATTGCCCAACATCCGACTCGCCGAGCGGCCGAGGCGGCATTGAATCATGTTTCAGAGCTCCGGGCCTCCGTACAATTCAACAAGGCGGAGTTGCGGCTCGGCGTCCACGGTTCAAGCGCGAATAAAAACAAAGGATTTCTCCCCTCGTCACATTCCACTTCTCCATGTCCAAGAAAACTATCGCAGCAATTCTCTTGTTCTTCCTTTGTGCGGCGGACACCACAATCATCCCGCTGCAGACTCGGAGGAGCACCTCGCTGACCACGCCCAACGGGGTCTTTGACCTCGATCAAGCAGTCGTCCATAGCGTAGCCACACGGAACAAGCACCGTCGGAATTTACTCAACTGGCGGAAAAACACGGGTTTGGGTGGGCCGTTCAGTCAGGTCAGTTCTTCGTTTTCGAGTTTCGAGAATTGAACCGACCAATACAACGCAGAGCTCCAAGATAACAGCCCCGGCTCTCATCCCCGGAAAAATACTCGAAAGGCGTCAAATTGAGCCCCTCAGCGATGTAGCCAACAATTCTCTCTGGCCGGGGATAATCAGCGTCGGGACGCCTGCGCAACAATTCGTGGTTGATTTTGACAGCAAGTAGCCCAAGTTTCTTCCTTCCAATGCGGCTCACATGTACTTATTTTCCAGCGGGTTCTTCGGATCTTTGGGTCTTATCAAGCGACTGCCAGAGCGACATTTGCAGCGTTCCTGGTAGGTCAAGGTACAACGTCCTAGCTTCGTCGACGGCGGAGAAGCAGGACAACCAAACCTTCTCGATCAACTACGGTGCTCCGAGCGCCAGCAGCAGTCAGCGGGCCCGTATACAAGGTCAGCAATCATCAGTGTGTCCCTTCTGCACTTACCCACTCACTCACTCACTTCCGGTAGGACACCGTGTGCGTAGCGGGCGTGACAGTGACAGGGCAGTCCTTCGGTGCAGCAACCACCCTCTCCGTGGACTTCTCCGATATCCCACTCGACGGAATACTAGGCCTCGCGTTCCCCGCGCTCAACAGCTTCAACGAAACACCAGTCTTCAACCTCGCTTACGAACAACACAAAGTCAAGGCGAACCAATTCGGATTGTTCCTCGCTGGTAATGGGTCCGAGCTGTTCCTCGGAGGAGTGGATAGCAGCAAGTTTAAAGGCGAGGTGGAGTTTCACGATGTTTTTAATGCGGGGAGTTTGGGATTCTGGGCGCTCAATAACACCGAGGCGAAGGTGGCGGGAGAAGAGGTGGTGTCGGACATTGTGGCGGTTGTTGATTCGGGTACGAATGTGGTGTATGGGCCACCCGCGGATGTGGCCACACTATACGAAAAAGTCCCTGGCGCAGATTTGTTCATGGTCGAGGAGGGTGAGTGGAGCGAAAGAGTGATTGTTCTGACTGACATTTTGCAGGATCCTCCCTTTACTCTTTCCCCTGCGAATCTGTGCCCTCGATAGCGTTCTCATGGGGTGGAAAGGATTGGGCGATACCCACAACGACGATGAGCCAGGGTCTGACAGAAGAAGGGTCTTCACAGTGTATCGGAGCAGTGGTGGGGCTGGACACTGGACTCGGCGACAACGTCTGGGTCCTCGGAGATCCCTGGATGCGCGGTCTCTACAGTGTGTTCGACTTTGACAAAGAAGCGATGGGATTCGCTACGCTCAAATAATCTACTTCTAGAGGATGTGTTATCAGAGCCGACGAGCCTAGATGAAGTGCGACTTGCCTTTGAGATGGGAGGTAAGGCATCGAACGCGCGCCGAAGATGCAGCAACGAGCCTTGATACTTGGGATGTGTCGGCTTGGTGCTTTCCTTGAATAGGATAGGCGCCAATTCAAGCTCGCGTGTCATCCCCTCCACCGGCGCGGGAATGCGCTCGTTCAAACAAGCCTCCTGTAGCGAGAGGATCTTCTCAAGCCGCGTGACGAGAGTCCCGTCTTCAAGACGGTCGAGCGTCATGATACCCATACCTGATCAAATGTAAATCAACCGCAAGTCAATGACCGATTAGGATAACAGACCTCTGTAGGGAGAGCGGAAGTTTTTACTCTCGAGGTCGACAAAACCAGTCTGGATACGACCCAGGGTGATCGCATTCGCATAAGATGCGAACACGGCCACACGGATGGTGTGCATGTGGAATTCAACCAGAAAGGGTTGTCCCAAAGCGTAGAGCGTTAAACAACCCGAACTCAGCTGCTTCCGGAGTTCCTTGGCCATGGAATCGGCCACTATGGGATAACCGTCTGCGCGCAGAATGTTTGGGACGGGACCAAAATGTTGTTGGCCTGTGAGGATCCAGATGGGGACGGACCAAGGGAGGTTACCCGCGTGTGGGATGAGAAGGTCCGATCCGGCGGTAAAGGCGGACTGGGGAGAGGTGTCGGGTTTATAGTCGGGAGTGAGGCGGAAACGCATGGACCCTGCTAAGGACGACGTTTCTGAAGGTGAATGATAGTAGAGGAAGCCGCTACAAGGAATGGGGGGCGGCGTAGTGGCCCAGCCGATCGAGGCTCCTACGTGTTGGTCACTGATTGATTGCAAGGCCGTTCTGGGACGTGGTCGGACGTGGAAGCGGTGGAATGGATCGGGGAGCTCTTGGAGAAAGTCGGAGGGCCGAAGAAGTTCGGGCCTAAAGGTCGACGGCGGCTTCCAAGAAGGTTCTTTGCGTTTTTGGGCGGCCCGAGCTTGTTTGTATCTTTCCACCGATTCTGCAAAACTAGATTCGTTTCTTCTGCGGCAACTGGTTCGAAAACCACGAAGCAGAATGGATTTGCTCATCTATACCAAACATGAGTATGAGTTGAAATACGGGGAACGAGACTGACCGCCGAGAGCGCGACTCGTTGACAGGCAGATGGTGGCAGCATCCAAGAGGAACTAACGGCACGTGACAGCGATTGCCCTTGTTTCCGACTTTCATCGTGACCACTTCTGACCAGCTAAGACTTGTGGTGACTCGAGCTTACTTGAAATCAAAATTTGGTCAAAAAACATCTCTACGTCCTTCTGAGTCGTGGCTATCCAGTGAGAAAGGAAGATCTAAGACGACGGTTTGACCTATTCTGGCGTGCCATGGGGATGCCCTACGCTCTGGTAATAGCATATATGGTAGGATGTTTTCAGTGCACATTGCAGCTGGACCGTTGCTGGGCCGGATACCTGCTGACAGCTGTTCACTTTCATGGAGACCAGCAGACTCTCAAGCTGGGAGTACGATAAACAGCCGCACTGAACTTTGAACATTGAGGCCGTCCAATCGAACTCTCACAGTCATTCATTACGTCTGTATAGGCTTACGCCTGCCTTCCGAGGTTCGCCGGGCGGCGTGCGTGTCCTTCCCTGCTGCCAGCGGCGCCTCTCAATCCCAACACCAAACAGCCAAGCCCGCCGCCCATCCTGTGCATGTGCACTTATGGCATTGCCTTGAATCTCACCGTCATTTCCGGCCCTGCACGCTCTTTAACGCCGGGATGGGCGACCTTCGATTGGGCTTGGGAGGAGTCGAAGCCGATGGTACACACTCTAGATGATCCAGACTCGAGATAGATGGAGCGCGATTGTCGAGTCTGGACAGATCCCGGTGCGCCCGCAACGGAAGTGCGGATTTGCTGCCAAGAAACGTGGGTTTCACAGTGTACTCGACATTTATTCGAGTCGTCCACCAACTCTCCGGTGCTTCTTCCTCCGTTTTCAACTGCGGCAAGCCCACCTCATCTTCACATTAATGATTCATCTGCCAGATTCCCCCAACTCTGTATTGTGTACCTGAATGGCTTCGCTGGTTTCTGGGCCTCCGACTCGAGCTTCCCGATTTTCTGTGGAGCCCTGGTTTACCCGTTCCGGTGGCGTTGCGCTCTTACAGTCCGTTCTAACGCTCGCTTCTAACTAGGGCAGAAGATAATTAGCTGGTCTCCACAACTATCCCTCCGAGGCGTTATATCAGCGCAAAAGGAGCCTCAGGCTGTCCGTCCATCCGCACCTCGATGGGGAATTGCCTTTCCTTGATTGCGGTCTACGCGTTGCCTTGCCACCCTCGGCGTCTATGTTGTTTGCTGTCGTGCAGTTTCCGTATGTTCAAGGCCAACGTGCTGCCTCGTGTTCTGTGCGCGGACTGGAACACGCGCCGTGCACGCGGGATAAACTGCCGCCCACAAGCGGCGGCCAGCGGCGAGAGCCGAATAAGCTCGCGGAGAAGAAGGAGCCGCGGTCGGCCGCAGCAAGAGAAGCGAGCAAGTAGCGTGTTGTATGCTCCTGTTTGGCCTATTCGTGGGCGCTGTGCTGATGGCATCGGATCCTGATCGGTCAGGTCCCTTCCTTGTCTCCTTCCTTCAAGGCCCGACTCCTTAAAGAGCGCTCTCAGGCTCCCCCTCCTTTCCTTTGTGTTACCAGCCGCCCGCCCACACCACTCCTTACATACGCGATGCTCTTCCAACTCCCCGCGTCCGCCCTCCTCCTCTCCCTCCTCGTCCTCGTCGACGCCTCTTCCCATGGCCATGGTGCTCACGTCGCCAACCTGCGTCGTCGCCAACTGAACCCCCGCGGGCCTCAGCCTGTCGCAGAGGTTCCCAGGGCTTCCCTCGGTCGCAGGAGCTGCAAGAAGCCTCCTCCGGCTGTCGCCAGCTCCTCGTCATCCCCGTCATCCTCGTCATCCGCAACACCTACCAAGTCCCCTGTCGCCAACGCCGCTCCCGCTCCTTCGAGCTCGTCGAAGAAGGCGACGGAGACAACCACGACGGCTGCCTCGCCCCCCAAGCAAACGACGACGGCTGCTTCGCCCCCCAAGGATGCCACCCCGACCACTGGAGTGGCTGCGGGCGACTTCAAGCCCGTCAAACCCGCTGATTGGCCTAGCCAGACCCAGTCAGGGCCGCAACCAACCTCCACCGTCGCTTCTGCCTCCGACCCTTACCTCGAGAAACTTTCGGAAGCCATCGACAATTCTGGAAACGATTTTTTCACCGAGGTGCACACCGGGGACATGACCTACTAGTGAGTTTTTTATCCGGCGTTTTTTCTCCTCTCCCCGACGGCGTTTTCTCGCCGTCTGCATCGCCTTGTATCATTTGATCTGATTTGTCTTCTTTTTTTCAGTGGTCAAGGTCTCGGTGCATGTGGTGACGTCTACGATGACAACTCGTTCACTGCCGCTGTCTCTATGCTCATGTTCGACAACTGGCCGGGCGCGTCCGCCGAGCAGAATCGGTGTGTGAAATCGTCCGCCGCTACTTTACGTTAGCTTACCACCAGTAGTAACCCCATCTGCGGGCCTTTCGTACCCGGTCGTCAAGCACTCAACTCTGCTGGCCTCATGGTGTCTGCCGTCAAGTCTACCATTGGCGGATATGCCATGATTGGTGGTGACGGTCTCATCAACTGCGTCGGCACCGCTGCTGTCCAATGCCACATTCCCATGACTGCAACTGTCACGCACGGTGACAAGAGCATTCAAGTCCGGATCGTTGACCGTTGTGTGGGATGTGCAAAGGACGACATTGATCTTACGGTGCGTGTTTTGAGAATCCGCAGCATATCAGCTATTTATGTGATGTCATTATAGCCCGTCGCCTTTGCCGCACTGGCTGACATGTCCCTTGGACGCACGAGCGTCAAGTGGCAGTTCAATAAGTGGTAAATCGACCGCCTGGTTCGTACGGGAGCACGCTGCTTGCAGCCTGGGTTCCCGTCCGACCGCTGGCACGGCCTTTTTTTTATTCATAGATTTGCCGCGTTATTGGCTGCATCCGTTCGTGGTTCCTACTTATACTTGTATCAGACTGGGTGGAGGATGGGGGGTCTTTGCTTACCTGCTAGACTCGTGCCAGCCCTCTTCTTGTTTGTCCTCCCAGCTAGATGCGTCGTGCACTTTGCCGGCAGGGTGCCTTTGCGCGTTCTGATCCATTTTCATCTTACATACGCGGTACATATGTGTTGTCGCTGCATGTTTTTAGTTATAAATGTTAAATAAATCGATGTGTTGTTGTGCATGAATGCGGGAGCAGGGGTGTGGAGATTAAATTCGAGGATATATCCTTATGACGCGCACGTTTGAATCGTGAGGCATTTCACCGTTGTATGTGTATTTCAAGTCTGTAGATCTGACTGGAGGCGTGGCGTGGCGGGCGGCTTGATGGGACGCGGAACTTGCTCCTGACTTTTACATCCATCTTGGCTGGCACCTTGCAATCGCCGCTCTGTAGCACTCCCTCGCACTCGCACTCCATCTCTCAACTTGAAGCGCGGATGTCGGCGACTCAAATTCTTTGGCAACGGCAGCACGCAACAACAACGCCGAAATCGAATTCTTATCATCGCCCAGTGTCGTTGCTGAAAGAAATCTGAAAGGGTTTGCGGGATGTCTAGATCTTCCCACTCAATGTCTCCTGTCTTGGTAACCTGTAGGCGTATGCATCTTATCCTGTGGGGCGCCTATAGTGGCCCTGCACTCGAGTCAATGGAGAGTGGACTCTCGAGAGGCGGCCACTCAGAAGCAGACCGAATTCTTGGTAATCGTTCCCTCCGCCTTCTTGGCCTCAAGCTCAAGTTATGGGCTGAGCTCGTGAATTTCCGGCCCCGCGATACCGCCCGAGGACTCCGAGTCATCGTTGCACTATTTAATGGGCCTATCAGCCCGTCAAGTATACGGGCAGATCGCATGGTCTGACACGCTTGCCCTTCTTCCTCTCTTCTTTCTCTCCGTACCAACCGACCCTTTCTTTCATCCTCCTGTCGCTCACTCCTTCGGCGCAGCTGCGGCGATATCCTGGCGCCTCTTAATCACAACAGCCACAAGTAGCCACAAGGCTGCCGACCTGCTTGCTAGGATCAGGTCTATGCCTCTTACGCGCCTTCGACTCCACTCAAGGGTCGACTCGAACTCACTCGAGGAGCCAGCCAAATTTTTGAATCATCAGAGCTCCATCTTCTTGGCTGTCTGTAGCAGTCTGCTCGGCTTCTTCCTGCGAAAATGATCTCTGGGACGAATACATACTAATAACTCTATCCATACGGGCGGTATCACATACGGCCGATGCCCCGAGTGCTGCATCGCGACCCCGGCACCAACGAAGAAATCACTGCTCATGAGAAGCGCTCCCAGGTTCCTGTGCATCCATTAACTCCCACAAAAAAAATGCAGCCAGGCGCGGTGAAGCTTACATGGACCGGCATTGTTTTCAATTCTACACCATCATTCAGTACGCCGTTGTTCATAAACACTTCCCGAGTGATTGTGATGACCGTTTCGTTGGCAGTCGGCACCGTGCTATGAGCGAAGCGCGGGGATGAGATCATTCCGTGGCTAGAGATATCGATGTCCGTCGCACACATGTCACCGCTCACAATCTTGGCACGGGAGTTTATGATCATGAGAGCCGAGATTGAATATGACTTGGGAAGAATCACAACCCCAGCCGCATAATAAATGTGACTCGGGAATTCCGCGAAGAACAACACCATAGTGAGCAGCCCAATGAAAGCTGCAGAAAATCAGGTGAATTTACATATCGCAGAGAAAGCACATGCCTGTCATTGAACCAGTCTCGATAATCATTCGTGTAAGCTTCACTATGGCTGAATTCGTTCGATGGAACACACTGTCGTGCCTCATCAGCTAGAAGTCGTGTGTCAGTTCAAGTGGGCACACAGAGTGAAGGAACGTTACATAGTATGTCATGCACGCAGCAATGAGAATGTCTGTCAATGCTGTACCTCCCCACCAAATCTGACGGGAGAGAACCATGTATGTAGCAGCAGTAAAATATGCAAGCAAGGATTCTACTTACCCCGTTTGCTACATCGTTGAAACGGTTTTCGACAGAAGCATTATCCGTGACTTGTGATACCAGTCAATTTCAGTGTGCTCCAAAAGTTGAAGCAGATTCAAATTACTCACAGCGAAAAAGAGAGAGTCCGCCAACGATTGCACTGAGGTTGCTGACCAGCGAAATCTATTGAAAGTCAAGAATCGGTACATTGAGGACTTTTGAAATACTTGTAGGGCTGGGCACCGTACCGTAACGGACACGGCCGTAATTGATACGGCCGTATTAAGACACGGCCATGACATTACGGCCCGTAGAATCCTAGCATCAATCACTCACGGTACGCTACGGTGCCGTATACGGCCGTATTTCCGTAACACGGTCGTAAATTGATGGCCAATCATTTCTCATGAGAGTCCGAATTCCTGGATGATTTTGAGCATCGGCATTGGATCTTATGATATGAAGCACCTCTCCCATGCATAACCATCCGTCTTCGGACAGAATTTGGGCGGGGCACGTCCGCCGCCGCCGGCTTTGAAGGTTGATGGCGTGTTTGATGCATTGATGTGGCTACCGTAAACATCGACAATACCCGCGGCAGCCGCCAGCTGCCGCCTCATCCAAAGGGGATGGTGTTTCCGCAGTTCCCACATGGCTTGGTGAGACAATTCTGACAAAAATCACCCGCGATAACAGTGTTTAGAGGACATTGCCGAGCATTTCCGTATTACGGCCGTAACGGCCGTGTTTTTACGGGAAATACGGCACATGGCCGTGTTGCACACGGGCCGTGTCAAGACCACTACCAGGGGCCACGGCACGGCACCGTATCCGTATTACGGAGCCGTATTCCGTAGGGTACGGTTACGGTGCCCAGCCCTAAATACTTGCAACGAGAACAATGCAGGGAATTATCCGGGATTTGTTGGAGAGGATGTAGATACGGTATGCATAAAGTGACTGAGTGGAAAGTCCCACTACAAGGAAGTTTGAGTTTTGGAAGGAAACACACCAGATAGCGGAAATGCTCACCAAACCCACCAATAACGGGTGCCAAGGGCCAACCAGCGCGGACCTTTGTTGCACCGATGATATCAGCAAATCCAGACCCAAACATAATGAACGCTTGGTAGACCACGAGACCGGTCAAAAACAACCCCAAAACATAGGTTGCATACACGAAGGTCTTGTTTATCCACCGGTCATTTGGAAAGGCCAAATAATAGAAGTCTAGGTGTTTGAACATGTCAGTCAGATGAAGCTAATGTAGACAAAATTCACTGACATGTCTGGACGCTTAGGATACCGCAGAGAGCAACATCCAGCAGATAGGTCATAATCTATTGGAAATTTTCAATGTTTTTGCGCTGCGAGATGCAGTTTGAACAACAGCTCACCAGTGTTTCAGCCCTGGGCTACACGAGATTCAACTTGAAGCTAGACAGAGATTGGAGATATACTGACATCTGGAGAACAGCCGTTGGGACTGCAGGAGGTAGAGCATTGACAGGTACAGCGGGCATCGTGGCGAGGAATTCGAAGTCGGAGAGCGCTGTCCCGGTGCAGGGTTGTAACAGCACGGGCGGAGTATAACAGCAGGGCTAATTCAACAGGCGGCCAGCAGATTTTGACATCCTATATGCATTATCGGTCAGCTCGGCCGAGTTCGGCCCTCATAGATCACTACAAAAATGAATCAATGAAGGGCGCTCAAGGACGAATATATTAGTATGGGGACAAGGAGACGGCGCGAAGATTGAGTTGAGTTCATTCCCCGCACCTCAATGATTGGGTAGCCACAAAGATACAGCCATGGAACGAAAGCAACTGGAAGAATCAGATGTGTTCCATGTGAAGACGGCGATTCGTAGCGGAGGTTACGGAGCGACAGTCGAGTATTATGGTTGGTATTTAAATGCCGGTCCATGCGGACCCTTCGTAGACCCGAACTGGTATGCACCAGAGTTCAAACGTCCACTGCGAGTTGTGTTGATCGGGGTTTTGTCTAGTAAAAGTTAAACACCACCAGGTGAGATCGCTGTGACCGTAATGAGTGGCCAGAAAGACGCAGTAAGGGAAAGGACTTGATACTTAGGTCCGATGGCGCTTCAATATCGCCAATCTAAGAGCAACTGGAAGAAAAACGCGGATTCATGCGGACCCTTCGTCAGACCCAAACTGTACCCGAACTGGTATGTAAGTACATGATATATGCACACGGCGGTGTTGCCGTCGATCTGACATCGATTAGAGCTCGAGCAGCGAGTTGATGAACTCAATCTGCGGAATTGAGTCGAGTTGAGCTTGAGTTGAGCTGAGTTCACTTCAAGTTCGAGTTGTGTTGATCGGGGTTTTGTCTAGTAAAACACCAACAGGTGAGATCGCTGTGACCGTAATGAGTGGGCAGGAAAGACGCAGTGAGCCAATGGCGCTTCATTATCGCCAATCTAAGAACGAAAGGGTGGATGTTCAGTCGAGGGAGAGGATATGTACTAGAGGACGGTACTTACCTCGGCGACGAGCGTCAGATGCTAGTGGCAAGACTAGTGTAGGCAGTCTAAGATGTGTGTTGATGGAAGATGAAGCATTGTGAAAACTAGCTGTGGAAAGGAACTTCTGCGGCATTGACACCAACGGACGGCGGATGGGGTTGATGTGGAAGGACTTCAAGAAGGCAAACGGATCATCGATCATCTCCGAGTCTGAGTCATCACCAAAACCGGGAAAAACATGTATGACTATATCAGGCCATATATGGGCCGCGAGGGCTGGGAGGCTGATCCGGCTGATGAACTTTCCATCCGCCCTTACTTAACATCTCTCGAGATCGCAATTGCTCATCCGCCTGATGAACTTTCATCAGCCTGACGAACTTGAGAGAGGCTGGTCTGAATACAGGGCTCTGGATCTCCGGGCTTCCCTACTGATAACCATTGCTCGGACTCAATATTCAGAAGAAACAAATAATGCATTGGCAAACAAGGATACAGAGGAGAGTATACACAGTAGAACGGGAAGGGAGTGGAGGAGGGAGTGAGCCAGGCAGCGGCCGTCTTGCAACCCGAGGGATTTCGGTCTTGAGAGCGTGAGATTTTCAGCGTCTTCGGACTTGCAGTGTCTTTGAGTCTTGCAGCGTCTTCGGATTTGTGGCGTCTTCAGGAACTTGCGGCGTCTGGAGACTTGCAGTGTGTCGGGATCCGGGAGCTTGAGGCTGGTAGGAGATGCTTGACTGGGGGTGTCTTCAAGCTAGACGTGGGCGACAGGTGTAGTGTGGTGAGCGTTGATATGGACACGGAACTTCCGTCTAGACCAAGCTTGAACGAGAGGGACTGGAGTTGGCCGGCCACAGGAGGGAGGAAGACTTGGAGCGAGAGAGAGGGAGGGAAGGTGGTGGGGCAAAACAAGAAGTGCTTAGCGAAATCACGCCATTTTAAAAGAGCTGAGTAATGCGCTGCGGAACCATGCGGCTGCTGTCAGGAACAAGATCATCAATTGATCGCCTGGGTCTGGACCATGTGCGTTGTCGATGCCATTGACTCTGAGCAACTCGGAGTCCACTGAGTGGAGGCGGAGCCTCGAATAGCCCACCCAGGGTATGTATTCAATGCTTCCGCTAGTTAGTTGTTTCAACTTAGTTGTCGTGCCATCTAAGAAGGGAAGAAAAAATTATATGAGGCGGCACATGGCCCGAGACTACCTTTGTACAGTAATAGTACTTAGCTGGATACCCCAGCTCATGAGGGCTCACATGGTAAGAGTAGCATCACAGTGGAATATGAGGCAGATATTCACCACATCAGGAAAAATCGCCGAAGATTTTGCGGCGCGCCAAGGCTATCCAGGGCATCATAGGTCCATATAGATCCGGGCATCGGCTTTGTATCCAATGTTGGCGTGGTAGTTGATACACCGGAAGATGTAGATCAACGTTGATCGGCGCCATTGTTACTATGATCTACATCAGCTATCTAAGCATTGGGCTGGGAAAATGTAACTGACATTGGCAATAGTAGCACATGGAGAAGGAAGAATTTGAGAATCACAAGATTGAATGACGCAAGCTCGGTCGACGCTGTCTCAGGTCTCAATCTGGTCCCGTCACTGAAATCAGACTCAATATATTGTGTGTCGTATGAAGAAGTCTAAGGAAATGTACGGATTAATGTAGAAATTAGTCGCAGACTCCAACACGTTGTGGCAAGTCCATGCAGAGTCAATAGAACTCCCACACTTACCCATGAGATGACACTCGCTCACAATATCATCCACGGACACAACGGCTGCATTGCGTGCACCGTGTCGCCGTGAGCGGTGTGTTGTGTACATCCCAACAGAAGAATCCATCCGAGGCGTCGTGAACCATTCAACGTAAGCGAGAGGGTGGGGGAAGTTGCCAAATTGTCGAGGGAGCCTAAAGATTGCACGTATCTGCGCTGGCCGAGGTCCTGTACTGATATTAGCAAGATATACATTAAGAGACACGGTGCATGAGCTCACTGTCTTCCCCGAGTTGAAGATCCATCCCGGGTTTGTCAACAATAAGCGCAGTATCAAACACGGCAGGGCTAGTAGCACGCCGCACGCCGGTGCGCACAATCTCCGGGACGGCACGTATTCGGACGGTATGAATTTTGTCGGAAAGATAAAGATTAGGTGGAAGACGAAGGGTGAGTTGGTTGTACACGTCAAAGCGGTCGTGGATGGAAGGAAGGATGGACGGGGCTTTGGTGGAGCGGGATTTGATGAAGGCGGTGAGAGCGGGGACAATATCGAGGGCGCCGTACTTGTCCTGTAAATGCCCGACCGTGAGAGCGACGTGAGCCGGGCGCTTGGCTACAGCATACGATACTGCCGGAGACAGCATCGCAGGAATGGAGGACTCTGAGTCCGAGACGTCGTCCTCTGAGTCCGAGCTATCCGAGGCCGGGGATTCCGAGTCAGGCGGTGGACTCGCGCGTTCCGTCTCGAGCCACCCAATATAGGATCGCCGGAGGGCCACGGCCTCCTGGCGCTGCAGCCAGAGGGTCATCTGCTCGGTGTAATCGCGTTTGTTGCTGGCGCGATAGGCCTTCTTGGCAAAGTCGATGTGGAGGCGTTTGGGGGACTCAGTGTTGTAGCCGTCGGGACTGCCGAGCGCCCAGATAAAGTCGACGTAATGCTGGATATTGTGGAGTTTCGGGATATTGAAGTGCTGTCGGACCTTGAGCTTGATGAGGATATCCTTGTTCTCGTGGAAGATCTCGAGCGCGCGCTGAAGTGCGGCGAGGGTGATGGAGGTGTGAAGCTGGAGCTCGGCGTGGTAAATGAAATCAATTACGGCTTTGACGACGGTGAGAACTTGCGGCTTGACTGCTCCTGCCATGACGCCCATGAAGATGCGCATCATCTCCTTGTACTCCGTCCCCGTCCACTGCGACACCGTCGAGATTCCCTTGCGGAAAAGGCGCAACCCCGGAAATACACCCATCGCCTTGAAACGAGCGTCAAGCTCGGTCACGCCTATCAGCTTCTCACACCAGCTGACTAGATGATCCTTGAAGACGCCCTTGTACACTTGGTGGAGGAGATCGGGAGTGAAGCATTGGAAGATATTCGTGTGGGGGAGCTGCTTCCAAAACGGTTCGTACACCTCATGTATCCCGTCGGCCTCGAATTGCGCTGATTCCTTGCGCAGACGGTGCTCCTCGAGCATCTTCAAAGTCTCCGTCTCGTCACGCAGGAGTGAGGCGACGAGATTCCCGCGTTCGTTGGGGGAAACACGACATACGGGGCAGCGGTTCTGCTTGCAGCACGCAATGAGGCACTGCTCAGGGTAATCTGCGACGTAGGCCGCCAGGATCGGAAACACGAGGCGCTTCCAGCCGTCCGAGCACACCACCTCGACACCGTTCTTTCCGGTGGAGATCAACGGCTCGAGGATCTTAGCCATCGCCTTGTGAAAGACGCGGTAGCCCTCGAGCGATCGCGTGTTGTCGGAGAAGCATGTCAGCTTCGAGACAGGTAAGTACCCGACCAGAACCGTTGCGTGTTTCGAAGGCTGACGACGAATCTCTTTCGAGATATTGCCGATGGTGAGGTATACTGGCCACGCCGTCTTATCGCCCTGGAAATTGGAGAGCTTCGTCTTGTCGGAGGAGAGGATGATGCCTGACACGCAGGCGCCCGGCGGTAAGCGTTTCTGTCGTCTGGGTCAAGTTTGGGTCTCAATTAGATGAATGAAGCACGTACCTGGATCTCCCACCACCAATTCCCCGTCCACATCTCATCCAGCACGCGCGTGGTACCCTTCGCGCTTGTGTATGCGCGCTCGGGTGCATATACCATGTGCTCTTTGAAGAGCGGGTTTCCCATGAGTTGCTGAATGCACTCAACGGGATCACGCATCCACAACTCGAGGTCCTCGGTCAATAGATTGCCGTCCTCATCCTTCACGTTTCCGACAACACTCATGATCTCGCAGCTCCAGCCTGGGCCGGTGGGGAGTGCGTCGATCTTTTGGAGGAAGGCACGGTTGTTGTGGAACGACAGTTCGTTCTTCTTGGTCTGTGAGCGTCCGGTGAGTGATTCGTATCGCAGCAGGAGCACTACACTCACCATTGAAAGCTTCAGAAACTCGTCCGTCGCCGTCTGGCTGACGTTCTTTGACAGCCACTGCGCGAGCTCCCATTCATCCTCCCCCACAAAGGGTGAGTACTCTGACTCGCCGACTGCCTGCTGCTTCTCACGCCATTCCTCCAAGATCGTGTTAACGCGAGAAGATCTGCAGGGCTGTCCAGCGCGCAGCTCTGGCTCATCGAACGACTCGTAGGCGCGCTGGAACAGGTCTCCCTCGTCCTCTACCTCCTGCACAGTCGGTCGACGATCTGGGAGGGTCTCTCGAAGCTCAGGGGGTGGTGTTGGTGCTGTGGGCATAAAATCGTCGCCGATATCCATCGGAAAGTCGCCTTTGGCGTCCAGAAGATGTGATTCTGTCTGAGCAGGTACGCCGTCCTCAGTCTCGATCAAAGCCGTGGGCTGAACGGATGCCGTAACAGAGAGGTCGCGCCCAAGCTCTTCCCTCCACTTTGAGGCACATGCCGGAGCGTGGCTGATATGGCGCGTGACATTTTTTGCAGGACGAAAACAGTACGGGCAGCGCGATTCCATTTCGACGGCGATGAAGGACGGCAAACGCGCTCAATAATGCCTGCGTATCCGGGTGTTGTCCGGGTGAGTATATTTCCTAGCTACTTTGTAAGCCAGCTCAGTGAGGTCATCAGCGGCCGCTCGTCGACGGGCACACACTCGTGACTTCCCCGACAAACCTGGCCTCTCTCTCTTGCTCCCCACCACCACCGACCCTTTATACAAACGCGCTTTGTTGATTCAAGGCGCGTACGCGCTGAGGGGTGGTGACCAGACAAACAAGCCGCGCATTCAACAAGGCCCATCCGTATAAAATGAGCCCGACCTGGAGGTGTGTACCCCACTCTCTCGAGCCCGCCTCTGCTAATTTGCATCGCACTTCCTCTCAATGGCCAACACCCAGAAAACCACCCCTGCTACCCAGTCGCGTGCCACAGCTCGCGACTTGTCTTGCTCCATCCCCGCCGCTGCCCGTGGCACCAATCAAGAAAATCAGTCGGACCAACTCAATTTGATGCATGCCAAGGGTGCGTCCTCTATTATCTTTGTTACTCACCAGTAATGATTTCTGCAGCATCTGACCGTGGCGGTAACCGTGGAGGCGACTACGAAGACGATGACGACGCCCCCATCGGTCGACGTGCACGTCGCCCGAGCGAAAAACAGCAAGCTTTGAGTAAGTCCGCACCTTTGGTATTTTGCTTCTTGCTGACACCTGATACGCAGTCGACGAGGCTCTCGCGGACGAGGCTCGCCAAGCCACAAAGACCGCCAAGGTGGCTAAAACCGCTTGGGCTCTTCAGCGTGCTGCGGGTGTTCTCGATAGCGAGGACGACGACGACCGCCCAGCGCCCCGTGCAGACACCAACGTACGTTCCATCCTTTTTCGATGAGGGTGCAGTACCTAACGAATATTCAAGCTGTCCTTCCGCCCAGTTCCGTCCCGCCCCGCTGCGGTCAAGCAGAAGCAAGTCCTCATTGAGCGGAGCAGCAAGGTACCTCGTCCGCCGCAATACCAGACCAACATCGATGATGGCCGCCGCAACTATGGTGAAGAGTATCGACGGATGTCTCAGCACCACGCTGACCCTGGGCATGACGGCCGCGGATCGTCTTCCACGCTGTCTCGTGGTCGCCGTGAACCGACTCCCCCCAGCTGGCGTCGTCTCCCGGCCCCTGCACCCGAGCCCCAGCGTCCGACGTTCCGGGGAATGGATCCTTCTCCGCCGCCAGCTCGGTCATCTTCGCCGATTGTGAGTTTTAATGCATACTCTGTATTTATGGTACTGACAATTGATATAGCTACGGGATATGGCCAACGGCAGGCGCGTGCCAAACCACGTCACCCTCAACCTACGCCACACCCCTACCGACACTCGGCCAAGCCTGCCGGCTCCCTGCCGCTCTCCCTCCCCGAGTCCGGCTCGATCAGCCTCTCCACAGACCGGAGAGAAGAGGCGTGATTCGCCACTGCCGCGGCTTGACCTCCGTGTGATGCAGGCCCAGCGTCTGAACAACGGAGGGCGTGCGAAGGCAAAGGACTATGATGATACGACTCAGGAGGCCCTTGGCCTGGCCATCCTCTTCTTCCGTGTCTGTGTCCTAGTCCGGTGCGCCTTCCCTGACCCCAAGCAGGAGCTAGAGTGGGTTCGGGAGAGCTGGCGCATCGCGTGCGAGCGCCTGGGTGTGACCATGGAGCTCACACCGGCCTTGAGCAAGCTTGTAAGTGTTCCGTGTCCTTGTCCGCCCTCTTTGATGTTTTGTCTATAGATTACCACCCGCGACTCGCACGTGCGGGGGGAGCTCAAGACCAAGGCCCGACCCATTGCCGAGCTCCTCTTTGACTTCTCTAGCGGCGAGAGCAAGGAGGCCATCAAGCGGAATCGGCAGATCGCGGAGAGCCTGAAGGAGGACAATGCATTGTTCTTCCGGGTGCGTCACTGGTTTTCTCATTGCAGCCGCCATCTCATGTCATCATCAGGATCCTTCGACCCGCACGGGCATATTCCGCAACCGTGCCATTCAAAAGCTCGTCAATGCCGCCATTTTCCCCAATCGTCGGGCACCCGGTGCCACCTTACCGGATTACTTCGACCCGTTGCCGCTTGTCACTCTGGCACTCGTCTTGACAGTGGTATGTCCATCCTTTCATCCCCGTTCCGTACTGATTCTTCTCAAGTTTGACAATTGCGTTGACGAGTGGGCCACCGGCATTCGCACCGACATCCCCTTCACCGCTAGCGAATACCGTGAAGTCTATCAACGCCACGTCTCAACCCTCGAGGAATTCGCCGTGGCCACCAAAAAATACGGCATTCTCGACAAGATCCTTCAAGATCTCCATGACAATGGACGGTGCGTCTATCCTTATTCCCCCTTGGCTCCGCTGAGCTTCCTGCAGTGCTCATTCCGGTGCCAAACCCCGTGCGACGATGTCTCGAGGCGCCCTTCTCCCATCCGATATCGCCGCTGCCATGAAGGAGTTTGAGGACGCCCAGATGAGCGGTGATGAGGACCATGAGGGTGATGATGAGGACCGCGGAGGTGATGATGAGGACAACGAGATGCGGGCCGAGGATGATGAGGATGAAGATGCTGAGATGCTTGCTGGCGACGAGGAGGACGACGAGTAGATACCTTGACAGCTGCCTGAATATTTATTTTTTTCCTCTTTCTTTTGTGTGCTCCCTGAGTATATAATTTGGGCTTTGAATATGTGACTCGAGCATGGTTTACCCTGCTCTACATTGCTCGATGTTGGGCTACAGCGGTACAGATCTCCGACTTGACATAGATCATCTGCCAAGAAATGTAGATCATTGTAGTGAAATATAATTCCGAGGTTGAACTACATAGTCCTATAAACTAGGGGGAAGTCAAAAGTTCTACCCGATCTATGTTGTCTACATCACTCTCCATCGTCAGGTGGATTTTTCCTGATGCATATATGCCCTGACAAGCCTCTGCCGGCGTGATAATCAACTGATAAGGCCTCATATACCCCATCAAGCCGGACGAATCATGTCCGGGAATACGCGATTTCTCCGGTTTTGGTGATGGATAACCAAGTGTGGCTAAGGCTTGATGGGACAGCTTGTTCTTGACCTTGTCCATCAACTTGAGCTCCTTCCAATCCCGCTCTGTCTTGACGCCTACTCTCCTCCATTCCGATTCCGCTCTCTTCCGTCGTACGGCTGTGTATCCCTGCCGAAGAGCGACGGCCTGAAAGAAAGACGACTTGCCCTGAATGGTTTGCGGATGCAACATACTCCTTCCCAACTCCGTCCACGGATAAGTCTGCCTAGTGATGGGTGGGTCCGGTTCAAAGAAACGGTTCGAACCTGAACCGAACGCCCGTTCAGCGTTCGGGTTCATGAAATTGCTGAACCTGAACGCAAAGTTCGGTTCGGCGTTCGGGCGGGAGTGGGCGCGTTCGAACGCGAACGCGAAATCGAACCGAAAGCCACCATTCTCGGGACTTTGACTGCAATTCCCAGTTGATTACCAGCTTGAGACGTGACATATTAGTGAAAGCACTCACACAGTCACCTTTAATGCAACCAGAACCTAGGCCAGAGACTGGTGGGTTGGCGCTGGCTGTCTGATCAGTATTGATGGCACATCAGAGCGGCGCAACTCGGGTTGTACGGGCCTTGTGCACGTAGAATTGCACTGGGTACCTATTCTGTGTTATTTAGTGCTTCCCCACCTACATTTGAAGCTCATAGTACCGTGAAGTTTGCTTAGATTATCACCGGGAAAATCCGGGGTTCGAACGCGTTCGAACGCCGAACTGAACGTGAACGCGCGTTCAGGTTCAAGGTTCGGGAGTTCACTGAACCGAACGCTGCGTTCACGTTCGGCGTTCAGCAAAAAGGTGCCCGAACGCGAACCGAACCGGACCGACCCATCACTAAGTCTGCCTACCTGCTTCCTAAGCATACGCATCCGACTCTGGGTGGGACGTACTGCCTCGAGTCAAGGGAGAGGCCGACCGACGTCTGCGGTAACTCCGTCTTGTGCGCCGGGCTCTTCTTCTCTCGAATTCTTCAACTTTCAAGTCTTCCGACTCTCAATGCGGCCATCTCAGGCCTCTCGACGCTGCGCTACTTTCCATCAATCTCCAATAGTGGCCAAGTTTCCGGCCCCGCGATGTTTAACCGACTGTCTGCCCTCCAGTTGAGTATGCGAAAGATGTCGACATACGGGCAGCTACAATGGACCTACACGCTTGTGTTCACATTCACTCTTCTTTCCGTCCGTCCGAGTCCTTACCGACGCCTTTCTTTCATCCTCCCGTCGCTCACCCTTTCCGCTACTGGCGCGCAAAACAGGGCACGCACGTTCAGGCGTATTATTCGGGACCCTGCGTTGCGGCATGTTACCATGAGCGTTTGGCACGGTACGGCATGGAGTAATGCGAGCTGGCTGCCAATTACGATTGATGAGCTCGGGGAGGGTGGGCAAAGGACGGGAGGTTGTTTGTGGATTGGGCCGAAGAGGATGGCTAGAGTTGTTCTCTTCGTGCATGGTATGGAGGCTCGACCTTGTTGATCCTTGCATCAGGATTCAGGTGGAGCGTTTTTGCTGCCGGGGTTGGAGAAACGGCATCTCCACGTCCGGTTTGCGATGCTCAATTACAGTGAGCACCTCATCATCTTAAGCTTTAAGATAGAGGGCGTGAGATCCCCGCACCCTTACATAAGCAGCCATCACCGCCAACCCGCAGCTGAAATGGGAGGGTCCTGCCGGCACTTCAGGGTCATTTTCTCAATACAAGATATAGTATAGACCTGTATCTTCACTTCCTATTGACCAGATCCCTGAAAGATGAAAAATTGGGGGAGTTATTAGGGCCACAATATTTTCGACTTTTTTGTGTTTCTACCCCATTTTCAAGGCCACTGGAGCATTTTCGATGAAATTCATGTCGCGAATTTTGCCGCTGCACAGCCACCACGTGACCACCGGATCACTCGAACCGCTGTCAGCAAGCAGCTTACATGAGGCTTTGATGGGCTTCAAGGGTTGTGGAGATGGCCTGCTGGCACAGTGCCCGGGATTCAAATGCGAAGCTGGAAAGACTGATTGCTGCTGCAGAAGAATTCTTTTTTTCCAACCTGATTTTATCAACCACAAGCCGGCTCTTCAGGAACTTGTTGAGAGCCGTGGCCACATCTGTGACTTCTATCCAAAATACCACTGTGAACTCAACTTCATTGAAATGTACTGGGGGGCTGCCAAGTACCGCTACCGGACAACCTCCAGAACCACAAACATGGAGGAGATGGAGAACAATGTCAAGAACTGTCTGGATGATGTTGAACGGCTCTCAATTATTTGGTGAGTGCTTTGTGAGTTTAGTTTGAAAGAGTTCCATTAACCCCAGCAGTTGTGCCAATCGTTCAGCCCGTTTCATTTCGGCATATGCACATGGCTTGACAGTCGGAGATCTCACCTATGTCAATCGGAAGTACAAGGGGCATCGTATCTTGCCGCCCTCAATGATTGCAGAGATCAAGGCCTTTATAGCAGTCCATGCATAGTCAGATTAGGTCCACTTAGTACTTTTCAATCGTTCTGGCTGTCCCAAACCCATTTCTGAACTTTTATTTTTTTCCGAACCTCAGATTTTGCCGTGGGAAAATTACATAACGCTGCTTATATAAGGTGCGGAGATCTCACGCCCTCTATCTTACTTTCCGACCACATACTAACGCGTTTTCTATAGCCCTCATCCCAAACGGACACTTCCCGATTCCGCTCAGACAAACGAGGCTGGCTTTAAAGTCGAGTCACGAAACCGAATTCCAACCTCGTAGGCGACTCGGCTGGCGGGGAACCAAAATCATCATTCAAGCCGTCCATCCGCTTTATAACGTTCCAGTCGCACCTCCCCGCGCCCCTTGCTGGCATTATGTTGATTTCCCCTGGACGAATATGGTCGGCCCACACGGCGAGTCCTAGACGTGCGTTTGCTCGGTTCTCAAATGAGGAGAGCTCGATTACTAAATGCCACCGGTGCGCGCGGTTCGCTGTTGCGAGGACGCGGAGTGCTTACGGGACGATGTACTTGCTTTTGGTGAGAATTGTATTTCTCGATTTCTTTGTCAAGGAGAGAAGGCTGGGGGTCATTGCATATCGGCTGGGCGCCAGTAACTATAGAGTTGCTCAAAGCGGAACTGTTGGTTGGCCAATTCCCCATGCGGCGGCCTTAGAAGGCACGCGTGACGCGACTACCAATTCATTACTTTCCCTTCTCACTCTCACTTATGTACTCTCATGCTCCGCATTTCGCATCTATCAGCGCCGCTGCCAGGCCTATATAAACGTTACTCTCGCAATGGATTCGGATTCTGAAGCAAAATGTCTCGCCCAGCGAAAAAGTACGCCGAGGTAGGCTTGGCCGACAAGTTGAGCTTTGTCGGCACGATCTTGTGTCTCCGTACGTGCTTCTCCTCCTCCCCTTGCTTCCCTCTCATTCATTTCTCACACTGATTAATATTGTGAATGGCTAGCGGCTGCGATAGCATGGGGCCTCCTCACCACCACCCACCTACCACACAACAAATCCCGGAGCCTCAAACGCATCCTCGGGGACGTCACCCTCAAATTTCTGGTGAGGAATACGAGTGTGGAGCAGTTGCAGTGGTCTACGCCGTCTACGATGGACATGTACGCTGCCTGGACGAAGGCCAATGGGTTGCCGGGGACTGTGGATGAGATCGGTGAGGATGCGAGGTTGTTGTGGATTGGGGAGAAGAGGCTGGATAGGGTGATTCTGTTCGCGCATGGTGAGTGGCCTCTTAGCGCGTTGAATCGCGATACTAAGAGTCGTCAAAGGTGGAGGGTTCGTACTCCCCGCGTCGGATTACTCGGTCTCATTCTGGCGCTACGTACAGCTGGAATTGGAGAAGAAGGGTATTCACGTCGGCATCGCCCTCCTCAACTACACCATCGTCCCCACCGCGAACTTCCCAACTCAACTCAAACAACTCTGTCGGGCGCTCGAATTCCTGCTTGACGCCGGTGTGAAACCAGAGAACCTCCAACTTACGGGTGATTCCGCCGGCGGGAACCTCATCCTCCAGCTCGTATCTCAGATACTCCACCCACTGCCCAACGTGCCCCTCGTGCCGACACTGTCAGCGCCGCTCCGCGGGATCCTGCTCATCTCCCCGTGGACGAACCTCACCGCCGACAGCCCCTCGCACTCCCAAAACGGGTCCTTCGACTCCGTCGGCCCGACTACGCTGAGCGATTGGGGCTCCCGCACCAAAGACGCTATGACAGATCCGGAACGTGAAGCGCCCTTCGTGGAAGCCGTGCGAGCGCCCGAGGGGTGGTTTGCTGGTATCGACAAGCTGGTCGAGCGGGTGCTCGTTACGGCGGGTGGGGTGGAGAGTTTGCGGGATGATGTGGTGCTTGTTGGGGAGATGCTCAAGAAGGAGATACCGGGGACGGAGGTGGTTGTGCAGCCTGGGGGGATGCATGAGGATATGTATTTGGATTTTAGTGCCAAGGAGGATTTGGGCAGGTTGGGGACGTTGACGCCGTTGATTGTCGAGTGGGTGGCTGCTGGGTTCCATGATTGAATATAATTTATTGAGTATGTAGTATGGAATGAGTACATATGCTAACGCTTATAGGATAACGAAATCTTCTACTCCATCTTCTTTGGGATCTGAAAGCGGGAGGAGGTTAGGCGATGGAAGTGGCGTGCAAAAGGGCGTCGTCACCTCATCGTCTTCCTCCTCGTCCGCGGAGAGTTCCGGGGTGGTGACCATCGTAGAAACCTCTTGTTCTTCTTCCCCCTCCTTTTGCTTCAGCTGATGAGCCGCCCACACTCCACGCCAGAATGATTCAATGCGCGCCGCTTCGGCTTCCACCTCCCTCACGACGGCGCGTCTCCGCTCACGGACACGGGCGTCCCCACGGCTCTCCACCGCGTCGAGAGAGACGAGCAGTCGGGAGAGGAGCTCGGTGTATGTGTGCAGCGGGACGTTGGTTGGTGTATACGCGAGCTTGGCCTCTGCCGTCTCTGTCTCCACTGGTGGGAGGGTACGGGGAACTGGGACGGAGACGACACCAGCACCAGAAGGAGATTTGTAGTCGATCGTGGTGGGGACTTTGAAATCCGCCTTTACGGCGTGGAATTTGTTTTGGAGTTGGGAGATGGCGTGGAGGGCGCGGTGGGCGCGGTAGTGGGTTTGGATGGTGGTGGCGGCGGCGTCGAGTTGCTCGGGGGTGTGGGTATGTTCCGTGAATGGAGGAGGAGGAGGAGGAGTGGAGGTGGAGGCATGAGGGGAGGGCTCGCGAGACCGGGACTGCGAGTGGGTCTGAGGACGACTCGGAGTAGTCTGCTGCGTGGTCGCGTCAGCTACTGCGGATTCTGACGCGAGTTGTGCTGCTGCAGCTGGACTCACGATTTCTTCCTCGGCCTGCGGTTGTTGCTGCTGTTGATGTTGCTGTTTCAAAGCAGCTGCGGCTCGCTGCGTCGCCTCGCGCTTACGTTGCTCGAGAGCCTCTTGCCGGCGCTGGGCCTCGACGAGAGCGCGTTGGCGTGGGCTGACATAGTTCTCTTCCTCGGGCTCGTAGCGAGCATAGCCATCGGGGGCGTAGCGCTCATAGCCGTCGGGCAAGTACCGGGAGCGGGCAGCGCGCTGCTGCTGTGCGCGCAGATTCAGAAGCCGCTCTTGTTCGGCCTGTTGCTGTGCGCGGGCCCGGGCCTGTTGTTGAGCTAGGGCGCGGGCGTAGGGAGAGGGCTGTTGGTAGAATGGAGAGTAGGACGATTGAGGATAGTATGAGTTGAACATTGCCACAGATTAGATTTAGATGGGGAGGAATATTGGGTGTGGGTTATATATGTTCATTGCGCCAGTGGTAGAAGACGAGAGAAGAGCCGGGAGTGGGGCGGAAAGGGCACGAATATTCGAGAAAGATGACGTCAGGCGTCGGGGAGGCGATGTCGTCGGCGTCGGGCATGTCAAATCCAGTCACCTCTTACATAAGAAAGAAGCGCAGCTTTCTGATCCGGAACACTTGTGGCTGCGACCTGCGGAATCAATTGCTGCGCAATGCGCAGACACTCTGTATATAAGCCCAGCTCCGGCGCTTGACCCACTCAAACCCACTTGCCTCTACACTAATATCAAATGCTTGCCTTTGCCAACGCCAACGAACACCACCACCGCGATATGGCTGCCGCTGCAGGCCCTTCCTCCTCCCCACTACCATCTCCCCTCTCTTCGCCAACCTACGAACAACGAGAGTTCGAGCGGAGAGGATCTTTTGACGAGGATGAAGAAGAGGAGAACGAGCGTGCGCTGGCGAAGCAGAGGGAATGCGCAAGGAGGGTCGCTGCTTGGATAACGCAGTCCGCAGTCCCCATCACTACTGTGCGTCTGGCTTGCTTTCTTCCTCACCAATTGACTCACTCGATAATGCAGATTACCACTGCCTACGTTGCATCGACTGCTTCGTTTGACTTGCTGGATTTGGATTTGGATTTGGACCTGGAGGACGATGGGGAGCCTTACATCCTCTACTCGACATCGACGAAACCCGCACCGGTGATACACGCACCGGTTCCTAGACGATCATCCCGCTCGTCGCGCCGCCGGCATGGGCACCCAAGGCCGAGGGTTCCTTCGCCGTTGTATGTGATTCCCGAGGAGGATTCGGAATGAAATCTTGCATGGGACAACAGCATTTGCATGGTCTGACTCGCTATACCCTCATTAATATTGTATTGCTGTATCAAAAGTATCTTGTACTCATACACGTCTTTCTGGAATTGGGCGGTGCTTTGGACGCGATTCGCGATCCTGTGCGGCTTTAGTTGGACGTTTGATGCGCGATTCAGATTTACCCTTCTCCCCTTCTCCCACCCACACAATATCCTTCTTCCTCCTCCTTCTCCCTTCCCTTACCCTGATGCCCACCTCGAAAATCCCCTCCCTAAAACCAGGCGTATTCACAGTCTCCGACTCGATCCTCATCGACGCGCCGATTGAGAAGGTGTGGGAGGTGTTGATGGATTTTGGGAGGTATCATGAGTGGTGAGTCTCCTTCCCCAATAATGCACCTCTCATGATCATATAGGAATGCTTTCGTGTACGCCCCTCTCCTCACCCCGTAAATCGAAACTGAAATAATGCGCACAAAGACGTGGCCAGACCCTGATAACCCCAACCGGCACCCCACTTCCCAGCCAGACTCCGACCGCGGGCCTACGGATGCGGGTATCTCCCGTCCATCTCCCGCCGACGATGGGCGAGCCCGGGTGGGGTCAATCACATAGCACCGTCGTCCGGATAACCACCGTGGATGAGGAGGGGTACAGAGCGGCGTGGGTTACGGAGGGCAGCGATGTGTTTAGGTGGATGTTGGATTGCGAGCGGTGGCAGGTTCTCACTACCGAGAATGAGGAAGGGAGGACGAGGACGAAGTATGAGAGCGTGGAGGTTTTCAGAGGCCCTGTTGCGTATGTCGTGTGGATGTTTACGGGTGGGAATTTGAGGAAGGGGGTTAGGGCTATGGCGGAGGGGTTGAAGAGGCATGCAGAGGGTCTCGTGGCATAACTATAGTACATTTCGGACGTTGAATCAACGCGTTGACGCGTCTAATTGGTTCTGATGTTGTTTGTTTACCAAACACGCCACAACGCGTCTTTCTTCTGACCACCACCATGGTCCGCACGGTCACCACCTCTGACGAGGACGCCAGTCCCAGACCTCGCAAAACCAACACCAAGATCAAGGCCGAAAAGGGCAAAGCCAAGGCTCGCGAACCTGAAGATGGGGGATCACCCAAGGGCGCCAAACGCTCGCGCGTCAACGAGGAAGGGGACTCTATCGCGCGTGACGAAGAGGAAGCAGAAGGCCAAGACGAGGAGCAGGGCGAACAAGCAGAGCCCGTCACACGAATCAAGACTCTACCCCGGGGCAAGGATGGGTACGCGTCGCGTCTGTCTTATCTCATGACTCGTCTTTGACAATTTGGCAGATACATCCCGGGCTCGATCGTACGAATCCATTTGCGCGACTTTGTCACCTACGACGAGGTCGAGTTCCGCCCTGGGCCGTATCTCAATATGATCATTGGCCCGAACGGGACGGGCAAATCCTCCATCGCCTGTGCCATCTGTCTGGGCCTCAACTTCCCTCCTGCTACCCTCGGACGTGCCACGGAGATTTCAGCATTCGTCAAGAACACGGCGAAGACTGCGCACATTGAGATCGAGCTCAAGGGTGCCGAGGGCGAGAAGAACCTTGTTATTAGGCGCAACTTGACCGCGGGCAGCCGTACCTCGACCTTTACCCTCAATGGCCAGCAGGCGAGCGGAAAGGAGGTCAGCGCGCGCGTCGCCAAGCTCAATGTGCAAGTCGGCAATCTGTGCAGCTTCTTGCCCCAAGATAAGGTAATGCTTCTCTTGTTTCTGGAGATTGTTCTGACATTCAATGCATAGGTTAGCGCGTTCGCGGCGATGACGCCGATAGAGTTGTTGCGCGAGACGCAGCGTGCCGCGGGTGACGAGCGGCTCGAGTCGTGGCACCAGACGCTCATCACCGACGGCAAGGAGCTCAGAGTCCTCAAATTGAAGATCGACACCGACGAGGCGACTGTTCGCCAACTCCGGGAGCGGAACGAGAACATTGAGCGCGACGTCCAGCGGTACCATGACCGCAAGAGGATCGAGCATGAGGTATGCCACTTCTGTCCTCTGCATTCTTACTCTTACCGTCTTCAGATTGCGTTCCTCAACGTGCTCATCCCGCTCCAAGCGTACCGCGAGATTCGCACCGAGTATCAAGACGCCAAGGCCCTTCAGCGAGTCCATCATAACAGAGTCACCAGGCTGCAGCAGAAGAACAAGCCGGCGCATGCTTTCCTGCAGTATGTCCCTTCTTGACTGTCTTTCGTCGTTTTCCTCATTTCGTCCCAGGAAGCTCGAGCGTCAGTTTGGTGATCTGCACAACGAGCGCGAGACGGCCAAGAAGGCGCTCCGCGCGGCTATCAAGCAGGTCGAGACCAAGACCGCTTCGAGCGACAAGCTGGTGAGTTCTCTGCCTTCCGTGTATCCCAGCGACTTGATCTCTCTCAGGAAAACGACGCAGAAGAGGTCCAGTCCAAGCTTGCGAATCTCAAGAAGGTGGAGAAGGCACGTCAAGCTGCGATCAAGAATCACGAGGCGGATATTGTGAAGTTCACGGAACAGATAGAGAAGGCCTCGGAGGTGGGATGCGTCCGTCTGATATCGTACTGCGTGACTTACACTTTGGACAGGTCAAGATGGAGAAGGAGGCTGATGTTCAGGCGGAGAGGAACAAGTTGATTGCGGAATACAATGCGGGGTCCAATGATGGCGATATGCGGAGGTGCGAGCAAAGCATGAACGATGTCAAGCACCGCAAAAGCCAGAATCAGAGGAGAGAAGAGGCGGCGCAGCGGGAGTACGTTTGTGTTTTTCTTTATTACGATTTACGCTCACGTCCCGCAGGCTGAAATCCCTTGACGATGCCGGCGCGGTGAAGCTCCAGAACCTCATCCGGTGGGATCGGGATGTCGGCGAGGCGGTGCGTTGGCTCCGGAACAACAAGGCCAAGTTCAAGATGGAGGTGTTTGAGCCGCCGGTGCTGTCCGTGACTGTGCCGAACAAGGCCTTTGCCACTCTTGTTGAGAATTGTTTTGGCGGGAATCAAATGAAGGTGCGTTGTTGCTCACTCTTGTTGGGTTCGTGACTGAATCGTTCGGTAGATGTTCGTTTGCCAGTGCCAGGAGGACTACAACACGCTGAATCATCATATCAACGATAATCCTGGGTTGGGGCGCAAGGCGCACATTCCGACGTGGTGTCGCCCGGGTAGTGAAGCCGACTTGGCGCCGCCGCCTATGAATCGTGAGGAGCTCAAGGCCCGCGGGTTTGACGGATACGCGCTCGACTTTGTCGAGTGCCCCGACGGACTCAAGTGGTACCTCCAAAAGGATCTCAATATGCATCGGACGGTGCGTCTTCTTCATCTTGTCTGTTTGTTTTGCAAATCTGATGTTTTTTGTCAAAGGCGATCTCCCTCAAAGGGATCAAGGACGTGCAAGGGGCCATCGAGGCTGTATCGCGCGGTTCGACGGGTGCCAACTTTATGGAGTATCAGACGATCCATCAGGTTCAGCGGTCCAAGTATGGGCGCAAGGAGGTTATGAGTACGACGAATCGGGTGAGGCCTGGCCGGAATTTCTCGGGAAATACGCAAGGTTTGTCGTTCTTTCCCTTGGGTGACGCGTTGCTGACGTGATTTCACAAAGTGAATACGCAGGATAAGCAGCGGATTGACGGGGAGGTGGCAATGTGCAAGCAGGAGATGCGGGAGCTTGTGGAGACGGACAGAGAACTTGGGGAGGAGTATTCGCGGCTTAAAGAGATCAAGAAGCAACACGAGACTGCCAAGGTGCGCGATTTGATTATCATTTTCCCTCGTGGAATATGGCTGACGCAGGTTGTGTGCGCAGGAAGCGTTCACCGAACGTCTGAAAAAGATTCAAAACTTTATTTCCCAGAAGAGGAGTATCGAGAGGAAATTGGGTATGTTTTTTTGTCGTTATTTTTTTTGCGTACCTGAAGCTTATTCTTTATCAGAGTCGGCGAAGCAGAAATTGGAGGAGGCGAAGAGCAAGGGTGATACTGTGCAGCAGGCGGCGCATTACCGCGCCAAGATCTTGGATTTTGCCAAGAAACGAGTCATATACGTTACCGAGGCTGTCGTGAGTGCTCCTTGGATTCTACGGAATGAATGTCCCTGATGAGGTGGTGCAGGAACTTGCGCGGCAGGTTATTGATGAGCAGGTCAAGGTGACCAATTTGGGGCTGCAGTATTTGCAGATTGGGGCCAAGAAGGCGGCGCTCAAGGAGCTGGTCGATCAGAGAGATCAGAAGCATTTGGCTGCGGTGGCAGAATATAACAAGGGTACGTCTGAATGTGCTTTCGCTCTTGACGTACTGACCGACAACTCGGACAGCCAACGAGAAGTTTGCGAAGCTCAAGGAAAGGTCGAAGGAGATAATGGCTGAGAGTAAGGAGGTGCTAGCAAACTTGCCGGCAGAGATGAGCGAGGAGTATCAGCGGATGGAGGCTGCGAGAGGGGAGCACGAGACGGCTGTCAAAGAGGCAGTTAAGGCGGGACGTGAGCCACCTCAGCCGGGCGACGATGTGGACATGCGCACGACGGTGCAGCTGCAAGCGGAGCTGGAGAAGCAGCAGGCGGATTTGGAGATGAATATGAATACGAATCCGGGGGTTGTGGAGCAGTATGAGAAGCGGAAGCGGGATGTGAGTGGTTTTTTTTGCTTCCCATTTCTCTTGCGTTGCTGACTCGCTGGTAGATTGAGCAGCATGAAAAGTCGATCGAGGGCATGCAGAACAGCGCCAACAAGATTGAGCGCAAGATCAAGATTGCTCGGGTGCGTCAATTGCTTACAGCCCCTTCTCGTCATCTCACACTGCTTTAGGACAACTGGGAGCCCGCGCTGCAGGCACTCGTCAAGAGTATCGGCGAGAAGTTCTCCCAAGCATTCGATCGTGCGTCGCGCTCCTCCATCGACGGTCCAAGAGACTGACTGACATGTGCCTAGGTATCGGCTGCGCGGGTGAGATTCGGATCAGGCCAGAGGAGGCTTATGAGAATTGGGCCATCGACATTCTCGTCAAGTTCCGCGACACCGAGAAGCTGCAGCTGCTTACCGGTCAACGGCAGTCCGGTGGTGTATGTCACCTCTTGGCCTTTTTCTTGTTCGCGTGCTCAATTCTCTCTAGGAACGGTCCTTGACGACGATCCTCTACCTGATGAGTCTGACGGAGGAGGCCCGTGCGCCCTTCTCGCTCGTGGACGAAATCAATCAGGGCATGGACCAACGCGCGGAGCGGATGGTGCATAATTCGATGGTGAACGTGACTTGCAAGGACGACAGCGCGCAATACTTCCTCATCACGCCCAAACTGCTCCCGGACCTCACCTATCACCGTCGCATGAAAGTCTTGTGCGTCAACAACGGCGAGTGGCTCCCTGACGAGGGCGGGCTGGGGAACATGATGAATATGATTGATGCCTATGTCGCCAAGAATCCGAGACGGCAGCAGTGATGATTTGCGACTTTTTATTTCTTGACTTAGTGCACAGTACTACTTTCTAACCGTACATAAACCGCGGCTGCTGGAGAAGCAAGCAGCTTTATTCCTATCATATATGTTGTGTGTAGTACCTAAAGATACCACGCCCAGGAAATTCATGCCTTTGGATAACTTTTTTCGGGTCAAGTACATCATAGGCGAAAGTAGGAAATCGGGGAGGCATTGAAAGGAAACCCTGCTAAGTATTTGAATGCAAGACCAGGCATTGTCGAACTGCCCAAAAACATACCGGAGGATCTATTCATCTGCGCGTTTGGAAGCTTTGCGAGGGCGTTCCGAGTGAAATGGACTCGATTCTTCCTCGAACTCACGTTTCTGCGACGGCTTGTGGGGGATGGGCCGAAGCCAAAGATGCGTGGACATCGACGCATAGTAGGGGTTTGAATCGTCCACTGGGTGATAACCGGTAGGGAGGGTGCAGCTCTGAGACTCGGGTGTGAATGCAAGGTTTGAAACACCGTCGCCGCATGAGATGGGAGAGGGGTCGGTGAAGTCGGTTAGATTCGAGTCCCAGTCGAGGCCTGCATTGAAAGTGACGTCCGGAGGCAGCTGGAGCATGGGCGGCAGCAACATCGAAACTTCGGTGGCCAGAGAAGACTCCTCGGCTTCAGCATTGGCCTTGGGGAGCGGCTCCGATGTGAACGAAGATCCTAAGGATGGATTTAGATCATGCACGCCAAATTCAACGCTGGAGAACGTACCCAGGGTCTTCGTGTTCGCTGTACAATTGAAATTCGCGGTGGATGTGGTTGCCGTTCGGGAGTCCCCGGCGGAACGACGTGCAGTGGACTTTGTCTTGATGTTTTGGCGAGTTTCCGACTTGGGCGCCTTGAGTCGGAGGACCGTTTGTTGGACTACCCGTTCGTCAAGTTGGGGCACACTGTAAAATTATATTGGACGCTGAATGATTCAAATGTGGAACGGTGTCTATAGTGCTCACCGTTCAATGGCTTCGACGAGCATTAATTGCTCGTCATTCTGCTGCCTTGATTCTTCCGGTGAAAGGAGCACAATCTAGTCCTTCCAGTTCTCGATGAGGAACTTCACCACTCGTTTATCGAGATCATGAGTCGCTGTGAGTTCTGCAGAATGACGGAATAATGCGGGTCGGAAGATTGCAGCAAGTTCTGTTCAATATACAGTGAGTCACGGTGAATGTGGAACAACAGTGCAAAAAGAGTGAACCAACCGCTCGCTGAGTCACGAGCAAAGCCAGAGAGCAAATCGAGGACGTAAATGAGCAGATGTGAATTTTCACGAGGCATAGCTCGAATCAACGCCTTGTATGCTGCAATAATTTCGTCTCGATTGTTGAGAGTGCCGTCTTTATATGTAGTTGTAAGGAAGATGAGTTACACAGGAGAAAACGGGCTCACCCATCATGTTCCGCATCTGTTCATGGATCAGTATCGTATTGAATGACGAAAGAGCGACTCACAGGAAGATACATGTTGGAAGGAATAACTGTGTGTCAGCCGAGTCCGAAAAAAAGAAGTATCTGAATCTCACAGGCAACTCGATGAGAAACAGAAGAAAGAGACTGGCTATATCGTGTGCCGTATACGACGTGTTTTCCCAGTCCAACGATTTGCCATACTGCAGAGTGTTGTGAATGGTAATTTTGAGAAGAAAAGGATTCAACACACTTGCGGAGGTCGATCGAAGTAGTATTCAAGTTTCAAGAGCAGTGTAGTCGTGTACCCCAAGTCGTCGGCATGGAAGGTGGAGGGATCTCCCGGCGTGCCTGAAATTTTTATTGGAGACGGTGATTCTTGCTCGGAGTGAAAACTTACCCTGCTTCTTGAGGTATAGGCCACTACATCGAAATGAACTGAAATGCGCACGATGACTGGAGCGGACGCACCATTTGGCCACGACGACCGGGACGAAACCCCATTCATGCAACGCTCCTCACTGTGAAAACATCGGCGCATGAATGTCATGTCGCCGTACCATGAACAAGCAAAATCAGGGCCTGTGGCCTGAAATGAACAAAATATGTGTCTTGGGTCATTGAGGCATTATTCAGTGATTTCTACTTACTGCACCTCCTGGACGAAATCATGGCCTCGTCAGTGAATTTCAGGAACAATCCGCTGAACTAGTGGAGCTGAAATCATGGGAGAAGGCATGAAAATCAAAGAGAAAGCTATAAATGAACATTGATGGAGCTAGGGTGTTCTTCAATCAACCAATACCCGTCCGGATATCCCTCGACGACCACGTCGTTTCACAGTGGGATATTTGCACGGAGACGGACTTGAGAAGGGCGAATATTCGGTGTGTGGAGCGGGTGCTGCGGATGAGGTCAGTGGTGTCATGCCTGTCACGGCGCTCCACTTCTTCCTCCCAACGCTCATCTCCCTTCCGCCCCCGCCGCATCTTCCCTCTGCTTTCCCCCAGGAGTCCCAATGGACCATACTGTATGAAAATACGGAGCTCGCGATCATTTCCGGACGCTCACGACACCTGTAGGCTGTAGGACCAAGTCCGACCTCGAAGCCATCTGCAGGCTTGCATTTCTAGCCGGCCGTGGCACTCGCAACTGGGCGTACGGCTCAAGTTCTTGATATTGCAACTCGCTGAAGAGGCCAGGGTGCATCGGGTGCGTCGTTGACCTCGCTCTATTGTCTCCCTTCTGACCCGATACGAACATGGTGGCCAGCAATTGAAACGCCGAGTCGCCGACAGCTCACTCCTCATATCTAGTGCGTACCCCACCCTCTACTGCTCTCACCCATGCACCCGCAATCCCTCCCTCTCCATGAGACTTTCCTCTTCCGCTATTCGCAACTTGAGGTATGTTCTTTTGATGTCTGCGGCTCGAGGATGCTAATTAGTATGAATCGCAGCCGTGGCAAAGTTTTCGACTCATTTCGTTTCTGGCGGACGAAAGCGGAGGCAAGCGGGGCGGGTGCTGGTAGCACGCTGTTCTGTATCACCTACATATCTTTTGAAATTCATGTTCCTTGCATTTGAAAGTCAGTACCACGATAATAGTATTCAGTATCATCCAGCCTGACTCAAATTGGACTCACCTGTTTGCCAGCCATTTTCATGTCGAGATAACATGAAAAAGGCACATGAAAACGTCGAAAATACACATGAATTGAGTTTGGGCACTTCACTGAAAGGCGGGTGATTTTAGGGTTCGTGCCGTTGATATTCATGCGATCCCGCCATGAATTGGGGGGTACTAAGGCACATGATTTTCATGTGTTCCAGGTTGCACAGTGGCATGAGTTTCAAAGCTACATTTTGGCCTTGATAGCGGGCGCAGTAGACGTCTGCGAATCCACCACCGAAGCTCGCGTATGTCTCCCGATCGACCATCTTCGTGATGAAGAGTGAGGAAGGGAGATTGTCGCACGCTTCGGAAAGCTTTCGGACAATGCATTATGCGACGACCCGTTCGAGCGTGCTCTTGGTCAATTAGAGCTCCACTATCCAAAGCCTGGAGGAGGTGATCAGAGGGAGTGAGGTACTTACTTGAGAGTCATATGCACGTCTTGAACAACATCGAGGAATCTCTGGGCCGAATCCCCTTCTAAAGCACACGACCTCCTGCAGAGATGTGGAGATGAAAATCGACACAATGCGGGCCACTATAATCTCTTCGTCTGCACGGAGACAGCCTCTCAAATGAGGATCGGCGGCCAACCCGAGTTGAGAGGAAAACTGGTAAGTTAGAGCAGTATGCACCCAGGATGGTGTATCTGTACTTACGTCCAACAACGTCCTCTTGTTCTCCAGGCTGTGAGTGAGTGCTTGGACTATGTTGTCTGAGGCCATCGAAACTGAATATCGTTCCAAAAGAAGTTGGATATCAGTGACATCCTTGCGGTCCATGGTGGATCTGTAAGTAAGAAACAGCAATTGTGAGATTTGTCCAGTCGAGATTATTCATGAACGCACCTTCTAGACGCATCCTGAAGGACGGCTATCATGCTCTTCGTGTAAAACTATCACGATCGGCCCAGATGCAACTAGAGGAATTGCATACCTGGTACAGGAGAATCTTTGTAGGGGCAGCCGTCCGACTGGGAGCTGCTGGTGGCCGAGGAACGGCACAAGGTGAAGTCTGTTGCCGAATCATAAAGCTAAGCCTCAGAAGCACCTCGACCTGGACCTGGGTGGATATAACGTCCAGCGCCCGCAGACCGCGGTGGTGGGAACTGAGAATAGGTCACCGGTGAAAACGGGCCGGAAAACTAGCTGCTGCGTTAACGTGAAGATATTTTCGGTTCCGGTTGGGGATTGACTGCAACAGTGGCTGGGAAAGGATCAAGAGGCGTCGTAATCCGTTAGCTTCCAGGAAATATGCGCCAGTCAGACTGAGCCGTTCTCTTGCTCGTTTGCGCCGAACATTTGCTTCCCGTACCTTCAAAATAAATCTGCTGGAATCGTCGTGCAAAACTCTTGCCTGATTGAAGAGATTCACGTCTGGAAGTCGCGGGTATCGAAGGGAGATGCTGACCCAGGGACGCTGTGCGATGATACAAAGAGTTGCGACTTGGCTGCGACAGAGCAGTTTTGACAGCTGAGCAAACAAGACAAACAATACTCGTCCACAGTCCGAATTTGGAAGGTGATCCAAACGTGGACAGATATTACATGCCACACGACGTCATTCATTTCAACCGGAGCTTCCTGAGTCTTGCCGGACTGCTCTTTTTCATCCCGAAAGATCCCAAGGGCTCTGAAATCGCAAATTGAACAAAGGTCTTGGACAGCCTCGACGCTCCGCAAGCTCTGTGGACGGTATTGAACGCAAATGACTTGGGAACGGGTGTCGGCGCCGCCTGCCACTGGTGCTCATATCCCGATTCCCGAGTTAGTTCGTAGCTATGGAGAGGATGGGCATCCGTAGCATACGTGTAGACGTCACATGTGTGTAGTTACGGGCCCCTGCTGTTCCGATGCGGGACCGCGCAGGTTAATCCTTCCTTCCTTCCTTCCTTCCGTCCTTCCGTCTTCCGTCCGTCCTTCCTTCCTTCCGATTCCCGATTGATCGGGAATCGGGATATCTCTCAGCCAGATTACAAATACAGTCCACGCATCGGGATATCTGCAAGTTGAAAGACATCGAACCGGAGTATTTAAATATTGGCCAGCGCAGTCGATGTACACAACATACCTCTCTCGAAATGACGATTACCGATGCAACATCTGCTCCACTCGTGGCCGTGGTGGGCGCTACAGGTATACAGGGCGGTAGCGTCGTCAAAGCACTCGAAGAATCCGACAAGGCGTATCGCATCCGCGCGTTTACCAGGGATGGTTCGAAACCCACCGCCCAGGCGCTTGCGAGCCGCGGCGTCGAGGTCGTGAACGTCTCGTTGGTGCTCGAAAACAAGGACAAGGTGTTTGAAGCGTTCCAAGGCGCGAAGATGGCTTTCGTACGTAGCGAAATATTTGCCAAGTTGGTGCTTACTAACTTGACTCTCCAGCTCGTTACCAATTTTTGGGAGCACGCAGATCCGGGCAGAGTGAGTGGTTCCTTGGTTGTATCTGGATTATACTCAGTACCAACAGGAAACCGCAGAAGCAAAGCAGCTCATCGACGCCGCCATCGCAGGCGGCGCCGAGCGCATCGTCTGGTCCGGCCTGCCCTCCTACGATAAGCTTAGTGGCGGAAAATACCCTCACGTGTACCACTTTGACAGCAAAGCTGCCGCGTCCGATTACGCGCGCCAGATAGGCGCGCCGGTCGTCGACATCCAGGCGGCTGGTTATGGGCTCAACAACCCAATGCTGCGCCCCGCAAAGCTCGCGGACGGGTCGCTTGCGCTGCAGTGGTGCGTAGCCCCGACGGCGTTGTTCCCCGTCATCGACGCGGCCAACGACTACGGGTTGTATGTGCGCCAGGTGTTCGAGCTCCCGGTCTTCCCCAGCGGATCCGAGGTCCGCACCGCAGGAGAGCTCATTACCGTCGAGGATCTTGCACGCCAGATTGGCGAAAGTGCGTCGGGTGTCCGTGCTTGGATTCAGGACTAAAACCTTTACAGTCACTGGAAAGCAAGTCGCCTTCAAGCAGATAACCGGCGAAGAGTTCGGTGGGAGGATTCAAGCTCTCGGTGTGCCGTCCCACCTCGCAGAGGACCTGAAGGAATGCTTCCTCAGCGTCGCCGAATATGGATGTAAGTCGCTCCGATTTCAGGCTCCGATTATACACTGACGGCAATAAGATTACGGTGCCAAGGAGATTTCGAGTCACGAAGGTCTTGCTAGAAAGCCAAGGACGTGGAAGGAGATTGTCGAGACTTCGGATTGGAGCTGGATGGATGAGTAGATGGCGACTAATCGTCCAGTGTCCGAGGTGATACATAGAAATTCCACAATAAACGAATGCGCTCTGTTTTTTCTCTGAAAATGAACAGTCTGAAATCGCACATTGATCAAAGCGAGGCCAGAAGAAGTCTCTCACCATCCTCATCCTCGATGCATTCTAGGCTCCGATAACTCGAGTTGGTTGCTGGGCTTGAGGCTTGAGGCTTGAGCTGAATGTCAGAGATGACGGCCGCGTGTAAGCCGTGCCACAGTCGACAGCTGTGCTTGTTTCGAATTTTTGAAGGAGGCATACTGATTTTGGGGGCGGTATGTAGCACTCGGAGGCATTCCGGCGGTCAAGATAAAGACGGAGAAAGAGAAAACCGAATCAATCAGCTCCCGGGGTTGTGATCCGCTACACCGCCACACAGTGGCACACATTCCCGGCGCGATCATGTGACGACTTCTGATCTTCAGCGATCATTCGCGCCATATGCACCGGTCGCCGTCTTCTACTTTCTATGTCATGAATCTTCTTTCAAGTACCTACCATCGACAAAATCCAACATTGAATTTGTAGTGATAATAACACCACGGAGAATGAGTACTCAGTACAGGGTCAGCGTCTGTAAGTACATCAGAGCTGAGAGACTAGACCCTTCTCGGAACAGCTCAACTACTTGCGCTTAGAAGGACGACTTCCTGTACGTGCGTACTGTGGACTTGAATAAGTATTGACTGTTGGCGCAAGTGGTGGCGAGGTTCGCTCTTCCAACATTGACTTGTTTTTTTCTTGCCAGTAGATTCGCGAGATTAGGGAAGAGATAACTCGGCAGCACGTTTATTACAGTAGTATTCGACCTATACACTTCCTGTAAGTCCGTGCCTAAGATTTTACAGCTTCATTGCATCTGGGCGTTAGAAGGGACACCCGCTTCAGTCGTCCTCTGAAGGTTGTACATAAGTCCCAGACGTGGGAAGCATAAACCGATCCTGTTTCTCGATGAGGAACTGTACAACTAGTTCATCGAGCTCATGCTGTGGTGTAACACTCGAGGGATGTCGAAATAGTGCATGTCGAAAAATCTTTGCAAGTTCTGTTCAACATCATGACCCATCAACTTCGTGAAGGCGGTAAGTAGTGCAAAACGAACTGACCATCGGTTTTCATCATATTCTTGGCCGACTTGCGGGCAAACAGGGCCAGTAGATGGAGGACGTAAAGGAGCAGATGCAAGTTTTCGGTCGGCATGGCGTGAATCAGCGACTTGTATTCTGTAATAGTCTCGTCTCGGTTGTGGAAAGTGTTGATCATGACCTCTCGCATCTGCTCATAGATCAGTTGTATCCGATAGATCAAGAACGACGCACAGGAATATACATGCTGAAAGGTATCGCAGGCTCCTGCCGAGTATATGAGCGGGCTACCAGCGAAATTACTATTGGTGTTTCCCCACAGGTAAATCGTTGAGAAATGCAAGAAAAACATTGGCGACGTTGTATGCCGTGAATCTCGTTTCTTCCCATTTGAATGATTTGCCGTACTGTAGAATACTTGGAACGGTATGCAACCAAAGAATTGATTCACCATACCTGTGGAGGTTGATCAAACAAAGATTTTAGCCGCTCAATACGAATATTATATGAGTGATTGCGATGGAAAATCCCGGGTGTTTCCGTGGCTGCAACTCATTGTACACAGCGATTCTCATCGTCGGCAGTAAAACCTACCGCGTTCTTTGAGGAATAGCCCACTAGATAGAATTAAGGGCAGGCTCTGTGGCGCTGAAGTAGAGACACACCACTTTGCGATGACAATCGGGACAAAACCCCATTCACGTAGCTCTCCATTCTCGCCGGTAGTCGATACTCGTTTTGACGCATATTTCAAGCTCTCCTTCAAGCGAACTCCAAACACGGTCTGAAACACCTTCGGCGGTGGTGGCTCGGAATGGTCGTGTGCAGCAGTTCTAGAACTCGAAGGTGAAGGCGGTGAAGGCGCGGAAGCAGATTTAGCTTTGGTGTCCAGAGGCGGGGTCGCAGCGGCCGGTGAGTAATTGAATAAAGCCCCGAGTGCCGCGCTGAACGTGCGCCGCGTGGAAATTCCAGGAGCTGTGTAGTCTGCTGGATAAAGGAAACATTGAACAAAGTCAGACCAGTGACATACTTTGCGGGACTGGTACAGGATCAAAATTAACCTCAAGTTCGGTTGATTTTTCTCGTTCTGGGACAGAAGTCGGTTGCGGATTTGGCCAAACAGGGTTCTGGAGCACGATGTCAATCGCGGGCCTACTGGCACGGTCTTCCGCCCAGTATGTTGTAATCGCAATCCAGAGGTCGTCCGAGATCATTATTTCCACATTCGGCCGCTTTGCACGCTCGCCAGCTATGATTTTGAACAACGCAGCAGTTTCTGATAATTCAGAAAACGGAGGCCGACCGGTAAATAGCTAGAACATCTTCAAAACCTCAGGAACATCCAAAGAAAGTACCGACCTCAAAACAGACACAACCAAACGCATAAACGTCAGTTGCTGGTGTCCTAACAAACTTGAGGCCAAAACGATCGGGATCAATGAGCTCTGGGGCCATCCAGTACATGCTTCCAGCTCGATTGGAAGTATGCGTTTTGGATGTGGTGTCGGTGAAAGAACTGAGTCCGAAATCGGCCAAGCTCGCAACCCAGTCCTCTTTGATGAGGATGTTTGCCTAGAATCGTTGTCCAACCAGGCAATGATACGGAAGGGTGTAACGTACCCCGCGCAAATCCCCATGAACAATATTGCGAGAATGAAGGTACTGGATGCCTTGAGCAATTTCGAAGAGCTACGGAACTTTGAGGAGCGACTTGGGCCGATAGAAAGGGACATACCAGTTTATTGACATTTCCGCGGCCGTGAACATCGAGATACTTCAAAACCGTCCCGTTCTCCATCCACGGCGACACCATGCATAGCGAGTTCGGAAAAGTCTCTCTATCAATGCCAATGAACGGCAGAATATTCGGATGGTCCAAATCCTTCCAGACGAGAGCTTCTCGACATAATCGCTGCCAGATTTTCAAAAGCTACGCAAACACAGTCAGAATGAACCCACCAGACGGATATCGCGTAACTGAGAACCGCGCAGAAAATGGCGCATGTGTTTCAATGCCACGTTTTGGCCTCGATACCGTGCGCGATAAACGTCGCCGAATCCACCACCGAAACTCGGGTGTGTCTCCCGCGCGACCACCTTCGTAATGAAGAGGGATGAAGGGAGCTTGTCGCACGCTTCGGAAAGCTTTCGGATTATCCGACGACCCGTTCGAGCGTGCTCTTGGTCAATTAAAGCTCCTCTATCCAGAGCCTGGGGGAAATGATGAGAGGGGAGTGAAGTAATTGAGAGTCATATGTACTTCTTGGACAACATCGAGGAATCCCTGAGCCGAATCACCCTCTAAAGCGAGCACGACCTCCTGCATGTCTGTGGAGTCGAAAATCGACACAATACGGGCCACTGTTTCCTCTTCGTCATCACGCAAGCAGTCTCTCAAACTAGCATGGGCAGCCAAGCCGAGTTGAGAAGAGAGCTGCGAAGTGTGAGTCCTATGTGTTGAGAGGTGCATTCTATCTGTACTCACATCCAGTAGTGTCCTCTTATTCTCCAGACTGTGAGTGAGAACTTGAACTATACTGTCCGACGCCATCGAAGCCGAATATCCTTTCAAAAGCTTTTGAATCCGGTCGGTGTCGGGGGTGGAGCTATGAGTAGGAAACAATTGGCTGCGAAGCCAGCATCGTCAAGATGAACGCACCTTGCACCTTTACATGCATCTTCAAGGAAGGATATCAAGCTCTTCGCGTGAAACCATCAGTATCGTCGCATACGCAGAGGAAATGCATACCTGGTACAGCAAGATCCTGGTGGCCCGGGTGCCAGATTTCCTCGCAGGACGGGCAGTAGGTGAAGTCTGCTGACGATTCATACGACTACGCCTGCCGACACGCCGCGAGTTGGTTGCTGGACTTGACCTGGATGTCGGAGACGACGAGCGCCGCGTTTAAGCCGTGACAACAGCTGTCGACTTGTTGAATGATTATGTGCGAGACATATTTTCAGACGGTAGCGCTCGGAGGCATTCCTGCCACCTGGGTCCACGTGGAGAGAGACTGGAAGAATTGACCCCACATTATCTTTTAAAGTGCATATGAAATGGAATGTTTTGAGAGGCCCTGAGAAAGGAAAGGAAGGCCGCGTCGGAGTTGTGATCCGCTGCATCGCCACACTCCGTTGTCCGCTACCGCTCTGTTGCTCCTTTGCAGAACATTCTTCTTTCCAGATTGCGCCGAGCTTCTGTCAACGGCAATCCTTCATGAAGCAACCCGCGTACTCCGATAACTTGTTTGCCAAAAAATAGTCACAATCGGAGGCTCCACCTCCAATCCACCTCTCACAATAGGGCCGCGGCGCCCTGGCCCGACCAAGCTCATATTCCGACTCAGCGGGGTATTTCTCAGCTAACGGAACGCAAATAACAGGCATTCAATAGGCATTCGTCCAGGAGACAGTGTGGCAGCGCCGACAAACCGGGATATCTGCCAGCTGACGGATGGCGAAACTGTGGGTATTTTAAGTATGGACCACCCTTGGTACATACAATACCCCTCGTCTTCCTTACAATATGACCATCACCGACGCAACATCTGCTCCACTCGTGGCCGTGGTGGGCGCTACAGGTATCCAGGGCGGTAGCGTCGTCAAAGCACTCGAAGAATCCGACAGGACGTATCGCATCCGCGCGTTTACCAGGGATGCATCCAAGCCCGCCGCGCAAGCGCTTGCGAGTCAGGGCGTCGAAGTAGTGAGCGTCTCGTTGGTGGTCGGAAACAAGGACGAAGTGTATAAAGCGTTCCAAGGCGCCAATATGGTTTTCGTAAGTCGCGAAATCAAGTTCAATTCGAGCTTGCCAACTGGACTCTGTAGCTCGTTACCAATTTTTGGGAGCATATGGATGCGGAGAGAGTGAGCTTTTTTTTGTGCTTATCTGCATATAACTCAGCCCGCGAACAGGAAATCGCAGAAGCAAAGCAGCTTATCGATGCCGCCAAAGCAAGCGGCGCTGAGCGCATCGTTTGGTCCGGGCTCCCATCCTACAACAAGCTCAGCGGCGGCAAATTGCCTCACGTTTACCATTTTGACGACAAAGCCATCGCGACGGAATACGCGCGCCAGATAGGTGCGCCGTTCGTGGTCGTCCAGGCGGGCTTTTATGGGATGAACAACCCGATGCTGCGCCCAAAGCTTGTGGACGGGGTGGTTGCGTTGGAGTGGCCTTTCCCCCCGAGGGCGTTGTTGCCCATCATCGACGCGGCCAACGACTATGGGTTGTATGTCCGCCAGGTGTTCGAACTCCCGGTCTTCCCCAGCGGGACCGTGGTCCGCACAGCAGGAGAACTCATTAGCGTTGAGGACATGGCACGTCAGCTCGGTGAAGGCGAGTCGCGTCTCCATGCTCAGATGATTTTGGCCTAACCACGCTTGCAGTGACGGGCAAGAAAGTCATCTTCAAGCAGATTACCAGCGAAGATTTTAGTCGCAGAGTCCAGGCTCTCGGGCTGCCGCCGTATATCGCAGAGGACGCGACGGAGTGCTGTTTGGGCATCGCCGAATTTGGATGTAAGCCGCTCCGATTTCAACTCTGTATCCCAGACTGACGAGGTATTAGATTACGGTACCAAGGAGATTTCGAGCCACGAGGGTCTTGCAAGGAAGCCACGGACGTGGAAGGACATTGCCGACGCTTCTTGGACTCAGTGGATGGACCAGTAGGTGGAATTGTATTCGAAAGCAAGCGAAGATGAAGACCTTGAACTCGACTCGGTTACATTCGCGGTGTGGAGGCAGCAGGGCGGGGGCGTAGTAAATTTATCTCCAAATTGCCACTTTCACCTTTAATTTGCACAGTTCTGACACTACGGCAAACCAATCTAATGTCGAGGTGGTGAGCGTCTCGTTGATGTTCGTGGTCGGAAACAAAGACGATATGTACAAAGTTGGGAACATCTGGCCTATAGAAATCGCCAGATACCAGACGGGCCTGATGTTCCGTCTCGGCTACTGGAATCTGCATCGTCGGACTCTGAGACTGCGACCGGCGGCCGATGAACGGCTTCCCTGTTCCCATCATCAGCATCGGGAAAAATGGTGACTCGCGCGACTCGCCAACTTATCCGATTAACCCACTTTTGCCTCTCCAAAAGACTTTCCGACGCTAACCTCTCAACCCCGTCGTCGTAGATCATCTGGAACGGCACCAGTAAATCAACAAGCGTGTCAATCCCCGGGTCGCCCGTTTCTACAAACCGCGTGGTTAGCATCCATCTAGACCCCTGACAAAAACGCGACATACCAGTTTGCATTCTCGCAGCCACACTCCCAACTTTGAGGGTCTGTACTGGACAATAAGGCAAGGAGTCAGTGTTAGCATGCCAGTTCTGCTCAGTTCCTGCGAGATCTCGCCAAATCTCGCGAGATTTGGCTTCCTGATCAGACTTTTCTCAGATCTGGCGAGATTCGGCCAGAACTCGCCAAATCTCATCAAATGTGAAGTTGATCTCAGGTCTGGCCAAATCTCTCAGCCAGATATCGCCAGATCTGGGAACGAAAAATCAACTTTGTTTGTCCTCCCATCAGACCAAACAATCAGATCTGGTATCTGGCTGCATGGTCCGGTAGAGCGGCCCGCCGGCCCTGTCGATCCATCAGTGATTGCTCGGTAATCGTGCTCGGCAGGACCGACAGATTGATGTGGCTCTTAACCTTTGAAACCCTGAGACACGCCTATTGTGGACACTATTTCAACCTTGAGGTTGCCTTGAGATCGACGGTCGTGAAGCATTTTAAGTTTTGCCGTTTACCAGAACGATCCAAGACGAGTTATTGGCATTTGTTTGGCATCTCTTTCTTTCAGACCACCATCATCTCGATAGCTGCCTTTCCTCCAACTTTCCTCCTCTGTGCTTGCTCTGGTATCACTGGCATTCACTCCGGCCATTCATAAGCTACCGCAAAACTGGCAGTCTACTTGAGTTTATCTCTTGCCCGGGCAACTTCTCAATTCAATTCAGCCCAAGGCAGCCCCAGGAACTCGGCCTCAATTCGAACACATGGATTCTGCAAATCCGGAAGCCCACAGGGGCTACTCAGGAGTCTTGCTCTGCCCCGAGTCAGATGGTATGGACATGACCAGAAACCTCCACTTATCCGTACGGCGGATTCTCGGCTCCGAATGCCCTTGTTCAAGGCGAAAGCATGCCTCCTCCACCGGCTTCTTGTGCATGTGCAAGGTTGAGCTGTTTCATTCCGCCTTCTGACATACCCATTGCCATGATATCTGCCTTGCTTGCTCTTGCCAGTCCTCTACGAATTTTTTCATCGCTTGCTAGCCCCCCATTACCGAAGTCAGTCTGTCCCCGCTACTTTATTCCCTCGAACAATGGTTATTTCAACTCAGATCACTCAAAAGAAGAAGGACGGCCCAGGTCGCGTTCATCAACAATCACACCGGCCGAGCTCAGGCTGCTCTCCGCTTTCGATTCGAGAATGACAACGAGTGTCTGAATCAATCTACGTTCGACTGGTTTTCTGGTCAGAGCTCCAGGAAACCACCCGAGATATTCATTCGTTTGCTTCCACATTCCCGATTTACATGCTAGACTTCGCGTGGAAGGACCGTGTTTGAATATTTGAATCTTGAACCCCTGCCAGAGTCGTGGTATGCCTTGGTCTCCGCTATAAGCAACGAGACCGCACAGGACTCCACAAAACTCATCGCACGTATTCTCCCCTGAGGCTCTCGCCGTCGTTCACGTCCCACAGACTTCGGTTTCATCGCTACACCGGCGGAGTTCCTCGCTGCTGTCGATTCAACAATGGCAAAGAGTAGGTAAATAAAGCTTCGCTCGACTGGTTCTCTATCCCCGTTCTGTCGTCGAACTGCACTCTGACCTCGCTATCATTTTGAAGATATGCTTGGTGTTGTCTACGTAAGTACATGAGCCGGATTGGTGCGTCCTGGATTTTTTATCATTGCGCTCCCATCTCATTTTACACGGAATCGGCCTGACGCTTGAGTTGGTTCCGCTGTGACATGAGAGTGCTTGCTCCCGCATGCCGGTACGACCGGGTATGTGGCTTGCGCCTGTTGGGCTTGCCAGTGAGTGGGTGACTCTGGGTCAACCGTGTTTTCTCTTTGTTACTCACCCAATACTCACCGTGTTCGCGTCAACGCCGTCTCAGTGACAGTGGTATGAGTTTGCTCACTGTGCTCGTCGTCATTTGCTGAAGTTACTTTCATCCAGAGCATTCAATACTATCTGGTTTCAAATTCATTCTCCGGTGAATTCGTTCATTCTGCTTCTAGCTACTCACTAACTTGAAACCCATCCACAGTCTTCTATCCACTCCCTTCCGAGTCCAATTCGCCGTCTTGTTGGGAACCGCTGCACTTTGCCGGTGTGTATGCCCCATTTTTTGGTTGACTTGAGAGCAGTGGTTGCATGTGGTGAGTAGCCTTTTATTCACGCTCGTTTGTGGTTATGCTGAATCAGTTGGCTTGATAGTTACGTTCAGAATGTCTGTTGGGTGTGTACTCTCGTTTTAAATACACCGGCTATGCTACTCAGATGTACACAAGTAACGGAGCTGTCTTGACCCACCTCTCTTTATTCCTTTCAGTCCCATTGGCTCCAACGAACATTACGTCCCAGTTGGTGAGCCTTGTGAGTTGTTTTCAATGTCGGCCATGTTGATTTGTTTGTAGCTGCGGATTCTGAACAACGACTCCGTTCCGGGTCCAGTTGTGACCTTGGTAGTTGGTGTTGGAATATCGAGTCCGACGCTCACGGGCACGCGGCCCTGGTATCCAGGTACTTTCTACTCTCAATTTGGGGGCTTGGTTCTTCACTGGATTCTCTTTTCTCAAAGGTGCCTGCCGATCTACGGTTTGGTTCAACTATTTCAGTCCCGCTGACTTGACTGTAGCACGGTGTGTGCTATGAGTTGGAATCAAGCCCAGTTTCAATTTCACGTGGCTGTTATTTCGTTCATTGACTTACGATTGAGCAGCACGGGCTGATACTGACACTGCATTCAGTTCGTGTAGAGGCAAGTCTGCCTGCGACGGGCCGCCGACAGCGTGGATTGATTTGCTAACTGGTACCGGTTATCGGTGAGGTTTGGATCCTATCAGTGGGGTTTGAACTGAAGGCTCGGACAGGTACACCTAGATTTTTCTCACTGAACCGCCATACCACAGGTGGTGCACATCCTCGGTTCCTTTCAATCCACGTTTCCTCGCTGAGAACACGAGGACGAGAATCCCTCAAGTTCAACCATAAGTGTGCCCGCAATTGGTTTCAGAGCTTGACTGACTAGATACAGTTTGGATTGTCCACCTCCAATTTGTAGGTATTGTTTGAACTAGTAGCTGGTTCAAATATTTGTATTCTAATATGTTTGAAGCGCCAATCTGGGGTCCCTTCAAACCCAAGTACAAGCGTTCGCGTCTGAAAATTCTGGAACGACCATCGCCGTCCTCCTCTTGTAAATATTGAACACATTCCAAATCTTCGAGCACGCGCATGTAGCTAACCACTGATTCTCAGGAACTCGTGTGTACACACACCAGTTCATGAAAGGTATGTCCGTCCTTGATTCCCAGCTGTTCTAATTATTGTTCCAGGAGCAGAGCAAGACGAATTTCATTCGAGCAACTAGGTACGAGAAAAGGAAGGTACTCGACGGAGAGATGCCACCCGCCCCATAGTTGATCAAATCAACTGGGCGCGTCCCGCTCCTCCTCTGCCTCATTTTCGCTCATCATGCCGCCGCACCATCGCCATTCCTCCGTAATCCTCGGCTCATAACTCGAGCGCTCACCAACTCCAGTCTCCGCTGTCTCTCCAAATTTCGGCAAGTTCCCGTATCATTGGTCCGTGCCAGTGTATCATGCTCAACGCGACGAAAGATGTCGGGGATAGACCACTCTACGCGGTCGAGTCTGTTCGGATCGCACCTGCCTACGCATCGGCACGACGAAACGAGAGGGAGAGACGCAGGACGTGTGTATTGACCCATATCCGGGGTGTCTGTGTTGAGGGAGCGTGACTGGGGAGTGAAAGTGTTGAAGACGGCGCTTAGTTGGTCGACAACGGGATGGCGGTTTTGGTGATGTTTCGAGTGATGAGGAAGAAGGGGAGTGGCTTGGATAGTGGGACACGGTTATCCAGTCGCGGGTCGAGTCAGGCGTGGATGGAGACGGACACGTGAGCAAGTTTTTTCGTGCTCGACAGCCAAGGACACGCACCAGTAAATAGATAGATTCGCTCAAGATTCGCTGCCAATCCTCGCCATCTCCGGCGGCTATAGCGAGACGAAAGGCACCAGATGAAGGAGAGTGTTGGAGAGAATAATGAGTCAGTATGAATACTATGATTCCCGGACGATGCATAGTCGACGACCCACGGGCCGAGCATGGCGAGTCAGTGCTTATGAGCTCAAAGTTCGACTGGAGAACTGTAGACCGTGTCTTGAATCTGGCGTTGTTGAATAGTTGAACCAGAAAATGAACCGTGCGAAATTTCAGCTGCTCTCAAGTAATCTGTTATTTGCTGAACGTATTGCACGCCATGTCCTAGTGGGTGGGTGTCTTCTTAGGGGAACTAACCTCGCAAGAAATTTCTATGTGTGATTGAAGTGATCCGCCAGTACATACTTACCACATCGCTTGAACCCTGAAGGACCCACCACGTTCAACTTACTAGTATCATAAATCCTCGGCTCCCTCGGCATCACCGAGCCCACGAATCGAACAGTTACCGTTGCACTGAAGGGAAATCAAATTGGGTGTCCCCTGAAGTTGGGTCTAAGTAGCCGATGCCCATGCCGAATACGGCTTGACTGCCGTGGCGTGATTGGCGCCGGATTGGAAAACCGGCAAGATAAGAGAAATCAAATATCTGCAAGAAACCTTGATCAAACCCACGCGGTGAAAACATCTTTGAACCAACCAGAAATGGCCAAATCTGGCTTGATTCAGATTTGGCCTGATTTCAAACGCTGGACGTGTTGGCTTTCTGATCAGATCTGGTGAGATCTGGCCGGATTTGATCAGAATTGGCCAGAACTGACGAAATCTGGCCAGATCTCGCCAGATCTGGAGGATTTGGACGCCAAAATGGTGGTCCGAATACTTTTGTCCAATAACGGCCTTCATACCCAACATCATCTCTTGCTGCAGGATGACTGGGACTCGGGGTACTCTGCACGGCCTTATACTCCACCAGATCTAACCCCACAATACCCCTTCCACCGCCAGGTGCGAGCCAAGATAAAAGTAAAAGGTGGGGATAAAGCAAGGCTTGACATCGCTGCCATCGGTAGGGAGGGGGAACGTGAACATTGAGGAACCAGAGGATCCCGATGTACCGAGGCTGTCAAAGAAGCCAATTAATTAGTGGGACCCAAAAAAAATTAAAACGGAGCAGTGGATTTTGACACATACAGGCTCGTTACTCTGTGCATACGCGTTCAATTCCGCAATATTGAGCCCAGGAGGGAGAGTCGCGGTATCATCAGGCCATGCCCGTCTGCGCATCGCAAACAACCCGTCCTCCTCCGGGTCAGTCGGCACCGCAGGGAGGGGAAGACCCTTGTCATTGCAAACGTCCCCATTGGGTTCGGGTCTCCCAGAAGACGAGGACTCGTCCGAGGCGGAACTTGAAGAGGAAGAGAACCCGGACGCAGATGGAGACTTGCGCGGGGTACATTCCTTCCATAACGCGACAATGTTGCGCACAGACGAGAGGGACGAAGGCGGACTTCCCTGGGCTGGGCGGCGAAGCGAAGGGGGTGTGATCGGCGTGTTTGTCTGCGTATTAGTCGTGGGTGTGTAAGTATGAGTGTTAGAAGGCGTCAACGTGTTGGTGGTGTATGTGTGGGAGTCGGAAGGTGTGGATAGTACGGATGCTTTGCGCAACCCTTCTTTTGCTGTTGGCACTGCTATAATGAAAACATAAAGATTAGTTGTGCTGCAAAACCGAATTGCTTACCTGCCATTGCTGGCACTTTCATGCGCGTCTTCAGCAAAAGCTCAGGGGAGGATTTGTGCAGGACCGGGACGGATTCCTGAATGTTTTCTTGATCTGCCGACTTCTCTCATTCTGGGACCGGAATTGGCCAAACGGGATTCTGGAGCACGATGTCAATCGCGGGCCTACTGGCAGATTCTTCCGCCCAGTATGTTGTAATCGCACTCCAGAGGTCGTCCGAGATCATTAGTTCCCCATCCGGTCGTTGTGCGCGCTCGCCACCAATTATTCTGAACAGAGCAGCAGTTTCTGATAATTCAGAGAACGGAGGTCGACCAGTTAACATCTGGAGCATCTTAAGCATTTTCGACCGCTTGGAAACGTCCAAAGAAACGGACCTCGAAACAGACACAGCCGAATGCGTAAATATCAGTCGCTGGTGTTCGAACAAACTTGAGGCCAAAACGTGTGGGGTCAATGAGTTCTGGTGCCATCCAGTACAAGCTTCCGGCTCGATTGGAAGTATGCGTTTTAGATGTGGTGTCAGTGAAGGAACTCAGTCCGAAATCGGCCAAGCACGCAACCCAGTCCTCTTTAATGAGGATATTTGCCTGAAATCGTCGGTAAAGTGTCAGTGATGCAGAGTCATGAACTTACCCCGCGCAGATCCCCATGAACAACATTGCGTGAATGAAGGTATTGGATGCCTTGAGCAATTTCGAAGAGCTGCAGCATCGCGACGAGTGATTTCGGTCGATGAAAAAAAGGTAACCCACCAGCTTATTGACATTTGCACGGCCGTGAACATCGAGATACTTCAAAACCGTCCCGTTCTCCATCCACGGCGAAACCATGCATAGGGAGTTCGGAAAAGTCTCCCTATCGATCCCAATAAACGGCAGAATATTCGGATGATTCAAGTCTTTCCAGACGAGGGCCTCTCGACACAATCTCTGCCAGATTTCCAAGCTTTGAGTGAACAGTGAACACAGTGAAAATGAACCCACCAGACGGATATCGCGCAACTGAGAACCGCGCAAAAAATGGCGCATATGTTTCAATGCCACGTTTCGGCCTTCATACCGCGCACGATAAACGTCGCCGAATCCACCACCGAAACTCGGATGTGTCTCCCGCGCCACCACCTTTGTAATGAAGAGTGATGAAGGGAGCTTGTCGCAGGCTTCGGAAAGCTTTCGGACGATCCGACGACCCGTGCGAGCGTGCTTTTGGTCAATCAAAGCTCCTCTATCCAGAGCCTGTGGAAGGTGATCAGAGGGAAGTGAGTATCGGGAATTTGAGAGCCGGACCTCTTGGACAACATCAAGAAATCCTTGGGCCGAATCCCCTTCCAAAGCAAGCACGACCTCCTGCATGGATGTCGAGTCGAAAATCGACACAATATGGGCCACTATGTCCTCTTCGTCCCTACGCAGACAGTTTCTCAACCGCGCATCGGCGGCCAAGCCGAGTTGAGAAGAGATCTGGGAAGTTAGAATCTCATACACTAAGAGGCGATCCTTTACTCACATGCAGTAGCGTCCTCTTATTCTCCAAACTCTCAATGAGGGCTTGGACCATATTGTCCAACGCCATCGGGACTGAGCAACCCTTCAAAAGCCGTTGGATACGTGTGATCTCCTCGGGATCAGGACTGGATGCACAGTGCCAATTCAAACGAATGGGTAGGCCAGTGTGGCAGGGAGGACCGGCGATGACGAGCGTGTTTAGGGGTATTTAGACGTAGATTACGGACAGGTGGCAGTACGGTAGATCAGATCGCTCTTTTGCTTCCACTTTTACAGTCTCCGTCGGTGTGATCGCCGCCTACGCCTAGATTGCCCCGATCCCGCCGAGCCCACCAGCCGAGATGAACACACCTTGTAGCAAGTTTACATGCATCCTGCAAGAAGGATATCAAGGTCTGCGAGCGAGGGTGTATCAAATGTCGTCTCTTGTACAATTGTAAGGCTAGGGAGCCGCGTACCGGGTACAGAACCGTCTGGACGGAAGATTGGGTGGATTTTGGAGGTGACATGTCAGGTTGGTACAGGTTGGTATGCACATGTGCCCCCACATGCCCCTACTGACTTCCCTCGACATGCGGAAAACACGCGGCGTGACATAGCATACGACAATGCTGCATGCAAGCCCTCACTCATACATCTGTACCCTTGATAAAAACACCTGCTGACGATCTGACATATGACGACGCCCAGAGCCGATAGTTCGAGTTGGAACTTGATTGCTGGACAGTGGACTTGACAAGACCGTCACAGACGACGGCCGCGTCGCGTATACTTAGCTTTACATAAGCCGTCAATGGACAGCTATGCATTATACTTGATCGTCGACTTGAATGAGGCATATTTTGAGGCGCCATGTAGAACTAGGAGTCATTCCGAAGATGGAGAGAGAGAGAGAGAAAGAGAAATCAAATCAATCGGCTCCGCGGGGTTGTGATCCGCTACAGCGCAAATGGCCATGGCACACTCCCTTGTCCGCCACCATCAAGCCGCGGCCCGTCATGCTGCTTTGCAGAAGACATTCTTCTTTCCAGATTGCACTGGGGATGTGTCAAGGGCAGCCCTTTATAAGTGTTGGAGTGGCCTTTAGGCTTTCCCTGGCACGACGTTGATGCCCGTCCGAGTTGATACGGAGAACGCTGTATGCCTGGATGCCATTCCCCAGCGGGTCCGTGGTCCGCACAGCAAGAGAGTTCATTAGCGTTGAGGACATTGCACGCCAGCTCAGTGAAGGTGAGTTGGGTGTCCTTCAGATGATTTTGGGCCGCTGCCCGCCTTGACGGGCAAGAAAGTCATCTTCAAGCAGATTACCAGCGAAGCTTTTAGTCGTAAAGTCCAGGCTCTCGGTCTGCCGCCGTATATCGCAGAGGACGCGACGGAGTGCTGTTCAGTGTTCGCCCAGAGGGCTTTGAATCGGGGTCCCAGAGGCTCAAAGGCCTTTCAAAGGGCAAGGGGCTTTTCTCATAGGGCATCTCAAAGGCCTTTGAGAAACAATGGCATTTTTTCGAACATCAGATTTATGGCCACATAACCGCAGAGATGAGCTGTTTTCTGAATGCCCAGAACCAGCCAGCTAATTTCTTTCTCTGGTTGAGTAGAAATGGCACCGACAAAGGGGGCGGGTCGTCGTCGGCATTGATGCGCCTTCCGCCGGTGATTAATTGATGCGAAAAGCACGTGATCTCATAGGGCTCTGAGAGCTTTGAAATTCCACAAAAAATTTCAGAGCCCTCTGCAGAGGGGTCTCAAAGGGCTATGAGCTCATAGGGCTTTGCCCTTTGGGCGAACACTGGTGCTGTTAGCCTGTTTAGGCATCGCCGAAAAGTTTGGATGTGAGTCGCTCCGATTTCAACTCTGTATCCCAGACTGACGAGGTATTAGATTACGGTATCCAGGAGATTTCGAGCCACGAGGATCTTGCGAGGAAGCCACGGACGTGGAAGGACATTGCCGACGCTTCGTGGACTCAGTGGATGGACCAGTAGGTGGAATTGTATTCGAAAGCAAGTGAAGATGAAGGCCTTGAACTCGACTCAGTTACACTCGCGATGTGGAGACAGCAGGGCGGGCATAGTAAATTTATCTCCAAATTGCCACTTTCAGTGACATTCACCTTTAAATTGCACAGTTCTGACAATACTTACGGCAAACCAACCAGGGTAATTTCGATTTTGGAAGAAAAGTTCAAATAAGCACAAGGATTCTCGTTTATCGAGGCGTGAGTTGAACGACGGAATCGAAATGCTTGAAAGGTAGCTGGGGCTTTGCGAGGGCATGCGGCATGCCGGCTCAGATGAAATACCCGCTGATTGGAACCGTGTTCGAACCGTTTCCGTGTAAAGACCCACGCAAACGAAACGGTTCAAATCACCGTTTATAAACTGTTTGAAACGGAAACCATACCGCACGGCGGGAGAGACCGTTAAATACTGCCGGGGATATTGCACACCAGCTTGGTGAAGGTGCGTCGGGTGTCCTTCCTAAGATGACTTTTGGGCCTGGCCGTTTGCAGTGACGGGAAAGAAAGTCGTCTTCAAGCAGATAACGGCCGAAGATTTCAGTGGGACTGTCCAGGCTCTCGGTCTTCCGCCGCACATACCAGAGGACGTGACTGAATGCTGGGTCGCCTTCGCCGAATGTGGATGCAAGTTGGTCCGATTTCAACTCCGTATCATAGACTGACGAGGTACTAGATAACGGTACCGAGGTGATTTCGAGCCACGAGGGGCTTGCAAGGAAGCCACGGACGTGGAAGGACATTGTCGAGACTTCGGATTGGAGTTGGATGGAAGCGTCGATGGCAAGCAACCGTCCAGCGATGCACAGAAATTCACAATATACGAATGCGCTCTGTTTTTTCTCCAAAAGCGAACAGTCTGAAATCGCAACATTGAGTTTGAAAGCTAGGCCAGAAGAAGTCTCTGACCATCCTCCTCGTCCTCGATGCATTCCCGCACAAGCCCTACCCTTGCCAACAATTCGTGGAAATGGAAATGGACACAATATGCGCCTCTCAACCTGGCATCGGCGGCCATGCCGAAGAGAGTTGCGGAATCAGAAGATGTCGATTCTACTCATGATTTTACTCTTTTCTCTTCAGATGTGTAGGTTGGGAATTCCCACCCAAGGGTACGTATTGTGTATGTATGTACGAACAGAGGGATACGATGTGTGGTTACTAGATGACTTGGTGATATGTAATGTCAGGCTACAGGCACGCAGAAACCAGGTGAAAAAGAAACGGAATAGGTAAAGCGAGGAGAGCGTGTGGTGTGACCCACGAGAACGGTCGAAAAGAGTTCTAGTCGTGTGGGTCGCGGCTACCGCGGCTTCGGCTGCCCTTACCGATCCATGATGAACACCACGGAGTCTTCTTCTTCATCATCCTCCGGATCGTCCGCCTGCATCAGCAGCGACTGCGCCACCTCCGTGTCCACAACGCTCGGCTGGGCCGTAGGCAGCACAAACTTCTCCCACCCCTCCGTGCTCCGCACCCACTCGCCGCGGATCTCGGTATAGGCGGATAACCTAAGAACGTCTTTGACCAGGTTCACGTCCGTCGTCTTGGCTTGCACGCGCTTGAACGAAGCCAAAACCTTGATGGGAATCCAGCCCTGCGAGTCCATCTGTAATGATGAGAACTAGGAATTATAAACAAGTAGAAAGACACACCTGCCGCCGAAGATATATAGATCCGTGGCCATGTTATCCGGGCTGAGATAAAACTCCAAGTGGCCCAGAATCTCCTGCCTTAGCGGGTCAACCGGGAACGACAATCGCGTTCGAACCATCGACATGGGTGCCATATTGTACGACTGGCGCTCGTAGCCACCGGTCAAATAAGGCGCTGGCGGTGCATAATACCCCTCCGGTACCACCGGCGTAAATTGAGGCGGCGAAGTAAGGCTGGACGCCAACGGTTGTTGTGGTGTTGTCCGCCCATGTCGTTCACCAAATCCTCCACTCGGCTCGTAGTACCCGACACCACTGTACGACCCCCGGCGTGGGCGACCCGAAGGATGTTTTCCGTCTCGCACATATTCGTGTGACCGCGGCACACGTGGTACGTATGGAATGCCATCAAGCCGCGGGGGATACGGCAGACTCGGCACACTGTCGCGGTATCCATCGGCAGCCACGCCCTCGTTCTCGTTCGCGTTGGAATTCAATGCCCCATCATCGACAGCAGCTCCGCCCCAAATTCCCTCTCCATTCCGCTCCGCCGGCCCGTTGGCATTTGATGGCGTCGTTGTTGCCGGCACCCCATATATCGACGGCCCCATCTCGTACGTCCCCATCTCAACCCGCGGTGGACCAGGCGGCGGCGGGTAAGTCCCATACGACGCATACACTGGAGGCGTGTACGGGTACGGTGCAACACCGCCAACAGTACCGGATCTGTATTCATACCCGTACTCGCGCTCGGTGACGCGTGTCGTGCCAAATTGCCGCCTTTCCCCATCCGCTCGCGCAACGCCTTCTGAGGGGTCTGCAGAGAATAGCGGCGGGGACACAGTAAGATCAACGACCTCGGCCCCAGGTAAGTGGAGCTCGCGCGTGCGAGGGGAGAATGGGCTGCGGGAGGGACCGCCCGCTTTCGAGGCTTCCGAATCCCACGCGAGTGTTGAATCGGCAGGCCATACCACGGCTTCCTGTCGCCATCCAGGTCCCCGCGCCGAGACGAAAGCGGACGCAGGAAGAGCAGGCGGAGGCTGCTACTGCTGGCAAGTGTGCCTGTTGTCTGACTGGGCACTGCGAGACCACCTTCTACACTCGAGTCCGCATCTCCCTCCAGTTTCGCCAACCCCGATTCGGCACTCCCAAATCCAAATACCACACCACCTCCAATGCACGAACACCAGAGGGTAGCGAAACCGCGGCTGACTCGGAGGGCGGTAGCGGGCGCTCTTGTGTCAACTGCTGTTGCGGATATGGCTGGTCTTCCTGCAGCGACGGCCGGGGCATCCACCATGCCTCCTTTGCAACCCCGTCCTTATCCGTGCGCAACTTGACCTGCGGCCACCCCGAGACTCCAGGAGCTTGAAATTCCTGCTCTCCTGTGGTCGTAGTGTTGGCCCGGTCCTGTCGTTCTTGCGGCCAAACTGGGTTCTGGAGCACGATTTCGATCGTGGGCCTGCTGGCAGGGTCCCCGTCCCAGTATGTTGTAATCTGACTCCAAAGGCCGTCCGAAATGGATGGTTCCCCGACCGGTCGCTGTGCGCGTTCGCCGCCGATGATTTTAAAAAGCGCGGCAGTCTCTGACAATTCAGAAAACGGAGGTCGGCCAGTATACAGCTAGAGGCTCGTCAGTCTGAGGAACATAAAAAAGACAGGAGCGGACCTCGAAACAAACACAACCAAACGCGTAAACGTCTGTCGCTGGTGTCCGAATAAACTTGCGACCGAAACGATCGGGGTCAATGAGTTCGGGAGCCATCCAGTACAAGCTTCCGGCTCGATTGGAAGTATGCGTTCTGGACGTGAGGTCGGTGAAAGAACTCAGTCCGAAATCGGCCAGGCACGCGACCCAGTCCTCTTTAATGAGGATATTTGCCTGAAATCGTCGGCAAAGTGTAATTGATGCAGAGCCATGAACTTACGCCGCGCAGATCCCCATGAACGATATTCCGAGAGTGAAGGTATTGAATGCCTTTGGCGATTTCGAAGAGCTACAAGAATGCAATGAGCCAGTTTGGTGGAGGGGACAACAGAAACTGACCAGCTTATTGACGTTCGCACGGCCATGAACAGCGAGGTACGCCAAAACTGTCCCGTTCTCCATCCAGGGCGAAACCATGCAGAGGGATTCCGGAAATGTCTCTCTATCGATCCCAATGAACGGCAGAATATTGGGATGATTCAAGTCCTTCCAGACGAGAGCCTCCCGACACAATCTCTACCAGATTTCAGCTATGAGCAAACGCAGTGAGAACGAACCCACCAGACGGATATCGCGTAGCTCGGAACCGCGCAGAAAATGACGCATGTGTTTCAAAGCTACATTTTGGCCTTCGTAGCGCGCGCGATAGACGTCGCCAAATCCACCACCGAAGCGGGGATACAGGTCCCTCTCGACCACGTTCGTGATGAAGAAGGAAGAGGGGAGTCTGTCGCACGTTTCGGAGAGCTTTCGGACTATGCGGCAGCCCTTCCGAGCGTGCTCTTGGTTGATTAAAGCTCCTCTATCCAGAACCTGGAGAAGCTGATCAGATGGGAATGAATTATCGGGTGAGCGTACTTGTTGAACAAGATCGAGGAATCCATGGGCCGAATCCCCTTCCAAAGTCAGCACGGCCTGCTCCATGGCTGTGGAGTCGAAAATCGAGACAATGTGGGCCGATATAAGGTCCTCATCTGCCCGCAAACAATCTCTCAAACTCGCATCGGTTACCAAACCGAGTTGAGAAGAGAGCTGTGATCTTTAGAATATGATGCATTGCGATGGGGAATTTGGACATTACGTCTAGTAACGTCCTCTTGTCCTCTAGGCTGTGAATGAGGGCTTGGACTACACTTTCCGCCGCCATCGAAGCCGAGTAACCCTCCAAAAGACGTTGGATCCGGGTGGTTTCCTTGCGGTCCCGGCTGGAACTGTGATCATGAATACCATTGGGTGAGGGTCGTCTGGCCGACATGAACGCACCTCTTAGCTTTCGCTTCACATGCCTCCTGGAGGAAGGATATCAAGGTCTTCAAGAGGACCTCTCAGGATTGTGCCCACATAGACCGAGAACCAGCGCATACCTCGTACAGCAGAATCTTGGCGACAGAAGCCCGAGCCTGGGATAGTGGCCGACGAACGGGACGGGTAGCAGGTTGACGAAGCATGGCACTACTCTCGGCAAAGCGCCTCGAGCCTTGACCTGAGTGTCGGGAACGAGGGAGATTCTCGTTAAGGGCACACTGCTGTAACCTGTTGTCATTGGTGAATGTTCGGAGAACAAAACAAAAGCAGAGCCGGGAAAGCACAAAATGATCCGCTGCAATCAGCCACAGCTTTCTTTTCCGCCGCCCTGCAAAGGCATTCTTTCGACCTTGTTCTGAGAATCTTTCAGCGGCAGCCGTTCATGAACGAGCACATGCAACTCAGAATGCCAACTTCAAAATTCTCTCAAGTAATACACTGCTAGCTACGCTCGGTCTTTGCTTTCTTCAGTCCACGCTGCCAACTCAATACAATCCTCCTGAGGCGGCACGACGTTCCGCGCGCCGTCCACCACATCCGCTTTCTCGACGTACTCGCGAAGAACCTTGGCGTCTTCTGCATCAAGCTGGATCTCTGCAGCGCCCGCGTTTTCGGAAAGCCGAGAGGTTGCGCGGCTCCCCGGGATTGGGATCACTGTGGATGCGCCTTCGTGGGCGGAAAAAAAATACTCGGAGGGCAAGTTACGCACGATACGGGTGCTGGGCGAGGATCCACGCCAACGCAATCTGGCTGGACGTAGCGCCGTCATATTTCGCTGAGATGGTCTCAAATTTGTCTACCAGCGCCAGGGTCTTGGGGAAATCCTCGCGTGAGAAGCGGGGGAACAAACGCCGCAAGTCGTCCGGGTCCAAGTCGTCTGGGGATTTGAATCTGCGGTTGCGTTCACTCTCATCCACACAGTCAAAATGGACTGCAAGGCATACCTCCCAGTGATCAAGCCCCTTCCCAGCGGTGAATACGCCACCACCCCCACCCCAAGCTCTTTCGCAGCTTCAAGCAGGCCATTCCGCTCGATACCAAGCTCGAACGGACTGTACTCCATCTGTACTGCAACAACTTTGCTGCCAATTCCAGGAACAGCTTTTGCGCGCCGGAGCGTGGCGGCGCTACACTCGCTCAATCCGAGGTACTTGATGACCCCGCTATCGACGAACGGGCGCAGCGTCTCGAGGACGACTTCGATTGGGACGGCGGGGTCCACGCGATGCTGTCAACCATCAGCGCTCAGCATTCTTAGCAAGTGTACGCGGCGGAATGTGCACCTGGTAATACAGATCAATGTAGGTCGTTTGCAGCGCTTTCAAAGACTTGTGGACGGATTCTCTGACATGCGATGGTGAACTGCAGAATTTCGGGTCTTTTCCGTCGCCTTGGTCGATCAGGCCGAATTTGGTGGCGAGGAAGATGGAGGAGCGGCGTCCGGTCTTTGCGAACCACTCTCCGATGATCTCTTCCGACGTCCCATAAAAGTCGGACGTATCCCAGAAGGTGACTCCCCTGTCTGCGGCATAGGAGAGCATTTCGTTGTCTCCTTGGCTGGCGCCGTAGAATTTGCCCGAGATAGCTGGACGTAGGTTAGTGGTTTAGACTTCCAGGTAAAGTTCATTGGTACCTCCAGCACCGAGACCGATGGCGCTGACAGAAGGACCGTTTGGTCCCAGAGTTCTTTGCGGGAAGGGTTGAGCCATGGTGCTTGGGTAGTACGAGCTCTGGTTGGATTTATATATCCACGAAACGTGCCTCGGGCATCCTTCGGGCTTGCTTCGATTATTAGTACGCAATACGTGGACTCATTATTCCCTGGCTCGGTCATCCCTCGGGCTTGTTGATTACTCAGTACTCACTCAGTACTCATGTTCGAATTTACAGACGATTACACAAGTCACGTAATGCGAGACTCGAAATCCGAGAGAGGTCGATGGTGCCAGTTCGTTTGAACGCTCAACACTCCAGCCTCTCTCATTTCATTCCTAGGCCTCCCACCAACCTTTGGCGCACCACTGGCACAGCTTTGGATTCAAGATATTTTTGTGGTGCCGCCGACGGAAGCCCGTGGCCAAGCCGTGGGAGCCTCAGCATCCTTTCCTCATCACACAACCATGGCGACTCCCAAATCCAAGTCCAACAACTACCCCACCCGCACCCTCGGCCCAAATGGTCCTGTTGTCAGTGCGCTTGGTTTGGGTGCAGGAGGTGCGTTCAAGATTCCATAGTGATCGACAATATCTTGAACGACTTCAAGGTCTCTCCGGATCTTTCTACGGGAAAGCGGCTCACGAGCAAGTTTTCGAGATGCTCACTTACGCCGCGGATCGGGGTGTGACGTTTTGGGATACATCGGATTTCTATGGCGAGTCGGAGAGTGTTATCGGTGATTGGTGAGTGGGTCCACGAGCTTGATGATCCGGATTCGCTCATCTCCTCTCGCACAGGTTCGCAAAGACAGGCCGTCGTTCAGACATCTTCCTTGCCACCAAATTCGGAATCGTCCAAGGCACTGGCTACCTCACCGGACGCCGATTTTGCAGTCAGCCAGAGTATATTAAAGAGGCCGTGCAGAATTCCTTGAAGAAGCTGCAAACAGAGTATATTGACTTGTATTACCAGCATCGCGTGGACCCGAGCGTGCCGATTGAGATCGTGCTCGAGACGTTGCGCCCGTTTGTTGACAGTGGGGTCATCAAATGGCTTGGACTGAGTGAGTGCAGTGCGGCAACGCTAAGGCGCGCCAAAGCCGTCGCTGGGGTTAGGGACAAGATCGTCGCGGTGCAGATGGAGTACAGCCCGTTTGAGCTTGGAATAGAGCGGAGCGGGGTGTTGGATGCCGCTAAGGAGCTTGGAGTGGCGGTTGTGGCGTATTCACCGCTTGGCCGTGGCATGATTACTGGCAGGTGAGCATATGCGTTCAATCTTCCAGTGGCATAAGTCTGATCACGTCCTGGTAGATTCAAAAGTCTGGACGACTTCGAAGCAGATGATCTTCGACGGATGTTTCCCCGGTTTTCGGTGGAAAACTTTCCGAAGAACTTGAAGCTGGTTGATACCTTCGAGAGATTGGGCACAAAGTACGGCGCTACGCCTAGCCAGGTTGCGTTGGCTTGGATATTGGCGCAAGATCCCAGCTGTACGTCTTTCAGGTGATGCCGTTTATTATAATCTTTTGATATACCACAGTCGTCCCGATTCCGGGAACCAAAGCCGTGGCGCGGCTCGAGGAGAACGCGCGCGGTGCAGAAATTGTGCTGTCGCTCGAAGATGTGGAGACGATTCGGAAACAGGTGGAAGAGGCGGACGTCGTGCATGGCGCGCGAGGACCTGTCATTCCGGATGGAGATTGTCTCGAGTTGGGGGAGTGGAAGAAGTGATTCGAAGTCATCCGAGTCGTTTTCAACCATCCTTTCAATGCATAGCCATACACGCTACATACATACTTAAGGTCGCAAGTTACAGTTTCACAATTGACTCGATCTCCATCAGGAAGAACGAACCTCGCCCGATGGCCATGGACGGCATCGGCCTGTTTCCGGATCGCTTCCATATCTTCAGGCAAAAGAGAAATGTTCACACTACGCAAGTTTTCTTCGAGCCTTGCTCACGGGGAGGTGCGTGTTTCTTTGCGACTTGATATTACAAGGGAGATTTCTGAGTCCTAAACCGCACGCTAGATACGCCTCACCCGCTGATCTCACTCCATCCGACGCCCGACATAACTTCCCCCGCTTTTCGGCTGAAAACTTTGCCCACAACATCGGCCTTCTTCCCGTATTCGAAGACATCGCCACCAAACACGGAGTGACGTCGAGTCAGGTGGCCTTGGCTTGGACCCTCGCGCAAGGGGATCACAGTATGTTTTTCAACCTTGATTACGTTGAATAACGCTCAACTCCGGCTTTGCAGTCATCCCCATTCCGGGAACGACCAACCCGGCACGCCTTCTCTCCAACGCCACCGCTGCACACCTAGTCCTGTCGCCTGACGAAGTGCAGCGAGTCCGTACTCACGTAGAGAAAAGTGGTGTCCACGGGGAGCGGGGAGCGTTTGTTTTCGAGGGGGAATGTGTGGGTTTGGATGAATGGGAGTTGATCAATCAAGGGTCAAGTTGAATGCCTAGTCCTGTAAACCAGTAATATTCGAATGCAGCGAACAGAATTGAGCGGTACTCGATGTTAACATCGGGCGCGCAACACGATGACATAGTGGAAGCCTACCCGGAAGCTTGAATCAAGGAATTCGCCAAATCGAACCGTGGGATTCGCATCGCACAGCCACATAAATTCAACCACAACACTAAATCCGACTACATTCACTCCTTCAGAATCTCCCTCGCCATCCCACCAGCCATCGCAACCCCACGTTCCTCCTCGTCCAAATCCTCCTCTCCCACAAGCTCAGACTCGAGTCGAGACATGTAATTGCCATCGAGCTCCAAATCAAGCTTTGGTCCGACGTAGCTTGAATAAAATCAACGAATGCACGAGGCGAGAGAAGGAATGCACGTACAGCTTGTTCCTCAGCATGAACTGCAAAAAGCTCCTCCAGAACGGATCCTGCTGCAGAATCGCACCATTGCCGATGACGATGAGGAGTTCTTGGCTCGGGTGATAGCCACGTTCATCCTATAAAGATCACCTCAAAAATTGAGGAGAGACCAAAGCAGAGTAACCCACCTCTTGCGGTCATATACCAATCCGATTCCTCGGGCCAAATCATCCTTCAAGAACCTCGTCGTCGACCTGACACACGAGATGATGCACACCCGCATCTCTCGGCCCTTGATAATCCTCTACAGTCCCTACATCGACCTGATTCAACTTTTCCCTCCGCAGATCTTCACGCAGTTTCCAGACTTGTTCGCGGAACGGCGACATCACACCGATCTCGGACGCTTGAAGGGGCGGGTTGCATGATCCCGATGAAGAGAGAAGCGAGGTTATAGTGTCGACGACGAGTTTGATTTCGCCGGTGTTGAACCAGGAGGCGCGCTGCAGCGTGGTGTTCAATTCATTGGTGGAAAGAGTGGAATCAAAAACGCACCTCATCAACACATTCCTCCTTCGCATCACTCCCAATGAACAAGAGCGGGAGTCGTGGATTCGAAAAGCCGGACCACCCGATAGTCCCGTTCGTCGCACACGGGACCAACGAGTCGTCGTAGAATATCGCCGAAGGTGGCATCAGGATCGCCGGATGGCTACGATAATTCTAAACCCAATGAGTACGTTGCATATGCAAACAAAGACGGAGCCCACGAACCCTAACCAAGTTGGCGTATGGCCTGAAGTTTGTTACCCGGAACTTCGCACTCTCCTCCCCTCGTTCGCGGTGTGAGGCATACACCGGGCGGTCAAAGAGCCGCTGGAGAAGAGATACGTCGAGCTCTGCGTCTCGCGCGGCGTCAGACGTTACGATGGGGCCCACTTCGGTGCGATTAGATGCAAATTTCATAACATGACAAGGGGACGACAGGCTCACATTGATTAGGATCCCCGCATAAAACGAGTTGCGGCGTAACCGTTCTCCTAATCGACCCAAAGGAAAGACCGGCCGACGGCGTTGCAGCCGCCTCGACGCCCTGTGTTCCCGGTAACACAACCGAAATGGGTATCAAAAGTTCCGGTTCGGCTGCTTGGGCCGCCTACGAACAGTGAGTTCAAGAGAGAGCAAGACCCAAGCAAACACACCTCATCAATAAGCAAATGTGTCCAATGTGGCATTATGGGCTCCTGCCCGCCTCCACGTCTCGGATGCAATCCACTCATCATATCGGCTTCGAGCCGCGCCAGAGCCCGATTGGTACAATGCGCGTCGACGAGGATGCCCGCGTCCTGACACGATGTGCACACGACGCGGTAGCGCATCAGTACAGGCCACGGCGGCAGGGAATATTTGTCGTTTTCAACGTCTAGTGCAATGTTCTTAGAGAGAGGCGGAAAGAAAGAAGGTAAAATCAGACGCACAACAATACTGCCGAATGCTCAATGGCACCTCGGCAAACGTCCGATTCGGGTCGTTCACCCTCAGCAGCTCAAATGGCTGCAGCGTGTACCGCAACCGCATCACGAGTGTGTCCGTGGCACTGTTTGAGGGCGCACAGAGGAGGATACAGGCGTCCGGGTTGAAGCGAAGGATTTGGAGCACGGTTTCGACCATGGTGCGGGTTTTCCCGGTGCCCTACAAACTCGCTTCAATAGATCGACACTAAGGGGGAGGAAATACGCACCGGTGGACCGTGAATGAGGAAAGGAATAGGGGATTCGTGCAATACGATGGAAGATACGGCCAGCTGGGTCCCAGATCAAGATCACCGTCACAAGAAAGAGGGAAAACCCACCTTTTGCTCATCGTTCAACCCTCCATCGGACCAACACTCCTCGCCGAGATGCCTCTGCACCAAATCCACCCTATCAACCTCATCCAGATCATCCTGCATAGGAAACAACCACCGCCTCGCCGCTCTTCTTCGATTCGTGTCGGTCGGCTCGGAGATGGCTTCTTGCAACGTCCGGCTGGCGACGTCCATCAAAAAAGAGGGGCGCGCGGTCGGGACGAAAGAGATGTTGAAGAGCAACGGTAGGTCGTCTTCAGGGTGTGAATACGTATTTGCCGTTTTCAATTTGGCGCGGCGGCGAGTTTGGGGAGAGGTGTGGCGGGACGTAGGTTTGGATGTGCACTTTGAGGGCGGGGCAGATAAAATGGATTAAACCTTCGCGCTTCCTTAACGCGCCAACCCGTCCTGGAAACCAAACATGAGCGACAGATGATAAGTGAACGGACTACATACCCTCAAAAGCAACGCCACTCCCGACCTTGTCCGCCTCAAAGATCTCCCTCAGCACTAAAATATCACCAACATCCAACTTGGGCGTATTTTCTCTGATCCCCGGCACAGGCAGTAAAAACTCGGCAGGCCCCCAATCGCCCACTTTGATGCCCGTCTTCCATATGACGATCTGCTCCTTCTCGACAGCGAGTTTGTGGAGTTCCCAGGAGAGGAGGGCGTTCCAGTGTGGGTGGTAGGCTGCGGCTGTCAACGAGGGTGCCGTTGCTGGCGGGGGGCTCGATAGGATGGAGGAACGTTGGGCGTTGGGCGTGTCAATTATGGTGGAAGGGAGGAAGGTGCGGAGGTAGTCGAGGCCTGGGAAGGGGGGTATCGGGGGTAAAATCCGCAGCACGTGCGGTTGGTTCTGGATGTCTTGGAGATATTGGGGGATAAATACGTCCGCCTGGATGGCCGGACGTCAGCGGGTGTTCGAAAGAAGAGTATCGCACGAACATATTTGTCTAGTACAGATGTTTTGTTTTCTTGAGTTTTTCCGTTTTCCGAATCCTGTTGTTTGTCCTTTTCCTATCGTAGTTCACGTCAGTCGACGCTGCAAAGAGTAATCCAAAGCCAAACCTTGTTTTTCTCCGAGAAAAAATTAGCAGAAGTTTCAAATAGAACGGACGAAGCATGGGGAGGCCGTGATTGAGATTGCGTAGTAGAGCTTGAAGCAGAAGAAGAATGATTTGGTACGTGAGACGAAGGTGCCGTTATTGCCACGCCACGGGACGCGGATTTGGCGAGAAGACTGGGGTGGGAGGTCGTTCCTGGAAACGGCGCGAATCGACCTTTCCAAAAATCATGCACCCATCCTTCCTCTGCTACCGGGGCTACGGGTTTCACGGGTGCCGGTGGAGGAAGCTGAGCCTGGCCTGCATGGAATACCGGCGCGGATCTGGAGGTGGTCCAAATGGGGGAGGGCCTGGACCGGGTGCGGATGGGGGAGGAAGGTACCAGCCATCCCTAGTCACCGTGGGCTTGAATCCCGGCGGGATGGGAACTGGCCATGGCGGATGATGGAGATGCGGGGGTGGGGGTGGGGGTCCAAAGCGAGGGTCTGGATGGTAGCCGTTGGGAGGCGAGAGAGGCGGCGGGGCGCCATATTGCATCGTTGAAGGTTAATTGCAACGTCGCTTGAGGGGCTGTTTGAGAATTCAAGACATTGAGACAAGTCGGACGAGCGAAACTGAGACAGGAAGAAGCTGTCAATCAATTGCCTTTTTCGGCTTTGGGCCTGTTGCCTCTCCTGCCTCCTCGCGTGCTTGGACGCCGTTCTGCCGCTCGTCCAATCTTCGCGTCGCCTTTTCAGATTTCTGCCACCCAGAATCCTCCCACTGTTAAACCTTTTCCCGGTGGATCATCCCATGGTCTCTCTTCCTTCTTTCTTTGATGGAAGGACTTTTCATGAATTCGGGTGAAATACCTCCCTAGCTCGGGTCCCGGATTCAGACAGCAAACAGCGGTTTCTCACGACGGTCGGGTTGAAGATTAAGCGGATCGTCCGGTCTTTCTCATCCCACAAAACAAACTCGCATCGTCGCCTGGACTTGTGCCGACGCGGATGTATTCCTCTGCTGTAGCAAGGATCAATGGTAACACTCCGGGAGCGAGCTCGGATGACTGGAATCAGACAATGGTACCGCACGGTTGGTCGTAGGAATCGACGATTATGTGTGGTTTCGTGCAGGGCTCACGTTATCAGGCGGGGCCTATATCCGTTGAGAGGAGGTCATGGGTCGGGCTTTATAACGACTGTTTTCCTCTTCGTCCGTCTCGCCACTTTGGATGGCCCGCCATGTCTGACTCCTCTCTCCCAGACGCTTGCTACGAGAATTTTCTTGGAACCGTGTGTCCTCGTCCTTCTTCAAGTTGACAGTCCGTTTTGACGAGTTGTAGGGTCTGTCGTGTAAGTCATTGATACATGAATTCGGTAGAACAAGGCACTTGATATTTCAAAGATGCCAGCGCCACATTATTTGTGCGTATCCGCTTGACTCTTCGCCAGCTCCGAGTGAACTGGGACTAGATATACGACTACACCCTCACCCTATTTGATGAGCTGCGATATATTTGGTTCCAGAGGATTTCGGCGAGCACGGTGCTTTTTTACGTGGCGCGGTATGGTGGGATGGCGAGTGCGCTGCTCACATTGGTGCAGGTGAGTAGTTTATCGTCATCCATTCAACGTTCACTCAATTTGCCGCCCAGACTCCCGCGACTTCGCTGGTAGCCGCGAATATGGGTACAGGCGAGTCGCTTCTGTACGATCGGGTGTTTAATCCAATACTGGAGCCAGCGCTGCGATTCATTGTGATTGCTGCGGCGGAAGGTACGGACTTTTGTTTTTTCTACGTCCCAGCTCAACTCACTTGCAGCGGTTCTGGCGGTCCGAACATGGGCGATTTGGGAGAAAAGAAGAGGTATCGCCGTGCTGTTGTGTGTTGTGTCTATGGGTGCGGTGGGAACGAACGTGTGGTTGTTCCAGCGCGGGATTGGCGGTACCCATGGTGCGTACTCGGAATACTCCTTGAAAGTTGGGTTAAAACTTTCCGGCAGAGATAAACACCGACGAGGGATGCAGAAATATCATGAACTCACGCGGCAGGGCGTACCTCAACGCTTTCGTTGTGATTATTGCCTACGAATTGAGTGCGTCCGCGAGTGTCAACTGACGTGTAACTGATTCCTTCAAGTGACGTTAATATTATCCACCACGCAAATACTTAAATTGCGGCGACAAATTGCCCCGTCCGCAAGAGTGCCGTTGTTAGATACCCTGTGGAATGACGGTGAGCCATTTAACGGGGGTTTGAAGGGAGATTGAACCCGCACAGGACTTCTTTATTTCTCTTGGATGATGGGTGCGCTTATTCCATTTTGCTCTTGAAGCAAACGACGACAAGTCGAAAGCACTGGGAATTGCCAACATTATCCTCATTGTGCATGACAATGTGCGTGCCTTGACACTTGTAATGACTTCAACCAATGTTTGCTAGGTCTCCGTTCAAACCGGAGGTTCACAGTGAGTGCAGCATAATTGGGATTGATTTTTGACCGTATTATGTCTAGATTACAATCTTCCATTCATAGCATGCTCGCTGGGCGGATGATTCTGCACCTTGCCGCGCTTTCTCGTGCTCGAACGCGTGCAGACCTTGAAGGATCCGGAAGCGGCAGTATACACGTTTCTTCGCTGTTTACACCGACAACGATAGAGCTAGGAGTATCGACGGGGGCGGTTATGGGAGATTATAGTCGGGAACTGTTGTAGGAATTAAAAATCCAAGTTGAAGCGATCACATGTTTGTTGTTTGTTGACAGTTTTGCGTGTTGTTGTGTCTTGTGTATCGTCAACTTGGTCTGTCCACCATCATCCAATGTGGAGATTCACGCCCTGGAAGGCCAAGCAAGGCCCCGAGGACGCAGAGTCCAGCGCCGCCGCCACCCAGCCTGACGTCCTCGGCAGCGTCCTCGAGCAGCATCCCAACCTCTCGGTCTTCCACAACAATCCTAGTCCCCCACCCTCGCCCTCAAAGTCCAATCGCATGACCATCTTCAAAAGGACAGCCAAGGCTCACGACGAGTCCCAGCGAGCACCATCACCGATGAAGCTGCCCATCGGTCTCCCCAAGAAAGTAAAGAACACTTTTGGCATGCATGGAAACAGTGCGTTTTCCTGTTCTCTCCTACCATTCACTCACTCAATATACTCGCAGCCTCACAACTCTCCATCGGTCCATCGACCTCGTCCACAGAATTGAGCCGTGTACCGTCACACGACATGCTCGCCCCACCTGCCTCGCAAGGAAAACGCCGTTCCTTCAATCTCCTCAGTCGCCCCTCCGTCGACACCAATGTCGAGCAGGCTCGCTCTCCCTCGCGCGCAGAGGAGCCCACCACGCCCTTTGGAGCCCAGTCGGGTTCCGTTCGCTCCATTCTTCGCGACCGAAACACGCCTGGTACCGGGCAGAACGTCCGCTTCTTCTCGCGCGATGCGTACAATGCTGTTTCTAGCCCGGACCAGTCCACTACTTCAGATAGCCAATTTCAATCTATCATGACCCATCCGGCTGGTGGCACGCCCGCACTCCCCGAGCCCTCTTTCCTCGACCGCCTAGCCTCGGCGGATAACAGCAACACCTCGAACTCCTTCCCGCGCTTCGGTAGCAACACCAACAAGTCTAAATCGCGTCCTCATGTCACCGAGGTCTTCTCCCCGCTCAATTCCACCAGCGAAATCAAGTCACCCGTGCCCGATACAAGCACCTCGCAACTCATGGCCGAGCTCCCGCCCATCCCTGGGCCCGATTTACGAACCTCTTCGACATGTCGCAAGAGCTCGAGATGCCACCCATGCCACCCCCTGGTCTCGGCATCGATCTGGATATGTCCATGGATGGGGACGGCGAGGACAAGGCGCTGACCTCGACGCCGTATCGCGACAAGGGCAAGGGCAAGGACCTTGGCGACATGCCCCAGCCCAAGGAAAACCTCGTTCCTACCGGCGTCGTAGACGAGACCATCTTCCACGCGAAGGAAAAGGTTCCTCGGCTGCACTCTGCACTCCAGCACGACCGCAGTCATTCGTTCAGTGCTGGTCAGACGATGTTCTTCTCCTATGACGCATGGCGGGGACTCATCCAAACGTTCCTCGTCCGCGTCCATGAACGGCGATTTTCCCGTCAGCATCAAGCCCTCCCCCACGTCGTCCAAGAACACAGATTCGCCTGCGTCGGTTTCTGGTATCAAGGGCCGGAGCCGCGCGTTGAGCGATACGGTGTTCATGTCCATGCTACGTTCGCCGGGGGCTTCAGTCTCTGCCTCGCCCTCGCCCAAACGATCACCGGAGGCGGACATCAACGACGAGTCTGTCGAGGATATCATTGTCTATAAATCCGAGTCTCCTGATCCGTTCAACGTCGACGCGGGGACGTATTATACCTCTGCGCCTGGGACGCCTTCGCGGGGTGCCGTCGGAGTGCAGACGCATCACTGAACGCAAGGCTTCGAAAGAGTCGCAAGACGCGGATATGATATTTGCGCTCAAGACCAAGCTCGCGTTGCAGACTGAGCTTTTGGGGCAATTCGAGTCGGATCTGCAGGCACGCGATGAGCTTGTGGAGGTGCTTGGGAAGAAGCTGACTGATGTGGAGAAGGAGGAGAATAAGAAGCGGAGCGTTTTGCGCAGTTGGAAGAAGAAGGTGCAGGAGTTGGAGCGCGCGTGTCGGTATCTCGAGGAAGAGGTCGAGGATTCTCGTGCGGAGAGTCTTGAACGGAGTGTCATGGATTCGGCGAGCAAGGAGGCGTTGGGGGTGTTGCATAGTACGATTGCAGAGCTCCACCGGGAGAAGGAGGGACTGAGGAGGGTCGAGGAGCTGTTAAGGGAGGAGGTGGGGGCACTGGAGGGGATGGTGAGGGAGAAGAATGAAGAGGTGGGGAGGTTGAGGCAGACGATATGGAGGAGGGATGAGAGCGATCGCGAGCTTGCGGCGGGTCTCAAGGAGGCGAAAGAGCAGATGGACATGATGGGCAACTCCAGCCTGGGGCTCATCGATCCAGAGGAGCTCAAGAAGATTTCGGCGGCGACGAAGAACGATGAGGAGAGGGAGAGGTTGGAGGAGGAACGGGAGGAGCTTGAGACTGCGCTCGAAAACGCCCAGCTCGAGAATGCGGGGCTCGTTGCTGAGCTGGACAACTTCAAGCAACAAGTCAAGGACCACGACGAGGATCTTGAGATACTCAAGACCGAGCTCGAGGCGCAGTGGGAGCATACGGAAAAGGCTGGAGAAAAGGTCGAGAAGGCTGAGCAAGCGCAGCGCGAGGCGGAGGCGCAGCGCGATACTCTGAAAGAGCAGGTTGTCGGACTCGAGGAGCGGCATCGCAGAGTTGGAGAACCAATGCGCCGAAGATGAGAACAAGCAGATCGAGTTGGAGAACGATATCCAAGAGCTTTGGGATGTCAAGGAGGCGCTGGAGAAGGAGCGTGACGAGGTGCGTTTTTCTTTGATGATTTTGGCTCAAACTAATGTCTGTACAGTTGACAGCACAGCTCCATGAAGCCGATGAGCTGAGACAGACGCTCAAAACGACAGAAGACCGTATCGTGGAATTGAGCCAGGAACGTCAATATGCGCTGGACAACGTGGCCCGTCTCGAAGAGAATATCCGACGCCGGGATGTCGAGGCGACAGAGGCTTCGGAACGCACGCTGCAGCGCGAGGCCGAGGCGGAGGCGTTGCGGGAGCAACTCAGTCGTGTCAAGCGTGAGCATACCGGAGCGCTCGAGGGCGCTGCTGCGGCTCATACTGCAGCGTTGGATGAACGGGCACGTGCAGAGCGCGAGCGTGTGGGTGCGCTGAAAGACGAGATTGAGAGGCTGAGAAGACAAGTGCACGAGCTGCAGCAGGAGAGCGCGGATAAAGAGGTCAAGATCGTGGAAGTGACAAAACGGCATGCGAAAGCGCAGGAAGATAACCAGGGCCTCAATATTGCTCTGGATTCGAAGCAGCAGGAGCTCGAGCTTGTGCGTCTTTTTTTCTTGTCAGATTTTGGTTGTTGACGGCCTTGCAGCTCAAACGGCGGATGGGTGTTCGCGGGACCGCTGGCGCGACCCCTGCGCAGCCCTCCAAGACCACTGGAAAACGCGACTCTGCAGTTTTCACCAATACTCCGACCATCGCCTCCCGTCCGCCATCGCGCCCACCGTCCGTACTCTCCGACGCTGGCACTGACAACGGAAGCGTCACTGGGAGCAATAGCAAACTCGCGGCTTTGGGAAAGAGCGTCCGTCCTGAACGGCCTACCAGGCTCTTCTGTCTCCAAGCCCGTGCGTGGGTCTATGGGTCCTCCTGTAGCTCCAGTCGCCAAACCGCGTGCCTCCTTGGCTGGCACGCCCACGCCCACTCCTCGCTTTGGCGCCAGTGTTGCACGGGAACGAGAAGATCCGCGGTCGGCCCTTTCGCGATCTGCGTCTGCGAGGCCTGCCGGTTCGACACCGGCTCCCGCTGTACACCGTCGTGTGGCGTCTGCGACGCTCGATCAGGCGACCGCACGTGCGGGCAAGGCTCCCGTACGTCCAGAAACGCCGTTGAAGGAGAAGGAGAATGTGGAAGGAGCCACGCGACCGGGTTCGCGTGCTCGTGTTGCAGTGCCTGCCTGAGCCCTCCCTCATCCACGGACGATATTCTTTTGATTTCATCTATATTATTAGCTTCCACTTCTCCCGTTCTATGTTTCACTCCATTTCACTACACCACTCCCCCATGTCCCCTCATCCCATTTTCCCCCAATCTCCATCCCGCTATCGCTCTCGTCTTGCTTTGATTCCTGCTGTGAACAACGTACAAAATGCGCACACCACATAGTTACATGGTGCGCGTCTGTAGCCACGGTCAATGTAAACCCTGTATGAACTACCGATTACCTACCTACACATGTGTAGATTTCCGAGATTTAATCCAAGAAACATGCACCTTCCTATCCTGGACTTTGGATGAGTGGTGTTTACTCTCATTGATCAAGCATGCGATATGTCCCTGACGGATGTTTTCTGATTTTCATACAAAGACGAAGCACTACCGTACAACAGCCTCCCCCCAAACAACGTCCGCTTCCGCCTTGCTCTCTAAGAAACCGGCGCCGCTCCCTCGGCACGAGAAGTCGAAAAATGGCTCCGGGCCTCGGTGATGATGCTGCACAGCAGACTGGTGTCGTGCGGCCTGCGCGAGTGGGGGTGGTAATAACAGATGAGAAAGCAAGGACCAGAGAGACGAGGGACACGACAAGCGAAACAACGAGAGATCACGGGACAGCGACACCAAGGGCAGCAGAGCGACAACAAAACCCATTCAGACCCTCACAATCGATTTCCAACGCCAAGAACGCCGGAGCCAGGAAACGCTACGCCTACCACACGCCACCGTAATCTTCGCCTCGAGCCGATCTTGTGCAGCGTTCTTGACTACGCAGACTTCTTTTGGCTTGACCTTGAAGAGGGCCCGGAGGAAGAGTAGGCTTGCCGTGCTTTCGGATGCTTTGCCTGGTTTGGAGTTATTCTCTCCCGTCTTCCGTGGCTCGACGTGCGGCGCAGGAGACTTTGACTTCTTCTTGAAGAGCCGGCCCAAGAGGGAGTTGCGAGGGGCGGACGAGCGCACTGAGGGTGACACCGGGCCTTGGGGGTTGACAGCATCGGCCACGGGAGCGACGCTTGGATGGATGGCTTCGGACTGGGAGACGGTGACCATGGAGGCAGGAGACCGAAGGGTCGGGTGCCTGGTGACGAGAGACAGCACCAAAGTCGCTAAGAATATTGATGAGCGAGGATGAAAACAGGAGAATCAAGTTACTCACATCCCGCGAAAGTACGCGTGGGCCTTGACCTCCTGGATATTAAGTCTTCCGAAACTGGCCGGGTCAAGCATGCCCTGGATGAGGTTCCGGGTGACTGCATCGATGTCGTCTTCCTCCTTGAAATCGATCGGCATGATCGCATATGCCAATTCGACCTCAGCGTCAGTGAGTGCCGTGTCTGCCCCAAAAGGTAGTCGTCCGGTCGTCAGCTTGAACAACAGTAAGCCCAGGCTCCAGAGGTCTGTGTCGTAATTGTAGGGCGAACCGGCCTGCTGCGAAGGGGAGGACCAGCGGAAGGTCCCGCATTTCTCGTTGGTGAACCCGGCGTCTTCGGTGGGGTGAGCGGACGGCTTGAGGAACGACCCGCTGTTGGCGGCAGGGTCGACGACAAACTCGGGGTCTTCTGGCCGTACAAACTGTCGCTGGCAAATGACTTGGCGAGGCCGAGGTCACCGAGCACCACATTGCCGTCGGCTGTGAGCAAGATGTTGGCGGGCTTGATGTCGCGGTGGGCGACCTTCCGCTCATGCAGGGCCTCAACGGCAACAACCTAGCTTATAGTCAGCTAGGAATTCAATACCAGCATTCGACTTACGAGCTGAGCCATCCACAGGCGTACCTGCTCCGAGGAAGGCTGTCCATGCTCGTCGAGGAAGCTGGCGAGGTCACCCCCCGCGAACCATTCATTCCTGGAGGAGATGAGAGTGCGTTCAAAGAACAGAGTATGTCACGCACCATAAGAATGAAATAGTTCTTTTCGTCCGACCAACTCGCCACTGCCGAGATGAGGGAGCGAGGGGCGTTGGCGTCCTTGCCGATGTTGCCGAGGAGGCGCATTTCGGTTTCGGCGTGGACGTTGGTCTTCGGAATTTGCTTGAGAGCAAAACGTTGACCTGTCGCTGTCTCTTTCACAAGGTAGACGTAGCCAAACGACCCTTGGCCGATCTGGCAGAGGACGTCGAAGTCGTCCAGGGACAGGCTCTTCTTGGCGGTGGGCGACGATGGGCTCGTGGGACTGGGAGGGATCGAGGGAGAGCTTGGAGGCTTCACAGCGGTGTCAGTCGATGACGGGTCAAGAGAATGAGGAGTTACCTGAGCGAGTGTGGCGGGCTTGGTGCCCTTGACTTTGCGGTGGAGAGCGTTCTAAAGGTAGGGTTAGTAGACGAGCAGCGAGGTTGAAACGCGACGTACCTTAAGACTGGAAAACATTGTTCAGAGGGTAATAGCAGATAGCGGTGGTACTGTGGTAGCGGTCGAAAGCAAGTAAGACAGCTGGGGTGGCTGGCATATTCTCCTGTTTTTTATACATTTTCGGAGGCGGCTGGCAGTGACGAGTGAGACGTTCCCACGGCTGCTTGTCCAGAGCCATTGAGAAGGAGGGAGAGAGCGTAGTCGGGCAACATGGAGGAAGTAGACAAAGTTGTTCCAGCCATCAGATCGCACTGCATCAGACTTTTGACATCTAGCTTGTGACCTTGTACAAGGTCATTCAAGCCCGCAAGCGCCCGCCAAATCTGCGCAAGCCCGCAAGCTCACAAGCCAGGTCCTGAAACTCGCAAGGTCCCTCGTTCGACTCCCATCGGACCACACAGATTTATTTCCTTTGACCCTGATCTGACTGGTACATGCTTCCATTGCCTCTCAGTGTATCTCCTCCATCACTAATACCTTTTTTCAGCCCCACTTTCAACCATTTCCGGGATTTTAACCCTCGCTTTGACCTTGCGAGCTTGTGCCACAAGCTGCCAAGCCCAAAAAGGTCGCAAGATCTTTGTCAAAAGACTGATGTGTGCAGGTTCTCTTTCTTTCCAACATCTTCTCTGAACGGAATCTGGCCCACTACATCCTGGGCCTCACCGACGAATGAGAATGGAGCTCCCAACCAGGCCCGACATCCCAACTATACGACGCCAGGTTGTATGAACTGCATCTCGACCACCCGCGACACAATGGCCGAGTAAAACGCGCTGAATCAAGGCCTGGCACATGCTCGAACTCCCTACCCGTTCAGCGCTCAGCGCCATCCTCGGGCGCCTTCAAGCAGCGATACATGAAATCTGGATCGTGGTTCGACTCCTTGGCGATCATACTTCCCTTCTCATTCTCGCGTTCATACGGTGGGTGGCTATGTGTGCCTTCACTCCGAGGGCAGCCATGCTTCAGTTCCGCCTTGGCTTGGCGATCCGCCCGAAGAGGTACTTCGTGGCTCTACTACAGTTATCGTCCAAGAAACTCTCGCGTGGTCTGCAGTAATCTAAACTGCTTGGCACTGCATGGATTGCATTGCGTTTCTCGATGTTCTCCTTTCCGCTTGTTCCCTTGTTCTATGGCCACTTGCTTGGCGATGGGAAACTTTAAATCCCGAGGCTAAGCAATGTTGATCCTTCTCCCTCGCCCACCTATACCCCGAACCACCCACCCACTCTAAGCTCTCGGCGCTGCAAGGACCCACAAATTCCACTAGACTTTCAACTCGGGCCTTTCTCCCGCGTTGAAAGTTGCTCTTGGCGCAGCGTTACACCAAAGGTTGCCCCTCCTCCCAAGTTCGGCCTCAAAATCGGTTACTACCGTTCAGTTCTGAAACAGCGGGTCGTCGTTCGCGGATCGAATGACATATGTCAACGCAGACAAGAAGAAGACGCCCTCAAAAATACATCCGTTGGTTATTGGTTATGGCATTTGCAGATTCATACCCGAGTCTGGAAGCATCCTTCAAGTGTGCGAGCCGCTCGGTTTCGGTGTCGCAGCCTGACATTGGCCTTGAGGCTCATGTATCCGTGTCTCTGAAGTCATGAAGGGGCATCAAATGTTCTCTGCGAGCGGCGCTGCGGCGCGGTGCATTGAAGGCGAAAGGGCGCTGCGAGTAGCCTCGGAGCGAGCACGGGTCGTGCTTTGATGACCTCGAAGCGGGCTGCTGGGAAGGAGACCGCGAGCTGAGAGCTCCAGGAAATGGCGGCGGTTACTGCATATTCTACTTGGAAAAGAGAATGATCGGCCATCACAGCGCACTGCGGACTAACTGCGGACACATACTTATAAAAGTCGCACCAGCGTTCAACTTTTACACCTCTCTCATGTCTTCCTCCGTGCGGGAAACGAACCTGCCCTCTATAAAAAATGCGCCACTCGTCGGGCTCGCGGAAGGCAACGCGCAGTTCTCGAATTACCAGTTCGCGGCTCTCGTCCTCTTCGTACCATACATTGTCAAGTCGTTCACTCCCCTGGTCAACCGTGGTGGATGGTACACGTACCTGTTCATACTCGCTCTGACCGGGGTCCCTACCACCATTGGCTACTGGTATCTCATGTCCAATTACGGCGCTCGCAAGAACGAAAAGGTCATCCTCCCCAACAAAAACATTGAGGAGTATATCACCATCAAAAACCTCGAGCTCAAGCAACTGTATAACGGAAAGAACAAGATCCCCATGCAAATCTTTCACGACGCGTACTTTGAGGGCAAGATTGATTTTAACGGTGCGTCTCAGCTCGTGTTAGTCGGTCGAATATTGACGCGTCCAAGGCGACGTTCTCGATATTCTCGAGCAGCGTCACGACTGGGCCAAGTTTAACTTCACGCCCGAGTTGTTCAAATACGTCTTTATGAATTTCATCCCGGAGGTCATCGTCCACTCTCAGAGCCAAGATGAGGAACAAGTCCGGAATCATTATGACAGAGGTGATGACTTTTATGGCTGGTATGTCGCATTTTGTGACGTACCTGGGTCCACTCTCATGTTCTTGCAGGTTCCTGGGTCCGCGTATGATCTACACTTCCTGGCGTCGTGCTTTCCCCCGGCACGTTCGAGTCTCTGGAGACCCTCCAGGACAACAAGCTTGCTATCGTGTGCAATAAGCTCGACCTTCAGCCCACAGACCGGTTCGCGCTTTATTGTATACTTGCCACCCATTACCTCATCATCTACTCGCAGTCTCCTGGACGTCGGATGCGGCTGGGGCACGCTCGTGGCCTATGCTGCCAAGAACTTTGGTTGTGATGCGACTGGTGTTACTCTTGGCAAGAACCAGACCAAGTTCGGCACGGAAAGGATAGCACAGAATGGGGTACGTCCGAGTCCCTCCTGTCCACGATAATTCCATAACCTGACAGGATGCTAGATTCCAGCGGACAAGGCTCGCATCCTGTGCTGTGATTACCGCGAAATCCCGCACGGACAGGGCATATACGACAAGATTGTCAGTTTGGAGATGGCCGAGGTGCGTGCTCCCTTCATAGTGAGCATACGCTGACCAGTCATAGCATGTGGGCATTCGTCGCTACTCGGCCTTCGTCTCCCAGATGTACGAGCTTCTCGCGGACGATGGCATTTTCGTGCTCCAGGTAGCAGGCTTCAGGCCTGGATGGCAATTCGAGGATCTCGTCTGGTAAGTGTGCTCACTCTTTGTGCTACCATCTCCAACTCCGGCCTTCTCAGGGGTCTTTTTCTGAACAAGTACGTATTCCCTGGTGCCGACGCTTCTGCTTCTCTTGGGTGGGTCATCACCAAAGTCTGTGGCCCTCCTTCAAGCTTCGTTGGCCTCTAATCACTTGCTCTAGCTCGAACAAGCCAACTTTGAGGTGAAATCGATCGACGTGTTGGGTTTTCACTACTCGGCTACAATCTGGCGGTGGTACTTGAACTGGCTCTCGAACAAGGACGCGATCGTTGCAAAGTACGGCGACAAGTGGTTCCGGACATGGGCGTTCTTCCTCGCCTGGTCGACCATTGCAAGCCGGTCTGTCGTCTGCCTGTCCATGTCGTTGTTTCTGTGTTCTGAGTCGGCGGATACAGTCAAGGCTCTGCGGCCGTGTTCCAGATTACGTTGCACAAGAACCTTAACGCGTACCACCGGATACTCGGTGCTCCCAATCACGGGGGCATTCACATCAAGCCAGCCAAGGAACCCGAGTACGCAGTTTCCTCGTTTGCACGAACAGTTTCATTTACATTCTTGCAGGTTGATCCTCTAGAGATGGCGGGGACGGTCGAAAAATGTGCGATTTTGGGCCAAAAAAAAAGAGATCGGGTAGCATGGTCACACTCCCAAAACCGTATGATAGCGGCAGTAATGAAATATGACATTCGGCAGAGAGCCCGTTGCTGGGAACGGCGCGACAAGAGCGTCGCGGACGGATTGAAGCGAACAGACCCTTGACCAATATGGCAGAGGATACCAAAGTCGTCGATGCCGGTGGCGATGAGGGCTGGTATGGGAATGGCGGAATCGACGGAGCGGTGTTGGCATTGACGACGGTGTCAGTCGACATGGGGTCAAGAGAATGAGGAGCTACCTGAAGTAGTGTAGTAGGCTTGGTGCCTTTGCTTTGCGGACAAGGTTAGTGAATGAGGAAAGAGGATGATAATGCGACGTACCTTGAAGCTGGAAACATGATTCAGAGCGATAGCAGAGCAAGGTCAGGTTGAAAGCAAGACAGGCTGGACAGCTGGATTGGCTGACATATTCCCCTACTGAGGAGGATGGATAGAGCGTCGAGTCGGGCGACATGGAGGAAGTACATAGACAAAGTTGTTCTCGGCATCAGTGATGCAGGTTCTCTTTCTTTCCAACATCCTTCCCTGAACGGAATCTGGCCCACTACATCCTGGGCTTCACCGATGAATGAGAATGGAACTCCCAACCAGGCCCGACATCCCAACTATACGACGCCAGGTTGTATGAACTGCATCTCGACTACCCGCGACACAATGGCCGAGTAAAACGCGCTGAATTAAGGCCTGGCACATGCTCGGACTCCCTATCGGTTCAGCACCATCCTCGGACGCGTTCAAGCAGCGACCAATGAAATCTGGACCGTGGTTCGACTCCTTGGCGATCATACTTCCCTTCTCATTCTCGCGTTCATACGGTAGGTGGCTATGTGTGCCTTCACTCTGAGGGCAGCCATGCTTCAGTTCCAGCCTTGGCTTGGCGATCAGCCTGAGGAGGTATCTTCGTGGCTCTACCAGTTATCGGTGAAGAAGCTCCCGTGCGGTCTGCAGTAATCTAAACTGCTTGGCACTACATGGGTAGGTCCCGAACGTGCCTTCTGCATCCTGCTGCACTGTGCCTGTTTCCTGTTTCTCCTTTCCGCTTCAAGTAGATTGAAGTTCCAAGTTCTATGGCTGCTTGTTTGGCATCTTCTCGTCCTTTTTCGCCCGCATTCTTTTGGGAATTGGAGTTTGACCCGCGAGTCCTCCGCAATTGCCCGCCTTACTGACCACCTCCGGTCCAACTCCGGCTCCAAATTTCTTAATCCCCAACACAAGCCGGCGCTCCACGGCCCACCGGCATACTCCAACCTCCAAGCACTCCAAAAATGCAGATGCGTATCCCATTTCTGAACAAACAAACTCAGACGGAACTCGACGGATATGAAGGATGATACACAATCTGACCTTGTACCCACCACGGACCTCCCCTGGTCTCCCTCCCGTTGCATTCCCAGCTCTAATAAGGTTACTTAATTTTCGATCGTGCGACACCCACTGGAATTTCAGCCACGTCACAAAGTATATGGAAAGGCAATTGTACCAAATTGGCCGGGGTATTGCAAACCCTTCTGTCCGTAGTTTTCCTCACAATGCCGGATTCTGCCGACAATCCCTCACGCGTCGCCACGCGTCACTTCAGTCCCCGAATTTCTCCACCAATCTTTTCAACTTCCTTCTGTTCTAATTGTTGGCCGATTGGCGCATCTATCTCGCATGCGTGTCTTGAACTTCTGTTGCTTCCTATTGCTGCACCTGCAGAGTGGAATTCCTGTTGGCCAGCACGACTCGCCGAGGTTGCCCCCACTGGTCTCGATGATGTCGGCGTAATAGTCAGTGAGATGGCGGCGGTATCCTTCGAATTCTAGGTGGGTATCAGATCTCGTCTTTGCCGTCGCCGCTGAACCACACACTCGGATACCATGGCGAAAATCTCGCATGTACCAAGTTGCTTACTTACGCTCTGAATCAGCTTCTGCACTCCTGTACGTTTCCCGGTAATGGGTATACTATGCGTCCATCAAAGAGACTCTGGGCCTGCATGGTAAGTAAGTTTGCATGATACTCGCTACCTACATCCTGTATCGTGCTGACTATCCACTGTCAGCACGCCTGTGAGATCAACATTCCGGTAGCAAGGCTCTAGTGGCGCGGACGGAGCAAACCCAACGCCGGCACCGTCTACTAGCCCATCCGCCAATCTCTGTGGTAAACGCTACCAGTGCGGCAAAGCCTAGTGTCCTGTTTGAACGGAGACGTATGTATCCCCTGGCAGCTGACTCGGAGACTCCCGAGCTCATATGTACGTTCAGAATGAGCCCGACGCAGCTGGTTGGTTTTACCTGCGGGCACTTGCTTCTCTTGTCTATGACACCGTGGTAAGCAGTACTTAGCCTGGACGGACCAGGCGCCTCGAAGACTCTTTACGGCGTTTTGAACATTCATTTCTCAGGTCTGATTCTGTCAACTTTCTGAACGTTATATATAATAACTCCCCGCATCCGACAGGTATGGAGGGGTTATCAAGAGCGAAGCCCACGACCATATGCAGCGCCACTGCTTCCCCCTCTTCGCGGGACATTCTGTGAGAGGTGGCGATACTATACTTCGGTATACTAAATTCCGGGGTTCACTGTCATTTCTCGGGCGCTTCCACTTCGACGGCCGACCGAACATGTATAGAGTACTATCTCCGCTTCGGGGTACTCGAGGCTCAAACGCTCACTGGCATGTTACATTTTTCCAGTCCTCGAACAAGTTCACAATGCCAAATGATAATGATATGTTCTTGAAGCCGCTTCTCCGTGTTAATTTCCGCGTTATCGCAGATCCTGATTTTTACGACGCAAATCCCCCAAATTCAGGATTGAGGAAATCGTCGAAAAGTAAGATCCTTGCAAGATGGTCGATTAATCGACATGATAGAAATTATGCTTCTGTCTTTATCTCAATTCGAGTTCCGTTGTCGCAAATAGTGGTAGTATCTCGTAGATTGTAGTTCGCAAGATGTTTGAACAAACAGCATCTTGCAGACCAAATGGTTTCACTGAAATACCGGGCCCACTGCACGCAGGAGACACAAACATGATTTGGAACTTGGTTGCCTCTTTGAGCTAGCTTCTTCCACGGGACAGTCCACACACACCCCGGAATGATAAATTTACCGATGACGGTTTCCCTGGGAAGTGGGTATTTTGGTGAGCCAAACCTGGTGGTTATAGCCAGTTACTCAGCGTTCAAGAATTCGAACCACCTTAATCGCATCCAATACTTCACGTATCAAGTAAACACCGACAAAATCACCCTGAGACACACCAATGACATGCCCACCGAGGCAAGGTTCCCGCGAACAAGCGCCATCTGTAATGGTCCTCTATTATAGAGTGACATTCTGAATGCCCGACATCGGCCGGCTACAGTACACACCCTCAAAGCAAGCAGCCACAACTCCACTTCACCCACCCACCCACACGACAGGTTTTGCGCACACCCACTTGAATCCGGAGTTGTCCGCGTCAGCTGCACCCACCCTCGCCTCCGCAGGCAGGTAGGGGGGTGGTTATTTGAGAATGATCATAGTAGGCCACGCGATAGATCGTTCGGGGCAGTCTTTCCAGATTCATTTGACGTTGGGGATTTCGTGATAGTGTCAACGAGTGGTTAGTTGGTTGGCGTGCCTCGAATTAGCCTGATCAGAGGATTAGTTTTAGCGGTAGTGTGTATTCAGCATTAATATTACACCTGTGAGGCCACCACCTTACAATGGCAGGCGAGCAAGTAGAATGCGACGAGAATATTTTCTCTCAAAAAAGACTTTCTGAGCCACTGCAAGGGACACAAAATCCGCCAAGGCGATTCACATGTTGCAGCCATGAGAAAGTTGGGGATGGGCAGCAGCAGCACGACTGGGGTTCATCATCCTCGCAGCCACGGTGTGTCCGGGAATTTCATCATGAGTGCGAGGCCAATACCAGCAGGCGCGGAGAAGAATCTGATTCTCGAGAAGACAACAAGACGAGCGGGGTGCGCAACAAACGCCATTCGCTGTTCTGGCCGCCCCATGGATATACATTGAACGCGTGAGACGATGTCGAGGCTCGGGCCGTTGGCGCGTCGGTCGTTGATTGATGCCGTATGCACGCGTCGCGTCAGGTTCCTCGCTTCCTCGATGGATGATGATGGGACTAGTCCGGTTGTCGGTCAGGCGGCTGCCTTATCGCGGAATTATCCAGGCCTCGAGGTGCAAACAAAGGGCGAATGTCAGGGAATTGAGAAAAGGAAGGTGACCGGATGCGGAAGCCAAGGGAAACGAACGTGTCCAATCTGAAAGGGACGCGAATCCATAGACGCAAGGGGACAGAGACGTAGCCCAGCCTTGAAGGTCGGAGGGAAGCTCGGTAATAGACGCTGACCGGGCTTGGCTGTGCGTTGTACGTCCGATATGGGCTCGCTCCCGGGTCGGGCAGGATAGGATAAGACAGGTTACAGGACTGCGACGGCGGCGGGATCGAGACAGACGCCTGGAATCGGATGAACGCCACTGCGCGCGGCTGAGGGATTTATGCCGCCTAGTCTTTTGTCTCTCTCTTTCTTGCGGGGTAAATATTGGGGCATGCGGGGCTGGACCTACAGAGCTGTCGCGGGCACAAAAGAAAGAAAGGACGGAGCTGGAGTGGTTGGCCGAGATAATGGGCACTTCGGGGCTCGGAGATGAATCTGCGTCCGGTTATGGACGAACGTGACAATGTGACTGTCACTGTGACCTATTTTGAATCTGTTGGCAAGTCACCCACCGTAAACAAAACACCCTTTTCACCTCCACCACCATGCCCCTCCTCGTATCGAATCCCCAATAACAACGACCGACGAACCCAGTTGCTCCCGTCGGTCGTCCATGCACAACGTCTACTTTCCTCCGCCTCCTCGTCCCAATCCCCAGCACTCCATCCTCAAACGCGCTGCCAGCGACAACCACCCGAGCAGCCCTAGAGAGGTCCACTTCCCTCCCTCCCCTCGTCTCAGCCGAACCTTCTCCGCCCACTCGAGTTCCTCCTACGATCGCACGCCGATTGAGGTCGCTACCAACGTCTGTGCACTGCCAGCCCGAGGCTGCCCCGGTCGGACATACTACGACTGCGACAAGAAGCTGGGTGGCCCTAGGAGCCCGACTCCCAGTGCTCCCCTTCGTGGCCACCTTCACCCTCGCGCTCTAGCCCGTGCGCAGGAGCAGCAGGGTTGCGAGGACTACGAGGAGGATGACGACGGTCAGCGGGACCAGGAGCGTACGCCGACCCGTACAAGTCCTTACATACCCCTCCCCGTTCCCCCGCCAATACCTCAGCCCCCGTATTCCCAGCCGTCGCAGCAGTATACCCTATTCTATCCGCCGTATCCTTACCAGCTGCCACCCACCGCACCGCCACCCCTGGTCCCAGACCTCAGCTCTGAGAGTGACGAGTCGGATGGCTTTACCAGTCCCCCGCCCGAACCTGCCTTTGTCCCAACCTTCACCGGTCAGTCTTGTTTCATGTGATGCCGAGGCACCTTGTCTCATTCTGTTACAGGGGGCAAATACGAGCACCACAAAGCCTACTCGTACCCCTCGTCGCCTTATGGGTACCCCACCGCCTCGCCCTACGTTCCCTCATACATGAGCGCACCGCCTTCACCGCCACTTGAACGCGAGAGGCGTAGACGTGCTCGTCGGCCATCCCGCAGTCCGCGCCGTTCCGGCCCTGCAGATGGCTACGAGGAAGAGGACCTGCCTGTCACCGCCCGTCACTCTCCCTCTGCCTCTCCTCCCCATGCCTCGGTCGCGGGTGCTTCGCAGGAGCCGCGGAAAGATAAGCGTGATAAGGAGAAGGACAAGGAGCGCAAGGATCGCAAGGATAAGTGTCGTGTCGGGGCGCTGTGTCGGTCATTCAAGGGCGTCGGTTTCCAGGATGGCAGCAGCGATGGATGCCTCGGTGGTTTTTGAAGAGCAAGTAATCATTGTAATGCCCATGACTTTCGAGACGATTGCACAGATACATTTTTTGGTAGACTGCATAAATTATCCAGTTTCGTTTGCATTCCACGGACGGGTCTTGAGTCTATTGTGTTTCGAGACTGAATTTGTCAGGCACTGAGACGAGAGGAGGTTGGATGGGGACAATTTGAATTGCTGGAGCTGCTGCTGTGCTACGGTATGGAATCATGGCGCTCGAGATGACATTGATTTCCATGGATCCCGTCGCATGGCGGGACACGGCGCCCGTGTAGTGCACAAGCGCGGATCATCGAAAAAGGAAAAAGGAAACAAAGCCCAGGTGGGGCGGTGGAGCTCGGGTGCTCGGAGCGGAACGTGGATTCCTTTTTTTCTTTCCAACCATCCAAAATTTGCAAGACGCTCTTCGAGATGGAAAGTGAGGAGCGAGCCCAAGTTGGTTCAAGTTGGGATCGCCGCCGGTGAAAAGCGAGATGGAGTGCTGGGAAGAAGATTTCGGGCAAGGAACGAAAGATGATATCCGGGCGACACCGACTGACTTGACTTGCGGCGGGCGGGCTTGCAAAATTTCACCTATCATGGATGATGACGGACACCGACACGCTCGGCCGCCTTCGGACGCGCGAAGAAAGGCGAAGAAGCATTGGTCTGAAAACGGAAGAACCCCGGGAAAGGAAAGGTCTACTCATACTCAATGCCGACCCATGGAAGAATTCGAAAAGCTCTAGGAACGAACCAACTGTCGTGGCTGCCAATGGGAAAATTCCACCCGCCTACCAGGGTACCACCAACTGTTTGGACGCGGAAGGTGCGTACCGAGGTCACAACAAATTTGTAGGTTAGGGTGGAGATGTGAATCTCCGGGCCAGCTGACGCGGGGAATTTCCGAGTCTGTGGGCGTCAGCTCAAGTTTGGGGACCTTCTCTCGAGTCTTGACGCGTTGACGGACCGGTGCTCGGGGAATTCGGTTTTGACTTTAGGCACACCTGTAATAACCGCGCGTTCCACCAGGCTATGTATTCATTCTCCGTGCTGCAATGAAAGTTGAAACAGAGAGCGGGATACATAGACACCGATGTGCAAGGCAGGCGGCATTCGCGGCGTGTATAATCGCAACCCGCGTTCACTGGCAGCGCGATTTATGCCCGTCTACTGCGGAGTAAAGTGTGAGATCCTGCGTTTCCGCGTATACAAAATCTTTGACGGTCGTGGAATGCTTGTCATTGATTCCAGGGCCTTGAATAAAGCATCTTAGAGCAGATAAGATGAATGATCGTGACCTGGACCAGGGCGAGAGATTTGTGCGCTATGTGTGTCAGGCTTCGGTAGTGCAATGAGGCGGGAAGCGGGAGACCAGTATCCAGACCGCCAACGTGCGTCGCATGAATAAAAAGACACGTTCGGCCTCGCGTATCTCGTCGAGGACGGCAAGTTGGCGTTACACGCCGCCCACGCGTAAACATGCATCTGTTTTTCCAAAGAAACTCGACCGGTCCCACCGTATGACGAGAGTCCACAAGACAAGTGTACATTCACGTCACTCGTGCACTTAAAGGATGCTTCCAGACTCGAGTATGAATCCCGGCAGATGCCATAACCAATTACCAACGGATGTATTTTTGAGGGGACTTCTTCTCTTCTTGTCTGTGCGGCCATATGTCATTCGATCAGGGACTGCCCTCCGTGCCTATATCCGCTAACGACGACCCGCTGTTTCAGAAATGAACGGTAGTAACCGATTATGAGGCCGAACTTGGGAGGAGAGGGGGCGGAGAGGAGAGTCGGATTCAGAGGTAGTCAGCGGCTGTGGCGACCAATACATGCAACCTTTGGGCCAAGAGCAAGTTTCAACGCAGGAGAAGGCCCTAGTTGAAAGCCTAGCGGAGTTTGTGGGTCCTTGCGGCGCCAAGAGTTGGTGGTGTGGGCTATAGGCGGGCGAAGGGAAGGATCCACACTGCGTAGCCTCGGGATTCAAAGCTTCCCATCGCCAAGCAAGTGGCCATAGAAGTAAGGGAGCAAGCGGAAAAGAGAACAGGGACGGCGCAACAGGTTTCAGAAGACTCAAGAAACGCGATACAATCCATGCAGTGCCAAGCAGTTTAGGTTGCTGCAAACCACGCGGGAGCTTCTTGGAAGATAACTGTAGTAGAGCCACGAAGATACCTCTTCGGGCTGATTGCCAAGCCAAGGCAGAAGGGAAGCATGGCTGCCCTCGGAGTGAAGGCACACATAGCCACCCACCGTATGAACGCGAGAATGAGAAGGGAAGTATGATCGCCAAGGAGTCGAACCACGGTCCAGATTTCATGTATCGCTGCTTCAACGCGCCCGAGGATGGTGCTGAGCTGACGGGTAGAGAGTCCGAGCATGTGCCAGGCCTTGATTCAGCGCGTTTTACTCGGCCATTGTGTCGCGGGTGGTCGAGATGCAGTTCATACAACCTGGCGTCGTATAGTTGGGATGTCGGGCCTGGGTGGAGAGTTCCATTGTCATTTGTCGAGGAAGCCCAGTACGTAGTGGGCCAGATTCCGTTCAGAGAAGATGTTGGAAAGAAAGAGAACCTGCACAGTGCGATCACTGATGGCTAGTAGAACAACTTTGTCTACTTCCTCCATGTTGCCCGACTCGACGCTCTCTCCCTCCTCCTCAATGGCTCTGGAAAAGCAGCCGCGGGAACGTCTCACTCGTCACTGCCAGCCGCCTCCGAAAATGTATAAGAAACAGGAGAATATGCCAGCCACCCCCCAGCTGTCTTACTTGCTTTCGACCGCTACCACAGTACCACCGCTATCTGCTATTACTCTCTGTATCTGAAACTATGTTCTCCAACTTCAAGGTGCGTCAAGTTTTCATCCTCCTTCTCCACTAACCCTGCCCCTAGAATGCTTTGCGCAAAGTCAAGGGCACCAAGTCCACGACACTCGTTCAGGTAAGTCCTTATTCTCTTGACCCGCCATGTCGACTGACACCGCTGTGAAGCCTCCAAGCTCTCCCTCGACCCCCTCAAACCCCACCTCGTCGTCGCCCACCGCCAAGAAGAGCCTGTCCCTGGACGACTTTGACGTCCTCTGCCAGATCGGCCAAGGGTCGTTTGGCTACGTCTACCTGGTGAAAGAGTCAGCAACAGGTCAACGTTTTGCTCTCAAGCAAATTCCGAAGACCAACGTCCACGCCGAAACCGAAATGCGCCTCCTCGGCAACATCGGCAAGGACGCCAACGCCCCTCGCTCCCTCATCTCGGCAGTGGCGAGTTGGTCGGACGAAAAGAACTATTTCATTCTTATGGTGCGTGACATACTCTGTTCTTTGAACGCACTCTCATCTCCTCCAGGAATGAATGGTTCGCGGGGGGTGACCTCGCCAGCTTCCTCGACGAGCATGGACAGCCTTCCTCGGAGCAGGTACGCCTGTGGATGGCTCAGCTCGTAAGTCGAATGCTGGTATTGAATTCCTAGCTGACTATAAGCTAGGTTGTTGCCGTTGAGGCCCTGCATGAGCGGAAGGTGGCTCACCGTGACATCAAGCCCGCAAACATCTTGCTCACTGCCGACGGCAATGTGGTGCTCGGTGACCTCGGCCTCGTCAAGTCATTTGCCAGCGACAGTTTGTACGGCCAGCAAGACCCCGAGTTTGTCGTCGACCCTGCCGCCAACAGCGGGTCGTTCCTCAAGCCGCCCGCCCAGCCCACCGAAGATGCCGGGTTCACCAACGAGAAATGCGGGACCTTCCGCTGGTCGTCCCCTTCGCAGCAGGCCGGTTCGCCCTACAATTACGACACAGACCTCTGGAGCCTGGGCTTACTGTTGTTCAAGCTGACGACCGGACGACTACCTTTTGGGGCAGACACGGCACTCACTGACGCTGAGGTCGAATTGGCATATGCGATCATGCCGATCGATTTCAAGGAGGAAGACGGCATCGATGCAATCACCCGGCACCTCACCCAGGGCATGCTCGCCCCGGCGAGTTTCGGCAGATTGACGATCCAGGAGGTCAAGGCCCACGCGTACTTCCGTGGCCTGTGAGTAACTTGATTTTCTTCTTTTTATCCTCGCTCATCAATATTCTTAGCGACTTTGGTGCTGTCTCTCGTCACCAGGCACCCGACCCTTCGGTGTCTGCTCCCGCCTCCGTGGTCACCGTCTCCCAGTCCGAAGCCATCCATCCACGCGTCGCTCCCGCGGCCGATGCTGTCAAACTCCGAGGCCCGGTGTCACCCTCAGTGCCGTCGTCCGCCCCTCGCAACTCCCTCTTGGGCCGGCTCTTCAAGAAGAAGTCAAAGTCTCCTGCGCCGCAAGTCGAGCCACGGAAGACGGGAGAGAAGAACTCCAAACTAGGCAAAGCATCCGAAAGCACGGCAAGCCTACTCTTCTTCCGGGCACTCTTCAAGGCCAAGCCAAAAGAAGTCTGCGTAGTCAAGAACGCTGCACAAGATCGGCTCGAGGCGAAGATTACGGTGGCGTGTGGTGGGCGTGGCGTTTCGCGGTTCCGTCGGTCCTGGCGGTTCTGATTGAATGTGAGGCTCTGAATGAGTTTTCGTCTCTGCTGTCAGTCTTGGTGTCAGTGTGCTCTCCGGTTTCGTCGTCGTCTCGTTGTTTCTCTCGCCCCGTTCCTCGTCTCTGCAACTGCTATCGTTATGTCACCACCACCACTCGCGCAGGCCGCAAGACACCAGTCTGCTAGCGCAGCATCATCACCGCGGCCAGGAGCCATTTTTTTCGACTTCTCGTGCCGAGGGAGCGGCGCCGGTTTTTTTGGAGAGCAAGGCGGAAGCGGACGTTTTTTGGGGGGAGCTGGTGTACGATAGTCCTTCATGTTTGTATGAAAATCAGAAAACATCCGTCAGGGACATATCGCGTGCTGGATCAAACAAGAGCAAACAACTCGTCCAAAGTCCGGAATAGGAAGGTGCATGATAAATTTTCATTCAAAGTTTTACAGAGGAGGCTACAGACGCTACCAGAGCGGATGAAAGATGACAGGTATCTCGGTGTGCACATGGGCCGGGCGGGTGCTAGAAGGAGGTCGGCATTTTCACGGTTTCCAGGCGGCAGCCCCTACATCGTCGTGCGTACTGGGGAGCCAAAGACGGGACAACGGGACACGGAAATTAAACCTGAGCAACTGCTTGCCCCGCGGATAGTCCTTGGCTCCTGAAATGTGTGTTCCGGAGCTCCGTTCAGTTCCGCTCCGTTTACATTCATCATTCATGTCGGGAACTTGGAGCGTGTCTGGAGCTCGGGAGCGGTGGAGCCTGGAGTTGAGTAATGAATGGAGTGCTGGAGCGAGGTTGGGTAAGGCGCCGTTGGGAACGTACTGCGGGTGTTTGGAGATGCGGTGTAATCAGCTCCAATGGATTTCCCGTATACCACGGGGCCACCCGCGTGCAAGAGTAAACTGTGATTCGCAACAGAGAGGGAGTGAAGAAAATGCCAAGCCCGTTGGAACTTGGAAGCGATGCAGTTGAGGCGTCTCCAGCCGGCCTTGGAGTGAAAAGATCCACGAGGCAAGACGAGAGCGTAGGTTCTGTTCGGGTGATGCTTGCATCGCCAAGCAAGTCTCAATGTAGCGTCCGGAGAGTAAGGATGAACCTCGATTGCGGCGTTTGCGAAAGTGCAACTTGAACGACTCCGACTCTGAGCGTCAGGGGGTCGATATGTTACTCGAAAGGGGACGAGGAGGGCCGTGACGTGGAGGGAATACCATGGGCCATGTGCCACCGATGAACGCGTTCGTGGTGAAAGAAAAGAAAGGTGGTGTGATGGGAAGCCTGGCTTCTTGTCTTATACATCCATGTCGTTCACTTCCTCTTGAGAAAATACCTCCCCTGGTCCGTTCTGAACGCTGGACGGGATGACCTCAATCCCACACTGACAACATTACCAACAACGCCGACTGTGCCCGCAGCCCGCAGCCCGCAGCCTTCTTCCTTCTTCCTACTCTCATCATGGGCGGCGGAAATCTGCCTGAATCTCTCAATGCTGGTGCTGAGCCCGTCACGAACCGCCCTCGCGCTCGAGACCTCGGAATCATCGTCGGCGACCTGCTCTCCCCTGGCCCGCTAAACTCGATCACAGATGTTCCCCGTGTCAAGGTTGGCATGGCTGAAAAGTTTCTGGGCGACGTCTCCTCGTACGGCTTTCCTTTTCTCGGATGCAGCCAACTAACTGAATTGCGGCTGCAGTCCGGACGAAGAGGAACGCAAGAAGATCGTCAGAGCAGGGGTGACCCTCATCGGGACGGACGACATCGACACTGTCCCGCTGTTTGCTGGTATCGCGGTGATGCAAGGCTCCGGTGAACTTACGGGATCCTTGTTCATCGCGGAGAGCGGTTTGCTCACGGACCTTGTCGCGATTACGGGAACGACTCAAGTCGGGGCGGCACATATGGCTATGGCTTATAGGGAACCGGGTGCTCTGAAGCTGCCCATCGTCGGGGAAACCTTCGATCGCATGACGCATCCTCTGGCTAGCTGCCCTATCGGCAGCGCAGACATCGCTGCTGCATTCGCTGATATGACGAGCGGAAAGTTGCGGGAAGGGAACGTTGGCGGTGGGGCAGCAATGGTATCATTCGGACTCAAGGGCGGAACAGGCACTGCCTCTCGCCTCGTTCCTTCCGCTCGTGGCAACAAAGACTTTGTCGTAGGCGTGCTAGTTCAGGTTAGTGGGGATTCCCATTTCGTCGTTGAAATCTCAACTCAGCTCTTTGCTGCAGGCCAACCATGGCGTTCCGTACGATCTAACCATCTCTGGTGAACGCATTGGCAAGGTTCTCGCGGACGAAGGATATACGGCTCCGTGGTTCCCTTCACACGACTCGGGGACAAAACAGCCCAAGGACGGCGACGGGAGGTGCGGGTCATTCATAGATACTCGGACTTTGCTCACTGCCCATGCCAGTATAATCATAGTGATAGCCACAGACGCGCCGTTGTTACCACATCAGGTACATCCATGCCCTAATCGTCGTACAGGCAACTGACTTCTTTCTTACAGTGCAGTGCCGTTGCACGCCGAGGCGGAGTGGGTGTTTCGCGGGGCGGAGGTGGCACAGGCTTCTTCAGCGGCGGTGGGAGCTTTCACTCGTTGCTTTCTGAGTGGTATTTATGTAGCACGCAGATATCTTCCTATGCTTCTCGACCGCAGGCGCCACTCACGGCGCCTCAAACGCCCGACCCCGTCCCAGGGAAGGTGGTCGTACCTGTGGATACCTACGTACGTGTCTCTCCTTTACCAAAACGACAACAATGTGCTCAAACAACCCCTTCAGACCGTGGAAGCAGTAAACGCAGAGACACTCGATGCCATCTTCCGCGCGGCCGCCGACGCGACGGAGGAAGCGATATTGAATGCGCTTTTTGCGGCTGAGGATATGGAGGGGTACACTGGGAGGAAGTGGAGGGGTTTGCCGGTTGAGAGGGTGAGGGAGATTTTGAAGGAGGCGGGCAAGGTTCCCAACTGAATCTCAGAATTCGAAATGAAAATTCAAATGAAAAGAGAATGAGTAGGAGCTGTAGGTAGGGACAATGCGATAATGGCTGAAAAGTATGCGATGGTAGTGTGTAGGATTGAGGTTGTAGAAAGAAGAGGCCGGAGAAGGGCCTGCCTTTCACATTCGGCCTCTTCTCTTTTCCTTGGAAGTGAGAGGGTTAGCTATGATTTGATCTACAAAAGCGAGGTCAGTCGAGGGACGGGACGCGGCTGGGGTACGTACGTTCTTGAGAGCGATGTGAGGTGCTTACTTTGTTGATTTGTGGCGGCTTATAAGCAGAGGAAGAGGCGGCATCCGCGAGGACGGAGGTCGGACTCGGCAGGAGGAGCTGGTAAACTTGAAGACGCGTTGGGGTCCGGGTCTGGGACGCCACGCATGAGGCCTAAATCCTCGACATTGGGCCATGGGAGTGGCGGCGGGTCAAGCTCGGCGCGGTGCAGCGGTGGCAGAGGTGCAGCGATGGTGGTCGTACATGTCAGGTCCAAGAGCGCGAACGCGAGCACCGTTAGCACTGCACGCAAGATGAGCATCTGTCACCCGGCGGCGGCCTTGACTGGGTCGTGCAAGTCTTGAGGTTGACGTTGTGGATTGTCAAGGAAAGGTCGAGTGGGTTTAAAAAGCGGGTTTTCGCAAAGAAAGACCCTTTGTGAATTTGTAGCGGTGGTGGTGGCATTTCAGACAGCTGGAGATAAAGACACGTTCAAATAGCTCCAGTAGTTGACAGGGTTTCTTTTGTTGTTCGTCCGCCGCCTTGTTGCTTCAGTGGAAGAAGAAAGGGAGCCTCCGATCAAATTGATCCCATTCTCGCGGTACACTACCCGTAATTCTACGTCTTCTTTGTCTTCATCCTATCTCAACAACCATGCCCTCGTCAACCAACACCTCAAGCTGGGCAAGCACAGGGTTAGGTCGCCAAGATGCAGCACCGGTGAGCTTGAAGACCTGCAGCCGCGAAATGTCCCCCTGCGGCTGCACGTTCCATCGGTAATGGAGCATCGGCAACACCTCGTCGAAGTTCCACTCAAAATCAGCGGGGAGGGGAGCCACGCTGATATCAAGGCGCTGGAGGCGCGGGAGGAACGTCGGAGCAGATTGCGAGTCGTCGCTCATGCGGCGGAGTATGTCTCGCGCAGTGGTCAGCGCAAGGGCCTTGACCGAGAGCACCTCCAGCGTGGGCAGTGCGACCAGGCACTGGACCAAATCCTCGATGGCGTCGCTGGCGTACGGATTTTCGATTTTCAGCTCGCGAAGGGGTGGAGATGAACGGGATATAAATTCCGTGAGGCTGCCAGCGAGGAAGGGGACTTTGCGAGGCGATGATGAAATGGTGAGGCTTTCCAGAGCCGGGCATGTCAGAAAGTCAAGGGTGTCTATGTACGATTCCGATTCTCCGCTGGGGAGAGAGAGCGCAAGTACGCGGATATTGGATTGAATCAGCTGTGGCGAGCTGTGCATGACATCCAACATTGGGAGTATCTGCATGTGAACGCCCTCGATGTTCGGCAGGTTCTCTAGGATGCCCAAATACTGCCACCTGTCGAGCCAACCGGGGGTGTCGACACGGAGCACTTGGAGCCAGGGCAGCTCAATGTAATCGAGGCTGAAGTTGACCCCCAGATAAAGATGACGAAGGGCCGGGGCATTGCTGAACGTTTGCAACGGCAGCTCCAATTCGTCCCATCCCTGGCATTCTTCGAGGCCAAGCCTCTGCAGACGGGGCAGACCGTCCTTCGGGTCAAGCTGACACATATCGTGCATATTGAGCACAAAATGCATGTTGTACCAGCGCGAGGAACATTCGTTAAGGGTATGGATGACCGCTGGAGGGACGGAATAGAACGTGGTGTTGCGACTACGCCAGCGCAGAGCTGCGATCTTCATCGTAATTGGGCAGCTGCCGCTGCGTGCCAGCCAACATTAAGGAGCTCGACAATGCCACAGTCATCTGACGTTGTGCTCGAGTTGAACGATAGGCTGAAGGCGGACCACAAGTCCGGCGTCGAAATGGCTATTCTGCGCCAGTCGCTGCAGATGTTGGTCAAGAGAAGAGGCGGCAGGGAGCTGTGCGGGATGACTGGCTCCAAGCGGGAGACTCGCGAGGAATATTTGCGAAAGGATTTCATAGGGAAGATGGTGGATTGTAGCTTCGGCCATGGTGGTCAGAGATAAATCTTTGATCCGACAAATATGGATGTAGAGGCCAGCCATACCGGCGTAACTTCCCTTGAACAGCAGGGTGAAATCAATGGACGAGGAATGCGGGAAGCATCATTTCAATCTCCGAGTAATTATGCGGGAAGCTACATGCAGAACCTCTAACACACATAGTCCTCCCGATCTATATACGTACCCTCCTTCCTGGCCTCGTCTATCCAGATCTTCATTCCTTCGGCAACCAACGCCTCCATCTGCGCAAACACCGCCGAATTGCGCTTGGGAAGCTTCAAGGAGGGATCAGGGCCATAATCCAAGTCAGTGACGTCCATGTGGAAGTCGCGCAATTGTGCCAGGGTGCCGCCAGGGGGCACGTTCCAGCGGTAGACCAGCATGGGTAGTACTTGGTCATATGTCCAATCGCGAGCTCTGTTAGCCCCCCAAAGCGCCTTAGGACACACTCCGATGCGGAGGGTGTGGAGGAACGGGAGGAACGGCTCCGCTGCATCAAGCACAGACAGACGGCCGAAGAGGTCGTTTGCAGCTGCTCGCCCGAGGGATGTGACGGAAAATTGCTCCAGTCGGGGTGCTGCTAAGAGACACTCCGGCAGGTCGGTGAAGGGGAGAGAATCCACCGTGTCCGACTGCGGTAGTTCGATGCTCAGGAAACGGAGGGAGGAACGAGAAATGAACCTCAGGAGGTGGTTCAACTCGATAGAGGAGGGCTCGCCGGAGGAGTCCAGTTTCAAGGTTTCAAGGGCGGGGCATGTGAGCGAGTCGAGGATATCGATCCAAAATCCGTGGGGGAAGTAGACGGAGAGCGATCGGAGGTTTTCGCATCGTACATCGGTTCTCCACATGGAGTGTGTCTCGATGTGTGTTTCAAATGACACAAGGTTCGGCGCCTCCCGCAAAATGTGAAACAATTGCCCCGCGTCGGAAAGAGTCGAGGTGCGAAGACGGTGCAACTGGCCCATCGGAAGGGCGAGGTCGCGCAGCTCGATGCCCTGGCTCAACCGGACATCCCGAAGGGCGGGAGCGTTGCTGAAGATTGTCAGCGGAACCTCCGACGGTATTTCGTCGCCGCCTATGAAGGTGACATTGAGCTTTCTCAGCATGAGAAGACCCTCCTTGGCCTGCAGCTGACGAAAATCGTCCGGGGACAACGAGAATTCGATATCTTGCCAACGCGAGGAACACTCGTTCAAGGCACGAAGGAGAACCGGTGAGAGTGATTTTGGAGTATACTCCCCTGGCGACTGGCGATTCCAACCGCAGAAGACGTCGAGGGATAGAGGGGAGCCACCGCTGCGGGCGAGCCAGCACAGAAATAGTTGGATGATGCCAGAGTCATCCCGGGAACTCTCATCGAGGTTCAAGGAGATTCTGCTCCAAAGTCTGGGAGTCGCAATGGCTAAGTTGCGCCAGCCACTGGCGACTGCCGCCAGAAGCAGAGGTGCCTCGGAAGGCTTGGGGTCCAAGTACTTGGAGGGAAGACATTCGACGAATATCTCGGAGAGGATTTCGGAGGGGACGCGGTGGATTGGGTGCATGCCTGCGTTGGAATCTGAAGCAACGACGAATTGCGGAGGGTGAGACTATATAGGCCTCGTCGATTGATAATGACTCGGAATAAAAATTGTCTCCTATGTTTCGGCTCCTTAAGTTGCAAGTCCTCAGTCGAGTCGATCACTCACCGAGTCATCGCATCGTACAACGCTCGCTCCATCGGATCGCGTAGACTGGGAAGAGGTACCAGGGCTGTAATGATGTACCAGAGGCCACCGCCATAACGGCTACAGCGGACCCACATCCGTCGTTTCCTCTTCATTGACTCGGAGCAGCAGACGTCATTGCTACACCGCCAGAGTGCAGCCAGCTGACCAGCAGCTGGACGTGAGATGTAAACCACATGTAGCTGACGAATGGCATCCGGCTGGTGGCAACATGGACGCCAGGTTTCATCTTCAATGGATCCAGGGTGGGACCAGCTCTTATGGGCACCAGCTGGTCAGAGTAGCTGACCACAAGCTGCTGCGTCAGTCGCTAATCACTGTTGTCAACCACTCAGCATGTTCATCGCACTCAAAAAAAAACATAAGATAGAAAGGGAATTGATTGCACAGAGATACATTACAGGACATGGATGTAGAGAAAAAAATGCATTAAACACAGTAGTAAGTACGAGAAAAGATGGCGGGCTGGATGAAAGCGGAGTTGAGAGCAAAATTGAAGACCAGAAAGGGACACAGAATGCAAGAGTGGAGAGGCATTGATAGGCATTGATGCGGGACACGGGGAGCTTCAAGGAAGGAGGGGAAAGACGAATGAGGGCGCCGGTGGACAATGGCATTTGACGGGGCTAACCGAGGCTTTGAACGGGCGAGTGACATTGAGGCTTGGAATTTTGAACGGCAGATCATTTGAGGGTCTTGAGAGGAGCCGACGATGGCTTGGACAGCGAGACCCGCAGGGAAGGAGTTCCAAGTATAGGCGAGATCGGCTTTGAGCCTTGTGTCTTGAGACTTGCAGACATGGAGGATTATGACTTGATGCCGCTTGAAGAGGAAAGGGTTTGAAGGATTGGATGTCTTGAGGTGACCGCTGCGAGGACTCGTGATCGCTGAAAGTCGGAGGACAGAGGAGGGAAGGTGGGGGAAGAGAAGAAAGAAACGGGGATGACTCCGAAATCACGCCATTTTATAAAACAACGGGTTACCATGGAGCCGAATCAGCGCCGGGTGGAGTGTGGAGTGATGAATGTGATCGTTAACTTACGGCAACGCGGTTTTGAGATCTCCGGCCCTCGGCAATGGACTTAGCAACTCTTTTCAAGTCCTCGTCTCCTTCAGGGTAAGCCCATTCTGATTTTTTTTTGGCTCTTGGGATTAGCAAGAAATGAAGGAAAAGCCCAAGAAGTATCATTTTGTTGCCCAGGACTCGAAATATCGAAATAAATAAATACAGTCTTCCAGCTGGACACACCCATGCCAACCGGCATGGATGGCCAGGCGGCTATCAGCTGCGAATAGTGGCTGGACCACTCAGCTGGAGCCCAGCCGGTCTCCGGCTGCATCCAGGATAAGGATCATCTGGTGTTCGCATGGGCGCGCCGGCTGGGTGCGGCCTGACGGCACTTTGGCGGTGTAGTTTTGAGCCAACCATTTGCGTGTATCAGCGGACAAGTAATGCGGGCGTTGGATGACTCGGCGCGGAGTTCAAAGACGTGGTTGCAGAGGGTTGCAGTGAAAGATTGGTCACGGTGAAAGATGCACACCCGTGATCAGCATTAACGGATCACAAATCGCAAGCTGAAAACGGTAATGGCAAAGGTCAAGGGTACAGGCAGAAATTGGTATGCATATAGTCATTCACGGCACCCTCGGAAGCCTCGTCCTCTACCCAAATTCTCATTCCTTGCGCAGCCAACCCCTCCATCTGTGCAAGCACCACCGACCCACACTTGGAAAGCTTGATGGAGGGCTCAGGGCCATGATCCAAGTCAGTAACGCTGAGGTGGAACGTCTGCAATTGTGCCAGGGCTCCCCCAGGGGATACGTTCCAGCGATTGAACAGCATGGGAAGTACCCCGTCGTATGTCCAATCCCGGCCATTCGCTATCCAAAGGGCGTTCGGACAGACTCCGATGCTGAGGATGCGGAGGAGTGGGAGGAACGGCTTGGTTGGATCAAAGACGGACAAGCGCCTAAATAGGCCGTCCGCAGCTTCGCGTCCGAGGGATTTGACGAAAAATTGCTCCAGGTGGGGCACTGCTGAGACACTCCTGGAGCTCGTTGGAGGGGAGAGCTGGCTCCGAGTGCGATTGTGGTAGTGGGATGCTAAGGAAACGAAGGGAAGAACGAGAGATGAATCTCGACAGGTTCGCTGGAATAGGAGAGTGGTCGAAAGAGTTCACGCTCAAGGTTTCAAGGCCGGGGCATGTGAGCGAGTCAAGGACGATCCGACCTCCGTCCCGAAGGCGGAGAGTGAGCGACCGGAGGCTATTCAGTTGTACGTCGGGGACCGACGATGCGTGCGTCCCAATCTTGTTGTCCACCTGGGTTCCGAGCTCCACAAGGTTTGGCGCTTCGCGCAAAACGTGAAACAAGTGCCCCATGGAAAGAGAAGAGGGGCGGAAACAGTGCAATTGGCCCATCGGAAGGGCGAAATTGCCCCAGCGCAAAGAAACATGCCGAAGAGCGGGAGCGTTGCTGAAGATTGTCATAGGAACCTCTGGCAGCTGGCCTGCGGCACAGACTGAAAGCTTTCTCAGAACTGGAAGACCTCCTCTCGTTTCCAATCGACGAAAATCGACAACGGGCAACAGGAAATCGATGTCTTGCCAACGCGAGGAACACCCGTTCAGAGCGTGGAGGAGCACCGGTGGGATGGAGTAAGGTATGCTAGTGTCACCCCTCCTGATGGCACAGAAGATGTGTGTGGATAGAGGGCAGCCGCCGCTGCGATCGATCCAACGCTGAAACAATTGGATGTTGCCAGAGGCATCCTTGGACCTCTTTGGATCGAGGTGCAAGTAGATCCTGCTCCAAAGTCTGGGGGTTGCGATGGCTAACCCGCGCCAGTCGCTGCCAACAACTGCCAGGAGGCGCGTTGAAAGGAGTGGGGCCAAGGTACGTGGGGAGACATTCAACGAATATCTCGGAGAGGATTTCGGAGGGGAGCTGGTGGATTGGATGCATTCGAGTTCTTCAGCAATGGGGGGATTGAAGTCGTTGACGAGTGTGTGCAAGTCAAGAACAAGGAGAACCCCTTTCTAATGTTTTAGCTCCTCCGCTGCGGCATCGACTCGCTCACTCTGAGTCGCGATATAGAGGTTGTCATCCTGCCCCTCATCTGCGCCCAACAACTCTCGCGCCACCGGATCGCGGGCGGCCGCGGCACCGTAGCTGTGACAGCGCTGCAAAATTTTCAATACCCAGAGAGGCCGCGCATAACAGCGAAAACGGACATACCCCTGGGCCATCCGAGTCAGAGGCAGCTTAGGATATCGTCCTGGCTAGGTACATGCACAGAATTTGGCGATTGAGGAACAAGTTGCAACTGTGAGAGGGCAAACAAATGATAACATCTAATGCTCGTCCGTATCCTCGTTCTCTATCCAAATGTCCATGCCTTCTGCAACCAACGCCTCCATCTGCGCTCGAACCGCCGACCCGCGCTTGGGAAGCTTCATGGAGGGTTCAAGGCCGTGATCACGATCCAAGTCCGTGATGCCGAGGTGGAAATTCCGCAATTGTGCCAGGGCACCGCCGGGGGGAACGTTCCAGCGATAAACCATCATGTGTAGCACCCCCTCATATTTTCAGTCCGCGTCTCCATCCTACCCAGAAAGCGCCATCGGACACAGTCCGATGCTGAGGGTGCGGAGAAGTGGGAGGAACGGCTTGGCTGGATCAAAGCCGGACAGGCGGCTGAGAAGATCGTCCGCTGCCTCCCGCCCGAGATATTTGACGGTAAATTGCTCCAGGCGGGGTGCTGCTGAGAGGCAATCCGGGAGATCGTCGAACGGCACAGCTTCCTCCGAGTCCGACTGCGGCAGTCCGATGCTCAGAGCACGAAGGGAGGAACGAGAGATAAATCTCGAAAGGTGGTCCATTGGGAGAGGATAGTCGTCAAAAAAGTCCAGTTCCAACGTTTCAAGGGCGGGGCATGTGAGCGAGTCGAGGAAGTCGATCCCGAAGGTAGAGCGAGAGCGACCGGAGGTCACTGGGTCGTAAGTCGGTCCTCGACGCGACGTGCGTCTCGACATCGTTGTGCACCCGTGTTCCAAATTCCACAAGGTCTGGTGCCTCGCGCAAAATGTAAAACAATTGCCCCACGGAAAGACGAGGAAGGAAGAGACGGTGTAATTGGCCCATCGGAAGGGCAGGATTGCGCAGCTCGATTCCCCTGGTGAACTTGATGTCCCGAAGAGCGGGGGCGTTGTTGAAGATTACCAGCGGAACCTCCAACGGCGGGCCTAGGACCTTAACGTCAAGCTTCCTCAGGACGGGAAGACCCTCCTTCGCCTGTAGTCGACTAAGATCGTCGACGGGCAACATGAAGCGGATATCCTCCCAACGCAAGGAACACTCGTTCAGGGTATGAAGCAGAGCCGGTGGGAGCGAGTACGGTGTAGTACTCGGAGGCCTGCTTCTGAAACAGTAGATCTATGTACAAAGGGCAGCCGCGGCTGCGGGAAAGCCAGCACTGAAACAGTCGGATGCTGCCAGAGTTTGCACTGGCTAAATCGACTTGCAAGGCGATTCTGCTCCAAAGTCTCGGAGTCGCGATGGCTACCCTGCGCCAGTCACCGCCGACCGCTGCCAGAAGTAGAGGCGCCCAGGAAGGGTCAGGGTGAGAGTAGAAGGGAAGGCATTGGATGAATATGTCGGAGAGGATCTCGGACGGGAGGCGGTGGATAGGATGCATGTGTTTTTCCACGCCACGTTTTTCGGTGATGGCGCCAGGCTTGGCGCGCCCTGATCGTCGCTTGCGAAAATCTGGCAAAGAAAAAAGGGCACACGACCACCGTCAACGAGGTCCCCGGTCTTGGAGTACCTCGCGCTACTTCGCGGAGACGTCAGTAGATAGATATCCGAATGAATTGGCCACTCACGACACTTCTAACTTTACTTCTCCAATCATTCAATGACCCGCTGTGCAGATAAGTATTACACGGATTGGGGACCCTCTCCAGTTGTGTTGCAAGATACGGCCTTGCTGGTAACTATGAGCTGCATTAAAAGAGCAGAAACGGTTCGCGTTGCAGTGAATTTGAGTTTGTGGCGGTCAGAGATAAAGGACGCATCACCATCACGATCTGTGTTTACCCGAAAAAAAGTGCATATAAAGGCCTCTCTGCTCCATGCGCCGTGCCAGTCCGCTTTGCACCCGCTTCCCCACTCCCTCTGACGATGACGAGCGTCCATTCCTCCGTCGACGAAGATGACAAGGAGTTGCTCGCGCTGGGCTACGTGCCCTCGTTCAAGCGCGAGTTTTCCAATCTTGCAACGGTGCGTGGTCGCAGGCATATCCTTCGACTACTTTTCTCAACGGTCCTAGATCTCGTTCGCGTTCAGCATAATGGGATTGTGCTCGTCAATCGCGACGACATTCAACACACCCCTTACCCGTCCGTTGGCTTTCTACCACGTCCGAGACGCGTCCTAATTTTCAGAGTAGTCGGAGGCCCGTCCGCCGTCGTATGGTCCGTACTTTCTGCTCGAAATCAAGAACCCGGAGTCTGAAGTTACCAGGTGCTGGATCTTGGGTGCAAGCATGTGCTTTACTCTGGGCTCATCCATCGCAGAAATCGTGTCAGTGGCGCCCATACTCCATTACAATCGCCGCTCTAACTCTGCGCTCCAGCTCTGCTTTCCCTACATGTGGCGGACTGTAGGTGGCCGCGCCCATGCTTCCGCTCCCGCGATCTCATATCCGTCAGATATACTGCATCAGCCCAGCTGACGCCCAGGAAGTACCGCGCCATCGTATGCCGCTTTCGCTATTCGTTGGCAAGAATACACGGTCTAAACTCGTTGTGTAGGTCGGATGGGTGGTAGGATGGCTCAACATTCTTGGTCTGTTCATTATCTCATCCCGAGAATTGAGTGCTTACTCTGTGCACAGGTCAGATCGCAGGGGTCAGTTCGACGGAGTTTGGGCTGTCGGGCATGATACTCGCTGCAGCTGTTATCGGAAAGGATGGAGATTTTGAGGTCACACAAGTACGCAGCTCCGTGACCACACCATTCGTTTCTCTTATATCTCTTCAGGGAAAAGTGGTCGGACTCTTTGCAGGACTGCTAGTTGTACACGGACTTCTTGTGCGTGTAACCTGTTTCCGAGATTTTCCCTTGAGACCTAACGGCTATAGAATTCCCTTGCTACGCGCCATCTTGCGCGTCTGACCAAGTATTTCGTGTTTGTTAACTTGGGGGCAACAGCTCGTACGTTTCCCTTTCTTCAATATTTCCTACTTGACGAAATCCCTAGTTATTATCATCGTCCTTCTTGCGACGACGCCACGCTCCGAGATGCATTCCGCATCGTATGTCTTTGGCTCTGCCGGTATCGCCAATGGGACGGGCGGATGGAACACCGGGTTGGCATTCCTGTTTGGTTTACTGAGCGTTCAATGGACGGTGCGTCTTGGCATTTCCTCTCTAATCGACTGTCTGAAATGTTCTCCCTCAGATGACGGATTACGATGCGACTGCCCATATCTCGTATGTTTTTATCCTTCCTGTCCATGCCAACTGCTGATTATCTTAGTGAGGAAGTTAAACGTGCTGCATACGCAGGTGCCTTGGAATCTCTATCTGCGCATCTTCCCAAACTGATACCTCCTCCCGATAAGCTCCTGCTGCCATCTTCATCGCAGTCGTCGGTACCGGTCTCATCGGATGGCTGCTGAATATCGTCCTCGTACTCTGTTCCGGAGATTTGTACGTCCTTTCTTTCAAATGGCGATTTAGCAGCTAACCTTGTTTTATAGGGCAGGGCTCCCGGGGCCCTCAGGCTCGGCGGTGCTGCAGGTGCGAAATTGTATTGTTTTCGAGGCATGCTGCTGACCTCGAGAGTAGATCATGACTTTGCGCATGGGCAAAACGGGCGCACTCATCCTATGGGTGTTCGTGTGTCTCACCGCCTTTTTCGTTGTCCAGACGGCCCTCCAAGCCGTTTCGCGGACAGTCTTTGCTTTTAGCCGTGACCAGTGCGCCTTTTCTTCCCTCCCCTCTTCCTTTTGCTGACTTTGTCCGCAGCGGTCTCCCAGACCGCGGTTACTTTGGGTACAACTCCACCTTGACCCACACACCCCTACGCGCCATCTGGTTCTGCACCATCTTCTCCATCCTCCCGGGACTACTCGACCTCGCCTCCCCCGCAGCCGCCAACGCCATCTTCTCACTCACAGCCATCGCACTCGACCTAAGCTACATCATCCCCATCTTCCTGCGCAGGTTGTTCGAGAATCATCCAGAGGTGATGTTCAAGCCTGGGCCGTTCTACATGGGTAACGGCTTGCTTGGATGGGGAGCGAATATCACTTGTATCATTTGGACACTCTTTGTCTGTGTCATATTCTCGTTCCCCACATTAAAGCCTGTGACGGCGCTGAATATGAACTACGCGTCGGTGATCACGATTGGCGTCCTGTTCTGCTCATTGTACGTTTTCCCCTCTCTCTAGAGTTCCAGCTCGATTAACCCTTGTCCAGGGTATGGTACGTTCTGGACGCGCACAAGCACTACAAGGGCCCGACATCGAACATCCGCGAGCTTGATGGTGGCGCGCCAACGTACGAAAAAGAGAAGACGAGCGAGGCGGACATGGCCTGAAATGCTTACATGCGACAAGATACGATACAGTCATGATGTCTCTATGTACCATTCCTCAACGCGAATGGCTTGTATATCCACATTGCCGGTGCGGCCGGCGTGTTTTTCTTGATGGAATCAATCAACTCGGATCAACCATCTGCACTTTTTCTGAGCCGGAGGATTAACCCAACGGAAATTGCTCACAATCTTCTTTCTGGTAGTCCAATTTCTCGGATCTGTAGTATCTTGTGTCAACTCCAGCCTCAAGACGGGAGAAAAAACATATTCTCTGGGTCATCAGAGAGCCAGTGTGGGTTTGGTCAAGGTTTGGTTGAAGGACCTGTTCCAAATCGGGTTGGGTCCAGAGATCAAGATTGATGTCTTCTCTTCTTCTCTCATCCACCCCAGCTGCACTCCGTAGACGCCCGCCTTATTTTAATCCATCCTATCGCACGTCAAGCACGGGTGCAACTATGGCCAGGAACAATGTCGACAGCTTCTTAGCCTCCCTCCATGGACCCAAACGGCGCGTTCTTCTTCAGGATCAATGAGAAATGGTCAGTCCGCAATCGTCCTCCTCAGCTCAATACCCACTCATTTGCAGGGCATGGTACGTCTGAGACGCCATCAGAGGACCCGCATACTAACCGTCCTGCCCCCAGGAGCATCAACAACACGCTCCCGGAACGACTGCGGTTCATCCTTGAGAACAAGGATCATCCTCAAGCAAACCAGTTTCCCTACGATGTCGCCGTACGTTTTAATTACTTGATTTGTCGCGGTTCTCATCCTGGGCGCAGTTTCCCGTGGAATCTGGGAAGTTCAGCATTTCGTGGCATACAAAGCAGGGGGAGGATCGTTACGACGGTAATTTTGCCTTTCACCGCTCGGTCACCACCTGAATTTGCGTAGCATCATCCCTTGGCCCGCAGTACGCCAGACTCGTTGAATTCATCCTTGAAAACGCACATTCCCGACAACATACGAGCCGGACGGTCTTTGGACCCAACTCGAGCTACTTTACATTCTCGCCCCGTGGTCCCAGCTGGCAACATCTCCCACCAGACCTCATGGCAAGCATCGCCGAGCACGTGAGCCGACCAACGTGCGTCGCACTCGGTGCTCATGGCTCATTCGTCGTGCTCTTCGAAGATGGGGCCAGAAGATTCGAGGGCTTGGAATACTATCCTGCAGTAAACAAGTTAGTTTGGCAGCCCAAGGGGATCACAGTGCGTTGGCCAGTTCCTTGGTATTTGTCCGACTCTCAATACTAATCGCAGTTCATATCCCTGAATCCGCACAAGGGAGGCATGTACTTTGCCCTCTACTGCGATGGCTCAGCGTCGTGGAGTCTCCCGAATGAGTGGGAGCGGGCCGTGAACAACGTGTGCAGCGCCATCTCGTCACCTCCGAGTCCTAGCTCACCTGCGCTTCACTGGAGCTCACCTCCTGCTCCACCTCCGCTCGTCTTTTACTCACGTCCACCCAGTTTTCACTCTTCTCCGCCTGGCTTTCAATCTTTTCCACCCGTCCTTCAGTTACCTCCACCCAACGTTCAGTTACCTCCGCCCAGTGCTCCACCCGGCTTTCGGCCCTCCGGCTTGTCGATGTTAGAAGCCGCTGACCACATTTGGTCTTTGTATAATCACACTCAGCAGCATTCTGCTGTTTCCGGTTTAAACAACAATTTCGCTGCTTCCGGTTCGGGCTCGCAGCAGGCACTCATTGCCGATCCCAGTGGCAATCTGGCGAACAACTCCAGCAATGCATTATTTGCCGATCCTGGCAATAGCGGGTTTGATCCGAGTTCCTCTGCAAATGACCTCGATCCAGGGATACTCGGGAGTCTGATAGGTGCCCTGGATCCTAGCAGCGTGTTCGATGGTATAGCCACGATATTTGGGAATTAAGGTGGTAGTAGGTAGCAATGTGTATTGGTTATTATATACAGAGTCAAAGTCCTTCGACTCCTTGTTTTCATCAGCAATCATTGAATCGACGGAGGACAACTTCGGAAAGCTCACAATTAGATCTCAATTCCCCATTCTTTTGCTAAACCTTCCTTCCAATCCTTTACCGAAATAAAGTTCTCCTCGGGGCCTTGGGCGTATCGGAACTCGAAAATTCCCTCATCTCCGTCAATGGGCCTCATCTCAGGTACTCGCACTCGGCTCGCACGCAAGCCAACGTAGAACTGGTCGCCTTGCGGAGGGAACTTGCACCACTTATGTTTAGGGACCACATACAGTGATCTTGACGCTCTCAGCGTCGGGATACCGGAGTCGTGCCAGACAGTCCCCGCAGAATTCCCGGCTCGTGCAGTACAGGCAGTCGTAAAAGTCATGTTGCCAGTCGCATGTATTGGGGCACCGCGCGCCGTCGGCAGTCCGTCCTTCACAACGTCCCCACCAGCGGCCGATATCCAAAAGTTCATTCTGCCGCATGCCATCCAAGCGGCTTCTGAGCACGCCATGCGCCATAACGGTAATCTCGTCGGCGTTCTGCGTTGCGATGACCTCTTGAGCGTTAAGGACGTACGCCTTGGCTTCCTCAACGCGCCTTTCTTGCTGAGCCGCATCTGGGACCGCAGAGTGTACAGCTTGAACGGTCTCTTTAGCCAGCCTCTTGACGGTATCGACCAGGGATTCTGCCCGCGGGGCCACCCAGCGCTTGTACGCCATCGTCTCATCCTCCCCTGGCATTCTCTCGCTCTTGTGATATTCGATGGCAAGCTTTTCAGCCTCGTCCACAACTTCCTGGCCGTCAAAACGCAGTGCTTCCGCGACCAAATCCGGTGGGCCTAACAATGCCAACGCTATGCCTGCATTCTTGGAGTCGTTGCACTGCATGAGCGTCTTGAACAAATTGGAAAGGCCGTAACTATCGTTGTCGGGTCTATCATCAGATAGCACTCGCAGCGCAGTTTGCATACGCGGACGCAGCACGTTCTTGGCTCTCTCCAGTTCTCCGTATCGCTCCCGGTGCAGTACGGCCACTGAACCCCACGGCGTCACCGTTGTTAGACCACTGTTGTGCCCGAGGATCCGCTGCCAGCTTCGCCAACTCATTAAAGTGATCCAGACGGTTTTCAGTCTAGTACACCGTGGAAGTAGTGAGTCGCAAGTGCAGATGTGGCTTCTCGCCGCGCTTCAAACTCGTTGATTTTGTTGCTGGTGGGAACCTGGTCGCGACAAGCATGCCAAAGCCGCAACGCCTCCATGACGGGATCGGGCTTGATGCTATCGTTTGCCACGACGCGATATGTATAAGCTGCCACGCCGCGCCCATACAGGAGAACAGAATGAGCCTCAGCGGCCTGCTCGGAGCGGGGGTGATCGTTAAGCAGGGGCGGCGTTGCGACCTTCAAGACTTGCACAATGGTCTGCATAAGCTCTCCATCGGACTTGACGGCGGTAAAGAGTTGAGAGAAAAAAATCAACGGATCGTTCTCGGGGTCGCAGGCCGCTACTTTTGAGGATGCTGGTCAACTGAGCTTCGCCGCCTGGGGCTGCGAGTTGGCGCTTAAGGGGCTCTTGCCTTTCTTTGGCGTCCAAGATGCTGAGTTGCGCCTTGAGCTGCCCCAGCTGCCCTTTTTTGACCTGCTCCGGGTCCTGGCTCTCGCAGGCGTGTAGGTAGTGCTGCGCTGCGCTCTGCATATCACCAGACTGATAGGCGTACGCCCCTAGGAGCAGATGGAGATCGACGATGGTCCCCGCTCCCGGTGGTGGGAGCGCTTCCTCTTCTCCGGCCTTCTGGAGGGCGAGTTCCACTTGTGTTATGGCCTCGGGAAGTCGTTTCTCAGTATAGTAAGTCAAACCGAGACCCCGGTAGCATAGCCAGCTGGGCTCCTTCATCTCGGCGGCACGTTGCCAGATTAAACGGGTTACTTTAAGATTACCGAGAGGCCCATTGAAAGCCGGAGATGACGCCTCTGCAAGACGCTCGTACCAAAGGGAATCAAGCAGGGTGTCAGGCAGATCCAAGAATTTCTGGCACCAGGCGCCGACCTGTTCCCAGTCCTTCACGGTGCCGCGACCAGCGTCCACCTCAACAAATCCACGGAGCCACAAGCAGGCGTTATCCGCTTTCCAACTTCTCTCGCGTAGTAGCCCCTTCACCAAAACGGTTGCGAACTCCTTCATGAAACCCCTCACTGGATTGGTGGCTTGTTGCACGACATCGCGCCATCGTGCATCCAGTTTGCGAGTAACCGCCGAGTCCATCACCCATTTTTGCAGCCCTCTCATCTCGTCTGCCGTCCAGTATGTATCCTGGAAGCTGTCCTTGTGCCGCAGGAACGCCTCACTGTCCCGGAACAACAGGTAGAGGTTCTGCCCAATCTCGGTTCGCATCTCGGCCGTGAGTTTGCCTTTGTCTTGGTCCTCCAACTCCCATATCTTCTGCAGGTGAAACGGCAGCCAACAGACAAGGTAAGAGCCAATTTGGGCCGTCTGTTCCTGGGGGGCGTTCCTCAAGTAATGGAACGCCCGTTGTACGATAGTGCAGTGCCCTTCAAACTCGTCGACTGCAATAACACCTCGACCGCCGCCGCTGACCAGCCCGCTAGACATGTCGCCATCAAAATCAAACTTGAACTTGTCTCGGATGGACTTGTGCGCCAAATCCCACAAAAAGTGCGCACACAATTCTTGGTTGACATTATTGATTTGGATTGTCATGCTAATGGTCGACGATTCGGCAGAGGGGTTTGCCGCGTCTCGATCCTTCTCTAGATAGTCCTTGACGCCATCCTGAGTGTAGACGTACGAGTCCTCGACCTTTAGAACCGCCGAATACTTGTGCTTGATGATGTACTGCAGAGATGCGAGGGACTCTGTGTTTGAAAATAGGAACTAAAATCGTCATTGAGCTGGTCAGACTCGGAAAGAAAAAAAAAACTGACCATGGCAGCTTCCAATCGGTCCAGCCTGATAGTTCCCTTGGTGAACAAGACCCACTTGAGCAGCTCGTTAAGCTCTCGAATCTCCTCGGTCGTCAAAGACCGTTGTAGATTTTTGATGGCCACCTCGTGGCTGCTCATAGACTGATCAAGTAGCTTATCGAGCTCGAGAGCCGCCGAGCGCGTACTCAACAGTCGCAGCACGGCTTCGAGACCAAATTGCAGCACAGTAGCTGCCCTTGACGTTCTTCGGCAACTTGGGCACAATCTTGTCGTACGCTCGTTGTTGGGCCGAGCCCTCCCGCGCGTTCTGCAGCATGCCATGCTCGTGCAGCGCGTGCTTGACAGCTATACGCATATCAGGCTCGTTGTGATCCTCCATCCGAACGCGTAGCACGCCCTCCACGAGTGCCACTTTTGAATTCTCGAACCGCTCGTTCGTCCCACTAAGCAGCACGCGCACCCGCCCGGCCGTGTCTCCAGCCAATCTGGCGCCAAAGACGAGCTTGAGCAGCATCTCGGCTTGTTCGTCGGACAGGTACTCGATCCCGTCAAAAACGAGATAATGCACGGCACCAGACCCAGGAGCGCCGATCTTGAGCTCTCGCCAAAGAGTTTCAAGCCCGCTATCAAAGCGGTCGGGCTTGCCGTCTACTACCGCCTTGGCAAGAGCCTTGCATACGGTAGGGTCTACTCGCGCAAGTTGGAAGGCCATGTGTTTCAGTGCGGTGAGTACGACGTTCGTCTGAGCATTGTCCACCTTTTGGGTGCTGGGTGGAAAAAAGTAATGCGCGACGTAGAGGCGGTCCTCTTCTTTGTGTGCCTCGAGGCGCTTCGCGATGAGTGCGGCGACGGATGTCTTTCCTGACGAGGGCGGACCAGTCAGGAATAAGGTGTGTGCCGGAGAAACGGTCGAGTGCTTGTCCTTCACTGATCGCGAGGCAGTCCACGCAATGAAGTCTGGCTGTGTCCAAATCCACTCCCCAGTGCCAGACAAGCACTGGTTGGCAATGCCGGTGCATGTCTGCGTCGTCTTGGCGTCCAGCGGAATCGTCGGCGATACACCGAGAGTGTCGCGAAGCTTGTTGAGAATCTTGATACGGTCCACATCATCCTTCAACGCCTGGACGTTCTTTTGCGTCTCCTGCACCACTAAATGCGTCTCCTCTGTCGTTTTCCCAAACACAATGAATTGCTCGAGTAGAATCGCCACATCGCCACGGGTCTCCACCACGGTCGCGAGTGTGAAAGTGCCCTCTACATCGCGTTGCTGCTGCAACACCCGCTTGAATTCGGTCATCTCGTCCGCCAAGCCCGAATCTTCCTCAAAGATGGACTTGAGCTGCCGAAGGAGGCGCGCTCGCCGGCTACCTTGGCGATATTTGACGACGTGAGCGCAAAGCTTCACAAAGCTCGTCAAAACGAGGTGAATCTGTTTGGAGAGGGCGGGGTCAATCCTCTCCATTGACGAGTAGATATGGAATTGGGCGAGCACTGCTGAAATTTCGCTGAAAACTTGGTCAACGGCATCGTTGTAGTCCTTGATAGCTTGGGGAATGTCGAATACGAAGCCGAGAGCGGAGCTGGTTACGTCGGCCGCCACGGCAGGAATCGGGGTCTACAATGCGTCAATACATAGGAGGCCGCAGAGGACGAGTGGCACGCACGAATGCCGATGCTTGAGAAATAACACCGACGAGGACCTTGAGATACTTGAGCGACTTGAGCCCAACCTTCTTCGCCTTGTCCCATTTCAACTTGTCATTCTCCGCCACGGCGAGGCCTGCATCCTCGATCCTCCTCTGCACATCCTCAAAACTCGTGATCTCGCTCCCGGGCCTCGTCAACGACTCGCCGCAGATGTCACGAAACTCTTCGGACGCCCGGTCCCACATGTTCTGCATCCACTCCTCCGGTGCCGTGACATCCATTGTCGAAACAAGGTTCTTGAAGAGGGAATGATAGCGTAAAACTTAGGCGCCTATGTAGTAGGCAAGACGGGAACGCCGGGGACGACAAGTGCTTCAGCTTATGCATAGCCATAGCCTGACAGTAGCCGACGTTTTACTGAATATTCTCCATCGGTGAAGCCACGGAAAGGTTGCGGAAAGCTCTATTGTGCCAGTAGGTAGTGGCGAAACGGAACGAAAGGATCAGCGGAGTTCCAAGCCGCCTTGTCCGACATGGAGGCAGGCATTGGAGTTCAGGGCATTGGTATTGGTACTCAAAGGGGTCTAGGGAAGAGAAAAGCTCGAAACAATATTACTATTATCCGACTCCGTCCAATGTCCATGAATTATGCATGATGGCTACAGTCGCAAGGTCGACCACCGCGGTCGATCCTACTTAGTCTCGCGATCAGACTCACAACTCATCCCCTCGTCCTGTCGGAGACGCCCCGTTCGGAAGGGACCAAACTGGGTTCTGCAGCACGACTTCAGCCGTCGGCCTGCTTGCGAAGTCATTTGCCCAGTACTGGGTAATTTCACTCCAAAGATTGTCCGAAATCGGGGGTACCACACTTGGTCGTTGTGCACGTTCACCGTTCATTATTTTGATCAACGCAGCGGGTCCCAATCCATGAAATGGAGGTTGACCGGTATACAGCTAGAACGTCCTGAGGCCTAAGTCCTTGAGGGATGTGAAACAAAAGAAGACCGACCTCGAAACAGACGCAGCCAAATGCATAAATGTCGGTGGCTGGTGTCCGAACAAATTTTCCGCCGTAACGATTGGGGTCAAGGAGTTCCGGGGCCATCCAGAGAAAGGTTCCGGCGTGATTAGAGGTATGAGTTTTGGATGTGTCCGTTACAGAACTCAATCCAAAATCAGCCAAGCACGCTGCCCAGTCCTCTTTAATGAGGATATTGGCCTAGAATCGTCAGTAACTGGAAATTGCATGTGATGAACTTACCCCACGCAAATCCCCATGAACAATATTACGAGAATGAAGGTATTGAATGCCTTGAGCGATTTCGAAGAGCTACAGCATCGCAATGAGTGACTTATGTCGAGACAAAAGAAACCTACCAGCTTATTGACATTCGCACGGCCATGACCGTCGAGATATTGCAAAACTGTCCCGTTCTTCATCCAAGGTGAAACCATGCGCACGGAGTTTGGAAATGCCTCTCTATCGATTCCAATAAAGGGCAGAATATTCGGATGATTTAAATTTTCCAGATCAGAGCTTCTCGACATAGATTCTGGATGTAAACAATGAGCGAGGTTATCTCTAGAGTGAGAATAAATGCACCCGACGGGCATCTCGCAACGTAGAACCGCCGCTAGAATATCGTATGTGTTTCACAGCCACAATTTGGTCTCCATACCGGGCGCGATAAACATCGCTGAATCCACCCCAGGAGGTCGGAAGCATCTCCGACTGGATCACTTCTGTAATGAAGATCGAGGAAGGGAGCTTGTCGCATGTCTCGGAAAGCTTTCGGACTATTCGATGAGCCTTCCGGACATGCTCTTCGTCAATCAAAGCTCCACGACTCAGAATCTAGAGAAAGCGGTCAGGTAGGAAGTACCGAGGTGACTGGGAACCTTACACCCTGGACAACATCGATAAATGCTTGGGCCGAGTCCCCTTCTAAAGCGAGCACGGCCTGTTCCATGGATGTGGAGTATAAAATCGACACGATGTGGGCCACTATAACCTCTTCGTCTGCACGTACACGGTCTCTCAGACTCGGGTCGGCGGCCAAGCCCAGTCGAGAGGAGAGCTGGCAAGTCAGGATATGATGCATCCAGTGTGTCCGCACTTACATCCAGTAGAGTTCTCTTACCCTCCAGGCTGAGAACGAGGGCTTGGACAATGTTGTCTGACACCATCGAAACTGAGTATCCCGTCAAAAGACATTGGATTTGGGTCGCTTCCTCGCAGTCGCTTCCAGACCTGCGAACACCAATTGTATAAGGTCTGTCTGTCCAGTCAGGAAGATCGCACCTCGTAGACTTGACTTGACATGTATGTTGGAGGAAGGATATCAAGGTCTTCGAGAGGACTTGTCAGTGGCAACATAGACCGAACGACAACACATACCTCGTACAGCACAAACTCGGTGGCCGACTTGGAAACTTCAGGAGCTTTGGTTTCCTTGCTATAAGTAAAGCCACACAGTCGGACCAGTGACATACGTTGCGGGAGCGGCACAGGCTCAAAGCTAGCCTGAATGCTTTCTCGTTCGACCAGAATCGGCCAAATGGGATTCTGGAGTACGGTTTCAATCGTGGGCCTACTTGTAGGGCCTTCTGCCCAGTATGTTGTAATTGCACTCCAGAGGTCGTCCGAGATCCTTGGTTCCCCATCTGGTCGCTGCGCACGCTCGCCACCAATTACTCGGAACAACGCAGCAGCTTCTGATAATTCAAAGAACGGAGGTCGCCCGGTATATAACTAGAGCATCTTCAGCCTTCTAGAAACGTCCAAAGACAGTCACCGACCTCGAAACAAACACAACCAAACGCGTAAATATCCGTGGCTGGTGTTCGAACAAACTTGAGGCCAAAACGAGTGGGGTCAATGAGTTCTGGAGCCATCCAGTGCAAGCCTCCTCCGAGTGAATAAGACTTCGTTCCAGGTGCGAGGTCGGTGAAAGCACTCAGTCCGAAATCGGCCAAGCACGGAACCCAGTCCCTTTTGATGAGGATATTTACCTAGAATCGTCGGCCAAGTGAAAAACCGCGCAGCAGGGTGTAACGTACCCCGCGCAGATCCCCATGAACAATATTGCGAGAATGAAGGTATTGGATGCCTTGGGCAATTTCGAAGAGCTGCAACATGACAATGAGCGACTTCGGTCGATGGAAAAAAGAAACCTACCAGCTTATTGACATTCGCACGGCTGTAAAGATTGAGATGCTGCAAAACTGTCCCATGCTCCATCCACGGTGAAACCATACATAGAGAATTCGGAAACGTCTTTGTATCAAGGCCAATGAACGGCAGAATATTCGGATGATCTAGACCCTTCCAGCGGAGAGCTTCTCGATATAATCGCTGGGAACCGCGCAGAAAATGGCGCATGTGTTTCAATGCTACGTTTTTGCCTTCATAGCGGGCGCGATAGACGTCAGCGAATGCACCACCGAAGCACGGGAATCTCTCCCGCTCCACCACCTTCGTAATGAAGAGCGAGGATGGGAGCTTGCCGCACGCATCGGAAAGCTTTGCACAATCCGACGGCCCATCCAAGCATCGTCTGGGTCTATTAGAGCGCCTCTTTCCAAAGCCTGGAGAAATTGATCAGAGGGAGTGTATCGGATGAGTTGGCAGCCATACCTCTTGGACAACATCAAGAAATCCTTGGGCCGAATCCCCTGCCAGAGCAAGCACGACCTTCTGCATGGATGTGGAGCCGAAAATCGACACAATATGGGCTATTACGCCCTCTTCATCTGTGCACAGACAGTCCATCAACGTCGCATCGGCGGCCAAGCCCAGTTGAGAAGAGACCTGGCAAATTAGAGTGGTTTGCACCGGGAAGGCGATGCTGTACTCACATCCAGTAGCGTCCTCTTGTTCTCCAGGCTGTGAGCGAGTGCTTGGACTATGTTGCCTGACGCCATCGAAGCCGAGTACCCCTCCAAAAGCTGTTGAATCCTAGTGACCTCCTTGCGGTCCAGGTCCGGACTGAAGTTGCCGGTGACGAGTGAGTAGGCCCATCCAGTCGAGAAGAGTCGAGATGAAAACACCTTGGAGATTTACATGCATTTTTCAGGAAGGATATCAAGGTCTGCGTGGTTGAGATGTATTTTGAAAACCTAGGGAGCCACATACCTGGTATAGCACAGGTGGCCCAGGAACGGCGTCGGACGCCAGTGAAGCCGGTTGAGGATTCATACGACAAGGTCGGCCGGCACGCCTCGATATTGCTGGACTTGAGCAGAGGAAATAAGGGCCGTTCCTTATTCAACTTGGAGCCTGTGCCCAAGCACCGCCGTGGTGACAACGAGCCTGTGCCACAGTGTACCACCTGTCGTTACGGACGACGTGCGAAATCGTAAAAGTAGTGCTCTGAAGCATCCCTCTGCACATCTTGCATAGTCTTGCATTGACTGCAACTTGACTGCAACTGCCAGGTCCAACCTGGTGGGAAGAGCGGGCCGATTGATCCGTTGCATCGCCAGACTTTCGGCCATACTAGTCTTCTTCTTGCATTACGAAACAAGAGGATTAGGAGTCGCAAACGAGGTGGAGGCAGCACCATAACAAGCACAGTTCTATCTAATTTACATTTCTCTGTTGTTTACTACGTCTTCTCTTCTCCCGCCCTTCCTTACAACTTGGGGTTCTTCTCCTCCTCGTACTTCTGCAGAACAAACTTCGTGCCCTATCATTCGTTGAGCAAGAAGAAAGACAAGATGAAAGGAGATGAGACGCACAGTCTCGATGTTGGTAGCGAGCTCGGGAACGGCAGCCTTAACCAACGCAGCCTCCTGCTCCGTAATCTTGCCGAGGGGGTTAATCTTGAGCACACCGTTGGGCTATCATCAATCGTCAGTCACTCAGTCTACAGGAAACAGAAGCAAAACAACGCACCCCAAGCTCGATGTTCGAAGAGAAAAACTCGAGCTCAGTCCCGAGCTCCTTGCTAAGCGCAGCACCACCAGCGGGGTCCGCCGCAAGGGCAACAAAGCTGGGAGCCACGATACCCTTCTCGCCCTTGACCGCCCGGATGACCTTGTTGGCAAATTCAAAGCCAGCGTAAGCCATCGAGAGCGTCGCAGAGCCAGCACCGTCCTTGGCCTTGACGACCTCGTCACCACCGAATTGGATCCGCTTGACGAGGGTTTCGTAGGCTTCACCGCTGAGGTCGCTCGGGAGGGGGTGCGAGGATTGGGAGAGGAGGGGCACGATCTGGGGACGTGTTAAATGGGGCTGGGAATGGGAGAAGATAGAGACGTACGGTGACACCGCTGTGGCCACCGACGACGGGGACGACGACGTTGGGGGCAGCAGAAGGGGTCTTGAGGACCTCAGCCACGAAGGTCGAGGCCCGGACGACGTCGAGGGTGGTCACACCGAAGATCCTGCGGGGCTTGAGTGGCGGTTTTGAAACAAAGATAGCTGGCTCACCGCTTGGGGTCATAGACACCGTGCTTCTTGAAGACCTCGGCAACGATGGGGACGGTCGAGTTGACGGGGTTGGAGATGACAAGGACAAACGCCTTGGGCGCGCTGAGGGCAATTCCAGTTGCCAGATCTTTGACGATACCACCGTTGATCTGGAGTATTTCTTTTAAAAAAAGTAGGAAGAAAACACAAGATTGCACCAACCTTGAAGAGATCATCTCTTGCGGCACGAGTATTAACACTGCGTTGTATAAGGGCCGCGTCGAAACTCACCTCGTCATCTACAAGAAAGCTAAATGATTATAGAAGCGATTAAAGAGATGACACGTACACCAGGCTTGCGGGGGACACCAGCGGGGATGACAACAATGTCAGCACCAGTGAGGACCTCCTTCAGGCCGTCATTAGGAGGGAGACGGCCGACAACGACGGCGGGGGTGTCGATGTGAGAGAGATCGGCGGCAACACCGGGAGTGTTGACGATATCGAAGAGACCCAACTAGATGGAAACAAAGTTCAAGGCTGCGTAGTACGCGATTCGAGCACAGTGAGCACCTCAGTGATAAGAGGGTTGGTCTTGAGGAGGAGAGAGAGCGGTTGACCGATTCCACCTAAGCGAGGTTCAGACTTTGGGATCGTAGAGCGGGATCGAGTCGAGTCGCACCCGCGGCGCCGAGAACAACAGCTTTGACCATTTCGATTTGAGAGGATGTGAAGATGGAGGGAGAGGAAGAGAGCACGGCGGAATTTACGGACGCATCATTTTGATCTTATCAACGCGCCCGTTGCTCTCTCATCTTTATCATGGTCTTGCGGTTCATCCAGAATTCCTCCGCTCTAAATCCACCGAATACACCTCTCATCATCGAGGAGGAATATGATGAATTATTCTCGACCCACTTTGTGGACCGAGGCAATGGGAATTCAGACCGAATCACAGACCCGCTCACTATGCAAGTAGCGGATGATTACCCTACTCCCTCTGCCACTCTTCTAGTCCGACACACTGACCATCCGACATGTGCTCCGGTCTCTTTCGTGCACCTTTAATATCCGCAGCCCCAGCCCAAGCACGGATGTTCTTGACGTCCTCCGGCGACAAAGCAATCTCCGCCCCCCGCGCATTCTCTTCCAGTCGGGCTACACTTCGAGTCCCGGGGATCGGGAACATATCAGGATGTTCTGCCAGAATCCACGCCAACGTGACTTGCGCTGAGGTCGCGCCGTCGTGTGCCTCTGCGATCTTTTGGAGGTGGTCTACCAGTGCGAGGTTCTTTGCAAAGTTTTCCTCTGAAAAGCGGGGCAGCGTGCGCCTATAGTCGCCCTCGTCGAAATCCTCGCGAGAGCGATATCTAACAAGCCAATCAATCAGCTCTAACCTCCCAGAAATACTGACCGAGACGTACTTGCCAGTAAGCAACCCACGACCAAGCGGCGAATACGCCACGACAGCAACCCCCAACTCCCTCGCCGTCTCCAACACCCCACCCGGGCCCTCAATCTCCAAATCAAACAAACTATACTCCATCTGCACGGCAACGACCCTCTCCCCCACCCCCGGCACCGCCTTGGCACGACGCAGCGTCTCCACACTACACTCACTCAACCCAAGCCACCGGATCTTCCCCTCCTCGACGTACGGCCGGAGCGTCTCCAGTACGATTTCAATCGGCACCTGAGGATCGACACGATGCTGGTAGTACAGATCGACATAGTCCGTACACAGTCGGGCGAGCGAGCGGTTCAGCGCATGAACGATGTACGCCGGGTCGCTGCATGCTTTGCCGAACGTCGGTGAATTTTCGCGAAGATCGAGTGCCCCGAATTTCGTGGCGAGAAAGATCTCAGAACGACGATTCGTTTGGGTGAACCTGGGTCAAGTCCAATTTCAATTAAGCCTGAAGAGCTTACAACGACGACTTACCACTCCCCCAACACTTCCTCCGTATTCCCATAGATATCCGCCGTATCCCACATCGTAATCCCCAAATCTGCAGCACGGCTCAACGTTCGGAAGGCTTCATCCTTGTCCGTCTGGCCGTAAAATGCGCCGATGCCCTGCAAACAAAGTCGTGTCTCGAAATGCGCATATGGGATAGGGACACGCACCATCGTCCCGAATCCCAGAGCGCTTACCGCGGGGCCGGTCCTCCCTAACTGGCGCGTAGGGCATTTGAATTCGTTGGCGGACATGGAGGGGTCCTGTAGCTGCATCCTTTACCTCAATAGATTTTCTCTTTTATCTCACTATCGCACATATGCCGAATGCGCACGTATGCCTCTAGCCGCTTTTCGGATGTCCGCAGAAGTTTCCAATCGAAAGAAAGGAGTCCAATAAATCTATTTCGTCAGCGTGTGGGACAGTATGTGTACAAAAACGGACTACTATTTCTTTCTTTTCTTTTCCTTCTCCTCGTTCCACCTCAATCTAAAGCCCATCCTTCTTGGCAGCGTACACGAGCAAATCGCAGACACGGCGCGAGTAACCCCACTCGTTGTCGTACCACGAAATGAGCTTGACAAATTTCTTGTTAAGCTGGATACCGGCCGAGGCGTCAAAGATGGACGAAGCAGTGTGGCCGACAAAGTCAGGTCGAGACGAGAGCGTCCTCGGTGTACTCGACGATACCCTTGTACTCGCCCTCCGAGGCAGCCTTGACGGCAGCCTTGATCTCGTCGTAGGTGGCCTCCTTCTCGAGGCGGACAACGAGGTCGACGACGGAGACGTCGAGGGTGGGAACACGGAAAGCCAGACCGCTAAGAGAGAATTTAAGCATTGAAAGTAATAACACACGTGAAAAGTGAACGCACGTCAGCTTGCCGTTGAGCGAAGGGATGACCTTTCCGACAGCCTTGGCGGCACCGGTGGAGGAGGGGATGATGTTGTTGTTAACGGCACGGCCACCGCGCCAGTCCTTGCTGGAGGGACCGTCGACGGTCTTCTGGGTCGCGGTGGTGGCGTGGATGGTGCTCATCAGACCCTCAACGATGCCGAACTTGTCGTTGATGATCTTGGCGAGGGGAGCAAGGCAGTTGGTCGTGCAGGAAGCGTTGGAGATCTAAGCGCAGATAGGCATCGGCATCCTTTAATTCTAGCGACAAGTGAAGGGTAACGTACGACGGTGTACTTGGAATCGTACGCGTCGAGGTTGACACCACAGACGAACATCGGGGCATCAGCAGACGGGGCGGAGATGATGACCTTCTTGGCACCACCCTTCAAGTGGGCCGAAGCCTTGTCGATGGTGGTGAAGACACCCTAGATACCTAATCAGCCGAGATCGGGATGAGAAATAGACAGAGAACACACGGTGGACTCGACGATGTACTCAGCGCCGACAGAGGACCAGGGGATGGCAGCAGGGTCGCGCTCGCCAAAGACAGTGATGGTCTTGCCGTTGATGATGAGCTTGCCATCCTTGGCCTTCGATGGTGCCCTTGAAACGACCGTGGACCGAGTCATACTTGAACATGTAGACCATGTACTCGAGGTCGATGAAGGGGCTGCGCAGCCATCGCTCAGATTTGAAAATGCGACAAAGGACAAGACGTACTCATTCACGGCGACGATGTCGATCTCTTGGTTCTCAAGAGCATTCCGGAAGACGATACGGCCGATACGACCTGGAGTCCGCCTTCAGATCCTCTACGCGTAGCAGAGGGGACTCGTCACTCACCAAAACTGAAAAAAGGCAAAAGGATCAGATTAGCCCGTCCAGCGTCTAGAGAAAGTCGATGTACCCGTTGATTCCGACTTTGACCTACTCAGAGGATGAGATGGGGAGCTGAAGAATGAAGAGGAGACTTACCATCGTTGTTCAGTGGATGTGGTGGTAGGTGGAGAAAATGTGACTTGTGAGTGTTTGGTCGGGCTTTTATACCGATGGCCCTTCTATAACCTTCTTTCCCGCTATCAAGTCTTAGAACGTGCGAGGCCGACGTACGGGCTGTGTACCCTGAACCCTGACAAACCAGATCCCCAAATTATCGCCTCAAGCGCAAAAACGCACAATCGCCATGTGCGGAGTGGACAGCGGGCCTGCGGCCGTTCTAGATTCATGCCAGCCTCCGAGGTCGGTACCCATCGTGCCATTGGGACCTTGCCGGATTTCTATGCTTCTTCTCGACCCGCTGTGTTTCCCATTCTGCCCGTTCCGCCCTTTGCTGCATAATCCAAAGTTCCTACAATCGCCGGAGGCCGCAATCCTCGATCCGATTGCAAGATTAGATAAGATAATGGCTGTGCTACTGATCGGCGTTTCGAGCAATCTCCACAACTTCGCAAAAGAAATTGTGATTCTCTCTGGATCTTTGACTGTGACTCGGACCAGGGATTCCCAAGTCCGTTTTTCGAGATGAATTCGAAGCCAACCATCAGTAGATCAGCAAAGGCATCCCTGGTAGACAACTGACTCTCAGTTCTCCTCATCTCACCCTCCGAAACTCCGGTTATTGGCATCTCGGACGACCTCATCCATTTTGGACTCCGTTGGAAGATTCCTCGCGTCCGAGGAGCAACACCACCTGAATCTTTGCTCGCACTCTCTGCTTTCGTCAATGCGCGCACCTTCAATTTCGGTCAACTCGGGTCTTTCGACCTGATACTGCCTACATGCCCGGTGGCCCTCGGTTCGCCGCTCCAAATCAGATCATTACATCCTCCCGCGCCCAACAATGACTTCCAAGTGGATCAGCAGACCAAGGGTTTCCCCACGGGGCAGCGACATGGGATGCACAACCATTTCCTGTGCACTCCACAAATGTGCTGCACCGTCTCTCAAGGGTGCAAGTATTTTTACCGTCTGTGAACACAACGGCTCTTGCATGGAAACATAAAACTCACGCCCAGGTCGTGGCACGCCAGCTGCTCCTCGCGCACATCGGAGCGCTCCAAAACAATTAGAGTGTACGCGCCGGGACCGAAAGAGGTATCCTTCCTTCCGCAACGGATCCCCGAGATGATGGTTCCTTGGGAAAATCGCAAGCCGTAGCTAACGGAGGCCGCGCTATTGGCGTCAGGTGAGTTGAGAGATACACGCTAGGTCATACCGGTACCGTGCCGTGCGCTATTCTTCTTTGGTATATAAGTGGTATGACCCCCGCTTTCCATTACTCACAAAATGCACACCAAATTCCTCGCTCTACTTGGCCTCGCGGTGTGTGCCTCTGCGCAACGGTTCGTGCGGTTTGTGTCGACGGACGGGAAGACGTATACGGGCGATGCCATTCTCCCGGCGGGTGATTTCGATGCCTCGCATTCGACGCAGGCCAAGGTTATTACGGGAGATATACTGGGGGATTTCACTGTTACGAATGAAGTCAAGGTGAGCTTCGTCTCTTTCTTTGTAGTTTGAATTCAAAACTTTGTAGACGATTAAAACACTGTTGAGTCCTTTGGACCCCGACCGGACGCGGACGGTGAGGTGTGTTGGGTTCAATTACGCTACTCATGCGGTGGAGGTGAGTGAGGAGCGAATCTCGCTGGAAACAAGCTAAAATGCGTACCAGGCGAATGTGACGATCCCCGACTTCCCCATATTGTCAGTCATTCAAACTTGCGATGTTCATTCATTTACACCCTGCTAGATTCTTCAAACCGTGGACTTCTCTCGCGGCTCCGAACGGCAAGGTCCCCGTCACCGCGGGATACCAGAACCAGACCACGAACGGGACGTTATTCGTCTCGTCGATGGACTACGAAACCGAACTGGTGGTAGTGATCAAAACCAAGGGGTTCAACATCAGCGAAGCCGATGCGCTCGACCACGTCCTGGGCTACTCCGCTGGGTACGACGTAAGCCACCGCGGGTGGCAAATTGACCGGGGCGGACAACCGCAGCCGCAATACTCGATGGGCAAGGACGCAGATGGTTGGGGACCTTGGGGCCCCGCGCTCGTGTCGACGTCCATCATCAAGGACCCCCAGAACCTCAACCTCTGGACCAAAGTCAACGGAGTCATGATGCAAATGATACCACTGCGAGTATGCTTTTTACTGTTGCGCAGATGGTTTCCTTCTTCTCTATGGGCATCACCCTCATGCCGGGGGACATCATCTTTACCGGCACGCCTTCGGGCGTTCAGCTGGGCAAGGCAAATCCGGTGTGGTTGCAGAATGGGGACGTCGTTGAGACGGGAACGGAGAACATCGGAACGTGTACGAATACGATTACCTATGTTTGACGCGACGCGACGCGTTTGTATACTAATGTTATTGTTCGCGGTTTCCACAAGTCCACAGACAGTACTCTGTGTCATCATCGGAGGAGTGTGATCCACACGCGAGCTCATTGAAACGCGCAACGCGAAGACTTGTGATGGAGGAAAACTGTTATTCATGTGGGATGAACCGCTTCGTCTTGCTCTGCGGTGGGAGTTGCACGGAGAGCGTCTTCAGCAAAAGGAGCGACACGGGGGATAAAAATGAGCCTGAGGAGGATTGTCGAAGATGGACACTGAGAGAATACATGCAGACGAGTAGTTGTGCTGGGTGAACTGACAATGGGTTGGGAAAACGGCGTGTCGTCCCGGAAAGAAACAACCCTTGAGCTGGGGACCAACTTGCAAGGCTGTCATGATCAGGCCATGGCCATACCAAAAGCAAGAGTGCCACAAAGGTTAGGATTATCCGCCAGAGTAGCCGGGAGCCTTGAAAAGTTCAAATGCGTGGTGGTCGGCGGCTCGAGAGGAGATGATCCGAGCCCAAACCGAACCCAAACAGTTCCGGCTTGCTCACTCCTTTGATCTTCATCCTTCTCTTTCGTCGCGTTCATTTCCTCTTCGCGGTTGGGTCCAGTGACTGACCTCATGAACTTGAACACTCCCTGTAGATCAGCTCTGAATCTGAGCCTGTACGCGTCTCCAGCCGTCTCCGAAGGTCCTCCGGTCAATATGGCGTGCAAACCATTGTTAAATAAAAACACCGGTACAGTGGTATTCAGCCCAGGAAGACGAAAGATTATATCTACACCGCGTCTAGGTTTACAGGACTGGGGACGCCTTCTACAATTGCACGAATAACTCCTCGAATACCACCTACATGTCAACGGCTGCCGTTAATCAGTGAGCCTGTAACTGGCGGGACCCAGTCCGACAGCCAACAGCTCTGTAGGCGTGTCAAGCCATTTCCATACTAATCCGACGATGCTCTCCGTCCAATTGTTTCTCAATGGACGGGCGTAATCGCCTGATAACTAAGGGAATGTGCTTTACACCCGAGCATCGACTGCATGATCTATGGGATTGGGGGATCCTCAGCAATGAGTTGCGAGCGCAGGGGAAGGGGTGGGAGTGGGACGAGTGGTGTTGGCACCGACGCAATGTGACTGCCGTCTATTTATCTGCGGGCCCCGGGGTGTTCGGACCCAAACGCTGCAGGTCTTCGATCCATTCTCCAAACTCTCTCTCCGCACCTCATTTATATGCACTTCCTGCACCTACAGTGATCCCCGTGCCTTTACAAGCATCCCGCGCTCACGGCCGTCCATGCGGTCCTCGACCCCCCAAAATCTCGACAAGTTCCCATGGCAGCTCCCGGTACCCCAAACCAACAGTACAGTTGTACGACGGAACGAATGGACATCCTTGGCTCACGCTTTCTAAGTAGCCGGTGCACAGTGGTTTTTGGTTCTGAGCCCCCTCTGTCTTTTTCAGTTCCATGTCGCCCAAGGGCTAACGGAGGCCATCAAGCAAAGTATCATTAGGTTCTTCGAATGCGGTTGCGATTGGAGGAGGAAACGATGACTCTCGGACTCTCGGTTTGGCGACATCAGCCATTTGTGATTCATCTGAGACGCGCTTACCTACGTCCAATACTACCCCTCATCATGCTATAGCTCATGGATCTCCTCGTACTCGTCCCATTTCGTCAACCTGAAGCTCACGCGACAGGCAATACATTACATATATTCAATTTTCAGACATGACACACAGATACAGTTGTGTTGACGGTGTCCTATGTACTACACTGGTACAATGCGATAGTGAGGAAACGTGCCCGACGTCTCCGTGTAAGATTCCAGTCGCCCCAAGGCTTGAGATCCGGGACTACCAGGAGACAGGCGGGGTAACGTCAGGTCTATACGCAATAAGAAGGAAAAAATACTGCAATATGTACAGAAAGCGAATGGTGTGCATTGCGAAGGGGCGCGAGCGAAGATGAATATGGAGAGGTATGAAGCTCCATCGCTGTAGACAGTTGAGTATGTATGCGGATGTCCACAGGACAGAGGGTACGATAAGTAGGGGGTGGGTATAAGATATGCGTGTGCGGAGGTGCGAGTGTGCGAGTGAATACGAGTTGGACGGATGAGTGAGTGATCTTCTGTGATTACGGACGGGGTTCACGCGGCGGCTCACATAGCCATGCCGGAGTACCCCGTGGCGTTCGACAGAGGACACTCTTTTCGCAGCGAGGAACGACGCCACACTTTCGTCGGCCTTGCGCATGCAATCGATAGGAACGAGCCCCACGCTGGGAACTCCATCCACGGCCTTGGCCTTGCCTTTGCCCATGCCGATGCGCTCGATCATGGCCCAACCGTCGTCGTACACGGCAAGGACCTTCACCTGGTCGCCCGCGTGAACAGTGATCTCGTCCTGGAGCGTCTGCTCAAACGGCCGCCAGATCGTCTCAATGGCTGCGAACTCGGCAGAGGCGCGGGAGCCGGGTGCGGAGAAGGCATCGGCGAAGGGGTTTTCGACATATTCGATGTGTGGGACCAGCGTCTCGGTAATGGTGGGCGGAGCAGGATATGCGATCGACGAGGCACCCATGTTGCTGAAATCGCTGGAGCGCTGGCTTCGGGGATGGGGAGGGGAAAGCGAAGGCCTCTGTGGGGGAGAAGGGACGGACGGACATGGGAGTGGACACCTCGGGGGTGAGGAGTTGGTTGTTCGTTGCACCAGCACGATCATACGAGAGGTATTGTGCGCCAGATGAGCCAGAGCCGCTGCTGCTGTTGCTGCCGGTGGACACGCGACGATTAGTATCGGAGTAAAGATTGGAGTTCTCGACGTTGACGAGGAGAGGAACGTGGATAGCCGGAGAGTGGGGAGTGATGGGTGAGATGGGGGACAAAGGCTGCCCATTGCCAGCGCTGCTGCTGTCGCCCTTGGGGACAGTGGCAGGACCTCCCCGAATTTCGACCATAGGAGGGAGAGGTGGTACATTGTCGTCGAAGGTGATCGAGAATTCACCTGCAGTAGAAATGAGTCACCAAGAATTTCTGAAGGCAAAGGGAGCACGCACTGTGGTCAAAGGCGGTTCCAAAGCTGGAACGGATGCTCCTCGACTCGGTACTGTTACCCGTACCCAAGGTCGCTTCGCCGCTGTCTCGGGCGTTCCACGCGTGATGTGACCCGGCGCCAACAACGCCCGCCCACCATTGCTTCCGAGCCGCACGTTTAGACCGCGCGCGTCTCCTGATCGCGAACAGGATCAGGAAAAGCAAGAGCAAGCCAACTATAACGCCGACCACGGGACCCACAATGGAAGAGCTGTGGTGACCGCCCGAAGATGATCCCGGGTCGGAGGACCCACCGATCCCAGAACCGTTGGAAGAACCGCCGCCGCCGTTGGGTGAGGACGGAGTATTCGTGGGCAGGCCATTCGTATAAGTGACAGAGCCGATCACGGGGACGGTCTTGCCGTTCGTGACGACGTAGCTCGTAGAACCGGAAGGGGCGGGGGCAGCATTGCCTACGGGGCCAGTTTGAGCGGCAAGGACACCCTCTCCACCCGTCGGTGACCCCGTAGACTCCGAGCCGCCGCTCGAACCGTCGCTCGACCTTGTCTGAGAGGGGTTGGCGCCAGAAGGGTTGCTTCCACTTGTGCCGGCACTAGCGGACGAGCCAGCTTGGGAACCGCTCGGTTGCGAGGACCCCGAGTCTGCGGGAGGGTTGCCCGAGTCTGAGGGAGGAGAGCTGCCACTGGAACCAGAGTCGCCAGAGCCGCCTGACCCAGAACCCGAGCCAGAACCCGAGCCAGAACCCGAGCCAGAACCCGAGCCACCAGAGCTGGGATCTCCCGAACTGCTGCCTCCGCTGCTGCCATCGCCACCGCTGCTGCCATCTCCACCGCTGCTGCCATCTCCGCCGCTGCTGCCATCGCCACCGCTGCTGCCATCTCCACCACTGCTGCTGCCGCCACCGTTGTTGCTCGACCCACCGCCATCCCCAGACGAAGTCGTCGTGGCAGCAGGAGGAGCGGGGGTGGAAGTTGTGGGGGCGGCGGTAGGAGTAGAGGTGCCGGTCGTTGTGAACGTTTTACCGGCGATAATATACGTGAGGATGTTGTCTAGGATGGGTATATCGGGAAGAGGTATGGGGAGGTTGATCAGGGCTGGTTCTCGTTCCCCGAGCGATTGAAAGGTTTCACGCAGGGCGCGATGACGGGAGGCGCGGGCGTCCATAAAAGTAGAGCGCCGTTTACGAGACTAGACCCTGGATGTAACGGCAAACGAGTGTGGTAGTCGCAAGAGCGACAGTAGGGATCGGAACGAACAGTGGAGAAGAGAGAGTCAAGTGGAAAAACACCGGCTGCCGTGGCATTTGCAGCATATCGCTTGGAGCCAAAAGGGTTGAAAGAAGTTGATACTCCACCTTCCTATTCTGGATGTTATTTTGATCTCCTGAAATCTGATGCATGTAAATTCCCACAGGTCGACGGAAGGCGCGTTAATTCGTAACGTGGGAGGACGAGAATTAGCTGTAAAAATCCGGTATTGCAACTGCGCAACGATTTTTGTAATTGAGACTCGAAAGATACCGATCCATTCACAGACGGTAACCAAGGTAACATTCAATCGGGACATTGACAATGCAAACTTAAAAAAGGAGACCATTACTGGTCAAGACAAAGACGGAACAAGGGCACACCATTCAACCTTATACACGCTTGAGGCTGCTTGAGGAGGTGACTTGGCCCTTTTTAATCGTCCTGTCAGACGCCGAGCTCCACTATCCCACCCTCCTGAGAGCAGGAAACGAGAGCCTCTTGACTACCAACGACCATACGTGCTAAAATACAGCGTCCGAGGCAAGTCCGAAGGTCATTGGAAGGTTCGCAGAGCGGCATCAATCTCTAAAGCCCCGCTGGTCTTCCTGGTGATCGGCAATATCAGTTGATGCTCCACAGAGCGGGAAACGGCCGCAAGTGCCAAGAAGATTGTGGGAATGCCGATGAATCAGTGCGCAAGGGAGGGTACACTGGTACTGTCATTGCTGCACACAAGTGCTGAAAATACATAAGGAATATAATGTGAAGGAGTCTTAGGAAAGATATATACTTGCTGCAAGCAGGGCGTCGACGAGACGTGGAATGAGCGTGACAGCGCGCGGACAAGTTGGACAAGGATCCGTGTGGCTAGAATCGGGAGCACTGAGGCATGTGGAATTGGACGTACTGACACATCCACAGTGTGAGTCTACAGAGACCAGTCCTGCCAGCCGCGGGAATATACCTGCGAATCTGAACCCGAAATCCGATGGAGTCGTCCATACAATGCACGGAGAAAATCGAGGGCTGTTGAAACCGCTTGCACCAAGTCTGTCAAACGACACCCACAGGTCAAGATACGTGAAGCATTTGCTGTCCGAAAAGTTGACAAAGCCAGAGGATTCAGCAGGACGGACCAGCACCATCTGTCTGAATTCAGGCAAAGATTCGCGGGATAGCACGGCCCATTGGCATGTAGAAGCGATTACCGAATCAAAGCTTCCGTTGCGGCCAGTGGACGACGAATCCAGCTCGCAAGAAGAAAAAAATCGTGATGGGCGTGTCAGCAAACGGGATCATTGCCTATTTTGGGCCACTCGTCCAAAAAGCCAAATCGGGAAGGTCTTGACTCCTACGACCGTCGCCGTCATTGGCAAAATGCGGACGCCAGGACTTCCGACTGGCACGGAAAATATCGGAATCTGTGCAAATACGACTACCTGACCGTTGAACTTGCGTGAGGTTTGTGTTCGCGATTCCAATTTCTTACATGGGTCGGAAGGACGAGGCTGACAGATATGTCCACCTTTCCTTGCTTTATATGAGGTTTGAAGATGATCCATCCAATATGGGTGTGCCAGAAACCCTCGGTAGCGTTGTATGGGTCAAGTTTGGTGTCGGTGTACCTATGGTGCGCTCGATGTGCTCGGCTCCACCTGTGAATCATTTCAAGTCGAGCGCGTTGAAGAGAAAGAGGGTCACCATTTGATGGAGCCTTGCGCCGCCCCGGCACCTGCCATGGCAAGAAACCATTGTAAAACTGGGGAAGCTCGATAGGAGCGATGAGCCCAGTATCGATGGTATCCAGCCGTGGCCCGTGATACCTGGAATCTTCATTAATAAATTATTTCAGGCAAGAGCTCGACATCTACACACCGAAACCGGTGAGGTAGCGAAAGAAGACACATAACAAACCAGTCTCCCATCGCAGCTTCGTATAGCATGCACCCACGATGCCAAGCACGGGTACAAGGGCGAGGGCGAGGGCGCGATCCCAGTGCAACTCGCTTGCTAAATTTCGCCAGGTGATAGGCGATCGAGGTTTTGTGTTTCTGAGCAAGTAGGAGCCACGGCTTTCAGCAGTGTCCATGGGGAAGCTTCATGAGGGCTGAGGCGAAATTTATATCTGGGGCGATGTTCGGGAGCGATTTTCCGATTGGCAAGCGCGTTGGTATCCGCCCGAGGAGTTTATTGCTCTCTCGGGCTCACGGACACCTATAATGGTTGAAACGATAGTATCTTTGGCAAGGGCAAGTGAATGGCTACCCAGTGGACCGGCAGAGTACGAGTACTAAACGCTATCCGCCCAACAGTGTCCTGCAGCCCGATGATCCGCCGACGGCCGATCAGCGATGATGACCGATGATGGTAACCATCCACTTGACGTGGTCAGGCACTCAAGTCCATTGCCCGAGCCCTGACGCGTCCTCTCCGCCTCCCGACACCCCCGACGCGCGCGACGCGCTTGTTTGCATAAATTACTATTGTTTGTACTTAATCAATATATCCCATGGTGTTCCGAGTGTACCGGCCCGAGTCCTTGTCCCCCTTTCGGGCCCACGTAGTCGACCGCTCACCACGCCCCGTCTCCGTGAAATGGCGCACATCTTGGGCCATTTCGGCGAGATCCTTCCCAATATTCGCACGCCTCATTGATTTCAGCCAAATTGGTGACGGGACAGGATTCTCCAGCTGTCGCTGAAGCACGGCAACTCCGGCCTTGAGCTTGGTGAGGCGCTCGTTGAGCCATTCCCGAGTCTCTGCCATTTCCTGATAATTGTCAACTCAAGATCAATTTGAAAAAAGAAACACATACATCATCTGAATACTCATCAGGCTGGACCGGGGAAGTAGGGATGCACACCGCCCGTCTACGGGTGACGGCCGTCAAATTGACGGCACGAGACGGGTACGGGCCGTCAAATCAACGGCCGTCTTTTGACATCCGACCGGGCCCGACGGGTACGGGACGGCAAAAATGACGGGTACGGCCGTCAAAAGACGGGTCTCTTGTCAACCTCATCAAACCGCAGGCATTTTAATTCTATAGAAGAGGGATCCGCCACAGATGTGTTGTAAATGCCATTCCCTTTGATTCTGCTCAGCCAACAGCTATTCCACAGTCATTGACACTGGTTTGATGTGAATTTGATGTCAGAGATTCCATCAATCAGGCTTCAATCAGCAGATAAAGCAACGATAGAAGCCCCGGATCTGAAATAGGCGGGCATTTGGCGGGCATCATGAGTTACACGAGTCTCCCGATGACTGGCCCATCAAGTGCGCGCCCAAATTCCATCTGATCCGACCCACACGGACGCCAACCCGTAGACGGCCCGTCAATCTCGCAGATTGACGGGACGGACGGCAATGTTGCCGTCCCGTACCCGTCCCGTACATTTGTTTGATCAAGAGCCGGACGGGTACGGGTACGTACCCGTGTACGGACGGCCGTCAAACGGTTTGTGACGGGTACGGTGTGCATTCCTACGGGGAAGACGAACGTTGAGTCAACAGCAAGGCATCAACGGTGTCCTCCTCCATCGCATCCGAATCCGCATGCGGCTGGACTGAGGACGGAATGGGCGGGGGCGTAGTAAGGAGCGGCTCGGCTCGGCGTTTGCGCTTGCTCCCGCGTTGTGCAGGTGCGGCTGCATTTAAATCGGGAGTGATGAGTTGGATGGAATCCCCGTTCGACACTGAGCGCGTGATATCCGGCTCAGGCAGCTCGGATCCGTCCTTGAGTGTGAGTGATGGATGGTAGTAAAATGGGATAACGCGCCGGCGAACAACCTCTGTAAAGAAGTGAGGTGGGGGCGGCGCCACGGCTTGAACAAGGTGCTTGCACAGAATGTACGGGTTGTACTTCTGCTGCCCGCAATTGCAAGTCCAACGGGAAACATCGGTATCATAGGTGTGCGAGCCAAGTGCACGCTCCGAGAGCTTCTTCCAGTTGCGCTTGAAGGCAACTTGGAATGGAGTCAACTCGGGCGCACGCCCAGGGCGATAGGCTGGGTCGAAAATCTGCATCTTGGCGATGAAGGTGGGGAGAACCTCGGTGACGACCAGAAAGATGACTTGATCGAGCCGGGGATGGAGCAGAAACCGCAGAGTGTCGTGTTTGAGATAGCGGAAAAAGTTTTCCAGGCCCATGTTGGTGCGCCAGTGTCCGATCCGTTCAGGCTGAGTTGAGCGGGCCCAGAGTTTGTACTTCTCGGGACGGTACCAAGCCGTCCACATGTATGCCCAGACCTCGCGCAACCCGCGCTGATGGCAGAAGATGTACATGTCGTACACAGCGTCATGGTAAATTTGATCCTTGGTGCGCGCAGAGCCAAGGCGATCAGGAAGGAGGGGATGCTCGCAGAAATGACGAATGAACATGTGAAGGATTTGGGAGCGGTGGGCAGCAGGACAGAAGATATACTTCTTATCCTCGGCAAAGACAGTCTCCCCCGGCTCGAACCAGGAGTCAGGTCCGTCGAAACGGTCGATGGCATCGCGGTCGTCTATATCTCCCAAGTCGATGTCCACCCCCTCGAGCTCATCGTCGAGGGTGTCCATGAGAGTATCCAAATCACCGTTAGATGTGACCGGAGAGCGACCTTTTCCGTTAAGATTGATGACGAGTTTGGGACGTGCCGGCGCAGCCATCGTTTTACCGTTAAAATATATGTTTAGCCTCGGAATTGCTGACTGAGCAACTTGAAGACGTTCCTTGTAAAATGCCTCAGTGAGTTTATGAGTGGAGCCTGGAAGAACAAAGACTTACTGGTGTCTGCAATTCAGGGTCGAGCTGTGCGATCGGCACGAAAGTGCGATCAATCCAATCGAAACAACGGAACGCGGCGTTGCCATCGTAGGGTGCGGGTCTGCGTGCCAGAACACAAAGACGGCCCTTGACGATCCGAATTGCGTGCCAAAAGCAGACTTGATACTTCACGCCGGCTGGTATCTCTGCCAGCATGGCATTGATTTCGGTAATATCCTTGTCCGTAACGCACTGGTCGACATCGAGTTTATGGGTCACGACAAAGTGGCGCAGGCAGCGGCGGATGTAATCCTCCTTGGCATTGACCTCCGGATTCTTCGATTTGAGGAAGAGGAAGCCGAGTGGAACACCAGACCCATGTACTTCACCAAGAACGGCGTAGCACTCATAGCCAGACCGGTTCGTCTTAACTGTGGAGTTTAAGTCAGCCAATATTCTCAAAGAGAAGTAACAAATTGAATACATGTGGAGTCAAGCCCAATTTCGCGTATAATGCCGCGCCATTTATCAATAAGCGACGGGAGTGCAAAAGCAACTACGGTGCATCCATCATCTGGGTGCTCGGGCATGGAGATCTGCTCGAGCGGGAGGTCAGGGTGTCTGGTGTAGCGTTGGATGAGTTTAATAGCAGACTCCAGTTCGTCCTCGGCGATACGCCAGCGGGCCTGATGCTCCTTGAGGTGCAGATTGTAGATTGATTTTCGCTTGAAGTTCGGCTTGGGATGGAGGGGAAGAATCTTCGTCTTCCAAAGCTTGAATCAAAGTAATGAGAAGACGTTCATTTCCGGAACATCATAACTCACATCTGAAACCCGCATATCCGGGTTGTTCTTCACAATCTCCTTCACATCCGCCGGGATATCAATGCAGGTGTATGTTTCGTGGCAGAGGTGATCCTTTAACTGAACATAGACGTGCGCGTTGTCCGAGGCAGCCCAGATGTTCAACCAGCCATTACAGTTGTAGGTCTTCATCTGACCCTTGTCTCGGCGCTTGCCGAGGTTGTCTATCTTCTCGGGGGCTAGCTTCCGCGTGGAAGCTTGTGCGCAGTGGTAGGAAAAGCGAGAGTATCCGCCAGCGCCCTTGTAGCGACGTACACTGTGATAGCTTTTTTCAAACGTGATGAGATTGAGAATAAAACAAGAAGAAATGAACTCACGAGAAACGATAATCCGTCGCATCCCACATGAGTCCGGAGACTTCATCGGCCCGAGCTTTGCCAGCAGTGTCGGTAGATGAATGCGAGGTGTCGAGGATGACAGATACATTGCTGACATTGTCTTGGGTTGACAGGAATTCGGAGAGATCATCCGGTGTCAATGGTGAGAGACCGAGGAAGATGGACGCGTCGAAATTGGCACCGCCGTTGCCACGCGTGGTTTTTTTGGGATTCTCTTTGTCGGATTCGTCGTCGGTGTCAACGGGGGTGGTGGAGCGCGGCTGGCGCGCGTCGCGTTTGTGTTTTGCGATGCCATCTGCGCATTCACGGCAATTGATGGCGATTACGAGGCCGGAGGCATTGAAGGACGCCTTCCAGTACTCCATGGTGATCGGTTTGTGCTGTCGGCATTGGTTGCATTTACGAGAGTCGAGCTGAGAAGTCTCTACCATCTTGGGACTTGTCGGGACAGGGAAGCTGATGGTGAGACGCGTTTAGACAGATCACGTGTCTCAATCAACAAAAATACATAGCTACACTACTTGCCGATGCTCCTGACAGTTGCCATCAGCGCCTGATCGGCTGTCGGCGGATCATCGGGCTGCAGGACACTGTTGGGCGGATAGCGTTTAGTGGTACGAGTGCATCCAGGAGTTGGGACAACCGGAGAACCGAAAAACCGAAAAACCGGGATTTTGGTGATGGCGGTGTTTTGCCGTCCGGCACAAACAAATAGATCACCGATCAGATCACTACTCCTGACTCACTCGACGACACCCCGCCCGACGCCCGTTGTCTATGCCTGCCCCGCACCTAGCCACCCGACTCCCTCCCGACGTCTGTCGCCTGCGAGGCACCGCGACATGCTGCCGCCGCACAGCGACGATGGAGACCGACCGTGTGACGAGGTTGGGTAGGACTAAGCAGCAGAAGAGTCAAGACACGGCCAATGGACATTATCGCGATTAGATCATGTATTAGAGAATTAATCAATTCTTACTCTCGCCTCTCATGTTCTACTTCTGATTCTCTGGTACTCGAGGCGAACCACCTACACGGTTAGACCCCCTGCATGCCTGAACAAGCGTACAACTGTTCTCCGCATACGGGGCGCCTCGAAGGCCTCGTATACGGGTTACTATCTACTTCGTACCCGGGGTTCGAGCGCGTTTATTACGCTGCTGAACCTTTCCCGACCTCGCCCCGCTCGTTTCCCTACAAGCTCACCGAGGTCAACTTGCGCTTCAGTCACCGTGAAGCCTACGAATCCGCACCGCATCACAATGGAGCCCACTGCGAGGGCTTCACACGACTGAAGCCACTTCCGCGACGTATCTACGAAGCGGACCCCCTCCGAGTCGTATCTACGATTCAAGCGCATCTCTTGCTCGCTAGCATCCAGGAGCTGCGCCAGGATTCGCGTGTCGACAAGAAACGCGAAGTGCAGAATCTGCTGCTTGGTCTCGGCCCCGCGGCACTTTTGTACGAAGCACGTTACACACTTCATCTCTCTTTGGAGACGAATTGGGTGCACGCTTATCCACCCTACTGCTAGCTGTGTTAGCGCCGCTTATAGTGGCTGCTTCTAGTGCTAGCAAGTAGTAGGTCATTTCTCGAGCATGTACTTCCACTTTTCCCATTCTACATTCGCTCGCTCGACGTTCTACGTAGGATTTCTTTAACCTACCCTTTTCGTGCCCGTCGTGCTCCACTCTTGAAAAAGAAGAGTTGCGCTGGCAGAACAAAGTTTCGTTACTTATCCCCGAATCATCAAACTTTGCTTTTCTCTTGCTACCACCATGTCTACGCAATCTCACAAGCAGCAACTCCTCAAAAACAACCCACGCCGTCCTTCCGGCGGTCAACCTTCTCAAAATCAGAGCAAGAAGGGGGCGAGCGTGACCACACCGCGAACGCCTACATCTTCGCTCTCGACTCCCACCGCTGCTCCTGCGCGCAACGTGAATGCTTCGGAATCTTCCCTTCCCTCGCTTGGTCGAGCTGAACCTCGAATCCCGTCAGTACCTCTTCCTGGGCTGAGACCTCAGCGGCGAACGACTAGTGCTACGGTAGTCCCCAACAATGAGTATGAGGAGAGCGCGGCTCCAGCCGCGAACTCCGCTTATACCTCTGACAGGCCTAGCCCGGTTGAACGCGTTCCCGCGTCGCCGACTGGGTCTAGTCTCTCCCCCCTTCCTGAAGAGTACCGAGATCGAGATGACGACCAGGCACCACTTGAGGAGGATGATCCTCCTCAACCTGATACCGTCCTCTCTCATGAGAGTATAACAGCGGCTCTGGGACCAAAGGGTAAAGGACGACAGAGGGAGACTACCGAGGAGGATGAGGAATTCACGCGACTGTTCTCGCGACGAGGAGAGGTTATTCAGCTGTACATTGATGAACCCCTTTCCTCCACTGTCTTACGTCTTCATCCTCCATTCGACCCAGTTCAAGACGTCGATCCTCTCATGGATTACGGAGCCGTCGATGGCTTACTTACGGGTTACACGGCAGAGGCGTCCATGTACCTGAGGGATGCTATCATTCGTTATCAAGAACCTCACAACAACTTTGTCTGGACTGGTTCCTTGTCCGAAGCTATTGACGAGCTTGTGTCCATCGACGCGACGTCCATTATGGTCGCACTGCTGGAGAATCGTGAGGGGGTCAATTACTACGGACTGGGATTTGTCGAACTGGAGTCAATAGCCCATATCACCGTGGCCGTACAGCAAATCCTTGACGCGCTCTCGGCATTCTCATCTAAGCAACCCAAAGCACGATTTACCGTTGACCCTAACTACGGCTACTTGTGTCTACTGGAGGAGAATGAACATTCGGCCACTATCCGCATCCTTTTCTCCTCCCTTCAGCTGCGCCTCAAACGAGCAGATACTCATATACGCAAACAGTTGGCTAATCTTCGACGAATATGGACGAACGACGACGAAGGTACCCTCGGCTCCGTGAATTCGACGGTCACTGATGTACGACAATACTATGGAATGGTGTCCCCGAGGACGGAGCTCGCTCGCCTAGTGGCGCGTTCTGATTACGGGCAGCGCGCTGCTTGGGTTGACCCTCAAGCTCATCGCGACCTATTGGCCATTTTTCCTGCTGGCGAAATGCCTGCGCAATTTCCTTACCGTGCTCCGAGTCACGGTTTGGAAGGAGTTATCCCAACCATCAAGGAGCCCGAGCGACCTATTACCCCGGTGAGCGCGGCTCCGTCCGCTGCTGCTGGAAATAATGGGTTCCAGAGCCCTGGGGCAGGAACGGTTCGCTTTCAAACTCCACCACCTCCACCAATTTCGGCGTTGCTCCGTCCTACTGCTGTCAAGTCGTTACCAGGTGCAGGAAGGATACCCAACATGCATAACGTCGGACAACCGATCTCAAATACTGGGGGGCCATCGATGATGCATACAGGTTACGGATTCCGCGGCGTCATGCCTGCACCTCTACAAGCTCCTTCAGCAGCGCTAGGACTGCAGCTCAAGGCTACTTATACCACAACCAAGACGAATGATCCCCTTCTTGTCCAGACACCCGTGAATTCTTCCAAGGTGCCACCATCCGGACCACCTAATGCGCCATCTCCAAACCATCCATCAAATTATCCTGGCTCGTCTGGAGGAGGAGGCGGAGGTTGGGGACAGGGTGGCGGTAGTGGGAGAGGATTTCCAGGGGGAGGTGGATATCCTGGAGGCGGCGGAATGGGGGGCGGTCGAGGAGGAGGACATCCAACAGGAGGCGGCGGTGGCCCTGGAGGTGGTAGTCCAAGCGGCGGTGGTCCAGGAGGTGGTAATCCAGGCGGCAACCCGGGTGGTCATCCCGGTGGACCTCCAGGTGGAGCTGGAGGTGGCGGAGGTGGAGGAAATGGCCCTGGTCCTATGGCGAACGCGGGTTCTGATCCTGCAGGCGCCGACCAGTGGCAATTGAATCACAAACTTCAACTATCCGTCATTCCCTCGTGGGACGGAGGACCAATTACAGTCTTTGACTACGTCATCCGCATGGACGCATTGGCGCTTCTCAGCCCGCGTATGGCGGTGGGAATAGCTCAATTGGCTTCCTCGAAGTTCACGGGACGAGCTGAGAACTGGTGGATTGCCCTTCCTCCCGCTGCTCAAGAGTTCTATTCTGCCGGATGGGTCTATTTGCTGGATGGCATACGCCGACAATTCCTCACGCCGAGATGGCTTCTTGATCGAACTAAGGAGTTTGAGCAGATGCGTTTCCGTCAGAGAGGTCACGAGAAGGAGGAACCCATCGATTTCTTCCAACGGCGTATCAAGTACTTGTCCTTCCTTTTTGATGATCAAAATACCGATGGTCCTGCTATGGTTGCTCGAGCCGTTCGAACTCAACCACCTGTTTGGGCTAAGGATATCAATGAGATGACTTGTCCGACACTTGCCGATCTACAAGCTATGGCTGAGCACGCTTGTGAATCTCTCCTATCCGCCTGGAATAACGACCTGAAGTTATCTGCCATCCTGGAAAGTCAAGCGCCGAATGGCGCTCGCTCTCAATCCAGAACGCGTTTCCGTCGCCGATCAGTTCATGTGGCTGAACGAGAGGAAGATTCGGATGTGGAGGAGAATCACCAGATTGAGGAATTGCAGGAGGAAGCGGAACCAGAAGCTCTGGCCGTCTCCAGCGGTAGGGGAGAGCGCGACAGAAGTCGCGGCACTCCTCGATCGTGGAATTCATCTCCTGTCAAGACAAACCCGAGTCCTTGGCCTGCGGGGAAGAAGGTTGACGGGTACGAGTTCAAGCGGGATGATTCGGTTGTCAGCCCACGCCCTCCAAACGGTGAATGCTATATTTGCACCAGTCCCAAGCATATCGCCCGGCAGTGTCCACATTACAGTCGATGGAGCGCGCTTCGTAGCGCGAACCTGATTCATGTGGATAGAGATATTGCGGAGGAGGAAGCCGAAACGAGGGCGTATGTAGCCATGCTTGTTGAGTCCAAATCCAATGAAGCCAGTTCATCTTACCTCGTCCCCGATCCTGAGCCCGCCGAAGCGAAGCGCGAAATCTTCGTTGTTGAGGCGCTAACTACGGGCGCTCTGGCTGCGCATGTCGAGCGTTCGCCCCATAATCGAAACACCAGGAGACGGGAGCATTTCGAGGAGAAGAAAAGGAACAAACAGCCCAAAGGCAAAGACAAAGACACCTCTGGATCATCCGCTCCTCCCTTGCCACGTAAAATTGTCCGCAAGCAAGCTCAAGTAGCCGAATTAATTGTCGAGCAACTGGAATCCGGCGAAGAGGTGTTGAGAGCCCGCAAGACAAGGCATTTGCCAGACGGCCTGGGTTCGTTAGGTTCGCGAGCGCTACACGTCCTACTTCGAGCTGGTTCCTTAGACGCGGAGCCGATCAAAGGACGTCTTGATTCCGGTTCCGACATCACGCTCATGTCCGAGGACTTCTGGGAGACTTTGAAGAATTGTCCCAAGCCACGGGAGGGGATACGGATGAAGCTGTACCATCTGACGGGGTCGGCACGGGTGCTGGGATACGTTATAATCCAAATCTACATGACTACCAAGGAGGGGAAGAATGTGAGCTTTGAGACAGAGGCATACGTGGTTCGCAACATGCGTGTACCTCTGCTGCTTGGCGAGGATTTTCAAACGACCTATGAGTTGGGCGTTCAGCGCTGGTCTTCGGGCCATAGCGAAGTACGTATTGGAAAGACAGCACACGTCATTCCGGCCTCTTCAACACAAGCGGTGGACTTAGGATTCGAAATTCGTCATGCCAGCCTAGCGAAGTCCATGAAGCGTCTTCTCCCTGGAGTTTGGAGGAAGACGTATCAGCGTTCCAAGGCTCGAATCCGTAGGGAAGGAAAGACCGAGAACCCTCCCGTGCTGGCTGAGCAAGATGTATTGATTGCTCCAGGGGCGGTCCATAATGTTCGTGTAACGAGCGCCTTTGAAGGAAGGGAAGAGTGGATGGTTGAGACAGTTGTTGTTGCAATGGAGGATGAGAGTGTCCTTGCAGCGCCCACTACCTTTATCAATTCAGCTCACCCGTTCCTTCCCGTGGCCAATACAAGCACTAGACCCTGGTACATCCGTGCTGGCGATGTTGTAGGGAAGCTTATCGACCCTTCCACATATGCGGATAAACCCAAGACGGAGGAAGAAGCAGAAAGATATGCTGCTTCTGCCGAGTCCCTAGCGCGAGTCATCCAAGAGACAGTCAAAGCTCAGGAAACAGATAGTCGGTCCTGTCGCGCTAACCATAGCGAGGAGGATAGACTTGACCATGATGATATGTGGGGACCAAAGACTACCGCGTTACCGGGAGAGTTTGAAGATCTCGGTGATTCAGTCGATGTGACGCAATTGGTCAATCTGGGACCGGACATTCCGGACCATATCCAACCTGATCTGGAGGAGGTCTTGCGCCGAAATCAAGCGGCTTTCGGAGCGGGGGGCCGGTTGGGACGTGTAGAAAAGAAGGCGTCTATTCCGCTCAAACCAGGTGTACAACCTATATCTATACCCATGTATGCAGCTTCTCCTGCCAAGAGAGCTGTTATCGACAAGCAGATGGATACCTGGTTTGAGCGTGAAGTCATTGAGCCGTCCACCAGCCCATGGGGATTCCCTTGCGTCGTAGTCTACCGCAATGGGAAACCTCGTCTGGCTGTGGATTACCGTAAACTCAATGCGCAGACGGTCCCCGACGAATTTCCTATTCCACGCCAGTCCGAGATCATACAAGCCTTATCGGGAGCGCAAGTGCTGTCCTCGTTCGATGCCCTAGCTGGCTTTAACCAAGTCAGTATGGAGGACTCGGATAAGGAAAAGACAGCCTTCCGTTCACACCGCGGTCTCTGGCAATTTCGACGAATGCCTTTTGGACTTCGCAACGGTCCTTCAATTTTCCAGCGCATTATGCAAGGCGTGCTAGCTCCTTACCTCTGGATTTTCACTCTTGTGTACGTCGACGATATAGTGGTCTACTCCCGTACATGGGAGGAGCACCTTCGACATCTTGATACGGTCCTAAGCGCCATAATGGCTGCTGGGATCACTCTTGAGCCGAAAAAGTGTTTCGTCGGCTACTCATCCATCCTACTCTTGGGACAGAAAGTATCTCGCCTCGGCCTCTCCACTCACAAGGAGAAAGTTGCTGCCATCCAAGAACTAGCACGCCCTACTTCTGTCCATGATCTTCAAAAATTTCTGGGCATGATAAATTATTTCTCCTCTTACATTCCATTCTATGCATTTATCGTCAAACCTCTCTGCAATCTACTATCCAAAGGAGTACGCTGGGACTGGCGTGCCGAACACGAACTTGCTTTTCAACAAGCAAAGGACGCTCTTTCCGAGACTCCAGTGCTTGGGCATCCCATACCGGGAAGCCCCTATCGTCTGTACACTGACGCGTCCGACTATGCCATCGGAGCCAGTCTGCAACAAGTACAACCTATCAAGGTGGGGGACCTGAAGGGTACCTCGGCGTACTCCAAGATCGAAACAGCTTGGAACAGTGGCCTACCGGTTCCCTGCATCGTAACCTCTCTCGCCAAGGAAGTTAAAGAGACCGCTGCTCCTGACTCCTGGGCTGAATCCCTCGACGAAACTATTGTTCACGTCGAGCGCGTTATATGCTATTGGAGCCGTAGTCTTCGATCGGCTGAACGAAACTACAGCGTGACGGAGAGAGAGGCTTTGGGTGCAAAGGAGGCCTTGGTCCGATTCCAACCTTTTATCGAGGGGGAATCTGTTATTCTGGTCACTGACCATTCTGCTTTGCAATGGGCACGAGTCTATGAAAATACGAACCGACGCCTGGCGGCCTGGGGTGCGGTGTTTGCTGCATATCCCGGATTGCAGATTGTGCACCGGCCGGGCAGAGTACACTCTAATGTTGACCCTTTATCAAGACTCCCGCGGATACCAGCCCATGACTCACCTATCCTGGACGAACTCATTACCATTACTCCGGATGGGGAGAAGGTAGCAAGTGCGCAGCGCTTGGAAGAGCGAAGCGCGTTTGCACCAGCCAAGAAGGCCGCTTTTACAGCCATCTTGTGGTGGGAAGATGTGGTCGAGACACAGGCTTTTCCTGTACAGACACGCCGTCAGAAAGCGAGGGAGGAAGCGGCGGAGGCTCGGCAATCCGAAGAACAGGACGGTCGTCTAGCAGACTACGTTACGGAGAAAAGGGATGAACGGAGCGCGTCCCCGGACGCTGCATCGTCTAGTTCCGAAACTCCGTCACCAGTTGTCAATGATTTACCATTTCCTGAAGCAGACGGATGGACATATCCTCCAGGTGCCAAACCTGTCAGCGATTACGGTGAAGACTGGAATAAAAGAGCTCATCTGCTTATTTCCATGTCACCCTCGGTTGCCCGATCTTTCCGTGAAGGCTACGTCAAAGACGCCTACTTCCATGATCGCTATTTTACGGAGGAGGCCTCGAGCCCCGAGAAGATCTTAACCCCATCTCGCTTCCAGAAAGGGAAAGAGGGCATGTTGTATTTCATAGACGCAGACTGGAATACTCGTCTGTGCGTCCCGAAAAGCCAAGTTAATTTTGTGCTACAATGGATACATGAATCACCGCACGAGTCCGCCCACGCAGGTCCTTGGAAATTCCTAGCCCGTCTACGCGAGTTATTCTTCTGGCCTTCAATGAACAAGGACGTGGAACACTTCACCAGAACCTGTGATGTGTGCCAGAAAATCAAGACGGACCATCGTCGGAAGATGGGAGGACTGAGACCCGCTCATATCCCCAAACGTCCTTTCGCTACGGTCTCGTTGGACTTGATCACAGGTCTGCCACCTTCTGGAGATGAGAAATTCACGGCGATCCTTGCCATTGTGGACAAACTTACCAAATTTGCCATTCTCATTCCGACCTACACTCAGCTGTCGCAGGAAGGCTTTGCCAAACTCTTTGTTGACCACGTTGTTAACAAGTACGGAATGCCTGAGCGAATTATTGCTGATCGCGACAAACGCTGGGCTACTGCCTTCTGGAAGTCAGTTGTTCTCCAATATGGGAGTGTCATGGCGCTGTCCACGGCGCATCACCCTCAAACGGACGGCCAAACGGAAGTGCTCAATGCGGTGATCGAACAGATGCTTCGTGCCTACGTTGCGTCAGATCGGACTGCATGGGCAAGGTGGTTGGGAGAAATTGGATTCGCTTACAACTCCAATGTCCATGCTTCGACGGGGTATACACCTCACTTTCTACTCCTCGGGTACGAGCCTCGCAGCGAAGTGGGTTTACTTGTTCCTGGAACAGACCCTGTCGCACGTCCGTTCTTGCCAAGTCATAAGGGGGAGAATTTTGTCGAAGCGCTGCAGGCTCATCGCCAAGCTGCTCGAGATGCTCTCGCCTTAGCCCAAGAACGGCAGGCCAAAGCATACAACAAGCATCGCCGCCCTGTCGAGTCCATTGAGGAGGGCGATCTAGTACTGATCAACCCGCATTCCTTGGAGTTGGTTGACGTGGAGGGTACCGGCAAGAAGCTGATTCAAAGAACGATAGGCCCCTTCGAGGTTATGGAGAAGATTAATCCTATGGTGTATCGCTTAAGATTACCGGACACTTACCCCATGCACCCTGTCTTCAACCTGGAACATCTCCGCAAATACCACTCCTCAGCTTCGTCCTTCGGGTCCAGAACAACATTACCTGATACTCGCGACTACATGCAAGCATCCGAAGAGTATGTGGTGGAGGCTATCCTGGGCCACACGATCAAGAAACGGAAGAACGGCAACCAGCGCATGTACCTTGTGCGTTGGGAAGGATATGATGTTGCCGATGACTCTTGGGTGTCCGAGTACGACCTGCGTAATGCCCCCGCTCTTAAACGAGCGTACCACCGTGTCCACAATTTGGATTGAGCGGAGCTATTTTGCTTCCGTTCCGTGTGCCGGTGGCTGTACCGTGTAAATGTAGATCTTACGTACTGTAGCGTTAGCCTTCAAATCTCTTTTGTCCCGAACTCTTTTGTTTGAGCAGCGCGTCTGAAGATCGCGAAGCTTTTGAACGAAAGTTGGCCTGGCTGGAGTTGAAGCTTTGCCCACTGTCCGAAGAGGTTCGCGCGAGAAATCGCAGCGTCTTCTGAGACTAAGTGCGTACGAACAGACGAGTCACTTGCTTTTGCATTGGAGAGTTCGCGCGAGAAATCGCTGCGTCTTCGGTGACTGTCTTACCGCTATTCTTACATGGAGAAACGTACGCTAGTCTACGAGAGCGGACGACGGAGCTGTCTGTCCGGCTATTACACCCTTCCTACGTTCCCTAGTGGTCTCAGCTGGGATTTGCCAGCGCTCCCCGCAGCCTCGTACCGAAATGTCTATACAGGAGGCAGGCACTTACTCCTCTGGTCCCCAAACTCTTCGCAAATTCCCTTCCTGCCTGGAATCCCCCCTTTCAACTTGAATCGTTCCATCCCTCCTGCACTCAGTGCCAGACGATACAACGGTAGCTATGGGCGATTCGACCCATCCGTGAACCCGCAGTTCGTTAATATGGGCCGTCCTTTTTGGCCTTTCATACGGAGGGAGAATCGAGTGCAGGACGACGACCCTCTAGTTGTGGTCTTCCGTCCGTTTGTCGAGCATTGGAATGACGAGGGCCTCTACTCTCGTCGAGGAAGCCTCAACACTTCGTTCATCGACAACCTCCGGCTTGCGCAACGCGTGCTAGACGCACGGATGACAGAGTTTCAAGCTTCTTTTCGACCTAGTTCTTCTACCTGGGCAAGTCGCCCCCGTGCCAATGCTGCGCAAATCTTCGATCTTGCCCAAGTACAAATGTGGGAGAATGCCGTCGATTATGGAGTGGCGTTGCAACGTACTCTGAAGGAAATGGAGGCGTGGGTTGCCTGGAGAAGGGCCGTAGCGGAACAAGCACGGTTGACACAGCATGAACGTCTGGAACGAATCGGAGCAGCCAATGATGATTGGATGGGGTGCTGGATCAACGAGTTGCCCGAAGACCTTGGCCTCAACTTCCTCGCTGCATGTGTTCCATGTTTTGTGGTACACGAGTACGAAATCGACGAGGACTTACTGCCTGGAGTCGAGTTCGCAAATTTACTCACTGGTACCGAGGTGGAGCACTCTCTTTCCGACTCAAATCCGTACCAGGCTATCGCAAGACGCCGCGCCGTGTTAGACTCACTTGTTCCTAACGATCCATATGGCGTCGTCACTCCCTCTACTTCCGACGATTGTCGTCGCTCCTCTCTCGCATATCAAAGACGGCAATTGTCCACCAAGGAGACCGCGAGAGCCGAACTAGCAACCAGCCCTGGATTCGATGAGTCGATGGGAGAAGGGTCGGCAGCGGCAGAAGATCCCACCATTACAACGGTTAACCGCCCAGTCCATTGGATCGAGCCGCCGCCGGTGCAACGTCCTCCCCAGATAGGAAAATGGGAGAAGTTTGAATTGGAGGAGGTGGGAGGTCGTCCGGGATGGATTTTCCGAGGCAGGAATTATGACGTCGAAGCTGAGAACGAGTGGTTCGACCGTTCTCGAAAGAGACGTCTCTTCATGGGGCCGTTAACTCTTCCGGAAGGAGTGTTCAACGCAGAAGTTTTTGGAGCGCCAGTCCCGGACTTCCCATTCTGGTTCCCTGGAGACGGTCGAGGGTTTTTACCGGCACCCAGATCGACGTGGATGTACCAGCGTGCGGAACCGCGAGCGAGTGACGTAGGCAGACGCGCCGTACTGCCGTTATCACTACCAAGGGAAGTCGAAGAAGAGAAACTGGTCAAGAAGGATAAAGGAAAAGGAAAGGCCATTGAGAGTGACGAGGAAGAAGATGAGTTTGAAGGGATGGAAGTGGATGAACCAAGGATACAAGATGTTCCATCCCCGGTTGTGGTATTGGACAACGTGGACGATGGACTGAGCGCAGCTACATTCTATGCCGCGATCGGTCCCTTCCTACAAACCATGCGTTCTCATCCTATCGCGATCACTCGGGCTCGGGGAAGAATGTGGATCCAATTACCCAATATTGAAGAGGCTCGACGTGCGTATGGAGTTTTCCTCGTCAAGGGACCAGCGCGCCCCTCCGATAATTTGGCGGTGGAATATGCGCCGCTTGGGGATTTTGAGGAGGCACGGAGGTATAGCCAAGACTGCTGGGACGTCAGTATGGAGCAGAACGGAGACGTGGGCATGGGACAATTAGCAGCTGAGGATTCTCACCCATTGGTGTCAGAAGAGGGACGGAGCATACCCGCCGAAGCAGAGATGTCTTCTGAAATGGAAGAAGGATCTCACGAGACCAAGAAGAGTGTCGTAGCGCAGCCTGCCTTGATTGGCACCGCAGCAGCTGATGCAGCTTCCATGTCACCTCCACCGCCGGTCCATTCCCTTCCAGAGTCCTCGAGCGCTGAACCGCATAACCATCATAGTCTTCAGTCCGCAGTGTTGGACAATGTCTTACCTCCACCCTCCCTTTCTTCCGAAATTCCAACGGTCTCTCCGAGCGCGTACAATCGACAACCTTTGGAACCTCGCCTCAGTGATCAGACCGACCCAGCACACCGCTCTTTACTAGAACGCTTGTCAGAAGAAGCCCCGCGCATCTTGATATCTATCCCCGCGTCGCGCTCACTGCTAGAACGAATGTCAGCATCATGCCTGAGTGGAAGCGAAGCACCACCGTCTCTCCTGGATCGACTCTCCGATACTGGGTTACTTCACCCAAGGCCTTTGGAGAGTAGTCAGACGGGTCCGCGTATTCCCCACGTTCCTTTGGCGGCGCGATTGTCATCCCCGTCCGAAGCCACTCCTCTCGACTTGTCGGATAGCTCGGATGATAGTTCTGAAGATGATATGCCGCCGGAGGAACCACCCACGGGAAGTAAGAAGAAGAAGCAGCGGAAGAAGAAGAAGAAGAAGTCCGGAGAGAAAAAGCGAGGCGCTCGGGGAGGTCGTAGAGAAAAAGAGAGGAAGCGCAGGAAGGCAGATCAAGCCGCTACGTTGGCGTCGGAACAGATAGATGTCGAGAAGCAAACTTCGGCGTTGACGCCACCGGACGCCCCCGATACGATCGTTACAGCGCTTAATGAGGGCACTTCTGCTTCACACGTAGCAGCGAATACGAGACGTTATTGGGAGGAGGATGAGTCCATTCCGTTGTACGCATGGTTCGAGGAGGATTTTCCAGAAGAGATGATGGAGGCAACAGAGGGATAATGTTCCACTAGCCGTGGGGGGGCTCTGTGACGAGGTTGGGTAGGACTAAGCAGCAGAAGAGTCAAGACACGGCCAATGGACATTATCGCGATTAGATCATGTATTAGAGAATTAATCAATTCTTACTCTCGCCTCTCATGTTCTACTTCTGATTCTCTGGTACTCGAGGCGAACCACCTACACGGTTAGACCCCCTGCATGCCTGAACAAGCGTACAACTGTTCTCCGCATACGGGGCGCCTCGAAGGCCTCGTATACGGGTTACTATCTACTTCGTACCCGGGGTTCGAGCGCGTTTATTACGCTGCTGAACCTTTCCCGACCTCGCCCCGCTCGTTTCCCTACAAGCTCACCGAGGTCAACTTGCGCTTCAGTCACCGTGAAGCCTACGAATCCGCACCGCATCACAGACCGTCGTAAATCGTTGCATCAACGGGCCATACTTATTTCAAGACCCACACGTTGCCGCAGGCCCACAACAGCCATTCAACTTATTGGAAGAGCGGTGGGACCATTGCAAGGGTTGAGGGAGGAGCACAGAAGAAGAGAAACAATCGTGGGCCATGGCGAGGCTCACCCGCACTCGTGAGTCGCTATTCTTCGCCCAAGCACGCACACTAGGATCCTTCCCGCCGAGTGCGCCTTCAGGTCCTTTCGCACAGCGTCTCCAACCCCTTCAAGACCCACCAGACCTCCTTCACTTCCGTGACTGACGTGCTCCTGGCCCCGCCGTCGCGTCGCGCGCTCTTCAAGTACATACCTTGCCCTCCCCATCAAGTTCCGCCATATCCGTTCGCCTTGCACCCACCTCCACGCCCGCTCGGGCCGCTCCCACCATGTCATGTCCAGGCGGCCGACCCCACCCTGCCCTCCCGCCGTTTGCCTGCTTATTCACACAGTCACACTGGCAGTAGATACGACTCGGACATACTTACATATAATGTGACTATTGTGAATGAAATTACATGGTATTGAGCTTGTATTAAGCATGCATTAACCAAGGAGAGAGAGAGAGTGAATGGTGACCGTCCGACGAGGGGGCATTGTTGTTGGCCGTGATGGCAGCCGCAGCGGCACATCACCGCAGCACAGCCATCAAATCGTCGGTGTTACGGTTGTTCCAACTCCCGAATTTTGTGCAGAGTACTAGGCAGATGTACAAACTTGGAACCCAAGCTTTGGGAAACCCGAGTGGTCGTGTCCGTGGTCGGAGAATGCCTGGATGCCAGTGGGAGTTAACGGTAGTACACACCCGTAGTAGTGTAACGGGCCCGGCTCGGCCTGAAAGCCCGGGCTTGGGCCCGGCTTGGGTGGGCTCGGGCTCCAAATTCTCCAGGCCCGAGCCCGAGCCGTCGACAAGCCGAGCCAGGCCCCAAGCCGCGGCCTGAGCCCGGGCTTGGCACAACCGTCAACAAAAACCCGCGGTGCCGTCAGATTTTTCCGTTCCTGATTTGTATTTGTCAGAAATAATGGTAAGAGCAGAATTCGAGCACTTGTTGCCTTGTAATTGTCTTAAACGAACATCTCTTTGCTTGCACGATATGACCGGATCTTGCCGAGGTGCGATTTCACAAATCTGCCACAAATCTGCCACAAATCTGCAATGTTGACACGGCAGGCATTGACATCAGTATGATATGCGGTACTCGGCAGACAACTCTGACACCAGTTGCATCAAATATCAGTACCGGCAGCCAGGCCCGGGCCTGGCGAGCTCCGCAGGGCCTGAGATTGTCGAAGCCCGAGCCCTAGGCCCACCCAAGCCGGACACAGGGCCCGGCTCGGCTTCACTAAGCCCCGGCCCGGCTTGGTCGGGCCTGGCGGCCCAGGCCGAGCCTTTTACATCACTACACACCCGGGAAGGTCTTTCAGTTCCTCAAAGCAGAGTGCATACTAAGTATTATAGTATAGGACGTCGACGTCCGAGGCTGCGAGCTGCGTACGTCCAGGTGGCAGGTCGATTTCGCCACAGATTCTACTTACTCCAACTTTTCCAGCCTCGGCGAAAGGCAATTATTTTGCGATGGCGACTTCCAGCGCTGTGCCTGGAACAGTGGAAGGAAAAGCTTGATGACACGGTTGAAGAGACGAGATGTGGCTGTACACGCGGGTTGATCCGCACTTCTGCTTTCCCTCCACCGTGACCAACCCAAGCGTCTGGCACTTCCTGCCGGTTATATAATGGAACTTCTGGCCGCGTTTTTATTGTGCTGCATCTTCTCTCTAGTGGTGGGTGGGACAGCTTCTTCAATCTTGCATTTCTCACCCGACGCGCGATTGAATTGAATTATCTCTCCAAGATCCATCTCACTCCCTCCACTGACGCCCAACGAGTCACCTGTCATGTTGCCCAGCGCTTACAGCCCATATTTTATTCAATGTCTCTCATAAATAAAAAGCTATCCTCCTCGATCCCGGTTTGCAAATTTGACTGGGAGAAACCCGGCGATCGCACTGCTTCTCGACTGCAACAACAGTTTCAACAGCAAGATTCAACGCAACGAATGTAAACCAAGGAAATCAACTGGGACTCTGGAAGTCCCACATGGATTGAAGAATCTGCCCACTTTATCGGCGTGTAAGCACTCGACCAAGTTGACGATCTGAACGCACTCACACGAGCTCTTGAATGACCTCTGGGATGGCCTGGAGTCCAAAACGGCGGCGATTCGTATGGGGGACGTGATCTACAAGAACTTGGATCTGCATAGAGGAATCATATCGACGCGAGACATACAAATGCAAGAGGGGTCAATGGTCGGAAGCACCTCTTGGGTTTCTCTCATCTGGGCCGATATCTTGCGTTGGTGGTCCTTTTCCGCGATGACCTTCAGGAGCAAAACGTTTGGCATTGAACCCCCTTGTAGGATGATTGAATACGAGCTTACCAATATCTCAGTCCGTATTCCCCGCACGTCGTCCGCACATTCGTCGATACGGCGTCCCATCTCCCATTGGGTTCGGAACCACTCCATCCAGTTTTCCATCTCGCCTGCTTCGTGCAGTTTCTCCTTGATCTTGGACGCCGAATGCTGAGCTCTAGAAGAGAATCCATCAAAACGGTGAGCAATGTTGGTCAGTGATGCCGTGTACTGAAGAAACCGCTGCTCTGGCGCCGTCAACGCCATCATGGCCACCCTCGTGCAATCCGATTTGGTGGCCTCCAAAATCTGCGATGTGGAGTCGATGGCATTGACGAGTCGGCCTAATTTCTCTGCCGGCCAAAATTGTCGGTGACCAAAGAAGATCATTGCCCATGTGACGACAAGGGCAAGACCAGTCCAGGAGAGCCCAGTGTAGTAGTAGATGATAGGGACTGGAAGCAAGCGCAGCACCCAGAAAACAGCGAACGATTTGAAGTAGGATGCGTAGTCGGACATGGTTTGGAGATTGAGACCTGAGGTTCGATCTAGATATGTAGATTCCATGGCCTTTTATTGGCCTTTTATAACCCGGATTGAAAACCAAATCGCAGTGTTAGGTTGTGTTATGTTAACGGTTTTGTTTTCAAAGCAAACGAAAGAAGCATGATACCTTTCATTACTTTTGAAAACACCTTTCGTTACCATTACCTTGGAAAACAAAAATTGCGAACATAATACTGCCTTTGCCCCAGTATGGAAATCCCACTGTGATCAACACTGCTATCATAGTGTTGGATACAATATCTATCGATGCAAGCATGCTGCACCGTTCCCCGACTCTGGTTTCACGTCGGATCAGTGCGGCGCATCGCGGAGAGTTGACTGCGTTGATATAGACATTTGCCGATCTAGTGCCGGCGGTGATATCAACAATTGTTCTTCAGCGGATCAAGTCGCCTGTCATATGTTTACTAGTCTCACGTACTCAGACTCTCAACAGACTCTAGTTGATCTGACGTTACTAATAGTAAGTAGATCAAGATGTGGCTGTACATGCGGGTTGATCCGCACCTCCACCAGCCCTCCACGACGTTCAAGAGCGTCTGGCACTTCCGGCTGGTGATATATCCCGTGCCTCGAGCTCTGGTGCCCCGAGTCTCAAGTCTCCGATCGCCCAAGCTGTTACTACCAATGGAACTTCTGCCGCGTTTTCTTTGTGCTGCATCTGCTCAGTGCTCTTTGGTGGTAGGCCAGCTTCAAAACTAATTGCATCGCTGGGATTTCGACCTGGATGCACGATTGAATTGCCTCTCTAAGATCCATCTCACAGTTCACTCCCTCGACTGACGCCCAATAAGTCACCTGTCATGTTGCCCAGCGCCTACAGCCCATGATTTCGTTCGGCGTTTCTCATACATGATACAGGTCGCATATACAGGCTGCTTTCAAGATCGGCGCATTCTTACAATCAGACGGACAAGACTTGGACTACGAAAAGCTATCCTCGAAAATGACTGGGAGAAACCCGATCGCACTGTTTCTCGACTGCAACACCAGCGCATCTGAGCCTCACCACCAGCAGCGACGCGAAGACAGCTAACGAGACATATAGATATTACAGACAACAAAACAGTTTCGACAGCAAGATTCAACGCAACGAATGTAAACCAAGGAAATCAACTCTGGAAGTCCCACATGGATTGAAGAATCTTCCCACTTTATTGACTCGTAAGTACTCGACCAAGTTGACGATGTGAACGCACTCACACGAGCTCCTGAAGGACCTCTGGGATGGCCTGCAGCCCAAAACGACGGCGATTTGTACGCGCTACAAAGACATTTTAGGTGGGGATAGAGAAGAATTCAACCCAGGCGATACATACGGACGCTAGAAGGGTCGATCGTCGGAAGCACCTCTTGGCTCTCCTTGATCTCCTCTGATATCTTGCGTTGGTGGTCCTTTTCCGCGATGACCTTTAGGGAGCGAAGCGTTCATCGACCGTCTTGTAGCATGATCGAAGACGAGCTCACCAATATCTCAGTCCGTATTCCCCGCACATCGTCCACACATTGGTCGATGCGGCGTCCCATCTCCCGGCTGGCTCGGAACCACTCCATCCAAGTCTCTTTCTCGTTCATTGTGAGCATTAGCTCCTTGATTTCGGACGCCGAACGCCGAGCTCTAAAAAAATCCATGATCAGGGCAAAACGAGGTGAAAGTAACGATGCCGCCGCGTACTTTAGAAACCGCTGCTCTGGCGCCGCCAACGCCATCATGGCCACCCTCGTGCAATCCGACTTGGTGGCCTTGAAAATCTGCGACGTATAGTGGATGGTGTCAAAGAGTCGCCCCAATTTTTCTGGCAGCCAAAATTGTCGGTGGCCAACGAAGATGATCGTCCATGTTACACCGAAGGCAAGTCCGGTATAGAACAGTCCGGCGGAGGAGATGATAGCGGCTGGAAGGAGAGGCGCCCAGAAAATGGCAAATGATTTCAAGGAGGATGTGTAGTCGGACATGGTTTGGAGATTGAGACGCGTGAGGTTCGATCTAAGTATGTAAGGCCTTTAAGAACCTGGATTAACAACAATTGCGCTGTCCCTGTCCCACGCCTTGTGGGGACGTCAGATCGACACTGCCTTTGTCCCAGTATGGAAATACTGGTTCTTCGGGAAGCGTCCTGAAACGGGCCGTGATTAAGCAGTGAAGCTGCTCCCTATCGCTTAATTTTGGCTTTGAATGCGAGAAAGACACGGCAGAGCAATCAAAATGGTTCAGCACTCAACAGAGGAGCGGGATAATTCTCTTGAGAACCCGGGGTCCAGTGAGAAACCCACTCTTGAGTCTTATGTGGAAACCCCATGTCAATAAAAGATTTCAACGGGGGTTTCTTGATTTGGATCAATTTTGATTGCCACTGATACGGCCAGCGGCATGTCCCGGCAAACATTCCAACATGACCAGCAGGTCGTTGATGCTAGGCGTCGGGAGGCGTCGAGGATTTTATGAGGAACAAAAATTTTAATGAGAGTAAACTACACGGTGTAAATACTGATGAGCGAGACCGGGAGCGCGGAGGTCGAAAAAAGAGAACGGCGGGTGTTGCGGCGAGGTCATAGCTCGGCACGATGATGGACAGTCGAGTCGGAGCGACTGACGAGCGACTGGGGGTGAGGGGGAGGGCGCAAGACGTTATTGCGAGCGACACTCGTCGTCTGTGATGGTGAGCAGGCAGGGTGTGACACCTAGAAAGGGCATCGGCAATTGCTCGGCGGGTTTGTTTGCATCAAGTTCTGCCGCACTGTTGCCGAAACCTGGGTTTCCGTGCAGAAATCTTTTATAACGGGGGTTTTATCCAGAGAAGCGTGGATAATAGTTCGGGATTACTTGAGCCTGCAGATACAGCTAACGCTTGCAGCAGGACCCCTACTGCTTGGCTCGACGGGCCGCGGCGACTCCCTGTACATCCTCCGAAACTTCCTCGTCCAAATTTAACTGCGTGCCAGTTGGTCAAATAAGCGCTCAAAACAGCAGAAGGGCGTAACCTGCGATGGTTATATTCAACACAAAAATAAACAGCAAAAAAAATAAAGAAGACAGATGGCTCACTGTTAGACGCTCTGCGGGTCGCGTGGTCTACAGGAATCTACCACTTCCAGAGCTTCCTCGTCCTAATTTAACTGCGTGCCAGTTGGTCAGATACAAAAATGAACCGCAAAAACATAAACTCAAGTTCCGTGCTGTTGGAGGAATAAGAATAAGATACGGCCAAGGTACCGCGCGGGGTACTTGCCGTCACTCAAACCTCAGGAGAAATGTCGGCCCACAGAGGTATTTGGTTTGCGTCATCTTTCGCATTAATATAGGAAGGTCCGGACATCCGTCAATGCGAGACTTGGAGGCTGCGTAGTGCATGGAATAAGTAGAGGATCAGACATGCAGCGGAGTGAGCCCTATTTCGCTTATTAATTTCGCCCCAGCCCCGATGCGCTCTTGCACGATTTCATCATGGCCGGCACTGGCTGGAAGAGCTGTCACGCGAGATCTCAGTACGAAAGTGGGAGGAAATCACCCGCGATGCAGTGCACCGTGCACGTGTAGCCGCCAGGCGTCCAACCCAGACAATGAGGTCCACTTTTGCTCGAGAACAAGACGCGCCTCAACAATGCAGATCGTAGAAGTAGGCCATGGTGCCATCCCTTGTAATCTCGCAATTCGGATTCACCATGGCCATAGTCATCCAGATAGATGCACTTCTCCATCTTGCGATGAACTCGGCCCATGCGGAAGCTGCAGTGGCCCTCATAAACGCGGGCGCTGATCGAGGCAGCCTCAGGCAGGGTGAGCGTATTCTTGCCCGGGGTCCTAGCTTGAGCACTTATCTGACCAACTGGCACGCAGTTAAATTTGGACGAGGAAGCTCTGGAGGATGTGCAGGGAGTCGCCGCGGCCCGCCGAGCCAAGCAGTATTGATAGAATCCTGCGGACCGCGACCCGCAGACCGTGTAACGTGAGTCATATGTCTTCCGCTTGCTTGACGATTAAGAACCAGCCTATCTGCAGCTGGAGGCAGTGCGGTACCGGTATGAAAAACGGACAAGACATACAACATCCAATAAGTTGAGCGGACGACACGCAGCCATGCAGAGTTAGACTCAACATGAAAACAAACTGAGTGTGTTCAGTGCTGATCCGAGGTCTTCTTCACACGCGACGCGACGCGTTTGTGTATTCCTATTATTGTTCCCGGTTCCGGACCTCTGACTCTCATAGCCAATAAATACCTGCAGCCGTCTTGCCTCACACATGGCTCCCACTCTCCCCTGGAAATCCGACTCTAGCAACATCACCCTCCTCAACCGCGACTCGAGCCAGAAACCCATCTGGCACCGACACCAAACTCCCCTCGAATCAACGGCCTACGGGGACCTCAACCGCATAATCAGCTCCGTCCAACTCACCTGTACCTCCAAGAAGTTCACAATCGACGTGCTCAAGACCGCCGTCCGACAACTTCGTTTCGACCACCCCGCGATTGCGACAGAACACGCGTGGGCTGGCCCCGGGCGTACCGTCTTTGCGTATGAGGTGCTGCAGTCGGATGTGGAGGTTGACGCGTGGTTGGATGGCGTCGTGCTGGATGCCGGCTCGAGCTCTGCATCTGGGCTTGCCGCCGCGATCGAAGCGCTGACGACGGAGTTGGTGAAACCAAAGACGGAATACCGACCCGTCTTTCTGGTATACCACATCCCAGGAGATGGAGAGCACGGATTGGTGTTCTTCTTCTCCCACTCCGTGTTTGATGCCACGGGGTGCTTTCAGCTGATGGATTTGTGTTTGTCGAGGATTGCGGATGCATTGGAGGGAGGTGGGCGCAAGGCGTTGGCATGGGGCGAGGAAACTGGCCGGTTGCCCACTGCGTTCCTCGACGCTGCGCGGATCTCATCGACAGCTGAACGGACGAGTGAAGATGAAGAGATGGTAAAGCGGATTAAAGAGGTCGTCGATTCCCTGCCGGTAAGCTCTTCATCTGTATCAACTATGATTTAACGGCCTTTTAGACAGCACACACTCTCCCCACACCCTTCCCTCACCCCGCCGCCTCGCCTCCAGGCGTCTTCAGCCACGCCATCCCCGCAGCCCAGCTCTCCGCCCTCCTCGCAGCCGCCCGCGTCAACGGGTGTACGATATTCTCCCTCCTCATGGCGGTCATGTCTATCGCCACCGTACGCCTGCGGCCCCTGGTGAATTCAAGCCGAGTGAACATACCGTACCTGTTCTCGCCCGTCGACGCGCGGCCGCTTACCTGCACCGATGCGTATGATAGGAATGAGTGGAAGGTGAGGATTTCGATGGGGTTTAATTCGTATGTTACGAGGGATTTGGGCCGGTTTGTGAGTGAGGGTGAGGAGGATGTCTGGACACTCGCTAGGGAGGTGCGCGCGCAGACAGAGGTGCACAAGAAGCATTACGAAAGGATGGCGGTGTGGTGGACGGACGTGCTCACGACGATATCGAAAGGACCGGGGCAGCAGGCGAGGTTCCGTAAGTTTTTTATTGTCTCCTTCATGTCGTGGCGCTAAGGGATTAGGCCTCCGACGGAATGGCTGCCCATCCTTTCGTCCATCGGCGTAGTGGACAAGTATCTGTCACAATCGTACGGACCACTCACGGTATCTGAACCCCGACTCCGTCCAGCGTACTCTGCACCTTCCTCAGCCGGCGCGGGGTGGGTCGCGTTGCATTGTTTTACGTGGAATGGGAGGATGGAGATGGCGTGGAGTTTTCCCGAGGGCGCGATGGGTTCGGCTGCTCAACAGCGGGCGGCGTTACAAGAGGGCAAGGAGGGTGAGGCGGTGGCGTTGAGGTATGTGCAGGAGTGTATGCGTTTGTTGGATGGGCTTCCGAGATGACAATGTCGGCATTAATCGTTGCGCTCTGGATCGTGTTTCAGGCCACACGTGTCGTGGTCACTGGCAAGACCTCCTATGATCATCCTCCTATCCGTCCGCGGAAGAAACACGTTTCCGTCTACGTGGAGCTAATATAGTTTTGTGGAGGCTATCGACTTGCGGCCTTTCGACTTTCTGAGTTGATTCAACGCCAGGGTCCCGAAAAGGGAATACAAGTTCGACGGCGTTCAAGTTTGCCTTGCTCTCTGGTGGTTCGAGATGAGCTCCGCCCCTCGAAGATCCGTACTGACGCACTGAAAAGTAGGCGTTTTCGATCGCTTGACGTTAATTTTTTCCTAAACGATTTGCAATACCTTGGCGTGGCAGGCCGTTGCTTTATAACCAGAGCGACGAAAGTGCGGCAAGTTACCTTGTTATCATATTTCCCGTTGCCTTCTCTTCCGGTTCCGCCTTCTTAAACACCACACTCGCTTGCTTCCTTCTCTTCAAGCTTTTACGCTTTTATCAACAACTCTCTTTGGTCCTGCCGCAGTTTGAACTTGCGCAGACTACCCACCGCTCCTTCCTTCCGACTATTACTATTACTGCAAGATGACCGAGATGGAGTTTTTGTGAGTCCTCTTTTGTTCATCCGTTCGGTCAAGTGTTGACAAAGTTGCAGCGCCGAGATTACCGGTTTCCCGGGGATCGTCCTCCCTGCTGGGGCGAGCATCAAATCCAACTTGATTCTATTGACTGTATTGGGGATGTTCAATCTTATGTGCGTTCCCTCTACTCTCTTTACCTCCTCCTCCTCAACTAAACGCACCGGCAGATTCTCGCTCATCGGCGCCACGGCAGTCCTAAAATCACGCTCGATAAGAGAATACGACACGCTCCTCGGCTGCGTCGTGTTCACGGGGTTTATCAACATGCTCGCTGCGTACATGCGGCGCGCGCAGATGCCGCTCGAGGGCGAGACGTGGTTCAGCTGGGCGTTTACGATGAGCCTCGTTTTGGATTCGGTGCTCAATGTGTCGACGGCGGGGAGGATCATGTGGGCGTATTCCCGGGTGCCGTTGGATGCTGATGAGGAGAGCCTGACGGGGGGCGAGTGGGGTGTCTGTGTTTGTGACTATGTGGAGGAGGAGGAGGAGGATGTGGAGGAGGGGGTGCTCCTGCCGCTTTATATTTCGGAAAAGACGCTGCCGGTGTTGTTGGAAGTGTCGGGCGACAGTGTGTGGCCCAATGAGAAGACGAGGGCTTGGGTTTTGAACTGAACTGAGACTGACTGGCTGGGATCCAGTCGATCGTTAACTTATTTCTTGTCGTCTAGTAATTAGTTCGTATACTTAATGCATCCACCTTGTAGCTTTAAAGATCGGTTTCGAGGCCGGACGGAACTTGAAATTAGCCTTGAATGGACAGCGAGGGGTCGGGTAGGGATACAGTACAGCAATGCGAGGCCCGCAGCACCCCGGTCCGACGCTCAGCATTCCGATTCGCACTGCCCAGCATAGGAAAACGCAGTCTCTGCCCAGCATAGGAAAACGCAGTCTCTGGCTGCGGAGGGATCTCCAAAAATGGAAATTGATGCACTGATACTCCACCATTCGCGGTAGCGTGAATGCCGCGTGATCGCGTTCCACGCTCAATTTAGAAACGATGAATGGATGATGACATAGGGTGACGCTGCGCTTTTCAATTGTGGGGTGGCGCAGAGTTACCCGAGACCCAACATATAAAGAACGTGGAATTTTACACCACTCCATCCTCCATCCCTCCATCCCTCCATCCCTCCCTCCCCACACACACCTCACGAGCAATGCCTGGCCTTTTCCCCATCCACGTCGGCACCTTCCTCATCTTCTCCGCGATGGTCCTCCTCATCGTTGCGAGCATCTCTGCGCCTACGGTGGCCAGGATCGACTTCCTCTCAATACCCTTGAACAACGGGTCTTCGGTCAACTTTGGCGCGTTGGGATTCTGTATACGGGACGCGGCAGGCAACTCATGTACACCTCACGGGGTTGGGTACAAAATTGGTATGTTCCTTCATTGCTCACAGTCTCGACCGCCTAACGCCACTTTTAGCCAACGAAATCGCTGCGCTGGGCATTGATCCATTCAACAACGCCCAATCTACGAGTTTGCACGGCCTCACCCAAGGGTTTATCCTCCACCCGATCGCTGCGGGAGTGGCAGCCCTCGCCTTCCTCATGGCTGCCATCTCACACCGCATCGGCTACATCTTCGCCTCGCTCGTCGCGTTCCTGGCGTTCCTCATCAGCCTGGTCGCCATGATTATCGACTTTATCGCCTTCGGGGTACGTTCTCGTCTTTATCCGAATATTCCTACAAGCTGACGAACGAACTCAGTCGGTACGCCACCACGTGAGAGACAACGGCGGAAACGCCTCGTGGGGAAACGCAATCTGGATGGTTGTCGCTGCGACGATTGTGCTGTTCTTTGCCTCCATCGCGACGTGCTTTGCGTGCGTCACGGCGCGCAGGCACCACCGCAACCGCAAGCTTGCACCCACCTACTAATTTTTTTACGACTGATGACTTGACGATACCACGGGTTACCTGTATTTTATAAACACACGAATGGACGCTACCCGCTACCCTTGCTAATGCCAAACCAAAAATGTTGTGTCTGTATATATTACCTTACCTTATGTATTCCCCTTCGCATTTCGCTTGAATGAATCACTTGGTTGACTGTACTTGACGGGAGAGAACGCCTTGAACCAACCTTGAACGCAACTTGAACACGCCTTCATTTACATTTCCGACTCGCAGACGTTGACTGCAATGATGCTTGGTTTCCGGATGAGGTGAGGGATGGGATTATGGATAGAAACAAGTGAGGCCACCCAAGTGACCTCACCAGGGCGGTCTAGGATATTTTGTTATCAGATGCTCTTGGGAGTTCGGAGGCTAGCGTTCCGAGTAACTGACGATCGCGATCATTTTTTTACCCACTTTTCACCGACGATCACACCCACTCACCCACGGGGGAAATCCCCCTCCGTCATCCTCAACGTCACATCCGACATGGCATCCAACGGCTTGATGGCCAAGATCCCCAAGAACTTCCTGCACGACTTCGTGGCGTACAACACGAGCAAGGCCGCGGCCAACTCGTACACGATCGGGCTCGCCAAGGAGCTCGATGCGGAGGGAATCAAAGTGAATACCGCCACGCCCGGGTTCACCTCGACCAAATTGAATGGGTTTAGGGAGGGGGGCAAGACGTCTGAGCAGGCTGCGGCGATTCTTTTGCCCTGGGCGCTTTTGGACAAGGATGGCCCGACTGGTCACTTTGGGAAGGATGGGGGTGAGTCTGAGTGGTAGTTGTGAATTGTAAATGCACATGAATGCACATGAATGTAATTTTTGGCTATGTTTCGCTCGCTCAGTTCGAGTCTGAGTCTCCCATGTGGAACTTGTATTTTTTCTGCAAACTCGGGCCTATTAATCGAACTTTGCGATGAAAAGCCGTGTACAGTTGGCCTCCCTCGGTACAATTCCCCTCCGACTCGCCAGTAATCGGTATCAATCCTCAAAAGACGCACCAACTCGTCTGTAAGTAACTAATTTTTACATGGGGAACACGTGGGGTGTTGAAAACTCAACTACACTTTTGATGTTCCCACGGTTCAATTCCGACCGACTCATCAATCCTCCTCGTCCGCCTTTAACACCACCTTGGGAAACACAAAAGCCTGCCACGCAAGCATCCCGAACATCACCCAATTCAGAACACTCAACACATTCAACCCCGGCCGAGCGTCGTACCTGCCCACGACAATCTCCAGGAACTTGAACCCTTGCAACACCTCGGACACACAGCGCAGGACGAGCGTGAGTTTGTACGACCCCGCAAACGTCTTGGAGCGGTGGTTGAGTAGGATCTGGGAGAATATACCGGTGATTTTGAGGGGGTACCATGTTGCGAGGTACATGCGGATCCAGGGGCGCGAGTGGTCCCAATCCCAGTCCGAGTCGCCGCGCGGAGGGTGCAGGGGAGAAAGGATATGGTAGTCGAACGGGGAGAGCGTGTAATCGAGGACGATGAGCGTTATGCATATTCCGAGTTTCAGAACCCAACTGGTGCGTGCGTCCAGCCGTTGGCTGGCTCGTTCGAGGTGATTCGGTGGGTGGCGGCGCACGGAGGGAAGCCAGCTGTCACTACCCAGTCGAAGCTCAACCGGAGCGCGGTTTTGAGCATGCACATGGGCCAGAGGAGAACGATGAACAGCATTAGGCCCATCACGCCCACGAAGATGAATCGCTCCGGCGGCGAATGGCCCGGTTTTTGTTTATCCAGCCCATTCAAGCTACCGACGAGCGCAGTGAGGATGTCGGACAAGGCGAGGAGGACCGTGCCGAGGATGCTGATTCCGACGGTGCCGGTGCGGGTGTACCAGTAGCTGAGGGTTAGGACGGATCCGATTCCGTATGATACTGACGAGAGCGTTGTGATGACAAACCGACGCCGAGGATGGCTGTCGGGGTGGAATCGATGGCCGGCCAATCCATCTTGGAGAGATGAGCGGTCACCCGGAGGAAGGGAATGGTGCTCACTCCACAACTCGGCAACATCGTGTGCCAGACTCTTCTTGTACTCTGTCTCGTTATACCTCACGCGCTTCGCTCCAAGGCGCATGATCCCGCCGCCCGCAAAGTATTTGAGCGGACTGCGGCCGGAGTAGGATAGATGCCATGTGATGTCGATGGATTATACGACGGATTAGCAGGAGCAAAGACCGTGTACCGGCTTACCTGTGTCCGTGTCTTCGATGTTGGTGTTGGTAGCAATTTTCCCTTGTTACAGGAAGGGGATAGTCCTACATATCTAGTCAGCTTTCCAAACGGATACACAACAGACAGACCTTTGGACCAGCAGCAGCGGTATGATGCGCCATATAAGGCGCAAATGCCCATTCCGTCCTGTTCTGCTCCGGAATGCTGATCTTCAACCGTGTTTCCCAATGCCCATTCTTCTGATACCCCCGTTTACACAAGTCGAGAGCCGCCCATCCGCCCGGGCGGTCTTGTCCGCACTTGAAATAAATTCAACAAGTAAGTTCAAACGTTCAAGTTTACAAGACGATTGAAGACGAACGGAAGTAGAGCGCAGCTTGTCGTGTGCCTTGTTGTATAATCTTCCTATTGAAGAGGTGCGTTTCGTCGACAACGCGGATTTGCGTGCGTGCAACGACAAAAGGATGGCGTTTGAACGCGTGTTCAGGATACCGGACGGTGTTGGAAATACCGGCTGGCGCTGATGCGACTGGAGCTTTCGCCGGCACTGGGATTTGCTCTTCCTCGTCGTCCTCGTCATCATCCTCATTCATTTCCTTCACAGTCACAGTTGCCGCCTCCACAGACGATGCCGCTGGATCTCCACAACGACTCCCGATTTCATGAAACTCCAAAAGAGGGATCGAAATCCCAAACGAGTCGATGGCCCTATCAGCCAGCGATATTTGAGTGTCGTTTTCGGCGCCCAGCGGAAATCTACAAGTGCACGCTGATCACCAGGAAGCGCAGGAAAGAAAGAAAAAAGCCACTTACGGCCACGGTCGCACGGGAGGGACTCTTACCGATTCGGGTCGCCAGGTGGAGAACTCCGTGACCTTGTCCAGGAGGGAAGGTGAGGTTGGGATGAGCACGAACGACCCTCGGAGGTCGGCTTCACGCAGCATGGCGCGTTTACTGGGAGAATCAACTCAGCAGCTTATTAACAGAGAGAGAGACCGCTCACAAGACTGGGAGGGGCAATTTGTAGGTGATGTTCGCAGACTTGTGTTTATCTGCAAGCCGGAGGCCGCGGAAGACGATCGATCTCCGAGTAGAGTGGCGTCTCCAATCTCCCATCTTGAACCCACACGCTCACCGCAATGTCGAATACTTGATTTTCATCCACGAGGGGTTGCACCACCGACGCACGGTTCGCTACTTGAGCAAGAGTTTCGTTCTGGTAGAGCCGAGAGTGAGTCACGTATCCTATTTTGGCGGAGAGAGCGGTGCCAAAGCCGTATGCGAATAAGTGCGAGGAAGAGGGCGGAGATGGTGAGGCCGATGCAGATGCAGAACCGGCAGAATGAACTCCGTTTTCTGGATGGGCCGCCGGGGTCGAGCGCTCTGGACATGGTCAGTAGGAAAGATGGTTATACGACGCCCGTGAGAAGGCCGCGTCTGTGTTCATCAGAACCTGCCATCGTTGAATTCATGAGCGGGCATCAACGTTGACTGCGGGAAGGCGGGATGCGAGATCGACGCTTTTGGCAAGATGGTTTTGTTTGTCCCAAATACAACCAATGCTATTCGCAACCCAAATCATGTACAAGTCTAATCTACTCCTCCTCACCCTCCATCTTGGGCGTCACCTTCGGGTACAAAACCGCTTGGCACACCAACACCCCCAGCATCACACAATCCAACAACATCAAAACTGTGAACCCAGGCCTCGCATCATACCTCCCAACAAAAGATGGCACATATAAGAGCAAGTGCAGCCCTTCGTAGACGCAGCCAACGGCGATAGTCAATTTATACGCCCCCTGCAAACGTTTTAGCGTGATAGTTGAGCAGGATTTGAGAGAAGGTGCCAGTGAGTTTGAGTGGGAACCAGGCGGAGAGGTACGCTTTTGCGACGAAGTGCGTGGGGTTGATAGCCGCGTCTGTGGGCCCGCGTGTTGGGTGGAGGGCTGAGATGAGGGGGTAGTCGAATGGTTCGAGGGTGTAGTCCAAGGCGATGAGTGTGATGCAGACGGCGGCCTTGAGAACCCAGCTCGTGCGAGCATCTAGCCGCTGGCTGGCGCGTTCCTGGTGGTTCGGAGCGGCACGGCTCATGGACGGAAGCCATCCATTCCAGGTGAATGAAAGTCGCACAATGGTTCTCAGTATGAAGAACGGCCAAAGCAAGGCGATCCCACACATCACGAGGTGTGAGGCAACCCATAGCAGCCGCTCTGTCGAATCAGCCAAACCGTCAGTGCGGGTCATCGAAGGAGCTGAAAGAGTCTACGATGACGCCGAATGTTTGGGAAATGACGAGTAAGAGGGCGCCAGAGACGCTGATGCCTACAGTTGAAGTGCGCGTATACCAATAACTCGACGTGAGCATCCCGTCGACGGAAGACAGGATATACCTGAACCCGAGTCAGCATCAAAAGAGGATGGATAACGCGCCTCACAGAAGTGATATTAAGAAAAGGCGACGGCGGGGATGTGCATCTTCATAGTATCTATGCCCAACCAAACCGTCTATCATCGTTCAGTAGACGACATAACACAGCAACAAAATCACTTACTCCATAACTCGGCGCTTTCTTGCGCTTTAACTGTTTTGCACTCGGTCTCATTGAAGGAAACTCGATTGGTTTGCACGATCTGGTCAGCGGCAAAAAATTTGAGCGGACTACGGCCGGAATAAGAGAGTTGCCAGTTAACATCCATGAAACCTGGGTCCTTCTTTGAAGCCATATGGTCGTAGTCGCAAATCTCTCGCGAAACGGGAATCTGAACCAAATCCTGAATTTTTTTAGCTTGTTGAACGTTGAACAATGCCTGGACGGACCTTTGGACCCGCAGCCGCCGCCGCGTAACCCATGTACGGCGCATACGCGTATTCAGGCTCTCCATCAGCTACCTGAAGCGCAAGTCGAGTTTCCCAGTTCCCATGGCTGACATACGTTCTGGCGCATTGTTCTAAATCTTCGGTTCCCCTGTAAGCGCCTTCGCCGCACTTGTATAGGGTTAGCCATTTCTTTACATAACTAGCACAAAACAGCCGATAAAACGAACCCGGGAGGAAGTAGAACGCAAGTTTCTGTGCTCTTGGTTGTACAGTTTTCGGTCGAACAGGTGGGTTTCATCTACCACGCGGATCTGTGTTCTAAACAATTCCCTGAGGTCCGAGTATGCAAGTTTGAGATCATACTTACCGTGTGACGACGAATGGATGGCGCTCGATTGCATGTTTCGGATAGAATACAATATTCGACATGTCCGCCGGGGCAATGTCGCTAAACTCTTCGTCGTCGTCGTCGTCGTCTGATTGTGTGCCATAAGATTCCGGGCATTTACTGCCGATGGCGTGCAACTCCAGGAGCGGCATCGAGATCCCGAATGAGTCGAGCGCTTCGTCTGCGATTGTTTTTGGCCCGCTATCGGCTGCGCCGAGAGGGAATCTGGGAGGAGAGCAGGATCAGGGTTGGAAGCTGAATATCAAACAACTCACGGCCACGAACGGACGGGTGCCCAGGGATACGCGGCATCGGACCGGACGCTCGAAAAATCCGACACTTTGTCCATGAGAGAAGGCGAGGTTGGGATTAATACAAATGATGCGCGGAGGTCTTGTCTGTAAAATGAGTAGCGTTTGCTACGAATTCGGCTCAGTTTGGGGCTGCCACATGAGAACGAGAGACCTACAACATAGCGAGAGGCAATTTGTAGGTGAGGTTGACTGATTTATGTTTATCCGCCAAGCGGAGGTCTCGAAAAACGATATCCGAGTATATGGGTTTCTCTTCCGTGTGTCCCAAATATTCCTCGTGCTCGAAGGGAGCCCAAATCGTCACAGCGATGTCGAATCTCTGGTTCTCATCGACCAGTGGGCGGACGACGGACGAGGGATCCGTGACTTGGTCGTCTTGCCAGTAAACGCGTGAATGCGACAAGTTCTCCCACACAGCGCTCCCCCATGCGTAGAGCAACATCGACAGGATGATGCCAATGAGAGTAAGGCCAGTGTAGATGCAAAACTTGAGAAATGAGCCCCGTTTTCGTGACGGGGCGCCTGGGTCGAGAGGGTGTCGGCCAGACATGTTGGTGGTTAAAGTTGAAGAGATGATTGTACCTTCTCGCGATCGGAGCCGCCGTCGCACACGACGTCGCGTAACAACGGATTGAATGTGCCAAGGTGATCATGGAGATTGCCAAAATATCACTTTTGAATGAGGCGGCTAGAGTTACTGATACCAAGAGAAAGTCGTGTGATGGATTGATGGCCGAAGTTTGGTCCGCTTTCTTCTGGCCCGACGCATCAGTTCCTTTTCCAAAGTTTTGCAAGTCGCAGCGAAGACAACGTCCGCCTCCAAAGCTCTCACATTTCAATGCAAGGATCTTGATCACGCGTGAGAAAATTAGTATGTCCCAGCCGCAATCTGCCACAGCTACGTATGAGTAACCTGAGGCTGCGGCTGCTAGGACTCACGACTCCGAGTCAAATTTCCCACTCTCGAGATGTATCGCCCAGTCTTCGGCGGCGCCGGAAGACGAGCCTCATTTTGCAAGTTTTACACGTGTATCGGGCTGCTGAGTCGGACTCGTCCCATGGGCGAGCACCAGACTTATCGTGTCCACTTCAACGATAGCGAGTACAAGGCTCAAGCGCTCAAGCCCAAGATAATGCTGAGTTCTGGAGTAAGCTTTTGCCATGAAATGTCCAGTACTCACGATTGAAACTAGACGGTTCGGTTGGACAGACGTTGTATCCAGATGCACATCCGCTTCGGCTAATTTTTCTGAGAACCCTCTGGCGAGTCGCCGTGTTCATTCCTATCCCTGTTCATGCTGAATGTCGACACGATCCTGAGGTACTACATTGTAGCGGGTACTCGTCCTCTGGTCATCGTATCCTCAATGATTGTTCTCGACCGCCACGCCAAAAAGTTTGCGGGGGCATGTAAATCGACGATAGGTGTGCGGTGTGTGTATTGTGCGTGTATCAACTGTAGTATTTGCTCTATCTTGTACCGGCTGTTGTCGGGGCGGTATATACGACTCGGATGCGAGGCCATGGTTCACGGTGTCGATGTTGTTGGATTGGATGATGCTGGTAGCGTTCGCGTGGTAGGCGGTTGTGTACCCTTGAGGTGACGCCGAAGATGGAGATTAAGTAGTAATGTTTACGTTTGTATCGAATCGGTTGAATTTCAATGGACAAACAAAAACCATCCTGCCAAAACGCATCATCTAGCCTTCCCGCCTTCTGAGTGCTTCATCATGAATCTGCTGACCAGTAACAGGCCGCAGCCGGGTGGGGAGAGAACGTCCGCCTGAGGATTGATGTTTACGTTTGTATCCAGTTGGTTGAATTTGCATCATCCGAGTCAGTGACTGAGTCTCATCTCCGCTGTTTCTGGCCTCACTGAGTTCCGACTAATATACCAGAAAGTTCGAGCGTAAACACAACTCGAATCCAACGCAATTAAAGACAGCACGTAAGTATCCCCTCATTCTTCGTCTGCGTCCTCCTGCTCCATCTTGGGCGTCACTTTCGGATACACGAATGCCTGCCATGCAACCACCCCAAGAATCACCCGCTGCACAAGACCCAAAATCGATAACCCCGGCCGCGCATCATACCTCCCAACGATAAAGGGAAGAAATTTAAATGACTCCAGCACGGTTTGGATACAGCGGATGAGGACCGTGAGTTTGTACGCCCCGGCAAACGTTTTGGAGCGGTAGTTGAGGAGGATTTGGGTTATTTGGCCTGTGAGTTGGAGGGGGAACCAGATGATTCGGTAGATTCGGATGAGAGGGTCGGTGGTATTCCACAGGAAGTCAGCTTGGACGCGAGCTGGGTGGAGGGATGTGATGAGCTCGTAGTCAAAGGGAAATTCGAAAAGGTGGATGATGGCAGTTAGTGTGATGGACATCTGCTGGGCTCGTCAGAAGTTGAATGACTGGATCAAGAAACTCACGGCGGCTTGGAAGACCCAGCTGGTGCGCGAGTCTAGACGCTGACTCGCACGTTCCTTGTGATTCGGACTGGCCCGGCTAACGGACGGAATCCAGGCATTCCAATTGAAAGAAAGCCGTGCCACGGTTCTCAACATCAACAATGGTGTGAGTAGAAAGAAACCCACGACCAAGGTAATTGCCCATAGGCTTGTAAACAGCTCGAGACCTCGCATGTGCGGTTTGAAAGCAACTATCGCGCCGATAATAGGGGGTACGATATCGGGCACAGCCTGTAAGACGGTGCCCGAAATGCTGATTCCGACGGTGGAGGTTCGTGTGTACCAGTAGTTTAGCTGGAGAATTGTTGCGAGCGGAGACAGCACGTAGCTAGGTTCAGAACTTGTCAGCTGAATGTCGAATGTAGATAAAACCACGGACCCGGCGAGCAATTGAATAAACAGCCGACGACGCGGATGAGCATCTTGGTGGAATCGATGACCAACTAAACCATCTTGAAGAGAGTGTGAGCGCGGATAGCTGAGTCGAGGGAAAGAAAACTTGCTCCATAATTCAGCAGAATCATGCTGTTGATTCTTTTTATATTCCGTCTCGTTGTGAGCAACGCGTTGTGATGGAACTTGGTCTGCGACGAAATACTTCCGAGGGCTGCGACCAGAATAAGAGATTTGCCAATTGATTTCGATGAACTCTAGGAAGGCATGAGCGGCAAGTACTGGACGCGAGAGTCCACTGCACCAGGATCCATCGAAGTGGTATTCTTCTATTCGGTGCAATTTTCTCTGGTTACAGGGATTGGGACGAGATCCTAGACTTGTGTCAAATTTCTTTGAAATTGGATAACAGATAACAGACCTTGGGACCAGCAGCCGAAGCAGCGTGACCAACATAGGGAGCATATGCCCATTCCGACTGGGATTCGTTCGTTTTTTTGAGCTCAAATCGGGTTTCCCAGTTCCCGTGCTTGGCATAGGTTCTTGCACACCATTCAAGGTCTGGCAACCCGTAAGGTCCTTGGCCGCACTAGGATCGACAGTCGGCAATGTATACGAAAAGATGTATAAAAAACCAACCAACGATGAAGTGGAGCGCAGCTTCTTGTGCTCTTGGTTGTATAATTTGCGGTTGAAGATATGAGTCTCATCGACTACGCGGATTTGTGTTCTAAAAAGAGAATGAGTCTTGACCATATATGCGAACAAAACATACCGAGTTACGACGAATGGATGGTGCTTGAGAATCGTTTTTTCGGGACCGTGGAACTGGAGGGTCATGTTCAAATGAGGAAGACCGTCCAAGGTCTCACCCAAATCAATTTTGAATGGCTGATCCTCTTCTTCCTCTTCGTCGTCTTGGGCTTGTTCCTCTTTCTCGACAGAAACGGGTTCCGGTTCTGAGGAATTCACACATTGGCTGCCGATTTCATGGAATTCTAGTAGGGGCATCGAGAGGCCGAAAGAGTCCAGCGCTCTATCGGCGACAGTTTGTGGCCCGCTGTCCACGGCCCCGAGAGAGAACCTGCCGGTAAAGAGATTCATTATGATCGACGGTATTATGAAAATGACTCACGGCCAGGAACGAACAGGCGCCCATGGTGTCTTCCCTTCAGACCGCCAGGTCGAAAAATTCGTTACTTGGTCGAGGAGGGAAGGGGAAGTCGGAATTAAGACGAATCCGGCACGTAGGTCATTTTTGTTCAAGGAGAGGCGGTTACTGTAAATCGGGTTCATATCGCCGCAATCGCGTGGACGTGGACTCACAAAATGGTGACAGGTAATTTGTAGGTCAGATTCTTCGATCTGTGTTTGTCCGCGAGACGGAGGCCACGGAAGACGATATCCGAGTAGATTGGCGAGTTGGAAACGCCGCTGCTCCCATTATTTTCCGAGTACCACACGCTCACAGCGATATCGAATGTCTGTTTGTCGTCGATGAGGGGACGGACCACGTTCGAACGGTTGGCGACCTCGTCCAGAGTTTGGTTTTGGTATATGCGTGAATGCTGACAGCCGCGCCACGTTGGCGGAAATTTCGCTTCCCAGTGCGTAGACTAGGAGGGCCAGGAATAGTCCAACGGTCGTGAGACCGATGCACAGGCAAAATTTGCAGAGGGAGCCACGTTTTCTGGCGGGGACGCCTGGGTTAAGAGGACTGGACATGGGGGAGGGAAAAATTGAGCCACCAGCGCTGTCCAGTATTATAGCTGTCGAACAGCTGTGTTCGCTGTTGAACTCCCGCTATTGCATTGAAATCGCTGTGTAAGACTTTCAGTTGGATCCGGGCGTCGTCTTGTCAGCCACAGCCTCCAGAGCCGATAAGGCGCCCATCCTGAATTCGAGGACACCACATAGAGAAAACATATGTGTGAAGTTCCACCAGTGGCACCGCCTGGTCCGCCGGTAAGTTGAATATTAATCGCAACCGAAAGGAGTAATGAAAGATTAATGGAAGCAGCATGATTACTAGGAGAATGAGAATGTCCTAGAGTGCTGCATTTAAAAAGTCCAAGAGGGTCCATGTTCAGCCAGTGTTCGGAGTCAGTTGCAAGAGTTGAGTTTGCCCGAGTTTGCTGACGAACGTGACTCGTCTGATCTGACTCTCTTTGCTTCAGACCTTCGTCATGCTAGGCTTTTAAAGACCCAAAGCTGCTTCAAGACGGTCCAACCCTACCATGATCCCGCGAATATCTACTTCTACATAACTCGATAACAGCTCAAATGTTCGGTGAAGATCTCTCGGAGAGTCGGGTGCCCAGCCCTTGGGACACTATCATCTCTACCCCTCCATCGCCCTCTCCCAGCCCTCTGGCAGCTATCCCAAAGCTCGTCCCAGAGCAGGATGACGGCAACGTCGAATACAAGCTCCAGCTTCTCTCGCCCTCCCCAGCCCGCTTTGCCCGTCTCGTCACTCAGATGAAGTGGCGACTCCTCGAGGGCAGTGGCCAAGCGTATTACGAGTAAGCTGTCCTGCAGCCCTGGAGCAAATTCTGACCACCTCTCCAGAATTGGCGTCGCAGACTCTGGGCTGTTAATCGGTCTTCCTCGAGCCGAGTTGGAGCAGAGTCTGGAGACACTCGAGGTGAGCATATATTTCAGGTACCACGTCTGAGAGGCTCATTGTCTTAGATGATGGCCGGTGAAATTGGTGCCAGTGTCATTGTTGTGAAAGAGATAGAGGTTCCTGCTGCACTGGCTGGTCTGGCAGGCACGCAGACCGACTCGTGGAATGGCAAACGTGGGCTGCGGCGCCAGCTCATGAGTTCGGAGAGTTCGGCCGACGATTCCACCGCTACAAACACCGAGACGGAGATGTCTGCGACCGACGTCGAAGAAGACCTTTCGTCCACCGTGCTTCTCTCCGACAAGCCCCAGGATCCCAGCGCTATCTTCTTCATGGACGACGTCGACTCTGCAGCGGAGAACGGCGATGTCGAGTCTTCGGACGAGTCCCCTCCAATACAGCCCGTGTACACGATCGACCTCGAAATCGCTTCGGTCTTCAAGCCCCGGCCAATGCGCGCCAAGGCAGCTTCCCACGTTCCTCTCCCGACAAAGAACAAACGTGGGTCAAAGACGAGGAAGGGGAAACATCTCCCAGACGGTCTCATTACCTCCACGTCTCCGGTTGACGAAGACGCTGTGGCCAAGCCGCCTGTCTGCCAAAGCGCAAAAGCGACGGCAGGCGCGGGACCGCAAACGAGAGGCGAGGAGGGAGGCGCTCGTGACGCATGCCACCGCGGCACTGGCAGAGCCGGACATCGCCGCTGCCGTCGATGACGCGGGTCTAGTCTCGGACCTCGAGGCACTTCATGTAGCAGTCGAGCCCTTCCCCTTGGCCATCGTCTCCGAGCAGACCATACCTTCCCTCGAACTCACCGCAGCTCCTGACGCCGAGGTCGCCGAGACCGTCGACGTGGATGAGGAAGACGACGTGTTTCCGTCCCCAATGACCGCCGTCCCAGGTCCCTTCCCCGAATTTGCGTCACAGCTCACCGTCCCGATCGAAATCAGTGTAATACGCGGCGCAAAGAATGAGGACGGCACTAGTGCATTGCCCCGACTGATCGTGGAGGCTCTCGTGGTGCGCAAGATGTCCATAGAAGAAGCGTTTCTGGATTTCGGAGGGTTTTCCTTGACTTGAATTCCTCCCTTGGTTCCCTAAACATGCATGGATAGCATCTACCTATTTCTAATCTCTATATTCCTCTTTCTGTACCTTCTAGTCTGTTGTTGTAGAGTGTACATGTGTGTATGTCAGGACCTCAAGTTATTTCATCAAGCAGTGTCCACGATTCGGGCAAAAAGTACAATGTTCCATGAGTAGGTGAGAGTAAAGAAACGTAGGTAGGTATAATATGCAAAGAGGTATTACGATAAAGGCTACATGAACAAACGTCTCAGACGCCGCCGCCTTCAGGAAGGGACGGTAGCGGTGGAACAGCCGGTATTTCAGGTTGCTGCTGCCTATTCGCAGAAGGCCGCTTCAGCTTCCGTTGCTCCAGCTCCTTCGCGCGCTGCTCCTGCTCTGCCTGCATCGCAGTTTGTATCTGCAGCTGTTGCGCGATAAACTCAGAGGTCCCAGGCCTGTAGACAAACAATCGTCAACAGAGTGCCGAAATAACAGAAAAAAACTCAACGTACCTCATCCGCAAAATCCTCATGATCGTTTCACCGTTGGAAACCTCCTTTTCCTCCCGCTTCTCCTTCTTCCGCTCCTTGATCGTGCCGAGATTGCGTTGTTGGTACACACTCTTGGCCCGCTTCTTGGTCGTAGGTGCAGAACGCAGACTTTGTTGCATCATGCGAACGCATTCTTCCATCAGGGCGTCAGTGTGCCAGTCATAGTACAACCGGATCGAATAGACGTCGCGGTATTTCTGGTTCTGGAGAACCTCCAGCGGAACAGGCCCTTCGCCGTTGGCGTAAAAGTAGTCTCTCAAGAACTATCCGATCCCGTCAGAGGACACAGAAAAGCAAAAGAAATTGGACACACCTTCAGCCACTTGAAAACGACATCCACCTCCTTGTCACTCAATGGCTTCATATCACTGCCGACTTCGGACAGTGGCGGGATGAGCAGGCCTTCGATGAACGTGAGAATCTCCTTCCACACCCTGGTCATGACCATCTCCTTGGCGTTATCGCTGAGGTATGTGTTGAGCGTTTGAAGATTGGCGTCAAAGTAGTCGAATAGTGGTAGGATAGCCTGCTCAATCTCGACGTCCGTGAGATCCTCCGGGCGCACACGTGGCCTCTCAGAGCTCGGTAATGGAATCTGCACATCGCTCGACGAGGCCCCAAGCGCGGAGCGATACAAAGAGGTCACATTGCTCAGGGCCTTGTTGTAATCCAAAGCAGGACCTCCGGCCTTGAGCAGCGTTTTCAGAACGTTTCGTGAGAGACATTGCTGAATGAATGGTGACATCTGCTGCCGATTAGCATGAATCAGAAAATGAAGAAAAGAGGCAAGTACCTTGTCAATGAAGATGCGCAACATATCACCCTCAGCTCTCTTCAGCGACCTGAAGGCTCGTCCAAAGTAGAACTGAATGTCATCCTTCTCGCCCTCCATACTGATCCTAACCAAAACCCGTCCTTGAGTATCCAGGTCCATCCACAGATCGTGGGCGAGGAAGTCACCAAACCGCTTCGGGTCGAGACACAAGTACGCTCGCCCGACCGTGTCGTGTTTGCCCACCAAGGCCCGATCACGCACGCTGACCATCAGCCATAACGGCTTTTCGACCGAGATATCGAACGTCTCATCCCCTGCAGCCTATCAGTAAACACAAAAACCGAGCCCAGGGCAAGTACTCACACCGAGGATTTAAAGACTCGTATATAGTGCGGGTCTTGGCCAACCTAACCCCCGCCTCATCACTAAGAGTGATGAACGTATCAAGTTTGGCAGACGGACTGCCATCGAGTGGAACGAGCCCCTCGGCAATCATAATCTTGACCGAGAACAAGAACCTATCGTGCTCCGACTTTGCCGGTACTGGTGGACTGAGCTTGAGCACCTCGGAAATCTTATCCGCCTGCATCTGATTATACATGTTATCCAGAAGCTTGCGTGCCGCTTCGACGTTATTAAGCTTGACGCAGGACTCGGGCTGGAAATTGAACGGCTCCACTTTCTTGTCGCCCTGAATCGCCAGTTGTCTAGCCTTTTCATACCATGCAGACGACTTCTGCGGTTGGAGGTAGTCTGTTGGTCGTGGGAACATCTCCGTCAAGAAAAGCCCTTCGACGCTCCGGCAGTACTGCTCGATGGCTTTCGAAATAGTCTGGAAGGACGTAAGCAATGATTCAATAGAAGGCCTCGAAAGTACCTTGGAAAGCGTCGTGAAGAACCGGGCTTCCTGGTAGTCATCTTCCCATTGCAGATCTTGCAAAAAGTCGATGGGACTTCTCAAAGAATCGAAGAGATCTACGATCGAGGAGCTGTGGCCTTCAGTACCTTCCGCCTGGAACTGAAGAATGAGTGAGTAACTTTACAATCAATAGCCGGCAAACGCACTTTATCAGCGGCAATGGCCTAGATGTATTTCAGTATCCGGTCAACGCGCGGACCAAAAAAGAACTCACCGCTTCGACCCACTGCCCAGTCTTGTTGTCCGTGTTCGACAACCACTGCCGCACGTACGGCTCGAAGAACCCATGGGTGTCAAATTCAACGTGGCCTCTGCAGCAGGTTGAGCAAAGGTAGCCGGACGTAGAGGAAACTCACTCCGGACAGAACGCAGAAAACATGGACAACAGCGTCTTCGTCCGGCGGTACAGCGCGAAGATGTCCTGGATGGGCACATCCGGGGTAGGCCCGTTCATGGATGATTCAAACAACCGCTTCTGGGAGGACAGCACTTCGCGAACAAACTGCGGCACCGTGGCCTCCACTGTTAGTGACACGAGATCCAGTTGTCTGTGAATAAAAGGTAAGTTACGTCAGCAGTAGCTGATGCAATAACTGACCCAAGTAATGGCTCCGGGAACCGCTTGTCAAGCAATTTCGCAACCTTCTCCAACTCGTCCGTCATGAGCAAGAGCGGCAGAGCACGGTTCACCCCAGGGGCCGCTTGCAGTTCCTGCAGCTTGAGCGCGTACCACCTCAACGCTACCTGCTGAATCTGCGTTTTGACATCGGCGAGTCGGGCGTTGATGTCAAGGTCAAACCCAAACTGCTCGAGCAGTCCGCTGTCACGTATTTGCTCGAGAACATCCAAGAACGGCCCAACTTCATCTGGCTTGATGAGGGGGATACTGTCCATGGCGTGGTAGAGAGAAGAGAGGAAGGTGTTGAAGAGGCCGCCGTAAACGTTGGCAAGATATTCCGACTGTTCTTCCACTTAAGCGCTGGTAAGACACAAGAATCAAAAGCACCTACGTCCTGAGATGGCCAGTTTTCCAACGCCATGTCGCTCATGACCTTGGACACATGGGAGAGCGCCTCCGGTACGCATTCCATGGGGATATCCTGCCGCTCGTAGAACTGCTTGACAAGGTCAAGGAAGCACACGGCGCGATAAGCATGTCCTATCCGCCATCTCAGTGCACATTCATTGAGCAAGTCCAAATGCGCTGATGAGAGGATGCCCAGCGAGACCTCGTCGTTGTCGTCCACCTCGGGGCTCAGCATGATTTCGAGATCGGTGAGCAGACAATGCTCCAAGAGACGTTTATAGTATTTCTTGGGATTGGGCGGAATGTATGTGAAGTTGTGCCCCACTTCCACCTCGTCGTCTGCGAGGACATCCTCTCCAAGCTGCTCGCCATTGCCTTCTACGGCAGCGTAGAATGACCGACGGCTGCCTATAGAGGTGTTTCGAGCTGGGACCTCGTAGCCCGAATAAGACGACCCTGGGCGACCACCATACGTGTTCTCGGAAGCCGTCGGCTTGGCCATCTCAGGATTGAATTGGACCATCGCCACCATGAGTTGTTGAAGCGTCGAGGTTTCGAGCGATCGCCAATGCTGCCACGCCGCGTCGTTATCAAAGTCCTCTCGTCGGCCGGGGAATGGTGCGCCCGCGTTGATATTCTTGAGACAGGTCTGAATCGTCACAGATGAGAGAAGGAATGATGTAGAGGTAGCGGGACGCACCTTCAAGTCTGCCAACGCGGCTTTTTCCGTACATAAGCTCCTCAGCCCGTCGATCTCTTTCTGCACCTCGGACTCGGGAACGCGGAACAAGGCGGTCACCACTTTGACTAGCGCCATGTCGGCGACACTGCTGCTGACCGTAGGGACCGTGATGGAGTCACGCTGCGATGTGGAAGCAGAGTCATATCCGGAATCACTGGAGCTCTGCGATGGAGCAAGCTTGGAAGTATATGTGTCCAGTCGACTGAGGAGTTCAGGCGAGACATGATTGACGGAGCGAAGACAATCTCGGAGCATCTTGACAAAGATGGCAATGTGGTTGTTGAGCTCAAGCTTCCAGCCGTCCCCTGCGAGGGTGGGTTCCTTCTTGAGGACGGTTGTCGCATGGGTGGCAAACATGAGGATGAGCTCTTCAATCTTGCGGTTTTCCTTCATCTGCCGCTTGAAGCTTTCGACGAGAAATTGGCCGTAGAATTTCGCCATCGTTCGTCGCACCAGCTGGTCCGAATATCTAACGAGCTGAGTGAGGACAGATGCAGAAATTTTAGCGCAGTAACGCACGCTGGGTCCTTCCCCATAGCTATATTCTGCAGTTTCTGCTCCAGCACCCTGAGAAGTTTCTCGGGAAATTTGACGCTTTTGGGTCCATCCCGAACGTCCTTGAACAGGTCGCCGATCGAAAAGTTGGACAGAGCAGATAGCCTGGAATGGGTCTCCCGATCCCGGGCATCGGCGGCAGGCGTAACAGCGGTCGTCGTTTCGGTGGGTTTGGGCATTAAGAGATAGCTGAGGAAGCTGGGATGAAATATACATGAGACCGAGCTGCGTCATGATACGATTGGGGCTCACGAAACGCGGAGGGCATAGCTGAGGGCGCAGCGGTTATTTCATTGAATTTTAATGGTAAGGACAGGGAAGACTAACGCGAAGATATCATCGTCGGTAACATACTTGGAAACGCGATTCTCGGAGGCGACACTCTGGTAGCTTCGCCGGGACATGGGCGAGGAGAAGGTCGGCGACGGAAGAGAAAAGAATGGAGGCGGAGATGAGGGTGACGGCGCAGTATAAAAGCTGTCCAGGAAACGGACTCGTCCCGGTCAGTGTGTATTCCGCCCGTGGCTCGCGATGGAGGCTGTTGCGACCAAACAGTGATCAACCGCTTCAAGTGCACTACGCTGGCGTCCCAAATAGGCAACTACGAGAAACTACCTACAGCGTATATACTCCTACTCCGAATGCGGGGTCCATAAGCTCTAGGCAACTAGGAAGAAACTACGTAGTCACGGCGTATATGCTGCGACTCCGAATGCGAGATCCATAAGCTCTAAAGACAAACGGTATCGGCGCGAGAGTACAAGCAATCCCGGCGAGCAGGGATGAGGCCCCCTGGACACTGAGCTTGTGGTACATCTGCACAGAAAACAAGGGGAATACGCCCCCGAAAACTGCACGACTCGCCATTCCCGCGGCCAGAGCGCTGGCCGCAGTTTGCAAATAACAGTCTATCAGATATGGGACCTTGGACCATATGAGTGAAAAGTCGAGGGAAGGGAAATGCTGCCTGCTCACAAATCCGGTGAAAATCAGGAGCATGCTCGTCGCAAAGAGGAATTCAGCGATGCAAGGAGCAATCCAATGGACGTGATTAAATGGGGCAGTCCACGCAAAGATGAATAAAGAGCTATCGGAAGTCAGAAGAATAGACGCGGTCAAGTTTGGTAAACGAACATGGGTGAAAGGATTGCGCCATAATATGCCAACGCTAGTCGGGCCTCGGGTTGCGTGGGCAAGCCTCTTTGGGCATCAACCTCGGCGCTCTTCAAGTACAGTTTTTCTTTTCCAATTAACAAGAATGAATAGGGGAGTAGTGGATTCACTCACGACCGATCGTTGCAAGGAGTACGCAGGCAAACAGGAATCCCAATCCAAGACTGATATACGTCAATCCGTATGAGGTGCTCGAGAATCCACGAATTTCGAGGTAGACCACAGTGAACGCCTAGGACAAAATCAGGGCTGGGCTTTGAGCTACTAGAGAGTCACATACCTCGAAGAATCCATACAGAATTCCATACAAGACGCTGAGATATATCGAAACGAGCATGACCACGGGCTCTGTGAACAGATATATGATAGGCCGAGCAAGAGCGGTCTTGAAAACGTTGGCAATCATGCGTAGAGTCAGTGGCGATGGCGCTTTCCCCTCTTTAGCCACCCGCTTTTTGAGCAACGTGGGCCCGTGAGTTTCAGGAACAAAAGCGACCGCGAGGCTGAGGACTGTCGAAAAAATGGCCATGACACGAAGATTCCATCTAGATGCAGATTGAGGCCAATGTGGTCGTTGACAGACCAGTCCACGCACCGAAACCCAGCATCATGTTGAATGAATGCGGATATTAACGGTCCAATACTGGGTCCTCCAAATGCCATGAGCGCATCTGCGGTAAAGGTGACTTTGAATTCAAGACAATGGAGTGCAGTGTACGCACAGCAAATCGAATAGACCCCTCTTTCCGCCGGCGTCGTGTAATCTCCCAGAGAAGCGGGCACATTGTTAATGGTGCTGCTCCCGAAGAAGCCAATCAAGAACCGGAAGATGAGCATGCTTGCGGCGTTGTTTGAAACGGCAGCCCCCCAGCTGAAAACTTCGACGAGTGAAAACGAGTCGACAGAGACGACGGAGGAGACATACTGCTGTAAAATATCCCAGTGAAGACATACACCGCTCTCCGCCCATAGATCTCGGAGGCAGGTGCCCACAGCAACGGCCCCGCTGCGAATCCAAGTCTAGAAAACGTGTTATGGTCGAGAAGCAGCCGAGTGAATCTGAGCCTACACAGTAAGCGTGACCCCCAGAATAGCGACTGTTTGCGAGTAAGTGTCCGCGTCGAGGCAATGAAATACACACGAACCTTCTTGAGATATATGGTAGCGATTCATCAACGCAGGAAGGCTCGCAACCTGTCGATCGTAAGTTGGGGGAATTCAACAGTGTGTATCGACAAACGTAGGCGGTGGAGGAATAAGTCAGTGTCAAGACCGACACACAAAGCACAAAAGTAACCATCTGCATTCTCTCTGAGCCCGAGTATTAACCCAGAGGGAATTGCTCACAATCTTCTTTCTGGGAGTCCAATTTCTAGGATCTGTGGTATCGCGTCAAGTCCGGCGTCAAGACGGGAGAAAAAAAACATACTCTCTGGGTCATCAGGGGCCAGTGTGAGTGGGAGAGGTGATTTCTGGTCTTCTTCCTTGCCAATTATTGTCTCGGCGACACTGTGACGACCCTCTAAATCGAGAGCGAGGTCAGTCGGGGTGAGATCCGTGGTCTTGTCTTCGCGTTCGCTCATGTCTTTGGGGTGGGAGTCTGCTAGATGGTCTCATGCCAGTTTAAATGAAAGAAATTAGCAGTGATCGGCGTGCCCGAGGTGCTGCCCGAGGCATCATTGGGTCTCTACACATTCGACCCCTTACCTGATATCGGGCAGCTTATGTAGCCGTCGGACCAGCCCGCACCCGTGAAAGCAGGATTGATTGGGGTTTGAAAACAGCGACCGCGCGCAAGGAGCAAAGATTCAGGATGGGACCTCAGATCTCAGAGTCAGGGACCAAAGAAACGAGCCTCGAACTTGTGTTAACAAGTCCGTCGTCGATTACAAGTTGGGCCGGATTGCCAAGCATGAAAAACGAACAAGAGAGAGCTTGTTCCCAAAGAACAGCTAGTCGTAGACTCAGGAATTTTGACAAAACTTTGATGAGCTCTTTGATCTCTCGGGTCATCAGACACGTACCGGTCATTGGTCAATTGAGTATTTAGTCAGGTTATCTGCGGACGCTCGGCTTGACGAGAGCAAGTTTATGCACTAGCGGTTTTCTTGCGAGCGGAACAAAGGATGGGCTGTGTATTGCGAAATTGCGCATGGAATTGGAAGAGATAAACAACACACTACGCCGTCAAGCAGAGAAAATACATTATACAGTCCTCAATTCAACGTCCCTGTTACTTCTTCCATCTTGATTCCCCATTCTTTCGCTAGCCCCTCCTTCCACTCCTCCACCGTAATGATTGGAGCATCTTCGGCGTACCGAATCTCGAAAATTCTCTCGTCCCCGTCCACAGGTTTCATACCCTCGGGCACCCGCACACTTTTGGCCATAACCCCGACGAATAGATCGTCTCCCTGCGGCGGAATCCGCAACCACCGATGTTTAGAATCACAGACTGTGATTTTCACCTCGGCCTCGGGATCCCGTATCCGCGCCAGACATTCCCTACAGAAATCGCGGTTGGAGCAATACATGCAATGATAAAAGTCCCGCTCAGAGTCAGCCTTGTTAGTGCAGCGGGACCCGTCGTGTGCTCGTCCATCACAAGTCCACCAAGTGATCGGCCACATCGCCCCTTGCAAGCGGTTTTGGACAATTCCATGCGCGACAGCCGTGATTTCAAGTTCGTTTTGGTTGGATGCAACGTCGGCATCTTCCACCGCACCTTGGTCGTCTTCTGGATTAGGCTGACGCTGCATTTTAGGAACTGCGGCTGCTGCCGCCTCAAAAGCAGGATTGATGTGCGATCTGGCTGCTTCAACGCGTAAAAGCTGTTCCGAGACCTCGGGAACTGCCTTGTGAGCAGCCGTAATCGTCTCGGCGGCAAGCCTGTTGACAGTATCAAGCAGTTTGTCGTGCCGCGCTTCCACCCAACGCCGATACGGTGCTACCGGATCCTCAGCCTCAGCGTCCTCCGGTTCGCCGTTGAGTGTAACAGGCTGCATAGCCAGCCCCTCTGCAGAGACCTCGGGAACTGCCGCACGAACAGCATCAATCGTCTCGGCGGCAAGCCTGACATCATCAAGCAGTTTATCATGCCCCGCTTCCGCCTCCACCGTTTCGCCGTCGAGCGTAACATACTGCATAGCCAGCTCCTCTGCCTCATTTGTGACATCCTCGAAACGTAGGGCATCAACCACCAGGTCCGGTTGACCAAGGAACGTCAAAGCGATAGCGGCGTTCTTGTAATCCTGGTAGTGCTCCAGCGTCTTGTGCAGTGTGGAGAAACCGACACGATCGTTATCCGGCGTGTCGTCCGAGAGCACCTGTAACGAGTATCGGAAGCGCGGAAGCAGAACCGCCCGTGCCTTATCTGCATCCCCGTTCAGCATGTGCAGGATGCCTAGGTACCCAATTGCATCGCAGCCCGGAGACCAAGTATCGATACCCGCCTCGGTTGCCAGCTTTTCCAGCTCAGCGAAATAGCGATCTCCATGCTTGCCATCAAGCAGATTCCGGAAGAAGTGGCCCGCGACCGCAGCTGCAGCTTCATAGTGGGCTGTGAAGGCGTTGGGCCCGCCGACATTGGACAACTGGTTTCGACAGGCTTGCCATAGTCGCAACGCTTCATTGACAGGTTCCGGGCGAGTGCTGCTGGTGCCATCGGGGGCCACAGCACCGTAGAAGTAGGACGCGACGCCGCGGTCATACAGGAGGATACCGCGGACTTCGTGCTCGGTAAAGTGCTGGTTGTCTTCCACTGGACGAGATTTATCATCTGGTGGGAGTGTCGCAGTTTGCATTGCCCGCGCAATATTCCGCATGAGGTCCTGGTCTGATCTCGCAACAGTGAAGATTTTGGCCATGAACGTGTCGTGCTTCGGGTCCGTCGCAACTGTCTGGAGGATGCCGGCTACACGGTCTATCCCGCCCTCGGCAGCGAGAGCATCCTTGAGTAGTTGCCGTGCTCCTTGAGCATCAGGGGAACCAACCCGCGCCTCGAGATAGCCTAGCTGCGCCTTCTTTGCTTGTTCCGCGTCCTCGCTATGACCGGCCACGAGATAGTAATCGGCCGAACTGGTCAGGTCGCCGATTTGGAACGTGAAGGTCCCCAACTGCATGTTCAGGTCCATGATGTCTTTGGTTTCCGGCTTGGGCAGCGCTCCCTCTCGTTCGGCCGCCTTCAGGGCGAGCTTCATCTGGTCGATGGCATCCCCTATTTGATCCTGACGAGAATACGCTTCGGCCAAGCCGCGGTGGGATAGCCAGCTCGGGTCCTTTTCTTCGATGGAGCGTTGCCAGAGGGATATAATTGTCTGTGGGTCGACATATATTTTGCCCTCGGTGTGCGATTGAGCGAGGCGCTCGTACCACAGCGAGTCCAGGTCGGTTTCGGGCAGACCGAGGAAGTTCTGGCACCAGGCAGTGACGCGTTCCCAGCTCATCGGTGAGTCATCAGGTTTGGTATCGTCCTAATTGGTTGTGAGTGGATGGTCGAAAGGGAATGTGCGCCATAAACTCACCACCTCTGCCGTAACAAATTCTTCCAGCCACCAAGTTGCATTCTGGACGTTCCAGCTCCTCTCCCGTAAAAGTCCCTTTACCACCGTAGTCACGAGTTCCTTCAACATGCCCTTGGTTGGGGCGGAAGCTCGTTGCACCTCGTCTCGCCATTGCTTGTCCAATTTACGCGTAACGGCCGAGTCCATCACCCATTTCTGCAGATCCTTCATCTCGGACGCCAGCCAATACGTCTGCATAAAGGAATCCTGGTGACGCTTGAGGATTTCGCCATCACGGAACAACATGTACAAGTTCCGGCCGATCTCGGCCTGCTCATCCGGCATCAGCCTCCCTTTATCCTCGTCCTCGAGTTCCCGCAGTCGATTCAGATGGTACGGTAGCCAGCAGACCAGGTACTTGCCGATCTTGGCTGTCTGCTCTTGGGGTGGACTATTCAAGAACCGGAACGCTCGCTGGACGATGGTATGATGCGCGTCGAATTCGTCTACTCTGATGGCACCCCGGCCGCCACCGCTGACCAATCCATTCGAGGAATCGCCATCGAAATCAAACTTGAACTTGTCCCGGATGGACTTGTGCGCCAAATCCCACAGGAAATGGGCACACAGCTCCTGGCTAACGTTGTTGATTTTGATTGACATGCTGATGGTCGGCTGATCAGCAGAGTACGAGGAACGGCTGGCCGCATCTCGTTCCTTCTGCAGATAATCCTTGACGCCATCCTGCCCGAAGACGTAATCGGAGTCCTCGAGTTTGAGTACTGCGGCGTATTTGTGCTTTATGATGTATTGTAGGGAGGCGAGAGACTCTGTATCCGAGAAGAGGAACTGTATAGGAGTGTCATTCGGATTAATCTGGGAAACAGGTACGAAGACTGACCATAACGGCCTCCAACTGATCCAATGTTAGAGGCTCGTTGCTGAACAAAACCCATTTGAGAAGCTCGTTCAGTTCGCCGATCTCTTCTGCCGTCAAAGACCGCTGCAGGGCTTTGATAGCCGCCTCGTGGCTGCTCATTGATTGGTCGAGGAGGTCGTCGAGGTCGCGCGCTGCGGAACGGGTGCTGAGCAGCCGCATCACGTCGTCGAGGCCAAACTGGAGCAAGGAGTAACTCCCTTTGACGTTCTTTGGTAGCTTCTCGACGATCTTGTCGTAAGCTCGCTGCTGATTGGAGTCAGGCCGCGTATTCTGCAGCATCCCCCGTTTGGCCAGAGCATCCTTGACGATGATGCGCATGTCAGGCTCGTTGTTTTCTTCCAATCGGAAACGGAGCGCGCTGCCCACCGGCACCGTTGCGCTGACGAATCTGTCGTCCGTGCCGCTGAGGAGCACACGGACACGCCCAGCCGGGTCTCCAGCAAGTTTGGGGCTGAATGCAAACTTGAGCAGCAACTCAGCCTGATCGTCAGGCAAGTATTCGAGGCCGTTAAAGACGAGGTAGTAAATGGGTCCTGAGCCGGGCACTCCGATCTTCAGTTCTCCCCATAGCGCCTCGAGATTGTCGTCCAAGCGACGAAATGCAGCGGATGCATCCTTGGCATCGCACGCCTTGCTGAGCGTATTGCGGACGGTGGCATCCACGCGTGCGATCTGGAATGCCATATACTTGAGAGCAGAAGCGACGTTGTTCTTGCTGACAGATTTTTGGGTGCTGGCCGGAAAAAAGTAGTGCGCCACGTATGTGCGATCCTCCTCTTTGCGTTCCTCGAGACGTCGAGTGATGAGGGCGCTGGCTGATGTCTTTCCGGATGACGAAGGGCCCGATACAAGGAGGATGTGGGATGATGAGGCAGACGCCTCCCTATCCTTCATGGCGGCAGTCCACGCCAGATAGGTTTCGTGTGTCCAGATCCAGTCTCCCGTGCCGGGAAGACATCGTTCGGCGATACTGGTTAGCGTTTGAGTCGTCTTGGCATCAAGCCTAACCCTCTGCGGTACACCAAGTGTGTCGCGAATCTTGGTGAGGGTCTTCATACGGTCTGCGTCGTCCTTCAAAGCCTGAACACCCTTTTGCGTGTCCTGCACGGCCTGGTGCGTCTCGTCCACCGTTTTCCCAAACACGATGAAACGCTCGAGCAGGATTGCAACATCGTGCTTTGTCTCGACCACTGCTGCCAGGGTGAGAGTGCCCTCGATATCGCGTTGCTGCTGCAGGACCCGTTTGAATTCGGTCATCTCGTCGGACAAGCCTGAATCATCATCAAAGACGGACTTGAGATGCCGAAGGAGGCGCGCTCGCCGGCTGCCCTGGCGGTACTTGACGACGTGAGCGCAAAGCTTCACAAAGCTCGTCAAAACGAGGTGGATTTGTTTCGCGAGGGCAGGGTCGATCTTTTCCATGGACCCATAGATCTGGAATTGGGAGAGAGCAGATGAAACCTCGCTGAAGACTTGGTCAACAGCATCGTTGTAGCCCTTGATAGCTTGGGGAATGTCGAATACGAAGGCCAAAGCGGAACTGGTTACGTTCGCCGCTACCGCAGGAATTGGGGTCTAAAAGGAGTCAGTAAGAGTTCTCGTGAAGATTGAATGACGCACGAACGACGATACTTGAGAAACAGCGCCAACAAGCATCTTGAGATACTTGAGCGATTGGAGTCCGACGTTCTTCGCCTTGTCCCATTTATCCTCCGGTCCGGCGTCTGGCCCGTAAGACGCCTTCTCGATTCTCTTCTGCACATCCTCGAAACTCTTCATTTCGCCCCTTGTCAACGACTCGCCGCATATCTTCTCAAACTCCTTTGCCGCTGTTTCCCACATTTCCTTCATGATCGCGTCCCCATCCGAGGGCCTTGATGTCGACACCAGTGGTTCCGATGCTTGCAGTTCCCTCATTCTAGCTGAAAAGCAGTACGCGTTCGCAGGAAAGAAGGAAGACCAAGGACTCCGCAATGGGCAAAGTCTTAATAGAGATATCGACAGGCGCCTATGTGTTGAATGGCAGCGCTCACGAATTTATCACAGATTTGGGAACCCGACATTATCGGGTTACGAGGGCGCCGACGGTGACCAGAGATGGCGGTTGAGCAGGATGCTGCTCCGTTGCTGGTACGACTTTCGCATCGCCATAAGATGCTCGGATCCAGACGTCTGCATTGTGAGCGTCCCGAATTTTGCTCAGGAGGTCGTTCGGCGGCTTGCTGAATGGGAATAGGGCATCGCAATGAATAGAGACTCGTGCGTTTCAAGCATGGATGGACACGGGACAGAATAAGATCTAAAGCAGTGCATCCAAGGGGGCATCGGGATCGGAATTTCGGATATAGGGTCGAAAAGTTTTTTTCGACCCTGGCTGGACCCCCCCCTCCTATATAAGGCAGATCATTCCCACGATCATGTGATTTACCGGCGGTCCGAGCAATCCGCGGCTCCCAACCATAGGAAAAATATGTATTACAAACTTATTAGAGGACCCCAGTGTCAATTAGACCCATCTCATGTGTACTTGAGCAATGATACACTTGTTGTCTGTGGCAATGTCTTGTGAGAGTCGATGAGACTGGCAGCAGTATTATGTAATATATCAGTCCCGATTTGGAAATTTCAATCAAGAGTGTCCAATATGCTCCAAAACACATTTACTAATATACATATAGAAAATTTTTTCGAGCCCTCTCGGGACCCCCCCCCCCTCCCCCTCCCCTGGTACGAAATTTCGATCCCGGTGCCCCCTTGAGTGCATCTATCAACAATGGTGACTCATGGCTTGATTCTAGTCTCTCTCGAGCAATTCTCGAGTCTCGACAATCGCTCCGTAACCTCCGCGAAATATAGCTTGATTCGTGCTCGCCGCTCAGCAAACTCTTTCTTCGTCCCACCGTGTCACGAAAACGGGGTTGGAGGAAACTGAGATGCCTCAATTGTATCAGGTACGAACGCCGTGGCGTACTTAGTAATGCCTCCCATTCAACTCAAGATGCATGGCACTCGGCACCACGGACAACTGCGCGTACTGGCTCGCACGGAGATCAAGCAGCCACGCAGGTGCCGTCGCGGCTCGTCAGGAAGAGCCCTCGCCCTCCAGTTATTCAGACATCCGACGGAGAATGCTGCATAATCCATAGCCGGGTCTCTGAAGACAGGAGCTTGCTCTGCGCACTTTAATGATCTCATCCGCAGAGCCGCAGATCCTGCACCCAGTCCCTAAAACGAACACCAGTCGACCGTCAACTTCAGTCTTGTAGAGTCTTCCTGAGTGGAAAACCAGCCTGGACGAATCAATTTATGCCTCTGGTGCGTGGGTTCGCTGTCGCCTTCATGGCTGGGCATTAAATATACATTTTTACAGCACGCTCCCCAGACGCGATCCGACGGCTCCGTGAGCACAACAGATGTTGAATGCGGAGGCTATGAGTATTAAAATATAGTACAATGGCGACCTGTGAGTGCATCAACTTGACTCCGCAACTGAGGGGCCGAGGAGGTGTGAAGTGAGACAGTCACGGGACCGCGCGTGTTCCGAGTCAATCGAAAACCTTGACTCTTCGAGAACTTCTGGTCCCCCAACGCAGTCGGCACTATCGCCCCTCGTACAACTCCAGCTTCTGCTCCCAAACTCATTGCCATTTGGACATGCACCCAATCCACCATATCCCTTGCGAAATTCTTTCCGAGATATTCGTACAATGCCTCCCCTCGGAGTACTTTAGCGCCGACCCTTCCACTGCGCCTCTGGTTCTGGCGGCTGTTGGCAGCGACTGGCGCAGATTATCCATTGCGACCCCCAGACTATGGAGCAGAATCTCCCTGCCATTGCTACGGAGCTTAGGGGACAACTCCGGTATCATCCAAATGTTTCAATGTTGGCTCGCCCGTAGTGGAGGCTGCCCTCTATCCATCGACGCATTCTGCCTGGGAAGGTCGAAGGATAATACTCCAAATTCAATCCCACCGGTTCTCCTTCATGCCTTGAACGAGTGCTCCTCGCGTTGGCAAGAGGTCAAATTCATGTTCTCCGCAGACGATTTTCGTCGGCTGCAGGCAAAAAATGGTCTTCCTCTCCTGAGGAAGCTTGATGTCACTGTCGTAGGGTCGCCGCCGGAGATTCCCCTCACAATCTTCGGCAACGCTCCCGCTATTCGGGTTGTTCAGTTGGGCGGGGGGGTGAGCTTGAGCAATTTCACTTTTCCGATGGGCCAATTGCGCTGCATCCACACCCCTTCTCTTTCCGTTGGGCAATTCATCCACATTTTGCGCGAGGCCACAAACCTTGTGGAATTTGGCACATGTGTAGACGTCATGGAGACGCTCCCTACGTCGAGGACCGACGTACAAGCCGGCAACCTCCGGTCGCTCTCCCTCTATCTTCCAGACCCAAATTGGATCAACCTCCTCGACTCGCTGACATGCCCCACCCTTGAAACTTTGACACTCAAGTCTTACGGCTACTCCCCTATTCCAGCCAACCATCTTTCGAGATTCATCTCTCGTTCCCCCCTTCGTTTTCTGAGCATCGGACTGCCACGCTCAGAGGCAGCTCTCAACGATCTGCCAGAGTGTCTCTCAGCAGCGCCCCGCCTAGAGGAACTTTCCATCAAATACCTCGGGCAGGAACCTGCGTACGACCTCTTCCGTCGCATGTCAATCGTCCACCCAGCCGAGTCGCATTCGTTCCTCCCATTCCTCCACACCCTCATCATCGGAGTGCGTCCGCAGGCGCTTTATGCGCAGAATCGGAATCGTGACCGTGGTTGGACATATGAAGAGGTGCTGCCGATGCTGGTTAATCGCTGGAATGTGCACCCTGCTGCTGATGCCGCTCTGACATCTGCACGATTGAGGGCTTTCCACCTCGATGTCACTGACTTGGACAAAGATCAAAGTCCTACTCCTAGTCCTCCGCTGAAGCTTCCCAAGCGCGGGTCGGTGGTGTTTGCGCAGATGCAGGCGTTGGTTGCCGAAGGAATGAGGATTTGGATAGACGAGGAGGCTGAGGAGGAGTGTATGCACGAATATTAGGTGTCGAGTATGTAGCAAACGAACTCTTCCTCTCGGAATGCTGCTAGATGATGGATAGCCGTCAGAGGGATCGTCAAGAACCACCCGGAGTTCACGCAACACGCTCGTATGACCCAATTCGACGCGTTCAAGCAGATCAAATAGATTCGCAGCCCTATTTAAAATATCTTGACAGATGGCGCATATAAGGGGAGCTCCTGACCGCCTTCTGCTTCCACACCCAGCATCAAGACATGGGCTCAGTTCTCAGCGCTCTCGGTGACGGGTAAGCAGAACACGTCTTTTCGGATTCTGAGCCTCAGTCGTCCACAGACTCAAGGCTATCGTCTCCGGTTTAGCGGACTTGATAATGGCGGTCGTTGGCGCGGTCCTCAAGGCGAGTCTTCTTTCTCAGGGAGGACGAATGAAGCCTGACGAGGGCTACAGATTACGGTCGCCATTCTCGACCTTGTTATTGACCTGCTCACCTGTCGCTGCTGATTAGTCTCCCTTTTCGTCGAGCCCTCGAAAGAATCTCACATCAATGCAGTGGTTCGAGAGCCAGTATAAGTCGCACAACGAGAAGGAGGGAGGCTGCTGTTGCTTCGGCAAGTCAGGAAGGCGCCGCTACCGAAACTAAATGAGTTTCCTCTATAACCCACGGCCTCCTCTATACCTCACGACGATTAATGAGATTCATGATCTTCTTTTGCCGTTGGGCGTATTTCGATTCAAGGCTGGCGTATTGCCAGCAAGTTGAGCCCGTCATGGATTCAAGGTAAACTGGGTCGTAGCCTCTAGTGGTTGTTGCATCGAGTCAAAGCAGTGGTGAGTGCAAGATGCAAGTTGGATTCAAAGTGGCCGGCAATTACATTTGATGGCGGCCGATAACTTGTCTTCTTCCCTCATGCCGCCCACTGTTGGTATTTCATGCCGCCCCACTTACTGGCTCTATTCTCCCCTCTTCCATGGCTCCGAGAGAGTATCCGTGGGAATGCTTCATTCGTCCATGCCAGCCACCCGCAGAATGCATAAGAAACAGGGGAATATGCCAGCCACCCCAGCTCTCGCTTTCGACTCGCTCTCATCGCACTCGCTTCAGGAGTCCAATGTTTTCAACTGTCAAGGTATGTCACCTCGCCTAATCTCTGCTCGTGTACTCATCCAACCTCTAGTCCGCTCTTCGTCGTCAGAGCTCGCAGCTCACCACACTCTCTAAGACTCGTTCCGGCAAGGTGATTCCTTTATTCTAAGACTCTTCATCATACTGACGCCGCTCAGACTCCCAGCACCACCGCTCGCGGCCTCAGTGTCGATGATTTCGACGGCCTCTCCAAGCTCGGACAAGGCAGCTTTGGAAATGTCTTCCTCGTACGGGAGAAGAAGACAAGTCGTCATTACGCACTCAAGCAGCTGGCCAGAGGCTCCACCAACGCTCATGTCGAGCAGTGCATTCTCCGCACCAACACCCAGGACCCCGCTTCACCGTCGTCTCTTCTCCCGCTCGTCGCCAGCTGGTCGGACCCGGCAAACCACAATTTTCTCACGGTCCGTATCATATTCACAGTCCTCCAACGCCATCTGAATCTCTCGCTCTAGGAGTGGTACAGCGGCGACCTCGCTTCTTTCCTCGGCCAGCAGCCTCTCTTCCCGGAGCTCACCAAACTGTGGATCGCGCAGTTGGTAAGTCGAGCATTGATATTCCTTTGAACCAGCAGGCTCATTGCATGTCTAGGTGGTTGCAGTCGAGGCTCTCCACGAGCGGGGCGTCGTGCACCGCGACATCAAGCCCGAAAACATTTTTGTCACCGCCGCAGGCAACCTCGTCCTCGGCGACCTCGGTCTCGCCAAGCCGCTGGGGGACACGTCGATGTTCGGAGGGGATGAGCCTGACTTTATCGACCTGACCGTCGACCCCAACGCCGAGTCAGACTCGTTCTTTAGGCCCAGCCCCAACAGCCAGCCTCGCTGGACCACGGAGCAATCTGGCACGGCGCTGTGGGCTTCCCCGGCTCAACACTCCGGAACCCCGTACCGACTTGAAGCCGATGTATTCAGTCTCGGCCTGCTGCTCTTCGAGATGTGTACAGCTCGTATGCCTTTCGGCACCACGGCCACCAACCGTGCGGAACCGGAGTACGCCTATGCCTGGTCTCCGGTCCAGTACTACCCGGACGACGAGGTCGATGCTCTGACGAAGGATTTGATCGACGGGATGCTCGCCAAGGTGTTCTTCGGGCGCCTCACCATCAAGGAGGTAAAGGCTCATCGGTACTTCCAAGGCCTGTGGGTAATCTCATTTTTTTCATTCCAACCGTTGCTCAGTACTCTATAGCGACTGGAATGTCGTGGCTTGTCACCAAGTGCCTGTACCCTGGGTGCCCACGCCGTCCGTTACTCCCACCGACGCTGACCCTATGCTGCTCATCTCTCCCGGTTTACCCTCCTCCATTGACGAATTTTTCTTCGTCTCTGATGCTTTCTTGGCTTCGCCAATCTCTCCCCCGTCCACCCTCAAGTCCCGCTTCAAGCGCGTGTTCCAGCGCAGAACGGTCAAGACTCGGGCTACTGGAATCGTCAAAAACCACGTTGATATTCCGGTGCCGTATGAAGAGCAACATAGACAAGTCAAAGATGACCAAGTTCGCGCAGCATCCGATTTTTCGGCAAGCGTTCTTGCGTTCTGGGGCAAGTATAAATCGTCGGATGGTCAAGGCGTCAAGGAGGTCGTCAAGGACAAGATTGAAGGCCCAAGCTACTTCAAGGGTCCCGGTTGCTAGCTCTCGTTCGGTGTTCGCGTCGCCTCTTGGTTCCGTCGGCGAGCATGGTGCTCGCAAGTCGTCTTGGGCCGTCTTATGTGAATGGTTTTATCCGGTGTCGCTGTCATCGTTCTCTGCTGCTCCTCGACAAATCGCATCCAAACTGCATCGCCATCTCATCCGATTCGAAATATCTCGTCTCTCGCGTCCGCTCTCGCTCTCGCTCTCGCTCTCGCTCTCGCACCCGCAATCGCAATCGCACGCAATCCTCTCGGGTGGGCACAGCTCACCGTTGACGGTATCAGCATCAGCATCACCACCGGCCGGCGCCGCTTTTTGTTTCGCGTGCCGGGAGCACTGGTTTCTTTTTGGAGAGAAAGGAGGGAGCGGGAGGTGGTTGGGGGGAGGCGGCTGTACGATATTACGATTCGCGGTGTATGGAAAATAAATAAATAATGTCCGCCAGGGAAAATCGCGCGTGTGTTTGTGACTGTTGACGCGCTTTGATGCGCACTTGATCTCGCCTTGGTCTCGCCCGACGCCTTTCACCTTCGTCAGAAGTTTCATCAAATTGCGAACCAAACCTTTGCGGCAGGCGCATGGCTGGCGCTGCTTAGTACTGCGATTCGGCCCACGGTAATCTGTGACGACGTGCGTTCGGTTCCGCCTCCGTCTCCTTTTTGCCTTCCCGCGCTGAACAGTGACCAGTTCGAGGCCATCCTACTCCCTCCTAGTCCTCTAAATTCACTGTTCTTTCATTCGGTATCTGCGTCAAGACATGGTCATGCGCGTTGAGACAGGCGGCTTGAATGCAATCTTCGTACGTCAATTGAATTCTCTCAGACGCCCTCACGCTCACGCCGCCAGAGCGTCAATCATCGGTCCTTCGCCACTACTCGCGTCCCCCAGCTGCAGTCGCCATCTCGTCGCACCTCATTGTCTGAAATGGAGGACTTCAACGCATCGGAGACACTGGCTTCCTCTCCAGACGAACAACCGTCTTTCGAAGAAATGTGGGACGAGGCGGCGAAGCAATTCGAAAGAATATGTGGCGAGTCGTTGATGGCGGGAGAAATCAAAAGTTTCGGGGATCTGGAGAGAAAGATCGGAAGGGATAGCAAAGCATCCTACGGCTCTGACGAACCGCAGGATAAATGGGAGAAGGCGAAGAGCATGGGACTCCAGGCTCTCAAGTTTTTGAAGCTGCTTGTGGGTGCGGCTTCTCAAGCGTCCTCATTTGTGTGTTCTCTTTCTTGTTTTCAAAACGATCTTATTGACCGATTCACATAGATCCCCATTCCTGACGCGGCAACGGACATCCTCAGCTCCGCTCTGGGCTTCCTATTGGACATTCCTCAGGCGATCAAGGATTATGATGTCGCCTTGAACCAGATCTTCGGCGAGGTCTCCTCTGCGCTCTCCCAATTCCGTATATACCGGTCGATGGACCGAATTCATCCAGAACTCATCAAACAGATCCATTCTGTTTTGGTGAGCTTCGTCAAAATCTGCGCTCATGTCGTCAGGTGCCGCCAGGGAGGCCGTGTGTCACGGCTCGTCAAAAAGATCACAGTGGCCGTCTTCAAAATCGACTCAGGGCTGGAGGCTGAGAGGACCGAATTCAGGCGGGTGGTGCAGCAACAACGAGACGTCGAGAGCACAGTGACACTGAAGGAAATTGTTGGGACCCGGCGCCAGGTTGCGCTCCTGGGTCAAGACTTGCGCAGCTTGAGCCAAACTTCGGTGGATACGCACCAGGACGTACAGGATACGAAAAATGATGTGAAGGCTCTGAAGGATGATGCCGACCGCATTAGGACCCTCACCAAGATCCGCGACGCCCTCAGCATACCAGAGACCGTTCGCTTCGACTCCAAAACCACCCAGCAATGCACCACCATTTGCAAGCAGTGCCTCCCCGACACGGGGAAGTGGATTTGGGAGCACCCGGCGTACCAGGCTTGGACGGACTCCGCTAAAGACACCAGCGCCTCCATGCCGCACGTCCTTCTCGTGACGGGCCCGCCCTCTTCGGGAAAGACGTCCGTAAATGCACAGATCACGCGGCGCCTCGAGGGTTGGCCGGAACAGCAGCGCATCTATGTCGCGCACTACTTTTTCCGACCCAGCGCAGAGAAGTCGGATAACACCCAAGGGAGTTCGGTGGCTGATGCGCTGAAATACATGGCGTTTCAGATTGCGCGAGTTGACGACACCGTGCGCAACTCACTCGGCGAGGCGTGCAAAGATTCCGAGGGCGAGTCGAGTTTCCGCCGCTCTGACAGCACCCTCGAGATGCTGTGGGCGAATTTCAACATAGGGGGATCCGGTGCCATATACTGTACCGGCGTGTATGGTAGCGACGGGCCCAGGGTGCGTTACACTTCGCTTCGGCGATAAGTTAGCGACGCACTGCCACATTTGGGTGATCACCTGCCATAAAAGGCAATTCCCAGCGCCGCAGGCCCGAAATTTTGATGGGAAAGGCCTTTTGGGGACGGTTTTCCCGCGTTACGCTGCAATTTAGGCAACATTTTTGGGCCGCGTTATGCGTTACGGTTGCTACCATACACGCCGGTACAGTACTACCTCGTCTTCAGTGGCATTGAACATTTGCCCGACGATCAGATTGAGATCCTGCTCAAGTTCGCCTTTGGCAGCGGATTTGCCGAAGATTCAGGCCGATCGGTACGCGTGCTTCTCAGTGGCACGGACGACCGGTTTGAGAATCCCAATCTGCCTTGTAGGGATCCACTGCGCATACGGATGGAGGAGTCCAACAAACTTGACTTGGAGATATATGTCAAGAACGTACTCTCTGAGCAAACCATGTTCAAGCACCCACAAGTGGGTTCAATTCAGCAGCAAGCGTACGACAAAATCGTCGACAAGTTGCCGAAGAACGTCAAGGGAAGCTACTCCTTGCTCAAATTTGATCTTGAAGAGGTGACCCGCAAATTGAGCACCCGCTCGACGTTGCCCGATCTCGATGACCTGCTCGACCACTTGAGGGGCAATCATGAGGCGGCCATCAATGCTCTGCAGCGGTCTCTGACCTCCGCTGAGATTGACGAGCTGAATGAGCTACTCAAATGGGTCTTGTTTAGCAGGGAGCCTCTCATGTTAGATCAACTGGAGGCCGTCTTGGTATGTGTCTCCGAGCTCTGGACCATCGTGGTACCTGATGAAGTCCAGTTTCTTCTCACGGGCAAAGATTCTATTGCGTCGCTACAGGACATTATCCAAAGCAAATACGCAGCAGTTCTCGATATCAAAGACTCTCGTGTCGTTGCCCAGGACGGTGTCAAGAAGTATCTCGAGAAGGAACAAAAAACGGCGGAGGCTGCGTCACCTTCCTCACCTGGATCCTCGACTATTAGCATGACGATCAACATTCAGAATGCTGGCCAGGAGATGTGCGCAAACTTTCTGTGGGACTTGGCACATCGCTGCGTCCGGGACAGATTCGACTTCAAACTGGACGGAGCTTCATCCGGAAACCGAAACGCGATCTGCGTGGATGAATTTGACGTTCACCGCAGCATCGTCCAGAAGGCGTTTGAATTCTTGAATGCAGAGCCTCGGAGCCAGACGGCCAAGATCGGGAAGTATCTTGTCTGCTGGCTACCTTACCATCTGCGCAAGCTCAAGGAACTCGAGGACAACAAAAAAGGGAGGCTTACGGAGCAAGAGCGAATCGAGATAGGGCAGAAACTCTACACGCTGTTTCGTGATGCCGACACATTCCAGCGCCACAAAGGCATTTTTGTGCAGACACATTGGACGGCGCACGAATTGAGGGATTTGCTAAAATGGTTGAGGGATTCCGCGGTGATGCGTCAAGCCGATGCAGAGTGGTACGATGAGATGCAGCAAACCTATAGGCCGACGAGGGGCTTCCTGAAGGGACTTGTGACCCTGCTGGTAAATGGTCTACTCCGGGAGAGAACCTGGGATGTGTCCAATGCCCGTGTTTGGCTTCAGCAGTTCATGGCGCTGGATGGAGATGAGGTGAGTCGTTCCTTCTTACCTGTCAACTCTACTGATCAGAAAATGCAGCAAGTCGACTCGAGTAACACAGGTTCCTCCCTAGTGATGACTTGGGATGGTGCCGTGAGTACCTGGTGCCAGAGTTTCCTCAAACTCTCGGAGAAAGACCTCGACTCGCTCTGGTATGAACGTCTCGCAGAAGCAGCGACCTCACGAGCTACCGAGACCCGTGTCGACCCAGGGACGATTCTGGCCCTCTGGAAACAAGCCATCGACAAGGAGAACCCGAGCTGGCGATGCTATCGCGGCTTGGGCTTGGCATACTTTCAGCAGAAAAAAATGGGCGATGCCATTGAGCAGATGAAACTTGCTCTGGAGAAGGCGAAACAAGAGGCACAAGACGCCACTGATGATGTCTTCGATCTGAATCTGCTTTTGGGCAAATTTATGCTGCAGACCGAACAGTGGAAACCAGCGGCGGATTATTACCGGGAAGCGCGCAATAGCAAAGACCCCGAACAGGCGAACAGCGCACAAGTGGGCTATTTCATGGCCCGCTTGCAGCAGGATGCCGGAAACACTCGGGAGTTATTGCAGGAATGCTTCGCTGAAGAACAAATTCAACAAGGCATAGCGAGCGTCGCCGACATCCTGAAGACCATTGCACGTGACTCCAAACGCGACGAATTGATTTCAAAACTCTTCACTGTAGCGTCCTCAAGCGACCAGCTCATGCAAGCCGTTGCACAGGCACTGAAGATTGCGACGACGGTGTCTAATCGGTCCCTTTCAAAGAGAAGCGAACGTTTGAACGAGGCAAAAGTTCGCGGTGTGCTTTTATATCACCGCGGCGTCGTAGCCCACACTTACAGCGTTGTGGCAACGGATGAGGGTGGCAGCTCTGAAATGGATGCCACGAGTGCGGCGCTGCAATTCTGGCGCGACTGCCGTAGCCAACTCGCAGACTTGGGTGGACCAGACGCCCTTCTCGCGCAATCGGAGGCTGTGGCTGCACTGGCACGACACTATTTCCAGACATTGATGAGCGGGCAGTCCCAGGAACAAGACCTTGACCACCTGAAGCAACTTGCGAATGACATTGAAACCGACGCATCCACCGCCGGCGGCGATGCCTTGGGGTTCCTAGGTGTGCTATACATGCATCGCGGGGAGCCCAAAAAGGCAAAAGAGCTCCTCGGTCGGCGCTTCAGGCATGCAATGCAGATATTGTCGGACGACCTACCGGAAAACGACCGTGTGGGTTTCTCGACTTTGCGCAAAACGCTCGAGCTTTCCCAAGATTTCAAAAACGCAAGCATAGCGCTCATGTTGGAGGGTCAGCCGGACCTGGTGACGGAGGCGCTACATCCAGAGAAGCAGGTGTTTGATGAAGCTGCTGTGCAGCTGGCCATGAAGTATGCCACCATCGCCGATAAGACTGACAGCCCGGACGTCGAGGGTCCACGCATCGGACCCCGAGTTTCCAAAATCTTTAGGCTCCTCAGAGGCAAGGCGAAAGATGATTCACGAGCACCGTATCGGCGCTGGGTGGAAGCGCGCCACGACCGACTCCTTCAAATTGTTGCAAGGCTTGCTACCGAGACAGTTCGTGTCGCTCGCACGGAGGCGCCGAAGGCTGCGCAACAGCTGGAACGCCTCAATGCTGCCCAGGCGCATATTGACACTGCCTTTGAGGCAGCGGTAGCCGCTCTCACGAAGGCTCGTCAGCTGGAAGCCAGTCCAACCGATGGCACTGCCGAGGTGGATCATGAAGACGCCGAGACAATATTGCCCCAAATAGACGAGGGTGAAATCGAGGTCGTTGCACATGGCATCCTCCAGAAGCGGTTGAAGAAAGGGATGTGGTCCGTGCATTACCCATGGAAGTGTTCCGGGCGGCTTGCGGACGGCACGGTTTGCCCGAAGAAACCGTTAATGGAACGCGTCTATTACGCCTGCATGTACTGCATGGACCGGGCTTTTTGTTGGGAATGTCTGCAGTGGCTGCGAGACCCCGACGCCGAGGTGAAGATCACAGTTTGTGACGCTACCCACCAGTGGTTGAAGGTTTCACCGCCTTGCGAGGATATATACGTCGGACCTTTGGCGACGAGCGTGCGGGTCCCTCAGGACTTGAGGGCCGTGAACGGGGATGAAAAGATTCGAGAGATTTGGTTTGCGGAAGGGACAGAGGAGAATGTTGTCAATGTTGAGGAGTGGAAGAGGGGATTGGCGAAGGAGTGGGGGATTGATATTGACGAGTTGTGAAATTTGTACTTTACCCGTCAGGAATCGCGTTTGTTTGTGACTATTGACGCGCCGGGACGCGCATCTGAAATCTCGCAGTCATGTGTGTATTGGACGACAAGTAACCGAGGCGTGGATTCGTCCGGTTACTTGCATTGTCCAATAAGGTGGGTCTCTCCCGATAACTTACCCCAATCATGGACACCTTTCCCCTCCGCCAGAAGATTGCGAGCCAAGCACGAGCTGCGGGCGCATGGCTGACGCTGCCTAGCACCGCGATTGCACGCACGATTGCCAAGACGAAAGGGGTCTCCTGGATGCTCATCGACGCCGAGCACGGGCTGATCAATGACCACCATTTCTATGACCTCACGAATACTATCGCTTCGAGTGGTGTATCGCCGCTCATACGCATTCCGGCGGAGGAGCTGTGGATGATCAAGAGGGCTCTCGACGCTGGGGCCCATGGAATTATGGTCCCGATGGCCAATTCGCCCGAAATCGTCCGGAAAGTGGTACAAGCGACCAAGTACCCCCCTGTTGGCGTCCGGGGGTATGGTCCTATGTTCACTGTGAGTGTTGAGTGGATCGCATTGTACAACGTCCCGAAGGTGACTTTATAGCACGCTACCGGTGCACTCGGAGCTGCTTATCTTGCCGCGGCCAACGACGCCATCTTTGTGAGCGTGCAGATCGAGCATCCCGACGCCGTGGCGCGTATCGACGAGATCGTGCAAGAGGGAATCGATTGTACATTCGTGCGTCTAGTTTCCTTTTCGTGCTTGGAATATATTCACAACTGAGAGCAGATCGGTCCCTACGATTTGGCTGTATCCATGGGTGTGGAACATGGAAGCGCGGAGCATGAGGCAGCTATCGCCAAGATTCTCGAGGCGACCAAGAAGGCGGGCAAGGTCGCCGGCATTTTCTGTGAGCATTCCGACTTTTCTAGTCGATTATTCTCCTTAACCGCGCTCAAGGCTTGACTGGGGAACAGGCGGAGAAACGATTCGCTCAAGGATTTGAGATGGTCAGCGTAACGACTGACATCGACACCCTCTCGGATGCCATGGCTGCTACTTTCGCTAAAGTGACTTTGTAAAGGGAATATTTCATAGGGCTAGAAAGTACAGAGCTTGAATACATTAATTCCCGAATATCGCGGTGATTCCATTGATCACGCTGCTAGGATCGAGCGCACCCGCGAAACTCGCGAGTGTGCCCGGATCGAGACTGCTGGCAAAGTTCGCCAACGAGCTGGGGTCAAACCCTGTGGGGACATTGCTGGGATCGAAATTGAATCCCCCAGCAAAGGGTGAGGAGTTGCCGGAACCGTAGCCAGCGGAATTTTGCTGATTCTGCTGGTACGCGTGCCAGATCTTGCCTACAGCGTGTATCATCGCCGAGCTCGTGTTGCCACTGGTTGGGGAGCCAGACGGACCGGCACCTGCGACACCGCCAGCCGCTGTGAAGCCGCCTAGAGGTGCGGCTGAAGGCAACCGCGGAGCTGCCGAGACAGGACGCAATGTTCTGCTAACCGTCGTTACATCTTGAATCCAGTCACTCGGCAGACTCCATGACGCCGAACCGTCGCCGTATGCGACGTAGTATAGGCCTCCCGCGTGCGGGCTTAAGGATAGAAACTGCATCGGGCGTTAAGAGACGTTCGATACAGATGAAAGGCCACACGCACTGCTATTCCCCTCCGTCGTGTGTTTTCCGCAGAATTCCGGATCAACGCATCCACGGCAGGATAGTGTGTTGCCACCTCGAATGTTATGGTGCCATCTCCGAAGAGCGCGACGAAGGAGCCGTGAACGCCGAGCGCGACGCATGTCGGGAAGCCCTTCCTCAGCCGGGAGGTTATGCTGGTCTCGAGGTCTGCTGGAAGATGTTGCCAGCTGAACCCAGAGGGTGAGATCGTAAAATAACTGGAATTTGGTCCAAAGACCGTCCGCGTTGTGTGTTCTCCGGATTGTGCGATCGTACGCATAAATTCAGCGAGTTTGGAATACTTGGGACCGAGGAATAGCTCTGCGAAAGGCTGTGAATCGACGGATTGACGAGATGGCGAGGTAGGCGTACCTTCGTAGTAATCCTCTCCTTTGACCGTTTTCCAGCACATGTTGAACATCCCAGCTTCCATGGGGAACTACGTCCAACATGAGGACCGGGGAATGCGCGTGTTGAAGGGGCTAAACGTACCGCAACATCGTAGGGGAATTGGTTTGCTTGAGGGTGATTCGGATCCTCCAGAATGAGTCGCAATGGCTCCGGAAGGTTATTGTCACTCCTAGATACAAGACGGTGAGCATGCCTGCCCTCGGCTGATAAAATCTGAACTGACCATGCCCTGCATCGAAGTGAGTACTTATTCTAGCTTCAGGAGGATGAAGACGGACCATATCGTATCACTCTTGCAGAAGAACGCGCCGTTCGGTCCAAAAGAGAATTGGCAGTCCATGGGGGACGGAGGTAAACGATTGAGGGGTTAAGAGGAGGCGTCTGGACATTGTGCCTGGCTGCTGCCAATTGCACCGCGTGCTTGACGTGCCAGGCGATAAATGAAATAGGGATGATGGATAGCGATCTAAAGTGCTAGGTTGAGAGACGGGCGTCTAGGGCGTGCTAACATGGAGGCCGGGACCCGGGGACTCTGAGTGCGATAGACGATGCATGGAAGGGAGAGAGGCGGGAGAAAATCGGCTATCACTGGACGTTGATTTCGACTCGGACCAAACTCGGATCATGACCGCGACTTGAACAACATGGGCGCCCAACCGATTTGGAACGCGTCTTCGACAGTCATTCGGCGTCATTCCGCGCCAATTGTTCCTGATGCGCGTACTTCATGAATCAGAAAAGGGTTTGGCACTGGAGGAACCGATCCGTTCCGAGCGGCCTTTTGCTTTGGGTGTTCACGGTCCAGGTTCTGTTGGAGACTACCACTCAACTCTGCCGCCTCAGGTACGACTTTGAATCCTGCTGTAAATGGCCATAACCCAAACTTTCAGATAACCGCGTCGTCAAGGGTTTCGGTCAGCGCACGGGCGTTTCTTCAATGCACATCGGTGAAAGCACCCAGAGCTCATCCGGGATTGCCACCGCCCAATGTAACTGCTCCTTCAGAAATAGTTTGATTATTTCCGAGCACTCTGTCATGGTAGACGCCCGCCATCGTTCTTAAGGACCAGCACCCACCCGACGAAACTCCATATCTCCCAACCCGTCTACCATGAAAGAATCGAAGACATCGGTTCCTGTTGAACAAGGTGCATTGAAGGAAATGTGGGAAATGGCTGCAAAAGAGTTTGAGAAGATATGCGGCGAGTCGTTGACAAGGGGCGAAATAAAGGGTTTTGAGGATGTGCAGAAGAGAATCGAGAAGGCGTCCTATGAGCCAGACGCGGAACCGGAGGATAAATGGGACAAGGCCAAGAACGTTGGACTCAAGTCGCTCACATATCTCAAGCTGCTCGTGGGCGCCGTTTCTCAAGTATCGTCATTCGTACGTGTTGCCATCCTTTACCAGGCACTCTCATCGACGACAAGTTGAGACTCCCATTCCTGCCGTCGCGGCAAACGTGACCGGCTCCGCTCTGAACTTTGTATTCGACATCCCTCGGGCTATCAAGGGATATAACGATGCTGTCGATGAAGTCTTTACTCGGATTTCATCTGCCCTCTCCCAGTTCCAGATCTATGGGTCCATGGAGGATATTGACCCAGCCCTCGCTAAACAAATCCACCTCGTTCTGACGAGCTTTGTGAAACTTTGCGCTCACGTCGTCAAGTACCGCCAGGGCAACCGGGGAGCGCGCCTCTTTCGGCAGCTCAAGTCCATCTTCGACGATGACTCGGGCTTGGCCGACGAGATGGCACAGTTCGAGAAGGTTCTGCAGCAACAACGTGATGTCGAGGGGACCCTCACTCTTGCGTATGTGGTCGAGACACGGGACGATGTGGCCATTCTGCTCCAGCGATTCATTATTTTCGACAAGACGGTGGAGGAGACGCACCAGGTCGTCCACGAGACTCAGAAAGGCGTCCAGGCGCTGAAGGATGATGCGGACCGCTCAAAGACCCTTGCCAAGATTCGCGATGCACTGGCCCTAGACCCCAGGGTCCGGCTCGACGCCAAGACGACACAGACATGCACTACCATCGCTAGCCGGTGCTTGCCTGGCACTGGAGACTGGATTTGGACGCACGACGCCTTCAAGGCGTGGACATCGTCAGCCAGGGAGAAGGATGCATCCGCCCCTCCGTTGGCACACACCTTGTTCTTGACAGGTCCGCCCTCATCGGGAAAGACTTCCGTGGCTGCACTTATCGCAAAGCGCCTGGAGAAGCATAAGGAAGAGGACCGTGTCTATGTCGCGCACTACTTCTTCTCACCGAGCACACAAAGGCCGGACAATGCTCAGACGAACGTCCCCGCTGCTCCAAAAAATGCTCAGACGAACGTCGTCCTCGCTGCCCTGAAATACATGGCCTTCCAGATCGCGCGCGTCGACCCTACCGTGCGCAAAGCACTTACCAAGTTGGACGACAAATTCGATGGAGGGCTCGAAACCCTTTGGCAAGAGCTCAAGATCGGTGCTCCTGGGTCTGGTGCGATGCATTATCTCATCTTCGATGGGATCGAGTGCCTCTCCGATGAACAGACCAAGATGCTGCTCAACTTTGTCTTCAAGACCAGAGTGGCTGGGGGCCAAGCCGGCCGGGTACGCGTATTGCTTAGCGGGACGAATGAGAAGTTCGAGATCCACAATGTCGGACCCGTGGAGGGCGTGCTACGTGTTCGAATGGAGGATCATAACGAGTTTGATATGCGTATATTCGTCAAGAACGAGCTTGAAGGACATCGCATGCTGCAGAACGCGCGGGAGGGCTCAGCTCAACAACGCGCGTACGACAAGATCGTGGACAAGTTGCCGAAGAACGTCAAGGGCAGCTACTCCGTACTTCAGTTTGGTCTCCAAGCTGTGCTCCGACTCCTGGGTACGCGCTCGGCGGCCCTCGAGCTCGATAAGCTACTCGATCAGTCTATGAGTAGCCACGAGGTGGCCATCAAAAATTTGCAGCGGTCTTTGACGACCGAGGAGATCAGGGAGCTCAACGAGCTACTCAAGTGGGTCTTGTTCAGTAGCGGACCTTTGAGGTTGGACCAATTGGAAGCCGTCATGGTGAGTTTCTCGGTCTTCAAAGCAGCTCGATGGATAACGAGTTTGATCTAGTTCTTATTCTCGAATATAGAACCCCTCACATCTCTTCAGTATATCATCGAGAACAGATACGCCGCGGTTCTAAAGGTCGAAGGATCCTGCGTCGTTGCTCAGGATGGCGTCCAGAAGTATCTCGAGAAGGAGCGAGAGGCAACAAATCCCTTCTCTGATTCGTCGACCATTAGCATGACGATCAAAATCAATAATGTCAGCCAAGAATTGTGCGCGCACTTTTTGTGGGATTTGGCGCACAAGTCCATCCGAGACAAGTTCAAGTTTGAATTCGATGGCGACATGTCCAGCGGCTTAGTCAGCGGTGGCAGTCGAGGCGTTATTGAAGTCGACGAACTCGAGGCGCACTACACTATCGTCCAGCGAGCGTTCCACTACCTGAGGAACGCACCCCAGGAGCAGACGGCCGAAATTGGCGAGTACCTCGTCTGTTGGCTGCCCTTTCACCTGCAGAGGATATGGGAGTTGCAGGACAACGGCAAACTCACGGACGAGATGCGAACCGACATAGGGCAGAACCTCTACCTGCTGTTCCGGGACGGTGAAGTGTTGCTGCGGCACAAGGACAGTTTCTCGGATTCATACTGGACGGCAGATGAGATGAAAGGGCTGCAGAAATGGATGATGGACTCGGCGGTTACGCGCAAACTGGATGCGCGGTGGCGCGATGCCGTGCAACAAGCCCCCAACCCAGCGAGGGGTTTCATGAAGGAATTTGCAACGGTTCTAGTCAAGGCGCTACTACGTGAGAGAAGTTGGGACACAGACGATGTTTGCTGCTGGCTCGAAGGGTTTGTTAGCATGGATGCGGGCGACACTGTGACCAACTGGGAGCAGATTGGCCAGTGGTGCCAGAAGTTCCTGGATCTCCCCGACACAGCACTCGACTCACTTTGGTACGAACGGCTTGCAGAGGCATCATATGCATCCAGTTGGTGGCTTGGTGATCCCCAAGTGACCCGTTCACTGTGGCAGCGCGCTGCTGAGATGAAGGATTCCAGTTGGCTATGCTACCGTGGTCTCGGCTTGACTTACTACAACGGGAATCAGCTTTCGGAGGCTATAAAGCAGATAGAACTCGCCTTACAAAAAGCCGGCCAGGAGGGAGCTCTTCCGACACCAGAACCCGAGGCCATCATCAATCTCCATCTACTCCTGGGGACATACATGGGCCAAATTAGGGACATTCAGGGCGCAGCGAAGCATTACCTGCAGGCCTGCGAGAGCGCGGACCCGGAACAAGCCAAAAAAGGTCAGCTGGGTCATCTCAAGGCCCAACTCGGTATCGTGGATGCCCAGGAGAGACAAGAGCAACTGAGATCCAAACTCGCTGCCCCGGGCGGCGAAGCCCAGTTGGTCAGCATCCTCAAGTCGGCCGCCTGCGATCCCGCGAATGACCCGCTCGCTTTCTTTTCCCAACTCTTTACCGCCGTCAAGTCCGATCAAGACCTCATGCAGTCCATCGTGCAAGTTCTGCAGGTCGCAACACCGCCACAACCTCTTTTCGAAAATGCTCCTTCCGTTGGCTCCGCTGAAACTCAATCCCTGCTCTTGTATGAACGTGGCGTGGCAGCATACAGATACAGGGCTGTGGCGAGTGGAGAAAACGGCGAAATCGAGGCTGATTCAGTCGCTGAGGCGTTGCGGCTTTGGCATGCTTGCCGTCGCAGATCCACCGACCTTAACAGCTTCTACGATTTTGTAGCGCGCCGAGAAGCCACGGCGGCCCTTTCCACCCATTACTTCCAAAATGTACTCCAAGAACGACTGCCGGACTGCTTCAGTGAGTTGGCCGAGCTGGCCGCCGATCCTGGCGTCCAAGCGTACTCTGCAAATGGTGATCCCGTCGGCTTCATGGCTGTAGTGCATCGGGAGCGACGCGGGGAAGTGGATAAAGCGAGAGAAGCGCTTCGCCCGCGTATGCAATATGCGCTGCAAGTGCTATCTGACGACATACCCGACAACGACACTCACGGCTTATGTGCTTTGTTCAAGACGCTAGTGCACGACACTGATTTCAAGAACGCGGGCATAGCGTTGGCATTGATAGGGCCACAAGATTTGGTGGTAGAAGCACTGCATTTTGAAGGCCAGGAAATTGTGGACGAGGCTGAGAAGCTTGCTGCGGAGTATGTCAAGAGCGAGAGAATGCCTGAAGAGGACGAGACGGCCGCATACCGGCGGTGGGTGGCCTCGCGAGAACAACCCCTGGTCGAGGCCGTGAAGAGGTTGGCTTCGGAAACGGTGCAGGCTGCACATATTGCAGTCCCGGACGCCGCTCAGCAAGAAGAGCGTATTGGGGCAGCTAAGACGTACATTGTCAACGCACAAGAGGTCAACGCAGCGCAGAACGCGGACCAGATCACTGTCATTGCGCACGGATTACTCAGGAACCGCTTGGACTTGTTGCAGAGTAAACCTCTGAACCTCAGCCAATGGATGGGACGATGTCACGGATGTGCCGCCGACGGGACGCGGTGCCCGAACACATGCGAATGGCGACACGCCTTTTACGACTGCATGTATTGCACCTACCGGGAATTCTGTGGAAACTGTCTGGGGCGTTTGCGGAACCCCGACGCCGACGGCGGGAAGATCATTGTTTGTGACCCCAATCACAAGTGGTTGAGGTACCCTCCCCAAGGCGACCAGTTCTACGTTGGGTTGCGGGCAAGTCGAGTGCGAGTACCTGAGCTGAGGCCTGTCGAAGGAGATGAGAGAGTTTTCGAGTTCCAATTCGCCGAAGAGTCCGAAGAGAACTTCATTTCGGTCAAGGATTGGAAGGATGGTTTGGCAAAGGATTGGGGGATTGAAATCTAGTTGATGGTGAGTTTCTTCTGCCTCGCCTTGTACCGTTGATCGATGCCATCAAGAAGATTACGCAGCACAAGGGATATATACACGCATGCCGCGTCGTAATGTCGAGGATGGTGTTACCTGTGGCACCGGAATTTGAGGCAAATTTTTGTTGTCTAATACTCAAGTATCTATGTACCGCGTACCCAGCCGAAAGCGTTCTGATAAGGTAGCTGCCATCCATTTGCTGCAAACGTCACGTGAATTACAAAGATCAATGTATTGCAAGCCATTGGATGGGTTCTATGCTAATCGCTTCCATGAATCTTTAGATATGGTACTTAAGAGTGTCCCAATCACAGGCTTAAGCATGACTGTAAAAATTGAGTGAGGAGTTGTTCTTTGAAGTCGTTGCGCCACGAGCATCAGAATTTGATCGGACTGACAGATTTGACGGGTACCGACCTTGCAAGGACAACTCCTCTCTCAATTGTGGTTCAATTGCTTAGCCCCGTGGATGCTACACTCTTAAGATGCAGTTCTAAAGATTCATGGAAGGGATAAGCAAGAAAGTGGTTCTACGCTGCACAGTGCATCAATCTCGGAAATGTGACCATATATGGAAGACTCCGCCAAATTCACGTGACGTTGACAGTAAATGGATGGCCGCTACCTTACCAGAAATGGTAATCCCATCAATGGATCAACTGCTGGCATCATCCACTGGCAACCAAGTACCATCGTCAACTCTTCGGAAGTCTTCCTAGTCGCCTTTGGGCCTCATCCACGCATCACACGCCGAACCTGGTCCTCCTTGATTCCTCCCCTTTTGAATGGATCAGTTCTGAGCGGATCGAGTGCAACGGACGCGTCGGCCGCTTTCATTCTTCTCACCGAGTCGACCGGGTCGGCCGTCGACGCGACCCTCAGTCAAATCACACGCGACGCGCTGGCATTTCTGGCGTCGAACGCTCAAACTATGGACAGCTCAAGGTGTATGACCTCTTTCACGCCTGTAGCCCGTGTTTCTTCCGGGTGTTTCTTCCGGCAATCTCACTTCACACAGGTCTTCTGGACATTTGTTTGTTCTTCCCTCGAATGCACGCGCGACAGTGCACCCATGCCTGACAACAGCCGTGCAACGCTGTTGGGAATGCCTCTGGTTCCTGGTCAAAGGCCGTCCATCAGGCGCGGCGTTCGAGCGCCTCACGCAAATCCTTGTACTTTCCTTCTATGTAACACTGACAGATCGAATGAGATATGTAGATCATGGATGGTGGTAACCCAGATTGAACGACACCCTGGTTGAACTACAACGACGGATTTGACCGAGATTTGACTCTGCTCGACGCCTACCCGCCCGACGACACTGACCACGGGAAATCTGTGCGCACCAAACCGCTTCTCCCCTCCAGCTACACTCCGAATGCTTTTGCACATCCGACCCCTGCGCAACTCCCGCTGCGGAGTGGGGCGGCTGTGCTCATCCTATAGTTCCCTCCATCTCGTCTATCTTCTTCATTTTCCTCTTTTTTCGCGACCGGCAATCCTGACTCTTTTCATCCAACAATCAATGCGGCCGCCTCCAGGAGGCTCTCGGTCATTAGTTTTATTTCATACCACGCACAGAGCCACCCCCGGCGCTCGACGGACCGATGTCAGCACGACAGGAACGCCTATGCGGCAAAGACCCACCCTCCCTTGACACACTTGTAAGGCCGAGGGTGAGCCTGGTGCTCGCAGGTGCTTGGTCTTTCTCTTTCTCTCCTCCTCTCGGTGCATTCTCTTCCCCCCTCCCATGGCTCCGCGTGCATCCCTCTGCCCAACTCCCACCACAGAGCAAGGCGAGGGCGGCCGTGGATTTAGCTTAGCTGCATCCTGTCGTCGTCTATTCCTTTCTGTCCCTTGTGGCGTTACCAGCCTTGCTGACTCTTTCATCAGGAATAAACCTCCCAGCTCGAATATGCGAATATCGAAGGGGAGGATGACGCTAAGTTTCTGTGTCGTCCTTTCCCCTCTTTCTTGTCGTCTGGCACTCGCTCGGATTGTCCTGAACTTCTGCATTCATGCCGTGCCAACCATCACGTTCCCGCCTCCTGTCCTCTCTCACGTTGCGTCACTGCGGTCAGAGTGCAGACAGAGTATGACGAGCATGGAGACGTTCCAAGAGGTGTGTGGGGGAGGCTGAGAACATCCCTAAGTAAAGTAGCTGAATAGAACGTCCCGAATGTATTTTTTGGTGCTTTGAGGCTCTCTCATTTCCATGTACGCCCGCTAAAGTTGCCGCTTGCGTGCTCCAAAAAATCGGCGATATCCGATCAACACTTATCGGTTGAGGACCAGCGACGTTGACAACGCCATTGAATAGACTGTTGCAACTCGCCCCTGGGCCAAGGCTAGTGCGGTTAAGAACGTTCGGCCACCGAGTTGCGACGCTGGATGTTTTGGTAACTTGGTTTGAACCTGTTGTCATCAGGACAATGTGCCTCGGATCATGTGGCGGCATCCCTAACAGTCCCCAACACACTCATCAAGCTTCAAGCACGGTTCCAACTTCCTGGTCCAGTCCCCCGACTCCCAACGTAGTCCAGCATTCGAATTGAGTGGCCACTGCTGCTCCCGAGTCCCGCGCATTCAACAAAGGCAAAAGTAAGTATTCCTCCGACACCAAGGCACCCAGTCGCCTTCAATGCTTTTCGGTGTTCACGTTCTCCAGTCATTCAACTCTGGGAATGTCAATTCTGAAACTCTGCCACCGTCAATGACGATAACACATTTAGCCCGTCGTTAGCATGAACCATTTCGTTCAGCGCTCTGGCCTGCGCTGGCTACTATCAAGTTCTTCAACATAATGAAAAGTAGCCGGTCGACATCCATGCATGCATTCCCGCTTATCTGTAAAGGCAATGTGAAGGACAGTATTATTTCCAGCTCTCTACAGACGCCCGCCGTCGTTTTTAAGGCGCGACGTCGACGCCGGACTACTCCAAACATCTTCCCTTTCATCAAACCGAGGTACGAGGTTCATTAATCTAGCCTCTATCTACGAGAGACTAATACTCACTGTCCCAGGCTATCATGAAGAAATCGAACACATCTCAGCCAGTGGTCCAGACTGTGCCTACTGATGAGGGGTCGCTGAAAGCCATGTGGGCTCAAGCGGCTCAAGAGTTTGAGGATATATGCGGCGCGTCGTTGACAAAGAGCGAAATACCGAGTTTCGATGATGTGTTGAACAAAATAGCGACGCAGGCGTCAGACGCGGGACCGAAGGATAAGTGGGCCAAGCCAAAGAAGCTCGGGCTCGAGGTGCTCAAGGGTACCAAGACGCTTGTCGACGCTGCTTCTCTAGCTTCGTCGGCCGTACGTCAGCTTCCTCTTGACTGACGAGCAATCTCACTGACGCGTTTTAGATCCCCCTTCCTGCCGCAGCGACAAACGTAATCTTCGCCGCCTTGGACCATGCATTGGTCATTCCCCAGTCTATCAAGGGCGGCATCGACACCATCAATGGCGTTTTCAGCCACATTTCAGCTGCCCTCTCCGAGCTCCGTATCTATGATTCCATGCCAAACATCGACCCATCTCTCGCCGCAGGCATTCAACTCATTTTGATGAGCTTTGTCAAGCTCTGTGCTTACGTCGTCAAGTATCGCCAGGGCGGCTGGAAGGCGCGCCTGCGTCAGACGTGCAAGTCCATCTTCGGCGATTCGGACTTGACCGACGATCTGGCCGCATTCGACCAGCTGGTGAAGCAGCAACACGATATCGAGGGTGTTAGACGCGGACGCGATACGTTGCTGACCTACATGGGTGTTTGGAGGTGTTTACTCCGCGGCGTGATAACCGATTGGCAAGCCATCATTGCCCTCACTCGTCTTACCACTTCTGGTCGCGTGTGAGGGTATGTGGTCTCGCCTCTCGTTCTCTCTCACTGCTGACCGTAGTTTAGTCAATAGTTACTCACACTACGGTACAGCGTCCTACAGGTTATGGGCCTATAATTCGCGTCTTTACCGACGACGAATAGGTTCCTGAGCCGTTTCCGCGACCACGACAACTGGGCGAGTCCGCAGTCCCTCTTTTTTGACGAATACGCGCCGCGCGCCACGACGACACCTTCATTCTCGATTCCCGTTTACGCCTTCCCGAACCGATGAACCCTTCGTTTTCGACGTGCAATCCGCTGGCACCGAACCCCTGGTCCTCACTGCCCCCACAGTCGATGCACCAGGCGGCTATGCCGTCGCCGATGACGCCCCAACCTTCCCAAATCCAAATGCCCCAGATTCCTCCCCGCCCTCCACGCCGGGTTATGCCATTCGAGGCGCCACAGGGACACGCTGTCCTTCCGCCGTTGAACGTGTACGACGCCGCGCCGACGAATCCCTACCAGCAGCAGTATCCACCGCCGCCCGTGCACGCACAGCCCTCGCATGGTCCTCCCGCTTACGCGTTCCCCTATCCATACCCGACGTATCCTCCCGCTCACCACGCTGCTCGTCCTCCGATCGCTCGCCCGCTACCGGCGCCACCATCTCAGCTCGGGACGCAGAACGGCCAATATGGTGGCAGTCAACCGCTGCCGGGTGCATATAGCTCAGTCTCGGGATTCGTGGGAGACGCAGGGCCGGCGCCGAAGGTGCAGCAACTGTCGACGACGGCCTGGCCGGAGTCGGAGAAGCTCGCACTGGAGCGGGGTAACTGGCTACCTTGGTCGCAGAAACTCTTACGCCAACTCGGGATGGTTCCGCACGTATGGCGCTTCATCACCCGTGACAACCCATGTCCATCCTTCGACATGTACCCTGCCCACCACCGCGCTTGGGTCGACCAGGACATGGTCGTCCGCTCCTACCTTGCGGAAATCCTGACGGCGTCGGAGCGCTCATACATCGCCAGATGCTCGACTGCTTACGAGGCGTATGAGACCCTTGCTGCGCGTCACACGCAACGTGGACCTGTTGGTCAGATTGACGCTCTCAAGAAGTTTCTTTCCGTCAAGTTCCCCATCGACCCATCCCAATTCGGCTCCACCGTCACCGTCCTCTCCGACCTCAATGACGCGATATGGGCGGCGGGCCCTCCTGACCCTGATTCGTTCCTCCTAGCGGGCCTGCTCGTGCTCTTTCGGCCAACCACACTGAGTTTGTCAACAGCATGGTGACGCAGCCCAACCTCTCCCTTTCGCTCCACACCGCTGGTATGACGGGCGGGGATGGTATGACATTCGTGGCGTCAACGGGCGAGACGGTGGGGAAGCCGTTGGGGACGTTTGTGGGTGCTGCGGTGGAGGCGGGAAGCAGTGTGAATGCAGCACGCGGTCCACCTCCCAAGGGCAAGCGGCCAAGGGAGAACTGCAGTACCCCTGGCTGCCCTACGTCACAGACGCATACATGGCCTTACTGCACGGCGCCGGGGGGTGGTATGGCGGGGAAGTCGGTGGAGGAGGCAAAGGCGAAGAAGCGCACCGACGCGGAAGCGAACGCCAAGCAGCGTCCTCAGGGACACATCAAGCGTAACGCCTCGGGTGCTGCGTTTGTAACGATTTCGGGCGAAGATTTCCTTCTCTCGCCGATGCCACCGCCTACTGCGCTCGCTCCTCCCGCTCCACCCGTTGCACCGCCTCTCAACCTCATAAATCTCAAGACCGACTCTTTTGCTTCGCTAGCGGAGGTGGAGGAACCCGAAATCTGGCTAGCATCTTTACCAGAACTCAAAGCCTCGGTCGATTGGTCAAAGTTCACCGTCAACGCTGCGTCGGTCGACGCCCAATCCACCGAACCTTACGCCCTATACGCTGATACGGGCGCGACTGTACACATCTCACCGCATCGCTCCGACTTCCTCACCCTGCGTGCCATCGAACCTCGCGCCATCAAGGGCTTCCAGGGCAGCAGCATCGACGCGATCGGGGTGGGCACTATCGTCAACAGCAAACTCGAGCTCGAGTTTGCGCTATTCGTCCCAGAGGCCGCTATTCGCCTCCTCTCTGTGCTTAGCCTCTGCAAGCGCAAGAAGCTATCTTTCCATTGTGACGACAGCGTTGCAGTACTTGCTGATGCCACGATGGGGGTCGTGTGCAGCGGTACTGTAGACCCTGTTCGGCAGCTTTACCGCATGGACTGCACTATGCCTGTCTTGTCCTCCAACACCGCCTCCGCCGCCGCTCGCGACCTGCGCAGCTGGCACCTTTGTCTCGGCCACGCCAACGAGCAGTCCATTGTCGATCTCTATCTAGACAATCACGCCGACGGTATGGTCCTCGATCCTTCATCCGATGCTCCCGTTTGTGACTCCTGCATCCTTGGGAAACAGACGAAAGCGATTATCCCCAAGATTCGCAAGGGACCGCGCGCGTCGAGGAGATTGGAGAAGGTCAATGTGGACTTGTCGGGGAAGGTGTCGGTGCAGTCTCGGAGCGGGAATAACTATACACTTGATATTGTCGATGACTTCTCGTCTCGGGGCTGGTGTATTCCGATTCCATTGAAATCCGATGCATTTCCTTTTCTCACGCGGTGGATTCTCATGGCCGAGGCGCAAACCGGGGACCGGATCAAGCGCATCACCATTGACAACGGAGAGCTTGTATCAACGGCGTTCGACAAATGGTGTGCGGACAGAGGCATTGAGGTGGTTCACACAGCTGCACGCACGTCCAAGCAGAACGGCAAGGTGGAACGGTACCACCGCAGCATCCATGCGAAGGCCCGCACCATGCGCATACACTGCGGTGCTCCGCCTTTTCTCTGGGATGAGTTTTGCGTGACCGCGGCATACTTACATGCCAGAACTCCGAGCTCCGCCCAGAGTGGTCGTACCCCGCATGAGTGCTTTGAGCGCCGCAAGCCGGACCTCTCGCATCTTAGGGAGATTGGTTGTCGGGCGTTCGTCCTCATGGAGGAGAACAACCCGAAGGTATTCGCTCGTTCAATCGAATGTGTACTGATCGGCTATACGCCTCAGTCCAAGGTGTATAGATGCTGGGAGCGAGGCACCAACAAGATTTATAACTCGATTGACGTCAGATTCATTGAGTCTGGCGACGTCGCTCGGGTCGTGTACAATAAGGAGAAACTCGCCGCACTCCAACCTCAGCCCACTGTCCCTCGATCCCCTCGCGTTCCTGACGACCAGACCCCATCTGACCCCAATCTCCGGACATCCTCACTCCCTACACCGCCGTCGTCACCTCTTCCTCCCGTACCACCACCTGCTCCCGAGCCGGAAAGCGACAAGCCTATTCTGCGCCGATCCTCTCGCACCAAGCGCCCCACAGTCAAGGCCGCTGCAAACTCGGCTGCTGAGGACGGTGGTGTCGCACTCGCTGCCGACGACGGAGAAATTCAAATATTGGATGAATGGGAGAAAATAATTGCAGATACGCCGGAGGATAATGACGAGGAAGAGGGGGAGATGCTGGCGCAGCTGAATGCGTATCTGGTGTGCAATCCCATCGACGTGGAGTATCCTGATGACCCGCGCAACTACACCGAGGCGATGGCGGCCCCGGATGCTGAGCGCTGGGTCGCTGGTACACATGAAGAACTGGAGTCCCTGCGGTCCATGGGCGTCTACAAGCTTGTTCCTCCCTCCGACGTCCCCCCGAACAAAACCATACTCGACCTGAAACCCGTCTACGTTCGCAAGCGGGACATGGACGGGACCGTTGTACGGAACAAGGTCCGGTACTGTCTCCTTGGGAATCGTCAGGTGTTCGGACGGGACTACACAGACACCACCTCTCCGACTGCGCGCCTCGAGTCTTTTCGGGCTGTCCTTCACATCGCGGCATCCAAGGGCTGGGATATTCAGCAGGTCGATGTCAAGACGGCTTTCCTCAACGCTGATCTCCCCCCCGAGGAATACCAATACGCCCGACAGCCGCGCCATTTCGAGGAGCCCGGCAAGGAGAGCTGGTTCTGGATGGTGGTCAAGTCGCTATACGGGCTGAAGCAAGCGGGTCGCGCATGGAATCGCACCCTGCACGCGGCTATGGTGCAATGGGGATTCAAGCGGCTGATCTGCGAGTGGTGTGTTTACGTGCGTTTCGGGCCTAACGGCGAGGTCATCCTTTTAGCGATCCATGTCGATGACATGATCTCTGCTGCGTCCTCCGCTACCGTCAACGATACTTTCAAAGCCCAGCTACGCTCCAAATGGCAAATCTCCGATCTTGGTGAAGTCCGGTACTGCCTAGGCATTGGTATCGTACGGGATCCGGAACGCCACACCATCGCCCTCTCCCAAACCGCTCTCATCGACCGCATCATCGCTCAGTTCCGTCAAGGAGACGCCCACCCCGTATCAACGCCGATGGAAGCTGGACTCAAGCTCGTGCGACCTGACCTCTCCCTCCTGTCCCCTGAGGATCGTGAGCGCCTTCAGCACACTCCTTTTGCCTCCCTTGTCTGCTCTCTCATGTACGTGTCGCGCGGCTCTCGACCCGACATCGCGATGGCCGTCAGCAAGCTGGCTTGCTTCCTCGATTGCTTCACCGCTGTCCACTGGCAGGCTGCCATACGCGTCGTCCGGTATTTGAAAGGCACTCGGGACTACGCTCTCTACCTAGGCGGCACGGAGCCGATCCATCTTGCGGGCTACACCGACTCGGACTTAGTGTTTTCCCGGCTCCGGCTTGGCTTGAAGCCGCCGGCTTGGGCTTGGCTTGACCCGGCTCCGGCTTTTGAAATTCCCAAGCCCAAGCCGGAGCCGGATATGCCGGCCGGCTTGGGCCCGGCTCCGGCTTAGCCGGCAGCTTTGGTCGATTTTTTAAAACCTGTTTTGTCACCCTCTACAGATGAACTACTGTTGAGTGGAGCATCAGTAGTATAGATTGACGGATGCAAAGCCAAAATAAAGATTGCAAGTGGGATTTCTGAGCTGTTTCTGAGAGTCGGATTACCAGCCGGCAGCTGATGAGATCATAATGATCATCAGCTGTCAATGTTTCTACTGTCGTTCGACTCGAGAAACTCAAAGTCCAATAATGGCTGATGTTGAGTATTTTTTCAGTTACATTGGGTGCAGAGTGGTCTGCTCAGCACACTCCCGAGATGACTCTGAAGTTGGGCTTGGAAGCCGGGGCTTAGCCGCCGGCTTGGGGCTTGAGAAATCCCAAGCCGGAGCCGTAAGCCGGGGTGCACACCCGGCTTGGGCTTGGCTTGGCCCGGCTTAGCCGGACCCCGGCTCTGCCGGCTTCGGGCTTCAAGCCGTAGCCGGCAAAACACTACTCGGACTACGCAAACGACCCCCAGAAGTTCCGTTCCGTCATGGGCTACAACTTCTCGCTTGGCCTGGGACCCATTTCGTGGGCCTCCCGCAAGCAGAAGCTCGTTGCGTCGTCTTCGACTGAGGCTGAGTACATCGCGGCATCCGAAGCGTCCAAGGAAGCTTGTTGGTTACGCACCTTGGTCCGCGGTCTCGGTGTCTCGGTTGACGGCCCTACTCCCATCCGATGCGACAACAACGGTGCCATCGCTTTGGCCAACGACCAGGCACTCCATCCCACCTCCAAAGCCATTCATATCCGGTACCACCAGATCCGCGAGTGTGTCGAAAAGCGCAAGATCTTTCTTCCCCGCGTTTCTTCCTACGACAACGTTGCCGACACCCTCACCAAGCCACTACCTGCCGTGGACTTTGCGCGTCATCGTGCTGCGTTGTTCGTCTTGCCGGGGGGTGCTTCGCCAGGGGGTGCGTCTACACAGGGGGTGCTGGCATGAGGGGGTGGTTACCGCGGTCCGCAACGAGGGGGTGTGTTAGACGCGGACGTGATACGTTGCTGACCTACATGGGTGTTTGGAGGTGTTTACTCCGCGGCGTGATAACCGATTGGCAAGCCATCATTGCCCTCACTCGTCTTACCACTTCTGGTCGCGTGTGAGGGTATGTGGTCTCGCCTCTCGTTCTCTCTCACTGCTGACCGTAGTTTAGTCAATAGTTACTCACACTACGGTACAGGTGAATAGACTCGTCTTACCACTTCTGGTCGCGTGTGAGGTCAATAGTTACTCACACTACGGTACAGCGTCCTACAGAGGGGACTCTCACCCTGAAGACTGTCCAAGCTCTGCTGATGGGGCCCGCGTCTGGGGACCGCATCAACGCCCTTGGCAAGATTCGCGACACACTTGGTGTACCTGATGCCGAGTCGTCGCAGACGTTCACCACCGCCACCGAACGGTGCCTCCCCGGCACCGGGAACTGGGTTTGGACGCACGAGAAGTACGTGGCGTGGACTTCCTTGGTCCAGGACAAGGATGTGTCCGCCCCTTTGTCACCGCACACCTTACTTTTGATGGGCCACCCCTCGTCAGGGAAGACGTCCGTCGCCGCACTTATCGCCCAGCGCCTCGAGAAGCAGAAAGAGGACGGCGTCTACGTCGCACACTACTTCTTCTCATCGAGCACCCAAAAGGCTCAGGCGAATAGCGTCCTCACCGCACTGAAACATAGTATGACCTACCAGATTGCGCGTGACGACCCTACCGTGCTCGCAGCACTTGCCGGGGCAGCAGATGGGAAGCTTAGCAATGACCAAGTGCTTTCCTTTTGGCAGGAAACCAAGATAGGCACTCCTGGCTCTGGTGCAGTGTATTATCTCGTATTTGACGGGCTCGATTACCTCTCCCGAGAACAGGCCAAGAAGCTGTTCGACTTCGTCTTTGTCACCAGATTGGCCAAAAATCCGACCGCGCCCATGCGCGTCCTGCTCAGCGGGACCAATGGGTGGTTCGACACCCACATGGGCGACATTATGACATCAATGGCCCGCAAGGACGACACAACGGCGTCAATGACCCACGTGCACAGGGACGACATTGTGGCATCAATGCAGGACGTTACAATTTGGATGGAGCAACATAACAAAATTGATATGCGGAGAGTTGTCGAACACGCGCTGGATGCTAATGCGCGGGAGGGTTCAGCACAACAACGAGTGTACAACAAGATCATCAAGGAGTTGCCTGAAAAGGCGGATAGCTACTCCCAGCTTCAGTCTGGCATCGACACTGCTTTCACTCTTGAAGACAGGCTCGCCGGCGCACGAGCTCGATAAAGTCCTTGACCAGTCTAGGAAAAGTGACGAGCTGCCCATAAAAAATCTGCAGCGGTCTTTGACCACCGATGAGATTCGGGAGTTGAACGAATTATTCAAGCGGGTCCTGCTCAGCCGGGCGCCTTCGAAGGTAGACCAATTTAAGGAACCCCTCATGGTGAGTTTCTCGATCTTCAAAGCAGCTTGATGAATATTGAAGTCGATTTAGTTCCTACTCCCGAATATACTATTATTTGCCCTCTTGTGCAAAACGGGCTTGTCGGCCTTGTTCTGAGCTCATTTGCGGCCCGTTTATGCTCGGATTCGACAAGTAGTATGTCCATTGGGCGCGGTGGAGCTGCCGCTGTGTAACAGATATTTTCTTTTTGCTTGTCTACACTCTTCCACTTACTGATGGTTTTGGCTCCCTGACTCTCGTTACCGACTCTACGAGACGGCTGCGCCGTCGCACCACATTCCCTGGCATGTAATTTAGCTCCCTGTTTTCGATTTGTACCTGTACAGTGTAGTATATAAGCGAGTTGTCTGTAGTTAGTTAGGTAGAGATTCAATACCAGACCACCTTCGACACTCACTTGATTGAACAACGATCCTCTCTGTGCCAGAACTAGCTAGCCGCCGGTTGAACTTGCCGCTAGCTCTCCGTCACACGCTGAGCCCAGCCATCGAAATACCCGCCTTTGCAAAACAAAATCATCACTGCTTTCGATGCTCTTACAATCCCAGACAGAGCGATATATGTCAAGGCAATTCGCGGAAAATGAATGTTGACAAAAAAGTACAGCGCTGGAAAGCTACTGCTAATACCCTTAATTCCCGAATATCGTCGCTATCCCATCGAGCACGCTACTAGGGTCCAACGCACCGATGAAGCTCCCGAGAATGCCGGGATCGAGGCCGCCGGCAAAGTCCGTCAACGAGCTCGGGTCAAACCCACTGGGGACGACATTGCTGGGATCGAAAATGAACGAGCCCTGTGGCGGCATGTTGCTGGGATCCACCATAAATGCGCCAGTCTGCATCATGTTAGGATCGACGAGGAATGCCCCATCGGGGACGTTGTTGGGATCAACCGGCATATTATTGCCGGGATCGGCAAAGAATGCATTGCTCGGATCGTTCGCGGCATTGCCACTGGGATCCGCAAGGAGTGCTTGCGGGGAGCCCGAACCGGTAGCAGCGAAATTGTTGCCCAAGTTGGAAGCAGCGGAAGATTGATGAGCATACGCGGACCAAATGTGCTCAACGGCTTTAAACATCGCCCAGCTCATTCTGGGCGGGGAGACGAGTGAGTCGGCTGCACCGAGTAGAGCGCCGACTGGAGGTGAGTAAGAGACTAGACTTGCAGGTGAGTGCCAGCTGGGTGGAGGTGAGTGAAGGATGGGTGAAGGTAACTGAAAGTTGGGTGGAGGAGAGTGGAAGGCAGGCGGATGTGAGAGAAAGCCGGGGGGAGATGCGTGAAAACTGGGTGTACGTGAGTGAAGGCCGAGCGGAGGTGAGCCATGAGGTGAGTTCCAACTGGGGGGAGGTGAACCATGGGGTGAGTTCCAGCCGACTGTAGGCGACCTAGGAGGCGACGAGATGGCGCTGCACACGTTCTTCACGGCCCGCTCCCAATCGTCCGGGAGACTCCACGACGCCGAGCCATCGCCGCATACGGCGTAATACATGCCTTCCTCGTGGGGATTCAGGGATATGTACTGTCAGTAGTGTTAAGAGTCGGAAAAATACCAAGAAACTGGCCAACGCACTGCGATCCCCTCACGCTTCCGGATTAATTCGTTTACTGCAGGATAGTGCCTCAATCCTTCGAATATTCTGACCCCATCTTCGAAGAGCACGACGAATGAGCCGTGAACGCCGAGTGCGACGCACGTTGGTCGGCCCAAGTTCATCCGCCCCTTGATGCTGGCCTTGAGGTCTCTTGGGAGATGCTGCCAACTGTACCCATGGGGCGAGAACGTAAAGTAGCTCGCGTTGGGTCCAAAGACGGTCTGGCTCGTATGTTGTCGAGAATGTGCGTTTTTGCGGATGAATTCAACGAGTTCAGTGTACTGCGGGCCAAGGGATGATGCTACGCAAGATCAGGTGGTGAACGAGCGGTGAAAGGCAAGACTACCGTCGTAACGATCCTCCCCCTGCACTGTATGCCACCAGATGCTGAACATCCCAGGTTCCATGGGAAACTGCGTCCAGGATGAGAACCGCACAAGCCAATCACTTGAAACGCACGGCCACATCGTAGGGGAGTCTGTTTGCTTGAGGATGATCCTTGTTCTCAAGGATGAACCGCAGTCGTTCCGGGAGCGTGTTGTTGATGCTCCTGGACGCAGGACGGTGAGTATGCGTGTCCTCCGATAACGTGTCGGACCGACCATGCCCTGCAACGGAGTGGGTATTGAGCTGAGGAGGACGATTGCGGACTGACCATTTCTCATTGATCCTGAAGAAGAACGCGCCGTTTGGGCCAAAAGAGAATTGGCAGTCCATGGAGGGAGGCTAAGAACCTGTCGAAATTGTTCCTGGCCATACTTACACCCGTGCTTAACGTCCGATAGGATGGATTAAAATAAGGCGGGCGTCTATGTAGACTGAGGAGGTGGTTGGATAAGAGAAGCCCATCAATTTTGATCTCTTGACCCACTCCCGCCCTACCCCCTGATTTAGAACAGGTCCCTCAACGCACGATATGCACCGGACTCAGAGCTAGGAACCAAGGGAAATCGGTAAACGAATGTCCCGGGCGGTCTATTACATTTCAATTGCGCTGATGGAGGGCCCCGTGTTCGTCATCGTTCTCCGGAGTCTCTGCACCTCATTTCTTCCACCGGACACCGTGTGGCATTCACGACGATACTGGCGACACACACAAATCCTGTTATTTTGGTATTTATTCCGACGCTCGCAATGAATCGCTTGTGCATAAATCTGCCTTCGTCAAGTCGGGGATTCCGCAAATATGCGTTGACTGTTTCTGATGACGAACCATTCATTATTTCTCCGGCATCGACGTCGTTCGTGGTTCATTTTCATGCTTGACAATGCGACCCCCAATTCTCAAGCGACGAACCTCGATGATGACAAGTCTTGGACGCTCGCTTCAACTTCCGTCGTCCAGGACTTTTAAACCTCGAGCACGGTCGCTGTTTGTCAAGCCCGAATCGGCACGCCGTCGAATTTAAGAACCTATAACGGGATGACGCCTCAGCGGACCTCGGGCTTGCCTCGGGCTGCCAACAAGTATCGTTTATTTAAACCTATGGCATGCAACTATCTTGTAGGTTCCCACTCAAAAACATGAGCGAAAGCGAAGACAAGACCACGGAGCTCACCCCGACTGACCTCGCTCTCGATTTAGAGGGTCGTCACAGTGTTGCCGAGACAATAATTGGCAAGGAAGAAGACCAGAAATCCTCTCTCCCGCCCACGTTGGCTCCTGATGACCCAGAGAGTATGTTCTTTATCTTATCCCGTCTTGAGGCTGGACTTGACGCGATACTACAGATCCCAAAAATTGGACTCCCAGAAAGAAGATTGTGAGTAATTCCGTCTGGGTGAATACTCCGGCTCAGAGAAAATGCAGATGGTCACTTTTGTGCTCTGTGTGTCCGTCTTGACATTGACTTATTCCTCCACCGCCTACGTTCGTCGATGCACACTGTTAACGCCACCAGCTTACGATCGACAGGTTGCGAGTCTTCCGGCGTTGATGAGTCGCTACCATATATCTCAAGAAGGTTCGTGTGCATTGCATTGCATCGACGCGGACACTCACTCGCAAACAGTCGCTATTCTGGGCGTCACGCTTACAGTGTACGCTCAGATTCACTCGGCTGCTTCTTGACCATGACACGTTTTTTAGACTTGGATTCGCAGCGGGGCCATTATTGTGGGCACCTGCCTCTGAGATCTATGGGCGGAGGGCGGTGTATGTCTTCACTGGGGTATTTTACGGTGGTATGTCGTCGCTCTCTTGACTGTCGACTGATTTTCACCTCGTCGAAGCTTTCAGCTGGGGCGCTGCCGTTTCAAACAATGCCGCGAGCCTGCTCATCTTCCGGTTCTTGATTGGCTTCTTTGGGAGCAGCATGATTAACAATGTGCCTGCTTCTCTGGGAGATTACACGACGCCGGCCGAGAGAGGGGTCTATTCGATTTGCTGTGCGTATACTCCAATCGATTCTCCTCCATATTCCAAGTCACCTTTGTCGCAGATGCGCTCATGGCGTTTGGAGGACCTAGTATCGGACCGTTAATATCCGCATTTATTCAACATGATGCTGGGTTTCGGTGCGTGCACTGGTCTGTTAACGACCATATTGACATTCTTCTGCCACATCTAGCTGGAATCTCCGTGTTATGGCCATTTTTTCGACGGTCCTCGGCCTCGCGGTCGCTTTTCTTCCTGAAACTCACGGACCGACATTGCTCAAGAGGCGGGTGGCCAGAGAGGGGCAAGCGCCACCGCCACTGACTCTACGCATGATTGCCACCGTTTTCAAGACCGCTCTTGCTCGGCCTGTCATATATCTGTTCACAGAGCCCGTGGTCATGCTCGTTTCGATATATCTCAGCGTCTTGTACGGAATCCTGTATGGATTCTTCGAGGTACGTGTCTCTCTACCAGATCAAAGCCCAGCCCAACTCTCGTCATTCAGGCGTTCACTGTGGTGTACCTCGAGATCCGCGGATTCTCGAGCACCTCGTATGGATTGACGTATATCAGTCTTGGTTTAGGATCTCTTTTTGCCTGCGTACTCCTTGCAACAATCGGCCGTGAGCGAATTCCCTACACAGCTATTCATCCTCGCTAACTGATCATGAAAAAGAAAAACTGTACTTGAAGAGCGCCAAGGCCGATGCTGAAAGGGGCTGGGCCACTCAACCCGAGGCCCGGCTGGCATTAGCATACTATGGATCAATCCTCTGTCCCATGTTAGTCCCTCCAAACAACCTCTTGTCATTGCTCTGACTGTTGCTACGTAGCTCTTTATTCATCTTTGCGTGGACTGCCCCGTTCAATAACGTTCACTGGATTGCTCCTTGCATCGCAGAAATGCTGTTTGCGATCAGCGTGATGCTCATTTTCACCGGATTCGTGAGCGAGATTTCCTTTTCCTCGGTTTTTTACTCACATGCTGTTGGCAAGATCCCATACTTGATAGACTGTTATTTGCAGACTGCGGCCAGCGCTCTGGCCGCGGGAATGGCAAGTCGTGCAATCTTTGGCGGCGTATTCCCCTTGTTTTCTGTGCAGATGTACCACAAACTCACTGTCCAGGGTGCCGCATCCCTGCTCGCCGGGATTGCTTGCATTCTCGGGCCCATCCCGTTTGTCTTTAGAGCTTATGGATCTCGCATTCGGTCGGAATCGCAGTATATACGCCGTGACCACGTAGTTGCCTAGAGAGCTTATGGACCCCGCATTCGGAGTAGGAGTATATACGCTGTGACTAGGTAGTTTTTCGTATTTGCCTATTTGGGACGCCAGCGTAGTGCACTTGAAGCGGTTGATCACTGTTTGGTCGCAACAGCCTCCATCGCGAGCCACGGGCGGAATACACACTGACCGGGACGAGTCCGTTCCCTGGACAGCTTTTATACTGCGCCGTCACCCTCATCTCCGCCCCCATTCTTTTCTCTTCCTTCGCCGACCTTCCCATCGCCCATGTCCCGGCGAAGCTACCAGAGTGTCGCCTCCGAGAATCGCGTTTCCAAGTATGTTACCGACGATGATATCTTCGCGTTGGTCTTCCCTGTCCTGTCCATGAAATTTCAACGAAATAACCACTGCACCCTCAGCTATGCCCTCCGCGTTTCGTGAGCCCCAATCGTATCATGACGCAGCTCGGTCTCATGTATATTTCATCCCAGCTTCCTCAGCTATCTCTTAATGCCCAAACCCACCGAAACGACGACCGCTGTTACGCCTGCCGCCGATGCCCGGGATCGGGAGACCCATTCCAGGCTATCTGCTCTGTCCAACTTTCGATCGGCGACCTGTTCAAGGACGTTCGGGATGGACCCAAAAGAGCTTATGGATCTCGCATTCGGAATCGCAGTATATACGCCGTGACCACGTAGTTGCCTAGTCACACATGTTCGCCTCTCTGGTGCATTATAATTTGTTCAGTATCAACGAACCCGTTCATGATTCGTGAGAAATATTCAATCATCAATGCCCACGGGGAAATCGAATACACCCGTGGGGTCAAGCGACTTTTTGAGCGCGAGCAACCGAGGATAGTGCGAGCCATAGTACCGTTGTTTGACTGAAATTCTTGAGCGACAGTTTCACAGTAATTCAAAACACGTACAATCAACAAGTTTGTCTTCCATGTAATTCGTGTAGGCGCCATAATCCCAATCTTTCGGGGAGTTGGAGGTTATTCCGTCCACCAAATCTACCGGTGCTCAGCCTCAAGGTTGTAATACATACTTTGCCATACCATCCAAGAAAGTGAACCCGGAATCGGGATACGGCGGCGCATTGTTGAACGAGGAGGCATAGAACTGAATCGTGAACGTCGAGCTGCGGTGAACAAACGCGGTTGCGTCCGTAGGGACCGCGTTGATTTTGGAATTGGCCCCACCGTAGAGTTCGATTTGGAAGAACCAACTCTGATTCAACATAGTTAGCACGTGACTGGTTGAATTTTTTTCAACATACGGTGTTGGTGGTGAAACCCTGGAACGCAACGTGGCTCATGAACGCTTTGCGGGCTGCATCGTTCATGGGCGACGCCGCGGGCGTCACCAACGACTTGGCGTAGAATCTCGAGGCGCATTCAGATGTTGCATAAAAGAGAAAATGAAAAGAATCGCACGTGTCAGTATAGTCCGGCGCCGAGGAGGTATTCAGCGTGCTTCCCGCCAAAACGGTAACACTCTCGATCCAATTTCCCGGAGTGAATGTAACGCCATGCAACGGAGGCATGGCATTCAAGAACGGCGCAACCGTATCGTTCAAAAGATTTGGATCGCCGTGCCACGCACCCGTCAGTCCCCAACTGACGTTGCCTGCAATGGCTCCTCGGGTGAGTACAATTTCTGCTCCGAATTCGGGAGACAGGTCAGGTTTGTTGGAGAATGTTTCAAAGGTGGAGAGGGCGTCGGCCGCTTGGTCGACGTTCAGCTGCCAGTTGTACTGGAATATCAATACTGAGGCAGGTGCAGGGTACGCGGCAAGTTCAATTGCGGTCTGAAGATCAGTTGGCTTTGCTGGTTTATTCACCAAGAGAGAAAATACCGTGATGGCGAAGCTGGGTCCAGCTCCTCTCATCGCCCAAAAGAGATCGGGGTTGATATCCTTTGACGCCTTCGTTATCGTCCCATTCGCCAGAACCAGCTCTGCAAAAATAAGCCAAGAGAATAAACGCCAAAATGAACACCAACCCAGAGACAAAACATTATCCAGCGTCAGCCCCCACATCCTGGACGTAAACCCAAAACCACCATAGGAAGAATGACCGCCGATTCCAACCTACGCTGGCCTCAGCAGGTGTTGAATTCCTATTGGAACAAGAAGATACACGCACGTATGGACACGTCCCATGCGCCGTCCCGAGCCCATAGTCGTTCAAAGCGAGCGCAATATCGCCGAGTCGATTCCCAGACCCGACGATTGCGGTCCTAGCTTCAGGGTTAACCGTGATGTTCGTGAAACGCGCCATATCGACGACGAGGGTGCCGTTTTCCCCTCCGAGTCCATTGGCGATGTAGCTGTGCTGTAGAGCATGTGAGTTGGAATCAAAGTTGCATTAACGCTGGCAGTCACGCACCCCACCGCTGCGAGCAGCCACGCGCAGCCTGTTCTTGTGTCCAATTTGCACGATCTCCGAAAGCTCTTGGGGCGTCGAGGGGAATACGACAGCCACAGGTTCGAGAGTGAACCGCAAATTGACTTTTTTCTTCCTCGTGAGCCTTTCGAGGGCGAAGATAGTCAACAGACTCACATGCTCTACTCGCATTCGCATACCCCGCGTCCCCGGGGAACAAAGATTGCACCCCAGGGAGCGTCAACTCGCTGCGGAGACTGTCTGCGGCGGCGTAGACTCCTACGCCAAAGACAACCGAGAGCGCGGCGGCACAAATGGTGCGCGGGACAAGCATACTTGGGATGGTCCCATCTGGCGGCCCGCCTTCCTTTATGTACTTACAAGCGCTTCAAGCCCGACGTCAAGCAGATGGTCTCCCGGAAATAAATGACGACGCACATCAAAGATGGAAGACGCGTTCAGGTACCGGTCCCGGTCGAAGTCGAACTATGTAGTATTCATACAAGCAGAGATGGTGATACAACGTCCAGATCCTTACAACCCACCGAATACGATGAGCTTCGTGTTCAAATACTCTTCAATACCAGGCCCGCCCTCCTTCCCAAGCCCGCTCTCCTTGATACCTCCAAACGGTATGACCGCCTGACTGATGAGGCCCGTGTTGCAGCCCACCACTGTGGAGTAATCAGTATCGGAACGAAAGGGGAATTCGTTTCAACGCACTGCCGACTTCAAGCTTCTCCGCAACGCGCCACACGCGCCCGATATCCCTTGAGAAGAAGTACCCAGCCAAACCAACCTCGGTGTCATTCGCCAGCTTGATGACCTCCTCCTCCGTCTCGAATTTGGTCAGCGCAGCGAGCGGTCCGAACGTCTCTTCGCGGTTGATGCGAGCCTCGGCGGGGACGTCAGTGAGAATGGTGGGGTTGAAGAATGACGAGTCGGGTACGCTCTTGCCGCCAAGAAGAACCTGCGCGCCGAGCGCTACTGCGTCATCGACGTGCTCCTGTACTTTCTTGACAGCGCGGGTGTGGATGAGGGGTCCGTGTGTGCTACAGCAGGGTCAAAGAAAGCCTCCCGGGAAAGGAAGGCAACAAACGTCTCCTTGTCCATCCCGTTCCCAATCTTGAACGCAGCAACTTTCTCGGCGAGGCGGGAGGCGAATTCAGCATAGACGGAAGAGTGGACGTAGATTCGGTTGGCGCAGACACAGGTTTGGCCTGAAGTACGGAATTTGCAGATGATGGCACCCGCAACAGCTTCGTCGATATTCGCATCGTCGAAAACGATAAACGGCGCGTTGCCTCCGGCCTCGATTGACACCCTGAAGTCCAAGTCAGTCGAGAAAGACTGGGAAGACAAACAACGGACTTTTTGAGGGTAGAGGCCGACATTGTGGCCAACAGCTTCGCGACAGCTGTCGAGCCAGTGAAGGACACCTTTTTGACAATCTTGCTCTCACACATCTCTTTGCCGACTTCGCCCACATTCTTGAGCGTGGTCACGACGTTGATGACGCCGTCGGGGACGCCTGCGCGGCGAGCAAGCTAACACCATTTAGATGCCGTCTATACGAAAGGGTGAATATGTACCTCGACGAGGGCGAGGCAGGAGAAGGGCGTCTCCGGGGGTGGCTTGATGACCGTGGTGCATCCCGCGGCGAGGGCAGCCCCGAGCTTGCGGGTTATCATCGCCGAGGGGAAGTTCCACGGTGTTAAAATAGAGCTAGCGCGTCGAATGAGATGAAGCGTTTATTTATCTTCGGTGAACGCACACGACGCCTGGTGGGAGTTTAGACGCGGGGCGTGAAAGTCAAGAGGGTCGGCTCACCGACGGGTTGTTTGATGGTCACGTTGCGGACGTTGGGGAAGGGGGATGGGATGTGTGCTGTATTTGATCAGGGAGGGTCAGGCAGGCAGGGAGCTACTCACTTCCATACGTGCGAACGGCTTCCTCGGCTGTATTCACGCGTCAAACCTGAAGACAATGGCAAGAGAAGCGCGGCGGACCAAACCATTCGAGGAAAGACGCGCTGTAGGCGTTCTCGCCTTGCGCCTCGGTCAGTGTTTTTCCATTTTCGAGGGTCTACACAACGCGTCAGTGTGCGATGAAAGGGATGCAGGGATGGCATACAATGAGTCGTGAAAGGTCGTCGTTGTGCTCTTGCATGAGCTTGAAGAACTTCATGAGGACATCATGACGTTGTTTAGCCGTCGTCTTGCTCCACTCTGGGAGGGCCTTTTCGGCGGCATCGATGGCCTCTTTCGTCTCTGCCAGCCCCATCTCTGGGACTGTGCCGAGTTCCTCGAGAGTCGCAGGGTCTAAGAACCATGAATGACGCGGTGTGGACGAAGCATTGAGCGCGTACTTATGACAGAGATGGTCTCTCGGCTCTTGGCGTCGACCCATTGACCCGCAATGAATGCCTAAACGAATGAATATCACCCGAATGCGAGTCGAGGGCGACTCACCTGGGTCTTGATGAGTGAGGCTTCCTTGAGCCCAAACTGCAAGTTATGTCAGTCGCTTTGTGATGCTCTACCGATGGTGAGTCAAACAGACAGCTGCTGCCGCGCTGGACATTCTGCGTAGATGGATGGTGGGTCGGGTGAAGAGGGTGCGAGTGAGAAGGAGCGGTGGGAGACGCATCCACACTGTGTCCTGCTGACGCAGGTTAAGTCCAATTCGCCTCGGCTAACGGGAGCTCCGACGTCGGCCGCGATGTTCCGTGTTTCTCACACGGGGTTGACCAAACCCAACTTGAACTTGGAGGCCGTGATTCAACTCGAATATGGCAGACAAGGCTCCCCGCAGGGCCGCACTTATGAACTCGATGATAGTGGACATGTTCAAGACTGTCTTCGATAGAATACAGGACAGGGAGCTCCTCGCCAGGGGCGAGGGCTACGATTGGAGTGGTGCTCTAGAGCAGATTTTTGCCTTCCCTGAGATCTCCCCGGTAAGCCCAATGTTTGCTGTCCTCGTTCGGACTCTCAACCGTGAATTTCAGGATCCACAGAATCCGGCCATTCCCTTCACTTGCGCGTCCCCATTTTTCAACCAAGTCTTCGATGCACGCGAGTTTGTCCCCGTCCCTCGTTCCCCGGAGGCGCCAATGTATGTCGACGCGGCCAATTTACTAAGGAACAATCCGCTTTGGAAGACGGCGGAGCAGCATGTCATCTACGAGGTTCGTGCAGATCTCTTCACTTTTTCTATTCAACCCGATTGCTAGAAGGGAAGGTCTTCTAGACCGTTTATTACTCTAATTGTGCTTGCCGCCATCGAACTCGCACAACAACGTATATATCAGTCAAGAGCCTGAACTTGACCAGAGGTTGCGTGAGCGATACGGGCTGGCTGCCAACGCCCAAGGCCCTGCAATAACCCTTGACCAGGAGGTCAACATACCTCCTCAAGAAGTGAAGCCTGGACGATTGGCATTCTACGGCACAGTCGAACATCTTTTCCTCTTCACTCCAAAATTGTTCGGTGTGTCTACTCGTATCATCATCCTATATCCTCATTCCGAGTCCGAGTTTTTAGCCGATGCTAATAAAACTCGTCAGTCCCTCTAGGTCAACTTTTTCGTGCGCCCTGGACTTCCTCCGCAGATCTCCACCCTCTGACCCAAGACGAGGCATTTCCACTGCTGGCCTCTCTCGGCGACCGTTTTCGTCAAGGCAGAATGGCTATTCTCGAAGCAAAAAGAGGCCAAACATTCTCAGATGCCGAGAGCAGGGCCCAAGTGGCTGCGCAAGGAGCTGCGTTGTGTATCTTGACGTTGGTAATATTCATCTTATCGCCTTGATTTTTGCCAACTGTTTTAATAGCGAGCGTCCTTCTGTGGTCAACATTTTGACCGACGGCCCTCGTTGGGTGTTCTTTCAAATCAACAAGCAGCCCGATCCCGGTTCAAAAACGGATGCTCTTGGCGACGAAAAACCATTCAACATCAAATTGACTAGACAATGGATATATACAACGAAGGGGACCTGACCACCGTCCTCCGTCTCCTGACGAACGCGGTGAGTGCACTTTGCCTCGCCTTCCTCTTTCTGATCTGCATTTTTTCGCGCAGTTATTGGAAGCGCCGGAACGTTTCATGGATCTCGCCGACAAACCTACCGAAATCGACGTCGAATCCTCGGGGCCGGCTTCCATTGTTTGTTCGAACTCACCACGTTCACGTCAACGTTCCTGTGGATCAACTGTGGATCTGGCGTTTTAGGCGCACACGTGATCGCGATTAATTCTTTAGGCTTCAGTGACCCAGAACTTCTGGACGCGCCACAGAGCCTGTATCTGTACGCTTACTACGTAGAAAAGTTGTACGCTGGTTTGATTCGTCGCAACGTAACGGCCCGATGCCGGGTTGATGCGCATCATGCCGCCACTGTGATGCTCTGTGTTCAACCTCCATCATCAACCTCTCATGGCAACGACGTTCGCGCTGGATGGCACCTCGATGACGAGGTCGCGCGCGGCATCGCAAGATGCAGTGAGCCCCACGTAGTGCTGCGGGTGCCGTCCGCTGGGCAATCGAGGGTCGCATCAAGCCCAAATCAAGCCTGTCAGCCAACCCCTAAACCATGTCTCTCCATCCAACCACTGGCACGCTCAAGAGAAAACGCGATGGCGACAACGTCCAGCGGATCCTCAAGACCTTTGCAGACTTCGAGTCTGAGGGGGTCGTACTCACTCAATCGTTCAAAGAGAAGTTCCTACGACAACTCTTGGGCTCGGTCCCCTTCACCAATGCCTCTGCGTACTTTCCGGTTTTGTTCGGCAAACGCATAGCAAGCATCCGGGTAGACACGACTTTGCCCGCGGTTCAGACCGTATATCACCAGACAGCCGCCGCGTTGCTTCAAAACCCGGCCTGGAACATGTTCGTTCACCATGTTATAACGGATGCGAGTTGCCTTGCTTGCTCTTCTGTCAAGTACTGACCTTTTCAGAGGAAACAAGTAGTCTCTCGGACGTCCATTGATCTTGTCCTCCTATACGCTGTGAGATTGGCCCAGGATCTTATCGAGAAAGACCCTGTCCTGGACCGCAAGTTAGCAGAGTCACACCAAGTATCAGTCCCGCAACGGCAGTGGTTGGACTCTGCAACCTGGCTCACCCTCTGGCAAAGCCAGGAGCTGCCCGCACAGAATCTAGGCCCCGTGGAGATGTACGGTCGATTTGACTATCTGGTTGCCGTCCTCGATCGGGGTACGTCTACTTGAATCCACGCCTTTTAATATCTCAATCCGTCCTCTTCAGCCCATTGCGACGTTTCTAGATCTCCACCTTGCACCGAATTCATGTCAGCGGCTGAAGTGCATGCCGGGCTTGACCACATCGACATACTGCGATGCGGCTCTGCGGCCGCTGTTACTGTTACTGCAACTCATACTATGACGGACGAATCAATGGTGGTTCAGACCCTATGTCAAGGGGCAGCTGCTTGTATTTTCACGTACGTGGTCCAGTCCAACTGTACCTATTTTCAACAAGCACCAGTGGTCGCACGTCCTTTGTAAATGCCTTGACAGACGGCCGCAAATGGAGGTTCTTCGAGGTTAAAAAGAGGACCAATGATGCCGATCCTACACCATTCAGCTGCAAGCAGATACTGCTCCTCGATATCTTCAACCCGAAGCATACCAGTTTGATCATTCGTTTGTTGACGATCTCGGTCGGCATTTTTGTGTCTATACGAGTTTCGCTGACATGCCGAATAGATCTTGTATCCAGATGAATTCGCCAAACGAGCGAGTCAGGACGATGGAGTGATGGGTGCATAGTCAGTAGAATTGTGTGTTTCGCGCCACACCTAAGCAATCGGTCTCATGAGCGCGTCCAAATTGATACAGCTCCGTCTATTCCAGGCTCGGCGTAATGAGAGTACAGATGGTACCACACGATAGTACATACACAGCAAAGAAAGACCCATATATAATAAATTAGATTAATCGAAAAGAGAGTTCGCAGGAGGACTGGTTCCACTCAACGAAACGCCCGCCTGCTGTATAAACGACAGCCACGCGGCGTCCATTCCCGACTCGCTGGAAAGACCCAATTCCACCATCGCCCCCGCCGCGTTCATCCCGCCTCCACCGACACCCCCGTTGAATGTCGATGGAGCCCCGACATACATCTCCATCTCCTCAAACTGGACAGGCATCGGAGGCATACTGTTGCTAGCAATAGAAGTAGCAGTAGCGACAGCCTGCGCTCCCGCGTCGGTTCCAGCAGAGTAAAGCATACTGTATAGTTCCTGCCGAGGCCAATCAGTCTTTCCGCCTCGATACAGAGTCAACACTCACAGGAGAAATGGTGCTCATATCCATGTCCATTTGCGTATTAACATTGGCATACGGATTCAGCGCAATGTCGTCCAACCAGGACAGGTCCCCTGAACCACCGGCAGCCCCAGCAATTACACTCGCACCAGGGCTGCTGAGCACACTCGTAGTGTATATAGTCCCGGGGGACATTCCACCCGGTATTACAGGCGAGGGACTAGCGCTGTCGCGCCCGCTGCCAGTCCCTGGAGACCTCGGTGGCACCGACTTGCCACGCTTGTGTTTCTGTTTCAGCGCCAGAACGCGCGTCTGCCCGCCAAAGAGAGCAAGTCCGTCCGTGACGTTGCTTGCCCTCGGATCTGCTGGGTCTAGACCGGCGGTAGGCTGCGGGAGGGAGGCGTGTTGTGAATACGCCCGTACCGCACGATCTTTGAGTCTCCGGAGCACGGACTGTAAAAACTCAGAAGTGGGCCAACGGAGAGTGTATACGACTTACCAGAGCGAGTTTCCCACGATGTGACCGCGTCGCCGTACGCTCAAAGAGCTCGACAGCAAGCGACAAATCAAGTAACGCTCCACCTGCGATGCTCGCCTTGGGCGATAGTGTCACCACTGTGCCCACAATGACCTGCCTGTGGATGAGTATTCGATTTTGGGACGAGGGAAAGCAACGAACCGCAGCCGAGAACGTCTGATGCAGTAAAAACCAAACGCGGACCGCCATATCGGCACATCGATCAAACTGATGGGCAGTAGCCTTGATGACGACGCTGGCGGAACGATAGGCAGTGAGGAAAGATGTCGCAAACGGACTGCGTAATGGGTTGGCGGGAAAATCGAGCATGGCCTGAGCGAAGAAGCTGCGGTGCAGGTAGATCATCGCTGGAGGATCAAGTGAGTGAAATTCTGGATGGAAACAAGGCCAGCGACGTACTGACGGTTCGGTATTGGCTGGCGTAGCACCCGCGCAAACTCTCAGAGCTCGAGAAATAAGCCTCCTCACCATCAGCGCGGGTGGTGTACCTAGGGCATGATCAGATCAAAAAAGGTAACAAAATGAAGAACGTACGGTTTGGCGTCGGAAACACTCAGCTCGCGTACACGACGATCCAGCTCCAGCACAGTGGCATAGCCAGGTGTCTTTGCAGCCAGAGTGGCCTCTGCCATCGCCATCCATATATCACGTGCAAACTGATACTTTGATCGCCAGACTGCATCACATGAGGAGTCGGTAATGCGGTCAAGAGCAAAGAAACGAAACCTACATCCAGGCCGAACCTCCCCAAGGTCGCCAAGTGTGCTCTCTTGGTCTTCCGGATACTCGCAGTCGACGTAAGAAAGGTGTATCGAGGGCGGGCGGCCCAGGGCGAGACTCTAGCACATGTTTAGTGATGTGTTGCTTGGAGGACGAGGGGACTCACATGTGAGAGGTCGCAAGCAAAGACTTCCCAGAAGAGATTTCTGCAAAAGATGTCAGCTTTCAAATTTCAAAACAAGGGAATGCAATAAACCTTCTGCTCTGGACCGTCTTGGGATCCATATGCCACCGCGCGGGATCACGATCTGAGTGAATGTTCAAGACTCAGTAATAGAAAAGGCGTTCGCTCTACTCACGCAATCCAGTCTGTAAAACATCAGTGTAGTTCACGTAAAAGACGCTGGTATACGCACACTTTGCGCGAGCTTCGCCGCGATGCTCATAAGGCACCACGCGCTGTCCCGAGTGTACTTCTTCCCTGCAAGAGTGTGGTACGTGGACATTAGGCCGATCGCACGAACGGTATCAACCAGGGGCGAGTTGTACACAGCTCGGAGCCCCAATGCCGCGCGGCCGGCACCGTAAAAGTACTCTGCTTCGGCATTGTAGGGTTCTAGTCGCAGGTCAAGTAGCGATGCTAGTGCGAGGACGAAGAATAGACTGGCAAGGGCGTGGGGGTTGGTGTCGGCGTTTTCCGTTGGTCCATATATGGACTGTAGGAAGGGCCCGAGTAGCTCGTCTCGTTTCATAGGCCGGAAGAAAAGGGCGGCATGCAGAATGTACAGCTCTGAAAGCTCTACTGCGCGGGCGTATGATGGTAGAAGGGACTGCACGTGCTGTAACTTTGCATCGTCGGGACGGCCTGATGGAAATACATCGCCCATTTCTGCAATCTCTGGTGATATGGGGGACAGTGCATCGAGCAAGTCTTCATCCTCGTCGTCCGAGTTGTCGTCTGCCTCTGCCTAAGAGACGTCAAACAGCGTAACTGAGCTGAAGGGTCACAACGTACTCTGAGAAGCAGCGTCTCTGTTCCTGCTGAGCGGCCAAAATACTTGACTTCACCCGAGTCACCCAGAGTCAAAGTGCCGAGAGCGTCGATGGCTTGCTCCTGCTCTGTGTCAGGAAGTTTCGTCCGCTTCGGGGCTTCTGCAGCGAATTTGATACCAAGGAGGTCGGCGGCAAGCAGGGGATGGCGCTCGGCCGATACAACGCCTTGCAGAATTGCTAACGCCTCCTCCAGTTGTCGTATCCGTTGGCTCATCTCCGCTATCTTTGCATGTAGTTGATCGGTGTCAGCTAGAATGAATCGCGTCCCTTGGCCCGCAGACAAGATGCCTATTAGAATTGGCGGCTTAGAATGTACCAGTGGAGAGATGGTACAACGCACCACAAGGACATATGCTCTCGCAACCACGCCGCACGCAAGAACCACAGGGAACGCTTTTGTCGCACTTGAGTTTCAATCTCCTACATTCAGCACACGAGAGTTCGCCTGGAATCCGGATATGAGATTCCAACCGAGCAAAGTAGGAGCAGTACACACACCACGAAGGCGCTTGAGCTCAATGTCCTTTTGCTCTTCCTCTGTCATTGGCCTCCGGGGAGCACGCCGGGGAACAGCGGGCGTCTTTCCCGTGTTGTCTACTGGCATTTGCGGTTATGAGTCGAGTCGGAGATTCTAAGGTATCGGATGGCCAGTCAGGCCATGAATCGGTGCGGGGTAGACCTTCGGCAAAACTGATCTTTGATGGCGCGTAGACCTGCGTCCCTCGGTCATCCTGTGGGTACGGCCTATCATTGTCTATCTGAACGACCATCTTGTACCTACTCGTCAACACCGCCAAGCTCAATTTCAACATCCATCCCGTCCTCAACCAATGTTTCAAATCTCTCCTCGTCCTCCGCACTCGGTCTGGGCAGACACCCCCGCGGGTCCCAACATAGAGCCTTCTTGAGCTCAAACACCTTTAGCTGCACCTCTGCATTCCAACGAGCCTCAAGCATCTGAAGCACCTCTTCGTACTTCCACTCTGGAGCCGCCCAATCAGGATTCCAGATACTCAAGCCTATGCACAAGCGCTGCAGACGCGGCAGCAATGTCTTGTCCCCACCAATATTTCGGAAGAGGTCCCTTGCTGCATCCGTCCCCACCGCCTTGATGCTCAGCACCTCCAAACTCGGACTGAGCGCGCCGAGCACCCACTCAAAGTCGCTCATTGCAACGAAATCCGCACTGGATGGCACTTCAATGCTGAGCTCGCGTAGCGGTGCGGCGGAACGGGCGATGAACCTGCCCAGCGCGGCATCTGGGCCGAGTTGGAGGCGCGTGTGGTCCTGTGAGGAGAGCGCGAGCTTCTCGAGTACGGGACACGTTAATGGATCGACCATGCCGTCCAGTAAGGATATGTCTAGGACCTCGATTCGGAGCGAGCGAAGGCTCCCCGCTTTCGTTTCAATCTCTGGAACCGGATCCTCCCCAATCCATGCGCGTTGCAGCCGCACATCCAAATCCTGCAGGTTCGGCACGTTCCTCACGATGTCGAAATACCGCGTCAAGTCGAGCGGCCGGGTGTCGAGGTGGCGGAGTTGGTGCAGCGGGAGGACGACGCTGGACATTGGATCGAGCCCAGGCCCGAGGTAGACGTCCCGCAGCGCAGGAGCACGTCGGAAGATCGTCAATGGCGACTCGGACTCGGGAGATGCTGCAGCACGTGTGGGATCATCGAATCTCTGCGCTGTGAGCGCAAGCCTCTCGAGCACGGGGAGTCCCTCGGGTGCTTGCAGCCTCCGCAAATCATGCAATGGGAAATAAAAGTTGACGTCATGCCAGCGCGCGGAACACTTGTTTAGTGTGTGGATGAGCGGTACTGGGATCGCGTCCGTGTCAGGCGAGTCATCAGATTCATCTTCAGGCGGCGCGCGGCAGGTGACGACCATCGTCAGCGGACAGCTTCCCCCTCTTTCAAGCCATTGTTCGAACAACCACATCATTCCCGTGTCCAAAGGCTTGTGAGGATCGACGGTCATGATGAAGATATTCCAGAGCCACGGTGTCGCCAGCGCGACTTGACGCCAGTCGTGGCATATTGCACACAAGAGCAGCGGTGCGCGTGAAGGATGAGGGGTAGCTGAGAATGGAGGGAGGAATTGGATGAATATCTCGGAGAGGATTTCAGAGGGAAGTAGGAGGATTGGGTGCAAGTGGTCTGTGAGTTGGGTCATGAGGCCTAGGGAAGGAAGAGAGAGAGAGAGAGTGTGTGTGTGTGTATTCGAAGGTCCGAAGGATGCTTTAATACGCCCAGAAAGCTGTGGAGATTCAATGAATCTATCATGTCTATTGTCCATGTACACAGCATTTCGAGCTGATCTTCACGGGCGAGAGAGTATCGCGATCACGTGAATCGAATAGCCATTCTGGTCTAGTCACCGTACAGATAGATATACACAGAAGGAGTGGTTGTTCAGAAAGCAGGAGTAAAGCAAGTAGATTTGTGAGCAGGCCAAGCAGCTTTTTGGTGCGGGGTGCCACACTGTTCGTTCGAAAATCAGTGGGTTAGCGCATCGCAGAACGTGGACTTACATAGACCGCGGATTTGCATCTTGAACACGTCCTCGTCAGGGTAGATATGAATGCATGAATCAAAACAAACGCACCTTCCGCATTGTTGCAAAACAGCCCCGTCTTTCTGAACCCTGCGCGTACACCCCGGACCTCCACACTTATCCATCTTGCTTTCGAGCATATTGCGCACCATATCCATCATGGGCCTCATGCGGTGTCGTCGGAGAAGACGGAAGAGAAGTCGTCGTTGAAGGGGAAGAAGAAGGGCAAGAAGGAGAAGCAGAAGCAGAAACAGAAACAGAAGGCGGATGAGACTGAGGTGGAGTCTGTGGACAAGACGGGAGAGGAGTCGTCGTCGAAGGGAAACAAGAAGACGCGCTCGAAGTCGAAAAAGAGCCAGAAGACTGACACAACGAGACGTCCGATCAATGTTGTTAACCTGCAAAAACTGAGGGAGTATCTGCCAGGTATGTGGCTGAGATCGTCTGTGTACTCCCATCCCAATTGGAAACGATAGAAATCATCGCACTTGCTCGGGCACACGCGACAGAGATCGGCACGCTCGACGAGGCCTTTTTGCAGAAGATGCTTGATGAGGAGGTCTCTTGGGTCTTGCCCGGGAAGGTGCGTCACCCGAGAATCTTAGAAAAGTCTCCGACTAGTTCACAGGGCGGGCCGCAACAAATACAACTCAAGTGGAGGCAGTTACTGACGCTTGCGTTTTGGTGTGACGGGTGTGTGTTTAGCACGCTCTCGACTGAATAGTGTCTCACCGCATACGCCCAGGGATACCGTCTGGCTTATAGTCACCCTCGAAAGTTTCGTGGTTCTGAATGTCTACTTAAGGGCAAGGGGTGGTGGTCGTGACGAGCTCACCGGGGTCCAGCTGCGCCCTTGGGAGTGCTTCCGCCATCCGTTTAAACAGAGCGAGACTCACTACGTCCACAAATACCCAATTATTGGGCCCCTTCAGGATCCGATTTGGGTAAGCATGTTCAGCATTTGTTACGGATGCTCTTCTGAACCGTTGCAGCGGGGTCTCGCCACTGACGGACTGACAGGCCTCAATTTGAGGGAAGCCAATCTGGCCCTGGAGGCCTGCGTCACAAATTTTTACAGGGCTGCCTGGGTTTACAGCGAGTTCAAGCTGCTGGACGAGTTTGTTGCGGCCGTGTTTGGATTGGATACTCTTGGCAGAGTGGTGCGGGCTGCGGCGCCCCCGAGGATACTTGAATGGTGGATCGACCTCGAAGGAGAAGAGAAATGTAAGGCCCACGAGTACGATGCGGGGGAACTTGCGCGGCGGTTGTGTGTCGGCGATGAGCTTGAGCATGGCGATGCTCAAATCTGGGAGGACTACGATGATGACGATGAGGAGGACTAGTTGTAGCTATTTCTTATCTTGGGTTCCCCTTGTCAACACGGTCCTCGATTCTCGAGTCCTCTTCTGTAGATTAGTTGCACTCTGTCTGTAATCTCATTTGTAAATTGTATTCGTTGGAGATATTGTTATTCAAATTCAACTCTCCTGTTCTCGTTCTTTGACATGCGCCAGGAATGATGCAATCGAATTATGCGACAGCGGACAACGATGGTGCGGAAGACTACATACGTCTGAGGACACATCGGATTCAACAACGGGACTGCTGTCCATGGGCGTTGCGTGCTGAACAGCATCGGATGCCCGCGCACATAAAGCGACCACCCAGTGATCATCGACAACTCCAGGATCCTCCTTTGACCGGTACAATCGAGGTCGACCTGTCCCAATATTTCAGTCCGCGGAGCCTCCGCTGCTCTCCTGTGAAGGCAGAACAAAGCCACCCGATGTGATGCGCCAAGTCTGTAGAATGGCACACTGCGACGCCGCGCCCGAAAAGCTTGGACGAAACCGGGTAAAGTGGCATCGGAGGGCAGCTGCCACCCGAGAACCTACATAACACGAGTGGATGGAGAGCTACCTGAAAGAAGAAATACATAAAATCCGGGTAAGCACGTCAATTGTGGCCGTGAAAGGGAAAGCGAGCACACACCGATCATCTGTAAGCAGCGCCAGACACCTCCCCGCCGTCTCTCCCGCCAACACCCCATCGTACCTCCGCTCCCACTGCGGGAGATGTTGGACAAGGATGGATTTATCCTCTGCCGAAACACCTTGTGTGCCTTGTAAGAGGAAGAGTGTAGACAGAAATTGGCCTAGTTCGGCGATATGGTCTAGAGGCATGGAAGGAACGCGGTCGACGGCGGCTGCAACACGCTGAGCTTGTATAGCAGCGATGTCTGCGCCGTCGGGGCTGCGGAGGAAGCGGACAAAGTACGGTCTGTGTTTGGAAGAGTTAGAGTGTATGCAGGCGATGGAGAGATGGGCATACGTAGTGGATGCAGCGTTGATCAAGGTGCCTGCGGGGGTCACCGCTTCTGTGGCACGTCGCCAGACGTCGGCGAGAGCTGGCATGTACTTTGCGATGACCTCACTAGTCGGCTTGATTCAGGCGATATGAGTGGATTACAGTAGAACGCACCAATAGATGATGTTCTGGGATGCCTGCGGCATGGATTGGGCGATGCCAAGCTGGCAGACGCGTCAATTTGGTCCTTGCGGTCGGGCGGCCGACCGACCTGCATAGAGAGGATTTCGGCATGGGGAGCGGTGTCTTCAAACCCACCTGCCCATCGCACAAGCGATTCAGCCGTCACGTTCAGCAGCGCGGGGTCTCTCGGTACAGTGGACATGAAAGACAAAGAAACGATCGATCACGTGAGATCTCATCATTGACGCGACAAGTCTAATTTACGCGCGTAATCAACTTGCCATCTTGAGGAGCCGCTTCTGCGTGCTGGTACCCGCTGCCCCCTTGATATATGTAACTATTCTCACAACCAGCGGATCTGTCGACACGCTCGACGCCGGTGCATGCAGCGCATGCAACACCTGATTAATCAAGACGACTGTATTCATCCCCAGCTCGTTCGACTCTTCTAAAGAGAGCGGGTGCCCACGCTTGCAAAGCGTGGCATAGTGTGGTATGAAATGTTCCTCCGAAGCGGCGGAGTACTGGAGATAGAGCACGATCCGGTCGACGACAGGCATGGGGAGCTTCTCGAGTTCGCGAATGGCTAGTTTCTCCACTTCGACGAATTCCCAGCGTTTTCCGAGGCGGAGGATCGTGGTCCAGTCGGAAACGGAGGCATCGTAAAGGGAGTACGTTCTATAACGGGTGGGTAGGATGTATAGCGAGAGAATGAGGACGCACGGATTGTAAAACACCCAAAGAAACGTCTCAAACTCCTTCGTCGTGACATTCGGCAACTTTATCGCCGTGAGATGCGTCGACGCTGGGAGGGCAGCCGGCGCCGGTGCAGACTTTCCATTGGCGGCAGGAGCAGAAGCGGGCTCCGCTGGAGTCAGAAGTTCACGAAACTTGGCCGAGTCGCGAACGAAAAAGTATCGGTGGACACAGAACTCGCAGTCCTCAACCTGCACTGGATTAGAGTCGACACGGAACGGAAGGCAAGGCGACGTACGATCAAGTGCACATCGCCCCCGGTCAACCAGTAATTCTTGCTCTGTTTTACGCCTTGCATGGTGTTGGACATGGCAGTCTGGGGTGCAGTCGAGCGTACTTGCAGCGCCCTTTAAATGATTCTGACTGTGTGGCGCTCTAGCTGGATTCGCAGGGAAGCAGCGAGCGCTTAGCGCCACGAGCATGCGCGCACTCATCGGCGGGAACGAGGGGACCAGTTGAGTATTTAGCAGTTACCATTACTGTGCAAACGAGGTGGGAAAGGTAGCGCGAGGCCGTCCATGCACCAGGAAGACTCCTCTTGAGCGAAAGAGAAAGTCCATAAATGGGGGACATGCGGTTGGAACGAGGTGTAAGACGTGTTTATTTACGGCGCGTGCGGAAATGAATGTCCTGTAAAGATTAATTTAGGTGAGTAGACGTACTTGCCCGTAGTGGAGGAAATTGGGTGTACATGCAGTGGAAGAGGACAAGCCTGACTCGGCAATCATTTGATCTCATCAACCCGACTTGAACTTGAACCACCATCGTGACGGAATCTGGAGTAGAACTTGTTAGACGCGGACGCGTAGCATCGCGGACCGACATGGATATTTGGAGGTGTTTGACCCGCGGCTGATATCACGGATGGCAAGGCCATCAATCCCTCACTCGTCTTACCATCTCTGGTCGCGTGTGAGGGTATGTGGTCTTGCCTCCCGTTCGTTCTCGGTCTGACCGTAGTATAGTTCTAGTTACTCATACCTACGGTACAGGTGAATAAAGACTCGTCTTACCATCTCTGGTCGCGTGTGAGGTTCTAGTTACTCATACCTACGGTACAGCGTTCTACAGGTTATGGGCCTTTAATTCGCGTCTCTATCGACGACGAATAGATTCCTGCACCGTTTTCGCGACCACGACACTGGGCGAGTCCGCTTCCTTCCTTTTTTGACGAATACGCGCGGCGCGCCACGACGACACCACCACCTTCATTTCCGTTTACGCCTTCTCGGATCGATGTATCCTTCACTCTCAACGGGCAACCCGCTAGCGCCGTCGCCGAACCCCTGGTCTACGCTGCCCCCACAGTCGATGCACCAGGCGGCAATGCCGTCGCCGATGACGCCCCACTCCTCTCACATCCAAACGCCCCAGGTCCCTCCCCGCCCTCCACGCCGAGCCATGACGTTTGAGGCGCCGCAAGGACACGCCGTTCTCCCGCCGTTGAACGTGTACGAAGCCGCGCCGATGAATCCCCACCAGCAGTATCCACCACCGCCCGTACACTCGCATGGCCCTCCCGTATACGCGTTTCCCTATCCATACCCGACATATCCTCACGCTCACCCTCCCGCTGATCGTCCTCCCGTCGCTCGCCCGCTACCGGCACCGCCATCTCAGCTCGGGACGCAAAACGGCCAATATGGGAGTCAGCCGCTGCCGGGTGTATATAGCTCGGTCTCGGGTTTCGTGGGTGACGCAGGGCCGGCGCCGAAAGTTCAGCAATTGTCGACGACTGCCTGGCCAGAGTCGGAGAAGCTCGCACTGGAACGAGGAAACTGGCTCCCTTGGTCGCAGAAACTCTTGCGCCAGCTCGGGATGGTCCCACACGTGTGGCGTTTCATCTCCCGTGGCAACCCATGTCCATCGTTCGACATGTACCCCGCCCACCACCGTGCCTGGATCGACCAGGATATGGTCGTTCGCTCCTACCTTGCGGAGATCCTGACGGCGTCGGAACGCTCTTACATCTCCCGGTGCTCGACTGCTTGCGAGGCATACGAAACTCTTGCAGTGCGTCACACGCAACGTGGACCTGTTGGTCAAATCGACGCACTCAAGAAGTTCCTGTCTGTCAAGTTTCCCATCGACCCTTCCCAATTTGGCTCCACCGTCACCGTTCTATCTGACCTCAATGACGCGATATGGGCGGCGGGCCCTCCTGACCCTGACTCATTCCTTCTCGCGGGCCTGCTCGTCGCTCTCTCAGCCAATCACTCCGAGTTTGTCAACAGCATGGTGACGCAGCCCAACCTCTCCCTTCCGCTCCTTCTCGAACGATTGGGCATCAAGCAGGCTTACCACTCCGCTGGCATGACGGACGGCAGTGGTATGACGTTTGTGGCGTCGACAGGCGAGGCGGTGGGGAAGACATTGGGGACGTTTGTGGGTGCTGCGGTCGAGGCGCAGAACAGTGTGAACGCGGCGCGTGGTCCGCCTCCCAAGGGCAAGCGACCGAGGGAGAACTGCAGTACCCCAGGCTGCCCTACGTCGCAGACGCATACATGGCCTTACTGCACGGCGCCGGGGGGTGGTATGGCAGGAAAGTCGGTGGAGGAGGCGAAGGCAAAGAAGCGTGCCGAGGCGGAGGCAAACGCCAAGCAGCGCCCTCAGGCACACATCAAACGTAACGCTTCGGGCGCTGCATTTGTAACGATTTCGGGCGCGGATTTCCTTCTCTCGCCGATGCCGTCGCCTACTGCGTCTGCTCCTCCTGCTGCACCGCCTCTCAACCTCATTAATCTCAAGACCGATTCTTTGGCGTCGTTGGCGGAGGTAGAGCAACCTGAAGTCTGGCTGGCATCTCTACCCGAACTTAAAGCTTCGGTCGATTGGTCGAAATTCACCGTCAACGCTGCGTCGGTCACAGCCCAATCCACCGAACCTTATGCCCTTTACGCGGATACGGGTGCGACCGTACACATCTCACCGCACCGGTCCGACTTCCTCACCCTACGTGCCATTGAGCCTCGTGCCATCAAGGGTTTCCAAGGCAGTAGCATCGACGCGATAGGAGTGGGCACTATAATCAACAGCAAACTCGAGCTCGAATTTGCGCTATTCGTTCCGGAGGCCGCAATTCGCCTTCTCTCCGTCCTGAGCATCTGCAAACGCAAGAAACTTTCTTTCCATTGCGACGACAGTGTCGCGGTACTCGCTGATGCCACGATGGGGGTCGTGTGCAGCGGTACTGTGGATCCTGCTCGGCAGCTCTATCGCATGGACTGTACCATGCCCATCTTATCCTCTAATGCCGCCTCCGCCGCTACTCGCGATCTGCGCAGCTGGCACCTTTGTCTCGGCCATGCCAACGAACAGTCCATCGTCGATATGTATCTGGAAAATCACGCCGATGGTATGACCCTTGATCCTTCCTCCGATGCTCCCGTTTGTGACTCCTGCATTCTTGGGAAACAGACGAAAGCAATTATCCCCAAGGTTCGCAAGGGGCCGCGCGCGTCGAGGAGGTTGGAGAAGGTCTACGTGGATTTGTCGGGAAAGGTGTCGGTTCAATCTCGCAGCGGGAATAACTATACACTTGATATTGTTGACGATTTCTCGTCTCGTGGATGGTGTATTCCGATTCCTTTGAAATCCGATGCATTTCCATTTCTCACGCGGTGGATCCTCATGGCTGAGGCGCAAACCGACGACAAGATCAAACGCATTACCATCGACAATGGGGAGCTTGTATCAACGGCGTTCGACAAATGGTGTGCGGACAGAGGCATTGAGGTAGTCCATACGGCTGCGCGTACTTCCAAGCAGAATGGGAAAGTGGAGCGATACCACCGTAGCATTCACAGCAAGGCTCGCACCATGCGCATACACTGTGGAGCTCCGCCATTCCTTTGGGACGAGTTTTGCGTGACCGCAGCATACTTACATGCCAGAACCCCAAGCTCCGCCCAGAGTGGCCGTACCCCGCACGAATGCTTCGAGCGTCGCAAACCAGACCTATCGCATCTCAGGGAGATTGGGTGTCGGGCTTTCGTCCTCATGGAGGAGAACAACCCGAAGGTGTTCGCACGCTCGATTGAGTGTGTGCTCATCGGATACACACCTCAGTCCAAGGCGTATCGGTGCTGGGAGCGCGGAACTAACAAGATCTATAACTCAATCGACGTCAGATTCATTGAATCTGGGGACGTCGCTCGAGTTGTATACAACAAAGACAAGTTGGCCGCTATTCCTCGATCTCCTCGCGTTCCTGACGACCAAACCCCTTCTGACCCCAATCTTCGGACATCATCACTCCCTGTACCTCCGCCTCCCTCTCCCACGCCGCCGCTTGTGACCGTCCCTCCCGCGTCGACAAATGACAAGCCTGTCCTTCGCCGATCATCCCGTACCAAACGTCCCACGGCCAGAGCTGCCGCCAACTCGGCTGCTGGGGATGATGGGGTTGCACTGGCTGCTGACGACGGAGAGATTGAAATCTTGGAGGAATGGGAGCAGATAATTGCGGATACGCCTGAGGATGATGATGGAGAGGAGGAGGGGATGCTGTCGCAGCTCAATGCATATTTGGTGTCCAATCCCATTGACGTGGAGTACCCGGATGATCCGCGCAACTACACCGAGGCGATGGCGGCCCCGGATGCTGAGCGCTGGGTTGCTGGTACACATGAAGAGCTGAATTCTCTCCGGGTCATGGGCGTGTACAAGCTCGTTCCCCCATCCGATGTTCCCCCAAACAAGACGGTACTTGATTTGAAGCCCGTTTACGTTCGCAAGCGGGACATGGATGGGACTGTTGTGCGGAACAAGGTCCGGTACTGTCTCCTTGGGAATCGTCAAGTGTTCGGGCGGGACTACACCGACACCACCTCTCCGACTGCACGCCTCGAGTCTTTTCGGGCTGTCCTTCACATCGCGGCATCCAAGGGCTGGGATATTCAGCAGGTTGACGTCAAGACTGCCTTCCTCAATGCTGATCTCCCCCCCGAAGAATACCAATACGCCCGTCAGCCGCGTCATTTTGAGGAGCCCGGCAAGGAAAGCTGGTTCTGGATGGTGGTCAAGTCGCTGTATGGGTTGAAGCAAGCCGGTCGCGCATGGAATCGCACTCTGCATGCGGCAATGGTGGAATGGGGCTTCAGACGGCTGATCTGCGAATGGTGTGTTTATGTGCGTTTCGGGCCCAACGGCGAGGTCATCCTTGTAGCGATCCATGTCGATGACATGATCTCTGCTGCATCTTCCACTACCATCAACGATGCCTTCAAGGCTCAGTTACGCTCAAAGTGGCAAATCTCCGACCTTGGTGAAGTCCGATACTGCCTGGGGATTGGTATCGTACGGGACCCAGAACGCCGCACTATCTCTCTCTCCCAAACTGCTCTCATTGACCGCATCATTGCTCAATTCCGCCAAGGAGACGCCCACCCCGTATCGACGCCGATGGAGGCTGGACTCAAGCTCGTGCGACCAGACCTCTCACTCCTGTCCCCGGAGGATCGCGAGCGTCTTCAACACACTCCCTTCGCCTCCCTTGTCTGCTCTCTGATGTATGTGTCGCGTGGCTCTCGACCCGACATCGCGATGGCCGTCAGCAAGCTGGCTTGTTTCCTCGACTGCTTCACCGCTGTCCACTGGCAGGCTGCCATACGTGTTGTTCGGTACCTGAAGGGGACTCGGGACTATGCTCTCTACCTAGGCGGCACAGAGCCAATCCACCTCGCAGGCTACACCGACTCGGACTATGCGAACGACCCCCAAAAGTTCCGTTCCGTCATGGGCTATAATTTCTCACTTGGCCTGGGACCCATTTCATGGGCTTCCCGCAAGCAGAAGCTCGTCGCGTCCTCTTCAACCGAGGCGGAGTACATTGCTGCGTCCGAAGCATCCAAGGAAGCTTGTTGGTTGCGCACATTGATCCGCGGACTCGGCGTCTCCGTTGAAGGTCCTACTCCCATCCGATGCGACAATAATGGTGCTATTGCCCTCGCTAACGACCAGGCTCTCCATCCCACCTCCAAAGCGATCCATATCCGGTACCACCAAATCCGCGAGTGTGTCGAGAAGCGCAAAATTTTCCTTCCCCGTGTTTCTTCCTTCGACAACGCCGCCGACACCTTAACCAAGCCACTACCAGCCGTGGATTTCGCGCGTCACCGTGCTGCATTATTTGTCTTGCCAGGGGGTGCTTCGCCAGGGGGTGCTTCTACGCAGGGGGTGCTGGCATGAGGGGGTGCTTACCGCGGTCCGCGGTCCGCAATGAGGGGGTGTGTTAGACGCGGACGCGTAGCATCGCGGACCGACATGGATATTTGGAGGTGTTTGACCCGCGGCTGATATCACGGATGGCAAGGCCATCAATCCCTCACTCGTCTTACCATCTCTGGTCGCGTGTGAGGGTATGTGGTCTTGCCTCCCGTTCGTTCTCGGTCTGACCGTAGTATAGTTCTAGTTACTCATACCTACGGTACAGGTGAATAAAGACTCGTCTTACCATCTCTGGTCGCGTGTGAGGTTCTAGTTACTCATACCTACGGTACAGCGTTCTACAGAACTCTCGAAGAAATGATTCTGGACGGAAATCCCTGAAGGAAATCTTCTGCTGACTGCACACTTGCTGACGTGTATCCTCTCGACCTGGGCAATTTATACTGCTTCCCTCAATCCTTTCGGTTGCCATTCTTACCGGTGCCAGTGGAACTTCAAGCTTTCGCTATAGGTGTCCTTGAATTCAGGCTGCGCTCCTTATCCGCTCCAGTGGAGGCCGCGGTTGGGAAGACGACACCCGTCGGAACCTCGCCGCCACCAACTCACATTCTCCCACAGCCCCCGAATTTCAATGCAATAGCGGGAGAACATAGCTGTCGAACAGCTGAGCTACCTATGATTCTGGAACAGCGCTGGTGACTCATATCCTCCCTTCCCCATGTCCAATCCTCTCGACCCAGGCGTCCCCGCCAGACTGAGAAAACGTGGTTCCGTCTGCAAGCTTTGCCTGTGCATGGGACTCATGAGCGTTGGACTATTACTGGCCCTCTTGGTCTACGCACTGGGAAAAGAGCTTTCCGCCAAATTGGCGCGGCTGTCGCATGCACACATCTACCAAAACCAAACTCTAGACGAGGTCGCCAACCGTTCGAATGTGGTCCGTCCCCTCATCGACGAAAAACAGACCTTCGATATCGCTGTGAGCGTTTGGTATTCGGAAAATAATGGAACCGGCAAAACCAGTAAATCAGCAATCTACTCTGACATCGTCTTCCGTGGCCTCCGTCTTGCGGACAAAGACAAATCGAAGAATCTGACCTACAAATTGCCTGTCGCCATCTTGTAAGTTGCACGTACTTACACGATTGATGTGATATGAACCCGATTTACAGCAACCGCCTCTATTTGAACAAGAATGAGCTTCGGGGATCCTTCGTCCTAATACCAACTTCCCCTTCCCTCCTTGACCAAGTGACGGATTTCTCGACATGGCGGTCTGAAGTGCTTGCGCCATGGGCGCCTGTTCGCTCTTGGCCGTGAGTCATATCCAATAATACCCTCCTTGATGATGAATTTCCCGGTAGGTTCCCTCTCGGGGCTATGGACCGCGGACCAGAATTTAAAAGTGTCGCCGATAGAGCGCTGGACTCTTTTGGCTTCTCGATGCCACTCCTGGAATTCCATGAGATTGCCAGCCAATGTGCGAATTCAGCAGAGGCAGAACCCGCTTCTGTAAAAGGGAAACAAAGCGCCGACGAAGATCAACACGGAGAGGACGATCAGGCAGTCAAAATTGCACTGGGAGAGACCTCGAACGGTGTTCCTCATTTCAATGTCACCCTCAAGGTCGATGATCCCAACAAAAGGATTCTCAAACAGCATCCATTCGTCGTGACCCGGTATGTTTTGCTCGTGGGTATGCTCAACACTCACGCTCTTTAAGAACACAAATCCGCGTCGTCGATGAGACGCATATCTTCAATCGCAAATTATACAATCAAGAGCACAAGAAGTTGCTCTCAACCTCATCGTTGGTTGGTCTTCCATACATCTCTGTTTAAATCGCTGACTTTGCATCCCAGTGCGGACAAGGACCCTATGGGTTGGATGGTGGCGGACTCGGATGGTGCACTGAGAAGACCTACATCAAACGAGGGCACTGGGAAACCCGATTGGAGCTCAAAACCACAAACGAATCCCAGTCGGAATGGGCATATGTTCCGTATATCGGTTACGCTGCTTCGGCTGCTGGTCCAAAGGTCCGTTATTTCTTATCCAATCCCAAAGAAATTTGACACAAGTCTAGGACCTCGTCCCAATTCCTGTAACCAGAGAAAACTGCACCGAATGGAAGAATACCACTTCGATGGATCCTGGTGCAGTGGACTCTCGCGTCCAATCATTGCCTCTCATCTCTCCCCAGAATTCATCGAAATCAATTGGCAGCTCTCTTACTCTGGCCGCAGTCCTCTCAAGTATTTCGCCGCAGACCAAGTGCCATCACAACGCGTTGTTCACAACGAGACGGAATATAAAAAGAGTCAACAGCATGATTCTGCCGAATTATGGAGCAAGTATTCTTTCTGGACACAGCTATCTGCGCTCACACTCTCTTTCAAGATGGTTTAGTTGGTCATCGGTTCCACCAAGATGCTCATCCGCGTCGTCGTCTGTTCATCAAATCACTCGGGTACGTCGTTTGCGTTTTATTGACGTAGATTTGGCTTTCAGCTGACAAGTTTTGAATCTAGCTACGTGCTCTCTCTGCTCGCAACAATTCTCGACCTATCCTTCTGGTACACAAGAACTTCCACCGTCGGTATCAGCATTTCGGGCACCATTTTACAAGCTGTGCCTGATATTATTGGGCATGTCCTCGGTGCGGCGGGTGTTATCGAACCCCACATGCAAGGTCTCGAGCGGTTGGTAATCATATGGGCGATTACCGTACTCTTGGGCTTCTTTCTGCTCACGCCATTGTTGATGCTGAAAACTGTGGCACGGCTTTCCTTCAGTTGGGATTCCTGGATTCCGTCTGTTAGCCGGGCCAGTCCGAATCACAGGGAGCGCGCCAGTCAGCGGTTAGACTCGTGCACCAGTTGGGTCTTCCAAGCCGCCGTGAGTTTCTCGCGATCAAGTCTTTCAACTTCCTCTGACGAGTCCGGCAGATCTGCCTCACACTAACTGCCACCGTCCACATCTTTGAATTTCCCTTTGACTACGAGCTCATCGCATCGCTCCACCCAGCGCGCGTCCCAACTGACTTGGACTGGGATATCTCCAGCCCTCTTATCCGCATCTACTTAACCACCTGGTTCCCCCTCCAACTAACAGGCCAAGTATCCCAAATCCTCCTCAATCACCGCTCCAAAACCTTCTCTGGAGCATATAAACTTACGATCCTCATCCGTTGTATCCACACCGTGTTGGAGTCGTTCAGATTTCTTCCGTTTGTGGTTGGGAGGTATGATGCGCGGCCGGGGTTATCACTTTTGGGACTTGTGCAGTGGATGGTTCTTGGGATGTTTGTGTGGCAGGCGGTCGTGTATCCAAAAGTGACGCTGAAGATAGAGCAGGAGGATGAAGACGAAGAATGAGGTACTATGCGTTGTTTTAATTGCGTTGGAATCGAGTTGTGTTTACGCTCGACCTTTTTGGTATATCACTGTGAGGCCAGGAAGACCGGAGAGACTCGGTCAAGTTGAACCAGATGCAAACGTAACGATTCTTCGTCCGGACCTCCCCCTGGATCTTCGGCGTCACCTTTCAGTGTAGTCTTGTCGGGCTCCCATCGGCCGCTGGTAAGCGTTATTGGATTCATGGCCAAACCTTCAACGAGTTTCGTCTTAGAGAAATCCAGCGTCGCTTTGACTCGGAACTCCAAGATACAACGTGCTGATTTCGTCGTAGCAAGCTTCAATTCCTGTCAAGCGCGACGACGTCGAAGAAAGATCCCCTTGATCCCCTGGCAACACTTGCGAAATTGGCGGGGCAGAACTAAGAACTTGGATGGAACAATCGTTTTTCGTGCTGCCAGTGTGTGTGTACGTAGTAGGTATTCCCAAAAAGAGAAGAGCGACGAATCGGATGCGATGTTGTGGGAGAGGACAAGCTGTAGGATCATTTCTTGATGCCAACTGATCGGCATCTCTTTCTCTTCCCCACGAATCTCCTACTCAACTCAAGTTCTCAAGCGACAAACGTCGACGGCTTCACGACTCATGTGCAGTCAGGGAAACGCCTTCCGGAAGCCTTATCTATCGAGTCTGAATCTTGCGGGACTGGGGAATCCTCGCACTTTCTTGACTCGGACCTGGTGGCAACGAGTCGAATCTGTAATGTGATGAGGGGACTAACCGCTACAGGATCCGTTGCTTCAATATCAGAGTCAATCCAACCGCTTTGGACGATGGTCTGTCCCTGGGTTGATCTGGACGGAACTCTCCGTGCTTGTTCTGTTTCATGAAGCATTCGGGCTGGTCCAGCTATAGTCAGGCTTCAAAATTGCTTCCATGAAATGATTGACGAGGAACGACCAATAAACTCGGGGGACAGCGGGTTTTGACTAAACTCAGACAATCCGTCCCGAGTGCCGTGGATGAGAACAACCCTCTTCCGGTAAGCGGCGACGCTGAGCACACTCAGGCGTTGTCGGTGGGAATCACTTCGCCTCGAAACCTTGCGTCTCTAACGGACTTGATTCCAGAGCCTTCGAGCGTTGAAGCGCGTTCTTAATATTGCAAGCGAACAAATAGCAGACTCTGCGCATGATGTTGCTCGTACCATGTTTGTCCGTCGAATCATTCAACTATCGTCCTGAAGAATGATGAATGTGGTAAAATATGGTGCGTATGTGAAATTCTACACTCGGTCAAGGCGACGTCGAACTGGATGGAGACAAGAACTTTCGCCAAGAGATAGTCTACAATGACAGATTTCTCATAAACGTCCAATCCAGGCCGTATTCATCACCGGGATTTCAGCGCCATCGACACTCGCTGTATAATTATCCAGGGACGGCCCAAGTATTTAACGGCGCCAGAAGACTGTGGAGGGCAGACCAACCTACTCATACTATGCAGATTCAGTTTACTGCACTTTTCATCCTCGTCACTTTGACGATTGTGTCTGCACACCCAGTCGCTGTTGGTGAGCACTGTCTTCTTTGAACTTCGCCTCCGTTAACAGATACTAGATGGGTTGACCGGGGACTTGGCCGTGAAACGCTGCATCATGAAGCGTGGTGTAGAGGCTTGTGCAGTTATACTCGAGCCGGAAACTCGTGGGGAGGATTATATACTTGAGCCCGTGGGTCGCCGCAGCAGCACCCCCCTCGACGTCTGAGATTTGTAACCAGTATCTATCGAATCTGAATCTTGCGGGACTCGGGAATCCTCGCACTCAGTTCGACACCTGGTGACAACGAGTGGAATCTGGGATGCGATGAGGGCAATGGCCGCTGCAAGATCCTTCGCTTCAATATCAGAGTCAATTCAACCGCTTCGGACGATGGTCTGTCCCTGGGTTGACCTGGACAGGAACTCTCTGTGCTTGTTTTGTTTCATGAAACATTCGGGCTAGTAGTCAACATTGTATCCATGAAATTATTGACGAGGTGCGAGCGATTACCGCGGGGGACAGTGGGCTCGGACTAAATTCATCCCAGATTCCCAGTGCCGTGGATGAGAACAACCCTCTTCCGGTAAGCGGCCGTTCTAACGGGCTTGATCTCAGAGCAAGTTCGAGTGTCGATTTGGCCGAAAGGCGCGTTCGTGATATTACAAGCGAGCAAATAAATACAGTCAAACCCCTCAAAACCCATAGCTCTCGGTGGCAGCCTATAGGTATGGCTTTTGAGGGGGTATGGGTCTAGAGAAAAATCATAAAAATAAATCATAACTGTTGATTTTTCGAACCCGCACAGGACGCCGTCTTTCAGTGAGCCATGGGACAGTCTTCGGAGTGTCCCTTACCAAACATGCAATTTCGGCCCAATTTCAGCCCGAAATGGGTGTTTCCCAGCGCATCAAAGTCATACCACTGTATGAAATCACTCTATATGGGTCATTTTGCTTTTCCCTGACTACCGCTTGCATTCTCCGCCCATCGGCAGCTATCGGTGTCGGCAAAAATAGGCAAAATGATGGTGCCGATACGGATCAATCTTCCTTATATGGTAATGTTATGGGTTTTGACCGTCGATTCCGCCCAATTTTGCTATAGATCATGGGTTATGGGTTCGGTACCAAATTTCCCCGCCCACCAACTTGGTTACAGCAAAAATCCATGGGTCTCAAGGGGTTATGGGTTTACAGGGGTATGGGTTACGAGAGGTTCGACTGTAGACGCAGCAGACCCTGCATCGGCATGATGTTGCTCGTAATATGATGCTCAACCGTCGAGTTGATCAGTCAACTGTCGTCCTGAAGAATGATGAATGTAGTCTGAGGAGGATACGGTGCGTGTGTGTGTGTGTGACATTTGACACTGGGTCAGGACAGAATACAATTTTGTCAAGTTGTTGCCACTGGCCCACGACTCTACTAGTCTCACCAACCAGACGGCTAATCCACCCTAAAAGAGAACCTTAGCCGTCTGGACCGATTGTCGCCAATCTTGAACGCGCAGGGTCGGGGTTAATAGATGGCGGTTTGGGAACTCAAATGTATGAAATGTATTATACACGTACCCACTCCACGTCTGTATCATTCAACCATTTTTGAAAAAATACACGGTTCCATGCCCGGATTCAATGTGCTATGTCTACCGCATCTGTTACATCCTCGCGGGCACTGGAGGCGACGCCATCTATCCAGGTCTCAGGGATGGGTCGAAGTAACAAGCGAGGGAACGCTCCGTGCCTCGCACTACTTGAATCCAACGGGCGTACCGAGATTCAATACCAAATCCTGACACAGATTTCTCATGAATGCTAATTCAAGTCCGTAATTATCACCGTGGTTTCCAGCGCCATCGACAGTTGGCCGATTGGTGTATAAGTCATCGAGGGTCAGGCCAAGTATTTAACGGGGCCAGAAAATCGGAGAGGGCAGACCAACCTACTCATACTATGCAGATTCAGTTTACTGCCCTTTTTTTCTCCCTCGTCACTTTGACGATCGTGTCTGCACACCCGGTCGCTGTTGGTGAGCAATGTATCGTTTGAACTTGGCCTCCTTTAACAGATGTATTAGATGGGTTGAGCGAGGACTTGGCCATAAAACGCTGTATCTTGAAGCGTGGTGTACAGGCTTGCGCGGTTATACTCGAGCCGGAAACTCGTGGGGAGGGTGAGCAATGTCTCCTTTGAACTCGGCCTCCGTTAACAAATATCAGATGGGTTGGACTTGGCCATAAAACGCTGTATCCTGAAGCGTGGTGTAGAAGCTTGCGCAGTTGCGCCGGAAACTCGTGGGGAGGGTGAGCAATGTCTCATTTGAACTCGGCCTCCGCTAACAGATATTAGATGGGTTGAACGGGGACTTGGCCGCAAAACGCTGTATCCTGAAGCGTGGTGTAGAGGCTTGCGTGGCTATAGTCGAGCCGGAAACTCGTGGGGAGGCTGTTATCCTGGAGCCAGAAACCCGCCGTGGTTGAAAATATGTAGCCAAGAACCCTTATTGGGAAAGGATATCGGATCTCCGCATTTTAACTCCGCCCATCATGCCAAGACAACGACTATAATTGAAAATTCTTGTCAGGAACGTCCACCATCGTTGAGTGCAATTGCCAATGTGGCTCTTCCACACCCTCCTCTGCGTTCTGGGATGCGCCGCCTTCGCCAACGCCATCTACTACATCGACGACCAGGACAGCTCCATCACCTACAACTCAAGCGCCGGCGTTGGCTATGGCGAGAAATGGCACAAGTATTCCCATGAAAAGTCGAATAGCCTGGCTGTTTCTGTTGACGAGAGTATTTGCTTCGGAGGAACTGCGTGAGTGTCTGTCACCCCTTTCTATCAAGTATTCTCATCGCCCTCCAGGACCTGTGAGTCTTCCGCCAGGCATTCAAATTCAATCTCAGCAATCAACAGATACGACTTGCTACACCTCGGACCATTGCACGCTGACCATCCCTTTCAACGGCACCGGAATAACCCTATTCGTGCCGCAAGATGTCGGCGACATCTACAACACATCCATCTCCCTCGATGGTGGACCTCCCTCTGTGCATTTTGCGTACACGCCCCCCAACGCGACGGCCGAGGCGTACAACGTCACCTTGTACGATATTCAAAATCTCGAATGGACGACACATAGCCTCCAAGTTGAGCTCATTGGGATGAGGCTGATATTTGATTTTGCCGCCGTTACGGGTGATCAACCTACGTCGTCCAGCGCGGCAGTACCTAGAGCTGCGGCGTCTTTATCGTAACGAAATCACCTTCTCGGTGCCGACTTACGCTCACTCATTGTTCCACCAGGTCGATGACTCTCGCTCTTACGGCTGCAGCTTTCTACCTTAGCTAAACTGCATCTCAGCATGCCTTCGTCTACATTACCCATTTTTACCGCGGATTTCCGCTAATTTGTGGCATGTTTCGTTTCAACTGGGTTCAAGGATAGTAGCCGTCGTGGACTACGACAGAAGCAGTGATTTTAACACCCGAACCAAGATCGTCTTTTTTCAACTTGGTTTAAATTTGGGCTCGCCTTGAATTCGGGACTGCGATGTTTGAATCAGCCATGATGCAGCTGAAAATCCCCATGTGGAGACCCGGGGTGCTCTGCCAAAACGGTCGGAGTCGGAAAATTGCCAATTGGTCGTGCTAAACTCAGTGCTCTCAAGAAACCCGGGTTGGCCCACGCGGGATCATTGACTCTGACCACCAGACCACGGGTGTGGGCGGAGGCTGGCAAGCGGCGGCGGGTCACGCCGTGACTTACGCTGATGTCGTGATCCGACAGCCAATCAAGTATACACAAAGTTTCCGAGTTACGGTCAACTCCGTCAACTTCAATCCGTTTCACGTATATTCTCAAGCATGTACCTTACAAGCATACTTACATGGTCCTCAGATAGATACAATTCTTATTTCACTTCTTGTTCTTCTGCTCGTCTATGCGACGATTGATACCCCCCAAGAGCGACTTGATCAGTCCGTCTGCGGTGATGGGGTTGAGTCGAGAGTACGGTGTTGTGTCGACAATGTCCTGGGCCGCAAGAATGAATAAAAAAGATTGCAACGAGTTGGAAGACTCACTCGGATTTGACCATCGCGATGTAAATCATCATCGAGCTCTTTGAGAGCTTGGGTCGCTTTCTCGTCGTTGCCTATTTGAACGAATTGGATTCCGAGCTGTATCATGCACAAGTTCCTCAGGGCCGAGAGACGTCGGGCAGCGTCAAGGATGGTGTGCTTGGGGCTATCGGCTAGATTGGATATAAGACGAACATCAGGGTATTAGTGGGGGATATACTCACTGGCTTCGCCGTCTGTGATAACAATGAGGTTGACCCGCTTTATTTCTTCATTGGTGAGTGTGTCCCGTGGGGTGCCGTCTGGGTCGATGGTGCAAGTTTCTAACTGGAGGAGCAGAGGCTTTAGGATCTGGTCCAAGCGCTCTCCAGTCGGTGTGAGACCCTCGGGTCGAACACTGTTAAACACGTCGTTGACCTCCGCGGAGGACTGAGAGATTGATAAGTTGGAGACAGAAAAATGGGGGAAATGATCACCCACCTTGAGATGCAGAGCCGAGTTCCTGTTATTGAGAAAGTGGATGTCGATCCCATCTTTGTCGTACTGTGCAGCAATCTCGGCGAGTTTCGAGAGCGCTTGTCCTGCCTGCGACGCAGTTGAGTCTATTGTGCATTCAGAAGCAGATAAAACCCACCTCCTCCCACCGGGTAACGCCTCTATGCGAACCCGAGAGTGCCATCGAGCCAGAATCGTCCAAGAGAATGACGGTGTCATATTTGCTCAGGATCTCGAATGCATTCTCCAGAGACTCCTTTCGCAGGGGTCTATTGAGATCTAGGGGAATGTGAGACCCTGGTTTAACAACGCCACAACGATTACGAACAATTTCTCGAATTGTATCTCGACGGCTTCCATTTGGACTTTGACACGACGGTGTCGTACGATGGAGGTGCGTCATTCCGAGTGTCGGCTGAGCGACTTCGACCATGGGAGAAGATGGTTGAGAGAAACGACCGCCTGCGACTGGGGCCAGCATCGGGTAGAGGAGAGTCGATGGGGAGATACGAGGATGATTTGGATTGAGGGACCAGCGAGTCGATTGGTGGTTTCAAGTCAGACATGCTAGGAGAGTGTGTGTGGGGGATTTAAGAAGAAGAAGTGGCTGTTGAACTTTGAGGGTACATGGTCTTTAAGAACCCGGACTGACAACAATTGCGCTGTCCCACGCCTTGTGGGGACGTCAGATCGACACTGCCTCTGTCCCAGTATAGAAATCCTAGTTCTTCTGGAAGCGCCCTGAAACGGGCCGTGATTAAGCAGTGAAGATAGTGAATTAGCGGTCCCTAGTCTGCACAGGATTCTTCTCCCTATCCGCCGCTTAATTTTGCCTTTGAATGCGAAAAAACATGACAGATCAAAATTTAACTGGTTGAGCGCTCAACAGAGGAGCGTGGAGAATAATTCGGGATTACTTGAACCTGCAGATACAGCTTGCAGCAGGAGAATATTACAACCCGTGCAGTGCGATTGGTATTCTCCCAGTCAAATTTGCAAAGAAGGATCGAGGATAGCTGTGTATGCATATGCGCCAGTCAAGTCGAACAGAGTCGAACCCAGTCTGATTGCAAGAATGCGCCGATGTTTAAAGCAGTATGAATGAAATCAGAGGCTGTAAGCGCCAGGCAACACGACAGGTGACTTATTGGGCGCCCGTTTGAGATGGATTTCAGAAAGAAAGAGAGAGGAGGGCCGTTCAATCGCGCTTTCGGGTCGAGATCCGAGAAATGGAGGGAAACACACAAAGAAGCTGTCGCCCGCTTCAAATTATACGACGCCGCAAGTGGGTTGAATTCCAAACTCTCCATTTCCGGAGCAGGTTTACCTTGATCAAGATCCACCTACCACCACCGAAGAGCAGACGCAGCACAAACGAACAACGCCAGACGATTCACGAGTAACAGCTTCAAGTTGCTGCTTGGAGCTTGAAGTTCGATCGGAGACGTGAGCTCGTAACGCCGCCGGGGTTTCGGCATCGATCGTTTCCGGAACAGCTCTGGGAGCGGGATACTGAGCACTGGGCAGGAGAAATGCTAGACGCTCCCGAGGGGTCCAATGGGCCAATGATCGCGAAGAGCACAAGTTGGCATGTTCCCAAATGGGAACCAAGGCACAGCCACGTCTTGTCTCTTGAACCGAGTCATCTCTCAATGGCGCCCCAAAACTTGAGTAGGTCTTACCCAGGCCAGATCTCTCGTATTGAACCCTGCGACAGCCTTTGTAACCGGAAATGCGAATAAATTGAAAGAAGTCAAGGCGATTCTGTCGGCTGGCGGGAGGCCCATTGAAATTCAATCACAAGCCTTGGACAGCAAGCTGTTTCTCTCAAGATGATGAGCTACCCGTGTTGATATACTGGCACAGTTCCCGAAGTTCAAGGCACCACGCAAGAAGTCGCGATCGCAAAATGTCGCCGAGCCGCGGAATTGGTACAGTCAACAACATTTCTGCTGAATCGGTCTTGACGAATGCGTAGCTCGGTGGGCCTTGTATAACGGAGGATACTGCACTCTGCTTTGAGGCACTCAAAGGCCTTCCTGGGTGAGTACTGTTCTGAGTTTCCGATTCAATGCTAAAATATGAAGACCATACATCAAATACTTTCTCACCGACCTCGGACACGAAGGCCTGAACAATCTTCTAGTCGGATTTCCTACGAAAGCCGCGTGGACTCTTTGTACATTTGCCTACTCTGCTGGTCCAGGTAGCGATACACTCGTCAACTACGCCGTCGCTCTAACGATCGTAGGTTCCGACCCCATCCTGTTCGAAGGGAGGACCGATGGATCGATCGTGCCCGCCAGAGGACCGGGCGTTTTTGGCTGGGACGCTGTGTTCGAGCCAACAGGGACCGGGTTGACGTATATCTCCCTCCTTTCTTTCCCGTCCTTGAAGAATGATTCTTTTCCAGGTATGCCGAGATGCCAGCGGACCAGAAGAACAAACTGTCGCATCGCTATAAGGCCTTGGAGAAGCTTCGAGAGTTTCTGCACTCGTTGGAGTAGTCATTTTGGTCCTGTGCAAATGCTGTTCATCGATGTCCTTCTCAGCTGATCAACTTGCTTTCGAGTGTGAGCGCCCATTCAACCTGTATCTGCCCAGCGCTCTTTGGGTTACTTTGGGGTTTGCCGGCGCTTCAGCGTGTTTTCGGGTCAGAAACTCGTTTGCGACAAACCCCCGACCTGATATAAAATTTCACTGACTTTCGTCAAGATGCCTGCAATGGATGCTCAGGAAACCGAGACCGAAAGCCATATCACCTACTTGTCCAGGACACGAAACCTCGACCGCCCATCGCGGCGGAATCTAGCAAGCACGTTTGCTTTCAGTCTTCTTTTACTCCAAATCACTTGCTCAGGACGGCGTTGGGACGGCTGGACTGGTCCCATAGCTGCTACAAGGCTTCCATTGTCATTGCAGTGCTGGAGCGGCCCAAGGCGCTGTTCACATTACCCCTCGAGTCCATGGACATGTAAACCGTTTATTTGCAGGCGTAGATATGTACCGACTAGCAAGTATGTACTGCATATGCGTAAACAAAGGGTAACCGCTAGCAAAGCAGAAGCAGGTTGCCGCCCCGTGGGATGAGACGGCGTCTAGGCAAGTACACATATGTGAGTAAGGTAAGGGTGAGCACGCGTTCCAGCAGGAAGCGAGCCAGCGGCTTTGGTAGATATATACTGCCGAGGGTGAGGGTGAGGATAATGTACACGACTTTTGCACATGTCATGAGCCTGCTGCTGCAGACACCGACATTGCTTTGTGAACGGGCTCTGTGGGGGTCTCGTCGCTCGAGTCGACGGCGGGGTCTGGGGACTTGAAGGTGGCGGTAGCATTGCCAGCAGATGGTAACAGAGGAGGGGATGGCGACGGTGACGGCGACATTGAGACGGATGTTTCGTATCCAGTGGACAACGAGGGCGTCGGCGAGCTCGTCGCAGACGAAAAGTCTGCAAACTGGTCGGTATCGTCGTCGTTCGGGAGCCCGCAAATCTCGCCAAACGAGATTGACACCGTGGGTGGAGAAGGTAAGTGGGGAGGCAAGGGGGCGTCAGAGAGGACGTTGGAGCTATTTAATACACGCGTGGCTTGTTGCTGCTGTAAAAATACAGAGTGTGAGTGCGGCTTGGGCGTTGGGGCGTTTGTTGAAGGAGAGCGCGAATGATGGCCCTGCGTGTGCTGCGAGACAATGCGCGTCCACGAGGGTGATGGGGGTTTCTGTCCACCAGGAATTGCCTTGGGGACAGGGGTGTGTTCTCGCGGGGTGGACGAAAGGGACAGCGATAATGGGGGGTGGTTGGACGGAAAGACAGCGCGTTGAATCAGATGGGACATTTATTCATCTTCTGAACGCACACGACGCCTGGTGGGAGTTTAGATGCGGGACATGAAAGTCAAAAGGACCGGCTCACCGACGGGTTGCTTGATGGTCACGTTGCGGACGTTGGGAAGGGGGACGGGATGTGTGCTGTATTTGATCAGGGCGGGTCAGGCAGGCAGGGAGCTACTCACTTCCATACGTGCGAACGGTCTTCAACTTTATTCACGCATCACAACTGGAGACAATGGCAAGCAAAACGATGGACCAAACCATTCGAGGAAAGACGCGCTGTAGGCGTTCTCGCCTTGCGCATCGTGTTTTTCCATTTCCGAGGGTCTACAATTTCCGAGGGTCTACAATTTCCGAGGGTCTACAATTTCCGAGGGTCTACACAACGCGTCAGTGTACGATGAAAGGAATGCAGGGAGAGGCAGGGGGAGCATACAATGAGTCCTGAAAGGTCGTCGTTGTGGTTTTGCATGAGCTTGAAAATTTTGTTGAGGATGTCGTTGTTTAGCCGTCGTCTTGCTCCACTCTCGGAGGGTCTTTGCGGCGGCGTCGATGGCCTCTTTCGTCTCTCCATGGTCGGGCAGTGGCGGCGAATCGCAAAGGTCGTGAATAGGCGAAGCATGATCGCATCTCTGAGTCGACTTCTGGCAATGGGGTGGGACGGACACGTCGCCACTGGCCATTCCTCGCGCATCTGTGGACGAGGGTGCAAAAGGGAAGGTGGCAGACGTGCAAAGTAACAAAGTAGCACTCGATCAAATCACATACCGAACTCGGTTCTCAGACACCAACACCAATGTCGGCCTCCCACCTCCCGTCGTCGCAGTCCAACCTCCCGCCGTCCAAATCGGACCCCGTCGACGTAAAAGGCAAAGAAACTAGAAAAAGAAAACGAGAGGTGGAAAATGCCCAAAAGGAGATCTTAGATATTGCTGAGGAACTAAAACTATCCGACGAATCAGTAGACCAACATACTCTGCGGTTGCTGCTGGAGGTACTTATCCCCTAAAATCTCATGCTACAACCCGTGCTGAACCGTTTCCAACTTAACAGAGAATCACGCAGAAACTGGAGAGCTCTCCTCCCTCCTCCAACTCGATTCCTTTCACCAGTGCCTCCGCCCACATCCCCGCACTATTTGGGACTTTAGGCGATTTGCCAATGAACTCATCAATGCCTTTGCCCGCAATGTACCAAGAAGCAGCCGACGCCCTGCTCCATGATCAGACCTTCTTAAATGTCCTTGACCACGTCGTCATGAACGTCAGTTACACTACTTGCCTTTGGTCACCGTCAAGTAACCTTTTCTCAGTCAGAGGAATCATGCCGTAGTGCAATTGACCCCGTACTCTTCTGCGCCGTCAAACTGGCCCAGAAAATCATTGAGAAGACCCCGGTACTGGACGAGCAGCTTGCCACAGGACACGGCATCCCATACCCACCCCTGTCGGGACAACCTTCGGCCACATGGCTCACTGTCTGGCAAGAGCGGGATCTGCCCGAGCAGGATCTGGGTCCGGTAGTTATGCACGGCCGCCTGGATTATATGATGGCTTCTAGTCCCCGGTGTACGTTTGCTCAAATTCTTGGAAATAACAAGTTTTTTTTACACATCTTCTGCAGCTCGCTGCCAAGAAGCCTTAAAGCGCCCGCGGAAACGGTTCCTCCGTAACGCCGATGTAAGCCCAGGTGACCCAGCAGACTCATTGCGGAAGGCAGCGGCCAGCATTTCCGAGGCCAAAAAGTACAGCACGATGGATCTGGCTGAATCCCGGAATCAGGCTGCTTGCCAAGGAGCAGCCGCCTGCCTTTACACGTATGTGGTTGTGTGTGTAATATCGACTTGTCTTTGTTGAACGCAGTACAGTGGACGAGAGTCTTTCGTGAATACACTTACGAACGGGCTTGAATGGTCCTTCTATGAAGTAGTAAAGAGGCAACCTGGGCAGTCTCCTAAACCGTTCACATGCAAAAATACTGGAACACTTGACATTTTCGACAACACTGCCTTCATCCTCTATTTGGTCACAATGTCTGTCAGTACAAAGCCTCTCCTCGCCTCTTTCTCGACCAGCCATGACTCATACATTCAACAGATCTTATATCCGGGTGAATTCAGTCAGAGAATAATGTCCGCTCCGAGTACAGATATAATGGGCGGTGGTTCCACCATGTAGACCGGGATTATTTTATTGTCTTGACCCGATTTTTTCACAAAATGTTGAGATTTCTTTGGCTGGTTACGTTTCATCTTCCCAACCCACCTCACCCCAACCTCACCCGTCGCTCACCCGTATTAAATGGATTTGACTCGTCGATGGGTGCTCGCTCCGCAGATCACGTCATTCGGCGCGCGCATCGTCGACGGCAACCCTTTTCTCAACATATTTTCCGCCAGCCGCTCGTCGGAGCCTCCCTGAGTTACTTCTTCGCCTGATCTCAAATCCATGAACATGAAAACCGTTTATTTGCATGCGTAGATATGTACCGACTAGCAAGCGTAACAAGGGTAACCGCTAGCAAAGCAGAAGCAGGTTGCCGCCCCGTGGGATGAGACGGCGTCTAGGTGAGTACACATGTGTGAGTAAGGTAAGGGTGAGCACGCGTTCCAGCAGGAAGCGAGCCAGCGGCTTCGGTAGATATATACTGCCGAGGGTGAGGGTGAGGGTAATTTACACGACTTTTGCACATGTCATGAGCCTGCTGCTGCAGACACCGACATTGCTTTGTGAACGGACTCTGTGGGGGTCTCGTCGCTCGAGTCGACGGCGGGGTCTGGGGACTTGACGGTGGCGGTGGCATCGCCAGCAGATGGTAATAGAGGAGGGGAGGGTGACGGCGACGGCGACATTGAGACGGATGTTTCGTATCCAGTGGACAACGACGGCGTCGGCGAGCTCGTTGCAGACGAAAGTCTGCAAACTGCTCCGTATCGTCGTCGTTCGGGAGCCCGCAAATCTCGCCAAACGAGATTGACACCGTGGGTGGAGAAGGTAAGTGGGGAGGCAAGGGGGCGTCAGAGAGGACGTTGGAGCTATTTAATACACGCGTGGCTTGTTGCTGCTGTAAAAATACAGAGTGTGAGTGCGGCTTGGGCGTTGGGGCGTTTGTTGAAGGAGAGCGCGAATGATGACCCTGCGTGTGTTGCGAAACAATGCGCGTCCACGAGGGTGATGGGGGTTTCGGTCCACCAGGAATTGCCTTGGGGACAGGGGTGTGCTCTCGCGGGGTCGACGAAAGGGACAACGATAATGGGGGGTGGCTGGACGGAAAGACGTCACTGGGTACACCGATCCCAATAATGTTGCTGTTGGTGAGAAACTGGGGGATATGGGAGGGAGACGCCCCTCCGGAGAAGGTTGCCGATGTGGATGCGACGGGGTATACATTGGGCCGCGGACTAGAGTGCGGACTCGGCCGCGGAGATGTTTGATAAAATACAGTATGTGTTTCAACAAAATGAGGAGAAAAATGCTGTCCAGATGGTGAGTGAGAGTGCGGCGATTCTGGTGAAGGCGGAAGCGGTGGCAGAACCCCTGTGGGTGTGGTGCTGATGGTAGGCGCCCAGTTTGCCGCTCGGGGTGGCCCGGATGACGAGCGCCGCGAAGTTCCAGGGTCGTTCATCCACGAGGTTGGTGGTGCCGACGCGGCAACTGCAGTGCGTTCTCGATTATTCCGACCCCTGGCACCAGTACTCAAGCGGCCGGATGTTCCATAGTATATGTTGTCAACACCAAGGTGTTGCTGGTGGGGGATAGGTGGCCGGGGATCCCGAATATGCCACGATGGCCGGCGCCATCCGTTGCTGTGCGCCGCTCCTTGCTCGGTCTGGCGCACAGCAACACCCTCCGTGAAGGAGCGAACCGAAACAACGTCGCTGCCGGCGTCGCTGACGCTGGTATCCGTGTCCGTAAAGACTTCGCTCGTGCCTTCCGAGGCAGACTCGGAGGCAGACTCTCTTGCTCGCTGCTCACGTTCACGAGCGCCCGTCGAGCTTGTCGCAAGCTCGAGACTGTGGCCAAGATTGCTTTCAAACAACGCACGTGCGTCGTCCGGTGCGCCCGGTGGCGGTGGACTTGTCCATTTACCGCGCCGCGGAGCCATATGCGACGAGGGAAGCGGTACTGGGAGATTCATCCCAGAGCCATTTGCCCGATTCGGTGTAACCGATATTGGAGCGGATATTGTTGGGGGAGAAGGCGGCTTGGCACGTCCACTTCCGCTACCCACTGTATATGGTGTTTGTGGTGGCGGTCGCGAGACGCCATACGAGGAAGCCGAGGGTGGAGAGACCAGACTTTCGTCGGATCGCTCGGCGCAGAGATCTGCGAGAGCAATGACCGCGCGCTCGGGACGGTTGGCCAAGATGCGAGAGGCCCGCATGAATTCGCCTCGGATCTAAAAGCCATAAGAAGTAGGAACGAGATTAATGAAGGGGTTGCTCACCGTGTATAATCCGTCCTTGGTCACACAGCGACCAACATTAAAGTCCAACTCGAAGGGATCCTGCGGGACAGCTTAATTGCATAGAAATCGTGACGTAAAACAGGTATACCTCGATGCAGAGGCGATTGCGCTCTCGCGAATCGTGATATCTACCGGCGGACAACTGTAGATGCGTGCTCAATACTAACCACGGAAGCGATGCAGAAATGTCACTCACATCATTCTGCCAGCCCTTGGTGAGCTTTTTCAGGAGCCCGGCACGTATAGACGCGACGCCGGTGTTGTAGCTGAAATCGCGAGCGTAATAGCGAAAGAAATCAATCAGACTAGACGCGGGGATCAGGTCTCCGTTCCTGGCCAGACGTGGGAAGACTTACAGTTCGGCGACACTCTCGTTATTTTCCGAATGCCATCGGGTCCTTAAGAGCTCAACATCGTCAAAGAACCAGGTGTTGTAGCCCGCGACATGGGTATCTTCCTTGGTGATGGGTCGCAGGGGCGGCATCTGCTGAAGATTGGGAAGCACGGGTGGATTTTTGACGTGCACGAGGAAGTATATCACGAGTAGGACATAGCCGTAAGAAGACAGGGTGCCCTTGTACGGGGAGTTGATCTTCCGCCGCTTGCTCCAGACCTTGACTGAAGAGGAGGTTAGTCAAGGGCCAGAACCACGAGCGCGCGTGCGTATTTCGGGCGGACCGAAGGATGGGGTAATTTCTCTGAAACCGGAGGAATCAAGCCATCCTTGGGCGCGGACGAAGGGCGCCGTTTGCTCAAGAGAAATAATGCGCACGGAAGAGGACCATGGTACGGACGCGGGTGGGGTCGATCATGGCATAGCACATAAGGAGACGAGTGTTCTCCAATGCCAGCCGATTCTCAAACCCAATGTCGCAGGCAATACCCTGAGGAAGGCCCGGCGAGGGATCAAGCGTAAGCTTGACGATGGGTATGCGCGCGTGGGGTAGCGGCTTGACGTGAAATTTCGTTTCTTGAGGATCATTCGTCAATGAAGGGTACGGGGAAGCGACTATGGCACGCACCGCGTTCTAGGAGGTCACCTAGCATGATAACCAAGTCTGTGGCCGAGAGACGCTCATCCGAATCGATCAGGCAGCAGAGGTCCATGTCTGCATGTGGCGGTCAGCGTGGAGGGTGGTCGAGGTAGCCTGGGCTACAGACCAGAGTTGCGTAGGCTGAAGCCGTTGGCGGTGCTGCCAAAGGACAGCAGGCGGCTGTCTGGCTCGATGGTGCGGATGAGGCGCTCGAGGAGCTTGCGGACATCCTCCTTGACCTGCATTTCTTCCTGGGTGGGCAGTAATTGGATAACAAAGTCGAAAAGACATTGCGAGAGGTCGGCGTAGAAGCGATTCCGGGAAGGGAGTCTGCGGGCGACGAGCTCTGGGCTGTCGCTGGCGGAGGCCATGGGGTTGGAGGAGAGAGGGATCAACAACTTCTTATAGCATCACGCATTCATTCTTTTGTTTCCCACTACATTGGTAAACTGCTATTGAACTATTCCGAAGGTAGATTGCTGCCCGAACCGCGCCGCCATTGTTTCAAGAGCCACCGAAACGGCGTCACCCGTCGGAAACCACGCCCATTTTGACCGCCGCGGCAATTTGGCGCTAGCAAGGACTTGGATAGGATGGGGTAGCAGAAGGCCGTGACTTGGACAGACAGCGGGCCTGAGTTGATACGCAGAGCCTGGTCCTTGATTGCTGCCAGCCAGTACGCTTCCCAGTCATCCCTCTTGTCTGGATCGAAGCCCAATTGACCGCGTCCCGATCGTGACTTGACTCGATAATAGCACACAGAAAATCGCCGCCTTGTCCGAACCCCGATGAATATCCTCAAGTAACCTCGGACGGCATAGGGGAAAACGTGGCAGCAGCGGCCGTGTGGGGATGATGGAATGCGGAACGGCGGAAAAGGGAGGGATACGGCCATGCTATGACGAATAGAGGAGGCGGTGAGGAGACGTGTAGCGGAACATCGAGGCTAAGGATGAGAGGCGTAAGAGGTCGACGGCCAGCGATAAATCCATCATTCGCAACCACCATGAGCGAAACGAGTCCAAGTCTCGGAGACCACAAAATCGGCCCCAAACGCCGCAGACAGAAAGGCAAGTCGGGAATCCATTTGACCTACACGATACTAAAGTTACAACCAAGTGTAAGTATTTACGGACGCAACTGACCCAATTTTGCGCTGCTAATATTGCACAGTGACGGTTCTACGCAACCAGTGCGGCCACTGGTGCCTGGCGTCGGAGCCATGGACATATTTGCTACCCCGGGAAAAGAGCCCAAAAACACGAGTCAGTAGTCTCCTTGATATCAAGTTGTCGCCCTTCATTCTTCCAAGGCCAGTCGAAGAACAAACAGCGAATTTCTGTACTGGAAGCTAAACTTGGAGCGCCGTCTGTCTGTTCTTTGTGCTCCCAGCCTCTTCAGTCAACTTTTGCAGGCTCCTGCCACCCAGAGTCCAGCACTGAGCCTGAAGAAGACGCGCATCCGTCAGTGGCAGCTCTCCACAGTGTTGAAAGAGAACCTTTTTGGCTCTGTCTCGGAGCACGTTCGAATTCTGGTGATGTGCTAAAATCCGGAATCCCCGTATCTTTTTCGGCCCAGGTCAGAGAGAAAATACCCAGGAATTTCGTCTAGACAACTGCGTCCGATGCATTGGGTCAATTCCCCGACCCGAGTCCATCTACCGAATCTCAACCGACTCATACTTACCGCACTCGGAGAAGGAGATGTATTCTGAGAGGTCCTGTGTTTATCCACCCTCCCGCTTCTCCATCGGACTACTTTTCGCCGTGGTTTTGCATCTCTAAGACATGGCTTCCGGAGAGGTACTACTTGCCGTGTTGGCTCTTGGATCGCGGGTAAATGCGGCCCGTTCCTGCTACCGGTGACCTCATTCTCAGTATTCGAACGGCCCCCCGCGTGATGTACACACTCGTGTGTATGGCAGTTTATCGGTCAAATACGAGTCCGAGTGCCGAGTCTCTTTGCACCTACGATTCACGAGGCGCAGATTTATTGCGTTGGTTTGGCTTGAATACATTCAAGTTGTTGTTGTGCTCATTTGTTCTGGCTCATGGCGTTGTGCTCGTTCGGCGGATCGTCACTCAATTTTACTTGGGACTATCTGGGACTCTGTATCCGCGTTCTATTCCAGGGTCGATTATCTGGGATTCAACTCGCAAGACGAGCTGTGGAATCGGTCGTTTCGGTGTGCAAGAGTCAAAGCATTTTTCTCAATGAACGGGTCTGGGTCAATGGTCGTCATGGACGGCTTATTGTCGTGTTCGTTCGGGCGGACACCCGCCAGGGGTATGGTTGAATCTCTTCTCCGAGGGACATATGCTATGAATCAAAACTAGCGAATGGGTTGGAATGTGACAAAAAGAGACGGTTGCAGAGCTACATTCGATGATGCAGGACTTCTTTGGTGATTTACCGACTCATCGTGAGTTTGAACTTGATTCAACTTCATGCGCTCATCTGCAATAGTACGTGCTGTGGATCGCGCACAGGCTATATTTTTGGACCAAGCAGCCGTTCACGCGACGTACTATTTGCTTCAGATTACTGTGGTTCAAATTTGTGTCTGTTCATCTGCTCCACCATGGCACGCTCTGCGATGGGCGTGGTAGATGTGTGGCTGCACTAATCAAAGTGTGTTGCATCGACTTTGCTGCAGGTGCGTACTCGTATTCGTTGGCATGCAGGATCATATTACTGGAACGCGTGTGGATCCCGACATTCCATGCTTATCAGCTGTCCGCCTGCCCGGTTGACATACGGCTGGATCTGGCATATGAGGCGTTGTTCAAAGCGTGCGTGGCGAGGTACATTTCCTCTGAAAATGCTAAACATGTTTTACTGAACATTCAGCCTATGGGAACTGTTGCAAGAGTTGAAGTATTTGGATCGGTTACACACCAACACAGATTCTCAACCGGGACCCGTCGATCAATCCGTATTCTGGCCTGGCACGTCCATTGAACAGTTGTTCTCTGAAACAAGTGGCACGGAAGTGGATTTGAACTTGACTGATGTCGACGCGCAAATCATGTCTAGGCTGTGGCTGGCTGCTCCGAGTGCCAATTTGATGTCCGTGTAATCTAGCAGTGCTTGTTTTTTTCGAGAGCTTATAGTTGAATGCGATACAGGTCGCGAAAGCATTTGAGAAGCAAGAAGCACTGAGTACTCTCAGGCTATCGGGGGAAAAGCGGGGAAAAGCCGACCTATTTATTTATTTCGTGCTGGCACAATACAACTTGAATTACGGACGAGAAGAAGTGCTTTCAAGTCTGTCTCGAGACGCCGGACAAATTTTGTATTGTGCCAGCACGAAATAAATAAATAGGTCGGCTTTTCCCCGCTTTTCCCCCGATAGCCTGAGAGTACTCAGTGCTTCTTGCTTCTACTTCGGCAGAAAAGATTGACAATGGAGACGGTTGAAATCCATGTGCGTCAAATGCAACCATCGGATCTGATTGCCGACCTCGTGTCTACAACGGCATCGGAGTAACAGCCGAATCCTGATTATTTGTTGAAATCCATGTGCGTCAAATGCAACCATCGGATCTGATTGCCGACCTCGTGTCTACAACGGCATCGGAGGAACAGCCGAATCCTGATTTCTTCTCGTCCTTCGATGTCCGACGCGCTTCCTACTTCCTTCGCAGCTAACGTATCTCAGTTTCGTCGATTCAGAAAATCTGGTCAAGAGGCGACGGTCAGTGGCACCCACAATTTCGACCTTGTTCCTTTTGTTTTGGCCCTTAGGCCTTCAAGTGCATCCCGATCCCAGGGCGTTCAGAATAATCAGAACACTTTCGAACACACAACACCAGCCCTCCCATTTTTAAAATCACACGGCCCCTTTCCTCTGGAATTACCCTCGATCCTTTTGTTCTCTCGAAGGAAACCGGCGGATGGGCCATTGGATGAAGCTCAACCTCACGCGGCGTTTCAACGGCGTTTCAACCAGCTTTCCTATCATCATGGACAAAAGGCGATTGTTGTCATCCTGACAGTATAAAAGCCATGGACCCTCAACGCTGGACAGCACCTTCCCTCTGTTAACGAACACCCACATCCTCTCAATTTATCTCAACATGCCCAACGATTTCAAGACTCCCAACTCGTTCAACCCTGTCGAGCCTGACGCTAGCCAGGGACGTTCGCTTCTCAGTCTCCCCGGCTTCTTAGGCCGTGGCAGAAGTCGCTCCACCGACGAGGCACCTCCAGCGTATGAGGCTGTAGTCGGAAAGCCGACTCTGAGTCGGAAATGGAACTTGTTCGGGAGTTCAAAAGGCGGTACGCAGTGTGGCGCAACGATTTCAGGGCAAAAGGAGGCACGAATGGTATCTGCGGAGAATGCGCTCGAGATTTTGAGGAAATTCGACACCGTTATCCTTATGGACGATTCTCCATCAATGAAGAAATCGGGTTCGAACAACCAAGTTAGCCGTTGGACGGAGGTATATCTCCTTCCTGTTTTTATATCTGCAGACCGTCAACTACCTTGCAGGCGGGACTAGCACTGCAATCATTGGCGGAGAAGGTCGTCCAGTATGACGAAGATGGGATGGACATCCACTTCCTCAACCACAAGGAGTCAGCTCTCCAGCTCAAGGTCAGGGCCTTCTCCGACGATATCCCTTCTAAACAATATACAGTCCGCTTCCAACGTCAAGGAGGTATTCGACAAAGTGACGCCCCGAGGTTGGACACCGACCGGAAGACGCTTGAGAGATCTCCTGACGCCTCTGCTCGATCAACTTGAAGCGGCCAATATTGAGCCAGACGGCACTCCAAAGAACAAGGAAACGCGGAAAGAAATAAAACGTGTTAACATCATTGTCGTAACCGACGGTGAAGCCAGTGAGTGTCAGCACCTGTATTTCGATGCCCGCTCAGCCTGCCGTAGGCGATGATCCAAAGCAAACGATTATTGAGGCTGCAACGCGGCTAACGAATCTCAGGAACTTGTGCATGATCCAGGTAAAATCGGCGCCGTTGGGTCCACCGAGACTGACCATGGAATCAAGGTTGGAATCCAATTTGTTCAGATAGGTAGCGACCCTGGGGCAACGCAAGCCCTCAAACAACTTGACGATGATCTGGAGAAAGCTCATAATATCCGAGTGAGCAAACCTCTTGAATCTTTGGCGCCGTTGTCGATGTTTGCCATGCAGGACATTGTCGACACTACCCCGTACTCTGAGCTCCATCCGGTCACTGCGGAGGCGCTTATTAAAGTGCTCTGCGGGGGTGTTAATCGTCGGGTAGACGAGCAGAAGAACAAGAAGTGAATCATTACCGACCAAATTGTGAACGTCGACAGTGCGGCTTCAGCATTGAAACATTGAGGTATCGGAGAGAAGAGCCGACCCATGTATTTATTTCGTAGCGGCCTTCCGTGCGGAGGGGTAAGGGCGTGGCCATGAGTCGCCGAAATTCGAATCCGCCCTGGTGACTTCATCTGTCGGCTTATTAGTGGATGCTTCTGAGTACTAGTGAGAGTCAGGAATATTGGGCACGGTGCCAAATCCAGTCCGGACGGAGGCTTCACGGAGCATCAGGCGTTGGTTGAAATACCATCGGATCGTATTGCCGAAGCGGTGTCCGCGCATGCATCGGACGAAAGCCGAAAGCTTGTTCAAGAACCAGATCCTGAGATACTCATCGTTCGGGACGGTGCTCGTCCGACGCCCTTGAAACTCGTCATTGCCTATTCGTGGAGTTCATGGATTCAGGAGCCTGGCATCCTCTTGCAATTGGTCGACATCTCTGAGCCTGAGGATGCCTTCATACTCACCGGCCGAATTCGAGCATTAACCGACCTCGTTGCTTCATTTTTCGGCCTTCTTCCAATTCTTCTCAATCTTCTTTGCCTATTACCGGCGGGATTGGACTGTGGGTCAACCTTGAAGCGTGGCGGCACAACGATGCCGATCTCCGCATCCTGTAACATTCGGTCTTCTTCGGTCTAATCGTGGAAGATAAAAAGATTGGGATGGATATGTCGACCTCCACGATCTTTCACGACCTCGCCCTGTGTCACGAATGGCTACGACCCCGATCCCGCCCATGAAGAGCAGTCTGGAGCTCTCACCGGAACTGGACATTGAGCATATGCCCGTGGACGACGACCCCCGCGCCTGGTCTCCTTTCCGCAAGGTATATCTTTTTTTTTCAAAGTGCTACCTTTCAAGCCAACAACGATTTAGAATGTTGTGCTCTGTCTTGTCGCGTCCGCCTCCATGATCGCTGGGCTTGCTTCCAACATTCAGAATCGTGCGTACATATCGTTTCCACTCGGCGTCCCAATTTTCAATTTTCCCCAGCTGCGATCGCTGAAATGGAGGCCGATCTACCCGCCACTCCTTCCCAAATTAGCTTGTCCATATCCCTGTTTATCGCGATTCAAGGATGCATGCCACTCCTATGGACTGCCATCAGTGAAATCAAAGGAAGGAAAATCGTTTATGTGGCGTCGCTGGCCGTCTTCACTGCGGGGTCTATCGTCGTCTCTGTCAGCAAGACGATACAGCTGGTGATTGGCTTTCGTTGCGTTCAGGCTGCCGGGTATGTCTGTACCTTCTCTTCGAGAGAATGTTCTCATCCTAGGTGGTTTTAGGTCCAGCGCAGTCATGGCTATCGGCGCCGCAACGCTGGCTGATATTTTCGAGCCGCATGAGCGGGGTACAAAAGTGGGCATATACTACATGGCGCCTCTACTTGGAGTGAGTGTTCTTTACTTTTCCGTTACCGTTTCCTGACTTTTTTGCAGCCCAGTTTAGCTCCAGTTGAGTTTCTTCCTCTCAAGAAACCGTCGGCTCATCCGATTCTAGATCATGGGCGGAGTGCTGACGACGGGTTTCAACTGGCGTGCACCCTTTTGGTTCCTCACCATCGTATCGGGGTCAAGCTGTCTGGCGATCCTTCTTCTCTTCAAAGACACCTTTCGGAAAGAGCGCAGTCTCACGTACCAAAGTGTGGTGAAAAGAAGGCTCAGGGTGGCTGCTGAATCCTCGGCGACCAGCACGCTCGTTGCAGAGAAGGATTCGGATCTGGAGAAGGGGCAGACGGCAGTGCTCCCTGTCGTCAAGCTCTCACTACGGGACGTGAATCCGTTTCCGCCCATTTGGATCGTCTTGAGGAGGATGAACAACCTGGTCATTCTCTTTGCGTCGGGTATGTGATTAAATGCAGACTGGCCAGCGCTGAGACTCGATTCAGGACTGATGTATGCGTTCAACTTTGTGGTGGTTTACACGGCGTCACGGACGCTGGCATCGGCCTATGGGTATGACCCGCTCAAAGTCGGACTGGTATTGCTGTCATTTGGGCTCGGTAACCTCGCAGGCAGTATATTTGGTGGGCGGTGGTCGGATATGAAACTCGCGAGTCTCAAGGCCGCGAATGGCGGGGTCAGTCAACCAGAGGTAAGTCTACGCCACAAAGACTCGGGGTAGGCTTGCTGAAGAACGTGGTAGATGCGCCTCCGGAGTACGACACTCGGGTTGATTATGCTTCCACCCTGCGTGCTAGCGTTTGGATGGGTTTCGGCGAAACACGTACACATCTCCGCCATGTGTGTGTTTCTTTTCTTTTGTGGGTTTTTCGCAATGTAAGTTCAATGGCTTACTCGAGTCCACACTGGATCTGACTTGCACGCAGCTGGGCGTATACTTCCACGTTGGCGTATATTGTAGATGCAAACACCGGACGCTCATCCACTGTTGTCGCGTGCAACAGTGCGTTCCGCGGCGTCGCGGCATTTGTAATGACGGAGATTGCTGTCCCGCTGCAGGACGCTGTGGGTGATGGTTGGTCTTACACTCTATGGACTGGGATTTTGATAATCGATGGATTGCTGGTGTGGATTGTAGTTCGCAAGGGCGCAGAGTGGCGGGCGGCGGCAGAGGCACGGGAAAGCGCAGATGTAGATTAGACTCGGACCAGTCCCAAGGGCAATTTTGCAGGGGAAGGTGATTTACTGAAGGTATTCCTGAATTAAAGTGCCCAAGATTAGCTGTAGCATAGAGAGGCGCACTATGCCCGAGTGGCTGTGCCGTGGATCACTAATAGAGGCCTTTGGCTCTGAGTCTTTCCTCTGACCACTCTTCGGAGAGGCCAGCGCGCCGTGTATTTGTATGGCCTTCTTCAATGCCCGTCCCCAATCCTCAGCCATCAAGATCGTCAAGCCCGGCGAGGCCAACGACGACGATAATATCCTCAAGCCCACGCCCGTACGCAAGACTGACAATGTCCAGCGCCATTGCAGGAATATCATGATCTACGGGTGGGCGTCTAGTGGACCAACTGCGTGCATCCTAACACCGTGTCTAGTTCCTGCAAGTACGAGAACAAGGGTTGTGTGTATTACCACCCACCGGCGCGTCTTGACCGTTATTTCTCCTTGCGCGTCGTGCTCACCTCGCTTGTAGGCACCAGATACGAGTCCCAATCCATCCAACGCGTGAGTTTCCTCCGGGATTCAAACCTGTAATGATGAACGATCTGCATAGTCCCCGAGCCGAGTCTCCCATTAAAGGACAGACGATCTCTTCGCCTTCTCCGTCGCTTAGTGCCAAAGCTGTCAACGCGCCTGTCTTTGTGCCCAAGCTTCCTCTGCCTGCCCTCCTCCAGCCGACGGCCACGCCGCCACCACAGAGCCCGAGCCCGTATGCGCGTGTTGCACTCTCGCTGCTCTGATCATTCACCTCGTCTGTAGACCGACCAATGGGTACCAGGAAGACCATTCCGACTTTAGCGATGCGGAGGGACAGGCTCAAGAGCTAAACGACCAGTATTATCCGGACCACCAATACGACACGTACGGCGCGGGGGAACAGCACTACTACGCAGCACCGGTCTTTGTGCGCCAGCCGCTCAACTATCATCTCTACACCTCGACCGTCCCTGCAGCGTTTGTGTCCTCTATCGCGGAAACGCATTTCGTCCCTCCGTCTGGGGAGCTGAGGACGCTCCTGCAATCTAGGAGCGAAGACCTTCGTATGGCGCCTCCCTCGGGGCTCGGGCTGCCCGAGGAAATGCAGGGGTATCATTCGCTCATTCCCCTCGAGAATATCGGAGGGCCGACGGAGAGGCGCAAATTTGGGAATTGGAACTCTAGCATGTACCGTGCGATCAACTCGGTTGACGGCTGTACTTATGCGCTTCGCCGGATAGAAAGTGAGTGTCTTTTCGCACCTACTTTCGCCAATTAAAGCGTCTGCAGATTACCGTCTTAGTCACCAGGCTGCTTTCAGCGCGATAGAGACTTGGGCTGCCATCCGGCATCCAGGTGTTGTAGCCATCCACGAAGCGTTCACGACGCATGCGTTTGGAGATAGCTCGCTCGTCGTTGCGTATACATATCATCCTCAGGCGCAGACGCTGTTTGACGCGCATCTCAAACTCACGCCGCCTGCATACCAGCCTGGCATGCGCTTCCAGCAGCCGGCAGCCTCGACCCAAGTGCCCGAACGCACGCTGTGGTCCTACATTGTCCAGATTGCGGGCGCGATCAAGAGGGTCCACGATGCCGGCCAGGCCTTGCGTATGATTGATGTGACCAAGGTGCTTGTGACCAGCAAGAACCAGTCCGTTGTTTCTTATTCAAGAAGAGTTGTCGCTGATGCTCGGCCAGTGTGCGCGTTGGGTCCTGTGGCATTGTGGACGTGTTGTTGTACGACACGCCCCAAGATATGCATATGTTGCAGCAGGAAGATATGACCATGTTTGGGCGGCTGGTGTTTGCGCTGTGTACGGGAAACGTCATGGCGTCGAGCGGAGGTAATTTCCAAAAGAGCCTCGAAGTCATGGGGCGCTTGTACAGCCCGGAGATCAAGACTGTCGCTCTTTTCCTCGTCAATAAGGGTGGGCCTCACAAGAATATCGGTCAACTTTTGGAGATCATTAGTTCGAGGGTTGTTGCGGAGATGGGTGACGCTCTGATGTATGTCTCTTCAACTCGTTCTGCTCAGCTATCTCATGAATTTTATAGCGCTGCCGACACTTTGCAGAACGAGCTGATGGGCGAACTCGAGAATGCACGCCTCGTGCGCCTCCTTTGCAAATTCGGGTTCATCAACGAGCGCCCCGAGTTTGCACGGGAACCACGATGGTCTGAAACGGGAGATCGGTACATTATCAAGCTTTTCCGGGACTACGTCTTCCACCAGGTCGATGAGAATGGCAATCCATCGCTGAACTTGTCTCATGTTCTCACTTGTTTGAGCAAGGTTCGTCGCAATGTCTTGGTGCGATGCATGCTGTTGATGTCTTGAAGCTCGACGCAGGCACGGATGAGAAGGTGATGCTCGTTTCGCGGGACGAGCAGAGCTGTCTTGTCGTGAGCTACAAAGAGATCAAAGCTTGCGTCGAGTCTGCCTTTGGGTGCGTGTTGTGCTCGTGAATGGTGATGATACTGATTGGGAACAGGGAACTTGCGCGCGCGGCGGCGTCCAACGTCAACAATAATGTGGGTGCTGGATACCAGGATGAGAGGCTCGGTGGGTGGATAAAATAGGTACAATCAGACAAAAAAGACTCGGAAAATAAAGAACAAAATGTTTCGCTGCTTTTTACTGGGGTATTGTACAACTGGAGAACGTGCGAGGCTGCTACTCTGGAGCCAGGAAGGGGTTGGCAATCTCCTCGGAGCCGTCTACTGGGCTCAAGAGAGTGATTGTCGGTCCGCGTAGAACCGTGAGGCCAAGAGTGCGAGTTTGTGGTGTCGGTTCTGAGAGACGGATGAGATGGAAGTGAAGGGCGTCTTTGGGAGGGACGCACCGAGTATCTCCTCCTCGACCTCGTCTAGCACCAAGTTGAGTAGTTGATCGTAACCTTTGAGGATCCCGTTCACTGGGCACGCGCATGTTGGCAAGGCGAGCTATAGGGTGTAGTTGACGCACCTTCACGGCCACCAGTGAATTTTACGCGGATGCGCTCGTTGACGTACTTTGAGAGGTCGAGGATGGCTTCGCGCTTGGGTTTGTCCATCGTGGGCAGGGAGCCTTGAGGGCCGCCATGCCGTCCACCGCGAAAGTTGCCTCCGGCGCCGCGGGGTGCTGCTCTCGCTGTTCCACGGCCCTGCGTGTTCAGTCGATATGAAGTAGCTGAGGATGAGGACAAAGACTAACGCGATCCATGAAGTGGTTTTGTTGAAGCGCGTGATGCCAACTTTTGATTGGCTGAATGGTATTTTACGCTACACAACGCTAACGACTTGGATTCGTGCCCGCTCTGAAATTATCTCTGGGTTCAACGTGCTCACAGCGTCGATCCATGCTACACGAAAGCTGGCAGGACCGGAATTTGGGCTATTCTCTGCGGCTATTTCTCCTGCGATTGAAGTAGCGAGAACGCCTGCGATTGACGCAACGAGAAGGTCGTGTAGGTTGATCTCCTTGGCTTCTGGTGGCGTTGCTACAGCAGAGAAAGCGGCTATGGCGGAGCCTGTGCTGCAGCCCGTCCCAGTAATCGTGGTGAGACGCACATGGCCATTCGAGAGCTGGGTTGAAATTTAGCCTCTGGAATCAAGTAGCCGTGAAAGTACCTTGACGACTGTTTCTCCGTCACTCAGCCAATCTGTGGCTCCGTGAAGAACGACGACGCAGCGTTCACGAAGAGCGAGGTCCCGAACGAGACGAGCGGGATCAGAGTGTTCTTGCTGACTATCAACTCCACGGCCCAAGCCAGTCTGTAGTCGTCAGCGATGAGATGAGCAGGCAAGGGAGGACCGACCAAGCCATAGATATGGGCGATTTCAGCGGCATTTCCTGTGATAATAGAGGGTCTCCACTCTGCAAGAAGCTCTTGAACGACTTGGTGTCGATAAGAGGAAGCCCCGACGCCGACGGGGTCCAAGATTACAGGTCGATGTCGCTCATTGACAGCTTTCCCTGCAAGTAACGCGGTTTTAGATTGGATGTCGCTGACTGTCCCAATGTTGACCAGCAGTGCTCCAGTGATTCGACCGAGATCGAGTTGCTCTTCCGGGGAACTAGCGAGATTCATTGACGAGACTAGGCGCACACCACAGCAAGCTCACAATGACATGATTGGGGAGGCGCCAAGGGCTAGTGTGAGGTTGGCCTGGTCATTGGCCACGACGAAATTGGTGAGTTGCACCACGAGAGGATTTACGTCTCGGATAGCAGCATAGAGGTCGGCGACGCTGCGCAGGACTTGGGATGAGGAGAGAGACATGCGAATAGCGCATTATGCGTCGGCCGACTCGTAAAGATTCACGCCATGAAGGCGCAATCCGCTTAGTGGTGGTTGAATATGAAATGGTGCAAACCTGCACAAATAATTCTTGAACCGAACCACTGTGATGGCAGTCCCGCTCCTCATAACGCCGTCCTCGCCGTACCTCCTCGATCCCGCCGTCGTCATTCTCGATGCTACTTGGCTTTACGGCGCCCCCTTGCCCTCGGGCGATGCCTACAAACAATATCTCACAAAACGCATTCCACGAGCAAGATTCTGGTCTCTTGACGAAATGTCTGAACCTAATCCCGACGGCTTCAAATATATGCTGCCTTCTCCCGAACGACTTGCTCGAGCAGCTGCTGAGCATGGGATTACCGAATCTTCGCATGTGATCATATACGATACCCAAGGTGCCTTTAGCGCGCCTCGCACAGTGTTTACATTCTTCGTATGCAGAATCTGGGGTTTTTCAGCTCTTTCTTATACTTTTTGCAGGCGTATGGGCACAAGAAACTTTCCATGGTTGATGGAGGTCTGTATCGCGCAGTCGAGGAAGGCATTCAACTCGAGACCGGCCCTCCGCCACCATTCGAGGTGTGTATACACCAACTTATTCGCTCAAACTGTTACCGAATCTTCAGCCATCGCAATACCCAATCCCGGAGCTCAAGTCGAATCTGATCGCCTGTTCGTTGTGATCAATCGTTTTTCAACCAAAACTGATCTTTCCTCAGCCTTCTCGGAAATCGCTACATTTGCGTCCACGACCGCACCACTGTTCAAGACGGCCGTTGTGCTCGACGCGCGGAATGAAGATTCATTCATCGGGAACGCGAATGACCCTCGTTCGGGCCATATCCCGAACGCAGATTCGCTCCCGTGGCGCACGACGCTCCGAGTGGTCAAATCCACCGCGTCGCCAGACGGATTTTATTACACTTTACCGACGTTGAAGGAATTTGAACGTGAACTTCTCGTACATTTGGGCCCGGAAAAAGCCGCACTTGTTCTTGGTGGTGGACAAGGACGTCGAATCATCCATTGTACGTCCACTTCACTCGACGTATAACCAACTTGCATTATTCTTTAGCTTGTGGTGGTGGAATTTCCGCTGCTATTGCGTGGTTGGTTATGCAGGCCAACTCGTTTGAATCTGCGCTGTACGACGAGGTGAGGATGCTCTCAAGTTGTCTTGGTTGATTTATTCATCTTTTATCAGTCGTGGAGTGGATATTCGGCGAGGAAAGATGCTGTCATTGCGCGTGGTCCAAGTCAATAGTTCCTCGAATGTATAAATGGTGGTGACAATAACAACAAGAGTGCGTAGTACGATAGATTACATTCGTTTTTCGTTACTTTACCCTGCGTTTTATTTCGAGGCTTTTTCGTCTTCAGCATGCAACCTCATTGCCGCCACCAACTCGGGTCGTAGCCATCGTTCAGCGGGGATCACCCACCACGAGATGATTCCGAAGATGCTCACAGCGCTAGATAAGTATGTATGAGAAAGTGCAGCCAAGAAGAAAGATTGGTTGACATACCCAATGACAACGATGGCGAAATTGAATGTAGGGGCTGTGAAGGGGTATTCGAGTGGTGAGTACATGACCTAGAATTTTTTTCAACATGCACTCTGAAGAAAATAGAGAAGACTCACCGCCAGTAAGAATACGTTGTAGACGAAAGCGAATACATAAGCCGGAGGGCCCCATTTGCCCAGGCTCCATTTCGTGTGTTTGAATTCGTGCGGCGTCATGATGAGGCGGCATATTGCGATCAGGGCGTATGCGCTCAGGGAGGCTTGAGGGAGATCAGCATATTGCGAGGAGGGTGAAGACAAGGAAAGGTACGCACTGACAGCTCCCGCGGACATTAGGGAGACGAAGCCGACTTGGCTTCCGAGCGATATGATGAGTAGGACGGTGGACAATCCCAAGATGACTGTTATAGCGTTCTTGGGCTGCCCCACTGCGTTTGGTGTGCTGATCCATTTGGAGCCGGGGAGGATACCGTCTCGGGCGATGGCGAAAATGAGTCGTGAAGAGGCGGTTACGGCGCATGCGGTTGACTGTGATGCAGGTTTGAGCATGGAGTGAGTCGAGGTGAGAAGAACGAACCATTATGAGGCCGGCTGCAGCGATGATGGTCATTACGACGGCGCCTCCTCGACCGAGTGAGGCGGCCCAGATTTGAACAAAGGCTGGACAACAAAGTGAGGTTCGAAATCAAAGATTGGTGAATACACTCACGTTGAGGCGCCGTGAAACTGTACAGCAGCTCATCTGGAGGAATGCAGAAAAGCCACAGAATTGTAGCAACAAAGCCCAAGACGGAGGTTGCCAGAGCGGACGTGAAGATTCCGCGCGCAGCGGTTTTTCTGTTTGGTTGAATTAGATGATATTCTCAGGCAAGGCTGTTTATACTCACGATGCGTTCTTGGTTTCCTCAGCCACATGCCCTGCGGCGTCGTACCCGCATGCAACGTAGCCGGCGTAGTAGAATGATAGGGTCCAATTCCAACCTTCAGAAAACCCGGTTCCGTTGTTGCGTCCAGTGAAGACTTCCTTGGCGGAGCGGAAACCATAGGTCTGGCTCACGCCGACTGGGAGCCAGATGACGGACTAAAAGTTGTTGAGATAATGTAAAAGAAGCGAATAAAAATGCTCACTAGCAGCAAGTCAACCATCAAAAGGACGACTGTAAGTCGGAAGGTTGTTGCAAACCATTTGGCTACCCAGCGTTAGTAATTATCGGGATTTGAACGAACTGGAGACTCACGAGGAAGGTAATTCAGTCCGATCGCAATCCACATGCAAGCGGCTTAGGAATAGTCAGTACTGGCATCGAGTAGCGCACGGGCAGTGCATACCTGAAACAACAAACAACACAGCTCGATACTTGACATTCGAGACGTCCAACCCGCCGGGAAAATCATAGTCAAAGATCTCCATGAGACTCAACAAAAACATGGCTGGTGCTTGGGAGTTGCTGGCGACGAAGCTGACCTGGATACAATATCAGCTTCGTCATGGTTGAAAAAAAGAGGGTCGACGAACCCAAGCGGTACAAGCCCACCAAGCCACGACGAAACCAGCCAGGCGTCCGTATGTGGCTCCGGCGGCTTCTGATGCCCAGACGTAAATCGAACCCGATAGAGGAAGGGCGGAGCAGATTTCGGCCAATACAGCAGCTGTAATGGTAGCACCGAAAATGTGGATGAAGGAGGATGACCACATTGCTGCAGGGCCCCCGGTGGCTAGTCCGATATATCTGCACGAGCGTCAGCCAAGTCCAGGCAGTGAAATGAGCGGTCGAACAATAGCGTACGAGTGACACCAATCTGTTGAACCTAATCAGAGAGACGACAGAGCAGAGAGGAAGGGAACATACAAAATTCATGGCGCAAAAAGACGATGCGAAGGACTCGATCAGTCCAAAGGGGCGGGCCAGAACAGGCTTGTAGCCAATCGCCTCCAAGTCGAGGACATCGGTCTGGGTGTCGGATTCCTTAGATATACTGCCGTGGTTGGAACTGGACATTTTCGCGAGTCGGAAAAAAGCCTGTCCAGGTGGGCGGGATTCAAATCGCCGAACAGAATTGTCCTGAGCAGTATAAATGCGATAAGAATTTTTGTCGCGATCGTGTTGGAGAATTGCGAGTCGAGGCTGGTTCATTGCGTGCTAAGGAATAACCTTTAAGCAATAACCTTTTAACCTTGTGATGGACAATCCTAGAAGCGTCAAAATCGCGTCTTCATGTCGAGTTCGGCTGCTTGAAAAGCAAGTCCTCCTTCTTTGAAAGTCATTCATTCGTCATGCCATCTTTTTCTTCCAACTCGTCGCTTGCGATCGCAGCCTCGGGAGCTGCTCTCATCACCTACCTGCTTCATCGCAGCCTCTCTGTGCGCGTGTTGGACGCCATTCCTGGTCCGGTACGTCCATTTTTCTTTTTGTGCATCCAGAAAGAACCAATATCGCCGCAGGACTCACCAAGTTGGCTGTACGGACATGGTGAGTTGTGCCTCCCTCAAGAATGGCATCTCTGATCCTGTGTAGAATGGGACATATACCGCGCCCAGGCGGGAGAGCTGTGGAACCAATGGATTGCCCGCTGGGGAACGGTGGTGAAATACAAGAACGCTTTCTTTGTGCGTGCTTGTGTCATCTTCAACTTTGTACGTACTATAACGACGCGGTCAGAACGGTTACTCGATCCTCGTCGCGGATCCACTCGCAATCAAGGCACTGCTGATCGACGGACCAGACGGCTTCGCTGTTCACAAACCACCCTTCAACCGGCAGACGAACGAGCGTCTTTTGGGAAGGGGAGTGATTTGGGCTGAAGAGGATGGTCATCGGAAACAAAGACGACTACTCAGCCCCGCGTTCAGCACAAAATCCATCGACGCTGTTTCTCCCGCGTTTTATAAAATTGCGGAGGAGGTGAAATCTGCTTGGTCCTCGCTGCCTCAATCGTCTTCCGGCGAAATCCTGGTCAATGTGGCCGAGTTCATGTCGCGCGCTGCGTGTGTTTCCCTACTTTGTACCATGGACACAGATTTGATATCGCCCTAGGCTCGACGTTATTGGATACGCAGGTTTTCAGTACCAATTTAATGCTGTGAGTTCAGCCACGGCCGAAGCAGTTGCCATTACGGATGGTCTAAGTGCCGCCCTTGGTGCTCCGCCCAGTTTCCGAATTTTCTTGGTCGGTTTTTGTTCGTAGGCATGTCTCATTTATTTATTCTTCCCAGGCACTGGCCCTCGCAAAGTCGTTCCCTTGGTTCTTCAACCATGCACCGCTTCCCGCCATCCGCTCTCAGAAAGAATCAAAGGCATCCATCGACACGGTTGCGTTCAAGCTCTTGAGCGACGTCAATTCGAATGCTACGGAGCAGAACAAGACGAGCATACTGTCTATCCTTCGTGTGTTGTTTGCCATCTTTCAGTGCCTTGTATTGACATCGGGTAGTTGAGGACCAAAAGAAGGGCGGTGGTCTGAGCGACAGAGAGATTGTAGATAACGTGGCGACTATGATCACTGCGGGCCATGTACGTGCTCGTTTCTCTTTGCTTCTCTGCAGATCTGACTGCGCCTGTAGGAAACGTGAGCGAGTGTTGTCAATCCTCGACCTGTCTGATTCAGCTGCCTTAGCACGGGAATAACTCTCTCGTTGATATTGTACGAACTTTCGCGCGACCAGGATCTGCAAAACCGGTTAAGAGAGGAGTTGACGGGGGACGGTGCCATCAGTTTCGAGGGTTTGCAGAACGGCAAGGCCCCGATTCTTGACGCCATCATCAAGGAGGTTCTCCGATGTGAGTAAGGTCTTGTTCATTTCATGCTTCCGTTGACTTGCACTAGTCTATCCTGCAAATACTCGCATCATTCGCCGAGTAGGTTCTCAAAACTTAACTTTCGCTCAACTCACGTTCTTGCAGGCTGACCGAGACTTTGTCGTGCCGCTATCTCAGCCTCTTGAAACGAAAGAGGGGCCGCAGGACCGCTTTATTATCCCAGCCGGGACGGTATGTTTTAAACCTGTCGTAGCTACCTTTCCATTGACGCAGGACAGGATATCGTCTTCCCGCTTGCAGCGATTAATCGACTGGAATCCGTCTGGGGGCCTGACGCACATCTGTTCCGCGCTGAACGGTGGCTCGAGCCAGGCGGAATTCCCGACACGGTGAACGCTCTTCCGGCGGGGTATGATCATATATTCACCTTTGTCGCTGGCCCGCGTGCGTGTCTCGGGATGAGATTCGCGGTCTCGGAGATGCGCGTGATTATATCAGAACTGGTGTCGACCTTCACCTTCCGGCCTGCGGATGACAGCGGTGTGCCGTTGGATATAGTGTCGCCGGCGCAGATCATGATTAGGGCGCAGGATCCGAGAAGGGGAATTTATGGTGTGCCGCTGAGGGTTGGTTTTGTAAACCAGTAGAAGTAAACCTTCCCAATGAGCCGTATTTATGGTACACCACTCGGGGCCGGCTTTGCAAACCAATAAAAGTAAACCTTCCCATTGGGCCGAAAATTGTCAACCTTCCCAATGAGGCCGTTGGAGGAGTGGTGTTGTGATTTGTTTGAGGATCCGAGGGCTGATTCAGTTACGTAACAATTCCTCTCAAGCACCACCACCAGCGTCAATGGAGAGACCTCCTCCCACTCAAGCTTCTCGCGTTCTGGGCGCGCTCATGGCGTCTCAGTCAACTGGAAACGCGTCCGACGCGTCCTCTCCAGCAACACCCCTTCGCACACTGAATGCCGACCCCAGTGGCTCCAACCCCCAAAAGCGCGCCCGGGCTCTCGATCTCGCGCGTCAGGCCCAGGCAAAAGCTTCACCATATGCGGCAGCCCTGGCTGACGCGAGCTTCCTTTCATCATCCTTCACCTCGTCTCCCTATGTCCCCGGCGGCTTTCAGCTAAACTACGACCAAGACACCCCCGTTCGCGCCATTGACGTCGGTGGAGATGACCAAGAAGAGAGGTAGCAACGTCTTTCCCTCTTTCTTGCTGAAGGCTGACCCTTTCTTTCAGAATGGCCGATTTTGTCACTCGTTCATTCGAAGATGTGGGCCAGGGGCTTTCAGTTCGGGATGCTATGAACGATCTTGGCTTGAATGAGTGCGTGGTTTGAATACGCACGGCGGGAAGCTCATTAGACCGCTTCCAGAGAAAAAACCCTTTTGCCCGGGCTTGACGTCCGGCTTATGCCCCACCAAGTCATAGGAGTCGCTTGGATGCTCTCACGCGAGCGCAGCCACGACAAGGGAGGCATCCTTGCTGATGACATGGGGGTGATTGTGCTCTTTTATTCTCTCTATCACGCTGTCTCTCATGACTTTCACAGCTCGGCAAGACTGTGCAAATGATTGCCACAATGGCGATGAATCTTCCCGGGGAAGATGATGAAATCCGCACGACGCTTATCGTCGTCCCGGCCGCTCTCCTCCTGCAGGTGCGTACGCATCAGAAGATGTATTGTATGGGCGCCAATCTTTCGCAGTGGCAGGAGGAGATCAAGGAAAAGACTAACGATTTATTTACCGTCCACATCCACCACGGCAAGGACAAGCTCAAGGTATTTGGGCTTGTCCATGAGGGAATATCGCTGACGAGTCTTTAAGAAAACCTCCGAGGTCAAGGAGTACGATGTGGGTTTGTTCGGTATGCTCCGCAAAGTTCCATTTCATACTGTCTCAGGTCGTCATAACCACATACGCAACTCTATCTATGGATTTTCAAATTCCGAAAGACGTGGATGCAGACGATGAGACCCAGTGGCTAGCCCGACACGGTGGCGTCCTCGCCAGAAGTCGCTTCTATCGCGCTATTGCAGATGAGGCACAATATATTCGCACACGCTCGACCAAAGCGAGCCTGAGCTTGGCCCACGTCCGCGCCAAGTACCGCTGGATGCTGACAGGTACACCCGTGACGAACACTCTGTATTTGAATGCTCCTTCTGCACCATCTTTTACTCATCATCCACAGTGCGGACCTCTATGGCCTGCTTCGATTCGGACGGTTCCGCCCATTCAACGACTGGAATGCATTCAACGAGCACGTCGTAAGTCACCAGGCGCCCCCGGTTGCACACTGTCCAAATCCATGCATAGGCCAGAGTACAGCTGGAGGACGCGCCCCTGGCTGGGAGCCGTGCGCAGATGATCCTGAAGCCACTGCTTTTGCGGCGTACCAAGACGTCAACGCTCGAGGGGAAACCGATTCTCACACTTCCCGCCAAACATGTGGAGATTCTCAAGCTTCAGTTTTCGGAGGAGGAGCGTGAGGTAGGTGCTTGTTTCTTGTTCGATCAGATACCTTATATTTTCTAGGTGTACGATTCTTTCGAAAAGAGGACGAAAATCCAGCTGAATCGGTTCATTCGCGCTGGGACCCTCGTGAAAAAGTGAGTTGGTATAATGTTTCCTCCGTTCCAAAACTGACTACTCAGTCATGCCGCGGTGCTGGTGCATTAATCCGCTCTGGTCCTCATCAAACTCGTACTGACCTTCCCAAGGTGATGATTCTGCGTCTTCGTCAGCTTTGCTGCCACCCACATCTCATCCTGGTGTGTATTTACTGAGTTGTTCCCCTCCGAACCCGTCTAATGGAATACAGTCGATAGCGGAAGGGCAAGGGTACAGTGACCCTACCCTTGTCGTTGGCAGCGATACTGCCACTGAGCGTGGACGTGCGCTCAAGCTCATGGGTCGGCCGTGGGTGGAGGCTATCAAGCGAAGGTTTGTGCAGCAGCCCTTGAGTGTGACGATTTTTTGAATCCGCTACTCTGCATAGGTTCTTGGTGAGAGCAAGCAACGCGGAACGCCTGGACGAGGATGACGAGGAGAGGGCGGATTCGTCGAATTGTCCGAATTGCAAGGATTGTGTGTGCTGCCTTTTTTCGCAGATGAAGACTGAGCACCTTGATTTCAGTCATGGACGAGAATGGGCGGTTATTACCGTGCGGGCATGAGCTTTGTTTCGGTGAGTGCTTCTTCAGCATTGGTTTCATTTGGTTGACTGCTGTAGATTGCACGCTTGACCTGAGTAACTCTCCCATCGCGCACGATGGCGTCTTGTACGTCTGGTCTTCTTTCTTTTCACCATCACCTGACTCCTCACAGCGGAGAGGGGACTGAAAAGCAGAACCTCGAGATGGAGAAGGAATACGAGAACGCTGCGGCCAGGGGGCTACGACCCTGTAAGCTGACTTGTTGCTGCCGATCTTCCACTTAGTCTATTTCAGGTCCCAAGTGCCGCAAGATGACAGACCTGCAGTCGACAAAGGTCTTCAAGTCCTCCGCGTTTGAGCCGAATGAGGACGAGTTGGAGGCGTTTGAAAAGTCCAAGCGGCAGCCCAAGCGAGCAAAGTATAGCTGGGGCGACGATGTCAAAGTGCGCGCGCCTTCGCCGCCCAAGGCGTTCGATGACTGCCTGCTGGATTCGGATGACGATGATATGCCTGATCTCCCGCTATTGGCATCGTTTGCGAAGAAAGAAGAGAAGGATAACCTCCTTGGCAAAGGAAAGAGTAAGGCTTCGCCGCGCAAGGGGAAGGGCAAAGCGGGCGATGAGGATGTGGGCATGCCGTCGGTATGCTTTCCATCGTGCCAGTTTTTTTTGCGCTCATTCGGCTTGCAGGACGCGATTCTTTCCAATTGGGGCCGCGGTGACGACGATATGGAGCCGAGTACGAAGATGCTTGCGATGCTTGACCTTCTGAAGGAGTGGGAGTCTACTGGAGACAAGACCATTGTCTATTCTCAGTGGACGTCTATGCTCGACCTGATTGAAATTCTCTTTGAGAGACATGGTCTGGCTAGTTTGCGATTCGACGGCAAGATGGACCGTTCCTCTCGTGAGGCCGTTCTGGCTAGATTCAAGAAGTCGGGTGGGCCCAAAATAATACTGATTAGGTTTGTGCGCTTTTATGTGACTGGCTAGTGCTGATTCGGTTATTAGCACGAAGTGTGGTAGCGTTGGGTACCGTCTTGTCTGTGTATCAAGGACCCGAGCTTACATTCCTATGCCAGGCTGAATCTAGTGTCTGCCAACCGCATAATCAAGTACGTGTCTGTCTTGCGTTTGGAGTTTTCGCTCACCGCAAATTGTAGTATGGATCTAAGGTGACGAAATTCCTTTGTATGCTGCCAGACACTGACCTCGAGCAGTTGGAACGCCGCAGCCGAGACACAGGCATATGATGTGCGGGTTTTCCTCTCATGCATCCGCTTGTTCTGACAACTTGAATCAGAGGGCGCATCGTATCGGTCAGAACAAAGAAGTCTGGGTGAAGCGCCTGGTCGTGGAGAACACGATTGAAGAGCGGTAAGTTTTCTGCGATGGCTCTGATTCCTTACTGACGCGTCGAGCAGCATGCTCCAGCTTCAGGACGTCAAGTCGGGGCTCTCCGACGCCGCACTGGGCGAAGGCACTGCTGGAAGCCTGCATAAGATGAGTGTTAAAGATATCAAACAGGTGCGTGTAGTTCGTTCCCTGATCGTTCCCTTCTGAGTATTGTTTCCAGCTGTTCGGGATGGCGAACTAGGAAGAGTAACCCTTCAAGTAGTTTTATGCATACATCGTCGCGTATAATGTTAACTTTTTTGTCTCACTCGTTCTGTTTTGTGGACGGAGCTTGTTGTGGAGTGGCTCTTCTCTGTCGTGACGACTTGGAGCTTTCCACATATATTTCGACAACTCTGCGAAGAAATGCCCCCCTCAGACTTCGCGGCCGGCTCTCGAGCTTCTGTCGTCAGAATTCCAGGAAAATCCACCGCTTATCACGAAATTTGCTTATCTGCCAATTGCCAATTTTTCGACGTCTTGTTTGACTATCGACCATGACCAGCTTGCCGACGACGTTTATGGTGGGCTCTGCCTCGAGTGGCGGCCAGAGTGTCCGAGACGCCATCGCGTCTTGTACGTCATTGCGCACTGTTTTCTTTGCCTTTCATCTCATCATGTGTGATAGACCGTCGAGCACAGTATCTTGTCGCTGGATCAGCGGTAGCCTCGGTTTCGGACGAGTCGGCGGATCCGTTTGACGACGAAGAGGCTGATATCGGAGGTCAAGAAGAAGAAGAAGAAGAGCAAGCTGCACACCCGGCACGTCCGTCCTCGGACGTTGGCTTTATTGGCGAATTTGACTGGGACGAGACACCCGTTGAGGAAGAACCCACTACCCCGCGTGCCAATCTACCCTTTTCACGAAAAGCTTTTCCTTCACCGAGGACGCAGTCTAGTGAACGAACGGAACGAACCCCGCTTTTGCGCAAGAGCATCTCGTTTACGAAGCTCCCCCATCCGAGACGGCCGTCTACTGCTGCGAATAATGACTCTCTCGCGATACCGGGCCATACCATCTCATCTGCTACCCTCAGACGTCCGTCTGCCGCCTCCACACGGAGCATGAAATACAACTATGGCGGACAGAGTACCTTTGGACAAACGGTGCGCCCAGTCTTTATGCAAAACGCCAACTAACTTGAGCCAGCTATTCAATTCCATTGCTATCTTGCTTGGAATTGGCATGCTTTCCGAGCCACTTGCTTTTGCTTATGCAGGCTGGGGGATGGGATCTATTCTGATTGTCTTTTATGGCTTCATCAGCTGTTATACGTGCGTCTGTCACTTGAAACCCGCTCTTTACAACTCATCTCTCTTTAGAGCCAAAATTTTGGCAGGGATTATCCTGTCTGATCCTCGTCTGCGCTCGTACGCGGATATTGGCCGCAAGGCCTTTGGACCACGATCTACAGTGGTTATTAGCATATTGTTCTGCTTGGAGCTCTTTGCTGTCAGCGTGATTCTGGTCACTTTGTATGCCGATTCCCTCCACTCCCTCATCCCGAGGTACTCCTCCGATACCTACAAAGTGTGGGGTATTTTCCTGTGAGCCTTCACCCGCCCTTCTTTCCAGCTGTTGACGTGACTGTAGCCTCATACCCACTGTATTTCTCCCACTGTCCCTTCTATCCATCACCTCCGTCCTCGGCATAGTATCGACGGTCCTTGTTGTCGCTGTGATCCTCATCGATGGCGTGTCCAAGACCGAGTCTCCTGGCAGCCTTTGGAGCCCCGCTGATACCTCGCTCGGAATTGACAACTGGAATCACCTGGGAATCGCTTTCGGACTGTTCATGGCTGGGGTCAGTTTCTTGCTAATCTCACTACCATTGTCTTATTTTGCGCCAGTTTTCTGGACATGCGGTTATTCCTTCGCTGGCTCGAGATATGGTCGATCCTAGCCAATTTGACAAGATGATCAACTGGGCGTTTGTGGTGGCTACATCTATCTATGCGCTTATAGGCGCTGCCGGGTATTTCATGTTTGGCAACTCGGTTAGCGCTGAGATCAGCATGGAACTACTCGGCACACCGGGATACAATGCAGCTATAAATGAGGCTGCATTGTGGATGCTGGTTCTGAGCCCGTTGTATGCCGCCTTCCTCGCGTTGCACTTATCCCGCTAACTACGCCCTCAGATCCAAATTCGCGCTCACCACTCAACCTTTGAATACGGCGATCCAGATCCTCCTGGGACTGGACAGCCCAGTGGGCTCGCCGGAGGACCTTGCAGCCAAGATGACCGAATCGAGGAGTGAGACTCCTCGCATGCGCGTTACGCTCCGCGGTGCCCTGTTCGTCGTGCAGCGCGTCGGCGTCACGCTACTCTCCGTAGCCGTGTCTATCCTTGTACCCGAGTTCAGCGCCGCCAGTAAGTGGTCTTGCCAACTTTCTTTACCGCGCCTCTTACGGATGATGGCAGTGGCGTTCTTGGGCTCGTTTTCTGCGTTTGTGCTCTGTGTTATTGGGCCTGTAGCGGCCAAGGTGGCGATTAATGGACGCTGTGGGATGCTTGACGGACTGCTGATGGCGGTTGCGGTCGTGATGGCTGTGTGGGGTACATGGGCGGCGTTCTTGGAAGCGGAGGCGTGATAGTAGATACCCCTGAGTACATACACGAAAGATAACGTTGAGAAGCTTCCTAATCGGGCTGATCGGCGTAGTTGGCTTGTCCTTGTTTATCCATTACCATTTTTCGCGATGGACAACGATGTCCCCGCTCAGCATCGCAAGACGCTGCACAGCAAACGGTCGTTTGGCAAGCACCCACGCATAATCGACTCGCCCGCGTACGATGCATCTGAAGAAGACAACGATCCGCTTTCGGATGGCGATGCACACTCTACCACTGGCACCATTCCGCCGACTCGACTGCAGGGAGGCTCGCGCACGCTAAAGCAGCCGACTGCTATGAACCGGTCTTCTACTGCTCGCCACCACCTCGCGTCGAGCTTTCTTTCAGATTCCGACGGCGTTGATTCGCCCACATACGATGGCGATATCGAATCCTCTGCGACTGCTGGCCCCGAGCCGCTCGCCAGCAGACTCACACATCACCACCATGCGTCATCTACCTCCACCTTCGATGCGCAGGTACTTTCTCCTACCCCCGGGTCTACACCTGCCACTGAAGACCCGCCTCGGGTGCAGAAAAAGGACGCAGCCGGCCATCCTGTATTCCTCTCGCCACCCATGCCGCCACAGGAGCCCGCTGTTCCCGCCGTTGCAGAGGCCGCCTTCAACCCCGCTGCGCTTACACCAGCGGATATTCAAGAATTTATTCAGAAGGCTATCAACGGCGAGACGTGGCGCAAGTACAAGGTCAACCCCCCGCCCACCGATAGGCCTGTGCGCGTATACGCAGATGGTGCCTCGCTTTGCTGCTTGCTCGGTGGGCACCAGCACTGATGTCATTTGAAAGGCGTGTATGATCTTTTTCATTTTGGGCACGCCCTGCAGCTGCGCCAGGCCAAACTGGCTTTCCCCAATGTGTACCTCCTTGTCGGTGTCAACTCGGACGAGCAAGTCCGCCAGAACAAGGCGCGCGGAATCATGGTCCATGCTGAGAGGTGGGTTCTTTTTTACTCGAGTGCTTATGACGTCGATTCAGCGTATTTAGATTGGAGGCGGTCCGCCATTGCCGGTGGGTCGACGAGGTCATCGCCGAGGCGCCCTGGGTCATCGATCAGGCGTTCATCGACAAGTATGAGATTGACTATGTTGCCCACGACGAGGAACCGTACGCTTCCTCGGGGCACGATGATGTCTATGGGTTCTGTAAAGCACAAGGTGGAGATTCCGTCACTAGCCAATCTCCTGGCTGAGATTTCCCAGGCAAATTCATCCCGACGCGGCGTACACCTGGGGTGTCGACGTCCGAGCTTCTGGAACGGATCGTGAGCGGGTATCGGCATCGGGAATTCGACGAAAAGTTGGTCAAGATGGGTCATGCGGAGCTCAAGGCGGAAGGGAGCGACTATGACGAGAGTCGCGTGCAGAGCCGGGTACAGAGTCGGGTTGCGTCGAGGAGTATGAGCCCTGTTCATCCTTCGGTTTGTTAATTACTGTATGTCACTATAGAATTCATGTAATTGCGGATACTAAGCGCGGCTTGGAAGACGCGTCTTGTCGGCCTGGAGATTCGGTACGAGAGTGGTCATCATGAATGACAATTCTGACATTCAAATAGGGCCGCGATTATCAGATAACCATGGCATTCGACAGACTCAAAATTTTGGGCATCGCCCTGAGGCACTTGTTTCCCCTCGCTGCCCAACTACTCTTCCGCAAACTGAAAGGCGCCATTCACCCATGGACCTACAAAGCTCTGCCCACCGCCAAGAACGTCGTGGTCGTGGGCGGAAACTTTGCTGGTCTTTGCCTCACACAACGACTATGTCAGTCCCTACCGACGGGCTATAGAGTCATCATGGTGGAGAAAAACTCGCATTTCAACTTTTCCTGGGTCTTCCCCCGGTTTTCGGTCATCACGGGCTACGAGGATAGGGCGTTTATACCTTATGACGGACTCGAGGCGGGTGCTGCGAAGGGCATACTTCGGCGTGTGCAGGCCGAGGTGACTGACCTCACGCCGACGCATGTTCTTCTGTCTTCGGGTGAGGTGATCGAGTACGCTTACCTGGTCATTGCGACGGGCACTAGTGCCACCATGCCAGCCAAGGTGCTCGCCACCGACGCTGGAGAAGGGTGTGCCGAGTTCCGTGGGGTTCAGGAGAGTATTCGCGATGCGCAGCGCATTGCGGTCATTGGTGGTGGTGCGGTTGGAGTCGAGCTGGCGTCCGACATCAAGAGCTTTTTCCCGGACAAGAACATCTCGCTGTATCATTCTCGTGCCCAGCTCCTCCCAACATTCGGACACCGGCTACACGACCATGTAGCCAAGGCTTTGGAAGCGCTTGGGATTCGCGTCGTTTACCAACAACGCCCGGAGATTCTGCCAGGCGGAAAGACGCTCCGCACGTCCAGGGGTGAAGAAGAATATGATCTAATCGTGAGTGCTAACCCCCATACTTTCCTTGCGCCGACTCGTACACAGCTCCCTTGCACCGGCCAACGCCCGAACTCGTCCCTCCTCAAGAACCTTGCCCCCGACGCTATCTCGGAAACCACCAATCACATCCTCGTCAAACCTACGCTGCAAATACAGGACTCTGCCTTTGAGAATATATTCGCGTTCGGAGACGTTGTCGAGACTGGTGGTCCCAAGATGTCGCGTGCTGCCCAGTTTCAGGCCGAGGTCGTCCTGGCTAATATTCTCCGTATGATCGACGGCAAGCAGAGTACGGTGGTATATAAACCGTTGCCATACATTGAGGGTGCCATCAAGTTGACGCTGGGGAAGGTGAGTGGGGCTTGATATATTTTCCGAATGCTGAACGTGCGGGCAGTCTGCTTATGCGGTGTATGCGCAAGATAATGAGAAAGATGTCTTGGACTTTGGCAACGGAGGGGACGAGGACTTGGGTGTCTTAAGGGCATGGCGTATGCTCGGGGCTCGTTACATAAAGTAGAATTTGTTTGCTTCTTTGTCAGGAAAGACAAAGATCAAAAAGGGACCCAACCGCGATTCGAACGCGGGGCCACACCCAGCTAGGAAACTCCCTAAGGGTGTATCATACCTCTAGACCATTGGGTCGGATCGATAGGAGTTTTATTTTGCGCAGCACATCCGAGCCCCCGAACCATGGCACAGCTCTCTATGAAGTTTATTACCAAGGGGTACCGGGCCGTTAATCCGGAGCTAGTTAGTCCCCTTATGGACCTTAAAAAAAATTCAGACCCCCACTTTTTTGAGCTTGAAGGCATTTACAAACTCCAGAGGAGTGAAAGTACACCCTCTAGGCTCTGGGGTTGTTCTGAGGTACCTGGTATATGCGGCCACCATGGCACGATGCTTTGGAGAGAAGCTGAGGGCTCGGAGCAATGCCATCACAAGGCCGAAGGTCGGCAGGTGAATGATTTCACGACGGGATCACGACGTTAACAACGGGTTATAGTCTGCTGTCAAACACGGCCTTTTGGCAGGGGCCACCCAATCGACGTCATCGCCCGAAAGGGATGCGTCACGTGGTCCTTTTCGTCCGCGTCGGTTCGAGCCCGCAGCTCGTCGACCATTTTTGTGCGCTCGAATATTCGCCGAATACACTTGATGATGGACAGAAAATCGAGAGAAACATTACATTGAGTATGTACATTACTAGCAGTAGCAAATGAATGATAGTGGATGAGATAGACCCGGTCGAGAAGTGAGTCCGGCAATACAGCAGAGCACACCACTCCTGAGTCTCAGCCACCTCTGTCTCGATGTTCTTTCACTCCGCATCCAACGCCGTGCGATTCACAGGCCACTGGAGCGCGAGATTCGGGTGGAAAGCAAGAGAGCACGGACTCCGGCGTCGGTGTGGATAGCGTAGCGACGCAATCGTGCGCGGAGAGAAGAACGTAGAAAGGGGAGAGGAGTCTGTGGTGTCGATGTTGTCGGCGCCGGCTCGGTGCTTCTCCACATGCACAGAACCTAACTATACGCAGAAAGGATGAGGAGGGGGACAGGGAGGGAGACAAAGACGACGCACCGCCAGCCCAGTTACCAATGCCGTCGTCATCCAATGCTAATCCCGTCGCGGACAGCCGTCGGCGTGTAGTGTCATGACTTGTAAGCTACAATCGGGGGAGAACGACCGAGAAGACGCTGCCCAAGGCGTATGCCATGCCATTGAGGGTAAGGGAGACACTACCGGACGCCACAGAGCCCAAGTAGAAGGCCGTGGAGGGTGAGAATTGCCAAGATGCGAGGGACACGAGTGGTGAGCAAGATTGCCAAGTTTCCGGCCCAATTCCGGCCTGGAAGCGGCAAGGATGCTTGGATGGACTTCTGGGAGGTATTCGGTTGGTATTGGTAGCGTTGGGGCGACCACGGCGCGTCCAGAGCGCGAGACGAGCGAGGGAGGAGGAGGACCATGGGAGCGCTGGCAGTGCACGTGCTCATCCCTTTTGGGCGATGACATCAATTGGGTGGCACCTGCCAAAGGGGCGCGATTGCAAACAGACTACATACAGCTACAACTTGTTCGTCAGCTGTATCGTAGTCTGTCTACGAGAGACTAACAACGGGTAAAGCCCGAATCGGTTCATCCGACGAGGATTAAATCTGCTGAGGGGTACCTCGACCAGATTCATAGTTTAGTCGTGCGTTTGAGACTTGTTTAAAGTTCCGGGGTCCCGACAGGTGCCTCGGCATATTGGCAAATTGCTTCAAAATATTCGGACAACATTGTTTAGTCTTATGGGAAGTCATCCAGTCAAAGGAAAATGATGCTAACTGGTCCCTTTTTTGTTCTGTTCGTTGTTCCATTCGGGAAATCTTAGCTCACTTACACATGACAAATCCTGATATAGTCCTGGGACCTGCTCGCAGCCGGGAAAGGCGAGCTGGTCACAAGCTGGTCACCGATCCGGCAGGCGCCGGATCGGGAGCAGTGAGTTTTGGCAGGTGTACCGGTGCCGCCTTAGTTCCGCCATCGAAAAAGGCCGGATTCGTACCTGCCGTGCGGAGCAACGGCCCTGTTCACTACTACATCTCGAATGGCTGCCCGTGGATTTCAATAGACGCGCACATCGCAATCCCGTTACCTTCACTCCGGGGCTCCTGCGACACCCTCTTCGAATGCGTCATCACTGGAATTTGCTGGAAAACAAGGTCACAGCGCATGGATTTGCTGCTCGATCGCATTCCTCAGGCCTAAGGCATCTTGCAATGAAGAAGGGTCGTAAGACTCTTTCGCTCAAGGCAGGAACACGTGGTAATGTCGAATCGAGTAGTTCGACTTCTTCCTGCAGCCTGATGTAAGAGGCCAGTCGTCTGGGTTCCTGGCCAAGATTTATATCCTGGAACCCGCTCGCGTCGCCAGGCACATAGTTCGTCCAATTAAACGCCCTCCTCCCCGCCCTCAAAAATATATCTATAAAAAAGGGAAAACAAAGAGTGCGCCGGTCGCAAACGGGCGCGGATGCTGGGTTCATTTACCACCTTTCTTACGAAAGGTAAGTCCTCGGAGAAGCCATTCTTCTGCCTAAAGGGGCTGCACGCGAAGCTCTCGACGAGCACGTTTTGAGAACACTGGCTGACCAATGCTTCTGGTCGTTTTGTGCAGCAGACGACGTGTACACACTCAACATGAGCCTCCAAGGCACTCCGTCCATCCCGTACTCAGATTATTTTGCCCTCCACGTCCCGTACGTTTCCTATGCAGGAGGCCCATCCCTCCAGGCGACCCACAAACCCGGACCCAGCACAATAAACTTGATCCAGAGCATGGAAATCACCGGCCAAGTCAATGAAATTACGCCTCTGCTGGATCGAGTGAAAATTGCCATCGACAAACTTCCTCCAATCCTTCCAGAAATGGCCTACACACCAGTCTTGATCAATGAGGCATCGGTCTCGTATGTCATTTTTGTCGTGTTTCTATTTCACGATCCCTGATTATATTAACAGCGATGCGTATACCACCAATGTGTTAGTTCCCGTATGGCGATTCTTAAATACCTACCTGAAATCGCTATTCGACAACATCTACGCCGAGACCGGTGTCAGGTTTCATGTTAATATCAGAGCCCAACCGAAGGTAGAAGGAGGTGATGCGTCTGCGTTTGTCCCTTGAGTCTGGTTACTGACGTGCAGTAAGACTCCACACGCTGCGATCACCACCTCGTGTTGGAGGTCAAGAAACACCAGGATGAAGTGGACAAAGACGACGACCCTGATGCCTTCAAAATTGTTGATTACGTTGCCGCGAAGGATTTCCGCCAGAGACTCCGTGAACGAGTCGCCTGGAATCAGGCGAATCCTGGAGCGAGTTCAGAAGAACTCGAAGGAGCACCTGCCTACCCAGCACTGGCACTCGCCATTGTCGAGGAAAAAGTACGTATCTGAGACTTCGAGTCCGACGATTCTACATTTTCATAGCCGACCTCATCGCATAGAAGGCAAACACAATTGACCTAGCGGCTTTTCATCCGGCGGGCCTCAACTCCGTGGGCACGGCGTCAAGAAATCTATCGCTGTTCCTGCCCCAAGTCGGCCGGTGTGTTCTGACCATAACATATCTGCTTCCGGCATCGCTCACAATGAATACTTTAGATATAGTCATCTCGCTCATTGCGAGCTCGTCATTCTCACCGACTATTTAACGACCGTGCTTTTGCACGTGGACGTCAAGGAAGTGGGGGGAGGGCCGCTTTTGGAGCTCAAAGTGAATGTGTCGCAGGACAACCTCTCTCCGCGCCTCAAAATTACTACGATGGCCTTCGTTCGGTTACAGGCAGTAGGGTTGTTAGATTCCGCATTCGACATTGAAAAGTTTGTGGTTTAATATACAGTGTACACTGTTGTATCCATCCTTGTCAATGACCCCGCATTCTTGTCTGGGCTTCCCAGGAGAAGGACGGCTGAAAGATGGTGCGAGCGAAAGTCCATACATAGCTTTCTACTCCCTACCCAACCAACAAGAGCCCCGAGTAGCACGACGCCTCCCCACGTACGCAACGTCCGCCAGCTCTCATCTTGAACCCCAGTTTCTGTGGTGAATGAAGCAGCAGCCACACGGGGTCGCGTGTCGGCCACAGGAACGCTCTCCGGGCCGTCAGGGCCTGAAAAGGGGGTCGTAGACTCTTGCACTTCGACTTGCGCGACGCCACCGAAAAAGTCGGTGATGAGCACCTCGTCCAGCGGGCGCCGGAAGAGATCCGCACGCACTCCGGGGTCAGACGAGATCTTGACTGGGTCGTAAGAGTCGAACTACGAGGATTCTCAGTTTGGAATCAAAGACGAAACAGAGACCGTACTAAATCGCGCATGGTCTGGTGCGACGATTTGTTAATGCGCTCCATGTACTCGAGCACATAGTGCGTATAACGGTCAATGATGTGGACGCCAAGGTCGTTGTCATTCTCATACTGTGCGACTGTCAGTGTGTGCTGGTTGGAAGTAGTCGCATTACCGAGTAGGAGTTTTGGTCGAGTTTGGCAGAGCCAGTGGCAAGGATGTTGGGAGAATAGAATTTGGTGTACATGGTATTCGCCTGGCAAGTGTCGATCATGAAAAAAATTTCGTTGTACCGTTTTTTCTGCCACATCTGCTCAAAAGCATCCGCAATGTCGAACGCGCTTATCTCTTCATTATCCTGGAACTTGAGGAACTCGTTTCCGCCATGCCCCGTCATGTACACAAACACATTCGAGTTGGCGTCGGTCAGCAGGCGCTTGGACCGAGGAACGGAGGGCTCCATCCTGCCTGAAGATTCTGAGAGACCGGTAAGGAAAGAGAAAACAAGGTACCAGTCAGGACGCGGATGAAATTCTCGATAGCCGCGGTAGTCAACCACAATGTTATCCCCGTAGAGATCCAGACCACGGCCAGGGCTGGCATACACGCTCCCGGGAAATTTGTTGCGCGGATTGCACGCAGCGTCATCGGCAAGCATGAGGATAATATTCGAGTCGGGGATGCCAAGGCGCTTGACGGTGCGGTACCTGCACGCTCAAATAGGGATTCCAAGAAAGATTCGTGCCACGAACATTCCAAGTGCATTCGCCATATGCTGGGCGAGAGCCAGCGCAGCAGCATATCAGCGCGTACAACGGACCCTGTAGTTGAACCAATAGCGTGACGAACAGACGAGGACGGCCCAGTTGTTGGTGTGATTAGAGGTGGGTTTACCGAAAAAGTCGCCGACGAGTTGTTCATGAGAGGCGAGAGTCCTCCAGGACCAGCTGAAGAGAAGCAAGGGCACGAGTTTGGATGAAACCCAGAAAGTGTAGCCTGCGCCAAGCCAGCAGACTGGTGACGTCACGGAGTAAACAATCTTTCCTCCTCATGAGCCTCATAACTGAGTACTTCACCGAAAATCCCCGCGCCGTGAATCTCTCCGATCCATTGGCTGTCAAAAAGTACCACGCTCAGCTGGTGACCGACAGGAGAGCTGCGTTGCTCAAAGGGTTTACCACGAACATGCGTTTTAATCTGGACGTCGTAGTCCCCCCGCCTAACCCCAAACCCGGCGCTCGACATCCCCCAGCCCTTCCTTCGAACGTGCCCATACCGTTTCGTCTCTCCGAGCCCTTGCAATCCGGTCTCGACGAGAACTCTCAGGTATGGACGGCCATGACGGAGCTTCCCGGCGCGTCAACCACGGTCGTCTTCAAGATCCTTCAGCCGTCCATGTGCAGATATCCCGAACACCCGAGAGCATCCTGGGCTCTTCACGTGTTTCCTGAACATTTGGCCAAGGCGGAGGCCTGGGCGTACGGCCGTCTTGCAGATAAACAAGGGCTTCTCATTCCATATTTCTTGGGCCTGCGTACCATCACGGCCCCTTCCGGCGAGCGAGCGTGGGTTTTGGTGCTCGAGTACATCCGTGGTACACCATTGCGCTCATACATGGAGTCGGCCACTCCTGACACGTCAGTGGATACTTGTAATGTGGTATGCAGTTTCCCTCCTCCAGTTACCGTCTTGCTAATGGCATATCAAGTTCAAACTGTCCATGGACACCCTGAGCGAATTCATGGCTGACGGCTGGTGCAATTCCGACGCCGTTCCTCGCAATATCATTGTCACAGGCATGCCCGAGGACCGGAGGGTAGTGCTCATAGATCTCCATCAGACTGTTCGATTCGATCCCGCCGCGTATTCGCAATTCGTCCAGGCCAAATGCAGGCTCTATCACGGGATGTGCGACGCCTTGGAGGGTCATACAGGGGGTCATGCAGGAGAAATCGAAAAGGTCATGGAGAACATACGCTTAGAACTCGCTGCTCCGGAGCATGGCGGTACCGCCCTGCTGCATCACGAATCTCCATCTCCTGCCCCGCGTTGCCCACAGCACCGTCAATACCCGCACTCGCGGGTTGCTGCGTCAGGTCCAAACCGCCAGTGAACGACTGTGTCTGGGAAAACGCTGGTGGAAGACTTTCGCGGATATGCCCACCACGCCGACCGCCCGCGGCAACACCATAGTTGGCATTGTGCCCGTGGCCTTGCCCATCGTCGCCATCAGCGGCAGAAGCCGGTTGCACGCCAATGCTCTTCCCACCGAGCTCCTCCTCCTCGAACGTCATTAGTTCGCTAACGAACCCAATGTTCGGGCTGATGCCCTTGCGGCGTTCAAGCACAAACTGCCTTGCCCATCGTCCCCATCAGGCAGAAGCCCATACATTAACTCCTTTTCCAACGCTGTAAGGGGGATGCCGCGAGCGGTCGATCTCGACCGCCTCGTGCCCTCTATTCGCCGAAGTCTCACAACGTGGCGGCGCATCGCGGACCAATTGAAGCTCTTGCGCTCAGGGCAGGGACACGCGGCAATGTCGACCACTTCTCATCTGTGCTTGGTACGAGGCAGGAACCTTGGATTGCGGTGGACTATCCTGATTACCGGTACTGCTACTGCGACGCGGCATGCACCGTGAACAACGATGACTTTGAATGGGCCAAGACATGCATGGAGGCCGAGAATCACTCGAATGCTGTATCCCCTTACTAAGAGGGCTTCAAGAGAAGGATTCCTTTTCGCCCTCCAGGAAGGGCCTGCTACGCGAAGCCACGACCTCGCGACTCGTTTTGCGAAAGCTGGCTCCTGCGTCTGGTCGGTTATAATCTTCGTGTGCAGCAAACGGTTCGTCGACACCTCCCGCAACTATGAGCGCCCCAGAAACCCCCGCTATCGAGTACTCGCGTTACCTGCGCATGGACATTCCTCACAGGATACAGTCCGGCGGGTCTACGTTTAATTTAACACACGAAACCACGGCCGAGACCCGGAGGCTCTACGACTCCTTGATCACCACACTAACGAGGCGCGACTTCGTGACGCCTCTCTGCGGTTCTATTGATGCTGCGATTGCTGGGAATGTCATCATCCCCGAAGACGAATACAACCCCGACCTGCAAAACGAGCAATGTGTGGCGTAAGACGGTCTTGGCGACATTGTACTCCAAGGGTGCCTGATGACATTATCCGCCAGGGAGTCTGTGCTGGCCAACGTCCTCGAACAAGTTCGCAAGGCGCTTGAAACTTGCTATCCCGAACTCTTCACCACGCTGGCAAACATCCCACGGGGCAAATACCGTGTCAGCATTAGGTGTCAACAGAGCCCGGTGAACGGTACTCTCATCTCTCTACACTGTCCTTGTTGTCGTATTCTGACGAGCACTCAGATTCCACCCGCTGCGATCACCATTTTATTCTCGAATATGATCACCCAGAGAGTGAGACTCCTCGAGTTCCCCCCTACCACCATGTCGAGGAATTTCTCAATGCCATTTACCGGCGAGTCCGCTGGAACCAAGAAAATCCAGCTGGCAATACAGCGGAGGCCCCGCCGTATCCGGCGTTGGCTCTAGTCATCTTAGAAGAAAAAGTGCGGCGTCCCTGGTTCAGTTTCATTCACAAGGGCTCACATCGAGTCGGCTGCATAGAAGCCCATGACGGTAGATCCGTCTGCATTTCACTCGGACTTTTCAAACGAGGACAAGGTAGGCGAAAGAAATGTCCGACGGTTTGTTCCGCAAGTGGCGCGGTGTGTTTACTCAAACTCTATTTCCGCTTCCACCCCTCATCGAGTTACAGCTACAGCGTTGCCGCAAAATGTAATCTCGTCATATTGACGGATTACCTGCATACCGTATTGTTGGACCTCCACGTCACGGCCAGTGCTATTGACGCCATTATCTGCGAACATGCGGATCATACCGTCGTCCGCGAAGATGCGTTGGCTGCACGCTATAAAATCTTTGCGGCGGTGCTGCTTCGTTTGCACGCAGCAGGCCTCTTGGATGAGGAATTTTCCCCAGTCGTTGTCGCGGTGGATAGGGCTTGATATAATTTATGTATGTATGACAAAATAACCTCTGACTCGTTTGCTTGGATGCAACGTTGAACATTTGCGAGACGACTCAGACGAGCGGCTTGATTTGTAAGGACTCCGAGGAGTGATCCGTGACCCGACTCGTGACTCCGACTCTCCGTGCCACTTTCATCAACCAACCATGCCCGTCGAGTCCTACATCCCAAATAGCCACCCCGTCGATCTCTCTAATCGCCAGGCCGTCGCAGAGTACCATTCTCAGCTGGTGGCCGATCGACGTGCAGCGCTACTCAGCGGGTTTACTGCAGACCTGCGTTTTGAGTTGGACATCGCAAAACCCCCTCGTAATCCCGGCGCTCGACATCCCCCAGCACTTCCTTCGAACGCGCTCATCACGTTTCGTCTCGCTGAAGCTCTGCAATCCGGGCCTGGAAAACACTCTCAGGTGTGGACAGCCATAGCGGAGCTTCCTGGTGGCACACCGACCACCGTCGTGTTCAAAATCCTTCAGCCGTCCATGTGCGAATATCCTGAAGAGGCGGATCCTTATTACTGGGCGGATTATGAGTTCCCTGGACATCTCGCTGAGGGGGAGGCATGGGCGTACGACCATCTTGCACAGAAACAAGGCCTCCTCATTCCGTATTTCTTGGGCATGCGTACCATCATCGCACCCTCCGGCGAGCGAGCGTGGGTTCTGATGCTCGAGTACATCGCCGGTGGCATGTCTTTGCGCTCATACATTCAGTCGCCCGGTAGAACGTTGGCCGATACTTGCAATGTGGTAGGCAGTTTCCTCAGCTTTACATGCTTCCTACTTATAGCCGCGTCCAGATTCGACTTTCTATCGAAACCTTGACTGAATTCATGGCGGACGGCTGGTGTAACCTCGACGCCGTTCCTCGAAATGTCATTGTCACGGGAACGCCAGAGGCGCGTAGAATATTGCTCATAGATCTGACTTACACTGTTCGATTACGAGCCGAGGAGGAGGAATATCAGCGCGTCGCCGCGAGACGCAAGCTTTTTAATGACATATATTATGCCTTGGAGGATCATACGGGAGAACTGGAACAGTTCATGCAGACCATAGGTTCACAAGTCCGTTCTCGCCGCCCCGCGCCTCCGAGACTGTAGCTTCATGTGTCTTGCCCAAGATTCAGTTAGTTGTGTATGTATGTAGTGGGCAGAAAGAAAACCGATGAATATATCATAATATATGTAACCTAACCTATCATACCCAGCAAAAGAAGGATAAATGACGGGCCCGCGGCTGCGAGCGAAGGGGTATATGTACAGGAATGCGGCACAAGCCTTCCGATACCGCTGTCTGGCGGTAGAAGCCCATCCGCGGCGCGGCGCGCCAACCCAGCACCACGGCACACACATGGCCGCAAGCACACAAATGCACCACCACACTCGCCTACGTCACGAATACGCCGAACTCTCAAGCCCGGCTTTGCTCACGCGACGCATCGGTTGCAACGTGGTCTCGTCCACCGGGGCACGCCGAGCATGACGGTACCGCCCTGCTGCATCACGAATCTCCATCTCCTGCCCCGCGTTGCCCACAGCACCGTCAATACCCGCACTCGCGAGTTGCTGCGTGAGGTCCAAACCGCCAGTAAACGACTGTGTCTGGGAAAACGCTGGTGGAAGGCTTTCACGGATATGCCCACCGCGCCGACCGCCCGCGGCAGCACCATAGTTGGCATTGTGCCCGTGGCCTTGCCCATCGTCGCCATCAGCGGCAGAAGCCGGTTGCACGCCAATGCTCTTCCCACCCAGCTCCTCCTCCTCGAATGTCATTAGTTCGCTAACGAACCCAATGTTCGGGCTGATGCCCTTGCGGCGCTCAAGCACAAACTGATACGCGCGCGAGAGCGTCCAGTGGTTCGCATGGATGAGGTAGGCCATCACAGCAGTGACAGAGCGGCTCTTTCCCGCTTTGCAGTGCACATATGTCGCCGCAGAATGCAGCCGTGCGTCGTCTATTAAAGAGATGAGCATCCGCGTCACAAACAAAGCAAAATTAACTGACCGAGAATCTCGCAGACCTCGTGCACGCCTCGAGCAATGTTCTCCTCCTCAACCGTATCCCGCATCGGAATTTTGTGATACTTGAATACGGTACGCAAATTGAGGCCGTGGTCGTCGTCGCATTCGGCAGCGATGTTGAGGATGCGTCGGACACCGAGCGTCTGCAGCGCCGCGACATGTTCTGGCGTCGTAAGCTCCGGACCGAGGAAGAGGAAATTGGGTAGGATTGTGCTGATGGTGAACTCGGGGAACGGCTCTTCCGTCGTCGGAGGATCGTCGGGACGCGCGGTGGGAGGCGGGTCACCGAAGCCACGAGCAAAGCTGAAACCGTTGGCACCGACGCGGGGCGTGTGGGGAGGGGTGAAATACGCCGTCGGAAACTCGTCCGTGCTGGAGAGCGGGGAAGATAGTGTCCAGGGCGTCGATGGAGAAGAGCCTGCGTGTGAAGGCGATGGCGGCGCCAGAGCAATTGTGTTTGCCTTGAGGGGCATGGTCCGCACCTGGAGCTTCAGGCGTTCGGCGGACTTTGTGTCGAGCTTGCGCAGGTTGGGAGCTGAGGGGCGGCGCATGGGAGGAGGGGGTCGTCGGAAGCCCACTTGTGAGGGCGGGGGAGATGGTGTGGCATCCACGATGTTAATTGGGTTAGCGGAAGAGGACGAGGAAATGACGGAGGACATGACGGGGAGAGGCGACCGTGGCGGCTGCGCATTGAGGTTAACCGCTAGGTTCGGGGCGGCGGATGTTAGATCGAACGAGGAGCGGCTGTCAATCTCGGGCAGCACTTTCGATTGTGAAGCAGCGTGGGTGTCGAGTTGGAATAGCCCTGTACCATGCTGTTGTTCATAGTCACCACCGGTAAGGATGAGAGTTTCGAGGTCGGGATGATGCCCCGCCGACGAAATTCCACCCTTCAAATAATCGACACTGCCATAAGTGAGCAGTGGCACCATGACGGGCAGCAAGGAAAGGTCTTCCTCCTCTGCGTAGATGATGATGTCTCCATCCCATGGCCCTCCCGGGTTCAGCAGTGTATCCCAATCCCGCTTGCCCTGCTCCGTGGTGACATACTGCCGCAGGGCGTCAAGGGACTGGAATGGCGTCTTTTTAGAACGCTTCATGATGAGGGAGGGAATGGCGATGTTTATGCTATGGCGGATGTGGAAGGCCACATGAGCTGCCGGCGGACGAGTATCGATCAAGAGTGGTCGTCGGGGTGCGCATAGTCGGTCGTAGAGCGTGCCGGGCTCAATGGGCTGGGACTTGCGAGGTGTGGAAGGGGCTGGTGGAGTCGTCCCAATGAATCGCGCGCTCAGCGGTGCTTCACCGGCTGGGGTGAAATACGAGGATATGCTCGAGGCGGGACTGCTGCTGGAAGGCTCCCAAGGAGAAGTATCTCCGAGCTTGACCTTCAACGAGCCGGATGAACGTATTGGCCGTAGTCGCAGGTTCTGCTGGACGTTCTGTCTCAGCTGTTCGAGGCGCGCCAGAGACCTGGCAATGTCCGTCTCGTCGTCGGAGAGGGGATCAGGTGAACTGAGGTCCCCCGCAAGGTCGAGGCCCTCGTCGTCCTCGAGTTCGAGAGGTTGCGGAGATTCGAGCTCGAGGTCGACATTGGCTGGCCTGGCAGGAGCCTGAAGAGTGAGATTTGGCGGTCGACCTCTTCGAGCAGCCATACCAAGATCGTACAAATAAAAGTCAATCCAATTTACTATTTGATTTCGCTACTACATGCTGCAACTTCAAGGTATCTCCTGCATTTTCGCCTGCCGTGCTTTCCTTCGCGAGTAGATATATGCCGGTCGCGCTAGTTTCAAATAAGCAGAGTTCAAAGACGAGGTATGGCAAGTTCACCTGCTATCATCAAACGCCGAATGTAAAAGAAAGAAAGCACCGTGACGACGGCCGTAACTGCGATGACGCCCTTCTGGACGTGGCTGCTCTTCTTGCTGTCTAAACTCGAGTGAGCATATGATTCTGGGAAGAGGGCTGCACATACCGCTTTCTAGCGCCACGCCAACATATACAATCGCCAGTTGCTTCGGTAACGAGACTACTGCAGCGACGAGGAAGATCCAGAACGGCATGCCACAGGTGGAGAAAATTGCGGTGGTTAGATGGGGCGGTATTGAGGAGTAGCGGATTATGATGGCTATACGCAGCCCGCCTTCACGGACCACGCGGGCAAGTGTCCCGTATTGCAGATTTGAGAGTTCCATCTTTTGGCCCCTAGCGCGACAGCAGGATTTGAAGATAAAATAGGTCCCAATCTCGCCCAGAATCGTGCCGGCTGCGAGTTTTCAGAGGAGGTCAAGTTTAAAGGCAGAAAATATCTACCAGCGGCGATGCCGAATCCGGGGCCTTTTCGTATAAGTCGAGAGGGATGAACATGGAAGGAGATTACCTAGACCCCAGACCAAACCGACCAACAGGTACAGAATTTCCTGGCCAAAAAATGGTGGAATTGAAAGGACGATGAGGACGGCAATAGGAATAAGCCATCCGGCGCGCAAGCTACACATATTGTTGAGCAGACAAAAAAGAAGCAACAATGCACCAACCCATGAAGCCAATTCGAGACGGGTTTGAGCGCGTTGATGATTTTGTCGTGAAAAGCCTCGATGAGGATTATAACCGCTACGACAACGACCAGAACGAGAACGATTTCTGGGCAACGTTCAACAGTGTGAGCCACAGTGGCTTGGAGAGCTCACTCAGCCACTCCTTCCGTGATTTAGCGGAGAACCACTCTTTGATGGTGTTCTTTCGCGAGAGAATTTCTTGTTCGCTGGGCGTTGGACTCGGTGTTCGTGAAATCTCGGGTTTGGGAGCAGTTTCATCGCTGGAGGCATAGACTGGCATGGAATAATACGTGGGCTTTGGTGCTGCGAGGTGGGTAGACATGGTGGAGGAGAGCAGGTCAATTTAGGTCGATGATGTCAGAGAGGGCGCATTTTTCTTTCGAGTCTGAGGCTTCTCCACACCGGGAAGATGGTCACTTGGAGCGCGGGTCGGTTCTATTTAAAGACAAATGAGACATGGATGCGTCGTGGAAGATGAAGGCAAGACAAAGGCAAGATCAGAGATGTCGGAATGCTGAGTAATGCTTGTCTCCTTCGTCCACCTCTTGCTCCTCTTCAGCTGGTCTTGGAGGACTCTCGCCTCTCATGAACAGCTCGTTGGCGACTTTTTCAGTAAATCCACCTCCAATCACACCAACAACTGGGCCGTCCTCGTCTGTTCGTCACGCTATTGGTTCAACTACAGGGTCCGTTGTACGCGCTGATGTGCTGCTGCGCTGACTCTGGTGCAGCATATGGCGAATGCACTTGGAATGTTCGTGGTACGATTCTTTCTTGGAATCCCTATTTGAGGGTGCAGGTACCGCACCGTGAAGCGCCTTGGCATCCCCGACTCGAATATTATTCTCATGCTTGCCGATGACGCTGCGTGCAATTCGCGCAACAAATTTCCCGGGAGCGTGTATGCCAATCCTGGGCGTGGTCTAGATCTGTACGGGGACAATATCGAGGTTGACTACCGCGGTTATGAGGTCACTGTCGAGAATTTCATCCGCGTCCTGACTGGTAGCTTCTTTTCTGCTGCATTGACCCGGATTCTCAGAATCTTCAGGCAGGATGGAGCCCTCCGTTCCTCGGTCCAAGCGCCTGCTGACCGACGCCAACTCGAATGTGTTTGTATACATGACCGGGCATGGCGGAAACGAGTTCCTCAAGTTCCAGGATAATGAAGAGATAAGCGCGTTCGACATTGCAGATGCTTTTGAGCAGATGTGGCAGAAGAAACGGTACAATGAAATCTTTTTCATGATCGACACTTGCCAGGCGAATACCATGTACACAAAATTCTATTCCCCCAACATCCTTGCCACTGGCTCTGCCAAACTCGACCAAAACTCCTACTCGGTAATGCGACTACTTCCAACCAGCACACACTGACAGTCGCATAGTATGAGAATGACAACGACCTGGGCGTCCACATCATTGACCGTTATACGCACTATGTGCTCGAGTACATGGAGCGCATTAACAAAACGTCGCACCAGACCATGCGCGATTTAGTACGGTCTCTGTTTCGTCTTTGATTCCAAACTGAGAATCCTCGTAGTTCGACTCTTACGACCCAGTCAAGATCTCATCTGACCCCGGAGTGCGTGCGGATCTCTTCCGGCGCCCGCTGGACGAGGTGCTCATCACCGACTTTTTCGGTGGCGTCGCGCAAGTCGAAGTGCAAGAGTCTACGACCCCCTTTTCAGGCGCTGACGGCCCGGAGAGCGTTCCTGCAGCCGACACGCGACCCCGTGTGGCTGCTACTGCGTTTACCACAGAAACTGGGGTTCAAGATGAGAGTTGGCGGACGATGCGTACGTGGGGTGGCGTCGTGCTACTCGGGGCTCTTGTTGGTTGGGTAGGTAGTAGAACGGTGTAAATCTATGGACATTCGCATCATCTTTCAGCCGTCGGAAAGAAGAAACATTCGCGTGACGATTCTCCACGTGTGGGGTGACTGAGCGCGCAGTTTCTGGAGAGTGAAAGGCGGGGAGAGTCGAGATTCGCTGGGTTCGGGCGGTTGACAAACCAAGAAAGTGGCTGCAGGTTCGAGTCGAATGTTGTATTAGCGAGGGAAAGAGCGGTGCCTTGTATTTGCACTCGTTATTTTCCAAAGGTTATTCTCCCTCTTGGCCGATATGTCCTACAAAACTGCGATTGGATCTGCAACGGCCCCCACTGCGCCAGACAACTCAAAGTATCGCGCCCAAGCACGCCAGCTCCAAGAACTATTCCCCTCTTGGTCAAACGACGGTCTGCTTTTCTTTATTTCAAAAAATAACGACGCGCCTCATTGTTCGCACTAGACCTTCAGTCGCTCCTCGGAGAGGTCGGCGGCGACGTCGAGGTTGCTGCTACGCGAATCAGCGATGGTGAGTACGCCCTATTCCTCTTGAATTCTGGCTAGATATATCCCTTGCAGGCCGTGCAGAGCAGTGGGGCGCGGTGATGCGGAAAAAGGACAAGAAGGCACAGACGCCAACGCACGTATCCAAGGACTCCTTCTCTGCAGCCCGGGGCGACTTTAGGGGCGGCAGAGGAGGATCACGCGGTGGTCGTGGCGGTTCCACGCGCGGCGGTGCTGCACCTCGCAGCCGTGGTGGCGCCGTCAGAGGTGCTGCCCCGACTAATGGTCATGCTATCATCGCTACTCCTCAGCCCGCCCCCGACTCGAATGCGTGGGCCGTCGATGCACCCGAGCCCACCACCTCCAACTGGTCCGAGCAAGTCGACACACCCACTGCTGCCGCCACGCCTGTTTCCTGGGCTGGAACCAGCACCTCCTCCGCCTGGGGCACCGATACTACTACTACTGACGTCGTTAACGGCTCCGCTCCCTCGTCGCACGCCGCAGCTCCAAAGGTCTCAAAGACACCCGCTACATCTAAAATGTCTTGGGCTCAAATTGCCAGGTGCGTCAATATTACATTCAGGAAACGCAAATTAACTGGTTTTAGGCCTCAAGAGAAGCCTACTCCACCCCCTCCCGCCCTCGCCCCCATTGCACTGCCGCCACCTCCCGTTATTCCCCCTCCCGCTCCCGAACCCGAAATACTCCAAGGTGGATGGGAGGAACCGACCACTGTTCAGGCCCCTTCCTGGGAGGAAGACCCTCCAGTCGTCAAACCCTCCACATCTGCTGCAGACGTTTGGGCTTCAGCCGTGAGCGAACCCGTTCAAGAGCCCGCACCAGAACCGGAGCCAGAGGTTCAGGAACCGCCTGCGCCCGAGCCGGTGGAAGAGATTTCGCCCGTGTCTGAACCCGAGCCTGCCCCGCCAGCCGCATTGCCCTCTCCCTCCATAAAACCCTCTGCCTCCGTCACGCGCCCAGCCGTGCCATCGCATCGGAGCAGCGCTCGTTACAAAACGATTGACCAGCCTGTTGTCATGCCCAGTTCCTTTAGCTCCGGTCTTGAAAAGGTCGGCATGCAATTCGGAAGCCTTGGTCTTGGTGGCGATGATAGCAGCGCGTACGTTGTATCCTTTTTTGATTTGTCTAGACTAATCGTTCCAGCAGGCCCGAATCAGAACCCATCGCCCCCGAACAACCCCAATCCCCGCCTGAATCCTCAGCACAGGTACACCACGAACCTCCTCCACCTCCCTCTGTTCCTCCGACGTCTGCATCCCTCGGCTCGGGGCTGTTCCAACAAGGACTTGCTCAGCAGACGGCGCCACAAGGACCCACTTCACACACGCTGCCGACTTCTGTCTCGCAACCTGTCGTGTCGCAAACGCCCAAGGTCGTCCCATTGGCGGAAGCGCTTTCGCAGCAGGCACAGCCTTCGCCGTCGATGCAAAGCGAGTTGAGCCAACTGACGCCGCAACAACAAGCGTATATGCAGCAACAGCAGCAGCAACAACAACAACAAATGGGCGGCAACTTTATCCCTCCACACTTGCAGCAACAGTTGCAGCAACAGCAACAGCAGCAGCAGCAGCAACACCAACAGCATCAGCATCAGCCGCAACCGCAACAAACACATTCCCAGCACCAGTACGCAACCCATGGTCTGCCAACGCACATCGATCCCCAGCCAAGTGGAAACAGTTACTACTCCCGGAACGAGCAACCAGCAGCCGCCTCCTCCCCGTATTTCCACACCCCGACGCCTCCCGCTGGACAAGCCCACGCTCAAGAGACACCGTATGGTGCCTTCGGAGCGCTCCAAGGCGGCGGACAACATCAGCAAGGCGCCCACCTCGGTGGCTTTGGGCAGGGAGACTATGGCCACAGTCATGCGGACAGCCAGCGCGGATTCTACGAATCCTACCAGCAGAGTGCGTTTGGTGGGCGTGGTGTGTTGGGACACGATGATGTCAAAGGATTGCCTGGTGCTCCGGCGCCGCCGAATGCTGGCCCCGGTGTCCAGGGTGCTCAACAGCAGCAGGGCGGTGGACCAGGGCAGGCTCCTGGACAGCCTCAGCAAGGACCTGCTGCAGGTCCTCAAGGCGGGCAATACCCGCCCCCTGTACCGTACAACTACTACCCGGCGTACCAACCTCAAGCTTACTACGGTGCTCCGTACAACCAGGGCTATGGCGTTGCGCCGCCTTACGTCAAGTATCCTGCCATGTTTGCTGGGCCGCCTGGAGGACAGCCTGCCGCGGGAGGCCCTGCAGCGGGAGGGTTGGGCGGGCTGAAGGGCCAGCAGGGTCAGGGTCAGGTTGGCGCTCAGGGCGGCGCGTACGGACCGGGTGGAGCCCTTTACCAGGGATATGACGAGTATGCAGGGCAGCAAGGGGGTCATGGAGGACACGGGCAAGGCGGGCATGCGCTTGGTTTGGGTGGTCAGAGCGGAAACGAGTACGGAAAGCCGCTCTACGGTGGTGGAGCTCAAGCATTCATCGGTCTCGGCGGGCAGGGTGCAGGAGGACCACAGCCTGCAGGCGCGCGCGGTGCGTCTCCCGAGACAGCGTACAAGCCCTATTCAAAGGACGTCGGTGTCGCGGCTCGTGGGGGCGGTGGGCAAGGCCAAGGCCAGCAGCAAGGCCAGCAAGGGCAAGGCCAGCAAGGACAGGGACCGCAAGGACAAGGGTTCTACGGCGGGAACCGGTTCGGTGGCGTCGGAGGTTCGGGTGGTGTCGGCGCGGGCGGTAACGGGCCTCAGCAAGGAGGTCATCACCAACAGGGCGTTCCCCAGGGACATCTCGGCTATTCGCAAGCGCAAAACGACTACGGTTACCCATACCAGCAGGGAGGACGGCAGCAGTACTGGCAGTAGTTGGATGGAAGTTTTCTTGTCTCATTTGCTTTTTCTCTCTCTCGTTTGTCTCTTTCCCAAAACTCTATTTTAGCACATCTCTCCATCTGCTCAATGTAACAGCAATACATTCTACGATGCAATCGCTAGTATTTCCCAACTTTCTCCACACCATTCGATCGTCGTCCCTGCTTCCCATCCCAAGCAACTGTCGGGCAAGAACGTTTCTGGCGACGCTTTCGTGCTGTACTTGAGAACCCACGGTTGTTCTGGGCCGCTTCGTTCAGCCTGCCAGGCCCAAAACTCACCGTCAGTCCTTCCAAGAGCGAGCTGCCAGTTTCCTACGCGCGCGCGCCAGACGGACGCACTTGTATTGCGCAGAAAGAGGGCGGAATTGGACTCGAGGTCTCGCCAGACTTCTTCGTACTTGGTGAGTGTACCCGTCGTGGGGTTGATCATCTCGCCCGCCTCGAGTGTTCTGCCGTCTGCAAGTTGGGTGTTGGTTCCAATATCGACCACGGCAAGAGCATTTTGCGTGCGCGAGTCGATATAATGCGTGAATTTCGTGTGATTGGGGTCCGCTTCACAGTTTATGTGGGATGAAATTGAAGAGAGTCCGAGAAGACATACGCGAGGAGCGATATCCAGCAAACGCCCAGTCAAGTTGCCCAGTTTCTTTTTCAAAGCGAACGTCGAGGAAGACGCCGCTGTCGGTGGCGGTGAGAACGACGGTATGAGTGGGCTCGGAAGCGTCGTCGGGCAGCCATCGAATCGAGTCGCGGAAAGAGATGAAAGCGGGTAACATGATCGGTGTTTGACAAGACCAAAGTCTGCAGTCGCGTCCATGCAGCGATGTGAAATAACCGTGACTCTTCACGACCAAGCCGTCCCTTCAGGCTCTGCTTTCCTCTTACCCGACGCTTCAGATGCCCAGGACCGTCCGCGCTCAGCCCTCCTCGATTCGATTCGCGTGGCTCTTCGCGGTTCAGACCCCGAGCCAGCAGAGGCGAGGCACTCGTCTTTTGTGACCTCCTCGTCGCTACCCCCAAAGCTGGAACCATGGGAGGAAGAAGAAGTAACATGGAACTCGTCTATGGTCGTCTGGAGCTCGGGGGGCGTGATGCGGAAGAAGTGGACGTTCACGCAGGAGGGTGAACAAGTCCAATCTGCCACGATTGGTTGGCTAGAGCAGAACACCTCCGATTCCAACGTCCCACCGGCAACAACTCCTTCGGCGTCCTCTTCGGACCGTCCCACATTCGGTCCATTTTCGCGCCAGCACCAGAACCGCAGGCCTGCACGAAATAAAATCACACGCGTCCCAGCCGTCTTCGTCTTCCTCCGAAGTATTGGCAGGATATTCTTGAAGAATGGCCTCGATTTTACCTTTCACGTTCCATTCGTTGTCAGGAAAGCCTGGCCACTTTACCCTCACGGTGTTATGATTCAAAGGAACGTCGGAGCCACTGAGCGAGCAGAGGCAGAGGCCAGTGGCGAGGCTCTTCTCCCAACGCTCTTTTCCGTCACGAGTCCGTTCTCGGAGGCGAACGCAGTCGGCTTGACCGCAGGCATTCTCGGAGGCTTCAACACCGCTCCCTCGCTCAAGGACGAGGAGGAGATCTCCAAGAAGCCACTCAATGCCGTCCCTGCTGCTGAGAGTGTCGTGTGGATCTCTCATCGGTCTCCGGGTACCACCAGCGATATTGTGGTGACTGTGGACACCAAGAAACGCCAGCTGTCCATCTGGCGGTACGTCTTTATCAAGCCCAAGGACACTCCCACTCCCCTTGGGCGTACGCGGACACAGAATCTCGCTCGACATCGTCAATCCATGTCAAGTTCCAGCGTTTTTCCTGACCACGAAGGTCTTCTTCCCGGCGATTTACCTCCGCTATCCGCCCTTCCTGGCATGGCGCCTGCCCTTACCACCACAACCACCATGGCCTCCATTGGCTCGGGAACAACTTCGCAGTGGGCTGCTCCGAGTCGACCCCGCCGCAACTCCCTCACTCGGAATGACTTGAGCATCACGTTGAATCGGATGGCTCTCGGAGGCAAACCAGATGCAGATGGCTCTTTGCTACCGATCGAGCATGGCAGAGTGAAAACATCGTATTGGATGGAAAAGGTGCTCTCGTATAAACTATCCCAGGAGCAGTAAGTCTTCGTCTCGTGTGTTTCAAGTATCGCTAACGACCGTGTTCACAGAGCGGACGATTGGCGAAACATCACGTGCTGTTTATTCGACGGGCGATGGGCTACAAGCTCAGACCGTAGCTTGCTGTCCGTTCACTTACCCTCTACCAAGTCTTTGCTCTTGTTCTCCGTCTATGAAGGGCCCGATAATGCCCTCAGAGTCAAATATGTCTCGCAGTCTCCCGCCCTGGGGGCGGTATCGCGCCGCATAACGAGATGGAACCTCTGGGACCTGCTCGTTCTAACTCCTGACCACAAGCTGAAGATCCTCACTCACGGCACGCACGAGATACCGCTTGCATTGCGCGTTATTGACTCACAGCGAGCTACTGTGGATATGGATGTCGATGTCGCCGGTGGTCCAGGTAGACTGGTTGGCCTGAGGAGCGATTCATTCCACTCGGTTACCATGCTTTTCGAGGACAATCGTGGCCGCCGCCGTCAACAAGCCGTTTGCCTTGACTTGACACCTTCCGACTACTTGACCGGTCAAACTCTACGCATCCTAGCCTTGGTGTTGCCCGAGGATGTATTCTTCGAGATTCATCGAAGCTTTTTGGAGGAGTGGTCAACTAGTCGTTTCCGCACATCGGATGGTCTGGAATTCGGCTGCCTGACGGCGGCTCTTGGCCGAACGTTTGGACTGCAGACCATCGTGAACTCGCCATCCGACTCCAACTTTTGGTCGTCACTGGCGCGATCTACCTCTCACGACCGTTTTCGTGAAGATCCAGCCCTGCGCGGGTTACAGGGTCCACCGTCCGTCGTCCGGACTACTCTGGCCCATCCTGCTCGATCTCCAGAACACCACACCCTACTTGCGCCGACTCTCTACGCTCTCCATACACTCGCTGAGGATTTACGGCTCCGTGTTGATCGTTATAAACCCCTCACGAAGCTAGTGCCTCTCATATGTACCATCGCGCTGGAAGTTAGACCAGAGTGGGCAGACTTTTGGAAACGTCTTTGTCCCGACGCGATGGCGGGATGGCCTCATCCCATGACGGCAGGTTTGTCCTCAAATAGTGCTGTACCGCTCATTTTTGATTTATGAGCCCTAGACCATCAGGTTGACGATCGACTTCCGGTTTGGCCCCAAGACGTTCACACAATCTTGTACGGGCGAATCAGCAATCCAGAGTGGCAGGCTCCTTGGCACGAAACCCCGCACATGGCTTCCAAGTTCCATATCACGCCTTCCTATGCGTTTGGAAGGATTGATCCCCTCCGCAACCTAGTCAAGCTCAACACCATCTACAAAAGTTTGGCCGACGCCACGGAACCCTCCAGCCAGAAGCGTGCGGAGAATGCTGTTTCTCGGATGGTCGAGCTTCATATTGGACCTCACTTTCTCAATCGTCTGCCTCTCGGCGTGTTGTCGCCTATTCGAGAAGCTACGAGGACATGTCAACTTGCTCCTCCAAGCGACTGGCCATTGGACGCTTATCGTGCTGTGGGACGCAACGACGTCGCTACTTCTGCGAGCCAAACACCGGATATGCTCTTTGGCGATGGGTACAAGCCAGTCAAGGACTTTATTGTGATTTCTTTTCGTTCCAGTGTTGCCTCGTCTGACGTTATTGATTTCAGGACCCATCTGCACCCCGGCAGACGATTGAGAATATTGTCGGGGAAACCAAGATTGCGGTGGTTGGAGACATCCAAGCAGTCTCCGGGGTTGAGCTTGAACTGGACGAGTTTACGGATATTCGTTTTGGGCAAGATCGGAGATTAGAGGAAGTTGCACGTATGCTATGCTCCTCCAATGTTGCCCCGATACGAGTTATGGAACGTCCTGAGCTCAAGTCAGTTTTACTCTTCTTTTTCATGCTGCTGTTCTGACATACGAAATTAGCGAACACGACCAAGCCAAAGAGCATCAGCACCAGGTGTTGCGGATAGCGGAGCGCACTCTGGCTCTACCCTACGGTCGTGCCATGTTCACATTTGGCTCTCTTTCCACGATCACACGCGAGGCTTACCGTATTCCGAAACTCGAGTTTTCTATTCGGTTGCAGCCCCTCAATCTGACTGTTACCCCGGAGGCCGGAAAGCTGCATTCCGAGTCCGTCTCGTGGGGCGAGTTCCACAACGGGGTGGCTGCTGGGCTGCGTGTCTCTCCCTCTGCCGCCGGTGTTGAAAGCTCCTGGATTGCATTCAACAAGCCGTCGGAACTGACGCCCGAGCACGCTGGATTCCTTTTTGGTCTGGGGCTGACTGGTCATCTGAAAGAGATGCTTACTTGGCATACCTTTGGATATTTGACTCCCAAGCACGATCTTACATCCATCGGTGTTCTGCTTGGCCTGTCGGCTGCCAATGTTGGCAGTGGCGATCAGCATGTTACCAAGCTGCTTGCTGTTCACACACCAGCCCTTCTCCCCACCCCCGACGTCGATCTGAACGTTTCTCTCATGACCCAGGCAGCCGGTCTCTCCGGGGTTGGTCTGCTCTACATGGGCACCAAGAATAGACGAATGGCAGAGGTCTGCCTCAGTCAGATCAGTCGAGTGGACCTGGCGCAGCCCGATTTGAGCAACGAATACCGGGAGGCATACACATATTCAGCAGCACTTGGATTCGGCATGATCATGCTGGGCAAGGGAAGTATGATCCCGGCGGATGTGGCGCTGCTGACGCGTTTGAACGTGTTGATACACGGCGAGGCCAAATCGGTCGGCAGCACCAAGGGAAATCCGTTCGACCTGAATCTTACTTCCCCCGCTGCAACGCTCGCACTCGGGATGATGTACCTTCGGACTGAAAGACAAGATGTGGCCGACATGCTTACTATTCCCGACACCGTTCTTGCCTTGAATCGCATTCAGCCGAGTTTCTTGTTGATGCGTGTTCTAGCGAGAGCGTTGATCATGTGGAATGAGGTGGCACCGACACCCGAATGGCAGGCGGCTCAGATTCCTGCCGCGATCCGACAGGCCGTTGATGGCCGGTCGAAAAATGGGAAATCGCTCGATGATGCGCTGGAACTGGCGTATTACCATATTCTAGCCAGCTCTTGTTTCGTCATGGGCTTGAAGTTTGCTGGAACGGCGCGGCAGGAAGCCTACATGATGATAATACGGTATTTCGACTTGTTTACGCGCATGGCTTATTCAAATAGTGAGTCGAATCCTACGCCTTTCCTTCCCCTGCTGAAGCAGTTTCAGGTCAAGCATTCGACCACAAAATCAGAAGATCCGCTGTACGGGACGGTCTGAATCTCATCTCCATCTCTCTCAGTATGGTCATGGCCGGCACCGGGGAAATCTCATGCTTGCGGCGTCTGCGGTTTGCATATGGAATGTATCACCAGACGATGTACCACCCCGCCTTCAAATACGGTATTCACGTCGCCACTCACATGTCCTTGGGGCTACTGTTCCTTGGTGGAGGTCGATTCACACTTGGGACCTCGGACGCAGCCATTGCGTGTATGATCACCGCCTTTTTCCCTCGGGCGCATCACCTGTCCTCGGACAACAAAAGTTGTCTCCAAGCACTGCGCCATCTTTGGGTCTTGGCAATCGAGCCCCGGTGCTTGGTCGCTCGCGATGTGGAAACTAGCGAGGTCGTCTATCTACCGGTAAAGATCAGCGTCAAAGACGGCAAGGAAACTGGGATGACTCAGCTGATCTCACCGACTCTCATCCCGGACCTGGACAAACTTGCGGCCATACGCGTTGACACACCTCGGTATTGGCCATTCCACTTTGACACGGCGAATATTCCGCATCACAGAGAAAGTCTCCTACGCAGCCAGACATTGTATGTCAAGAGGCGCACGGCGTTCCTGAGCTATACCGAAGATCCGCGCGGCAGTCGCAGCTTGTTTGTTCGCTCGCGATCTTCAACGGGCGAAGCGGCGACTCTGGACTTTCCCCAGCTCACAGACACCAAAGTCCATCCTGCGGGCGATCTGTCCGAGTTTATCACATCATTCTCCAACGATATCCTCTTTTTGGCCTTTGCAGACCATTTGGCGCGCGAGGAAGGACAGACTGATGCCGAGCGACTTTTCCACACATACTGCCATGCAAATCTGTTGGACAGTATACTGCAAGGAAAACCGCAAACTTTACAGTCGCATCTCACGCTCTTCCAGTTCCGGATGATGACGCCAAATTCCCGCTATTTCCACATACACTTGCAAGACTTGCGCTTTGCTGCCGATTTTTACAGCAAGATTTATGAGAGACGGTTTAGCGGCCGGAAGGAGCACAATTACCGCATACCGCTGATCCGAGACAGTACTGTTTCTGGAGCGTTGCATGCCCTCGACAAGCAACTTGACCTGCTGCGGAGCAAGCCTGAGGTTCTTGTCGCGCTGGGACAGTATGCGCGTGGAGAACAGGTAATCGTGGATGAGCAGGCGTCGCCCAACATCTCGCGGATTCTGGCGTGGTACATGTTGCGAAACAGTTTGCCAGTATCCACGTTGTTGTTGATTCTCAAGGATTTGGCGAGCGATGCATATGCGCAATGCCTGGGGCGGCCAGCGCCGGACGGGACGGAGGACACAGTTGCACTCGAGCAAGGTATCAAAGAGGTTCTGCATGCAACGGGGTCCAAGGTGACGACTGCTCTTGGCTCTGGGTGGTCTGTACGGTCGCTGAACGAGATAATGGAGTGCTGGAAGTAAATGTATTTTAAATCAAAAAGAAAATGTATATTGCCTACCTATTTGGTGGTGTTTGCGCCTCAAATCTTGCCTCTTGACCTTTAGGCGTTCTGCCCGCCCACCCACCCTTCTAGACCCGTTAAAAACCGGAGATTGTCTCCCCAGGACGTCGCTTTCCTCGTCCGAGCCCACCATGAATGCGAACGACCTCCTCGCCAACTCTCTCTCGGCAGGTGCGTGCCACTCGCTATTGGCGCGTTTCCTCCCTCTCATTCTTGTCTTTCTCCTCCTCTGCAGATGCCAATACGCGTCAGGATGCCACCCAAAAGCTTGAGAATGCTTCCCGGGACAACTACGTACGTCTTTCCCAGATCCGCGTTCTCCTTGCCTCACCGTTCGCGACTATGTAGCCCGAATACATGCTCATGCTTTCGTCCGTGCTTGTCGATGAGAACTCGCCTTTGCATGTGCGAAATGCGGCTGGTCTGGCCTTGAAGAATGCGCTCACCGCCCGTGTACGCTTTTTCTTGTTCTCATCTATCCCTCGGCTCATTTTCCACCCCAGGAATCGGCCAGGATCACAGAGTATGCCAACCGATGGATAAATCTCAACACCGAGGCAAAGACCAAGATTAAGAACGATGCACTTATGACCCTGGCATCTTCCCAGCAAAAAGCGGGCGCTTTTGCTTCCCAGGTTGTGGCCGCTATCGCGGCTGTAGAACTCCCTCTCGGCCAATGGGGCGATCTCATTGAACTCCTCCTCGGCTTCATCAACACCGGCACAAACGTCAACCTCCGCATCGCTACTCTCCAAACTATCGGTTTTATCTGCGAGTCAATAGTGCGTCGAGTCACCTCCGATTGCCATGCGATTCTCATTTGCACCCTACAGAAACCAGAAATCCTCACTCTGCGTTCCAATGAGATCTTAACGGCAGTCATTCATGGCGCTCGCAAAGAGGAGCCATCGCCCGAGGTCCAGTTGGCCGCGATTCATGCGCTATACAATTCACTCGAGTTTGTGCGGGATAACTTTGAGCGCGAAGTGCGTCCTCTCTCGCCTCCACGTTGTCTTTGCTGATGGTGTTGCCAGGGCGAGCGGAATTATATCATGCAGGTCGTCTGCGAGGCGACCCAAAATTCATCCGTCAACGTTCAGGTTGGCGCTTTCGAGTGTCTGGTGCGAATCATGGGCTTGTATTACGACAAAATGGGCTTGTACATGGAGCAAGCTCTATTTGGAGTGAGTCATTTCACTGACACAAAGAGATGAACCTGAACGCGCGAAAACAGCTCACTGTGGTTGGGATGAAACACCCGGACGAGCGTGTTTGTCTGCAAGCCGTCGAGTTCTGGTCCACGGTTTGCGAGGAAGAGGTCGATCTCGCCATCGAGGCTCAAGAGGTAAGTGTGCTTCTTGGCCAACGAGCCAGTCGTAACTTTTTTCAAGGCCCAAGAATACGGTGAACAACCCGAGACGGAGTCGAAGCATTTCGCCAAAATTGCGTTGCCTGAGATTGTTCCCGTACTTCTACTCCTTCTAACGAAACAAGAAGAGCTCGCAGAAGAAGACGAATGGAATGTCTCGATGGCTGCGGGTACCTGCCTTTCCCTCCTGGCTGGCGCTGTACAAGACGCCATTGTCCCGGCCGTCATCCCCTTCATCGAGGCCCACATCAAATCCACCGATTGGCACCACCGCGAGGCCGCCGTCATGACTTTCGGTTCCATCTTGGAGGGTCCGGACCCCATCGTCCTCACGCCGCTCGTCTCCCAGGCGTTACCCCTTCTCATTGATATGATGTCGGATTCCAATGCCGATGTCCAAGATACAACCGCATGGACCCTTGGCCGGATATGCGATCTCCTCATTCAAACCGTCAAGCCCGATGTGCACCTTCACCCACTCGTGTCGGCCCTCGTTGGTGCCTTGGCAAGTGAACATCCTAGGATCGTCGCCAACTGCTGCTGGGCGTTGATGAATCTGGGTGAGCAGCTCGGTGCATTTGATAGTGAACATGAGGAACCCGTCCCCACCGGTCCTCTGTCACCGTATTGCGAGGGTGTTGTTCAGGCCCTTCTGCGGGTCACAGAGAGCGGTGGCAACGAGCACAATTTCAGAACGGCGGCCTACGAGGCGATTGCAGCTTACCTCAGCGGAGCTACCGTCGATTCAATCCCTGTGGTTCAGAACACTGTCTTGGCTATTCTACAGAGAATGGAACAGCTGTTGGGCATGCAGAACCAAATCCTGGGTGTCGACGACCGCAACAATTGGAATGAACTCCAAGGAAACTTCTGCAGTGTCATTATCGTGCGTCTGGACTTTCTTCCCTCTCCCTTTTGCTTAGTCGCTTCAGTGTGTCATCCGCAAACTCGATGCGGGTATCCAGCCTCTGGCTGACCGTATAATGACGCTCCTCCTCCAACTAATCCAATCGGCGGGCAAGACCTCGACCATCCTTGAGGACGCATTCCTTGTCGTTGGTGCTCTTGCTGAAGGTCCGCTGATTGCTTCGCTTTGTTTCTTACGATACTGACGTTTCAAAAGCACTCAAGACCAATTTCCTGCCTTACATCCAAGCGTTCTTGCCATTCCTTTACCCTGCTCTCAAGGCGCACGAAGACACTCAGCTATGCACCGTTGCCGTCGGCATCATCGGCGATATCGCGCGTGCCCTTGGCCCCGCCTCGGCACAATATGCGAACCAGTTCATGACCGTGCTTTTGGAGAACCTTCAGAGCGAGGTCCTGAATCGGAACGTCAAAATCACCATCTTGAGTGGCTTTGGAGACATTGCAATTGCGATTGGGCCTGCCTTTGAGCCATTCTTGGATACCACCATGAGCGTCCTGAGACAGGCCGGTGCTTTACAGCCCAATCCAGTAGGTTTCCTTTTCCATCTGATATGTCGTCTGATACCCGCCAGCTTGACTATGATCTCATGGATTACGTTGGACAACTTCGGGAGGGTATCTTGGAGGCATACACCGGACTTGTCAGTGGTTTCAAGGGCACCGAGAAAGGTGTGTCCAGATCGCATCCTCCTTGGCAGGGACTTGACGTTTCTTTTCAGTTGCTGCCCTCCTGCCGTATGTCGAGTCGATCCTGGAGTTGATCCAACGCTGTTCAGCAGACGAGGAGCGGACGGATGCACAAATGAAGCTGTCGTATGGCCTTCTCGGTGACTTGGCAGAAGCCCTCCAAGGCAGCCCCCAGCTCAAGCAAAGCCTGTTGAAACCCTGGATCGCACAGGAGTTGCGGACCAAGCACCGGATGCCTGCCGAAACGAACAAGACCCGGCGATGGGCACGAGAGGTATGTTGTCTTGTTTCAGGGAGAAATACAACGCTGACTTGTCCAAGATGGTCAAGCTCGCTACCCAATAGACGCTCTCTCCAAACTTTTCTTTTCCTTGTCTCGTTTTCTCTACTCTCTCTCGTGCATGCGATCTATATCTTAGCCATCTCAAGGAGGCACACCCACTCACGATTTGCATGATAGACGGCGGCTGGCTTACTACGATACATACTTTACTTTTCTCTGCCTCTCTCTGTGTGCCCAGCCAGCCACTCACGTCCCTACACGCCGTCTTGTTTTCTGTTAACACACCACGCATGTATCCTCTAACTCGCTCCTGTCTTCCCATTGCCTATTCCATACATTCCGGTCATCCTAAGTTTTTCGCACACTCAGTAAAATAATGGAAATAATGAAATTTGTCGGCTGGATCATCCAGCGAGGTCAAAATCTTTCGCGACGGATCAGTCAAATGTTGATGGCCGCAGTCGACAAATATGTACAGTCAAGGCAAAGCATCCACAACAAAAATTTCTTGGTGTCACGCCGAGTCAAACACCTTCTTCCCTCCCTTCTCTAGACTTGCGTTCTCGCGCTCCGCCTCGTCCCGCAAAAGTACTACCCTACCCTCTACAAAAGTACTCTCCCCATCTACGCCATGTCCGACGACGAGCAGCACAACCAGACCTTCGACCAGGTGCGCTCCACTTTTTCTGCGATGGAGGGACGATATACTCATGTGCATTCATCTAGGCGAGCGCCGGTGCGTCCTTGACGTTCCCGATGCAATGCTCTGCGCTGCGCAAGAACGGGCACGTCGTTATCAAAGGTCAGCCGAGACGCTTCATCGATTTCCCTTGTTAATTTCTTGTCTCCAGGCCGCCCCTGCAAGATCGTCGACATGTCCACCTCCAAGACGGGCAAGCACGGCCACGCCAAGGTCCATCTCGTTGCCGTTGACGTCTGTACTTTCACTGCGTCTTTTTGTCCGTGAATCTCATGCCTGTTGCAGATCTTCACTGGCAAAAAGATGGAAGATATTTCTCCTTCCACCCACAACATGGACGTGCCCAACGTGACCCGTAACGAGTACCAGCTCGTCAACGTCGACGACGGCTTCCTCAACCTCATGACCCAGGACGGCACTGCCAAGGACGATGTCAAAATTCCCGAGGGTGATATTGGCAAGCAGATCCAGGAAGACTTTGACGGTGGCAAAGACCTTCTTGTCACCATTGTCAGCGCCATGGGTGAGGAGCAGGTGAGTTTTTTTTTCCGACCTGTCTGTATAGTACTGATGATTCGTGATCCACAGGCCATCTCGGTCAAGGAGGCGCCCAAGGGCTCGTCCTAGACGTATATATTTTTGTGTATTACTCTCCTCCCCTCCTCCCTGCCGCCTCTCATTCTTATCTCACCGCGTCCGCCCATCACGCGTTCACCTCGCCCGCTTTCCTTCATACGTATGATGACTTCTACGAACGGATGAACACCCCGCATTTCTCCCCATCTGTTGTCCCTAGGTAGTTAGCTGTAACCAAATATACTGAATCGAGTCGGAGATTTGCGGTTGATTCTGAATGACTACATGCACAATTGACTAGCATTCCGATCGACTGACTCTCCCAGTCATCAAGACTCGAAAGGAGCGTCTTCATGGGTCCATATCGGGCCCGCGGCTCGGTACTGACTCTCAACTATAGGGTCACAGGAGCTGTGGCCAGTAGCTACGGACGTTCAGTCGAGGGGATGATTACAGAATGAAAAGGATACGGACAAGATTGGCACGGTTGCGGGCTCTGGGCGCCACTGCACCAATGATCCAGCGGACAGACACGACAGCCGACAGGGGCTATGGTGCTGAAGTAGTATCCTTCAGTGCACGTCGTCCCGCTGAGACCCTTTGGCCTGACAGTCGAGTTGTAAATGCAGTATAGGTAAAGAGAAGCAGATACATACTTGGCAAGTGCGTTGGCTTTCAGTGAGAAAACGACCAGGACGAGAGACAGGACAGGAAACAGCATCGTTGTTCAGCGAGAGAGGGAATGAGACAGGGTCCAAGTGAAGATTAGAGTATACAGGGTCAGATACGATACATGTAGTACTTACAACTAGAAGGATTGTCCAGGTCGATAAAGATATATTACTTGTCCAAGCCACCGGGTCCCCACAACTTGGTGTAGCACCGAGAGCAGTGGGGCTCGCCTTCATGGTCCCGCAAACGGTTCGAATCAAGAGAAGTCGAACAAACCGTGCATCGCAAGCACGATTTATGAAAGACCTTGTTGACAGCTTTGACCTGCAAATGGTCAATGGAGATGCATGCTGGGGATTTGACTGACGGACCTGCTCCGCAAAGAATACACTCTTACCGCAGCGGGCACAGGCGGGATTGTCAGCCCCGTACCGTCGCGGGCTAGGACTGCCGCCTGTGAGAGTACGCGGTATGGACCGTGGGGGCGTGACTTGACCGTCGCCAGTCATGTGTCGTCGCTGGACGGCGGCAGCGGCGGCGTAACGTTCTGCGACGGGAGCCATGGGTCGACTGGTGTTCTCATCGTCTGCGTCGGTCACTTGTTCCGAATCTTCCGGGATCCGTGTCGGGCTGAGCTGGACAGTGCGCGGGAGGCCATCGGGCCCAAAGCGGCCAGTGTTGGAAGGCCTTGAAGGACTGGATTGAGTGTCCGGGGATGAGGGAGACGAGGAGTCAACGGTGGGTCGTCGGGGCGGAGTGCGAAGCGGGTCCGCAGTACGATTTGGAACGTTGTGTGTCCCAAAGTTCTTTGCATGGCATGACTTGCAGTAAGGCTCTTCATCGTGCTCTAGCAGTGTGAACGAATCTAGTCGTTTACTGCAGGAAGTGCAACCTGACGTTCTGTCAGTGCGTATTCAACATACTTGAGGAACGCTCCAGCTCACTGAGGCATGGCTTGTGATAGTACTGTATGTAATCAAAGTGAGAAGAGTGATTGCACGCTTAAGACGAAACGGACCTTTCTGCCCGGGCCGAGAACCTGCTCTGCCGCATAGACTGCCTTGGAGCACCGGGGACAAATGGCTGAGCCACCAAAGGAAGGCATTGTGGTGGGAGAAGATGAAAAGTAGTTAGAGCAACCGATTGAGTCAGATCATTATAAGAGAGCTACAGCTTTGACCAAAGCTACAATTAAACGCGTCGCGTCCATTCTACACGATGAACTATGGTAACCGTCATGATTTTGGCTTCTTCGAGTCCTCGCCAGGCTCGGGTGGTGGTAGGCCCCACTCGGGCGTGCCTTTTGGTCGAGGGACGCGTTTCATATCCCAGTCCTCGTCTGGCTGTGCGCTCAGACGCTGAGAGACGAGTCAGACAACCACGGCAACGGGAGCGGCGGCGGCACGGACGTAGTATTCTTCCCGTATATCGAATTTCTTGCGATCGTGCTCGAGCTTCAGTTCTTGTTCCTTGGTGACCTGCTTCACCCGCTGGTCGCGTAGATCGTATTTGGTCTGGGTCACAGCTGAGAGGCCGTAGGAAGTGGCAACCATGAGGAGGATAAAAGGGACGCCGAAGAGGAGGGGCTGCTTCTTCACCAGCCTGTTAATGCGAGACGGGTTCAGTGGTCGTCGTGGAAAGACTGCCATCAGTGGCAGTGTAGTCCAAAATTTGGACTCGATCCTCTGACTCGGTGCTCTCTCTCTTGTATAAAGCCCAACGCAGATTGGGCAGATCACCATTCTACGCCCCTTGAGAACCAGTCTTCTCTTTCACCGTGCCCTCGCAACCATGGCCTCCAAATCCGCCTCCGATGGCAAGCCGATCGAGCTTTTCAAAGTGCCCTGGTCTGCTTCTCTCCATGTCTCTCCGAATCTCATCCTGTTCCAAAGACAGACAAGCGCGACTATCTCATGGCTCTCGAGAAGAAATACCAGGCATTTTGGGCAAACGAAAAGGTGTTCGAGGTCAATGCACCATCTGCCGACTCGGTGGCGGGACTCAGTCCGGCTGAAGTACAAGCAAAACACCCCAAGTGGTTTGGCACATTTCCGTACCCATATATGAACGGAAGCCTCCATCTCGGACACGCGTTTACCATCTCCAAGATCGAATTTGCTGCAGGGTACCAGAGGTTGTTGGGCAAGCGCGTTTTGTTCCCCCATGGGTTCCATGTGACGGGGCTGCCGATCAAGGTGAGCGAACCAATTCACGATGAAAGAGATTATATTCAAGTTTCGTTAGGCCTCTGCCGATAAACTCATCCGGGAGATGCAGATGTTTGGCTCCGACTTTGAAAACTTTGAAGCGGTCCAACAGAAAATTGCTGAAGAGGCCGAGGAGAAGGAGCGCGAAAAGGTCGCGGTCGTCAAAGACGGGCCGGTCGACAAGTCCAAGGGCAAGAAGGGCAAGCTGCAAGCAAAGTCCACCGGCCATGTCTACCAATTCCAAATCTTGCAGTCTATTGGCATTCCTACCACGGATATCAAGCTTTTTGCGGACCCGATGCATTGGCTGAAGCATTTCCCTCCAATTGCTATCGTACGCGTCTTGACTGCTGGCTTACTTTTTTAATTGACATTATTACAGGAAGATCACACTTCATTTGGCTCGCGTATCGATTGGCGGCGACGGTTCTTGACTACGCCAGCCAATCCGTACTACGACGCGTTCGTACGCTGGCAGGTCAACAAGCTGCACAAGCTCGGCAAGATCAAGTTTGGCGAGCGGTATACGATTTACAGCCCCAAAGACGGCCAACCGTGCATGGACCACGACCGTTCCGAGGGAGAGGCTCTTGGCCCACAAGAGTACACCGCCGTGAAAATGGAGGTGATCGAGTGGAGCGCAGAGGCCAAGAGCGCGATCGAGGGCAACGTTGGCGGGCGCAAAGTCTTTTTGGTGGCTGCGACGCTGCGGCCCTGAGACGATGTACGGGCAGACAAACTGCTTTGTAGGAACGGCCATCAAGTACGGCGTGTTTGCCATCAACGACACCGAGGCGTTCGTGTGCACGTATCGTGCTGCGCGCAACATGGCGTTCCAGGGCATCACCAAGGAGCGTGGCGATGTTAACCAGCTCCTCCAAATCGACGGCGCCAAGCTCGTTGGCACCAAAGTGAATGCCCCGTTTGCGATCAACCCCGAGGTCTATGTGCTCCCCATGGACAATGTGCTGCCGACCAAGGGCACCGGAGTGGTCACGTCTGTTCCATCCGACTCGCCTGATGACTGCGCGACCTTGGGTGATCTCGTCAAGAAGCCCGCCTTTTATGGTATCGAGGCGGCATGGGCGGCGATCGCGCCTGTTCCCGTTATCAGCACTCCCGACTATGGAGATTTGATTGCGCCCGCGTTGCTCAAGAGCATGAAGATTCAGTCGCAAAAGGACGTCAAGCAGCTCGCCGAGGCCAAGGAAATCGCTTACAAAGAAGGGTTCTACAATGGTACCATGTTGGTCGGCGAGTTCAAGGGCATGAAAGTCGAGGAGGCCAAGCCGCGTGTTCGGGAGCGTATGATTGAAGCGGGATTGGCGATGGCGTATGCGGAACCCGAAGGGTTGGTCGTTAGTCGGAGCACGGACGAGTGTGTTGTCGCGCTCATGGATCAGTGGTATTTGGACTATGGCGAGGCTAGCTGGCGGGCCGAGACGGAGCGGTATGTCTTGTCTCTCTCAATCTTGACTGCGTTGACAGTGCATCTAGTTTGCTCGCGGGGATGGAGTTGTACCAGACCGAGACGCGAAATTCGTTTGAAAAGACGTTGGGCTGGTTGAACCAGTGGGCTTGTGCGCGTACCTACGGGTTGGGTTCAAAGCTCCCTTGGGATCCTCATTTCTTGGTCGAGTCCCTCAGTGACTCGACTATCTACATGAGCTACTACACAGTCGCTCAGCTGTTGCATGAAGACAGCATAGATGGCACCAAACCTGGGCCCTTGGGAATAACACCGGATCAAATGACGGACGAAATTTGGGAATACATCTTCTGCAATGGCCCTTTCCCCTCCCCTTCACCCTTGGCACAAGACAAGGCCGACGCCCTCAAGCACGAGTTCAACTACTTTTATCCCCTCGACATTCGTTCGTCCGCAAAAGATCTCGTACCGAATCACTTGACCTTTTGCTTGTACAACCACGTCGCCTTGTTCCCGGAAGACAAATGGCCACGCAGCATGCGCACCAATGGTCATTTGTTGCTCAACGGCAACAAAATGTCCAAGAGCACCGGCAACTCTCTCAGCTTGAGGGAAGCCATTCAAAAGTTTGGAGCCGACTCGACACGTTTGAGTTTGGCCGACGCTGGAGACGGCGTCGAGGATGCCAACTTTGACGAGAAGAGCGCTAATGCTAGCATTTTGCGCTTGCATACCTTGATTCAATGGTGTGAGGTTTGTAATTTCTACATCTCATTTCGTCGTTTGCCCTTATCATTCGAGCAGGAAATGGTCGTGGATCAAGCAAACATGCGTCACGGACCAAAGAATCTGTACCACGACTTGGTCTTTGAACAAGAAATCAACGACTTGATCAATACCAGCACAGACGCATTACGAGGCAATGAACTACAAAGACGCTCTCAAATACGGCTTCTTCGAGCTTGCAAACATGTCGGGATTGGTATCGTGAAGTCACTTCGGACGTCGGAATGCACGCAGATCTCGTCTTGCATTGGATTCGCGTTGCCGCGTTGCTCGTGGCGCCCGTCGCCCCGCACTTTGCCGAACACATCTACAGCACCGTTCTCAAATCACCCATTTCTGTCCAGTCTGCGCTGTGGCCTACGCCATCGACACCAATCGACCCCGCTGTGATCGAGGCAGGCGTCTACATGCGAGGCACGATCAAGACGATCCGGGATGCTGAGGCTGCGTTGATCAAAATGCTCAACAAGTTCAAGGGCAAGGGCCCCAATCCCAATGCGCCAAAGTACGACCCAAAACAACCCAAGAGGGTTCAGATCTACGTTGCCACTACCTTCCCGGAATGGCAAAATTCGTGCGTTCAGGTCGTCAAAGATTCTTATACAGAGTCTTCGAATACCGTCGACGATACCAAGGTTCGGGCATTGTTGACGGAACGCGGATTGATCAAGGACAAGCGCGCCATGCCCTTTGTCCAAGATTTCAAGGTACACATTGACTCCCCTTGTCTAATTTGTCGCTCACCTGTTTGCAGAAACGTATGGCTCAGTTTGGTGTCCCAAACGGCATTCCGTCGCACCCTGCCGTTCTCAGAACGGGATGTCCTTTCCGAGATCATACCTTACTTGAAGAAATCGCTCGTTTTGGAGGAGGTTGAGGTGTACTCTGTCGAGGACGCGCTTGGGAGACAAGATGGATTCACCAAGAGCATCATTGACGCGTCGGAACCGGGTAACCCTGCCTTTGAATATAGAAATATTGCCAAGTAGTTTGTTTTGTGGATTTAGATGTAAAGCAGCTGTATTAATCCTTCCTTCCTTCCTGAACCTCGCGTCTGACAAAATCGCCTTGCGTGACTTTGAAGCCCGCAGGACCTCCGACACTGTGGATTCATGTCAACTTCGTGGACACAGGCGGCGTCTTTGAATCCCTTTGGAGTAAAGAAGAGCAATGCAGCGGCCGCAAAATGCCCATCTTATCGGGGACATCACGATAAGGTAGATGGAAATGGGGAGAAAAGGCCGAACTGATCCCGATTCGTCTGCACGGCTCGAGAAAGGTCTCAAATCATGACAAATGTAATCTTGTGATAACTTTGCTGAAAAAAGAGATTTTTGTGTCCCAGTTTGTAGGGTGAGATTAGACCATCCCAGGTCGAGGGCGACGCGCTTGCGGGTGGGGAAAGTGCTCACAATCGTGCGCGACCACACGCAACGCAGGTCGGGTGAAAGTCCCACTTGAAAGAGCAGGCTTGATTGACTGTTCATTTCCTCACAAAAGCGTAAGATAGGACTACGACAACTGGAGTCAGCTTCTACACCATATCTGCCTGCCCGATCGGCCCACCCTTGGCTGCCGTGGGGGTAAACGTGTGCCAGCGATCGTTGTACCGGATTTCCAGTCCCCGCCCACCATAGAGGTAACCCTGAAATTTTGCAATGGCAGTCTCGGCCTCGGCGACCTGAGCGAACTGCACGACACCGCTGCCCTTGGAACGGGCGCCATCGAAGAGGATTTCAGCTACTTCAACTTGACCCGTTGTCTCAAAGAGCTCAACAAGGTCCTCGTTGGCCGTCGACCACGGGAGGTTGCGGACCATTATCTGTTGACTGGGTTCCGGCTCAACATAACCTGGTCCGCCAGCACCAGCAGCGAACCCGGCTCCACCGTGGCTAAAGCCGCCACCGTAAGCGGCTGACCCACCCTGGTCGGGTCCAGAATAATCGGCGTATAAATCCTGGTTAGAAAAGTCTCGTCCAGGCGCACCAAAGGCTCCTCCACGGAAGCCACCCCGGAAGCCACCCCGAAGCCCACGCAGACCTCGTCCACCCCGGAGACCACCGCGGAATCCGCCTGCACCGGAGAGGCCAGCATATCGATCCTATAAGGGTGTGAGAAGGTCGCAAGTCTCTTGGAAACATTTTACCTCGCGAACTTCGAGCGTCCTGCCATACCAATCGGTGCCGTGGTACATGTCTAAGAAGATTTCAATTTCCAGTAAGGATTGAGGAATCCGAACGTACTGATCGCAGCAGCAGCATCCTTGGCTGTTTCAAAAACAACGGTCCCTGACCCCTTGGGTCGACCGTCCACGCCGAGGTTTATATCGGCGCGTACAATATTGCCGGCAACGCGGAAGAGGTCCTTGAGATCCTAGTAACTGTTGGAACAAGACAAGCAGCAGAAGTCATTGAATTCGATCACCTGCCATCCTGCTTGATATGGGAGCTTCAAAAGAGTCAGCGGGTGGTCGTCAAAGATAATGGAGAGCCTACATTGCCGACATAGAGCTGGTTTCCAGGATTGGAGTTCTGGACGCCTCCAAACTGATTGTGGGAGGCGGGGCGGGGTGGGGGCGGGGCATTGAAGCCTTGCCCAGCCATAGCCATCCCGATTTTTCCGGGCACCGGGGTAGCGCCGAAGCGGGCCTCTGTCTCGCGATCCTTGAAGTTGGGTCAACACCAGGGTACAATCATGGGGGGCAAAGATCTACCTCGCGGATAAATACGGGGCGACCGAGGAGAGATACCTCGGACAGCTCGCGGACAGCGCGCTTTGCATCTTCGGGGGAAGCGAATTCCACGATCCTTTTTTGGTCGTGAGCATTTGCGACCCTCCCATGAGAGCAATGAAACGCACCCGCATCCTTTGGACACACCAGTCGGGGTAATGAGGACTTCGGCGAACAAGACCTCTCCAGCTGCCAATCCCCCAATCAATACGCTCTTCACGACTCGACCAAGAAGGAAAGAAAATAAAACCCAGTATCCCGTCCCTCTCACCCAGAGTGACAGAGAAAACCATCAACCACACTTTTGAGCGCCAACTCCGAGCCAAAACTCCGCCTCTCCTGCGCCCCGGCAACTCCAAGCAGAAATTAATCCCGTCGCACTACGACTGAGCATCGCCAGCGCCTCAAAAAGGTTGCCATTTGAGAGACAGACCCAGTGATCCCCCCAACCTAGCCTGCCTCTCTGAACCTCTGCGGTCAACTCTGCTCCCCCCACCGTCTGCAACGAAGAAAATTAGAAAATCGCGACGAACCCTGTCTAAAAAGCAGTCAGAATTGAAGAAAAAAAACCGTAGTTTACACACCTCATAAATTCCAAGATGTCGGAATAGCGAACGTCGTAGCTGAGGTTGCCGACGTAAACTCGATTTTCCCTCTTGCTGACTTTTGAAAATTCGAGGGCTTCTTCATGTGGGGCGTTCATAGGCCCACCCAGCGACCGTGTGAAGGTGTCGCTCGACTTGCCGCCGCGGGTACGGCTGCGTGACCGTGAGCGAGAGCGAGACCTGGAGCGACTTCGAGATCTCGAACGGCGTGAGCGGCGCCTGGGTGACACCGACCGACGACGAGGGGACCTGGAACGTGACCGACGCCGGTCGCTGTTCCTGCCGTCAGGCTCCCAATGGTCCCCACCGCCCCCACGTCCACGTCGAGACCCACGGCGGTCCTTGTCTCTGTCCCGCCTGTGGTCCCGGTCACGATCCCTGTCGTGGTCTCGGTCGTCGGATGCACCGAGGCCCTTTTCAGAGTCGAGGGGAAGGTCCTCCTTGGTCTTCATGTCAATGTCCATGGTGGTGAGAGAACAGCCTTGACTCAATTTGTAAACAGTGACACAACAGTTTTGAAAATACGATGAATTTATATGAGTATTATATACATGCTCGCCCTGTGAGACTCTATAGGCGAATTGCGCACAACTACTACGAATAAGTTAAGTTACATCATACAGCCCTATGTTCGCGAATATGGTGGTAGCGAAGCCGTCGAGCTCGAGGGAGTGAGAGCCTTGGGAGGCGATAGTACGTTGGGACCCTCGGGCAGGGTGCCCGCAATTGGGCGCTCAACTCCAGGTGTCGGAGGTGCAGAACGGTTGTGCACCATGTGGGCACGGATGAGATGGCCAGCGGCGAGGGCGCTCAGAAGCGACAACTCGCCAGCCATGACCGAGGCAGCAATCACACGGGCAAGCCCTTGCGAGTTTTGTCCAGGTCGCGTTGGGTGAGCGCCGCGCAACCCGAGCATCTCCAAGACAGCGCCTTGGGGTGCGAGAACCGTTCCACCTCCCACAGTGCCGACCTCGATGGAAGGCATCGAAACAGTCACCAGCAGGTCCTGGCCGTCGTTCGTCCTGGGCAGCAAATTTAGAATGGAAAAAGAAAAGAAGAAAAGAGACGTACGGCTCCATGAGCGTCATGCAGTTGGAGCTGACCACGTTTTGCGCAGGATCCTGCCCCGTCGCCAAGAAAATCGCGGTCAGGATGTTGGCTGCGTGTGCATTGAATCCACCGATAGAGCCCGCCATCGCACTGCCAACCAGATTCTTCTTCACGTTCAAGTTGCAGAGGGCCTCGATTGTTGTCTTCAAGACGCTCTTGACCACCTTGCCGGGAACAACAGCCTCCGCAACAACGCTCTTGCCTCGTCCCTCGATCCAGTTCATGGCAGCGGGCTTCTTGTCCGTGCAATAGTTGCCACTAAGGGCAAGGACAACCATGTCGGGGAACTCGCCCTGCATCACCTCGAGCGCCTTCTCCGTTCCCTTTGAGATCATGTTCATTCCCATGGCATCACCAGTTGCCGTCGCGAAGCGAACAAACAAGGTGCGGCCAGCCATGGCGGTTTTGAGCGACGTTAGGCGTGCGAAGCGCGAAGTGCTCTCGAACGCCGCCTTGATAGCGCTGTAACCGTCGGGGCTAGCAATCCAAGCCTTGGCGCGCGCAGCCTCGACGATGGAAGGGAAATCAATTGCGGGGCCGCGGGTCATGCCGTCCTGAGTCAGAACCGTCGTCACTCCACCACCAGCATTTAGGGCCTTGGCTCCACGGGAGGTGGATGCAACAAGAGTACCCTCAGCAGTCGCCATGGGGATGTGGAACGAAACACCGTCAATGGTCAGCGGACCAGCAATGCCAAGAGGGATGGGCACATAGCCGACGACGTTTTCGCAGCATGCGCCGAACACTTTGCCATAGTCGTAGTTCTCAAAGGGCACCAGGGAGTGTTCAAGCGTCTGAGTGAGGGATGCACGAGCTGCGAAAAGGACATGAGCTTCTGCTCTTCGATACGTACGAAACAAGACTCACAAACAAGGGCTCGCCTCACTCGCACAGCCCGCTCTAGGCCCTCCGGCTCTTGCGCAGGCGCCAACACTTTCTCCAGTCCATACGCAGGGATCTTGCCGGCCTGGGAAAGTATGACGAGCTCTTCATCGGTGAAATCGCGAAGGCCGCTGGACTTGGGGGCGGCTGCGTGAGCGTCGATGAGCTCGACCAGTGGGCGCGGAGCTCTGTCCGAGTCGTCAGAGAGCACGGAAGCCGAGTCGGGTTCAGCTTCATCAGAGTCGATGGGGGTTTCGAGTTGAGTCACCTGAAAGATGTGAGCTTGCAAATAGCTATTAGAATAGGAGAACGCACCCGACGAGCAGCAGGGGTCTTGCTACGGACACCACGGCCACGAGCGCGCAACCGCCGGTCGACGTCGTCTAGCGAGAAGGTGGGCATCACACCTGCGGTTGGGACGGGAGTTTGGGCATGGATGATAGAGATGGGGACGGGCGAGACAGTAGCCGGGGCGGGTTTTTGGGAAATGCTGACAGCCGTCGTGGAAGCGATATCGCGAGCCCACCCATCCTGAACTGGTTTAACCTCCTGCTGCTTCACCTCTTCCTTCTCCTTGACCTCGACCTTGACTTCGGGCTCCACAGGTTGGCTGGCATCGACGAAGCGAACGCCGCGGGCACCCTGAGCAACACCGCGGATGAGGAATGCATTGAGAAGCAGACTCAGCGCCAGGACACCAACAAGCGCCTTGCTGAGAATGGGGTCACCGACGAGATGCGTCCAAGTGCTGAGAGCACCCTCCAGGTGTGCTTGAGCGAGACGGCGACGAGAGCCGGGCCGAACGGCGTGGAGAATAATGGGAGGGCGCATGCGAACGAGAAGCCGCGGGGCGACGTCGTCGGTGGCGATGGCAAGGGCCGGAGGAGTGAGCACGTTGAGAAGCGTACGGTCGAGGGGAGTGGTCACGACGGAAGGAGACAGAGAAACACGCTGCGGGGCGGTCAGGGGCGCGCAGAGATTGAAGACGTGGAGAACAAGGAATGACGCGAGAAGCAGGAGCTTCAGACGCGCCACGGGGTTCTCCGGAGCGTCTTTCTCCGTATCAGTTGACCGAGAAAGAAGCGTGCCACTGGGCCCAAGGACGCGGGACCACATCGACAGGGAAGGTGCAGAGGATGTGGTAGGTGAAACTGGTGCACCAGCCTTGATGCGGCGGACCTCGACCATGACGGCGAGGATGGCGGCGAGGAAGGTGCACATCATCAGGCAATCCATTGCCAACAACAGAGCTGCGAGTGAACAGACCTCCGAAAGGCCTGCGACACGGGAACTGGCACCGAGGCCGAGGACAGCAATCTCGAGGATGTAGTCGCGCAAGATGGGGTAGTAGGTGGCGCTGAGAGCGTCGAGGATAACCTCGCCGGTCTGGACACCGGTGGAAGCGGACGAACGAAGTGACGAGGAGCTCGAGCGCATGAATGCGGGACGGAGGGCCTGAGGGTGGGTGAAGACGGCACGGGCAAGACGCAGAGGTTTGTCAAAGCCAACGGTGCACACAAGGAATGGAAGAGCCTCGGTGAGGGCCACAGGGTGCATCGGAATGCGGAGGAGCATGGCAATGGGCAATGCAAGGAGAAGGGCGAGCACTGAAGAAGACAAAATAGCGAGGGGGAGGAAGAAGGATGACCCAAGAGCACGGGAGCGCGCGACGAGCAGGAAAAAGGTGACGTGCATCACAATGTATCCGGTGAGAATGAGGAAAATGTCGGGCGTCGGCGTTTTCTGGCAAACAGAGTTTCAACATGGAGAAAACAAGAATAGAACCCAGTCGACGCACCTTTGCGAGCTCATAGAAACGAAGAACCAAAGCACGTATCGCATACGCAACCCATTTCCCGGACCGCATCTGGGCAATAGCCTCACCCTGGGGCTTCCACTTCGTAGGCGACACCCCAACTGTCCGGCGACAAGGAACGCATGACAAAGTCGCCTTTGACCTCGATAGTCTGCGTCCATGCATCCTCGCCGGACTGGAGGGAGGCGAGCTGAGGGTAGGCTGCAGCGACCTGCTTTGTTGCATTCTCGAGTGAAGCAGACTCGAGACGGGGACCGGTGAAGACAAGTTGTTGGAGGTCGAGGCGGGGGACGGAATCATCGCGGAACCACACGGATTCACGGACGGGAAGCCATTCGTTGGTGTAGATGGCATAGGCCGGACGCGGGATGGCGGGGGCAGCAAAAAAAGCAGAATGCTTCACAACATTGAGAATGTGAAGGTAAGCGATGGTGCCGAGAACACTGAGGAAGACGATGGTCTCAATGGGAGAGTACGCGGCGTGGATCGCCAGCGGCTTGAGAAGGGTGCGCATGGCGGCAAGAAGAAAGAGAAAACAAGACAGAAACAAGAGGCTCGTACGACAACACAATGATTTCACCCAATTATCTAGTGCGCTGATCACGAGGACCCCTGCCACTGCGGCCGCAAAACCCTTGCTCCGCAGATCGACGGGCGGCGGGCACATGCTATCATACATCATTTGTTATCTGCCCCGCCGACTAGTCGTCGGTGCAGCCACCCTTGGCCTTCGCAACCCAACCCGGAAGTCTTTGAGCTCATGGTCCCACGTAGCGTATACAGTCGCATCCGGAATCTTTGGCTCCTTCGCATCCCGATCCTTGCCGTCCGTTTCAGCTCCACCCCCAACTGGCCCCACGGAGTTCCACGGTGCAGGGACCCCCACTCCGTAGGTCACCGCCTTCCCGCTACGCATCAACGCGGTCGGGTGCCCAAGTCTCGTTACTCGTGAATATATTGCTGGAGAAAGCTCTTTCCGTGCCAGCTCTGGCAGCCGGGACCCTTGTGATCCAACAAGTGGTGCGATGGCTGGTGTGACGAGCGAGCGGTGAGTGGTCGGGAAACGCCTGGCAGCCGTCGGCTTCTGCGCCAGAAGAGGCTGCAGGAAGTGGGTAGGTGGGAACAATGGGCCATGCTCGGGGTCCTGTGGGTCCAGAGGCGGCATACATGGTGTCTGGGACATCCCACCGTGGGACAAGTTGTGTCTGGGCGTGTAATGCCATTGCGACACGATGTCGGGCGGGCGTGGCTGCAGAGGGCGTACGGACGGGGTGTTTGAGGATATGGTGGAACCCTCGCAGCAGTGCATGTTCGGGATTCTGCGCAACCGCCATGGCGGGGCTCATGCTAGTTGGTGCATCGGGCGGCGGGTTAGGGCGTGGGCCGGGAAGATGCCATTGAGAGACGTCTCCGAGGGATGATTGTTCGTAGGGCACTTGCAATAAATAGTCTGCCGCACTTGTCGAAGTCGATGCAAGCTGTACTGCTGGGGCAGGCGCTGGTCCCGAGGCCAGCTGGACGGGAGGCGGCATCGGAGCAGGCGACTCGGCACGAGGAGAATCCGCGTTGGCCTCCGTTACTTCGGGGAAGGGCGGTAAAAACGACGGGATGTGTCCATCCCAGGAAAGCGTTCGTTGTCGCTTTGGTGGCGGCTCGTGCAGCTCCTCTTCCTCCTCCTCCTCGTCCTCTTCATCACCCTCTTCCTCGTCATACTGACCGTACTGTAGTGGAATGACGCCCTCACGCGTAGTTTTGCAGAGATGGGCCCGAAACTCATGCAATTCCTCCACACGACGCGCCGAGTAGACCGCATAACGAGACAGCTCCTTTGCCTCCGGTATATATTCAGTGAGGTCCCCCATCCCAACTCCGAGTTCCTCCAGAGCTTCGAGTGCATCTGCGCAGGTGACGCTTGTTCGACCAGCATGTTGGGCATACTTGGCTGATGTGGTGGCAAGAAGAGAGAGGTACCGGGTGAGTAGGTCGGTTAGTACGGTGGACGCGTGGGTTGACGCGCGCGAGAAGGCGGCGGCATGTAGCGTTCGGTGGGTCGCGGCCTCGATGAGTTTTTGGGATGCATATTCCATGGAGGGCCACGTAAACAAAGCCACACAACTCGAGTAGATAATATACAGGGCGAATAAATACGTCTGGTTTCTCTACGCGATGGTGCAGCCCTCATCCCCCATGCCATTGAGACCTGGCGGTAGCGGTCCCATGAGCTCGGTCGGCGGAGACCCAAACGATTGCATCTCCACTGTCCGTCAGAATGGACAAGAAAGCACAGAGAGATGGACAGACTTCAGACATGAGGGCAACAACAGATTCGCGGCTTTTGGGATCCGAGTCATTGAATGTCGGCGCATCAAACACGGCAAGGATGGCTCGGACGCGCCCCAATTGCGCCTCGTAGCGAGTTCGGTCTTCTGCAGATAGTGGAGAGGGCGGAGACGCGAGGTACGGCGGGAACTACGCGATCGTGACTTTGAGAAAGCATAGAACAATGTAAAGACATACCTTCTCCGCCAGTTCGGTGAGGGGTTCATAGAGAACTTCCTTGGACATGAGCTCACTCATCATGTTTTCGAGAAAGCCTGCGAGGTCTGATTCGCTTGCAGGGAGATCGGAGCCGTCGCCAAGATCTTTGAGTTGTGCAAGGAGTGCCTCCAGCGTGTCAGCGCCAGGGTCGGATGGAGCATCCTTCAGTGTCTCTTCACCCTCACGTAACTTGCCCATCGTCTGCTGAATCTTGCGCTGAAAGTCGGTCGATTCACCTGCGGCCGCTGCTGTAGAGCCTTCGGCAACGCCGTCCATGCCCTCGACGAGCATCGCTTCCCATGCAGCCTTGAGGGCAGCCTCTGCACCAGCTTCGCCGGAGGCAGGAACGCCAGCCGCGGACCCGATTTCACGCATGAGGGACTCCATTCCCTTGGCAAGTTCTGCAGCAAAATCAGCCGCTAACGCGTCCTCGTCGCCTTCTGGCAGATTTTCGAGTCCAGATCCTGGTACAGAGATGGGTGGCGCATCTACACGGGTGTTGGTGCGTGGGCGGCCTGAGGAAGAGTTGGAGGCGGTCGGAGGTGGAGGCGCTGGCGATGTCTTGAATTGGTCGAGGACATCTGGGCTCTGTTAGGGTCGGATGGCTGGTTGGCTGGATGTCGCTGTACTTGCCGTCGAGATCGTCGAGGTCGTCGGTGTCGAGAGTATGAGGCGAAGCCATTGCTGTGATTTCACACAAAATTCACATGACAAGAACTAGTACACCTTCTCCTACACGCCACTCGGCCGTTGCTCGCTCTACATCTAATGCTCGTTCACGCTTCAGCTTCAACGCAGCGTCCGCAGCCTCACTATTTCCAGAGGTCGCAGCGATCTCCGCGTCCGAAACGGCCAGGTTGATGTCCAGAAGCGGGTGATCGGGAACTGCAACAAGCACACGTCGGGGCTCAACGTCCAGGGTCGTGCGGGTGACGAGGGAGTGGGTCTAGATATAAGTAAAAGAACGGTCAAGGATCAGTAAACGCACGAGAGCCGGAATTGGTATCGTTATTTCTATTGAGCCAGTTGGAGTTTTCAACCAGCGCCAGGTCGGCCGCGCTGCCGGCTTCGTTGTAGCTTTCAAGATGCCCTTTTTGGGAACATCGGTAATCTCTTCGATGAGTGGGGTCGACGGCGACAAAAAAGCCGCGGGTATGAGAACATTACGGGGGGAAAGCTTGCCCTTGGACGCGATATTGGGTGTGGATATGTGTCGCGATAGGACTAGTCCAGTCTGGGCTTCGATCCGCTGCAGGGCCAGTTCTAAGGCAACATTATTCGGGTAAACGCGCAAACGTCCGGTCATGACGCGCCTTGGATAAATGTCTTGAAGGTGGAATCCCGACAGCGTGAACGGAGAGAGGTATTGTAGATGCAGTCGAACACGAGACATGGCTGGCCGGCTGACAAGAGTCAGTGACACGAACGTGGAGGTGGTACCGGATCGGCGGGATTTTCATCGAAAGTACCTTTATCTTTGTCCTCTTTGGCCTCTGAGATGACGACAGGAACATAATAGTCATCGTTTGCGGATTGTTCTCCCGCTTGTTCGCTCCCGCGTCCTTTCGGGGGAGGTGGTATTTGGTCACTCCAGCAGATGTTGAGAAAAAGTTTTTTGGGTGTTATTGTATCTGAAGAGCCTATTTTGACCGAGGCAGGTTGAACTGTCGTCGTTTTCAGGCAAAATCCAGCTATTGGCTCGAGTAGAACGTGTTGTGCCATTGGAGGCAAGTGTCGAGTCACAAGATTTGACTCCGCGAAATTGATCGCTTTCCCGATCTCGTCTCCCTCGACCCACCATCTCCCTGCTATTAAAGAGTCCTTTGCTCCGCAGTTCCAGGACAGACGATATCCCCGCGACTTTCTCGATCATGTCCACTGTTATTAAAGAGAATGCTTTCAGAAGTTTCGGTAATTCCACGGCCTCCCTTCCTCCTTCTTGGTTTAACGCGTCGACAGCCGTCCCAGACTCCGACGAGATGCACGTCGTCAGCCCTTTCCCCGACTTTGATGACCAGGAAAAGGTCCAGCAGTATATCCAGGATCGTCGCGTCATTGGCGTAGGCTTTACACCTCTCTGCCACCTACCACTATTCACGCTTGGGGCAGTATGAACCACTAGTCCAGCCTGCGCTTCTCACATCTGAGATTGTCTCTTCGCCCAATTCTCAAAAAACTATTGCTTCGGCGCGTTACACCGCTGCACGCATTGTCGCCGGTCACGACGACCGCCTGCTCGTTATTCTTGGGCCCTGTTCCATTCATTCTCCGGAACAGGCCCTCGAGTATGCCAACATGCTCAAGGCGAAAATTCCCGAGTGGTCTAATCTGCTCATCATCATGCGGGCCTACTTGTGGGTCAATTCTATCTTTATCACTGCTGGAAGCTGACGATCGTGCGCAGTGAAGTACTTGACATTTTACTCGAAGAGTATAGCTGCTTAATTTTCGCAGAAACCCCGCACTACCGTCGGATGGAAGGGGCTCATTAACGACCCCGATATCAATGGCTCTTTCAAAATTAACAAGGGCCTTCGCATAGCCCGCCAGCTGCTTTGCGACATTACCGATCTGGGTATCCCTATAGGCTCGGAGCTGCTTGATACCATCTCTCCACAGTATCTTGCCGATTGTCAGTATTCGGCCCTGCCTTCAGCTCCGGGTCTAACATGAAGCAGTGCATTCTTGGGGTGCTATTGGTGCGAGGACTACCGAGTCGCAGCTTCATCGTGAGCTGGCGTCCGGTGTGTCCTTCCCCATCGGTTTCAAGAACGGCACCGACGGCAGGTAAGTTGTTGATATCCTCCGCCTACTCGTAACTCAACACTCCTCAGTGTTACCGTCGCCATCGATGCCATGTTTTCTGCGGGCTCACCCCACGCCTTCATGGGTGTCACCGAGCAGGGTACGATTCTCCCATCTCCATCTCGTCTTGCTAATCATAACGCAGGTCTTGCTTCCATCGTCAAAACCCGTGGGAATAAAGACACGCACGTTATTCTTCGGGGTGGGACCAAGGGTCCCAACTACTCCGGTGAGCACGTCAAGGAGGTTGTCAAGGCCATCAGCAAAAAGAAGGATTGGGTCAGCATAATGGTGGACTGCAGTCGTAAGCTTTTGGAGTTGAACGGCATCCCTTTCTCATGCATATTCCTTTCAGACGGCAACTCGCAGAAGAACCATAACAATCAGCCTCTGGTCATCGACTCCATCTGCGAGCAGCTCGTAGCGGGAGAGCGCTCGATCACTGGTGTTATGGTCGAGTCGAATATCAACGAGGGACGGCAAGACGTCCCCTCTGAAGGCGCCAAGAGCCTCAAGTATGGCGTGAGCATCACCGATGCCTGCGTCAACTGGGAGACCACGGTGGCCATGATGGACAAGCTGAATGCGGCTGTGGCTGCGAGGAGAGATACCCTCATGGCTGCTGGTTTCAGTCGGCCACCTGGTTACTTGCGCAAACAGTAGATAAATTCTTGTACTTGTAATTGTATGTCATATAGATTTTCGTTGGTTCACCTGCCGCCCCCTAACCAGAGAGGGGTCTGTAATTAATGTTACGTTGCCGACTGGACTGTTTCCGAGTGATTGTGTTTGGTCCAGTTCTCATCCGTCTTACCCATCACCTCCCTCCTCTGCTCGCCGCTGAGCAGGCTTGAATCGCTCGTTTAGTTATTCGACCGACCAAAAAATGGGCTGTGTAAATAGTACTGGCGTCGACGAGGAGGCTCGTGCTCGTACGTCGCCTTCCTTCTACCCTATTTCCTATCTCATCCCGTCCCAGGCAACGATGAGATTGAAAACCAGCTCAAGCGGGACAGGCTCATGGCCAAGAACGAGATCAAGATGCTGCTGCTCGGTGCGGGAGAGTCGGGCAAATCCACTGTGCTCAAGCAGATGAAGCTCATTCATCTCGACGGCTACAATGCTCAGGAGCGGGATGCATACAAGGAGATTATCTTCTCCAACACCGTTCAGAGCATGCGGTACGTCTCCTTCTACCTTGCCCGAGCATAACTGACCAAGATTTTCGCAGTGCCATCTTGGAAGCCATGCCCCAGCTTGACATTGCCCTCGCCCCACAGAATGATGCCCGCCGTGCGACCATTCTCGCTCTGCCCCCGCAAATCGAGGCGGATGTTCTCCCGCGGGACCTGGCGGATGCAGTGAGGGGCTTATGGAGAGGTTCGTGCTTGTCATGCGACCCTGGAGTTGCACTCAACTGCCACCGTAGATCCCGGTGTCAAAGAAGCCGTGCGCCGCTCGCGCGAGTTCCAACTCAACGACAGCGCCGTCTACTACTTCAACTCGATTGACCGCATGTCCGCCCCGGACTATCTCCCGACTGACCAGGACATCCTGCGTTCCCGTGTCAAGACGACGGGTATAACGGAGACAACGTTCAAAGTCGGCGAGCTGACGTACAAACTCTTCGACGTTGGTGGCCAGCGGTCGGAGCGGAAGAAGTGGATCCACTGCTTTGAGAATGTGACTGCCCTTGTCTTCCTCGTTAGTTTGAGCGAGTATGACCAGGTTTGTATTCAAGCTGCCAACTTGTCTACCTGAATCTGACGTTTCTCTGCAGATGTTGTATGAAGATGAGAGTGTGGTGTGTATTCAATCATTCCATGCCATCCGCTACCTCACCCGTTGTCCCACAGAATCGAATGCAAGAAGCACTCACCCTCTTTGACTCGATCTGCAACTCGCGGTGGTTTGTCAAGACCAGCATCATCCTGTTCCTGTACGTCCTGTTCTCGTTTTCGGTGTACTTCCACTCACCCCTGCACAATGTTAGAAACAAGATTGATCTGTTTGCTGAGAAGCTGCCGCGGAGTCCACTCGTCAGTCGTTTAACCCAATCTGGGCTGTCGTGCTGACAACAAACCACAGGGGGATTACTTTCCCGATTTTACCGGAGGCGACAATTACGACGCCGCGTGCGACTACCTCCTCCACCGCTTCGTCTCGTTGAACCAGAGCGCGGCAACGAAGCAGATTTATGCCCATTACACGTGTGCGACGGATACACAACAGATCAAGTGTACGTCCCGTCTGGTCTTGCGTACATTGACTGACCTTGTCTCCAGTCGTTCTCAGCGCCATTCAGGACATCCTCCTGCAACTTCACTTGCGCGAGTGTGGTCTGCTATAGTCCGTTTCTTGTTTCCACGTCACGTTCATGTCCATCTATTGCCTACACTCCCCATGCCGACGCGCCACTGCCTAATTACTGCTCGACACCCTACACGACCTCGTACACACTACACGGATTGCATACCCCCTGCATGGCTCAGGATGCTCTTCCGTTTATATTATACTTTAAGCTTAGCTATCTCCGTCCCTCTTCACTTCCACGACCACCAAGCCGATACTGTTGTTTTTCTTTGCATACGGATTCGGATACGTTTACCCAATTTTTTGATACGGAGGATGGATTTGCAATACCACACACTCTTTTGAACCTCCGAGTCTCTTCCGTTTGAAAACCGTGTTCGACCGTCGATGCTCTCTGTACAACATGAGTGCACATTGGCACCTATACCGATACGCACATTTTGCAGGAGCTAGCTCCTACGGCTCTTCCCCACGAAACGGTGAATCCACTAGGGATCCTGTTTCCTGGCCCATCCTTGGTGTAATCGACCGGGTGGCAAATTTTGTAGCGAAAAGGCAAGTCAGTACAAGACCAACTGCACGATGTGCACGTACCTCGCTCGTGCCGAGAATTTCCATTAGAACCTGTGATTCTATTCAAAGAGGGACACCAAACCCTTGCCTCGGTATATCGTTAGCATACAAATAATACAATCTAACTATGCAACGATGGAGACATCGTGCAACTTGTCGGGCAGCTTCTGAACATCCCATATTTGCTCGTCTGGTGGGCGCCGTCGAGGGTCAGAGGCAACCTGCTCCACTGCGGAGTCGGGGGCTGGCGATTCATCTGCCAGATTCTCCGGCCCATCCATCTCCATTTCAACATCCTCATCTTCGCCCTCACTGTCGGAAGCAGGATCCATGTCCATGGCCTCCTCGACCGTCATCTCGTTCAGTACATTGTCCACGCCCTCAATGGAATTCGGTGTGGTGTCCTGAGCTGATGTGGTGGCTTGCGGTGGCTGTTTGTGTTGAGACTTTTCCGCTTTCCGCACCACCTTGGCGATGTACTCTTTCGAGAACTTCTTAATCTTCGCCACCTTCTCATCGGAAAGTGCTTCGAGCTTGTTGTCTTGGTAGCTCGAGGACTTCTTCTCCTTCTCCGCAATCAACTTTGTCAGCTAGGGAATGTGTCAGCCAAGAACCAAGGCAAGTAATGTCGTGTACCTCCTTCGCGTTCTTCTTGAAAGTCTCGCGCTCCAGAGACTTGCCGTACTTGGACATACACTTGACAACAACAGCCCCAACGAGCTTCAACAACCGCTTTTCTTTGTTGGCCTCCTTTTCCTGCGGCGTCTGCGTCTTTTTCGAAGACCGATGCTTGCGCTTAGGCTCTTTCGCGGGCTGCGCGAGCTTCGCGGTGGCGGCGGCGGCAGCGGCGGCATCTTCCGCAGCCTTTTGAGCGACAGCCGCTGCAATGATCCCATCTACGTCCCACTTGGGTTTGACACTGACCGCTGGAGGAGGAGTCGGGGCCCTCGGAGGAGGGGAAGGAGGGGTGGGTTCCCGAATGTAGGGATATGACCATGTGAATCCACTCGGATAAGACACAGCATTGCTGAGGCGAGGACGTTTTCGTTGCAAAGGACGATTCCAATGCTCGGGAGGACGCCCCTTGAACTGAGGTTTTGGATCGTCGAGGGTTAATGGTGTGAAATCCTCGTCGTCAACTTCTTGGGGCTCCTCCTTGGGCTGCAGCACAATGGCGCGCTTGGGTATCCTGTAGGCCACGGGTAGAGATTTCCAGTGACTGAGGAGCTGCAAAGAATGGTGAGCTAGATCAAGGATGAGTTATTTCCGGTCGACGAACATCCAACGCCAATTCCTTGAGCTTCGGATCCTCGGACTCGGCGGCAGCCTCGAGCGGTGATTCGATTTTGCAATCATCTACTTTGTTCCTAGATGTCAATGGCCACGGGCGGATCGACTCGACGACCTGCAGATGGATAAGTTCCGACTCCCCTGCAAACAAATCCTGGGTACCAGAGTGATAACCTCGGCATCGGCGGCGTAATCTTCCAGCACGTTCTTCATTAGACTGAGGCAACGGAGCCGCAGCATTTCACGTTGACAGGTCTCATCTGTTGTGAGCTATGGACGAGTATGGGTGACACATTCAAGGCTCAAGATTATACATACGCGAAAACGTGTGAGGAGTTTGACGAGCATATCGCGGCTGTCCGTTTGGCGAACAGCTTGCATAATTGTTGGTACTTCGGGCTGCAAAATGGGTCGCAACTCGGGCTAAAGAGGGTAAGCCGCCATGACAAATTGAAAGAGTGAGCTTACCAAAAAATCGGGATCGTCGAGTTTCTTGCCCTTCTTCTTCTTGGTCCCTTTGAGTGCCATGAGCTCGGCGGCATCAGTGATTCCCAACGCTGTAGAGAATAGTGGATTAGTGTAGGGAGCGTCCCCAAAGAAAAAGACGGACCATCGAGGTAAAGATCGTCAACAGTCACGATGTCCGTCTGTGTTTTGCCTCCGATGAAGCCGACGCAGTTGGGCTCTCCACAATAGCATTGTTGTGCCTGATGACTGAAAAAAAGTGAGCGACGTGGAGGAGAAGAAATGAATGGTTACCCATAGCGATCAACATTGTAGTTGAATGTTAGCTCCTCGAACTTTGCGATCTTCCGTTTCGCAAAGATGCCCATACGGACATGAGCACCAACTGTCCATTTGGCGACATAGCAATTCGGGTTGCAGCTGTGATTTGCAAAACGTCCGATGCCGCCGCTTTTGGTGGCATCTATGAACTGTGCGGGTATCAGGTAATGAAGTATGAGCAGCAGGCTGCAGACGCACCTCGTCCCTCTGGAGCATCATGAAGTAGAAATGTCGGATGCCCTCCTCCGCGTAGTCCCGCATACGTTTTTTGAAAGAAGTGGGATTGACGACGTCCCCCAGATATTCGTAAATAAACGTGTCCCTGAAGAAAAGGTCAATACTGCACCAACAGCCAGCGTATGGCGGCGCACTTGGTAATATCACTCTCCGCGCGTAGCCCGAAACCCTTTTTCTCCGTCTGAACGATTTCAATGTCCGCGTATTCCTTGTTCTGAAAGCTAGAGCCAACTTGAGACCACACAGCACACATGAAGCCAGAACACGCACCGTTGGTTCTGGCAAAACTTGTGACAACGACAGTCCTCGGGAAGGCATTCAATTTGAGTGAGACGATTTATGCAGCTTGAACCTTCGCCGCACGCCAGCGACAGGTCTTGCCCTAGCGACACGTTCAGTACTCGCAAAAGACGCAATCGACCACAGTATACACACCGCGCTGGTATATACACTCGCAGGTCATGCCCTCCATAGCCTCTCGCGAACGCCCAATGCTTTTATTCTGGTAGTTATTGGCCGAAAGCTCAATGAAAGTGGCCAATGCGGCGTCGCGTGCAACAGCAAGCTCTCCAATGAGCTGTACGGCTCGCCCGGGCTTCTTCTTAGGTACTACAGCGGGAGTACGTGTCCGTGAAGGTGGTGTGGGGGATTTGGAAGCCGTACGAGCAGAGTGCGCGGAGGCAATATCTGAATCATCGGCTGGCAGCGGTGGACTGGCGTCTTCCGCCAACGACTCTTCGGCCGGAAACTCCTCCTTCATGTCCACGTCAGACTTGGTGTCTGGGCTGGTGGACGGAGGCCGGGCGGGCAAGGTTTCGGCCTCATCCTCGAGTTTCGGTGGCATGAGTGGTGATGGGAGGAGGTCAGAGTTGTGTTCGGTTGGCGCTGACGACATAAGAGAAAGATGGCTCCCTGCAGTATAGTCACGCCCACCGCTGCCCTTGAACGTCGCTCGTACCCGACGTGTAGGAGGTGTCCGTCTGCCCAAAGGGGTCTCACGCGACGACAGAGGCTGAGCGCGATATTCAAACTCGCAGAGTTCAGTCTCGAAGATTCAGATTCAGCACCAAGGAGCGCTGGCAGATGAATTGAAGTACGCCGCGTCTTCTGGGCCGTCGATGTGGAAGAAGAGTCAGATCAGAGATAAATACTCCTCCTCTTTCCGACTACTACATGGCCTCGAGCATCACCGGCAAACGGAAGCGGGAAGCTTCTCCAGAAATTGGTTTGGTGCTTTCCTCGTGTTCTGTTGGGCCAGACGAAGTTGGGCCAGTTCTCGGTACGTCCTAAAACTCCGTACTTGTGTGCAATTCAAAAACTCGACCAGTAAACTTTCCCTCGTTGGAAGCTCCGTCGTCTGCCCCATTCCGCTGCTATCGAAAAAAAGCCAGGACATCCAATGAGGAGGGCAGACTCATTGTAGCTGGCGAGACCGACACGGTCGAGTTCGAGTCCAACGAGGAGGAGAGCTCGCGTGTCGCCAGTGCTGGCTGCCAATACGTTCTCGCTGTGCACAACAAGCGTACTTCTGCATTGACTGTCCTACCTGCTCCTCTATCCCCGCACATTCTCAGCCGTACCGTCAAGGCACTCAAATCCATCGAACCCAGTGCCGCGCCGTCGGCCACCGAATATTTCCAGGCCAAAACCGCGTTGGGGGAGACTTTTGGTACCAAAAAGGCCAAGGCTGCCATCCGTGCCCGGGAGCGGAATCGTGTCGATATTAGTGCCATGGAGGGAACGATGGACTTTGTCATGGCTGGCATAGACAAAGCTGCCCAAGGCTTAATGACGGCTGGTGCGTGCCTAATCGCTGTCGCTAAATTCACGTTCAAACTTTTACCAGATGAGGCCAAGGAACTTTCAGATTCCAGTCGACAGATTCCGGTATTCGACGCGACAGCGACAGAACCCGCCGATGTATATCCTCTACACGGTATCATCCCTGAACCTGAGTGGAAGACTCTTCCCGTCAACCCGCTTCAGGAAGCGAGCAGCGCGAAGGAGCGCAAGGCCACCCTTCCCCACCAAAAGTCTCGATGGCTCAACTCCCGTGTTGAGCTTGCTATGGGGCAGGATGATAAGGAGAGGAGAAGGAACATGTAGGTGAACATGCCACCAATCCCGGCCACGGCTGATGCTTCACAGTAAAATCTTGTTCTATATTGCTTGCATGATGGCATTCCGTAGCGTCACCGAGCGCAAGTTCAAGAAGGAAAAGCTTGTTGAACGATTATCGGGAGTCCCCGGCAGTGTCGTCGACAGCCTCCTCGATCGGTTCACAGAGTGCACTCGCGGGTCGACAGAGTGCGTCCCTTCTCCATGTCGTTTGACACTATGTTGACCACGTCGTAGACCGCAGAGCACACCAGAACTACAACTTCTCCTGCTGACGCATATTCTCGCACTCTGTCTACACGTCGACAACTACGCCACAGACCATGCCCTCCTCGCCCAGGATTTGAATTTAGGCAGCTGACAAGATAACTTTGACCTTCAAGGCGCTTGGCTGCAAAATCCGAAAGCTCACAGAGAGAGAACGCACAAAGTTAGGACTTGCGGGCGAAGAAAAACGAGCCGTCTTGACTGCACCAGTCGAGTTTCCCAAGCCCAAACTCAAAAAGACGAGGTAGATAGTTGACCTGTACTCGGTCATGTGATTTCAGCGACTGTCCGAGCCATCCGCAGTTCCCAGAATATGAATTACCAGTTCATTGAAGTGGGTCAGGGCAACGCCTGCCAAACTAAGTGTGCGCTGACTAAGCGTGATCTGGCCTGAATTCTGGCTAGATAGCTGTGCTGTGGGCAGATAGCTCGCTATCCAGTGTTCGCCCAAAGGGCAAAGCCCTCTGGGCGCAAAGCCCTTTGAGGGCTTTGGGCAGAGGGCTCTGAAAGTTTTGGTCGAGTTCAAAGGCCTTCAAAGGCCTCTGAGATCACGTGGTATCTTGATCAATCAATCGCTGATGGGCCAACGCATCAACACCACTTGACCGCAGCCCGCACAGCGAACAATGGGCCGCTCGTTCTATGCCGCACGCCATTGTCCGCTGACGTTCCACACCATGTTCTATTGTTTGTCGACCTCACCCCGCGTACCTAACCACCATAAGACCCCACTTTTCGACCCCATACTGCCACTTCCTCGCTTCCCACTCTTTCGCTCGCATGGGGGACAATCCCTACTGGACCTACTTCTACAAGGGCTTAAATATGACAGCATTTATCATTGAAAATTACAGTGTCAATGGTGCAGATGCAAGGCATTAGTTCAATGTAGTGATACACAAGTTTATGCATCTTTTCAGGTTTAGTTCCCAGGTTTTGCTGGATAGGGAAGTCATGATATGACTCTGACACAGGTTATGGATGCCTATCATGTGGTAGCACCACCCAAGGCAAGCATGGGACACAGGTCTTAAAAGTGCAAGCATCAGCAAAACTGAATCCATCTGGCACATCTGGCGAGCTCTGGCACCATCTGATCCGTCTGGTTGACATGGCGCCAGAGCTGCCGAAAATGTTTTTGACAGTCTTGACAGATATTCGTCTGTTTCAAGCTGTGTGATCGTTCTGTGCTGTGAGAGTCATCGTATAGGTCCTCTTGCTCGCTACCTGGAGGTGCCTCGAAGTCACGGAACTCTTCAAAACGACAAGTCCGAACGCATGTGGTCTGGAAGATCGGTGTCCGATCAACAATTGCGCCATTGTTGATCAACCGGCCGCAGCACCACTTGTCTCCTTCCCTCATCTTCCTTCCCTCTCTCCCCCTCGCGCGACGATACCGCCCTTCAGCTTCGCCTCAATCCCTCTGTATCGACGCCTTCGAAGGTTCAAGACAACTTGAAGACCCTTGGATCAATCCTGCCGCACTTGTCGATGACTTGGCTCTGATGCTCAAAGCTAGAAACCCCGCCTCACGCCTCCATCCTCAAGTCCTCCTCTCTGCTTTTCAAGATACATACACAGAAGAACTCCTTCCTGGTCTCCGGCTTTCTAAGCAGCTGCTCAAGCCACGGGCGATAACATGGGATCAATTCAGAAGACTGTCATCAAAGGATGGGAAGGGTCTACTACTCCGTGTCAGAGGAGAAGCGAGGCGGGCGAAGGGTGAGTCCATGAGTTTATTACCGTTCCGAATTCTCACACCTTGCTCACGTAGCGAGTGGTTCCCTGTCACGATCGTACGCCGCCTTCCTCCTCCCTTCCCATACCCACATTACCTCGCGTAATGTTTTCTGCGGGGGCGGCCTTGGTCGGCAACGCGAGAGTGCCGCCGTTGGCGCCGTTCCCCTGTAATCCGTGTACAATACGAAATTTTAATAGCTTTTGATAATCCGCCATTAGCGTATTTGCGGCGCCAGAATCGATTCTGGCGCCATGGGTGTCATTATGCTGCCATATGCAGTTCTGGCGCGCTGGCGCATCTGATTGATCTGCTGCCAGATCGGCCAGATGGATTATGTTTTCCTGATGAGTTGAGACACAACTCGAGGACGCAACACGCAACTCCCAGACACAGGTCATGTGATTCAATTTTGGATCAGATGTTGATCCAAGTGATCATATGGTCACACGTTCCCACAATCTTACATAATCCATGATCAGGTGATATTCAAATGTGTTGAAAACTCCCATCATGAATCCACTTGTTACTGTTATCTATCTATTACTGCATCTATTTGAGGAGCAAAATAGGTAGATCTAAACTATTTGAAATTTCATTTGATCAGTGTACTGTTACACTAATGAAAGAGACTACTTTGTAACGATGTAATCTCAATTGCCCATGTGGTAGAATCTCAAAACATGCCAAAGGCCAGCAGCAAAAACATGGCCAAATGAGGAAATTTCCAGTTTTGGCATTCCAAATTATCTCCATCACATAATTCCTGGATAGAACCTAACTTGGAAGTCACATGACCTGCATCTTGGAGTTGCGTCTCAACTTGCCACTTGCGTCTCTGACTTGCGTCTCAACTTGAGATCATGTGACCTGTGTCTTGGTCTTGCGTCCAGCCAAAATAGCCTGACATGTGACCTGCACCTGCGCTCACTGTATCGTCTCAGCCTACCACTTGAGCCAGATATTTTTCAATGAAAAATGACTTTATACTTAAAACAGAATGCAGCCCAGTACCGCACTCATTGTAAAGCTTGCATCAAGGTCTGGCTTGATGCTCACGGAGGGTCTGCCCTCGATATCACGAATGGTTCCAACGCAGCGGAGGATGCGATTCCGGACAATGGTGCCATAGAAATTGAGTCGGACAACGAGTATTGCGAATAATTCATTTGATTTTTGTTTTCAAAAATACTAAATCAATAAATAAATTGTAGGGCTTTGGGATGGGCTTTGGTCAAAGCCCTTTGAAAGGACAAAGGGCTTTGAGCCTCCAGGACCCCGATCCAAAGCCCTCTGGGCGAACACTGTCGCTATCAATTACCTCAGCAATATTTCCTTTCTAGTCAGCATTGATGCCTTCCCATCCTTTTTTTTTTTTGGAGTGTTTGCCCACGTCTTTGTTATGACACCGGGGGCAAAGTCCGACGCATGTGGTTTTGACATGCCTCGTTCGCATGTGTCGAGTGGTGGCGCAGGGAGGGAGTCAGAGATGAGAGAGTGGTGGCAGGGACTCAAGGGATCGACACGAGGCTCACCTTGGACAACAGGGAGTCAGTGAGCTCCAGGGCCGGGCAGGATGCATCAATTCGAGAGGCTGCTGTCCTCAGACATTGAAGACAGGCTCTTGTGTGCAGTGGAGGGAGGTGGCCGATGAAGACGCTGGAGACGGAACTGTTCGACAATGATTCAGTTAGCCCTGGGAGACACATTTGATGGGCACTAGTCAATGGAATTTGCTGAAAATTGGGTCATCCAACAGGTGAATCGGGCACAGTGGCATGAGGGAATCAGTTGCGCATAGACGCAGTGGTCGTATGCGTGAGAGGGAATGTTGACGCACAGGAGTGCGGTGTTATTTGCTGTGTGTCGTAGTTTGATACAGGGGCTTCCCGGCTTGTCCAGAACCACCATCGACTACGACACCATTCCTACTTCAACAGGAAGTCGACTAGACACGGCGATATGGCCCTGACACAGGTTATAGATGCCTATCATGTGGTAGTACCACCCAAGGCAAGCATGGGACACAGGTCCTAAAAGTGCAAGTTGAGACGCAACTCCCAGAGGCAGGACGCAACTGCCAGATGCAGGTCATGTGATTCAATTTTGGATCAGATGTTGATCCAAGATTCTGATACAAGTAATGATATGGTCACACATAATCCATGATCGGGTAATATTCAAATGTGTCAAAAACTCTGAATCCCATCATAAATCCACTTGTTATTGTTATCTATCTATTACTGTATCTTTTTGAGGAGAAAAATGGCCCATGGGTAAATATAAAGTGTTTGGAATTTCATTTGATCAATGTGCTGTTACACTAACGAAAGATACTACTTTCTAATCTCAGTTGCCCATGTGGTAGAATCTCAAAACATACCAAAAAGCCAGCAGCAAAAACATGGCCAGATGAGGAAATTTCCAGTTTTGGTATTTTAAATTATCTCCATCACATAATTTCCTCATAGAACCTAACTTGAAAGTCACATGACCTGCATCTCTGAGTTGCGTCTCAACTTGCCACTTGTGTCTCTGTCTCAACTTGAGATCATGTGATCTGTGTCTTGGACTTGCATCAAGCCAAAATAGCCTGACATGTGACCTGCACTTGTGCTCACTGTATCGTCTCCGCCTACCACTTGAGCCAGATATTTTTCAATGAAAAATGACTTTATAAGGAAGGGGATGTCAACGCCAACACATGGCCGTCTTTCTTGTAACAATTATGCAGCAGGCACATTGTTCAGGGATTCAGCACTGAGTCCGACGAGGTTGGTGTTGAATGGTGGGAATGGGTTGGTAGTAGGTGTCCGGTTCCCTTTCCCTCTCGCGATTGTCAAGGACGTTTACATACACAATATTTATGTATCAGGATCCGTGTGGGACAGATCGACTCAATATAGTTACATTAGCGGTACCAATACCGGATAAACGGACCTTGGATACTCATAGTAGCTTACTAGTCGGCTCCCGCTCTTTGTATAAGTAGTTTCCCTCTCTGAGGTTATTCCTCAGAGAGAAAGAACCCGAATACACTGGTTTCTCATATACTCTTCTTAGTCGCCCTTTAGTCGACCTCGTCGAGCGGACCATCCTCCGGCCCTCTTATTCCAACAGTTGGGTGGCTGGGGCGAGTGTGCTGGTCATCAAGACGGGAAGCAGGTGGGACGCAATGTCATTGTGCTTGCAGTGGCTTTGTCGCATGTCAAAAAAATTACCGTTTCAAGTGAGGTATCCCTTCCGGCTACCACCGGCAACCGGTGCATAGCACTCAAAAAGGCGATCTCTCACAAATATCTCGATGCTTCATGTGCACCAGAAGAAGAGACACAGACTGCGCACCGCAGGTGCGAAAAAAAAAAAAGGGAAAATTGCCAATTACATTAGGGCGCTTCACGCGGTTGTTTTTGGCTCGTTTTTGTGATTCCCGCCGACTACCGGTTTGACTCAGAGATTCCAAGTGTTGTTGGCATGATGGCCGCCTGCGAGCGTGCCACCTCAAATCTCCCGTTGATATACTGTTGATGATGTATTGTTGATGTGCGCTCTAGTTGTTGGATTCCAAATTAGCGCAACAAAATGGACTTGATTTTGCATTTGAGGGATTTCACGTGCCGGCCATTTTAGCTCATTTTTGAGCTTATTTTGTGAAAATCAGAATAAAAAACGAGAATGAAAATGAGCCAAAAATGAGCCAAAAACGAGCGCGTGAAACACCCTATTGTACAAAGGGTACATCAAATTGAGGATGAGCCGTGTACTTGGGGACACCCAGGGAGCTAGCTCATGGTTCTCTCCTCTCCTTCTTTTTCTTTCCTTTTTTGGTAATTAATAAATTCTGCACATGGTGCCCACAGCATAGCTATCTAGCCTGAATTCTTTGTCTCACCTTGTACTAGTTCAAAGCTTCATGTTCTTACTGTGCTTCTTCTATGGTGCTAATATCAATATGGGTCTATATGTATTGCCTGGAATGCATTTTGAGAGCCTGGGACATCTTGAACCTGCCTTTTGTAAGAAATCACTACATCACTGTACTCTGCTACCAAAAGTTATGCTCTCTATGGACCAGACTGCTGGTCCTGTTGGAGATTGTGTTTTGGAGTGTCCGATCACATGATGATATGCATCTTCTTCTTATTGTGTTCACCTTCATCTTCTTTCTTATTGTTCTGATCACTATCTCTCTTATTGTTCTGGTAGTGATCTTTCTTATTGTCTTGGTACAGGTCTGGGTCTATTGTCTTTGTAGGTATGTATATAGCTAACTCTCTGCAATGGATCTAGGCTTTTCACCTCCCATCTGAGACCGCTATATCAGCTCCTATCTGAGACCCCTGCCTTATCAGCACCCTATCTGAGACCACCATCCCCCTTATTCCAACAGGTCCATAATGGGTCTCTCCCATGCATATCCCAGCAGCAGACATTCATTTCGGTGCAGCTGTTGGGCCTGAAACGACGGGCATGTTTACATGTGTTGATCCTGTAACTTACCCAACAAAAATATCGGCACCACAACAATTTTTTGGCCAAAAGTCGGCCCCAAAGAGGTGTAGGCAACCAAACCATTTGTAGTTATCTTATCACTTTTTTGAATTTCAGCCCGGAAACACTTATTACGTCAAGATTACGCGTAGTAGGAGACAGTAGGTCAATGGGAATGTCCAGGGGGCCATCAGGTGGTGAGGGGGAAGCATGGTGAATGCTCAAAATCTCCGGCGTCCCAAGCTATATCTCTTTGATGGCAAAGACGCTAAGGCGCAGTGGGCGTCATCGGATATTGTCGCTATCTGCTAGGCAAAGCTACTGTCTGGGGGTGCTTCTGCACCAGGGTCATCAACACAACTCTCAACCACGGCCTCTTCTCAGACGACAGAGCTCTCTTCCCGGATGATCTCCAACATGCAGGGAAATCAAACCGTCGCTGTATGCCATTATGATCCCCGAGATGCCAATTTTGTTGTATGTCTATTTCCGACTTTTTGACCCAACCATTATTTACTGCTATCAACCGGTGGATCTGGATGCTATTCACGCTATGCATGATTCCAAGTCAGATGTATATGAGTACACTGACGCAGAGACCACAAGCCACCTATTAGACCTCTGGCAAATCCCCTCATTCGATTTCAATGCCCCATTCCAGCTCCTTGGGTATCTCGGGGATGCCAGGAAGCAGGAGTGGTCCCTTTTGGGCAGTGACAAATTCACCGCGTTGATGGATAAATACTATGAAGGTGCGCTGTCCTTCTTTGAGATTTCTGAAGCTCTTCTCATGGAAACCCGAACGCTAGAAGTGGCGGCGGATAGTTAGAGACAATTTTATTACGGTCCGCAAATCAAAAGGATGTCTTTCCGTCTTTCCGTCTCGCTTGAGCAACAGCGCCACCTTCAAGAATAAATTCCTCCTCCAGCTTGTGTCTGAATCCTTGACCCAAATGCCTCCTGTCCTTAACTTACCCAGAGACCCTCAGAGCCCGCTGCTGCACTCTTTGATTTTATTCTTGCCAAGGCTCAGCGTGACTCTCCCGATATAACCATATTTTCGAAAGCCTTTGGCAGGCTCCTAGCCTAGATGTTCACGCTAAAGAAGCAAGAAACAGATTCGATTGATCAAGAATGTACGTAAAACGACTAATGCTACCGAGCTCCCTAGCCCCTCACAATGAGATCCTGGCTGGGGTCTGCACAACGCCCACCGTGCAAATGGTCCCTGTGCGCAGGAAAAATGCGAACCAGGTCGCAGGTGGGGCACCAGATGACTGCGGTAGACACCACTGTCCAACATCGAAGGGAACGCCGAGCCTGGAATTCCACTCCAACAGTGCAGCACCCACCGGCGTGCGCAAGGACTCAACAATGTCAAACCATTGGTTTTTGTAGAAAGCACCGAGCGGGAAGTCGACCATTGTGGCAGTGGGCTCCTCGACTTATAATGTGAATAAGCAAATAATGAGAGAGATAAACGTACCCTGTTTGAGATCCGGATGGTTGGTGCAGACACCCTCTTGGATATGCTCCTTGAACCCCTGGATTGAGAAGTGTGTTCTGCAGCAGGGGCAGCCAAGCTGAATGCAAAGCTCTTAACTATGGGCTTCCGGTGCACCCAGTCCGATCGCTCTTGCTATGTCTACTATGATGGCAAAGTGCGGATCATCCTTCCTATCTATGTTGATGATGGCACCATTGCTGCCAAAGACAACAAAGACATAGACAGGGTCATTGCTCAACTTGGCCAATCATTCAAGGTCAAGGATCTTGGTCCCACACAGTTGTTGCTGGGCATCAAGATTGAGCGTGACTTTGAGGCTGGCACCGTCTCTCTTTCACAGCGCCAATATGCTGTGAACATGCTTGAGCAGTTCAACATGTTGGATTGCAAGCCAGTGAGCACTCCAATGCTTCCTGGACTTGTCCTGACCAAGGAAATGGGAGCCAAGACTGAAGAGGAATCCAAGCAGTACAAATCTGTCTACCTCTCTGCAGTTGGATCTCTTCTCTATCTGGCTACCCAAACACGCATTGACATCTCCACTGCTGTCGGCATCCTTTCCCGCTTCAATAGCAATCCTGGTGAAGCGCACTGGAAAGCTGTGAAGCATCTCTTCCGCTACATCAAAGGTACTCTGGACTACAAACTCACCTACACCAAATCACCATCTGGCACTTCCTTTATTACCTACACTGATGCTGATCATGGTGGCTGCAAAGACACTGGGAAAAGCACAGGTGGATATGTTGTCATGATGAATGGTGCACCAGTGTGCTGGAAAAGCAAGCTGCAGTCTACAGTCTCCCTCTCCACCACTGAAGCAGAGTACATTGCAGGAGTGGATGCAGGCAAGGAGACAAAATGGGTGCGCAATTTGCTATGGGAGTTGGGGTACAAGGTGTTTGGCAGTTCTGTGATCTACATGGACAACCAGTCTGCCATTCAAGTCTCCAAAAATCCTGAGCACCATGGTCGGATGAAACATCTTGACCTTGCTCACTACTGGCTTCGAGATGAAGTTGCCAGAGGCACTCTTCGTATTGAATATGTGCCAACCCAGGAGCAGTTAGCTGACTTGATCACCAAACCCCTCCCTCGTCCTGCTCTGGAACGTCTACTAGGACTTATGGGAATCCGGGGGAGCTAGGCGAGACTGCCCAGGTCCCGGGGGAGTGTTGGAAGTTGTTGATGAACTGATGATATTGATTGATGGACTGATGGCATTCTCGTGTTCTGGTCATGTGACCGTGTTTCTGATATTCATCTGACATGGGAATTCTCCCATGATATGCTTCTTTCCTATTGTATTTACCAATTAGGACTTCCTTTTGTTCTGACAAGTATATAGTCAGCTGTCATGTAGCCTAGGTCCCCAGTTTCTCACTGTTGACCTCAGGCATGTAGTTTCATAGTCACCAATACAGAGTTTCTCACTGTTGACCTCAGTTCATCTGTGCTGCCTGCTTCAACACATAGTTGCTTTGAAGCCTGTGTGATCATCTATGAAGATAATACGATGCTTCCAGCCCTCACGGGTGAAAACCTTGTATTGCTTCAGATCAGAGTGTATGAGATCAAGAGGCGCCTTGGAACGATGTCCAGTAGAGGGAAATGGAGCCGCGTTGAGCTTTCCTGCAATGCAGGGCTCACAGATTGGATCTGGTTTCTGGTTTGAAGTCAACTTCGCACCAGTCACCAGCTCCTTGCTCAAGATCTTCTGGGTGTCAGCATGATGCCCAAGCTGCCGATACAGCAGTTCCAGATCAAGAGGCAAGGTGCCAACTGCAGACATAGCTGCATAAGTCGGCTGTTCAATCTCTCGGACATATGCCTCGTTCCTCTCATCAATGTCTGCCTCAAATAACAGCTCTGCTTCCCTCTTGAAGGAGATCAGAGATCCCTCCATGAGAATAGAATAGCCATGAACTTTGGACAGGTAGGTCTCAGAGATGAGATTATGGGACAACATTGGAACATAGAGGACATTTGTGAGGATTATAGAACAGCTATGGTTTCCATGTACAAGTGGCTCAAGCCGGATCTCTCCAATCAGCTCGGAGTATACAGCAACTCCATTGGCCACAAGAATGGCAACTCTGTGCGGACGTGCATTGAGCAAGCGTTCACGCATGTGGGTCATGTGTGAAGTAGCTCCAGAGTCTGGTTTCCATTGTGTGGACTGTAAAGCTGAATTGTAGAGAATGCTTGCACTAGATGCCAGATGAAACAGCTCTTCACTAGGGGTTTCTTCCCTGCCCTGAAGCAGCTCCAAAAGCTGAGAGCAGTTGAACAGGGTGTGACTGGGATTACCACAACCAATGCACGAGGCAGGAAGGGCAGGAGGGTTAACAGCAACGCGATACGGCATCGAAATGATAATGATGATGTGGTGGCAGATCAAATGATCGCAGGGATTCAGAACGAAGCAGGGATGCCTATGTCTGATAGATGGATGCTAGAACCAGTGCAGAGCAGCTGGTGCCCTCAGGAACGCGTGTGTGAAAGGATGTGACTAAAACTAGCTCTACTGAGCAACCAGTTGTCGAGCACTCGGGCCCTAACCCCAGAAGCAACGGATTGACTACCGTTTGTTTCCTGGTGGACTAAAGACTACCTCCCAAAGAGGGTTTGTCCCAACAGTTAGCAGAGCGCGGAAAAATGCGGAAAAATGCGATGGGATGGTTATCTCAGAGCAATGACTTAGTTCAGGCCGGGGCCCATAACCTGTTGAAGCAGGCAGCACAGATGAACTGAGGTCAACAGTGAGAAACTCTGTATTGGTGACTATGAAACTATATGCCTGAGTGTTGAATGGTGGGAACGGGTTGGCAGTTAGGTACCCGGTTCCCTTCCCCTCTCACGATTGTCATGGACGTTTACATACACGATATTTATGTATCAGGATCCGTGTGGGACAGATCGGCTCGATATAGTTACATTAGCGGTACCAATACTGGGTAAACGGACCTTGGATACTCATAGTAGCTTACTAGTCGGCTCCCGCTCTTTGTGTAAGTAGTTTCTGTTGAAACAGGAAGCACAGTGGACTGAGTCAACAGTGAGAAACTCTTTTATTCAATATGAGAAGAAATACATACCTGAGTCAACAGTGAGAAACTGGGGACTCAGGTCTACTCTAGCTGGTATATATGTGTACCAAGACAAAGGGAATGCCTAAATAAGAAACTACAAGGGGAATGCCATAAAGGGAACAAGGGCATGATGCCATCAAACACAATCACATGATTAGAACGTGACACAAACATGCCATCAGTCCATCAATGATTGATGATACAATCACTGATCTCCAACACTCCCCCGGGACGTGGCAAGTGTGCTTAGCTCCCCCGGAATCCCATAAGGGTCAGGAGGCGCTGTAGGGCAGGTCGAGGAAGGGGTTTGGTGAGAAGGTCAGCCAGCTGGTCCTGGGTGGGCACATAATCAATCTTGATAGTCCCTCGAGCCACCTCGTCACGAAGCCAATAATGAGCCATGTCAAGATGCTTCATTCGACCATGGTGCTCAGGGTTGTTGGCCACTTTGATAGCAGACTGGTTGTCCAAATAGAGAACAGAGCTTCCAAACACCTTGTATCCCAACTCCCAAAGAAGGTTGCGCACCCATTTGGTCTCCTTGCCTGCGTCCACTCCAGCAATGTACTCTGCTTCAGTAGTGGAGAGCGAAACTGTAGACTGTAGTTTGCTCTTCCAGCTAACTGGAGCACCATTCATCATCACAACATAACCACCTGTGCTTTTCCCAGAGTCCTTATCGCCTCCATGGTCAGCATCAGAGTAGGTTACAAAGGAAGTGGGTGAGGATGAACGGCGATAGGTAAGCTTGTAGTCCAGAGTACCCTTGATGTAGCGGAACAAATGCTTCACAGCTTTCCAGTGAGATTCACCAGGATTGCCAAGGAAGCGGCAAAGGATCCCAACAGCACCAGCAATGTCAATGCGTGTCTGGGTGGCCAAGTACATCAGAGAGCCAACAGCAGACTGGTAAATGCCCTTGTACTGCTTGGACTCCTCTTCTGTTCTGGCTCCCATCTCCTTGGTCAGTGCAAGTCCAGGAAGCATAGGAGTAGTCACTGGCTTGCAATCTGACATCTTGAACTGCTCAAGCATATCCACAGCATATTGGCGCTGAGACATGGAGACTGTACCAGCATCCCAGTCACGCTCAATCTTGATACCCAACAAGAACTCTGTGGGACCAAGATCCTTGACCTTGAATGATTGGCCAAGTTCAGCAATGACTTTGTCAATGTCGGCTGGGTTCTTGGCAGCAGCACAACCGTCATCGACATAAATGGGAATGATCACTCTGGTCTTGCCATTGTCATAGACATAGCAAGAGCGATCTGACTGGATACATTTGAAGCCCATTGAAAGGAGCTTTGCATGCAGCTTCTTGTTCCACTGCCGGCCAGCCTGCTTCAACCCATAGATGGCTTTACCAAGGTGAAGCACCTGGCCTGGTTTTCCTTGTGGAAAACCTTCAGGTTGAGTCATATAGACATCTTCCTCAAGATCTCCATTCAGGAAGGCAGATGAGAAATCAAAGGAACGAAGATGAAGATCATGCTGAGCAGCAAGAGCAAGGACAATGCGAAGGGTGGATGCCTTCATGGTGGGGGAGAAGACCTCAACAAAGTCAATGCCATGGCGTTGGCCACGGCCATCAGCAACAAGCCGAGCTTTATAGCGCTCAATGGTGCCATCAGACTTGTGCTTGATGAGAAAGACCCATTGAGAGCGAATTGGCTTTACGCCAGGTGGACAATCCACAACATCCCAAGTGCAGTTCTCCAGCAGTGAGTTAATCTCCTCAACTGCTGCCTCCTTCCACAGATGCGCATCCTCACGTTGCAAAGCTTCGTGATAGGAGCGCGGGTTGCCAGAGTGGATAGCAGACCTTGCATACTCCACAGAGATGGAATTGGTCTCCTGTAGCACCATGTCTGCTGGATCTCCTTCATGAGCAACAATGAGTGCGCTTCCAGCTTGGATTAGCAACTCATCATCGCTCTCAGGCTCTTCAGGTGCAGGGGGCTCATCATCGGAGTCTGAGACAACCGCTGGAGTAGGTTGACGAGCTTCCCAGCGGCGCTCGACCTCAGGGCGACGGTCCCTTTCTTGTCCACGCTGTTTGCGACGAGCAGCAACACCAATGGGAGAAGGAGCATCAGGCAGAGGAGCAGGAGGTGGTGTAGGAGTACGATGACCAATAGGATCAGGAGAAGGCGATTTGGGAGTAGCAGGTGGGGAAGGAGGATCTGCTGGCTCAGGAGCAGGTAGATGAGCTTCAGCAGCTGGAGGTGTAGGTGGATTGGCCAAAACAGCTGGAGGGGGTGCAAGATGCACATTATCATCATCCTCATCTCCCCCGGCATTGCGCACTCCTACAGATGGAGCCGCTGGCACAGAGGGAAGAGAATGGATGAGCGAGGATGGAGGTGTCTTTGGGCACTTTTTCATAGCCTCAGGACTTGCTCCAGGAAAGTAACGCTCGTCAAAGACAGCGTGTTCCGCAATGACTATTTTGCGGGTGATGGGATTGTAGAACTTCCAACCCTTGTATTCGGATGGATAGCCCACAAAGATGCATTTCTGGAAGTGAATCCCAGAGGCATCACGCTTGTCCTTCTGCACAGGCACATAGGCCAGGCAGCCCCATACTCGAAGATGCGCCACATCTGGCTTCTCCTTGTACCAGAGTTGGTAAGGAGTGGTGTCCGGAATGCGTGCAGTAGGATGCATGTTCCCCACATGAATGTAGGCTTCAACAGCGAGTGCCCTGAAGGAAGGCGGAAGATTTGCTTCATGCAACATAGCAATTGCATGTTCATCAACAGTGCGGTTAGCACGTTCAGCCGTCCCGTTCTGCTGTGGTCTATTCCTTGTTGAATGACGACGCACAATGCCTTCAGAAGCGAGGTAGTCCTCAAACTCTGTGGACATGTACTCTCCACCTTCATCATCCTGAAACGCCTTGATTTTGCGTTCAAAATGATTCTCAGCATGAGCTTTGAACTTCTTGAACGCCATGAGTGCACCACTCTTTCTTTTCATGTGCAGCACCACTTTGTAGCCAGTATTATCGTCAACAAAGACAATACGGTGTTTCCAGCCTTCACGAGTGAAGACTTTGTACTGCTTCAAATCAGAGTGGATGAGATCAAGGGGCGCTTCAGCTCGATGTCCAGTGGAAGGGAAAGGAGCAGCATTCAGCTTGCCAGCAAGGCATGGCTCACAGATTGGATCTGGCTTCTGGTCCGAAGTGAGAGTGGCACCAGTAACCAGACCCTTGCGCAAGATCAACTTTGTATCAGAGTGATGGCCAAGCCGACGGTGCAGCAAGTCCAGATCAAGGGGCAAGGTTCCAACTGCGGACATAGCTGTGAACTTTGGGACTTCTATCTCCCTGACATATGCCTGGTTCCTCTCATCAATGTCTGCCTCGAAGAGTAGTTGGTTACGCCAGATGAAGGATATAAGGTTTCCTTGCATCGTGATGAGATAGTTGTGAACTCGGGCAAGATATGTGGTAGAGATGAGGTTGTGAGACAACATTGGAACATATAGGACCTTGGTCAGGATGACAGATGGGCTGGGGCGTCCATTGATGACTGGATGCAGCTCTATCTCTCCAATCAGCTCAGAATACACAACAACTCCATTGGCAACTTCAATTGCAACTCGATGAGAGTAAGCATTGAGCAATAGCTCGCGCCTGGGTGTCATGTGTGAGGTGGCTCCAGAATCAGGATTCCACAACTGGGCAGGAGGGAGTTGAGCTGAATTGGAAAGAAGACTAGCATTGGACGCCCGATGAAACAGCTGTTCATGTGGGGTTTCATCTTTGAAACAGTTCAGAAACCAGGCTAAGTTGCCTGCTGAACAGTCCAAGACGGCATGGGCTCCACCACAGAGCATGCAAGAGAGTGCCTGGGTGGAAATGGGGATAGGAGGAACGTGCAAAGGCATCAAGAAATGATAATGAAGTTCCAAGGCAAATGTGTGCAGATGGCTAGAACCAGATAAACTGGGCCCTCAGGAGTGTGTGTGAAGAATAGATGTAGGTAAAGCAAGAGACGATTGAGATGGTCAAAAGACTAGTTCTACTGAGCAACCAGTTGTCGAGCACTAATGGCCCCAACCCCGAGATCAACGGATTGACTACCGTTTGTTTCTTGGTGGACTAAAGACTACCTCCCAAAGAGGGTTTGTCCCAACAGTTGAAGCTCCTATATACAAAAACTTATGCACACAACACTATAAGGGCAAGCACAGCACAGAAAATGCGATGGGATGTGAATCTCAAAAGATGTTAGACTTCAGTTAAGGCCGGGGCCCATAACCTGTTGTAACAGGAAGCACAGTGGACTGAGTCAACAGTGAGAAACTCTTTTATTCAATATGAGAAGAAATACATACCTGAGTCAACAGTGAGAAACTGGGGACTCAGGTCTACTCTAGCTGGTATATATGTGTACCAAGACAAAGGGAATGCCTAAATAAGAAACTACAAGGGGAATGCCATAAAGGGAACAAGGGCATGATGCCATCAAACACAATCACATGATTAGAACGTGACACAAACATGCCATCAGTCCATCAATGATTGATGATACAATCACTGATCTCCAACAGTTTCCCTCTCTGAAGTTATTCCTCAGAGAGAAAGAACCCGAATACACTGGTTTCTCATATACTCCTCTTAGTCGCCCTTTAGTCGACCTGTTGAAGCAGGCAGCACAGATGAACTGAGGTCAACAGTGAGAAACTCTGTATTGGTGACTATGAAACTACATGCCTGAGGTCAACAGTGAGAAACTGGGGACCTAGGCTACATGACAGCTGACTATATACTTGTCAGAACAAAAGGAAGTCCTAATTGGTAAATGCAATAAGAAAGAAGCATATCATGGGAATTCTCCCATGTCAGATGAGTATCAGAAACACGGTCACATGACCAGAACACGAGAATGCCATCAGTCCATCAATCAATATCATCAGTTGATCAACAACTTCCAACATGTTGAAGGTCCTTCTGGGAGTTCCCTTCACACTATCGGCAGAATAGCTCAGTTGGTTAAAGAGCATCTCGAATATACTGAGAAGGTCGCAGGTTCGAATCCTGCTTCAGCCATTTTCCAACACGACCTCGTCGAGCGGACCATCCTCCGGCCCTCTTATTTCAACACTGAGGTCAACAGTGAGAAACTGGGGACCTAGGCTACATGACAGCTGACTATATACTTGTCAGAACAAAAGGAAGTCCTAATTGGTAAATACAATAGGAAAGAAGCTATCATGGGAGAATTCCCATGTCAGATGAGTATCAGAAACACGGTCACATGACCAGAACATGAGAATGCCATCAGTCCATCAATCAATATCATCAGTTGATCAACAACTTCCAACAGATCATAGAAACTTATCAGAAAAATTGTGGACCATAGGGGGAAGCGTCGGCATGTGCTGGAGTATGTTACACCACCATCCTTCCACATATTTGAACAAGACCCGTGGTACCTGAGTCCCACATAATGCACTGAAGGTGCACATGTATTGTAACATTTCCTTGCAAGGATTGTATTTTATTGTATTATCACCAGGCCTGGTTTGAATCCCAGAGCCACAACGGCTGTCTGAGGGCCGTGTCAGTGGGAGTACAGGTGTTAGGTGTTGGATCCGAGAAGGACATAGTGAGAGATAAAATTGCCCGGGGAAGAGTTGTCAATGTCGAAAGGACCAGAGTTCCGGGGTGAATGTCGGAGGAATGGTGACACCACTAAGGTGTTGGAAGTTGTTGATCAACTGATGATATTGATTGATGGACTGATGGCATTCTCGTGTTCTGGTCATGTGACCGTGTTTCTGATATTTATCTGACATGGGAATTCTCCCATGATATGCTTCTTTCCTATTGTATTTACCAATTAGGACTTCCCTTTGTTCTTACAAGGTATATATAGGTAGCTGTCATGTAGCCTGGGTCCCCAGTTTCTCACTGTTGACCTCAGTTCATCTGTGCTGCCTGCCTCAACACTTGGTACATAAATGTAAACGTCCGTGACAATCGTGAGAGGGAAAGGAACCAGGTACCCAACTGCCGATCCGGTTCCACCATTCAACAAAATGATGGAAAGATTTAAAATGCTGAGTAGTATTGTGGTGATATGCATCTCCTTCTTATTGTGTTCACTTTCATCTTAAATTGTTGTATTCTTTGTCAGCAGATTTTCCGCCAGTGCTTGGCAATGATGTTATCAATCTCCACCTCAGACACGCCATTGTCACAGCTGAGCGCCTTCCTCGGTCTTAGGTCTAACTCCTGTGGTGATTGAGTGTATGCCTCCAGATGTGCTATACTAAGTTGTTATGCTACTAGACTCACATTTTTGAAAAATCTGAGCAAAAAGGTTTCTTTGGCACAAGTGCTCCACGACCCGCTTTGTCATTGAATACTGTATTATTCCTCAGGACCAGTTCTGGTGTGCACTGAAATAATTGAAACTTATCCAGATGTCACCGGTGGGTCAAAGCATTGTGACAATTGGACCACTTGGTCATTCTGAAATGTGTGCATCAAAGTACAACCAGGGATGGGGAATCCTCACATTAGGTGCCGTGACAGTTGGGCTTGCTTAGTACACACTAAATGTGATGGTTGGGTGATCAGTATGAACTGCTCTTTTGGTGGAGGGCATATTCCTACAGGATGTGTCAGAGTCATAATTGAAGCAGAAAAGTGCATACAGGCTGAGCCTTCACCTCCCAAACACCACCGTGCGGTAGGAAGTCACCAGGTCCCGTGATAGATACACTGATGAGTCGGTATTCCCATAGCTGGGAATGTTTAAAGGGCAGATCAAATTCCTTGCCGCATAATGACATTGGATAGATTGAGTATAGATAGGTGCATGTTCACCAGTCCCTGTAGTTTGGGGCCATCTTGTTGTGATTATGAGCCATGCATGCATAGAAATAGACCATAGCCGGCCCCTGAATTGAATTGTCAAATGCCATGTAACCGATAAATTGAGAATGGTTAGGGGTGCCCAGATACTGTTGAATGGTGGGAACGGGTTGGCAGTTAGGTACCCGGTTCCTTTTCCCTCTTGCGATTGTCATGGACGTTGTAAGGATAGCATCCTTACAGCCACATCACTGATCTGTCACCTGTCAGTCCCGGCATCATGGATCTGTCTATCTCACACAGTACAGCCTTCCGTTACCGTACACAGCCCACATACGTATATATGGACAGCATCTACTTCACTTTAGTTACGCACGCACCCCGACACCTCCCCCTTGTATTCCTACAGTTGCTCGTAGCCTGGTTTGTCTTGCCATAGGAATACACCGTGGTCCTGTCAACGTGTGCGTCACTGCACGTTTGGTTCGCCCGTTAGTGTCTGTCGTGAGAACGACAGCCTTTCAGACGTTTACATACACGATATGATATCTATGTACCAAGATCAGTGTGGGACAGATCGTCTTGATATAGTTACATTAGCAGTACCAATACTGGATAAACGGACCTTGGATACTCATAGTAGCTTACTAGTCGGCTCCCGCATGTTGTATAAGTAGTTTCCCTCTCTGGAGTTATTCTCCAGAGAGAAAGAACCCGAATACATTGGTTTCCCATATACTCCTCTTAGTCACCCTTTAGTCGACCTCGTCGAGCGGACCATTCTCCGGCCCTCTTATTCCAACAGGTCATTCTAACGGCTCTGCAAAAGTGAAGGAATGGGATCTCCAGCTTGAACTGCATGTACATTGGTCTGGGGACGAGCCAATTGCCCTGGCTGGTCCCTTGGTTTCTGGAGTCTTTTGCAAGAAAGGCACACGGCAGGCCATGCCTTGGAAAGGCAAGACAGGTTTGGGATTACAGCAAGCAGACTTAACGGGTTCAGGAGCGGGCTTGGTGCATTGCGAATAATTTGGTGCTAGCCGGTGTGGCATTGCCACCATTGCCAAATGACATGGCACAATGTTGGTTCCAATACCACAAAATGCCAACTCCATCTGATCATGTGATCCACTGGGCAGCCCTCTGTTCGACCCACATGGGTGATAAGTTTTCCCGTCCCACTGCTGTCTGGCTCAAATAGTTCCATCCACTGTTAGCGCGTACCAGCCAGCAGCCTGCCCTCAGAGAGGGAGGAAGGAGTGCGCAATGTTATCCTCCATTGATCATCTGATCATGGAGTTGGCATTTTGTTGGTTCCTACCACTAAGCGACGTCACCGGTTACATTGCTTAGTGGTAGGAACCAACACACAGTGGATACACCTCAACAAATCTCTTGGTGCATTTTGTGGGTTGCAGCTCCTTGGTTTTTATCTTGCCCAAAATGCCTCGCCCTCAGCTGTTTGCGCCACATTCATCTATGCCTGGCTCAATTATCATCTGTCGGACATCCGACTGTTGAAGGTCCTTCTGGGAGTTCCCTTCACACTATTGGCAGAATAGCTCAGTTGGTTAAAGAGCATCTTGAATATACTGAGAAGGTCGCAGGTTCAAATCCTGCTTCAGCCATTTTCCAACACCGACAAAGACAAGGAGCTTGTTGGCTTTGGGGCCATCTTTGTCAAGCAGCTGCAGTGCAAAATTGGCTGTTGGCAACAAAATTTTGCATTGAAGTGTGCCCCCAGTTTCGTCACCCAGGCCCTCTGGAATGACACACAAATTGTATCTGTTTTGGTACTGCATGTGTTTTGGTTGGGGTTGACACAATAACATCAGGAATGTGAGAGAGTCTGCGGAGCGCTGGGGTCAATGACAAACAGCACTCTAGTGCATCCACAATTGTCGTAAGACTGCATCCTGATTGGCTGATCAACGCCTCGACAAAGGACCAAGGACACTCATGTCCTCCTGGAAGCGAAGCTTGTGCAGTGCAGGCCCCAAAGAGCTCCCTCGTGGAACTTGAAGGCATGGAAGTGTGGAGATGGATGCATACATGGTTCAATACATTCAACGCCGCTAGAGCACAGCTTGCGGAAGGAATCATTAGACATCATCTGTTGTCAGCCAGGGTGAGTGCTGCAGGGGGTACAACAACGGATGCTGCAACCAATGTCACGACAGGTATGACTTGCCTGTGGGTGCAGCATGTCCAAGGGAATATAGAAACAATGTTCAGGATGATGTACTCAAAATGCAATGGGCACAGAGAAAAGGGACACAAATATGTACCAACACAGTGTTTGGTCAACAAACAAAAAGACACATGAGTTCATTTTAATTCTAAGATTAATGCATCTCCTGCAGCACCTCACTTCAACCTAACAGAAGCCAACTTTGAAGACAGGACCAACTTTGAAAACAGGATGTTGGTCTGTTTTGGAGTGTCCGATCACATGATGATATGCATCTCCTTCCTATTGTGTTCACCTTCATCTTCTTTCTTATTGTTCTGATCACTATCTCTCTTATTGTTCTGGTAGTGATCTTTCTTATTGTCTTGGTACAGATCTGGTTCTATTGTCTTTGTAGGTATATAGCTAGCTACCTTGCAATGGATCTGGGCTTTTCGCCTCCCATCTGAGACTGCTATATCAGCACCCATCTGAGACCCCTGCCTTATCAGCACCCTATCTGAGACCACCCTCCCTCTTATTCCAACAAGCAATGCAACGAAGACTTGTCAAATAGGCCCAGCCATTTCCTGATTTTCATCACCCCAGATTTTCAAGTTCCGGATATGTTTCAATGCAGCTGCACGAGTATAAATCGTCCCTGCGTGTGGACTGAAAAGGTAAGTTGTGTATCCAGTGCAAATTCTGTTCCAATCATGCACCCTTGTGGTGCTATAACCCGCTGCGCTTGGGCTCAGATTCTTTGCAGCTGGAAATGGAGGTCATTGGTTTCCAAGCACCATACCCATAACCTGATATTCAAAGTGACACCGTTCTGCAAGCCCAGCAGCCTCAAGCAACCTCTGTTGTGGTACATGAACGCTACGGGTGCGAATTTCAAAGATCAAACGGAAACAGGAAACCTCTGCAGTATCCAACCCTTACTGGTCATCGTCAAGGCATTCATCCACTCATATCTTCCTTGCCTGGCAAGAGGAGTGTCTCTATTCTCATTGCCTCAACGTGTTCTGGGCAGGCATGGTTGGGTTTCTCATGTATTTAACTGCACTGATTCCTAACCTGATGTATCCGACTATTCCGGAGTTCTGTATGCGCAGAAATGTATTTTGCATTGTCTCTGACATAAATGAGCAAGATTTTGTTTGAGGGCGCGGAACCTAATCGGCTATGTACGTCAACAGTCTCGGCATTTTCTCTTTGTCTTTCTCTCTCTCTCTGCGTATCCTTGTCTTTGCTGCCATGCATGGAGTCTCCCTCATATCTGTAGCAATGTATACATGCTAATGCCATTCCGGATACTCTGCTCTGCTGTTGGTTGTGCCATGCATAGCACGAGTCACTTGCAGTGGAGCAGAGTTGGCTGGACTGGCTGGAATCTCAGATACCTGCTGTTGGAAGTTGTTGATCAACTGATGATATTGATTGATGGACTGATGGCATTCTCGTGTTCTGGTCATGTGACCGTGTTTCTGATACTCATCTGACATGGGAGAATTCCCATGATATGCTTCTTTCTTATTGTATTTACCAATTAGGACTTCCTTTTGTTCTGACAAGTATATAGTCAGCTGTCATGTAGCCTAGGTCCCCAGTTTCTCACTGTTGACCTCAGGCATGTAGTTTCATAGTCACCAATACAGAGTTTCTCACTGTTGACCTCAGTTCATCTGTGCTGCCTGCTTCAACAGGTTATGGGCCCCGGCCTGAACTAAGTCATTGCTCTGAGATAACCATCCCATCGCATTTTTGCGCATTTTTTCCGCGCTCTGCTACCCTTATAACGTTGTGTGTGAGCCTTGTAGATAGGAGCTTCAACTGTTGGGACAAACCCTCTTTGGGAGGTAGTCTTTAGTCCACCAGGAAACAAACGGTAGTCAATCCGTTGCTTCTGGGGTTAGGGCCCGAGTGCTCGACAACTGGTTGCTCAGTAGAGCTAGTTTTAGTCACATCCTTTCACACACGCGTTCCTGAGGGCACCAGCTGCTCTGCACTGGTTCTAGCATCCATCTATCAGACATAGGCATCCCTACTTTGTTCTGAATCCCTGCAATCATTTGATCTGCCACCACATCATCATTATCATTTCGATGCCGCATCGCATTCCTGTCAACCCTCCTGCCCTTCCTGCCTCGTGCATTGGTTGTGGTAATCCCAGTCACACCCTGTTCAACTGCTCTCAGCTTTTGGAGCTGCTTCAGGACAGGGAAGAAACCCCTAGTGAAGAGCTGTTTCATCTGGCATCTAGTGCAAGCATTCTCTACAATTCAGCTTTACAGTCCACACAATGGAAACCAGACTCTGGAGCTACTTCACACATGACCCACATGCGTGAACACTTGCTCAATGCACGTCCGCACAGAGCTGCCATTCTTGTGGCCAATGGAGTTGCTGTATACTCCGAGCTGATTGGAGAGATCCGGCTTGAGCCACTTGTACATGGACGCCACAGCCGTTCTATAATCCTCACAAATGTCCTCTATGTTCCAATGTTGTCCCATAATCTCATCTCTGAGACCTACCTGTCCAAAGTTCATGGCTATTCTATTCTCATGAAGGGATCTCTGATCTCTTTCAAGAGGGAAGGAGAGCTGTTATTTGAGGCAGACATTGATGAGAGGAACGAGGCATATGTCCGAGAGATTGAACAGCCGACTTATGCAGCTATGTCTGCAGTTGGCACCTTGCCTCTTGATCTGGAACTGCTGCATCGGCGGCTTGGGCATCATGCTGACACCCAGAGGATCTTGAGCAAGGAGCTGGTGACTGGTGCGAAGTTGACTTCAAACCAGAAACCAGATCCAATCTGTGAGCCCTGCATTGCAGGAAAGCTCAACGCGGCTCCATTTCCCCCTACTGGACATCGTTCCAAGGCGCCTCTTGATCTCATACACTCTGATCTGAAGCAATACAAGGTTTTCACCCGCGAGGGCTGGAAGCATCGTATTATCTTCATAGATGATCACACAGGCTTCAAAGCAACTATGCACATGAAGCGCAAGAGTGGAGCATTGAAAGCGTTCAAGGTGTTCAAGGCGCAAGCTGAGAATCACTTTAATCGCAAAATCAAGGCGTTCCAGGATGATGAAGGTGGAGAGTACATGTCCACTGAATTTGCAGACTTTTTGGCTGCAGAGGGCATTGTGCGTCGTCATTCAACGAGGAATAGACCGCAACAGAACGGGATGGCTGAACGGGGCAATCGCACCGTTGATGAACATGTAACTGCTATGTTGCATGAAGCAAATCTTCCGCCTTCTTTCAAGGCACTTGCTGTTGAGTCCTACATCCATGTGGCCAACATGCATCCTACCTCTCACATTCCGGATGACACCACTCCCTATGAGCTTTGGCACAAGGAGAAGCCGGATGTGACACATCTTCGGGTCTTTGGCTGCCTTGCCTATGTGCCTGTGCAGAAGGACAGACGCGATGCCTCTGGGATACACTTCCAGAAATGCATCTTTGTTGGTTATCCAACAGAATACAAGGGTTGGAAATTCTACAACCCTGTCACTCGGAAGATTGTCATTGCAGAACATGCTGTCTTTGACGAGCGCTACTTCCCTGGGAACGACCCACAAGCCATGCGGCGTTGCCCTAAAAAACCTCCTTCCTCCTCCATCCAAAACCTACCTTTACTTGCCACCAAGCCCAAGGGTGTGCACAATGCCGGGGGAGATGGAAATGATAGTGATGACGATGATGATGATGGTTTCAATGTGCATCGAGCACCCCCTGAGGCTGAAAATCCAGAGCCTCCTTCCCCTCCTCATACTCCTCCACCAGCACCAGCTCAAGTCGAGCTGCCACCTAGCCGCTCCCAGTCACCAGATCCAGCTCCAAACCCCTCTTCACCAGTTGGAATTGCTGCACGCCGCCGCTTCCATGGCCAAACTACCCAACATCGGCAGCCTGGTGAATGGTGGAAAACAGCGCCTAGGGAGCCAGCTCCTGCTGTCCCTGATTCTGATGATGAGCCTGAGCCTGAGCCTGTCCCCCATCCAGACTCAGAAAGCGATGATGAGTTGCTGCTCACTTCAGGCAGCGCTCTGATCGTTGCTCATGAAGGCAATCCAGCAGATGTGGTGTTGCAAGAAGCCAATTCGGTTTCTGTGGAGTATGCCAGGTCAGCCATCCAGTCAGGCAATCCGCGTTCTTATCATGACGCATTGCGGCGACCTGATGCACATCTTTGGGAAGAAGCTGCAGTCTCAGAGATAAACTCTCTCCTTGAGAACTGCACTTGGGATGTTGTAGATGCACCTCCTGGCGTCAAGCCAATCCGCTCTCAATGGGTCTTTGTCATCAAGCACAAGTCTGATGGCTCAATTGAGCGCTACAAAGCTCGACTTGTTGCAGATGGTCGCGGTCAGCGCCATGGCATTGACTACAACGAGATCTTTTCCCCCACCTTCAAGCATGCCACCCTGCGCATTGTCCTTGCGTTGGCTGCTCAGCATGATCTTCAGCTTCGTTCCTTTGACTTCTCATCTGCTTACCTCAATGGAGACCTGGAGGAGAATGTCTTTATGACTCAGCCCGAAGGGTTTCCACAAGGAGAGAAGGGCCAACTTCTCAAACTTAACAAGTCCATCTATGGCTTGAAACAAGCTGGCCGACAATGGAACAAGAAGCTAAATGCGAAGCTCTTAACTATGGGCTTCCGGTGCACTCAGTCTGATCGCTCTTGCTATGTCTACTATGATGGCAAAGTGCGGATCATCCTTCCTATCTATGTTGATGATGGCACCATTGCTGCCAAAGACAACAAAGACATAGACAGGGTCATTGCTCAACTTGGCCAATCATTCAAGGTCAAGGATCTTGGTCCCACACAGTGGTTACTGGGCATCAAGATTGAGCGCGACTTTGAGGCTGGCACCGTCTCTCTCTCACAGCGCCAATATGCTGTGAACATGCTTGAGCAGTTCAACATGTCGGATTGCAAGCCAGTGAGCACTCCAATGCTTCCTGGACTTGTCCTGACCAAGGAAATGGGAGCCAAGACTGAAGAGGAGTCCAAGCAGTACAAATCTGTCTATCTCTCTGCAGTTGGATCTCTTCTCTATCTGGCTACCCAAACACGCATTGACATCTCCACTGCTGTCGGCATCCTCTCCCGCTTCAATAGCAATCCCGGTGAAGCCCACTGGAAAGCTGTGAAGCATCTCTTCCGCTACATCAAAGGTACTCTGGACTACAAACTTACCTACACCAAATCACCATCTGGCACTTCCTTTATCACCTACACTGATGCTGATCATGGTGGCTGCAAAGACACTGGGAAAAGCACAGGTGGATATGTTGTCATGATGAATGGTGCACCAGTGTGCTGGAAGAGCAAGCTGCAATCTACAGTCTCGCTCTCCACCACTGAAGCAGAGTACATTGCAGGAGTGGATGCAGGCAAGGAGACGAAATGGGTGCGCAATTTACTATGGGAGTTGGGGTACAAGGTGTTTGGCAGTTCTGTGATCTACATGGACAACCAGTCTGCCATTCAGGTCTCCAAAAATCCTGAGCACCATGGTCGGATGAAACATCTTGACCTTGCTCACTACTGGCTTCGAGATGAAGTGGCCAGAGGCACTCTTCGTATTGAATATGTGCCAACCCAGGAGCAGTTAGCTGACTTGCTCACCAAGCCCCTCCCTCGTCCTGCTCTGCAACGTCTACTAGGACTTATGGGAATACGGGGGAGCTAGGCGAGACTGCCCAGGTCCCGGGGGAGTGTTGGAAGTTGTTGATCAACTGATGATATTGATTGATGGACTGATGGCATTCTCGTGTTCTGGTCATGTGACCGTGTTTCTGATACTCATCTGACATGGGAGAATTCCCATGATATCCTTCTTTCTTATTGTATTTACCAATTAGGACTTCCTTTTGTTCTGACAAGTATATAGTCAGCTGTCATGTAGCCTAGGTCCCCAGTTTCTCACTGTTGACCTCAGGCATGTAGTTTCATAGTCACCAATACACTCATTTCAAGTAATCAAAATCAAGACCGCAATTGGCCCCATGCTTCAGCAATGTCTTGCAGAGGCCGACCTACGAGCCTTGGCTGCAGATGCTGATCCTGTACCCCATGATTGGGCAGACATCCTGGACGGACATCTCATCCCGGCCACCATCACCCTTGACATCCACCACGTCATCACCCTCATCCTCAGCAGCATTATCTTGTAGTGCAACTGACTCCACAGCCTACTTCGGCACCACCATATGCTTCCTCCTCCTCCATCCTCCTCACGTACGACACCACTGAAAGGAGAGCAAGATCGGCTCTGTACGCACTCCAAAGTGCGGCACCAGCTTTGTTATCAATCTCAATAGAGTGTATCTGCAGCTCCGATTTGCTGAAATTTCAGACAATGTTAGCTGGTTTTCAGCAAATGATCTGTGTAGAGCTAGCTGCTGCGTGACCAACGGAAGTGGTGTGGAGTATGTTTCGTCATCGAACACGCCAACGTGACCTATCTCACTTCTCTTCTCCTTGCATGATGTGCTGGCTTTAAAGAAACTGATACTTGCCATGCTTCTACCCACCCTCAAAGACGATGTGAACTACCTCTCTATGCTCATTGACCCCAGGCCTTCCGACACACCCGTGATTGCTGTCTTGCAGTCTCCTCCTGAACGAGGGCGCCCGGTGTTGAATGGTGGGAATAGGTTGGCAGTTAGGTACCCGGTCCCTTTTCCCTCTCACAATTGTCATGGATGTTTACATACATGATATTTATGTACCAAGATCAGTGTGGGACAGATCGGCTTGATATAGTTACATTAGCGGTACCAATACCGGATAAACGGACCTTGGATACTCATAGTAGCTTACTAGTCGGCTCCCGCATGTTGTATAAGTAGTTTCCCTCTCTGGAGTTATTCCTCAGAGAGAAAGAACCCGAATACATTGGTTTCTCATATACTCCTCTTAGTCGCCCTTCAGTCGACCTTGTCGAGCAGACCATCCTCCGGCCCTCTTATTCCAACAATACATTGGTTTCTCATATACTCCTCTTAGTCGCCCTTTAAGTCAACCTCGTCGAGCGGACCAACCCCCGGCCCTCTTATTCCAACACCCGGAGCAGGGAGGGGTTCGGATCAGCCACGAGTTTCTGTTGGAGATTGTGTTTTAGAGTGTCCGATCACATGATGAATGCATCTCCTTCTTATTGTGTTCACCTTCATCTTCTTTCTTATTGTTCTGATCACTATCTTTCTTATTGTTCTGGTAGTGATCTTTCTTATTGTCTTGGTACAGATCTGGGTCTATTGTCTTTGTAGGTATATAGCTAGCTACTCTGCAATGGATCTGGGCTTTTCGCCTCCCATCTGAGACTGCTATATCAGCACCATCTGAGACCCTTGCCTTATTTCTCCTCAGTCTGAGGCCCCGCGACTGCTTGTATCAATTCAGGTACCTGGATTCATATTTGATGCCTTAGAACAATTGAACTTACACACAGATGTAGATTTTATGTGTCCAAAATGGTGGATCTCACAGAAGCGCTCAACATCCCCGATCCATTCATCATAAACAGCCGGTTCAGATTTCCTGCAATTGAGGCTCTGGGCCTCCTTTTGGCACAATATAAATCGGCGGGTGCCCAATACAACATCTCAATGGCATGAGACCGTTCCCAGCCATCTCCAAGATTGCTGTTGAGCTCAGTATGTGGCTCGACCAACACTGGGAGCACCTCCTCGCTTTCAACATCAACAGCATTCTGGCCCCAGATCACCTTGAGGAATACGCCGACGCCATCTATGCCACTGGCGTGCCTCTTCACCATGTATGGGGCTTTATTGACTGCACAATTTGATGTATCAGCCACCCTTCTTTGCACCAAAGCCAGGTGTATAACAGTCATAAGAAATTCCACACCCTCAAATTCCAGGCGGTGAAACTCCCCAATAGCCTCATAGGGCATTTGTACAGCCCTCACAAAGTGTACAGCCCTCACAAAGGTTGACACAATGACAACCACCTCCTATCTGAGTCTGGGTCTGCCGCATCTATGCGCTTCATTCTGGTGCCAACGGCAATACACCACCGCATCTACGCAATTATTCCTGCCTACAGCCTCAGCAGTGTTCTCCAGAGCCCGTTTGCTGGCACTGGGGAAAGAACGGAAGCCAAGGTGGAATGGAATGCACAGATGTCAACCATTTGAATCGAAGTCGAGCACAGCTTCGGTGGCGTTGTTGTGCATTCATCCCAACCAGATGGCTCAGTACTTTTGAGTGCGAGCCCCCAACATTGAACGAGTACTTTCACGATCAGATTCAGTTGTTTTGTTATGAATTAGACCACGGTAATCTACTTCTGGCCTTCATTCCTGTGTTGGAATAAGGGGGAGGGGGGTCTCAGATAGGGTGTTGATAAGGCAGGGGTCTCAGATGGGAGCTGATATAGCGGTCTCAGATGGGAGGTGAACATGCGGGAGCCGACTAGTAAGCTACTATGAGTATCCAAGGTCCGTTTATCCGGTATTGGTACCGCTAATGTAACTATATTGAGTCAATCTGTCCCACACGGATCCTGATACATAAATATCGTGTATGTAAACGTCCATGACAATTGCGAGAGGGAAAGGGAATCAGGTACCTAACTCCCAACCCGTTCCCACCATTCAACACTCTCTTGAGCCCACTTTCCTCTTATGCCGGTGCAGGGTAGACTCGTAACCAGTTGGTCTATAAGTTGTTGATAGACAGACTGGTTGATCTCATTGATCAGTTGCTTGATGCGCTGATTTCCTAATTAGGTGAATACACCTGATCTGCCATGTCTTGGCTCTGCCCTGTTCTCCCTCTCCCTCACTGAAAGCTGTCGTGGGACTGCGCTACTCCTTGTCAAGACTTGGAAGCCACACTCTCATCAGGAAAACCCGGATCTGACAATTGACACAGATTGGCAAGAATTCTCGCCAATTGTCGCCAATCTGTGTCAATTGTCAGATTGTCAGAGTGTCCAGGTCCTGATCCGTTGTCAGCATTCTGTGGCAAATTGTCACCAATTGTCAAGGATTATCAGGCATTGTCAGAAATTGTTCACGGGATGGGATATTGCATTGCAGCAAGCAGGTCCTCAAGCTCATCAATACAATGAAAAAATAATGGTGCATTCATGTCTACATACAATACAGAACTGTGCTACGAGGAGTCCCCAACAAGCCTACAACACCAATGAACAACCGGGCCCACAGGGCGCAGCCGCTGCTTACGATGAATGTGCATGTGCTATGGAGCAAGACCATTAGTAAGAATAAAGGTGAGATAGGTTGTATGCACACCTCACAGAGTGTGAGTGAGGTGCGGTAAGCAGAATATTGGCTCAGTGAAACGGGACATGGCATCGATGGCGTGAATGTTCCATGGATGCGTGGAGTAACATGATATAGAATATGATTTTAGCCAGCGGGTGGCATGAGGAGCGGAGTAACGTACCATCTGATGGCAACGCCGTGAAGCGGAATGACATACATCACAGATGCGGCTGCACGCCATTCTACTGGCAACGTATGCGGCGTGCGGGTCAGAGAGTGGTGGGTCAGAGTGTTGGAATAAGGGGGAGGGTGGTCTCAGATAGGGTGCTGATAAGGCAGGGATCTCAGATGGGAGCTGATATAGCGGTCTCAGATGGGAGGCAAAAAGCCCAGATCCATTGCAAGGTAGCTAGCTATATACCTATAAAGACAATAGAGCCAGATCTGTACCAAGACAATAAGAAAGATCTCTACCAGAACAATAAAAGAGATAGTGATCAGAACAATAAGAAAGAAGATGAAGGGAACACAATGAGGAGATGCATATCATCATGTGATCGGACACTCCAAAACACAATCTCCAACACAGAGACGCGACGTCAGGTGACCCATCAGTGTTGATGATTGTGGGATGAGCCAGGGATGACAAAGACATCAATACGGGATGCAAGTTCACCACGAATGGAGTAACACACCTGTTAAATGCTGAGCCGGCAGGAAATGGAACCGGAAGGATACCAAGAGGGATTGGTGACCGGAACAACAGAGATCACTACACCACAGAGGTTTAGGGTGAGTGAGACTACCCTGGTCAACGGGAGAGGGAGCAGGGAGGATGTCGGACAGCGCAAGGTGAGGAATACCAAGCAACGTTAATTATCAACTGAAGATACATGAAAGTGAACCTAGGTTTATATACAAAGGCCATGGGAATGTATCTACATTTGGAAAACATGAAGTATATGTGAAACACCTGAGTGTAATTGGAATTTAGACAGAATTAGGTTTAGTGGAATAAAGCTTGAATGGGATATAGTGGAACAAGGCTTGAATGGGAAATAGTGGAATAAGGTGTTGGAGATTGTGTTTTGGAGTGTCCAATCACATGATGATATGCATCCCCTTCTTATTGTGTTCACCTTCATCTTCTTTCTTATTGTTCTGATTACTATTTCTCTTATTGTTCTGGTAGTGATCTTTCTTATTGTCTTGGTACAGATCTGGGTCTATTGTCTTTGTAGGTATATAGCTAGCTACCTTGCAATGGATCTGGGCTTTTCGCCTCCCATCTGAGACCGCTATATCAGCACCCATCTGAGACCCTTGCCTTATCAGCACCCTATCTGAGACCACCCTCCCCCTTATTTCAACATAAGGCTTGAATGGGATATAGTGGAATAAGGCTTGAATGGGAATTAATGTGTCAAAGCTGAAACACATATGCCAAAAAGGCACGGATGTAACAACACCTGGTATCCTTGAGCATGGTAACAAGCTACGGCAGTGCATAATTAGATGACAGATACAGATAGTAGCAGTGCAATAGCACTCACCAGAGGAACGAGGAACCGAGATCTCCGTGTGCTCCTGCATTCACCGTCTACATGCAACGACAGTGAGCGCAGGTAATGACAAGGTGTGTGTGACCGACCGGCATGGCTACAACATCGGGGAGAAATCCCGATGTTTGGACCGGAGTTCAGAGTACCGGAGATCTGGTAATGGACCAGAGTCCGGTTGGCGTTGGAACGGGACATAACAGGTAGCTGTCATGTAGCCTGGGTCCCCAGTGCTCACTGTTGACTCCAGGCAAGTACTTTACTGCACTTCAATACAGGAGTTCTCACTGTTGACTCCAGTCCCTAGTTGCTACCTGCTTCAACAAATAGCATCAGGAAAAACCGGATTTGACAATTTGTGACGGATTGTCGACAATTTGCAACAATCAGACATTCTCAGCAATCCTTGACAATCCTGACAATTCACCGACAATTCGCTACCGATGCTCACTATTCTGGAGTGCACGGCGATGCCTGTGCTCAGTCCTTCATTCACTGAGCTCATTCCCGGGATCCCCGTACCATTGCTCACTAACTGTACTGCCAAACTAAAAACTGGAACCAAATCATAAGTAGTATCTGTGCGGCATGCCCGTATTGGAAATCCTGCATGGGGAGAACAAATACTTGAGCGGCACGGGCCCGGGGGACTTGCGAGGCGAGGGAATTTTCAGCAAGTGCCACCGTTGTTAAGGCATTGCCGAGACGTGGGAGTCTCGGGCAGAGATCACCGAATTTCATCAATCAATACGTGGCAACGCCAACTCGGGTACTATTCACTTCTTTCTTCTTGACCACCACCACCCACCACCTTCCTCCCCCTTGTTGGAATAAGAGGGCCAGAGGATGGATGGTCCGCTCGACGAAGTTGACTAAAGGGCAACTAAGAGGAGTATATGAGAAACCAATGTATTCGGGTTCTTTCTCTCTGGAGAATAACTCCAGAGAGGGAAACTACTTATACAACATGCGGGAGCCGACTAGTAAGCTACTATGAGTATCCAAGGTCCGTTTATCCGATATTGGTACCGCTAATGTAACTATATCGAGTCGATCTGTCCCACACTGATCTTGGTACATACACCGCCAGAGTGCACCCAGCTGCCGGTCAGCTGGGCGCAAGATGTGTGCCCGATGTTGCTGACAGATGGTATCCGGATGGTAGTCGGCTGGATACCAGCTCTCATCTTCAATGGGACCAGGATGGATCCAGCTTTGGCTGGTCACGGCTGGAGCAAGGAGCTGAATGCCAGCTGTAGAGTCATCTGGTGTCCGCGCCGCCAGTTACCTGTCGCTCACATGCCAGTAATAATGTAAAAGTGCATTTAAATTGTATTAAACTTTGTATACAAACGGGTGAACTATTGACCAAGGCGTGGGTCGCCCGCGGAGCTAGCGGGAGATGCCACCGCAGCCGCAGCCGCCTCCCGGGCCACCACAGCCTGCACCGCCCGTTGAGCCACCTCCGCCGAAACTGGATTGGAGGCTGTCCCCGATGTGGTCGTCGCCGAAGAAGCCCCCGCGGTGGAGGTGCTCGCGTTGGAGGTGCCGGCAGCGGAGGTGGCCTTGTCGAGTGCCGCGGCATCAATGAGATCGTCAACCTCTTGCTGCAACGTCGGGATGTCGCCGTCGGTGATGTCGTAGTCGTTCACGCCATGAAGGCGGCGGTCCTCGTCGAGAATGTGACGGAACGCGCTGAAGTGCATCAGAATTTTATTGGGAATCAATGAGTGAGAGAAATACCGGGCAATTTTACGGGCATCGCCCTTGGCAACCTTGCGAATCTCTGCGAGGTGCGCATCGAGCTTGTCCCAGTACTTGCCACCCGAGTGCTCGAGGTACACCTTCCGCTGTACAATGTATCAGCGAGAGTGCAAATAAACAAATGGGTAGAAACATACCATGAGTGCGACACGAGCACAAAACTCGATGGTCACAGTGCACTGAGTACCCGCGACCATGGCCTGGGCCAGCTCGTAGATGTTTTGTTGCTCAGCCGCGGGGGCAGGCTCGGTGTTGCTCCTGGTGATGCCGACACTTGTGCGGAGCTGTTGATGGGATTAGAGGGAAATAAGATCCAGCCGAAAACATACCAATTTCTTGACTTTCGCCCGGAACTGAGTGAATGCCTCTTGTGTGGCATCTACAACCTTGCTCCAGTCAGCCGGGTTATTCTCAATGCCCGGCGGGAGGTCGAATCGGTTCTTCTTGAGGATTGCCTATGCCGAATGAATGAATGAATGAATGTAAATGAGAAACATGCGACGCACCAACAACATATTAACCGGTCCAGCTCCCTTGTACGCACTGATCTTCGAGGAGTTGAAGATGGCGGCGGCATACTTGGCGATGTTAAGCTAGTAGAAGTTGTCAGCTAGCCCCCACAGTACAAGACAAACAACTGACCGCTAGATCACTCGACACGACGTACGGCGCCTTTGCCGACACAAGCTCCCCGAGTTGATTCGAAAGCTGGTGGATCCCGACGAGAATCTTTGCATCACGCACAGCGTCCAGGTCCTTTGTGCGGGTATTAGTCGTAGTCGAGCAGGAATGTATACGTCTCTTACCTGGAGCAGGAGAATGGCCTCAGCCGTCTGCTCAGCCCGGAGCTTCTTGCGCTCGGCGTACCGCTCGATGGCCTGGATCGCGTTTTGACCTGGGATGATCGAGGTAGGAGCAACGCGGCCCTCCTCATCGTCGGAGTCGGTCTCGAGACGCCGCTTGTTGGCCGCAGTGGTGCGAGGAGCCAGCGGCGAGTCTTGTTCCATGGCGGAGAAAACATCGCTCATTGGGCCCGAGGATGAAGGCGAGGAGGAGAACAACTGCATGAGGAACAAAGCTGGGGAAGAGGATGGGCGATGGGCAATTGAAGACCGTGCAGGCTGGTTTTTATCAAAGCTCGGAGGCGAATGGAAGGGGAAATCTTGATTTGGAGCTTGTGAAATGGGTGAAGAGGTTGGGAGGGAGGTGTGGAGAGACCACAGATTGCCGTCGCTTCGAGTCTTTCACATCCATGCCGCCCAAAGCAAAAAACTTGAGGGAGGAAGGCAGGCATCCCAGGAAGGCGTCCATCTTCTGTTTAGCTGACGACTTGGCAAATAGATTTCATCTTCAATGCGATGCGAGAGCAGGTGAAGTGTCGGGCTTGCGGCGTTGGCGCACCAACCGAGCGATGGATGTCCGTCAAAAGTGGAGCATCACACTTGAAGACGCAAGCGCACCAAAAGGCGGTCGAGCAGGCAGAGTCGGCGAGAATGCAGGCGGAGGCGCTCGCAAAGGAGAGGAGTACAGAGGGAGCGTTGCTGAAGGCAGTGGAAGACCCTCCACCCGCCCCACTGCAAGGACCGGTGGCGAGCGCCCTTGCGCGGGGGATGAGTAATGCCGAGCAAGCGATGTGGAGTGGATACCGGGAGCACGGGGCTGAATTTGACGCTGGGGATGACGGAGGTGACTTCAATTCATCGCATACACGCTTGCGAGACGAGGCGGAGGTCTTCGGCATCCTGAACGCGGAGGGCGTTGCCAAGAGATTGGGGTTTGGAGGAGCGAGTGTTGCAGAGGAGATTCTGGCGGATGAGGACGAGGATGACTTCCTCAGCGCGATCATGCGAGATGCAGGTGAGTGCAAGAGTCAAGTTGGTTTCCATCACATGACTTGGACGCGGCAATCAACACGACGCGTCATCTGCGCGACTTGACTCTGCATCTGCGCCTCGGATGGCCGAGTCAAGTCCTGCAGCTCTGGTGTCCGATCCCGCTGTATTTCATCACTTGGGGCTTGACTGATATCCATTTCCAGGCGTCGACGACCTCCATCCTTCTGAAATTCAAAATCAGGGCAAGGCTTCCGACTCGCATCACGGCAACGCGGACTCAGAATGGTTCCCTTATCCCAACAAGACGGTAAATTTCCTCTTGCTTCTCGAGCCCCATTCATATTTGACCAGATGTTTCTGCTGGACACGCTGGCCAACCTCCCGCGTCTGAGAGTGTCCACATCAGGAAAAGCCTCCCGCGCAATTTGTTGAAACTTTTTGAAATAGTTTCAACTAATTGCTCAAATTTCCTACCCTTTCAAAGATGTTACATATTATCTTCTTGACGAAAACTTTATGCAATACTTTCTTACAATTTTTCATGGGTTACAGCAGAATAGCGGTGACTTTTCCTCATTCCAGTGGACTCAAGACTCATATATAGACCAGCAATGTAAAGGAAGACAAGCTGCATTCAAGGCTACATAAAGATACATGTGTACTATACTGACAACATTAAGTCCCAGCATCACACCTTGGTCCATGATAAAGTACACAGCAAAATCTGCCAACGGAAGCGCGTGAGCAATATAAAAACAACGGCGGCGGAGGTTACACACCAGCGGGGCGCGGAGAAGCAGGTGTTGGAAGGATGGCAAGCGGCCGCAGGGTAACGGCTGTTGAGATGGTTAGCCGAATAGCCCATGCGGAGCAGTGATGGACGTACGTATGATGCTGCCGTTGTCAAGGCGAGAGGCCGCCGCACTCGGGTGTCGAGAGACTCGGACATGAAGAGCTGGTTGGACGGAGGGCGACGAAAGGAGAGGGAGAATGAGTAGGTCTCTGGGGGGGAGTGGCATGCATGCATGCATGCGAGTCAGCCAACGGACTCGGGCAGAAAACATGGTACGCACCGAGATTCTTGACCAAGCCGGGGCACAGGAGGGTATAGGAAGGATGAGAGCAAGGGAGAGAGTACGGGGATTCACGGGATTCGAGACAAGCAGAAGGGGAGGAGGGAGAGAGAAGGGTCTTGAAGGGAGAACATGGCGGGAGGAGACAAGAGGCGAGCGTGTGATCTCCGCAGGTATTTATGTCACCCTCGGATCATCCATCAACATGCACACGTTTCCACCTCGGCCACCGTCGGAACAAGCGGATGCGGTAAGCAAGCGGCTCGGCAATGGACTTGGAGATATCTTTGACCGTTGCATGACGGGCCCGGCCTAGGTTTCAAAAACTTTCAAAAGCTTTCAACATTCCGCGAACATCTCGGGGTCGATGGCTGCTCAGCAGATGATTGCGCAGAAATGACTGTTGTGTATTCTGTAATCAGTTTTCAGTGTCCGACAACCCAATTACAACTTGAACCCACCAGGTTCCTGCTTTCATGAAATGTGAACTTTGCCGGAACATTACCAAAAAGTTTGAAAAACTTTCGAGAATTATCTGCTCGAGAAAAAAAGTTTCAAAAGCTTTCATCAAATTCTCAGGGAGGTTTTCCCTGATGCAGTTCTCTTATGCGCGTCTTCCTCTGGATTTTGAAAGAGGCAGGCTGCAAGAATGTTCCGTCGTTTGACTATTTCAAACGACTTCAGACGCAAATACGCGCGGAATCCGGTATCCCGAGCATTCCTTGCAAATCCACACTCGGGAACGTGTTTTTCATCAATGACCCGCGCGCGATAATTGCTCAGGTACGCCACTGGGCGGTATTTCATTCTTGGGTATCAACTATCGTACCAGGACTGGTCGAACCCTGACGTCCGCAAGCACATCCACGTTTATCCCGAAATCCCCGAAGACGGAATCATCCGTGAGATTTGGCATGCAGAAAAGTGGCGCAAAGGCATGGATTTGGATTGCCTCAGCCCGATGTACGCTGCCGGGTTGACTCATTATTATGTGAACGAGATTGCCCAGCTGAAGGATGGCACATTTGTCGTACCGATCCGCTGGGTCATGTTCCGGTCTCAAGTCTTTGCGGATGTATACACAGTTTCTTTTAATGAACAGGTGCCTACCTTTTGTCCGTGAGTTAATATCACTGACAAGCTCCTTCAGAACAAAGCCACAATTGAAGATTCATGTACAATATATATCCGCGCGGGAGACCTCGAGAAGAATCTTCTGGATCTTCAGGATGAGAATAAAGTTCCGCAATGGAGTGGTACGTTTCATCTGGTGTTCTCCTCACTTTGCTTCATCTCCCATCAATTCAGCTCAAACTGCGAGCACGGCTCATCCAAACCAGATGCCCAATCCCAAACGCACGCTGGCCAAGGGCCGACGTTTGTACCACAGCTTCGTCGACTATTTTGGTGACGACGTCTCTGGGAATCGAACCAAGTCTTGGAACAAACACTGGAACGCTTACATGGCTCACCGCAATCTGCCGCGCCGACTTCTTCTTCAAGAGTTCCATGTTCATTTCGTCTCAACGTCGCCGAACGCAACCATAACCGAGCAGTTTCAGGAATTCAAAAATGCGGTCGAGTAAAGGATTCAAACCATATTCAGCACCCCGGCTAATGATTTATTTCCTCAGGGCGACCCACGAAGATCCTGTCGAGGTTGACGATGACACCTGCTTCTGCTTGTATGCCAACGCAGGACCCTCCGATAATCCCATGCAGAGTGAGATCTGCGGACATATAGGCGGCAAGGGCAACCGTTTTTGTCGCAAGTGCAATGCCGGTGGGACTCAGGCTGAGAAGAAGACGGATGAAGGATATCACGCACTATTTGAGGTACGTTCCCGTTCGTATGTCTCGCTCTCGTTCTGAAATAGACTGCACCTCAGGCGGGGAGTCCTCGGTCCAAGCACGAGATCTTGACCGAGTTGGAAAAGCAAGTGCGATTGGCGTGTGCCGGTGCTCCGAATCCCGTTCAACTGCTTCAAAGAAGTACTGGAGTTAAAGACGCCTATACTCAACGTTGGATTGAACAACTTATCTTGCAGTTCCAAGAGCTGAAGAGCGCGGAGCCCGATAGATCGGATGCCGAAATCGAAGCCGAATTGATTCAGTGGACGCTGGATAACCGGGATAAAATCTACAGTCCTTTCCTCACCATGAAAGGTATTTGAGGAGCAATTTGGTGGTATATAAATTCATCCGCTTTGCAGGTTTTGACCCCACGAAGGACACACCCGTCGAAATTCTCCACACAATACTGCTCGGTGTCATCAAGTACGTCTGGCATGTCTCGCACTCCTCGTGGTCCCCGGAAAGCAAGAAGCTCTACTCCGTTCGTTTGCAGTCGACCGAAACGAGCGGGTTGTCAATACACGCAATCCGAGCCAAGTACATCATGCAATACGCCGGCTCTCTCATCGGACGTCAATTCAAGACCATTGTTCAAACCAACACGTTCCATGTTCGCGGGATTGTTACAGACCATCAATTCATGGCCTGGAAAGCGGCGGGTGAACTTTCCGCTCTTCTCTGGTGCCCCAAGTTTCGAAATCTCGAAGAGTATCGGGTATGTCGTGTCTCATTTCTGGGATCCCTGTCTGCATACCGACCATTCACATTGCAGAAAGATCTTCGAGTGGCCGTTGCGAATATGCTCGACGTGGTGGCCATGATCGATCCCTCCAAAATCATCACAAAGATCAAGTACCACCTGCTTGCCCACGTCGAAGAGGATGCGGTTCAATTCGGGCCCCTCGTTGGAGTGGCCACCGAGATTTTCGAGTCTTTTAATGCCATCTTCCGCTACTGCTCAATTCTTTCGAACCATCTCGCTCCCAGCCGCGACATTGTACATCAGCTTGGAGATCAAGAAACTCTCAAGCACCGCCTGACCGGTGGCCGATGGTTCTCCAAGACGGAAAACGAGTGGCGGGCAGCTGGCTCCGGTGTTCGTGAATTCCTCGTGGCTCACCCGATTCTCCAGCGGCTATTGGGTTGGGCTGAGCCCAAGAATCTGAAATCTGGTACGTTACATGCTCGGCTGGATTAATTGACCCATATTTACTATCGCCAGGACATGTGAAGCTGACACCATTGAAACGGCGCCACGGGGAAGTAATTAGAATGACTCTCGCGCTCAAGGACACTGTCGCATCCAAAGCCATCAATTACGGCTCGTACTTGGCGGAATCAAGCTGGCAGCATTGTTGTATGGTGGTGAGCGAGGCTTTGGACGAATGCGGCCTCGAATCGTGGGTCTTCTCCAAGTCGGCGGTCGACGAGGTGCGTAAACGATGATTTCTCGATATAAAACTTAGCCATTATGTGTTGCAGACGGCCGTGGTCGCCGGGAAAATTGCTACCATCTTGAAGGATGTATCGGGTCAAGCGTTGGTTGTTCTGGAGTTTTTCCAGGTCTCCGCCAAACGAGACGATGTGTACGGTATGCCCGTATTGACCAAGAGGGATTCGGAAATGACATACATGATTGTCCCCTCCTCTGTGCGTGCTCAGTGAGTTCACTTGCAGTGAAGTTCTGACTTTGAGATAGAGTATAAAATTTAACTTTAATGCTCAGCACGACTGCTCTGCTGCCAACTGCGAGGCCACGGGAGAGCGGGAGCGAATGCAAGAACGCGTTGCCTCCGATGATATCGAGACATTTATTGTGCACAATCCTCTGGATCGCTACCTGATCAACACTCACGTGTTCCACAACGCGCACCTCCTCCGCGCGACTCTCCCACGAGACTTGGTTGCTCCGATTCCAGTCTTTCAAGACCGACGAACAAAGCACGACGAATGTGCGGCCACCTTCCGTGTCAACAAGAGTGCCAGAAAGAAGGCCAAAGAGTCGGAGTCGGGTGGCAATAAAAAAACGGCGGGGCGCAAGCGGAAGGCACCCGTACCTCAAGCAGACTTGGAGGGCGAAGGCGACGCGGCGATGGAGGGTGTGGCTGACGCGTCACAACCCCGGCGAAAGCGTGCCCGAACAGAGCATGCACCGGTGGCCCCAAGTTCAACACAGGCGACTCCCCCGGTCCCAGCAACCTCAGGTGGCGATGGGTTGACCGCCGGCCGCAGTAAACGGACAATCACGAAGTCAGCGAGGTTGATAGAGGCGGAGAAGATGGCTCAGATGAGCTCGGAGTCGTCATCAGACGATGAGCCAGACGATGATGATTCTGATTACTAAATACATTCAGTCCAGCTGTAACACCTGTAGCGGCCCAGTCAATCCAGTTATCTGACCAGCTCTCTGCCAGGTGGGCATGCCAGCTGATCGGGTCAACTGGAAACCAGCCGGCCACCGGCTGTACCCAGGATACGCATCATCCGTCAGTCAGGTGGGGCTCTCAGCTGGATGCGGGCTGTCGGCACTTTGGCGGTGTAGATATCGTGTATGTAAACGTCCATGACAATCGCGAGAGGAAAAAGGAACCGGGTACCTAACTGCCAACCCGTTCCCACCATTCAACAAGGGGGAGTTCTAGAAAGAACTGAGTGATGTCCGCAGCCTGACACATGTGACATGGTGAACACCCTCCCTGAAGCCGCGTGGTGCATAGTGGTGTGGTGGCTCAAAGTGAAACGAGCCTCGACAACCGCAGTAGGCTAGGACCAGCACCTTATTTCAGGAATACCTTCAATAAGGGCTGGTAGAACTTATGGCAGGCATCACAGGATACAGGAGCAATCAGAGTTATACCCTATATAGAAGTCTGATCTGATGATACACGAATGTTAATCATCTTCGGCCTTCCCAAGACTCGGCACTGAGCTGCCACTGCAATGGCTTGACACCCAGGAGCCCGATGGCAAGTACTATTGAGATCGCTGACCCATTCTGGAGGCCATGGGAGGTGTTTCTTCTCCTGGCAACTTATGTACAATTTGCAAGACATCAGATCATCAATTGATAATTCCATTAACATGTGTTTGATTGTCCCCATAAGGTATAACTTCAATTGCTCCCGCACTCTGCCAACTGCCTGTAAGATTCACCAGTCCCTCTTGGTACTAATACCTTCCCCGCAAAAAGTGCCAACAAGGGACTGGTTTGAGTCTACAACCGCAGCAACAGCTTGAAAAAGTAAGAGCGAGGGGTGATGATTTTCCCATGAACGTCGTATGCACCCATAGGCACGGCGCGATGGGTGAGCTGCGGGACCCGATCCATCTCTACCGGAGCTCAAGTACTATGAAAATCGGCCAGACGGCTCACCATAGCAATCACTCTCTGGTTCGAATGGATGAACTCCATGTCCTGCGGATGGATGAGGCTGGTTTTGTTCCTGGAGCACCAGTTATTGAGTCCCGTGGTTCTTTGGTTTGGGTACGACAGCTGGTTAAACTTTTTATGTTTTTTTTTTTTTTTTGCCAATGAATTTCCAAAGAAAGAGTTGATAGAGTACAGAATGAATAAAGATACAGGCAATACAGAGAGACAAGGCTACTTCGTCGTCGTAGCAGACGAGAACTTGGTGACGGACTTTGTCTGCGGAAGAGTTAGGAAAAGAACAAGCATGAAACGAAGACACGCACCCCCTCGCTGATAGCGTGCTTGGCGAGCTCACCCGGCAGGATCAGCCGTACGGACGTCTGGATCTCTCGGGAAGAGATGGTCGACTTCTTGGAATATTGTGCGAGTTCTGAGAGAAGATGAGGAGAGAAAGAAATAAAAGAAAGACGCACTGGAGGCCTCGGTTGCAATCCGCTCAAAGATGTCGTTGACAAAGCTGTTCAGGATGGCCATGGCCTTGTTGGAGATACCCGTGTCAGGGTGCACTTGCTTGAGGACTGTTGGCCGTTAGCTGTGAGCGACAGACATTGGACTTGACGCACCCTTGTAGATGTAGGACGAGTAAGTCTCCTTGCGGGCCTTCTTGCGCTTCTTCTTCTCGCCGTCCGCAGGCGCAGAAGCCTTGGCAGTCTTTTTGCCAGCCTTCTTCTCTGTCGTCTTGGACGGCGCCTTGGACGCAGTGGCAGGCGCTTTGGAGGCAGTGGAGGCAGGGGCCTTGCCAGCGGTGGAAGCGGGTTTAGGAGCCATTGGATGTGGGCAAGGCAAAGTGGGTGTTGGTGGTAGTTGGAAGGCAAAAGTGGAAGCGCACGACGCGGTCTCGGCTTTAAAGGCGCGTTTGGATGGTCCTGTTGTGGCAGCATAAACGAGTCACGGGACCATTCAGCGTGTCTTGTGTACAAATAGGACGCGACCGAGACGCCATCACGCCTTTTGCACCCAAACCACCACCACCACCCACTTCTCTCTATCTACAATGTCTGGCAAAGTTAGCGGCAAATCCAAGTCTGGCAAGGCAGCGGGCTCTGGCGAGGCTTCCAAAGCGCAGTCCCGTTCCTCCAAAGCCGGTCTCCAGTTCCCTGTCGGTCGTATCCATCGTCTGCTCAAGAAGGGCAACTACGCTCAGCGGGTCGGTGCTGGTGCTCCAGGTGCGGTGTCTTGACTCGCGACCATCTCCTTTCTGACGCGTTCTGCAGTCTACCTCGCCGCTGTTCTCGAATACCTCGCTGCCGAGATCCTCGAACTTGCAGGAAACGCTGCCAGGGATAACAAGAAACACCGGTGGGTTTTGGTATTCTGCATTCGAGCCACGAACTCACGTTGTACAGTATCGTCCCTCGTCATCTCCAACTCGCCATCCGGAACGACGAAGAGCTGGGCAAGGTGCGTGATTCGACGCGCTTTCTTTCTTATACTCATCTCACCGCAGCTCCTTGGCTCCGTCGTTATCTCCCAGGGCGGTGTCGTACCCCACATCGACCCTTCACTACTGCCATCCGCCACAAAGAGTGCGTTTTTTCTTTTGGACTTTCTCCATCTCGCTCATTCGCGTCTCCAGAGGGCAAGGGTGGTCAAAGCCAGGAGGTTTGATTCAGCTCGTATTCTTTTCCTCAATGTACTCTGTATTCATATTCTCTATTCTTATTCGTCCATATTCTTTTCAATTTCATTGGAGCAAGTACATATACTCATTCGAGAAAAGCACGAGGTAGAGAGAGAGAAAGACTGGTAATAAAGAAAAGGGATAAATATACCAGAGTGTACACAGAGAGGCCGTAAGGTATGTAGATGCAAAAATTGTGCGGTGAATGAGAGGTCGTGACGCGAAAAAGAGCAGTACAGACAGAATCACGATTGCTTGGTCTTGAATCGTAGTAAGGGCGCGAGACCAGCGAGCGCGCACGCCTTTTTCAGGAATTCGTGCTAAGCAACGGGTCAGTGGCATGAGACGACAGTTGAGCGAGAGAACTTACATCTAGCAACTCGTTCGCCGTTGCCCGACTGCTCACATCCACGCATAGGCAAACAGCCAAGAAGCCCTTGAGCTCACGACTTAGCGCCTCGGGCTTTTTGAGCGTGGGGGTACCGTTTGTCGCAATGAGATAAAGAGCCTTAAGTGGCTCTTCGTCGAGATATGGCGGCTCGTTCTCTATCATCTCGATGGCCATAATGCCAAGTGACCAAATGTCAACCTTGGCGCCGTACTCCTTCTGTTTGACGACCTCGGGTGCCATCCAATACGGTGTTCCCACCATGGTCGCGCGTTTAGACTTTTGGTCCGTCAGCTTGGCGCAGAAACCAAAGTCGGCTGTTAAACGTTTGCAAGCCGCGCGATTATTGAGATAAAATCTACACACTGATTTTGACCCGTCCCAGACCATCGAGAAGTACATTATCCGACTTTATGTCGCGGTGAATGATACTTTGACTGTGCAAATGGCCAAGCCCTTTGCAAGTCTGAAAACAAGTCATTCGGTGGTGATCCCGAATGCGAGCGAGCATACACTCACCTCAAAGCAGATACTACTAATCTGATCCTCCTCCAAAGTGTTGTTCTCGATGATATCTGTGAGAGCACCACCTTCCATGTACTCCATGACGACCCAGAGTTCGTTACTTTTGACGAGATAGCTCTCCAGGAAGTTGACGATATTCGGGTGTTGCGACTCCTTCATGACCAGAATCTCGTTCACGATGAGCTCTTTCCGAGGCTGGTGGGACAGGTCCATCTCCTTGATCGCAACCTTTTTGCCAGTAGCCAATGTCTTGGCAACATAGACGTGCCCAGACGCTCTGCGTGCGATGAGAACTCACGGTTAGATGAGAAGGAGAGGGACTCACCCCTGCCCGACCTTCTTGATCTTGCTATAGATCAACTTGGGGTCGTCATCGCACACCACCTGTCTCAACTTCTCCATGATCTGCACCTCCGTCATGGTGCTTATCCGCTTCTCCTTCATCCCGCCCTCCCCACCTTTCTTCTCCAATGCCGCCGCCGCCGCCGCGACGCCTTGAGTGCCCTGGGTTGCCTTTTCGTCAAACTGAACGGCAGGCTTCTTCACCGGTTGCAGTGGCTTCACTGGCGGCGGACCCGCGGTAGCTCCTGCGGCCGTGCCGGAAGGCGCATTTACCACGGGTGCTGTCTTGCTCGGCGGGCCCAGCGGCGGTCGTTGCTCCTGCTCCTGCTGCTCCTGCGGTGGTTGCTGTTGCTCCCGTTCGCGCTGTGCTTCCCGTTCGCGCTCCCTCTTGGCCGCCTCTGCCGCCCGCTGCTCTTGTCGTTGCTGCTGCTGGTTTGGCAAGGTTTGCAGACTCTCTTTGCGCAGAGGAATACTGCCTGAGCTCGTTGTAGAGGCTCCCAGTGGCCCTTGTGCCTTCTGACGAGCGCGCAGGTCCGCTGAGCTTGGCAACCCACCGTCACCGTTAGTCTTTGCAGGAGGTGTCGGTGCAGGTCTTGTGCCAGTAAGGAGTGGTCGCGGTGGCGCGGGCCGGGAAGATTGCAGAGGAGGCTGTTGTTGTGCAGGAAACGCGTTGGTTCCAGCCCCATTGTTAGTGGCGTCGAGCCCGGGAGGAGCCGATTCTTGTCGTTTCACGGAGGGCCTCTCGTTCAACGAGGATGTCGACATTCCACCGAGTCCGGTGCCGGCGTTGAAGCGTGCTGGTGCTCCCATCTCCATCTCCCGTTCCCTCTCCAGCTCTCTCTTCTGGTGGTCGGTATAAAACTCGAGGACGTCGAGGACCGCCTGGGGATCCTTGGCGTAATCCTCACGAGTGATCGCCGACTTTGTGAGTAGTTTGGACCATTGGTCTGGCATGCCCTGCGTGGATGCATAAGCGAGGGATTCAACCAAAACACCAGGAAACACACCGTGAACGCGCCGCTGACGGGGTCGAATCCGACATGGACCTTGTGGACAAAGTTTGTTGGGTTGCTGACACCCATGAGCGGTGAGCGCGAGTAGACATCGTCTTGCCAGCCTGTGCAGTTGAGAAACATTGCGCAGTGCATTACAGAGCAAGCTGACTCACCATACAGTTCCTCGTCGTTCTTCAGAGACAGAAAATAACGTTTCCGGTCTTGCGTTTCTAATAGCAAGCAGTAAGGTTTCAGATCTGTCCGTTCGATGTTTGCGATATCGCGAAGTAGGATGACAGATTGCTGGGGCGAACCCTGGAAGAGTGTCAGTTCCGAGACAAGATAGAATGGATGATGACGGTGTCGGGCGACAGCCAGGACCGAGGAGCTGGCAGACAGACCGGTACGCACCTCCGACTTGTGCATAGTAAGAGTCATCTCCTTGAGAACGAGCCATTTGACCTTCCATATCCAACTGGCGAATGTACCGTCCTCCTTGATACTAACGTTCCCTTGTCTGACCACACCGCCCCCTAAGCTGCTCCCATTGGAGGCTGATGGAGAACCGCCAATGCCGGAGTAGGAGGCCGAGTAGGATGAGCTCGAGGGTGAACTGGGACTGAATGTGAAGGCGGGGTTGTAACCATTATTGGCCAGGGTCTTGGATGACTGAGAGGAGAGCAGGGATGATTGTGAGGCGGAGTACATGGAGGGAGATGGGGCGGGTCGGGAGGGAGTGAGGGAAGATTGTGTGTATCCAGCCATCGCAATCGGCGGCGACGAGAGTAACGATGGGAGCCCTTGTCTGGCTCTGTTTGCACCGCCTCCAATGGAGGATCACCTCGGCAAGTACAACATGCATTCACGATAACTAGTACATTCGGCTACTCTCAAGTTCAAGCTTGCACCCGCGTAACGCGTAGCGGCATGTTATCCTCCGGCTCTGCAGATCCGCGTCAGAAAACAGCAGCACAGTCAAGCCGAAAGGGACCCACTCATGGTGATAGCCGTGGCAGGATGTGCGACTTGCCCCCTGTATGCCGGCGCAAACTCGAAGTTCGCAATCATAGCCCTTCACATATCGTCAGGATCCAAGAAGAATGTGCAAGAAAAGAAAAGAGCCTACAGAAGAACGGCTTTCATCTCGCTAACAGCCATAGTCTTGCCGATACATCCATGGGGGCCAGCGATGAAGGAAAAATTGGAAAAGGTCGAGTTGTACGCCTTGGGCAAGTTGCCAGTGAGCCATCTTGCGGGCCTAAATTCCTCGGCATCTTCCCCCCAGACCTGGCGCCAAGTATTGATGACCCGGATGGGAATATTCAGCACGGTTCCCTTTGGCACCAGCACGCCCTCGATGTAGTCCGTCTTGTCTGCCATCCGGAATGTTGTGGGAACCGGGGGCAGCACGCGCAATGATTCATTCCTACACGCCGTTTAGGTCACGGGCATCTTTATTCAAGCGGACTCACACAACGCAGTCCAGCCATTGGAGGCTCTTGAGCGTGCGGTAGTCGGGGCGCGGGTTCGCCTTGTAGACCAGGGTGACCTCCTCGCGCAGCCGGCGTTGGCTTTCTTGATCATTCGCCAGCAACCATAGCGTCTGGGTCGGGTCAGTAAACCATATCAAGTCGAATCGATGTGAATACCCAAGACAGGCCGGTTGCAGTGGTTTCGTGGCCCGCAGCCAGGAACGTCAGCACCTGGTCGACCATCGCCGTGTCACTCATAGCCTCCACGCTGGGGTCCGCATCGAGCTCTGCCTTGCGCGCACGCACCAGCAGACTCATGATATCCTTCTTGGTACTCATATCTTCAGGCGCGACGCTCAAATCTTCAGTCTTTTCGCGGAGCATTTTCCGTGAGATAGTGCGAATGCGGTGAAGAGAGTCTATGAGGTGCTCCAGAGTGGAGATTACCGGGAGCCGTCCCACCCAAGCACGGTGACGGAAAAGAAAGTCGGACGTCAGGAGGCGCGGGGCACCCGGAATGGAGATGACGGCCACCAGCTTGGCAAGGTTGACGCCGTCCTGGAGGCTGAGCAATTGCTCAAAAGCAACGGCAAGCTCGTTGGACGGATTGTGAAGACAGTCGGTTTTGTATCCAAAAGCGGTTTCGCAGATGATGTCGAGGGTGACTTTGCCCACTATAGCCAGTGGGTGAACAAACAGCAGGTACAATATGGACAGGGACGCACTCCATTCGTACATGGTGAATACTTTCCCGGCAGGTTCAGCCTTGAGTTGAGTATTGAGAATTTCAACAAGGCTAGTGAAATCAGCGAGATTCAGAACCGCAACAAGTCGGTGCACACACCCTTCGATGGGTTCGTAATACATGTCCGTTTCTGGATAATATGAGAAGCGAATTAAGGCAGGGAGAGGCGGGCGTACGAGCCATCAGGTTCGGGATGGAGAAGGCAGGATTCATGGACCTGCGCAGCTGCTTGTGGGCATCACCCGTGACGGTGAGCAGCCCGTAACCGGCGACCAATCCAAGCACGTCGCGCATGAACGAAGGGCGAGGGTTCTCGATCCAGTCCTTGACCATGATCTGGTGCAACGCTTCGGGAGATGTGAAGATAAGACGCTCCGCCCCGAGAGGGCCCATCATTCGGACGACAGGACCATGGGCTTTGGTCCATTCACGCTGAGGAATGCAGCTTTCGCTCTTGACGATGGTGAGATAGTGACCGAGCAGGGGGTTTCCCAGGGGCGGTCCTGGGACTTTTCGCAAAGGAGAGAAGTAACGCGGATAGAGCACGACGCGGTACAGGAAGAAGTAGATCGCGTAACCTGCACATTATCAAGCGGTTCTTGGGTCGTCGGAGAAAATACCTGCTGCAAGGTAGGGAATATAACGCAGCTGAAGGAATTCCGCAGCGGAGGACATGGCAAAAGGGATTCTGAGTTGCTTCGCATGTGTTTCAAATAAATAGTCTGGGGCGATTAGCACCCGTCCGCATCCGCGCCGGGTCACGCGTGTCCTGACGCGTTTTGACGCGCGCGCGTTCGGAAAGTATCCACCGCTGGCTTGTCACTTGGAACAGGAGCCCAACCTGAAATTAAGTATTTGAAAAATCCCTATTACAAGTGACAAACATCCTCGATAAACTCTGCACACTCTTCCGAAAGCGTATTTTTCCAGATAGTCAATACCCTGGAATGGCCGTCCTGTACCTGCAGAATTTTCTGAACGGAACGGCGAAGAACGATCGAGAGGTATCCCATGACAGCGGCGATGGCGTCCGTGCGGTGGTCGCGCGGTGTTGTCACTAGGACGCGCACCGTTGTGGGGTCGGAAGGGCCGGAAGGAAGGCTCGCCCCAAAGAGAAAGTCGCGTGCGGCAATGAGTTGCAGAGCATCGAGGCCTGTAAACCTCGTATCCTCTCCTTTGAAAAAAATTACAGTCATGTCAAACATCCAAAGACGGTACGAACCTTCGTCAAACATGATATTGAGATCGTCCTGGGTGAGAATCTCTCCACGCAGGCCCGCGGCGTCCCGCGCAGCGAGCACCTTGGCATCCAGCACTTCTGCAGAGGGCGGGGTGCGGTCGTACAACTGCGGAAGCTGTAGGCGCAATCGCTGTGCCCCTGTCTTGCGATCCACAGACTGCCTTATCGGCGTCTTGTGCCGGGTGGAGAGGGAGATAAAGTGCGTGAACGGGCGCCCCTCCTCTGCAAGGAGGTCCTCGTTACGCGGTACACCCGAATCGACGAAATCGTCTTCATCAAAGGCGACGAAGAGACCATGCATGAGCATCTGGCAGCAGCGAGACTCATTCTGCTGCGGACGATAATCCAAGGGAGCGCTGGGTTTGGACAGAAGGATCGTCCGAGCACCAGGACGGAGCATACGGGGTATACCACTTATGTGGAAGCCAGGTGTCTTGGGGCTGATGGAGTGTAGCGGTGAAGGAGGCGAGTCCCCAGAGACCGCCATGTGTCTCTTGGGAGTTCTGTAGTCGAGATAGACTGGAAGAGAGAGTGGACGAAAGCGGGAGGTGGCGCGAGGGACCGAAGTGGTGGGATTTAGGTCTTTCATATTGAACTGAAATGAGAGTGGATTGGCGTTCAGTCGGTGTCGAGAGTGCGAAAATGAGGGGCAAGGGCAAGAATGTTTAGTCGCTCAGTCTCCATATTGCGGAACGATCGAAGTTCAGGGACCAGGTGAGTCGGGGGTAAAATGGTGAGCTTGAATGGGCGCATCACAACAAACAAAGCAAACAAGTTGTACCGTTCCCAAACCGTTCCAATATGTGCGGCAGGTTCTCGTTGCGTCTAGATGTGAGTTTCGTGCCTCCAATTCTCTCAGAGACTTTTATAATTGGGCAGCACGCTGAGATTCAGCAACTGAATGGCTACGAAGCCTCGATTGATGACTGGGAGCGTCGCGATGACTTTGTGCCGCGATTCAACATTGCGCCCCATACGCAAGCGCCCGTTATACGTCGACGCGATCATTCCAAGAATGAATTGATTATGAGCTCGATGAAATGGGGGATTGTTCCCCACTTTGCCAAATTCCAGGACAAATCCTTGAACACAACTAACGCACGCGCAGAAAACCTCGTCGACGGCGGGGGGATCTGGGGCAGTATTAAGGGGCCAAAGCGTTGTGCTGTGGTTTGTCAAGGGTATTATGAATGGCTCACCAAGGGCAAGAACAAGCTGCCCCATTTCGTCAAGCCAAAGGATGGCCGCCTCATGCTAATGGCAGGCTTATACGATTCCGTGGTCCTGCAAGGTATAATCCGTTCACTCTTCTCACACTCGTTCAACCTTTCTCAGATCGAAAGGAGACTCTATGGACGTTCACGATCGTCACCACGGCCGCAAACTCGGAGATGTCGTGGCTGCATGATCGCCAGCCAGTTATTCTGTCCACCTCCGAGTCCCTGAATACGTGGCTCGATACATCATCGCAAAAATGGAATCAAGATCTGGTTAAGCTCGTTGCGCCGACGAAAATTCCTCTCGAATGGTGCGCACACCGTTCCCTGCATCCGAGTCCTATCCAACTGCGGCTCAGCTACCAGGTCCCGAAAGAGGTCGGGAAGGTGGGAACGGAATCGCCCACTTTCATTGAGCCCGTAGCGAGTCGCAAGGATGGCATTCAGGCGCTTTTCGCAAAACAGAAACAGGCTCAGGCATCCCCCAAGAAAGCCGTGAAGCGCACTCTTTCTCCTGTCGATGACGATGAGATTGAATTCGATGGCCCTCCACCGCCGAAAAAGGTGGGTGCTCTTCACCAACTGTTCCAGCTGTTTGACCTGGTATATAGGCCAAGGCTGAAAAATAATTTCCACGTCTTCTTTTCTGAATGTACGACAGTGTATGCCCTCATGTAATTTAAGTAGCATATAGCGTTGTGACGTCACTGCGTGATGCCACCTTTCCTCCCACCATGCCTCTAGTCCAACGAGATGTACCTAAGATCGGTGGTAGCGTTGCCGGGCAAGTTTCTTAACTCGCTCGAGGGTGAAATTGAACGTTGGACGCAGATTCTACGCGCTCATAACAGGCCTCGCGGTCGTCACCCTGCTGTGTAGCGTTGGAATCGTGTGGCTTCTCAGAGTCTGTACCCCGCTGGTCCCATTGCTCTTCAATTGACCTTCTCCAGGACAACGCAGTGACCTCCCGTGACCGTCAAACTCCTACGAATTCGCGGTATCAATCCAGCTCAGTCAAGTCCCGCGCGGCGTGGGCCACCAACCTCTCGCTAGGCGGACTCTTCCGCAGCCACTCCACCCGAGGGGGACATGGCTGGATACAAGCTTCGGGTGACGCTTGGGAGGCCGACGAGGCTGACCGCCGCGCTTCGGAAAGGGATGCCCCCTTCCAGCCCCCGCCCGTTGTTTTGAACGACCCCTACGATGACAAACCCGAGCCCTCCTGGTTTGAAACGCGCTCCTATTCCTCCGACTATTCCCTCGCCCCAGACTCAACGTCTCGCCACCCCACTCGCGTTCGCCCAGAAAGTGGCGTCACCGGCAGCGACTGGGAATCCGCCTCCGCTGCTATGACCGACCCCGAGAGTGGCCACGCCGAGGATGCCGGCCACGCAACGCAGCAACGCCACTTTTCGCTCGATTCTGCCGTGTCAGACACCTCGGTGCGCACTTTTCAGGGAGGTACCAAGTTCCTTGAGGGCCTGTAATATATTCTAGTTCCGTGTTTTCTTGACTTTCGAGTATTAACTATGTATGTATTGATGGATTTGACTCAAATAATTTCCAGATAATTCGACGGTACAACTTGGTCATCTTGAGGAAATATTCGGGCGGATGAGAATGAGGACATACTTCCAGTTTCTCCGTTCTTCCTTCTGGCCTGCCACCACTTGTGCTCCTTGTCGAGGATCTCGAGTGTTTCGCCCTTCTCAAACGAAAGTTCATCTGGGTCCTCTGCGCAGGAATCGTCTATTTGCTTCAGCGACATGAGCAGAGAGAGGGTCTGAATGGACCTACAAGCGTATAAAGCTCGTGCCCAGCATACACACTCGGTGGATGTGCTACTAATCGAATCTGGTCTTACTGTCAGCTGGATCATGATGAACAAGAACAACCGCTCACCAGCTCTGGCTCGCCACCACTCGAGTTGCTCATCAGCCAGAGCGACAAGTTCTTCTTGGGTTAGCGTTATCTGAGCTGTAACATCGGATCCGATTCGGAGAATATGGATAATGCAAGTAAAGAACTTTACAATCATCTGGTCCATTGCTATCCGGTCCACAGTTGAGGCTGAAATGATCGGATGGTGCAACTGTGGGTTCTCAATCAAGAGATTATCGAAAGGGAAACGATATACTCACTGCCGAGTGAACCAACTGCGTCTTGAACGAGCCACCACTTCCCTTGCTCGTCAATGATATCCAGTACGTCACCCTTGCAGAATGATATTTCGTCAGGATCGTCGGGAGCAGCGATGACTAGCAGGTGTTTTGAGCACTTCTCGGGGAAAAAATGGACGCTCTTACAGTCGTAAAGAGCTCTTGCTCGAACAGTGGCTTTTCGAATGGATTCCTCCGGTTGCACGTCAACGGATGGAATGTGCGTATGAAATTGAGGACGTAGAAGCTCTGGGCTGTGTGAGCGAGGGCTCTGTGGTGTAGCGGGCGGTGAGATCCGATGCACCCGCGCTTCCTCTGGCATCACACTAAGCCTGTAGAGGTCGGTCTCCAGAGTTTCTGAACGGGAGTTGGAAGGGACGACGGCAGGGGATTCAGATAATGTCGGGAAAGGGAACGGAGGAACACCGAGTGGGACTGGATTATGCAGCTCCAGGCCATTGTCCGTCGATTGGCTTGGTTGATTCATATAGCCAGCCCAATTTGGGGCCGCCCACGGACCTTGATGTGGTCTTCGGCCTTGGCCACGCTTGTTCTCATCCCGGCCTCCTCCCAGAATCGTCCTCTCCTTCTGAGACTTGTGGTTCGGTGGTGATTTCCTGCGGAGAGCCCGAGGAGAAGGCGGTTGACTAATGTGGTTCCAAAGGTATTTGGGTCGAATGGCGGAAAGCGATGGTTGGTGGGTTGGAATGGCGCTATGAATTAAGTGGGATGCGTGCTTTCCGAGCCATGTGAGTGATTGCTTTGGTCCGTGGGCAGGCTCTTTGGAATTCTTCAACCTGAGGACTGCATCTTGGGCATCCAGTCTCCCACTATTCGAGTAGCCCGCTAATTGGTCAACGAAAGCCTCGTGCTACAGTGAATGAGTTTCCTGCACCGAGTCCGCGAACAATAGACCCACCCACCTTTTCCGTTGCGCGTTTCCTTGCCTGCTCCAATCTCGTCTCCATCCCGCCTTCCAATATGACGGACTGATTCCCCATTGTGCGTTCCGCAGCCTTGCCCAGAAGCTCGATCATGCGTCCCAAATCATGGTCCTGGCTCTCAACCTCTGCGGTCACAGCCGTCTCCTCTACTTGGAGTTCTTCATCCCTGTTAAAATGGTATTGGCCAGTGTAATTACGCGACCCTCGTGCGGAATTATAGGGCGGCAACGTTTCAAAAGAGTCAGAGCGGTAATGGAGCGGGGAAGACACCAGAGGCCCAGAGGCCGTTGTAGTGGGACTGCACGGGATAGCCGGAAGCGGGCGCGATGAGTTTCGGGCGTGGGGCCAAGTCATCTGTCGAACTACCGTGTCTGAGGGAGGTCTTTCGGCAGGAATCTGTGCCCAGTAGGACGCGATATGATCCCACAGGACATCTGAAAGCATGAAGGCTTTCGCCGGGCGATCCGCTCGTTCTCCGTTGACGACTTTGAGAAGGGTTGCAGCTTCAGAAAGATCGGACAACGGGGGGTGACCTGTGTGTAACTGTCGAGACAAGGCTTAACACACGAAACAAGGGAATGGTGTAACCTCACCTCAAAACAGACACAGCCGAATGCATAAACGTCGCTGGCCGGCGTCCGCGCATATCTGCATCCGAACCGCGGCGGGTCAATCAATTCAGGGGCCATCCAGTAGACACTTCCGGCTTGCGTGCTTGAGCCCGAGGTGGTGGCGAACACAAGGACACTAAGCCCAAAATCAGCCAAGCATGCACACCAATCGTCCTTGATGAGGATGTTTGCCTAGAATGGTTAGAAAATGTTTCTTGCCAGGAAGGGAACATATGTACCCCGCGCAGGTCACCGTGCACAACATCGTGAGAATGAAGATACTCGAGGCCCTGGGCAACCTCGAAGAGCTGCAGGCACAAGTGAGTACAGAGATTGCAGTGGTGGGTTGAGAACTGACCACTTTGTCTACATTTGCACGTCCGTGGTCCTTGAGGTAGTTCAGAACGGTGCCGTGCTCCATCCACGGAGACACTAGACAGAGGGAATCGGGGAAACTGTCCCGATCAATTCCTATGAATTTCAAGATATTGGGATGGCGCAAATCCTTCCAAACGAGTGCTTCTCGGCACAATTTCTACGCCGACCATCAGTCGAGTCACAAAGAGCGCACCAGAAAAGTCACCAGACGTATGTCTCGCAAGTCTGAGGTTTGCATGAAGTGGCGCATATGTTTGAGTGCGACTGTCCCAGTCCTGTATTCAGCTCGATATATGTCACCGTAACCGCCGGCAAACAGGGGATGTGGATCACGCCCACTGACTCCGGTGACGAAAAGGGAGGAAGGAAGACTTTCAGATGCCTCTGAAAGTTTGCGAATTATACGACGGGCCTGTCGACTTTGCTCCGGTGCCATCAAAAGACCTCTGTTAAGTGTCTGGTGGAGTCAATCAGCCACGAAAGGCAAACATGGATGAAGCCGCACATCTTGAACGACGTCCAAAAAAGACTGCGCAGATTCTGACCTGAGGCCCAGAACGAGCGGTTCTGCAGATTGAGAACAGAATATCGTTTCCAGACATCCTGCAATCCGCCTTTCGTCCAAGTGTAAAGCGTTGCGCAGATTCGGGTTGTTGGTCAGACCAAGGTCGGAGGATAGCTATATATGTAGAATGGTCAACTTTGTACAAGCGGCGCGCAAATTCCGTACCTCGAGAAGTACTCGTCGACACTTGACACTTTCGACTATTGCGCCAACAATTCCACCCGCAGGGAGTGAAAACTGGAGTAAAATCGAGCTGTCGCTAAAGGTATAGATGAGAAATGAGGCCACGGAAGAGGTGATGTTACCGGTTAATCCGACAACACGCCTCCTTCAGGAATGCAATCGAGTTCTTTCAGAGTGTTAAGATGTACTAGGTCTGAGATGCGAAGGGACCTGCCTCGTAGATAAGGACGGGAGTCGACGCTTCCGGCGAGAGACCTGGGTTCGCAGATGTGGACGCTGCAAGAGTACCCTGGAAGTCGACCACGGGCATGAGGGCCGGACAGAGAGACGGTGGGACAGGGAAGCCAGAAATACAGCATTCGTGGAATCTTAACAGATAGCAATGATGATGTACTGGGCCGACTGCATCCAAGTTGAACTAACAATAACTCTTCATTGTGGAAGGATGCAATGTGCTGCCACGCGATAGCGACATGAACCACAAGTTCCCGAGAGTGAAATCATGCTGGTCCAGTGCGACTAGTTCGAGGTCCCTTGAGAGTTGCTTGAGGGAGCGGAAGTAGCAAATATGATGCATCAGTTGTGCATCATGATCATCCCAATGACCGGCTGGCTTTCTTCACTCTGTGCAACGTCGCGGTGTCGAGTTTACTCCCCTTCCATACGACCGATTTTGGTTAGAACTTGAAGGTGTAACCATTCTGTCAACCGACGACGACACGGAGCCCAAATCACGCCACTTGAACCTGGACCTGGTCGCCTCAAGGCCGAAATAGCGTTCCTTGGGCATTCCTCAAGCATCCTCGACTGGATTACCAGCATCTTCGAGCTCGTATTACTCGGACCTTGGCCATCCTCAGGCACCGGCGCTTATGTACTAAATTCGGCGCTTGGCAATGGCACCTGTCGCTGCCACTCACAGCGCCCATATATCGAGTATCGAGTAGCGATTCACTTCTCGCTCCTTCGCCCTTCGCTCGCACCTATGGCGTCCCTGACCGAATTCCAGCTACCGCCTCACCCTTCCTGCTTCGGTGATCCGACCAACACAAGCAGTATATGCCAGGCTCCTTCCGCCGCCATGATCGATTTTCTCAATATCACCACCGCAAATGTGTATCTGGAGTTTTATTGCAACAATCCACCCTCGGATTCTTGTGCTTTTGGTTTCTGTCCAAACCCGGACGTGGCGAGTCCAGCTGTTCGATATTCCAGTAAGTATGTGTTTTTTATTCATCTTCCTCATCTCTCATTCGGTACCCCAGCCTATTTCACTTCGCTAGTTGCCGCCATCCTCGTGATATACTCTCCAGAAGACGTCATCTCCTCGTTTTTCGCCCAGCTCCTCAACGTCTACTCCCTGATCGTCGCCGCTGTGGTTTCGATAATGGGTCACAACCTCACCAAAATGCATAGCGTCGTGGCGCTGTCGCTCGCCGGGTCTCCGCTGAGCCTTTACTTGGTCGTCTATGTTTTCCTCAGCATACTAGGGAAGCAAACACGACTTAGAACGGTCTTTGGCCCAGGAATGCATCTCAATCGAGCGCTCGTTTTGATCGTGCTTCCCTTGTGGATCAGTCTCTTCATATTCACACTACTGCCCCCATCCGTCTACCAATTCCAGCAAGCTGCGTGCGATGGGTGCGTTGTATATATATATACTTTCTCCGAACGAACTCAGTGATATTGCCAGAGTCATTGGGGACCACCATATACACTCTTTGTTCTTCATGCCATTCATCTCCTTCTTCATGGTGTATCCACATGCAGGTGCTGCCATCATTGGTTCCCTGCTAATCATGTGGGGCATCGCTATCCTTCTTGCTCGGAAATCCATTTGGGGCGAGGAAAATGAAAGGTTCCCCTTCATTCGAATATGGTACCCTCCTTTTCTAGCTTTCGTTGCCTTTGAACTCACGAGTCTTAGGCGGACGATCGGCCAACGGTATCCTTTACTCCATTTCTACTCAGTGATAGGTTTGTCGAGAATTCTCTTGCTTGCGCCCATGCTGAGTTTTATCCTCAAGTTCTACCGTCGTCGTTTTGGATATTTGACATCGAAGTGGGCGTGGCCTACCTTTCACCGCGAGAAAAGTTCACTCCTACATACGGGCAGGTGCGCAGATCGGTCCCGCAACATCTATTTTCTTTATGAGAATTCGGCAGCTTCTCGCAATCTTCGTCACCATCCCGCCCTTCATTCAGCTGTGCACCCTCGTACCAGGCCTGGGGCGGTGGTTCGCGGACTTGTGGTGGGTGCGCCTGCTCACCTGCCGTCTCACCAAGCGCTATTCGAGTAAAGAGGATCCGACGCGGGCTGTTTTACTGGGAAACAAGTCATAGACCTAAGCAGAGTAGGGTTGTCGTAACATTGTGTAAATTGGAGGTAGAGGTTTGAATGTATGTAAGAAAGATCGCGAAGCAGTTTGATGTACACAGCCCCTTGCACATCGACCAGAGACCATGAGGAAAATATTCGGGCGCGCCGACAAGCCAAAGGTATATCGCCCCAGACACCGTCCAGTACTTTGTTCAAGCATTGTACAGGACCCCCCACTCCAAGTCCCCACCCAGCAAACCCCGATTACCACCCCAATACACCAACAGTTTGCTTCCAGCGGTCGACCACGAGAGTCCACAGAAGACGAGCGCTGGGAGTTCCTCGATTCTCAGCAGACTCCACCGCCGTTACCGCCTGCCGCACCCAGTCCGACAAGATCCCCGTCTCCATACATCAACCCTCCGCCACCGCAGACTCTGCGCAAGAAAGCACCCCCGCCTGCTGTTAATCTCCTCAACGCACTCGAACCAGCTACTCAGCAGCCATCCACCCATTCTCGCAACCGATCAGAGGAGCGCCCTTCCGAGAACGGACATGGTCAGAAGGAGAAGAAGAGCGGCGGGTTTTGGGGAGGAGGCCGGGACAAGGAGAGGGAACGAGAGAGGGAGAGGGAACAACGGGAACGAGAGAAGGAGCGAGAGAGGGAGCGAGCCCTCGAGCTGGACAGGGAGCACCAACGAGGCAGGGACCGCGAGCGCAGAGACGAGGAGAATGAGCTCACTCGTAAGATCGGTGCGTCGCAATCCGTCTTTCTTGGATGCATCCTGATCACCGTCCCAAGGGTTTTTGACTGCCACCGCCTCGGAGGATTGGACCCTCGTACTCGACGTCTGCGAACACGCATCAGCCAACGAGAACAATGCTAGAGAAGCGGTCCGTGCTCTCCGCCGCGAATTCAAATATGGGGAACCCGCCGCACAGCTTGCAGCTGCACGCGTACGTCGTCTCCATCTCCTTGACATAATCTTATGGTTCTACAAGTTGTGGGCTATCATGCTGCGAAACTCCACCGACACCTTCATAACTCAATGCACTACTCGCAAATTTCTCGATACTCTGGAAGACATACTGGTCTCATCTCGTACCGCCCCCGTCGTCCGTGAGCGCCTGATGGACGTGCTGGCCGCCGCTGCATACGCCAGCGGAGCAAGTGCGTTGTGTACTATCCTGTCGTTCCCTCATCTCACAAAATGCCCCAGAAAAAGAAAGTGGATTCCGTGGTCTTTGGCGGCGAGTTAAACCTCGAGACAAGCCAGAAGAAGGTGTACCCTTTGACACGGACGATGCCATGTTTAACCCTCCTCTCAACGCCCTACGACATCCTGGACCGGGATACGAATTCGAAAATACCAACCCTCCTGTTGTCGTCTATCCGGATGGTACACAGACTGGCCCTGAAACGCCTCCAATTGCCGCTAAACAGCCTCGGAAACGGAAGAATAGCGATGTTACGCCTGGCAAGAAGTCGAGCGACAAGTCGCACCGCGACCACCACCGTGGAATCATTCCTCCCGACGAAGATATGCGGCGGCTTTTTCAAGAGTGTAAGATCGGCGTGGGCAACGCGAATCTACTCAGCGAGGCCCTCGCAACGGCAACGCCCGAAGAACTTCGGAACCCTGTCATTTCGGTCAGCTTTTCTACTATGTGCAGCTGAACCGCCGACCAAATAATCTACAGGAATTTTACAAGAAATGTGTCGACTCGCAGGAGCTCATCTTTACACAAATACCTTGGGCGTCTGCAGGGGCTGAGCGCAGCCGTGCTTCCAAGGATCAAGTGCCGCGAGAAAGGGGGGAAAGAAAACGGAAAACGAGCGCAACGCCGAATGGCAGCTTGCCGGACATCACCACACCCGTATCGACGCGTGAGGAGGAGTTGCTCGCGGAGTTGCTCGCTGCGAACGAGCATCTTTTGGAGGCAATTGACCTTTATAAGGACCTAGAGCGCGTTGCATTGGAACGCGACGCAGAGGAGCGTAGCCGAAGGGAGGTGCGGATGGATCCAAGAGTTAGTTTTCTCACGCAATCTCGAGTCGGTCATCTGACATGCACGCCAGCAACGGGCACGTATCACGGAAGACGGAACACTTCAGGACGACTCAGCTGGTGGGGGCAGTGGCGCAGGTAGCGCCTCCCGGTCACGTTCAGCATCGCCCACACGCAATCCCGTCGTACAGCACCCGCTCCCCCATCATCCGCCAGTCGTCGGTGCCCCTGGAGAACTTACTTTCCAGACACCTCCTGCTATTACCGCAGCCGCTCAGATGCTTGCTCCACCGCCTTCGGCCCCGCACGGCCCACGGCTTCAGGGCTCCGGGGTATCGCGGACGCCCTCGCCTTCACACCCTGATCTGGGTCATGTGTCCGAGCACCCGGGCACGCGCCTTGGCGGCCCGCGGGATCATTCACGTGGTTCGTTGGACGATGAACCACGGGTCGATCCAGAAGACGATGACTACGATGAGCGGCCGATGCAGCCGAGTGCGAAAGCCCTCGGCAAACGAAAGGTTGCAGATCCCGTCGATCGGATCGGTGAATTCTATCTTCTTTCATACTGTTCAACACACTAACCGGTCTCATAGACTCGAGGGACGATGAACTAGCAGGATTGAAAGACGACTTTGACGACCGGCCGCTGGACTCGGACGACGACGACGAGACGCCACACGGGTTGTGGCAGCATCTACATCACCCTGTGCAACACTTTGTATATGACGCCGCTGCAGAGCGGACGCAACAACGGCTTCTCGCAGCCAACGCCAACGTGATGGTGAACGGCGTACACTGACATGTATTTATAGTATTCGTTCTTTGGAAGGAGTTGTCGCAACATATAACATTATTGCATGGCATGTAATAGTCTCGCTCACACTGCAATTATTTATTTGGCTGTCTTCTTCGTCACCATCGCATCCCGCCCAGGACCGACACCAATCCATGTTATCGGAACTTTGAGAAAGTCCTCGATGAACTCTACATATGTGCGGCACTTTTCGGGCAATTCCTCATAGTTGCGTGTGTCCTCGATCGATGTCTTCCACCCGGGCAACGTCACATACTCGACCTCGACCTTGGCAAGCACCCCCAGGTCGGCGGGGAAGCCAGTGAGGGGCGTGCCGTCGATCTTGTACGCCACAGCAATTTGAATCTCCTCGAGCCCGTCGAGGACATCAAGTTTGGTGAGATTGAGCGCGTCATAGCCGTTGATCATGTGCGAGTGGCGGAGGACGACGAGATCGAGCCACCCGCAGCGCCGTGTGCGGCCTGTAGTGACGCCGAATTCACGGCCAACGGATTGGAGTTGCTCGCCGATGGGATTGAGCTGTTCGGTGGGGAACGGGCCGCCGCCGACGCGGGTAGTGTACGCTTTCACGACACCAATCGTGTGCCCGACCAAACGCGGCGGAAGACCGAGGCCCGTGCAAACACCACCGACAGTGGTCGCAGAGGACGTGACATACGGATAGGTGCCAAAGTCGAGATCGAGCATGGCAGCGTTGGCGCCCTCGACAAGGACACGCTTGCCAGAAGCAATCGCTTGGTGGAGGTAAACGACGCTGTCAATGACATACGGCTTGAGGCGAGCGGCGAGGGCCTGGTAACGCTTGATCTCCCCTTCCGTGTCGTACTCAAAGTGGCCGTATCGTTTGAAGCGCCCTTCCACGAGCTTGCGGAATTTGTCGGCAAAAACGACGGGGTCAAAGAGATGGTGGACGCGCAAGCCAGATCTAGAGGCCTTGCCAGAGTACGCCGGGCCGATCCCCTTCTTGGTAGTTCCGATACTGGGTTTGCCCATAAATCACCGCGATAACGAGAGAGATAAAACGGCCGACCTCGATCCTCCCAACTCGACCTCCTTTAGCCCATCGACGATCTGGTGAAAGTCAAAGACCAGATGGGCGCGATCCGAGATGAAGAGCCGGCCAGTGCAGTCAAGCCCTATACTTGATCAGAGGCAATCAGAGTGGCAAGTGCCGAGGCGCACCTTGAGCTTCCAACGCATCGAGCTCGTCAAAGAAAGAAGGGACGTGAACGACGACGCCGTTTCCGATGAGACCGGTGCATTTGGGATTGACGAGGCCACTGGGAAGGAGGTGGAACGCGAAAGTAGTCCGGACGCCGTCAATAGGAACGACGATGGTGTGTCCAGCGTTGTTGCCGCCGGCGCAACGAGTACAGATGTCGGCATCTGCGGCGAGGATGTCGACCAGCTTGCCTTTGCCCTCGTCTCCCCACTGTGAGCCGAGGACGACGGTGGTCGCCATAAGAAAGCGTGTCGTAAACAACAGCCAAATATGGATTTGACTCAACGCCCGCGTCCCGATTAGGAAACATGCAACTTGCATCCACACAAGCAAAACGATTCGACCTCGACAAAATCCGCACCGCAACGCGTCAAAGATATAATCAACGGCGCTATGTTTGTGCAGGAATAAATTCACGCGTGTTGGCGTCATAGAACGCGTCATGGAAAATACACCCTCTGCAGCAAACCACCATGGACAATAACTTTCAAGCCAACTTGTCTCGAAATTCCAGCAATGTAAGCTGGGGTACAAAGATAAAGTGAGTTCTGTTCTCGCGAAAATTGCATTTACCGAGTTGTACAGAGGCGCGATTCAGGTTGGACATGGTTTTGGAGAAGCCATTCGTGGTTCTCTGGGCGCGTCCGATATCTCTGCATCCAGCTATAGTTCCAGCCAAGAAATAACTCACCGTGGAAGACAAGAAATTGCTGTCGGTCTCGCGCGAATGCGTGGTGTAACAGCCGGATTACCTTGTACGCGTCCATGCACCCCACCCGTCCTTGCCTCATTAGAACCAGCCGCTCCTAATCGCCGTCATTCGTTTCCAACCCAGCAGTATGAACCCATGCCCTCTGTATGGCACAGGCGTTCAACTTCTGCCCACAACCCTCCGACAGCGACCACTCCCTTCAACAAGGCTTACGAGCACCCTTACCTCCCAGAGGCAGGTCCTGATTCGGGGTTCGCTGGTCTGGGTGCTGGAATAGATCCTGCTCAGAGGAAAGGTGGAAACGAACCCATCGTGCCTGCCTTTACCACTGCCCCTCCGCGCCATGCACCTGCGTCCCACGCTCCCAACAGCCATCACGCGCCCTTTGGCATTGGCGACAACCAACTGTTCATTCCCCCACATACCCCATCCGTTTCCAAGGGCAAGGAGAAACACCGTAGCCGTCGCATCAGTCGGCTCTCGTCCAGATTCTTGCCGAAGCGACGCGTCCGGACCGCATCTCCGAGCCCTGAACCAGGTTCAACAAGTGAACATTACCATCAATCAGCGACAGCCCCATCCACGCCTCCCAACCCAGTCGAATCGGCCCTCGAGCACTCGGGGTACCAAATTCTCACCTACGATCAGAAGGACAGCTACCCATCCTGGCCCATCGAAAGCGGCAGCCATCACACTGCTGGCGGGAGATTAGAGCCGCTTCGACGCTCCAAAGTCATTTCACACGACGAGTCATCCTCGATCATTCGAAGCGATAGATGATGCGGGCGCGGACTAGCGCGCGTACGCGTACCTGTGCGGCTATGTTCCGGTCTTTCAATGTTTCGAAACATATCAGGCACCTTCATCGATTGGCATGGCAAGATAACATAGCTAGGATACACGGTTATGACACATATTTCAAGCATATAGAGAGCTATAAGGTTGTACAAGACCATGGAGAACACAAGGGCGATTAGAGTCGAGTCATTGAGTAGCGATTAGTTGTAGGTATGAGTAGTCGTTTTGCCGGGAAATTCCAAAATGCGTAGCGAGACCATCCCGCGGTCTTCCGGCCAGCCTGTATACTTTTTTTGGCAAAAAATGCGATGATTGAGATGAGGCAAGATGAGGAGAGAATATGCGTCCAATAATTCCCTACCAAACGATCAGCCCCGAGTAGCAGACGGAAATAAAAGACATACGAATTAAGATGAAGAAACATGCAAACCAAGACGTTCCACACTGCTATTCCGGCTGCTCGTCGCGCTCGCGAGATGGAACCCAGACAACGACTTGCTCTCCTCCCCATCGAGACGCCAGATGTTCGCAAGCGGAGACGTGTTGACCGAATCCGCGCCAGAAGAGAAAGTCGAGCGGGTCGAAGACGGCAAGCTGTCCTCGTACTCCTCAAAGGACAAATCGGCCGACGACGTGGAGGCAGGCGAGAGCGTCGGTGAATGGACAACATCCTGCAGCAAGAAGGACGGCAAGAGCGGCGCGGGTGCGTACACGTCCGTCGGGCTTGCCTCGGCCGAGCGGTGCAAAGGACTCGGGTAATACTGCCGCTGCGGTGCCGTCTGGTAGATCGGGTACCCCTGGTTGTACTGGCTACCGAGCTCGTTGTGCGACTGCGAACGGTGAACCGGCAAGCGTGGCGCGGGGGGCGGGGAAAAGTTGACAAAGGGCCGATGAGGCTGCGCAGGTGCAGTCGAGTGCGAACGGCCGACAGGTGGGTACGACGGGCTGGGCGAGGTAGAGGGCGAGGAGATGTGCGTCTGGGTCAGAACAGACGTGAGGAGTGCGATCCGTTCCGCTTGCACGGCGGCGGAGATCGAGTCACCATTCCCTTCGGCGTCTAACATTCGGTCAACACGAGCACATGGGATTGGAAATTGATTTTGAAACGCACAAGGCAGACATGTCTGACAGACCTTCCGCCGCCGCCAGTTCAAATAGTTGCATTTCAGGCAGATCCAATCACCCGGTTGCTGTAGAGCAAGTCAGACATATGCTCACAAAAAACCCGCATTACGCACATGAGATATAGGTCCTCTGTTGCCAGTATTGAGGATGGGTGGTTGCTGAAACCAGAATGAGCGATGCTCGAGTGAATAAAGAGATCAATGCTCACCGGAATACCCATTAACCCGCTCGGTCTAATCTGCCCTTGCTCCGGGAACGGCTCATTGTCGGGCCAGTACATGATGCACGGCGACAAGGGATCCCTCGAGATATTCTGGACCTTTCCACCCCGTGCAAACGCGCGTCCAGACGGAGTAAGAAGGGGGTGGGCGGGCATGCCGATGTTGGCGGTGGACGGCGACGAAGGGGCAGGGAGGTTGACCACAGGTTGCTGCACATACCCCTGCTGGGACGCGCACGGAGAAGGGTAGCCATAGGTGCTGTTGGAAGGATATTGTTGCATCGAGTTGTTGGAGGCGAAGCGAGGGGAAAGCTGAGGGCGTGGTGGCGCCTGAAGAGCAAAATGCTGCTGGTGGTGAGGTGATTGCGCCGGCGGCGTATCGTTGCCGGAAGCAGCGCTGCCGTTGGTGGGAGAACGAGGGCAGCCACACCCGATGCATGTCAAGTTACGTCTGTGAAGAACCATGCAGGGAAAAGCATCTGTCAGCATTGGCGAGATGGTGGCAAAGAGGAAAAGAGGGAGATGATTTGCAGAGTGAAATTAAAAAAACGCACCCAAAATTATGGGCAGCACACTTGGGTGACCGACATCTGAAAACGCGGGTAACGTCAGCATGTGAAATACGCGAGACGAATGGAGAAGGAAGGAAAAAAAGACAAAGAGAAGCGGGATGCTGTGCAGATCGAGAGACAAGTCACTGACATCCAATCGCCCAAGCGAAAGCTGGTACGGGGGCTGGGCGGGTTGCTCGAGAGGGAATAGTCCTCGGAAACCATCGAAGAGGCCGAACCGACTAGCGTACGCGGCTGCTAAAATGGCATGAGCGAGGGTCGAGTCACGTAAAAAGCGTATACGAACCAATGGCAAGTCGAGACGCTTGAGTTTGGAAAAGGGCTCGAGGTCGTCTTCGAGAGCGGGTGCGAGATGGGCGGAAAGAGAAAGGGCTGCGCATGCCTAGTGGAAATAAGTTAAGCGGTGGTCGTCTCCAGGAACGTGATGGGCGGCATCCAAATTGGGAATTGTCAAATGCTCACCTCGCGATGCGTTGGAAATACTGCCCAGACACAAGGATCTGCCTGCGGAGCACGGAGCATCCACGTTGTCGACGGAACAAGGCCCTGGAGCGAAAATCAGCCAAATAATATCGATCGTGCAGAAATCCACCCACACTTTGGCGCAACAGTTCAAACAAGACATCCGTTGCGGCCGGCAAATTGTTCAACTAGTAGTGGGGTGAGCACACGCGACCAGGGACAAGAGAGGAAACGCGTACTCTCACAACTCTCGATTGCGTCCCAACAAACGCCTCGAACGCGTCAACGGAGGAGCTATAATCGCTGCCAGAGGAGACGGAGGACTGGGGAGACGAGTCAAACGCGGGCTGAGGGCGCGGCGCAAAGTTGGCGGGATCGTGGAAGGAGGGCGACTCGCAAAAGGCGGGGGGCAGACTGCACGGAGAGAGAGGAGAGCGGTGCTCGGGGGAGGAGGAGAGGCTCTTGAAGCGGTGGACAACGTTGTCGAAATTAGTGGGCATGGGGGGAGAGTCGAGGGGTTGGGAGTTTTGGTCAGATTCACGACATGGTTTTATGGTCGCAGATCTGCTTCTCGAGGGCATTTGGGAAGGAAGACGAGAAGCTGCACAAATGACCCGCTTGTCAGAGAAAGAAGCCGCCCAAAAAGGTGGAGAATAAGGTTATTGTGGGCGCTTTTTGATGTCCCCGCATTGCGTCTGGTCGGTAGGATGCCGTACAGGACAAATCGACCGTGTCTCCGCACCCATTGAAACCGAGGCCGACACGAAACAGTGAAAAAGTGAAGAGATCAAGCCTGAAACACGACAACACGTGACACACCCCTGGTCTTCTGCAGACAAGAGGTAGGCACTTGACTACTAAATTGGCTCTTGTTCGGGTCACTGAATTTGCTTGGAAAAAAAGGAATCGTCGTGGAAATGAGACGACCGATCGTTTGAACCCGCGTCGGGGACTCCACAGTGCGGAGCGCTCAAATTTACGCGACTTTTTCACCATCACCGTGCATAACCCCGCGGGCAGACCCGGATGCCCGGAATGTGCATTCCCTTTCCTTTACATTATTAATGAAATAAATTCAGGTGCGTTGCCGTCTCCAAGCCACCGGAGCCCAAGAAGCACCCGACAGCGAAGCCCTGCTAGTGCAACCTTAAATGCCGCCTCGTCGTGAATCCAGATGGTGGCGGCGCGCTCCTTTGCGCCGCCGCCGGGCGCTGTCGGGTGGGCTAAATCTTGAGGTTAAGGCAAGCGAGATTGGACCGGACGCCGTGAACCCCAATGAGCAAGATCTCAGAGCATCTCCATGTAAGTAATTGCGCATCACGTCGCTGTCGGTGTCACCATGCAAGCCAGAAGGCTCAGTATTACATCCTGTGCCTTGGAGAGCCTCGAGGCTTCTCCCGCAATCCTGCAATTATTTTTGAAAAGCCATAATAAGCCACTGACCTTGAAAAAAAGACACACGGGCCGCAACAAGCTGCCTGCCTAACAAAGGGCCGTGAGCCCCGCGGCTCTGTGACTCTCAGAAACACGATGGTCTTGGTGCTAGAGAATATTACGTGCAAACGGACAGCGAAGCCCGTTCTGAAACAAGCTCTTAGGAAAAGAACAGAAGCCACTTGGATGTGATTCTTGTGATCTTCTGTCGGCCGTAGTAGTACAATCCTTTACTTCTTCACGCCTCTTCGGTGTTCCGCGCGCCAGATAGATTGATGCGGAACGATTTGTCCGCGGTTGTTTGGAATAATTGGACGATGCGGTCGTGCTTGATTCTAAAGATGCGTAAGACGCGTTCGTCTCCCCGCGTTGCCACTTACTTTGCACTGAACATGATGACGGTGCTCGTCTTGGCCGGTGCCGCTCTGATGCGGAATGGAAACGTCCTAACCAAAGTAACCTTGCCTGCTACGATTGAGCCGGCCTGCACGAGTCCGCGTCAATTCAAGTAACGAGATCGAACAAGAGGGTTACATCTGGGTTATCGTCTTCGACGGGCGTCTCGATGAGGTCCTCTGGGCTGCACTCGAGCTGTGCCGTCTTGGAAAGCCTACGCTCCACAAATTCTTTGAATTTATCGAGGTCGACTGCGACGTGATTCAAGTGAATCTCGACGTCGGACGAAAAGGTGGCGTCAAGGATGGAATCAAGTTTGTCTGTGGGATTATTCTCTTCGTTGACTCCCGACGCGTAGAGCGCAGTGAACTGGGTCTTTGTCCACTCGGTGAAGGAAGACGATGAAGTCATATTGACGGCGCATCACAGGACCATGCAAACAAGACTTTCTCACTATCGTTCACACAGGCATGGCACTGGCTTTCTGCAGACCCGCACTGCTCCGATCCAGGTTATGCATTCGCAGGCTCACGACCGACTCGGTCACGAAAGAAACACAAGATGTATCCTCAATGGACAATCTTCTCAATGTCGTCAGTCAGTCCTTTCCATCTGCCCGCCTCAATCACAAAGTTTAATCGGTGCAGGACTTCGCGCCGACCCCGCATACAACACGCAAGTGCTACTTCTCTGCCTTTCGCGTCCTTATATATTTTCCAGTGTGATCCCTATGCGTGTACCTCAGATGTGGTCTGAAGCCGTCATGGCGCACTCATTCGTGTCTAAATCTCCTCCTCCACCCCAAGATACCAACGAACCGCTCATCCCCCGTAACATGCACGACTCTTACTGCGAACTTGTCCTCCCTTTCGGATCCTCTCCGAAAATTCTCGAGCAATACACCAACGTCCACGGTGGTATACGCACGGGCAAGTTGATGGAACACCTCGACTCTCTCGCAGGCTCCATCTCGTATAAACACATGCTTGGTCCCAGCGTCCAGAGTCTTGGAAAAATCGAAGATCGTGGGTTTTACATCGTCACGGCCTCCGTAGACCGGTACGACAAGATCTTTATAGTCCGCCGGCCCACCAGACTAGCTATTTGACAGACTTGACATGTTGTCCCAATTGGATCCTTCGCGCGACTTGCGACTGAGCGGACAAGTCATATACACGGGGAAATCATCTATGGAGGTCGCCGTCAAAATGGAGACTATCGGTATGGGGAAGGAGGAAGAGACCGTTCTTCTCGGCAAGCATCTCTCCGCGTTATCAACTTTTTCCTTAGAACATTCCCGCAGGTCGTTTCTCGATGGTTTGCAGAGACGCTGTAACTCACCTCGCACGAACTGTAAATCCGCTGCTGAAATCTACGCCGGAAGAAGAGGCGTTGTATGCTATGGGAGAGGGTCAGTCTTAACGCGTCAATACCCACAGTTTCTGATATTTTTTAGAAATGAAGAAGCGCCGTCAGTCGATGGCCCTTCGCTCCCTTTCCCGCGTGCCGCCCAGTTCTCAAGAAGCAGAAGCTCTCCATACGTTTTACCTGAACCATGGACAAGAAATCAATAGCGATAAATACGAACGCGTGTGGATGGGAGATACCAAACTCGAAAAGTGTATGCTCATGTTTCCACAAGAGCGCAAGTAGGTTGCACTCCGTGTTCGATTTCCGATGCTCATGTCTGTTTAGCGTTCATCAAAAGATTTTTGGTGGTTACCTGATGCGAATGGCATACGAGGTACTCTTTTTCTTGTTTTCAACCTCACCGTCTGATCCAATTAGCTCGGCTTCTCCAACTCGAGCCTCTTCATGCGTGGCGGACATGTTCGCTTCCTCTCGCTAGACGGAATCGCATTTGCTCAGCCCGTTCCAATTGGTTCCATTCTCCGTCTCACATCAAACGTTTTGCACTCGACATCCTCGAAAGAATTCCCCATCATCGTCGTTCGTGTTCACTTTGGCTCCGGTTGTTTTCAAACTGGTCTTGTTCCCAGCACGTAGGGGTAACCGCAAATGTGGTTGATGTTAAAACGGGTAACGAACGAACTACCAATGAGTTCCGGTTCACTTGGTGTCGCGACGACGCGCTGGCATCCTCGGTGACGAGGAAAGTCGTTCCCAGAACGTATAAAGGTAAAATATATCTTCCTTGAGGCTGGTCGATTTTACGGTGATATTTAGAGGCTATGCTATGGCTCGAAGGAGGTCGTGCACTAGCGGTCTCGGATGAAATACGCGGGTTGAGAATGAACTTGAAGTAGTACGGATCATGTAATCAATCAATCTGCCCTCATCAATCAACCAACCTGTCCAACAAATCGACCCCATCTGCATCCTGTCCTTCACAACTTCACAGCTCGCTCTGAAAATCGAATATCTGCAGCCGACCCAGGGAAGCTGGTATACTTCCTGTCACCACAGTCCGCGCCCAAAACCTGAATTCCGCTTGTCAACATGCCGCTGAAACTAGTTCGTCAACTGGCACGGAAGAATTCAGACTCTATTGTGCAGCTAGCGGTGTCTATTACCGCGCTGACAAAAGATCTGGCTGGCATGTCGTGTTTCCCACCGGCCATGGGACTGGTTGGTGTGTTACTCCTTGTGTTGGAGGCCGCGCAGGATGTGCAGGTGAATCGACCAGCGGCAAATGATGGCATTGGCTTGATTTTTCTCAGGTGAACAAGGAAGGGTGTAATCGGTTAGCAAGAAGATGTGCGAGCATCCTCCTCAACATCAATGACCAAATGGCTGGTCGGTGGGAGCAAGCGCCACCTCTTCTAGTCAAAAACCTTGCCAATTTCCAAGAGTATGTGTGCACCGGCCAACATTTTAGTGGCTAAAATCGGGCAGAACGCTGAACTCGATACACAACTTTATGAAAGACGCGGCTTCGGCAAGTTGGAAGACGCGTTTTATGAAGAAAGCCACGATCGAGACGTCGTTGCAATTGTTCAACGAAATGTTGGACGATGCAATGCAATCTTTCCAAGTACATAACGAATATCTCCAGTCTATTCCTCTTCTCAATTTTATTATAGACGGCGACGCTGATTGAGATTCACTACGAACTCGCTACCCCCAAGAGCGCGTTTGTGGTCTCTGCACAGGTGGCTGCCAAGATCACCTCTGATCGCGTCGAACCCCTCTCGACGGAGTCGATGCCTGTTCATGTTCCCGAAATCTCCTCCAAGATGTCCGTCGACGCCGTTGTAGAAGAATCCATCATCTCGGACGGCGTGCTGGAAGATCAAGGAGTCGGTCGTTTCTTCTTCTATCTCTCCGTTGTTCAACTCGACTGCAGTTCCGGCGTTATCACCAATCTGAAGTCACTCTACGTGGACGGTCGCGCATGGAGGACGGTTGGTGGTCCGGTACCAGTGAAGCTCAAGTTGATGGTCAATCGTCTCTTATTAAACGTTACGATGGGCCTCGGGACGCTGCAAGGAAGGTACGTCATGTCCCTTTGACATCTCTCATTTTATCTACTTGCTCGTTGAAGAAATGGATTCGAGACGTGAAAGTGCTCCAAGGATTGTTGTACGTGGGATTCGGCGTTTCTGTTCATGTTACCAATAAACTGCAGCCATCCGAATCTTCCGCAAATGCTGGGGTATTCTGACGATACAGCGCCGACGCCGTTCATCCTGCTTTCCAATGGTTCACTCAAGTTTCTACGATGCATTCTTGTGTTGATTCCCGATAGTTCGAACACGCTCACCCGAGTCGTTCCTTACCGGTGCTTTGAGCAGTCGAGGCGTAGCGTCCTGCATTGAAAACATGCTGTGTATCGTCAGTCCCAATCTCATGTTTAACTTGCGAGAGGCTGATCTTTTTGGCAGTATTCAGATCTTGTGGTATGTAGTCCCAATGGCAAATTTCAGGGCTGAAATCGTGTAGGACGCCACAACCTACGTCCAAGGACAGTTGTCTCTTTCCAATGAACAAGCTCAAGATTTCCTCGAAGTCCGTAACCCCTTGGTTGTATTCCCTCTGACCTTGTTCCAGGCTTCGTCTTTCCGGGTCGACGGTTCAAATAGCCTGATGGTTGGCTTACCTCCTCCGAAAGATCCCAATATCGTCACCTGGCGCTCTTATTCTTTGAATGAGAGCCTGCGAACTACTGTTCTCGGCGTGAGTCCAAATTCTCGTCAACTTGATTTTTTCGTTCATCTTTTATGTAGATGTTGCCCAATCAGGGGCACATTCAGTATAGGCAAGATTCGGCTGCATGTGAGTTTCTGACTTTTTCTATTTCTAGGGAATTGAGCAGCTTGCCAGCGGAACAAGATTCAACATGGAAACTAACACAGCTTACGGCTTTGGTATCGAGTCTGCTTCCGACGGCGTCAGAGCCGCCAGGGCTATCCTTGCAGCTCAAAACAGCCATTGGTGTCGACGAGCCGGACGCTCCACCTGCGAATATCAATCTACGGCGACTTCGGCTGCTGAGCATCGAAGCCAATGCGCACGACTACGTTTGGCATAAAAGTTCATCTATCCCTCCACACAAATTCTCTGTCGGCGATCTGGGCTATATTCCCTCGGGACAGGGTTGGGATAATTTCGTCATTCTAGGAAACATATTTGCGGAAAATTTGGCTGCCTTCGATGTTCAACGAAAATCGTTCGCAAGTCAATGGTGTTGGAAATCAAATCCAAACCAACGCTCTGAATTGCATGGGTTTGAAATGGCCAAGGACGTGAAATGGTACGTTCAAGTTGACAATTTCGGTGCAATGACTTGAATTTCGCCCAGCTGGCCTGTCGCTGTTCCCGCAGGACAGCAAATCGACTGCCAGGTTGTTCATCAGGCGGCGTTTGCAAGAACGAACGATGCCTGGGAATTCCTTCTCAACAATGGTGTCGAGCTGGCCGGGAAATGGAATGTTTCGCCCCAGTCTCTCATCTTGAGTGAGTCTCTTCGCGTGAACATATGTTCAAATTGAATTTATTCGCACCAGTCGCACAAGAGGGAACTGATCAAGCCTTCCACATCAACGATTTCGGAGGAGGAATGCGGCTGAAACACCAGAGCTTTCGCAACCACAATCCGAACCACGGACATTTCTTCCATGACCCACCTCCTGGGCCACTACCGAGGATATTGTACCTCTCTACCTCTCATCGAGTTGACTTTGAGCCATGCTGGTCACACACACCCAATCCAGGAGCGGCCCTTGAACACGATTGGACCTATGGCATAGGATGGTCAGTCAATTCTCTGTTCAATTAGCCCCTCTGACCACAGCACACCAGGAAAACGGGGTTTATCAATTGGTGTCAGTTGCATTCAGAGGATTTTGGACCACCATTGTTGTAGAATAGTCACATACATGAGTGTCGTTTCATAAAAGGCTCAGCGTCACAGCCGCAAACACTGACCAATTAGTCGACTGCTGCTGTTTCACGACGACAATCCCCGCCGTGTGCTCGTCGTGGCCTCCGTTGCCACCGTCTTCTGGGGTTTTTCTCTAGCTTACCCTTACCGCCCTACCGTCCGAAATGCACTCTGACGCCTTCGATGTGATCCCCTATGCCGTGCGTCCATTTTTCAATCCATTTCGTTCCGCCGCGCCTCCTCTCGTGGCACGCGATCCCTGGTCTCATATCTTCCCTGCAGGATATCAAAGGCGACTGGAAGAAGCTTGGCGCTGGCTCATTTGGCAATGTCTACAAAGGTGATGCCGATCCAGAATACTGCGCAGCGTACTGAGCTCTGCGTCAGGCAACTACCTCGGCATAGATGTCGCCATCAAGGAGGTCCTCCCGTCGACGGAATACGATGTCGCCAAATACTTTGAGCGCGAGTGGCGTCTTATGAAGGAGACTCGGCATCCGAATTGCTGCTTGTACATCGTCAGCCCCATTCTTCTCCCTCCACTCTCCCGTGCTAACTTGACTAGGGCTTGTCTCGGGCGCCCGAACCCGACAATCGCATCTTCATCATCTCCGAGTTCATCGACAACGGCAATTTACGGGTGTATATCCACGACAAGTCGAAACCCTTCCCCTGGCGTCTTCGTCTCTCCTTTGCCACCGACATCGCTCGGGCGCTTGCGTACCTCCATGCCCGCAAGTGCATTCACCGCGACCTCAAGGGCGAGAATCTCCTCGTCACCTCCAACGGCCGACTGAAGCTCACCGACTTTGGGTTCGCTCGTATCGCCGCCAGGAACGACGACGAGTCGAAGCGCCTCACCTTCTGTGGCACTGACTCATACATGTCACCCGAGATTTTGCTCGGCGATGAATTTGACCTCCCCACCGACATCTTCTCCCTCGGCGTCATCTTTTGCGAGATTGCCGCTCGCAAACTCGCAGACGACCACCACTTCAAGCGCTTTGCACCCTCATTTGGCATTGACCCTGCCGAGGTGCACCAGCTGGCCAACCAGGGCTGTCCTCCTGCATTCATATCGCTTTGCATCGACTGCTGTTCCATCAACCCGGCCGACCGCCCAACGACCAGAGATGTCCTCGAGCGCCTTCGAGTGATCGAAGCCGAAGTCCTTGCGCGACCCAACGAGGGCGAGGATTTGCACGTGGGCAGCGTGAAGCTCATGACTGCTGGCAGGCGTGCTGGCCCCGGGCCCAGAATCCCCAGCTTTGGTGTCGGGGTCGGAAAGGATATCCGGAGTAGCACAAACCATTCGAGTGCAAGCAGCACCGACGACAGCGACGACGAGCTGATGGAAGCAGTCATGGGTTTGTCGAGCGTCGGCGTTGGAAACAGTGACTGGACTGATGGCACCAACGGTACGTTCATCTTCAACTCGCTTGATTTTCAAATTTGATATCTGCAAGGCCACGAACCCCTCTTGGACGGCAAGGACTCTGCCTTCTCCGAGTACAGCACTACAGTCATCAAGGGCCACCCGGGTTCTGGTAGCCAGCTGCCGTCACTGTCGTCTATACTCACTGTCCGTGGCGCGCCCGATCCGAACGAAACTCCGGATCCAGTTCTTCCCGCCAGCGCGTCCTCCCTGTCGGAGAACGACCCACTTAACGGCTCCATCTTTTCCATCGCCTCCCTCGACTCGTACCACACGGCACATACGGCATCCTCCCTCTCCACCGCATTCGCGACCGAGGGCGGCTCTACCATCCGATCTCTCCACGGCAACTACGTCGCTCCGCTCGTTCATCGCTTCTCATTGATCAAGCCTGGTGCGAAGCCCAAGAAGAGTGGCTCCAACGGAACCGTGTCGCCTCCCAAGAGTGCTGGCAACAGCGAGGCTCAGGTCAGCAGCTGGAACATCAACCCGCTCGACTTGTTCTTCTCCAGCGGCCTTTTGGTGGCCAAGTGTGACATATGCACGAAGAGGCTTGGGTGGAAACCCGTGCTCGAGTGTGATGATTGTGGCTTGCGGTGCGTATATCAGTTCGTTGTTGACTGGTGACTTACGGCGTTTTAGTGCGCACATCAAATGTGGCGAGTCGGCGCCCATGTCCTGCGGGCTTAGCCCCCAGATTCGGGCAGGAGCGTACGAGTCGCCTGTGGCATCCAAGGTCTCCCCCAAGTCCAAGGCCGGCAGTCCGACTAGATGATTTCCTATGGACGATGTTATGACATTTACGACCATTCCACCCACGATTTACTACGCTACATGACATGCCCAGTAATCCCGCGCTTTCCCGGGAGGCGCACCCTTGGACTCGCACACGCACGCATTTCAATTCCATCCATGACAATCGACATAGGTATCATTAGCCAAGCCACCCTTGTATGTATGGGATATCAACTACGATACGATTCACCAGTATAATGTCCACACTTTTGTGTTTTTACCGTCTGCGTTTCTACGACTACTTTCCATGAAATCAAGATTCAATCAAGTCTGATGCTATTTGTTGCTTCCCGCCTACAGTATACTCACAGGCGACCCAAGTTCCGTTGGCCATCGGACTCCCACTGGCTAGATCAACTGAGACTGTCCCAAGCTTTCGGTCTCTTCAAATGAACTGTTGGAAAGGACCAGAACAATGCAACTACTGCGGTTGTAGCAGGCGTTTCCCTGCAGGGACTCTGGCTCTCACGTTCTTTTCTGGCATCTCTTCGATGTCTGCTGCCAGAACCAGTATCATTAGATAGAGCACTGCCTGTCCATGATGGCCAGTTGGAAGGCGGCATAAACTTGGACGGGACAGCGAGGCAAGATCGGGTTCCGTCTTTCTTTCTCCCACTCGCCAGCCGAGCCAACGACGTGCGCTACCAGGTTGGGTGCTAGCGGTGCTGGATCTCGCTTTATTCGATATTTCTTTCCTCTTCAAGCCTCTCCCAATGTCCGGGCTCACGACTAGACTCAAGGCCGCCTATGCGCAAATCAATTTCAGTGTGTTCTGTCTGTTCTCTTTGTTGTCAATATCTCATCCAGGCACAGACCGGGTCACCCTGGCCTTCTTTCTCTTTTCTTTTTTCCATTGTTGCGCACAAGGCCTCATCCAGTCGCTCCTTTTTTCCCTGGATTCGCAATTTTCGGGCGTGGTGACGGGCATTGTAGAAGCAGCCGCGATTCCGCCGGAGAATATGACCTTCATCCAAGGTTCCAGCGGAGCGTATACCCTTCAGATGTGTGACGACATTCCTTACGCTCGGACGCCTTCTCCCTGTATGGTTATATTCCAATCTGGTGTCGACGTCGATGGTCTGGTCAATGATGAGGCGTCCGACGTATGCATTCACTGCCTCTTACCGCGGCCCACGTTCACGCTTACTCAGATCATCAAAGATTTTACCGATGGCTTTTCCGTTGCGCCAGAACAGGATAGTTCTGGCCGCATCGACGGTGTCAAGCTTGTGACCCAGTCCGACAATGTGTTTCTTAGCGAGCGTTGCGCTCAGATCCTCGTTTTCCCGCGACAAGAGTATGTTACTTGCCTGGCACTTTCTATTTGATTTACATTGCCACAGACTTGATAACGGGGTTCGAGAAGACGTCGCCTCCATCTTCCTGCAATTCTGGTTGTTTGGCGTCTCCGCTTTTGCCGTCTCTCAAGGCTCAATTCCCCATCTGTGAATTCTTCTTCCCTTGCTTTCCCAATCAACCTAACAGATCTTAGCCTCACCGCATTTGGAACCCGTTTCCTCGTCACCGCTTGGTCGGCGTACATTGTGGCCTTCCGTACCAACGATCGGAAGACGAAATTCTCCCAAATAGTTTCAGCGCCCGGAACGCCCTGCGGAGTGAACTTGTTCCCAACGTACTTTGAGATGCACATGGCGTACGATATCGCAGATCTCATTTTGAGTTGCACGGCCCTTGTTCTGTCTGCCGTGTTATCCTGGAAACTTCTCAAGGTGCGCCCAATCTCACTAGCTTTACTTTCACTTATCCCTTTCAGATGTATAATGCTCAGTCATTCAACCGCGTCGGCGCACCAGCTCATATCACCCGCATCTACAAGGTGAGATTGGTGCTGCAAGGCGGTTCTCTCTCTAACCTGTACAGTTCTTCATGGCTGTCAAAGCGTGTTTACAATTGGGAGTATTCGTGCTCATGGCCGCCACAGGGTTCGCTTCTGCTCCGCCCGCATCGTTTACTGACCCCACCCAGTCTTTGGATCGATGTACTTGCAAACACTTCGATGCGGTTCATCTCTGACCATACGGCGGTCTATTACGCATTGATCATAAGCACTTCCATCCTCGTGATTCCCTTCTCCGTCCTAGGCTGGTATGGCGTCAAGAAAGAATCTCCGCGAATGATGATCCTCTTTCTCGGAATTGGCGTCTATTTTGTCGTCGGATGGTCCGTCATGTTCGATAGCCAAATATATCGCTGGTCCTTCGTCCAGTGGCCCCTCATGGCCATTTACACTGTCGCCGCAAGTGAATTCACTTTTAACAATTCTTCTTTTAACAATTCTTCCAGTCCTTCATTCTCATCATGCAAGTCCCTCACTGATTCCATTTTCCCTTTTATTTTAACAATCTTTCCAGTGCCAGTGCTGTTTTGGGAGCGATCTGTTGGAGAAATTTCGGTAAAGGGCTCGCTCAATACCGTAGGTCCCTTTGATCAACACGCGTCCTTTGCTTATTCGGTCCAAGTCCACGCCGAGGCCGTCCTCGCTTCCTCAAATTTTGCGCCTGGAGTCTTTGACAAGGACGTGGAAAAGTCTGGGGACTTTTACACCTACAACGAGGATCTCAAACCCACGTTCCAATCGACCGAGGCCTGGCCTGTGACGGACGCCGTACGCATGCCTGGCCCGGTACGCGGACCAGGGCCTGCATACCAAAAGCCGTACAACGGTCTCGTTTAACCAATGATCTCGATGATCTCTTTCTTTCTTGGGACTACATTTCGGACTTGATACCCGTACAAATGACCGTTCGCATTTGTCTGTAGTACAAAGTCTGCTACACTTGACACGCACTCGAAATTTGAATTAGATGAAACGAGCCACAAAGTGGATGGACACACACCTGTCTCTAAAAGTAATTCCCTCCAGGTTTGCCATCGCTTGGACGTTTGCCATCGCTCGGGCGCCTAGGAAGCCCGGGACCACGAGTCACAGTTGTGGACTTGAGAGCTGCTCGTGGCGGCGGAGCAGGCTCAGCCGCGGTCATCTTCTCCGCAGCCGCACGCAAGACGGAAGGTGCGTTGTTATCAATGCTCAGAGGTGGAAGGATTTGGGACGAAGCACGACTGGATTTGCTAGAAGTGCGTCCCAAAGGGTTCACAATGATGGGCGCAGCCTCCTTGTCTTCCATCGCGCTTCGGTACATATCTGGTGCACTCGACATCTTGATGGTCTCCTTGTTGGAGGCAAAGAAGAGAGATATCCGGCTGACTTGATGTTGGTATGAAAGTGGCGCCTGACCGTCGTTGTACGACAGAGTGGGTATTTCGGCTATCTCGGCCTTGAAATCTTTCTCGTCACGCTCATCGCCCTATGGATCATCAGCGCGTGCGCCACCCTGAAGATTTGGTTTACCTTGGAGAAATACGCAGGTGTGAAATCAGCCCCCTCCAAATCCGACGTGACGCGTACTGTGGCTCGTGAGACAACGGGTCATAAAATAAGGAATATCAGTTACAGAAGTGCGCAAGACCCTACAATCAAACGTTGTCAGAAAATCAGATAAAAGTGGGTTGCGACCAACCTTCCCGAACTGGAATCTGCAAATGACGGCCAGGATCGAGGTCAAGACCAAAAGTCCGTAGGCAGCTGAGATGGACCGAGTGAGACAAGGACACAATGCTTCCTATTCACCTACCTCCGGATATTGTGGCAAAGAAAGACCACTCGGTCAAAACGAACCGATACACTGCAGAATTGTCAGTCTCAGTATACGCGGAAGAGAGGATGACTGACAAGGACTGGCGAAGAGTGCAGATGCCATCACCAGTAAAGCCAAGGAGCACAGGGAAAACAGCAAAAAGAGACCCTTGGCTTCCCGCCGCACACTGATCCAGCCCTGCGTGGGTAAGATTACAGTGGTCATTCGAGTCACTTTACGCACAAGAACAAGCCATGGGATCTCAAGCTGTTGAGGAGGTTAACAGAGCCCAAGACGAAGGTCTGTTTGCACGCACGGTAGCAGTAAGAACGAGCCCAGCGAGGTAAATATTGAAATGGAACGCTACACGACGAATGGCGCCGAAGGAGATTTTACCGATCCAAAGAGCCTGCAAATCGTTTCAGACGCGGGATAGGTACTGGATGATCCCTACTGTTTGGGCCATGGTAAAGAAACCAGCCAGCTGCAGACTAACGGAAAAGACCAGAACCAGCTGACGGAAAATCAGCTAAAGCGCCAAAGCACAAGGCATCCAAATTACCAAGTACACGCGATGAATCTCCTTCGATGCCCCGACACGAGTGAAAGTTTGAGATGCGTACACCTGAAGGAAGATGAAGCAATGAGCCGAAGGAGATGGGAGCCGAACCTTGTAGAGCTTGTGAGATAACCCAGCGATGGCGACCAGAGTGATGACATTGGAAACCAAGCCCACAATCTATCCGAGGATTAGACGGACTCCTACAAAGAGTGGACAAGACGAACGGCGCCAATCTTGTTCTGATCCCACCAACTGCCCATTGGGTCGAACCCTTGGCAATCTCCATCGGCAATGACGTGGTAGTATGTTTCGCGCAAATTGATATCTGTGGTAATTTGAGCGAGATTGAACAGGGAACTGACGAGTTTACACACTCCCTTTGACCCTAAAACTTGACCAGCCCATAGCGAGGGCACGAGCGAGAAGACCCGCAAACAAATGCGGAAGACTCTCGTTCAGCACCGTCACCACAGACAACGAGAAGAGCCAGAGATGATAGACGAGGGTGACCAGATCCTCGCGACTCTGTGAGAGACGTCAGAACCAAGGTCGGCCTAGGACAATTCCGACTCACAGCGTCCTGGAGCACGTCGTGCAGCCACATCAAAGAAATGGCGCATTGTGGAAAGTCAATGTCCGCTCTCTCCTCCAACAGCGTATCTCGAACGTGCATAGCATGAGGTTGGTGGATGAGCATGCTGCACTTTGCGTCCGATTGACCGGGAAAGCCGCGTTTACAGAGCTGGAGCAGCAGGTTAGATGGGCACCAAAATCAAAATGTCTTTGACGCACTATAACGCTTCCTTCTCGCAAGAAAGACATCCCAACACTCGAGTTTACTCCTTGGGCAGCAACGAAGCTGGAGACGGCGCTGGCACCCTCGGCATTGATGGCATAAGCCTGAGCTTGAACAATCACCAAGATAATGCAACCAGTAACAGCCAAGAAAAAATACAGTGTCGAATAACGCGAAAGGGTGACTTTGTCGTACTTTTGCCATATTTAGCTGCGGCGCTCGTTTATCTGTCTGATACGCACCAAGATTTTCACTCTATTAGAAGCGAGGCGATTTGCAGCAATTCGCGAACAAGAGCGACGAGATGCACACACCTGGAAACCGAGAGTGCGTGCTTGCCGACTTCCCTAGCCTTAAGCCGCTTGTCGTGCAACATTTGAAATCACAGCACGCTGTGAATGGTCCTTCCTGAAAGACCAAGGACCAGCCAGAAAGGAGGAGTGTGAAAAAAAGAGTGTGCGGTCAAGAAGGGAAACCTTGCTCAGGCAGCACGAGCCGACCGTCTATTTAGTGTTGACAGGATGGTTACGGCCGAAGATCAAATGATGGGAAATTATCATTGACCCCTCAGGCCTCAGTCTAGTCCGTGCAATCGGCCCTGCAACCCAGGCATGATCTCGAACAACATTGAATCAACGGGAAGGCAAGTAATACAACCAACAGGAAGGAAGCGATTGCCAAGAAAGCTCCCACGGACACAACCTCTCATTCTCGGCCGAGGAAAGAGATAAGCGCATATCTTGGCATCGCCGTATATTAGCAACGAGAAACGAAACGGGCAATGATCCTCACTTTCCATCAACCCTCCACTTGGAACCACTGCCGTCGAGTTGTTCAGCGACCTCACGATCGATTCCAACAACAACATCAGCCTTGTTCGTTCGCAAACTCAGAAGCGGGAAAGATCCGGCAAGCGGACCCAACGCAGTGGAGAAGGGCGTCCACGCCGGCCATTGCACGTCCCCGGTCAGCCTGAAATTCCAGTCAGTAGAGCGAAAAAAACCACCTGTTCACCCACTTGCGATAGCTAATCACAACACCCTCCGTCAACGGACTTCTACATATTTCTCGTACTCACTTGAGATCTCCCTGGAAATAATCAGATCGCAGAAGCTCCAACGGTCGGCTCCCACCTTGAAAATGACGAGGTCGCTATCTTTCAAGAAACTCCACAGCTCTGGGGCGTGGAGCTGCAAGTCCCAGTATGGCAACGGGGTCGTCCAGAATTCACCCGTCTCTGCGCCGACACCGCCGCCCAGTGGTGTAGCAGCCGGGACCGAGAGCGTAAAGACACCCTTGTCGATGTACGTTTTCCACCGCTGGACCATACTCTGAAGATGATCGTAGCTCATCTCTGGCAAGGGTGGAAGGAAGGTAGGGTCGAGAAGAGAGCTGATAGTTTCGGAGAAATCGTTGGGAGTTACCTAGGGACGATTAGATCACGACAGAGAAAGCAGGGGAGTCGTCGTACATCCGATACAAACCACGGAATCAATTTCGGGCTGGCAAACAGAAGTCAAGGTCAACGTGTGCAGAGAAACAACGCACTGGAAAACAACGGTCGCTACATGAGGTGTGTAAGTCACCAGAAAGTCCGCGAAAACCAGATCCGTGAACAACTGGAGCCAACGTTCGATCAAATAGTACGAATTAAGGGATGCAAGCAGTACCTCGAAGCCAGCTGGAGAACATCAACGTTGAGAAGACGGATAGACACAACACCCACCATTATCGAGGACGAAATCGACCCTCCCTTGGGTGAGCGACTTGACATGGTTCCAGACAGTTCCCTGGTCGTCCCGTAGAATAAAGTCCGAGCGCGCAGCCTGTGCGTCTTTGCCGACGGTTTGCAGGTGTTCGATGTCGGACGTCGATAGGTGCGTAAGGAGTGACAGGTCCTACAAAGTCTTGGGACATTGACAAGACAGTAGGGGGAAAAAAGGAATACAGTGGCGTTTCCCCTGGATGGATTTAAGAGAGAGAGACGTGGACGAAACCAAAGGAACAGACCAAAGACACATCTGGATCATCTCCTTGAACAGAATCCCCAATTTGTCCGAGTCTGATTCAATTTTGACATGCTCATCCTCAAGTTCGTGCATGGTCGTTGCAATTTCTGCCACCCCAGTAAGTAAAGACGGCAAATACGAAGACCGACGCACGATAAATTGCTCTCGAGGACTGCTTGAAAGTCTCCGTCTTCTGGCTCGCAAAGGGGTCGAAGGAAGACCATTCTGTTGTTTCGACAAAATAGGATCGAAGGAGTCGATATCTGTCGCAGTATCAGACCTCGTTCCAGTGGTTCGAGAGCGAGACCTACAGATAGCACTCCGCAAAAAGCCAGGGTGCAGTAAACCACGTATTCTTGGCGTTCTTTTCTAGCCGCTGTAGCTCGGAGTTGTACACCTGTGCCGGTTCGCCGTCCTCAGGGATCTCCCTGGGAACGAATCAGCTCTGGAACAATGCAAAGAAACAACCTACTGCATAATGTAGTTCCGCCCCATGTCGTACTTCAATCTACTGATCTGTAGCGGGCTGGGGTGTTTATCGGTCAAGGCAAGATGTGTTCTGACCTTTTCTATAATGCCTTTCGCCTCGTCTATTCGTAGTTTGAATGTCTGTTTCTCAGTCTCTATCTCTGACGCGTTCATTTCTAGGCACAAATCGTGGCTCAGACGGTGCAGCCGGTCGATGACCCTTGAACAGAGTAAGATTGTGGACGGTGGGCATGATGAAGCAGTCTACCCAGTGATAATGACAGGCCATCGATGGACCACAGTCGTATATCTTGGACCGTTCCATTGTCGGTTAGGACATTGACCGCTACACTCACGAGAAGCCTTCTGGATCGGTTGGATCGTAGGGAGGGTACGGAGCCTCGAACATGGGGGTGCAAGCGAACGTCTAAAAGCGGACGTTAAATTCACACGCTCTTAATCTACTCGCCGAATAATATAGCAGTGATAATACAGATGTACAGGGATAGAAACGGGAAGATGGAGTCAAGCCTCCTGGCTTTTCTCGCCCTTGCCCTCTGGAGACGCGAGTCAGCGTGATGGAGAAAAATCCAAAAGGAAAACGCACTCTTCGTGGCTGATGGCAGTAGTGAAGGGTCGATGTGGGGTACGACACCACCCTGGGAGATGACGACGGAGCCAAGGAGCTGTGGTGAAGTGAGTATATGAAAGAAAACGCGTCGAGTCACGCACCTTGCCCAGCTCTTCGTCGTTCCGGATGGCGAGTTGGAGATGACGAGGGACGATACTGTGGAGAGAATTAGTCTATGTCTCGAGCGGAGGTGTCAAAACTCACCGGTGTTTCTTGTTATCCCTGGCAGCGTTTCCTGCAAGCTCGAGGATCTCGGCAGCGAGGTATTCGAGGACAGCGGCGAGGTAGACTGCAGAACGCGTCAGAAGAGCACATCGCGACACAGAAGAGACCGCACCTGGAGCACCAGCACCGACACGCTGAGCGTAGTTGCCCTTCTTGAGCAGACGATGGATACGACCGACAGGGAACTGGAGACCGGCTTTCGAGGAACGGGACTGTGCCTTGGAAGACTCGCCAGAGCCCGCCGCCTTGCCAGACTTGGATTTGCCGCTAACTTTGCCAGACATGGTGGATAGAGAGAAGTGGGTGGTGGTGGTGGTTTGGGTGCAAAGGGCGTGATGGCGTCTCCGTCGCGTCCTATTTGTACACAAGACACGCTGAATGGTCCCGTGACTCGCTTATGCTGCCACAACAAGACCATCCAAACGCGCCTTTAAAGCCGAGACCGCGTCGTGCGCTTCTACTTTTGCCCTCCAACTATCCCCACCACCCACTTTGCCTCACCCACACTCGATGGCTCCTAAACCCGCTTCCACCGCTGGCAAAGCCCCTGCCTCCACCGCCTCCAAAGCGCCTGCCACTGCGTCCAAGGCGCCGTCCAAGACGACAGAGAAGAAGGCTGGCAAAAAGACTGCCAAGGCTTCTGCGCCTGCGGACGGCGAGAAGAAGAAGCGCAAGAAGGCCCGCAAGGAGACTTACTCGTCCTACATCTACAAGGGTGCGTCAAGTCCAATGTCTGTCGCTCACAGCTAACGGCCAACAGTCCTCAAGCAAGTGCACCCTGACACGGGTATCTCCAACAAGGCCATGGCCATCCTGAACAGCTTTGTGAACGATATCTTTGAGCGGATCGCGACCGAGGCATCCAGTGCGTCGTCTTTCTTTTATTTCTTTCTCTTCTCATCGTCTCTCAGAACTCGCACAATACTCCAAGAAATCAACCATCTCTTCCCGAGAGATCCAGACGTCCGTACGTCTGATTCTACCGGGTGAGCTCGCCAAGCACGCTATCAGCGAGGGGGTGCGTGTCTTCGTTTCATGCTTGTTCTTTTCCTAACTCTTCCCCAGACAAAGTCCGTCACCAAATTCTCCTCTGCTACGACGACGAAGTAGCCTCGTCGTCTTTGTATTGCCTGTGTATCTGTCTACTTTATTCAATCTGTACTCTATCAACCAACTATCTAGTCTCATTTCCCGACTGCCACGACATCCCAATTTGGGAGCCCTGTCGTGACAGTCTGGGACGTAATCAGTCGATTAGCCGGACCTCTGCGTTTCGTCCCATCAATTCAGGGCACCGCCACATCCATACATCTTTCTTGAACCCCTACACTCTGTATGCTGTTTCCACATGGACTACTGTTTCTCAAATCGGTTTATGACCATTTTTATTCCCTCTTTGTGGCACCCATCACCGAAAATTTCTTCAACTGAAAGCTTGATCGGAGTGATCGCACGGTCAGCATGATTACAACATGACTCAATCAATACATGAAACTGCAAATTTTGGCTCCCTCGGAGCTTTTTTCTGGACTGAAAGTTACATGGAGACATCAACACATGAGTTTAACCCGGCCTTTACTCCAGAAATGCCTCCTGAAGCGCGAGACGGCACAAAAAGGCTTGCCAGTGTGGCTGTGCCCTCGATTGATGGCGTTGAGACGCAGAGGTCCGGCTAATCGACTGATTACGTCCCAGACTGTCACGACAGGGCTCCCAAATTGGGATGTCGTGGCAGTCGGGAAATGAGACTACCAACTATCAACTATTTTGCTGGCCGTTGTCTGATCTTTTTGGTGCTTCACTTCAAATCCTGAATCTTGGGGTGGAGCAGGGAGGATTATAATTTATATACTCGAGGTAATACAATGCCTATTCTATTTACCAAAGGGAAGAAGAAACAGCGAAGAGGGTACATGCAAATACAGAACTATCACAGCACTATCTTAAAGCGAGGAGAATCAGCGTTCCGACACAAAGTCGTCGTCGTCGTCGTCATACGCGGACACCTTTATGATGCCCGTCCCGGGTATAGAGCCGATGCTCCTTGGCGACGAGCCAGTCGTGTCAGAATCGTCCGAGTACGGTTGCGGGACGCTGAGGACGAGCCGGAAGGCGTCTTTGCCGTTGAGATAGAACCGATACAGACGCTTCTCACGGATGAACCCGAGCGACTCGTACAGTGCCAGCGCCGCACTGTTATCGTACTCTGTCTCGAGGACAATCTGTGCGGGGAAACAGTTAATATCGGCGAAACCTATCCATGAACCCAACACAACGGACCTCCTCCACGCCATCCTCCTTCATCGCGTCAAGCGAGTTCTTCACGAGCGTGCTAGCTATAATGCAAAAGGGGAAAAAAAGAAATCGCACCAAAGGTGGTTATTCCATATCTTAGCTCCATGTGTAAGACAGCGGGCGAGGGTAAACGGGAATGGGATGCTAACCTATACCGCGCTTCCGCCAGTCTTTGCTCACGCTGAGCATCGCGATGTACCCCCGATTAGACACGTCCCGGTGCATACTTTGCTTGCACACGATCACTCCGATTGGCGTTGAGGATGCTGGGTTGCTTGGATACGCCTGGGACGCGGTTAGGGAGGAGCATGGTGAGGCGAAAGAAACGCACGAGGAATGATAGGTGGGGCCTGGAAGAGCAATATTGAGAACGCGGAATGGATGGAGGTAATAGTATAACGTACCATTGGTGGAGGAAATAACGGAATGTGTAGATCACGTAGGGCTCGCTGAGCTCGGACTGGACGAGGTCCATGATATACGGAAGGTCGGCCTCGCCACTGTAGGGTCTGTAGATGACCGACATGGTAGAGTGAAGGAGAGAGACGTGGCGCTTATCAAAACACCAAACTCGGACCTTGCTCGGACCCGCTTGAGTACCGAATCAACCTTCGGCCGGAGAGATCCGAAGGCCAACCGAAGACGCGTTGATCTTGACCACAACCACGGAGAGAGGTGCACTTCAGGCCCTCCAACTCGCAAACCTCTTTCAAAAGCCGCGAAGGCGGTCAAAGCCTAAGGATACAGTGAACACTTCATCCATCCGAGTCTCCCGTTGCCGCATGGTTCTTTAAAGGTACATGCCACCCAGCGCGACTCCGCGTGCGCGGTGTACGCGAGTTCATATCTAGACTGAGGTGGTTGAGCCGCCGCCCTACTATACCGACTGTCCTCACCCTCGTCTGCGGTCTTCAAATTGGCAGAGCAATGCCGACTTGGTATCTCTCGTGGCGGCCAAGATTGGTCCCGAAAACACTCCACCCTCGATATCCCAGGCCAGATTTTCTGACAAGATGCCCGTCTCCGTCCACGGGCAAGTTGCGTGCGAGAGCAGCTTCACCTGTTGTCGTCTTCTCGCCGCCGCCTTTGTTTTCCGCTTTACGACCTTGCTTACCTGCTCTGCGCCCCCGTGTCCAAGCAATCTGGCCGGGGTAATTTTATCATTTTTCATCAATCTAGGCGAAGAACACGGCGTCTTGTCCTTCCTGGCCTGATCCAGACGGAGACGCGGTTACTTCCCTCGTCATCTTTGTTGTTCTTGTTGCCTGGTGACCTGACCTGGGCTCGAACAAAGAACGGACGGATACCTTGTATGTTGCACTCCTTCCTTAAGCTCAGATGTCTCTCGAGTGTACTTTCAATCTCACGCTGCATGGAAAACTGTGCTTCTTTGCTCTAGATTGAAAACATTACAAGGGCCCTTGGCGCTTGTTCGGTTCTCCGTGGGTAGCGCAACTTCGGCCGGCCGACACATGTCGTGTTCGCACTGCCTGTGCTATTCTCAGGATGCAATTTAACCAGAACAGCATCCAACCGACACCTACCTCTGCCCTCATGTCCGTAGTTGACACCCAGGGCACAAACCTTGGTTTAGACTCTTCGTTGGCTTCGCCAACATCCGGCAGCGCAGATGTCTGGCCATTGACTAGGGAAACGCCGAGATCGGCTCACATCACAATATACGAGGCATGCCCTCCCCTTCATTCCTCGAATATGCGGCATCCTAACACAGCGAATGAAAGAGTTCGATTGCATTCCTCAGGGAGGCATGTTGTCGGACCGATCAGTAAATTTTGCCATCTCATCCAATCGCCTGTCCTTTCTCACGCACTCCATCAGGGACACATCGATTTTACATCAACTTTCATTGATTGCGGATGACATCGTCAGTGCAATAATCGAAAGTGTGCATTGCCGAAGAGTACTCCTCCAGGTACCATGTGCACTGATGTTGGTGATACAAGGCTGACCTGTCTGTGCAGTTATCCTCTGAGATTGGTCTGGCGAACAACTCGGATTGGCGGAACGCTTTGCAACTCGACGAAAGACGGATTGCAACACATTTGGAAACGATATTCAGCTCCAAATCCGCAGAAGGTCCTGTCCTTGTCCTTAAGGGCGAATCTGCGCAATGCTTTTTGGACGTCGTTCAGGATGTGCGACTTGGTTAATCTTTCACTTCCATCGCTGATTGATTGGAGTAGACACTGAACAGAGGTCTATTGATCACACCCGAGCAAAGTCGACGGGCCCGTCGCATAATTCGCAAGCTTTCGGAAGCCTCGGACAGTCTTCCTTCCTCCCTTTTCGTAACCGCAGTCAGTGGGCGTGATCCACATCCCCTGTTTGCCGGTGGCTACGGCGACATATACCGAGCTGAATACAAGAATAAGACAGTTGCACTCAAGCACATGCGTTACTTCACCCAAACTTCAGACTTGCGCGGTATACGTCTGGTGGATCTTTTGCTGTTGCTCGGATAATCCATTGACGGCCGATATAGAAACTGTGTCGTGAAGCACTCGTTTGGAAGGATTTGCACCATTCGAATATTTTGACCTTCATAGGAATTGATCGGGAGAGTTTTCCTGGTTCTCTCTGTCTGGTATCTCCGTGGATGGAGCACGGCACCGTATTGAAGTACCTCAACGATCACGGCCTTGAAAATGTGGACAAGCTGGTGAGTGTCCCTCATGGATGTAGAACCCCCCCTCAAGGGTGCGCTGCAGCTCTTCGAGATCGCACAAGGTCTCGAGTATCTTCATTCTCACAACGTTGTGCATGGGGATCTCCGCGGGGTATGTTTGGGGTAATATGACGAGGGATTTGGTTTAATCTTTCACAGACCAATATCTTGATCAAAGACGATTGGAGCGCGTGCTTGGCCGATTTTGGGCTCAGTGTCATTGTCTCCGCCACGGCTTCGGTGCATACAAGCACGCGAGCCGGAAGTCCCTACTGGATGGCCCCAGAATTGATTGACCCGGCGCGTTTTGGATGCAGGTATGCTCGAACACCAGCCAGCGATGTTTATGCATTTGGCTGTGTCTGTTTGGAGGTGGGTTCTTTCCCATTCATGGCTTGAGCTGAGTCGGGATAGTTGTATACAGGCCGCCCCCCATTCTCCGAGCTTTCCGAAGTTGGGGCCTTGCTCAAAGTTATCAATGGAGAACGAGCGGAACGGTCAACACAGATAGTTTCGGATTTACTCTGGCAACGGATCACATCCTATTGGGCACAGATCGCTGCAGAGAGACCTCTTTCGGAAACTGTAGCTCGGGAGATGACTTGGCCGCCAATCCCTTTGCAAAAGTCATCAAGCCCCGCTGAAGAAGAGAACTCTGTCATCCCAGAGATTCGGATGACATCGGAGAAGGCAATTGCAAGACCATTCGATAGCCCACAGGTCAGTCTCATCTTGACGCATACTAAATCTCACTTTTCCGTCGAGCAGATGGGCGTTCCAGATGCAGAGAGGCTTGATGTCGACAAAGACCCGAAACCAGGTCACATGCCTGCGCAGCCATTACAAGCGCCTATCTTCGCGCCAGCGGCTCTGCCATTTCGCGTCGCACCTTCATCCGTTACCTTGCGCGATAAACCACTGCCAGCGGAACCTCCCGGTTCACTGCCTCTCAGACGGGATCCTTCACCCGAGACGCTCCGCGACGCACCACCTGCGCTTAATCTCAGTCCACGCAGAACATCCTCCCGGGATCAATCCACTCATCCTTACAGCCGATCAAATGAAGGGCCGCTTGAACAAGCAGTGGATGATGGCACCCCGCGCCCTCGAGCCATCTTCAAGTTCCAGAGCATGAAGAAATTATTCGGGCTTGGCAAATCAGAGGTCTGTGGCTCTTAGACACCATCCAGATGGGTGCTCAGGCAATATGCAGGTTCCCACCCAGCAAACCCCGATTACCACCCCAATACACCAACAGTTTGCTTTTAACGAGCGAGCACGCGGGTCACCAGACGACGACCGTTGGGAGTTCCTCGATTCTCAGCAGACTCCACCCGCCGTTACCGCCTGCCGCACCCAGCCCGACAAGATCCCCGACTCCATACATCACCCTTCGCCACCGCAGACGCTCCGCAAGAAAGCACCCCCGCCCGCTGTTAATCTCCTCAACGCACTCGAACCAACTACCCAGCAGCCATCCACCCATTCTCGGAACCAATCAGAGAAGCGGCCGTCCGAGAAAGGACAGGAGAAGAGCGGCGGGTTCGGGGGAGGAGGCCCAGACGAGGAGAAAGAGAAGGAACGGGAACATGAAATGGACATCGACATCGACATCGACATGAAGAGGGAGAGGGAGGTGGAGGTGGAGCAAGAGAGGGAGCGCGAGCGCAGAGACGAGGAGAATGAGCTCACTCGTAAGATCGGTGCGTCGCAATCCGTCTTTCTTGGATGCATCCTGATGACCTTCCCAAGGGTTTTTGACTGCGACCGCCTCCGAGGATTGGACCCTCGCGCTCGACGTCTGCGAACACGCATCAGCCAACGAGAACAATGCTAGAGAAGCGGTCCGTGCTCTCCGCCGCGAATTTAAATACGGGGAGCCCGCCGCACAGGCTGCGGCCGCACGCGTACGTCGTCTCCATCTCCTCACATGGTTACTTGATCTTATGGTTCTACAAGTTGTGGGCTATCATGCTGCGAAACTCCTCCGGCACCCAATGCACTACCCGCAAATTTTTGGATGCGGTGGAAATGGTACTGACCTCAGCCCGGACTACCCCGGTCGTCCGTGAACGGCTGATGGTCGTGCTTGCCGCCGCTGCATACGCCAGCGGACCAAGTGCGTTGCGTGCTATCCTGTCGTTCCCTCATCTCACAAAATACACCAGAAAAAGAAAGTGGTTTCCGTGGTCTTTGGAGGCGAGTTAAACCTCGAGACAAGCCAGAAGAAGGTGTACCCCTTGACACGGACGATGCCATGTTTAACCCTCCTCTCAACGCCCTACGACATCCTGGACCGGGATACGAATTCGAAAACACTAACCCTCCGGTTGTCGTCTATCCGGATGGTACACAAACTGCTCCTGAAAACCCTTCGGGCTCCCCTAAACAGCAAAATAGCGATGTTACGCCCGACGAGAAGTCGAGCGGCAAGTCGCACCGCGACCACTTCCGTGGAATCCTTCCTCCCGACGAAGATACGCGGCGGCTCTTTCAAGAGTGCAAGATCGGTGTGGACAACGCGTTTCAACTCAGCGAGGCCCTTGCAACGGCAACGCCCGAAGAACTTCGGAACCCTGTCATTTCGGTCAGCCTTTACTGTGTGCAGCTGAATCGCGAGTAAATGATATACTAACAGGAATTCTACACAAAATGTGTGGACTCGCAAATGCTCATCATGACACAGATACCTTGGGCGTCTGCAGGCGCCGAGCGCAGCCGAGCGGCCAGGAATCAAACGAAGCCAGAAATGGGAGAAACAAAGCGCAAAACGAGCGCAACGTCGGATGGCAGTTTACCGGACATCGCCACTGCGCCTGTTTCAACATACGAAGAGGAATTACTCGCGGACTTGCTCACAGCAAACGAACATCTTCTGGAGGCAATTGACCTTTATATGGATCTAGAGCGTGTCGCGTTGGAACGCGAAACGGGGCAGCGGAGCCAAATGGCGCGGAGGGATACCAACGTCAGTTCTGTCGCCCTTCTCCGAGTCGCTCATCTGACTTGCCCCAGGAGCGGGCGGACAGGAGGGAAGAACCTCCGGCGTATTCGCCGTACTCGCCATTGGAACGTCTACACACGCGGCAGCCACCGTCCTATCAACAGCTATGAAAGGCTGCCTTACCGGAGGACTGGAGTTGGAGGGTGAAGAGCAAAATCACAACGGCGAGGCAAAAGAGTTGATAGTGTGATAGAGTACAGATTGAATAAAGTAGATAGATACACAGGCAATACAGAAACGACGAGGCTACTTCGTCGTCGTAGCAGAGGAGAATTTGGTGACGGACTTTGTCTGGGGAAGAGTTAGGAAAAGAACAAGCATGAAACGAAGACACGCACCCCCTCGCTGATAGCGTGCTTGGCGAGCTCACCCGGTAGAATCAGACGTACGGACGTCTGGATCTCTCGGGAAGAGATGGTTGATTTCTTGGAGTATTGTGCGAGTTCTGAGAGACGATGAGAAGAGAAAGAAATAAAAGAAAGACGACGCACTGGATGCCTCGGTCGCGATCCGCTCAAAGATATCGTTCACAAAGCTGTTCAGGATGGCCATGGCCTTGTTGGAGATACCCGTGTCAGGGTGCACTTGCTTGAGGACTGTTGGCCGTTAGCTGTGAGCGACAGACATTGGACTTGACGCACCCTTGTAGATGTAGGACGAGTAAGTCTCCTTGCGGGCCTTCTTGCGCTTCTTCTTCTCGCCGTCCGCAGGCGCAGAAGCCTTGGCAGTCTTTTTGCCAGCCTTCTTCTCTGTCGTCTTGGACGGCGCCTTGGACGCAGTGGCAGGCGCTTTGGAGGCGGTGGAGGCAGGGGCTTTGCCAGCGGTGGAAGCGGGTTTAGGAGCCATCGAGTGTGGGTGAGGCAAAGTGGGTGGTGGGGATAGTTGGAGGGCAAAAGTAGAAGCGCACGACGCGGTCTCGGCTTTAAAGGCGCGTTTGGATGGTCTTGTTGTGGCAGCATAAGCGAGTCACGGGACCATTCAGCGTGTCTTGTGTACAAATAGGACGCGACGGAGACGCCATCACGCCCTTTGCACCCAAACCACCACCACCACCCACTTCTCTCTATCCACCATGTCTGGCAAAGTTAGCGGCAAATCCAAGTCTGGCAAGGCGGCGGGCTCTGGCGAGTCTTCCAAGGCACAGTCCCGTTCCTCGAAAGCCGGTCTCCAGTTCCCTGTCGGTCGTATCCATCGTCTGCTCAAGAAGGGCAACTACGCTCAGCGTGTCGGTGCTGGTGCTCCAGGTGCGGTGTCTTCTGTGTCGCGATGTGCTCTCCTGACGCGTTCTGCAGTCTACCTCGCCGCTGTTCTCGAATACCTCGCTGCCGAGATCCTCGAACTTGCAGGAAACGCTGCCAGGGATAACAAGAAACACCGGTGAGCTTCGGCACTCTCCACTCGAGACATGAACTCATGTTGTACAGTATCGTCCCTCGTCATCTCCAACTCGCCATCCGGAACGACGAAGAGCTGGGCAAGGTGCGTGATTCGACGCGCTTTCTTTCTTACACTCATCTCACCACAGCTCCTTGGCTCCGTTGTCATCTCCCAGGGCGGTGTTGTACCCCACATCGACCCTTCACTACTGCCATCCGCCACGAAGAGTGCGTTTGTCTCTTGGACTTTCTCCATCTCGCTGACCCGCGTCCCCAGAGGGCAAGGGCGACAAAAGCCAGGAGGCTTGATTCCATCTTCAGTTTCTATCCCTTCTGTACACCTGTATCATCACTGCTATATTATTCTAGAAGACGCACTCGCAAACAGTCCTTGATGACCGCCAGCGATGAGCCTCCCGATTCGCCCAACTCGTTGTTCGACGAAATTGTTATTGACTCGGCCGTCCTCTCTGCTCCTCCCATCCCAGGCTTATTCTTCTCCCCCGATTTACTTTTACCGCGTGAAATGGCCGACGACGTCTTTCGATTTTGCATCCAAGAATACTTTCACCACCAGTCCGTTAACCAGATAATGTTGTTCGGTGTCGCCTCGGACCCCAGCAGCGGACTGCCCCCACAGCTCATAACCCTCTTGTCCACCATGTCCGATCTCCTCCAGCCCTCTCTGCCCCCCGACGTCCATGCGCTTTTGTTTCCCAAACATCCCTCTGCAGCCAGACAGGCGATTGTGAACCTCTATCATCCGGGAGAGGGAATCACGCCCCACGTCGACCTCTTGTCGCGATTCGGCGATGGAATAATCGGCGTGAGCCTGGGCTGCAGCTGCGTGATGGATTTTGCGCCTGTAAATCAGGAGGCAGAGTCTCCCGTCAGCCTGTTCCTCCCTGAGCGGACCATGATTGTCCTTTCGGGCGATGCGCGCTACAAATGGACGCATGGAATTCAGAAGAGGATGACGGATCGGGTGGCCGACCGCATCGTGGAGCGTGGCGTTCGAGTGAGCATCACGTTCCGGTGGCTGCTACCAGGGGCGGATGTGGTCGGCGAGTAACGAAGGGTATGTATTAGATAGATATATGGTGTAGCTCTACAATTTAGAGGGCTGCATTTTGATATGGACCCCCGACGCGACGAGGCGATGGCTTGTCGCGTTCCATATCTATCTCCGGATTAGTCGACTTTCAGTGCAGAGGAGGATAATGACCTCGGTCCTTGCGGACATGGCGCGTGCACCAACCGTCAGCGTCGTGTTGACGATGCGGAGCTTGTCTCCGCTGAGAGTCAGGGTCAGCAATGGAAACGAAGAAGTAGATGAATACGCACAGGGTAGCCGGAGAGTGGTAAACGATATTCATTGACTGCGACACTGTCGGCGCACCCGGTTCATATACGAACAGAGACAACGTCGAGCATATGTCCACGAGGAATGCAGAGCACCCGCCGTGCACATTCCCGCCGCCATTAAGCATGTCTAATCGTTTAGCACCCTGTCTCTGCGCTCAAGAGATTACGCACCCTGTCGGACCTCTAGTTCACATACAACCTTGCCCTCTTTCTTCATGGGCTCATCCGCCTTTGCCTCGAGCGAGGCATGCGTGACCTGTAACCGCTGAACGATCGAGTCGCCGAATCCGCCAGCTACATTTGCTTGTTGGGCGCCGAATAAGTTTGGTATGTTCGAGAGAACCTCCTTGACCTCGTCCGGGGCGTTGCCAGTGATGCCAGTCATTGCGGAGAGCGAGCGCTAAGGAATAGGAAAGTGGGGAAACATCCGCATCGGAAGCGAAATCTGAAATCAAGTATCCCCGCTAGGTACAACACGCTCAGCTGCATACTCCATCTCATTCTGCCGTATCTCGACCGCTTTTCCAGCATCCTTCATAATAACTGCAACATCCATGTCCCGCACAACCCACACCTTGATTTCTTCGGGCGACGTATGGTGAACTGCAGCTGGCAATAACACCAACTGGTGCAACCCCAACATACTCACAACAGGTCGCCCATCCTCCTCTCCGATAGTCAAAGCGACACCTCCCTCCTTCATCCGCCAGTCCCCGGCCCATGCCTGCCAACCCTCAATCTGCCGTGCGACGCGACCCTCTTCCTCGGGCGTTGTAGCCAAAACAGGGAAGTACTGCTCAGAAGCCACCCCACCGAGTGTGATCGGCTCGCCAACCGCCCAGCCAAACGCTGTCATAATCCGCCCTCCGAGTTGTAGTCCGTGGTCGCTGTTCGTCATCACCGCAATGCCCAACGGCGGTTTCGAATCGACACCCAGAGGTTCGCCAGCGACGGGGACATCCCCGACGAGAAGGACCCAGCATCGGAACCCTTGATTCGCCCCACCGTGTTCAATAACCATCCTGCGCTTCCTCGCGCCCTCGTCCGTGCTCAGGGTCTGCACGCGCCAACCAATGCCATACTTTCCGAATCCATTAGTGGCGGTGAACGAGTCGGCAACGAGCGCAGGTGGGAGGAACGACTGGTTTGACCCGGAGAGACAGTCGTATACTGCACGCAGACCTTTGAGAATGTCGCTCGGCGTTGTCCAAAGCCCCGCCGCCGCCATCTCGGGGTAAATCATGCATTCCGTGCCACCATGAAAGCCCGTGTACGCAGTGGGGTGCCCGCACGCGAAATTAACGCGGCTTGCCTGCTGCTCGTACGTGCTGCGAGACATGCCCAGTGGCTCGAGGACGAGCTCTTTCATGAGCGTAGGGAAGTCCTTGCCCGTCACGAGCGTGAGGATGTGCTGCACCAGGGTAGTGCCACCGCCCGAGTAGGACGTGCCAAGACCCGGGAGTGTAAATGCTCGGATGGGCAGGCTGTTGGACGGCGCGGTGCCGTTGAGGATTGAGATTGTCGAGGGCATTGGTGTGAGCTGCGCATTGTAACCATCGAAGCCTGCGACGGTACTCAAACCGGATTTGTGAGACAGAAGGAGGCGCAGGGTTATGGGGGTGCGAGGAGCGGTGGCCGGGTTCACGAGAGCGGAATGGTGTAGACTATCGCGCTTAATGTCTGCCAGATATTCCCCGATGTCAGTGTCGAGGTCAAGTTTGCCCTGAGCGACGAGGCGGAGAACAGCGAGAGCAGTGAATGGTTTGGAGATGCTGGCTGCCTGGAAGATCGTCTCTGGGTCTATTACGCTGGCCGGGTCACCGACGTCGCGCAAACCGAACGCAGAAGTGATCAGAGGAGTCTTGCTGTACTCGGCATTGCCGCTGGGTGGGAGGACCGCTACAGAGATTCCCGGGGTGTTGTAGCCATTCAAGATGTCTTGGATCGAGCTCTTTCCTGGGTCACCGCGCAAGTGGGTCGGCAGAATGAGTTCGGATAAGTATGCTTGCAGAGCGCTGTCGCTGTTAAAGTAGGACATGCAGGGCCGTTGTTCTCCCAGAAGGCTCGAATGCCGGCGGCATCCCTGCAGCGGGAAGATGGACGAGAGCAGAATTAGCAGGATTAGATAATCGAATATTTTTTCTCTCTTTCATGCTGATCGCGCGGGCCTGCAGACGGGCCATTAGAGGACGCGGTGGGCGTATACTGGGTCCCTCCACCCGCGCCTATGCTGCAGCAGCCGTCCAGGTCCAGGTCCCTAGGCACCGGGCCGACGGCGTCAAAAATTTCCTCGCCCAGCCTGCCCAATATGCCCTCCTCCCCACCCCGTTGCCCGTCGACTGCTCCTCCGATGCCAACGACTACTGGTTCAGCAACACATCCACCCAGGAGCTCATGGCCGTCGTCGCTGCATGTCTCCACGATTTATACGACGTCCCCCGCGCCAAGGGTATTTTCGACCGTCTGCGCACGACCACAAGTACAGCCATGGAGACTCGCATCGTCAACGCCATGCTTGGCGCTTACCTCAACAGCGCCAGCAGGAACGAGCCCGAGTACTGGATGGAGTCCCTTTGGGAACTTTTCGATGCTCTGCAGCAGCCTTCCGCGGGCACCTATGCCATCGTGCTGCTCGCCATCCACCGTTTCCCCGAACATGCTGCAAAGTCGTTCAACGATATCCTCACCGCCGCCGTCACCCACGAAGTCCCCCTCACCAATCTCGTCTCCGACCGCGCCTTTAGCGACGACGAGGAAGCGCTCCAAATCATAGCAGAGCTTTCCAAGTCTGCCATCCAGCTCAACCTCCCCACGGCTTTGGAAGCCCTCGGTGAGGCTCAGGCGCGCGGGAGCGAGATTGAGGCCGAGGCGGCAGAGTTCCCTGCCGTAAATCCGGTTGAGAAGGTCTCCAAGGACGGAAGCAAGGAGGTACCCTTCAACCTGAAGAATCTGCGCGAACATCTGGCCCGCGTTGCCCTCGCACGTCGCGTCCTCCCAACGGACGTGAATGCCCGGCAAAAGCTGCTCGAGGACAGTGTGTATGACGCTGCAAAGGCCCGTCTTGTCCACCAGCACCAGATATTCGCCGAAATTGGCCTCGACAACCAAGCTCTTCTCCAGCCGGAACTTCAGAGATGGATGTGGCAGTGGCATTTGCAACTCAAGGTGCGTTTCCGGTTTTTATTGCAATTGCTCTTTCTCACCTGCCTGAAGGAACGGCTTGAGAGTGAAATCAAAAACATTGCTGCAGCCGAGGTGGCCCAGCCCGTCGGCAAGAAAAACCCCGTACTGGCGCCGTACCTCGCACTCGTGAAAGCCGACAAACTCAGTATCCTCACCATCGTTGAGATCATGCGCCTCCAGGGCAGCGGTGGTATTGCCGAAGGCATGAAGACCGCACGTGCTCTCATTGACGTGGGCAAAGCAGTCGAGACCGAGTACAAGGCGCAAATGTGCAAGTCGAATCGCATTGATCTGCCCTCTGCTTCACTGCCGCCGCGGGACTGGTTTTCCAATATGGGATATCGTTCTCTCAACGAGCGCCGTGTTGCCGCTGCGCGTCTCATGATGGATAACGAGGGCTGGACTGCGCCATGGACGCAGGCTGTTCGCAGCCAGGTCGGCGCTATTCTCGTTGAATGTCTTATGGACGTTGCCGAGGTAACCCGGACAGCCAAGCACAAGATTACGGGCGAATTAATGTTCGGTTCTTCTCTTCCAGTCTATCACTCTTACTGATTCGCTTATAGCACGGAGCAACAGCCAGCCTTTTATCAAAGCTACGAGTACCTACGCGGTCAAAAGCTCGGTGTAATTCGTCTCAATCCTGCTGTTTCACAACGGCTGTCAAAGGACCCGATGCCAGTTCACCCCCGCCATCTCCCTATGCTCGTCAAACCCAAGCCGTGGATCAACTACAACGAGGGCGGCTACCTGTATGCTCGTTCTCATGTGATGCGGTTCAAAGATTCGATCGAGCAACGCTCGTACCTCAAATACGCTTCGGAGCAGGGTCACGTTGAGCTTGTGTACGCTGGGTTAGACGTGCTCGGGAGCACACCATGGCAAATCAACAAGCGCATCTTTGATGTCGTGCGTGAGGTCTGGAACTCTGGCACCCGGCTCGGCAAGATGCCGCCTGCCGTTTATGACGAGCCGGAGCCGGAAATACCCAAGGATCACGACACGGATCTATCGCAGCGGAACGTTTACATCACTCGAATGCGCGCGTACAACCAGGAAAAGGCGGCCAATCACAGTGACCGGTGTAGTGTCAACTACAAGATGGAGATCTCGCGCTCCTTCTTGCATGATACGTTCTACCTCCCACACAACGTCGACTTCCGGGGCCGTGCCTATCCGATCCCGCCGCATCTGAACCACATCGGCGACGACCTCTCGCGTGGGCTGCTCAAGTTTGCCGAGGCAAAACCACTTGGCGAACGTGGGTTCCGATGGCTCAAGATTCACTTGTCGAATTTGTACGGGTACGACAAGGCCAACTTTGACGAGCGCGTGGCATTTACAGACTCGCACATGGACGACATTTACGATTCGGTCCTACATCCGCTCGATGGCCGTGGATGGTGGCAAAAGGCCGATGATCCGTGGCAATGTCTCGCCGCCTGTCAGGAAGTCTACTCTGCAATCGAGAGCGGGGAGCCGCATGCGTACGAGTGCGCGCTTCCCGTACATCAGGATGGCACGTGTAACGGATTGCAGCACTACGCGGCACTCGGTGGGGACGCCCACGGTGCGGCGCAGGTCAACTTGAGCGCGGGTGACCGCCCGTCTGATGTGTATACATATGTCGGCAACATGGTGGAGCAGATGCTTGAAGCCGACGCTGAAAAGGGCCACAAGTTTGCGCTCATGCTCAAGGGCAAGATCTCGCGCAAGGTCGTCAAGCAGACCGTCATGACCACTGTATACGGCGTGACCTTCATTGGTGCCAGAGATCAGATCGAGAAACAGCTGCGAGACCGCAAAGACCTACCTGAAGAGGAGTGTTGGCTGGCTGCTTCGTATCTTGCCAAGAAGGTTTGTTCGGTTTTTTCTTCTTGATATCTACTTAACACTTTATCAGGTGCTCGGCGCTATCGGCGATCTCTTCAGCGGCGCGAAGCACATTCAGACCTGGCTGAATCTGTGCGCGAGGCTCATTTCCAAATCTATACCGGAGGAGCGTATTCCCGAGGCGCTCAGCGAGCACGCGGAGGCGCAACGGCGGAAACGCCGACGAAACGCGTCGAAGAAGACAGCCAGCCTACCGACGGTACGACTCAAGAAGGAGCAGATGACGTCTGTCGTCTGGACAACACCGCTCGGGTTGCCCATCTGCCAACCGTACCGCAAGAACGCGCGAAAGCAGGTCTTTACGAGCATGCAGACTGTTTACATCAGCGACCCTGGGGCCCCTGCCGAAGGTATTACCTTCTCTTTACCTCTGACCGATCGCTAATGAGTGTACAGTCAACTCGTTGAAGCAGGCTTCGGCTTTCCCGCCCAACTTTATCCATAGTCTCGATGCCACACACATGATGCTCACTGCCATCGAATGTCGAGTGCAAGGCCTGACGTTCGCATCCGTGCATGATTCGTACTGGACACACGCCTGCAGCATCGACCAGATGTCGGAAATCATCCGTGATACCTTTATCGCGCTGCACAGCTCTGACGTTTTGAAAAAACTGGAGACCGAGGTGAGTGCCATCCTGATGTATTCGCCACTTGCTGACTTGGTGCGCAGTTCCGGAAACGGTACGAAGGGTTCCAAGTCCCGCTTGTGAATCTGCGAAACGGACAGCTCGTCAAGACACTACGTACCGCTGGCTCGCGGATCTATTGTACGGAGGAGCAAGCCAAGGGTCTATCCGCCATCAAGGATCTACTGGTCATCTCGGACACGGAACAGACGACAGTCGAGACCCAGAAGGTTTACGATAACCTTGACGGGCTGTTGGAGCAGCTGCAGGAGGACGGGGACTTTGATGCGGAAGAGTCGGAGTCGGAGGAGAAGGTCAAGAAGCCACGGAAACGGCGAATGACCAAAAAGGAGAAACTAGAGGCGGAGGAGGCCGCGGCGATGGCGTCGCTCGTGGACGAATTGGAGGGAGTATCACCAGCGGAAGAGCCCGAGCTCGAAGACCAAGACTCGCTGATGGAGGCTCGGGCTGCCAAAAAGAAGTCGGACGAGGCCAAGGACCTCGCGCAACTTATGGGCAAGTTTGTCAAGCTGACGGACCTGCTCCCGCCACTGCCCGAAAAAGGGTCCTTTGAGGTGTCCAAGATCAAGGATTCGCCGTACTTCTTCTCATAAAGAAGGGTGCATGCATGCTTTGCGTTTGCTCTCACTACATTTATTCGTCACATTGCATTTTACACACTCACAACAGCCACTCACCCTACTCACGGCCCTCGTACCATCAGCATTTAATGTATTTTAGTATCATTTTGTCTTATAGAGGCGCGGAATAATATAGATGTAAAACGAGCTGCGCGAGACTGGAGTGAAGAGTGCACAAGAAAGGACATGTTCAATACACACGTACATTGACAATGGGATAATGGTAACGAGAAAGAATACACGCTGAATCAAGCCTCCTGACTTTTGTCGCCCTTGCCCTCTGAAGACGCGAGTCAGCGAGATGGAAAAAGGCCGAAAACAAGACGTACTCTTGGTGGCCGACGGCAGGAGAGAAGGGTCGATATGGGGTACGACACCACCCTGAGAGATGACGACGGAGCCAAGGAGCTGTGGTGAGATGAGTATGAGAAGAAAACGCGCGTCGAATGACGCACCTTGCCCAACTCTTCGTCGTTCCGGATCGCGAGCTGGAGATGACGAGGAACGATACTGTTGGCAATAAGTTCATGTCTCGGGTCTAGAAGGCTCAAACTCACCGGTGTTTCTTGTTGTCCCTGGCCGCGTTTCCTGCAAGTTCGAGGATCTCGGCGGCGAGGTATTCGAGGACAGCGGCGAGGTAGACTGGAAAACGCGTTAGAAAGGAGATGGTCGCGACTCGGGACAGCGTACCTGGAGCACCAGCACCGACACGCTTCGCGTAGTTGCCCTTCTTGAGCAGACGGTGGATACGACCGACAGGGAACTGGAGACCGGCTTTGGAGGAACGAGACTGTGCTTTGGCCGCCTCGCCGGATCCCGCTGCCTTGCCAGACTTGGATTTGCCGCTAACTTTGCCAGACATTGTTGGTGTAGATAGAGTTGGGTGGTGGTGGTGGTGGTTTGGGTAAGAGAGGCGTTTGATTTGTTTATCGTTTGCACCGCGTTCTATTAGCATTGTTTGGCATCAATCAACATGACACGCGTACCACGTGATTTGCGCATGCGCGTGCACTTCCCAATTCCTTCGTCTTCCGCTCTCCGACTTTCACTGAACATCAGGTGCCGATGAATCATCGGATTATGATGCGTTTTCTCGGGAAACCGGGAATTTTGATCTTGGGTTGCACCACCCCTGAAAGAAACATTTGTGAGGGCGGATTTAACGGTTGAAAGGTCTTCTTACTGTTTAATCTCTGCGTTGAACCGTATTTTGGTTTTTGAGTGGACGGCGTTAGGCCTCGTTAGGCCTGGCAGAGTGAACGGAGGCCCCACACACATCACGTCTAAATTTGATTCCACGGTACTTTTTTCTGTGGTCATAGGACTCGGCTCCCACTGCAACGACGGTCGCCGTTTATGTTCTCCTCTGATGAGATGCCTGCACTTTTATTGGTCGTCGGTTGTGAACGCATTTCGATTCATGCCAGGCACTACGTCAGTCGGTCATGCATTCATAATAAAGACTCTCCGCCGATCGCTCGCTCGCTCCTCTTGAATACACACTATGCCCTCACTCTCTTTAACATTCCTATCCCTGGCCCTACTTCTCCAGCCCATTGCCTCGCAGCAAATTTGGGATATCGTGCGTCCTCATGCCCTCCTCCCCCGCACATTCCCTTAACGCGTCGACGCGTACAGTGGCAAACAACCTGGGACCGCTCCAAACTCTTCACCTCCCTCGCGCCCTCTACACCCATCAACTTCGTCTCGCCCAGCGTCATCGGCGCCGCAGACATCGTCGTCGATGAAACCCAGACGTTCCAGAGCGTGTGGGGCTTTGGCGGATCTCTCAGTGCGTCTCTCCGTTGGCCTGTTTTCCCTCCCCCTGATCGTGACAAGCCGACTCCTCCGCCCTCATCCTCTCCAACATGAAAGCAACTAATGCGTCCAACTACAACGCACTTCTCAAATACATGTTCTCGCCTACCGACGGAGCCAACGCCGCCGGGTTGAGCTACGTCCGCGTCCCACTCGGCGCGTCAGATTTCAGTGCAAGCGAGTATTCTTTCGACGATACGAGTGGCGACACGACCTTTAAGAATTTCAATATCGGGAAGGCGCCGTCGTACTTGTATAGCGTTCTCAAGGTAAGGTTTCCAACATTCTCCAGTTAATTTTGGCTGACCAATTGCAGGATATACAAGCCGTGAATCCTAGTACGTCTATTTTCTAGCTTGTTTATTTTGGTTAACGGTTTGTAGTTCTTAAAGGTGTGTGGTTGAACCGCGATATGTCCTTTTATGGAACGAATAAACAGTACACATCCTTCCCTGGTCTCCTGTACGTTTTGTGCTTCCACCCTAGATGAAATGCTCAACATTTCTACAGCCCGGCTGGACAAAAACGACCGGATCGATGAACGGCGGCTCGTTGCAATCGCAATACGTTTCAATCTGTCAGTATTCTGCCGCTCGCTGGTTCTTGCTGTTCAACAACGACTGCCAGATGCCAACTACCTTCTCAAGTGCCTCCAGGGCTTCAAGTCGGAGGGGATCACTTCGTTGTGTGAGTACCTGCCTTAAACAAGAAGTCCCGTGTGTTGAATGAAGCAGATGCGATCAGTATCCAGAACGAACCGCAGAATTCTCAGTCTTCGTACCCATGCAAGTCTATTTCTCACTCGTTCGCAGAAGCTGACATTCTTCAAAGCGGCGACCATGTCTGTCGCTGTGATGGCGCAGATTGGGATCGCGTTGCGGTCGTTGATGAACAGTAATGGGTTTTCTACCGTCAAGTTGATCGGATACGAGCACAACTGGGACGACGCGGGCGCGTATCCGATCCAGCTGATGCAGGCTGCGCCGGATGCCTTCGATGGGGTTGCCTTTCACTGTTATGCAGGGTCGGTTTCGCAGCAGGATACGTTCCACCAGGCGTATCCGACAAAAGAGGTGCGTCGTTGACTTTCGGATGGTTGAATTGGATCTGAGGCGTTGTTAGATCTATTTCACCGAGTGCTCTGGAACTCTGGGTTCCGACTGGTGGTCCGATATCAAATGGTACATGGACAATATATTCATTGGAGCCATTACGCACAACTCCCATTCCGGACTCATGTGGAATATTGCGCTCGACAGTGGCACGCCCGAGTTGCCCGGAAGTACGAGCTGTAGCGGGAACCAGTGCCGTTCCATCGTGCAGGTCAACAAGGACGGATCTTACAGCTTGAACCAAGAATTCTACGTCATGGCGCAAGCTAGCAAGGCGATTATCCCGAAAGATGTCGGCGGTGCCTGGGGAAAGCGGATCGGAGTCAGCGTCGGAGGCACTCTTGATTGGGCGCTCATCGTTGGTGCATATGTGACAACTCGGGTGAACCCGACCGACTGGCTGAGGTACTCGTTGGTCGTGTTGAATTGGGATGATAGCGTGGGCGGGTGGAATCCTACGCCTGTGCAGGCGACGATCGAGTTCCAGGGGATGCAGGCAACGTATACGTGCGTCTTTCTTTGTCTTTTTGAAATCGGCCTGATGAGGGGATAGGTTCCCTGTTGGTGTGACGACGCTGTGGTGGTATGCGCCTCCCGAGTCGCTGAGAGCGAATGCGACTGTGGATATTTATGCCGAGACGGACGGAAAGCAGGCTCCCATGGGCGTGTTTGCTCAATGATTTTACGAACATTTACACGGACAATTTGGATTGTATGTACATACCTATATGATTCGATGATTCTCTTTCTTTCGAAGTTGAACTTTGTTTTTGAACCAAAGTCACGTGTGTTGATTGCTTTTGAACTTGAACCACCATCATGTCTGCACCGCCTCAAGAACCGCTACAGCTTCCCGCCCCAGGCGATAAAGAGGAGATCTCGCAGCTCCAGGCTGGTGGGCCCGCAGTCAAGCTCGAGGATCTGGGTCCGATGGTCGTTAACAGCGATGGGGTAATTTTAATATACGCCTCTTGCATGCCTCATCTCATCGATTATTCAGACTTTGTCCCGGATATCCAACTGGTCGAGTCTATCCGAGCTCGAGAGAGAGCGGACATTGAGAGTTTTGGCGGCGAGGAACAAGTAAGTCGGTTTGATCTCTTCTTTCGCTATGATTCTGTTTGAACCTTCTATGCACTTGATCAGGATCCGCCTGGCGGCTGAGGAGGAGAAACTCAAGGCATCAGGCTCCGCGTCGTGAGATTCACGGTTGTATTAGTGCGTCCAATTGAAAGTGTTGTACCTTTGCGTGATGTGAAAGGTATTCCCAAGTTGGTGTGCGGTTCAAGCTCAAACTTTCGAAAATCGCCCGTCTTGCGCTCATCCTCAACAGAATTCGAAGTTCTGGGCGGGCAACGTGAGATAAACCTTGCGAGTCTCTGATCTTCCTTTGTGGGGCTTCTTTACGTGCAACCTGGTGTGTAGCGCGTCAGATCGACCGTTTATTTTAACTTGGATTGCTGTGGCCTGTAAGTATACGCGGAGATTAAAACTCGGGGACTGTGCGGATAATTTGCGAAATAAAGGTTTGAATAATCGCGAGACGCGACTCACAGCAACTCCGCAAGAAATCGAGGTCAGTCGACCGCCTGAAAACCGTACGGATCTCACGGTTCAAACAGATGGTCGCCGATGACATTCTCAGTTTGCATGGCCTGGGACGCGCGTTGGCGGAGCTCGATCTCGCGACCATCCACGAGCGTTGGCAGTCTTCTCTTTCACGCACCGGTCCCTTCCGGTTCTTCGACCTCCCTACCGAGCTCAAACTTCCCATTCTGAAACTCGCTACGACCAAATCCAGTACCTACGCCGCCCTGATGCAAACCTGTCGGGACTTGGCCGGCTTGGCCCGCATCGAATGTGTCCCAGACACGGTCATCCTCTCAGACCCTCAGTCCACCGTTTCGTTCTACGCCTGCCTTTCCGTGCATCCCGAGGTGGGTGCAGGAATCAAACAGCTCTGGTACATCCCTGGGTTGCCGCTCAAACAGACCACGGAAATCAGCCCTGTCATATTCAAGGCGTGCATCCACCTGCAGCGCCTGACATGTCACCCTGACATCCTCGTCGACCTCTGTATGAACCCCACCTTCACCCACCTCTCCCTCGTGGATGTGACGCTCATCGACCCCATTGTTCCTTGGCACCGCCTCATTGGCACGCGCCATGCCACCTCACACCTGTTCAAGCAACTCCAGACCCTCCGCCTCATCGGCGGCACGCGCCCAGCCATCCCTCCTCATGGAACGTCCTTCCCCGCGCTCACGATCCTCAGCTTGACCGCCAATACTACAAGCTGCGTGAGCCCCATGCTGCTCAACCACACGGCCTTTCCCCGGCTCGCCAACGTTGTCGTCACCGTCCCCTACACTGAATGGCGTCTTCATGGGGTAGGGTGGCTTATGGCGACCCCGGAGATGATGACCGACTCTCGGCTCGTCGTCGTCCATTGCCCGAATGCCAAGACGGGAAAGTGGAAGGAGATTGAAGTGTGGAAGGGAGGCATGGAGAATATCTGGAACTTGGGTGTCGCCGAGTGTAATTCGATGAATGTTGACGGAAGGTTGGTCGCTTTCTAGCCACATTTGACTGCTGATCGTCATGTCTATATGCGTAGGGAGTGGATTGAATGAACACTGGGAATGGAACGAAGCATTCGAATAGATGTTGTACTTGCACGCTGCTGACTGAGAAAAAAATTGTGCTGCCTGGCGCGGCCAGTTTGATCACCATTTGTTGCGGTTTCTTGTGGAATACATGTTAGATGAGCCTCACTTCTTCTGCCTCGCATTGAGAGAAACGACAAGTATGTGTGATAATTAAATGATATAAAAACAGTTACACGCTGTACTCCTGGGAAGAACCCGCCGAACGCAAAATCACACGGCGGCCATGACGGTGGCACACGGAACAATTGCAATAAGCACGTGGCCGAATTTTGACTGTGAGTGGATCAACGGCTGGCATACTCTCGCGTTCGGCGGGCACGGGTTTGGGCGTCCGCACAATTTGTACGTCCGGGACGCTCCAGCCCATGAGCCGTTGCTGTGTCATCAGTCGTTGCTGTGTCCGCTCTGCAGCGGCGTCGTATACAAAATGCTGCACAGGGTGATGTAGATGCTGCCACAACCCGTGTGGCGTCTCGTCGTCGTCGTCCGAGTCCAGCGGCCGGTCGTCAAAGTCGTCTTTCAATCCTGCTAGTTCATCGTCCGTTGAGTCTATGGGACGAGTCAGTGTTTGCCTAGCATGGAATGATGATATTCACCAATCCGATCGACGGGATCTGCAACCTTGCGTTTGCCGAGGGCTTTCGCACCCGGCTGCATCGGCCGCTCATCGTAGTCGTCCTCTTCTGGATGTTGTTCATCGTCCAACGAACCACGTGAATGATCCCGCGGGCCGCCAAGGCGCGTGCCCGAGTGCTCCGACACATGACCCAGATCAGGGTGTGGCGTCCGCGATACCCCGGAGCCCTGAAGCCGTGGGCCGTGCGGCGCCGAAGGCGGTGGAGCAAGCATCTGAGCGGCTGCGGTAATAGCAGGAGGTATCTGGAAAGTAAGTTCTCCAGGGGCACCGACGACTGCCGGATGATGGGGGAGCGGGTGCTGTACCACCGGATTGCGTGTGGGCGATGCTGAACGTGACCGGGAGGCGCTACCTGCGCCACTGCCCCCACCAGCTGAGTCGTCCTGAAGTGTTCCGTCTTCCGTGATACGTGCTCGTTGCTGGTGTGCAAGTCAGATGACCGACTCGAGATTGAGTGAGAAAACTAACTCTGGGATCCATCCGCACCTCCCTTCGGCTACGCTCCTCTGCGTCGCGTTCCAATGCAACGCGCTCTAAATCCTCATAAAGTTCAATTGCCTCCAGAAGATGTTCGTTCGCAGCGAGCAACTCCGTGAGCAACATCTCCTCGCGCGTCGATATGGGTGCGGTGATGACCGACAAGCTGCCATTCGGCCTTGCGCTCGTTTTCCGAGTTCTTTCCTCCCTTTCTTGCTCTTCTTGATCCTTGGCAACACGGCTGCGCTCAGCTCCTGCAGAAGCCCAAGGTATTTGTGTAAAGATGAGCTCCTGCGAGTCAACACATTTCTTGTAGAATTCCTGTAGATCAATTAGTCGAGGGTTCAGTTGCACATAGTATAAATGTTGACCCAAATGACAGGGTTCTGAAGTTCTTCGGGCGTTGCCATTGCGAGGGCCTCCCTGAGTAGAAACGCGTTGTCCACACCGATCTTGCACTCTTGAAAGAGCCGCCGCGTATCTTCGTCGGGAGGAAGGATTCCACGGAAGTGGTCGCGGTGCGACTTGCCGCTCGACTTGCCGCTCGACTTCTCGTCGGGCGTAACATCGCTATTCTTCCGTTGCAGAGGCTGTTTAGCGGCAATTGGAGGCGTTTCAGGAGCAGTCTGTGTGCCACCCGGATAGACGACAACAGTAGGGTTGGTATTTTCGAATTCGTATCCCGGTGCAGCATGTCGTAGGGCGTTGAGAGGAGGGTTAAACATGGAATCGTCCGTGTCAAAGGGTAAACCTTCTTCTGGCTTGTCTTGAGGTTTAACTCACCGCCAAAGATCACGGAAACCATTGTCTTTTTCTGAAGCATTTTATGAGATGAAGGAACGACAGGATAGTACGCAACGCACTTGCTCTGCTGGTGTATGCAGCGGCGGCCAGGACGTCCATCAGGCGCTCACGAACGACGGGGGCGGTACGAGATGAGACCAGTGTGTCTTCCAGAGTATCGAGAAATTTGCGGGTAGCGCATTGAGTTATGAAAGTGTCCGTAGAGTTTCGCAGCATGATAGCCCACAACTTGTAGAAACGTGAGGTGTAAGTAGATATCTGAGACGGAGACCACGTACGCGTCCGGCTGCAAGCTGCGCGGCGGGTTCCCCATATTTGAATTCGCGGCGGAGAGTGCGCACGGCCTCTTTAGCATTGTTCTCGTTGGCCGATGCTTGTTCGCAGACGTCGAGCACGAGGGTCCAATCCTCGGAGGCGGTGACAGTCAAAAACCCTTATGACGGTGATCAGGATGCATCCAAGAGAGACGGACTGTGACGCACCGATCTTACGGGTGAGCTCAGACTCCTCGTCTCTGCGGTCCCTGCCTCGTTGGTGCGCCCTGGCCAACTCGAAGGCTCGGTCCCTCTCACGGTCCCTCTCTCGTTCCCGTTGTTCCCTCTCCCTCTCTCGTTCCCTCTCCTTGTCCCGGCCTCCTCCCCAAAATCCGCCGCTCTTCTTCTGAGCTTGTTCGTTCTCGGAAGGCCGCTCCTCTGATCCGTTCCAATAATGGGTGGATGGCTGCTGAGTAGATAGTTCGAGTGCGTTGAGGAGATTGACAGCGGGCGGGGGTCCTTTCTTGCGGAGCGTCTGGAGTGGAGGAGGTTGGTTGATGTAGGGAGACGGAGATCTTGTCGGGCTGGGTACGGCAGGCGGTAACGGTGGAGTGGGCTGAAGGATCTCCCAACGGTCGTCGTCTGTGGACTCTCGTGGTCGACCGCTGGAAGCAAACTGTCGATGTATTGGGCTGGTAAGCATTGGGTTGGTGATCAGGGTTTGCTGGGTGTGAACCTGCATATTGCCTGAGAAACCATCTGGATGGTATCCAAGAGCCGCGTACCTCTGATTTGCTACGCCCGAATAATTTCTTGACGCTCTGGTAGATGGCTCGAGGGAGCGGGGTGCCATCATCCACTGCTTTTTCAAGCGGCCCTTCATTTGATCGGCTGTAAGGATGAGTGGATTGATCCCGGGAGGATGTTCTGAGTGGGCTGAGATTGAGAGCAGATGGTGCCTCGCGGAGCGTTTTGGGTGAAGGAGCTCGTTTGAGAGGCAGGGAACCAAAAGGTTCAGTTGGCAGTGGTTTATCGCGGAAGATGACGGGTGAAGGTACGGCGTGAAATTGAAGAGCCGGCGGTGCTAAAACTTGTAAAACTTGTAGTGGCTGCCCAGCCGGGTAACTGAGTTTCGACCCTTTGTTGACATCAAACCTCCCGGCATCTATCTGCTCGACGAAAGAAGTGAGTTTTAGCATGCACCAGTAGCATGAGACCGACCTGTTGGGTATCAAATGGCCTTGCCATTGCCCTCTCCGATGCTATCCCACCATCTAGTACGGCTGAATTCCCTTCAGTGTAACGAGCCGGAGCGTTAGTCTGTGAGGCCCCAGGGGGCCAAGCCATCTCCCGAACTACAGTTTCCGAAAGAGGTCTCTCTGCAGCGATCTGTGCCCAGTAGGATGTGATCCGTTCCCAGAGTAAATCCGAAACGATTTGCGTTGGCCGTTCCGCTCGTTCTCCTTTGACAACTCGGAGCAGGGCTCCACCTACGCCATGCGCAGAGAGTGGAGGGCGGCCTGTGTACAGCTATCCCGAGTCAGCTCAAACCAGGAAGTGGAAAGGGGTACGACACCCACCTCCAAACAGACGCAACCAAATGCATAAACATCGCTGGCTGGCGTACGTGCATACCTGCAACCAAAATGCTGCGGGTCGAGCAGTTCTGGGGCCATCCAGTACGGGCTTCCGGCTCGCGTGCTTGTATGCATCGAAGCTGTGGCGGAGGCAATGACGCTGAGCCCAAAATCGGCCAAGCATGCACTCCAATTGTCGTTGATAAGAATGTTGGTCTGCGAAAGATGAAAACAAACTGCTCATCGTGATATAGCAAACATACCCCGCGGAGGTCACCATGCACGACTTGGTGAGAATGAAGATACTCGAGACCTTGTGCAATCTCGAAAAGCTGCAGTGCACACTTGAGCGAGGGTCTACAATCACGTGGAAACTAACCAGCTTGTCCACATTTTCACGGCCGTGGTCCTTGAGGTAATTCAGAACGGTGCCGTGCTTCATCCACGGAGATACCAAACAGAGAGAACCAGGGAAAGTCTCCCCATCGATTCCTATGAATGTCAAGATATTGGGATGGTGCAAATCCTTCCAAACGAGTGCTTCTCGGCACAATTTCTAGGCCGATTATCCGTGGATCAACACAAATAGCAACAAAGAAGTTACTAGACGTAGATCGCGCAAGTCAGAGGTCTGGAAGTGGTGCATATGTTTGAGCGCGACTGTGCCAGTCTTGTATTCAGCTCGGTATATGTCGCCGTAACCACCGCCAAACAGGGGTTGTGGATCACGCCCACTGACTCCGGAGATGAAAAGGGAGGAAGGAAGACTTTCAGATGCTTTTGAAAGCTTGTGGATTATACGACGGGCCTTTCGACTTTGCTCGGGTGCGATCAATAGACCTCTGTTCAGTGTCTATGGCAGCTGCTCAGCGATGGAAACGAAAGATCAACCAAAACCACACATCCTGAACGACGTCCAAGAAACACTGCGCAGAGTCGCCTTTGAGGACAAGCACGAGCCCCTCTGTGGATTTAGAGGAGAAAATTGCCTCCAAATGCGTTGCGATCCGTCTTTCGTCCAGTTGCAAAGCATCCCGCCACCTCGAGTCATTTGCAAGACCAAGGTCTGAGGACAACTGTGCAGACAGGTCAGCCTTGTATTAGAAACATCATGCACATTTCGTACCTGGAAGAGCACTCGTCGACAATTCACACTGTCAACTATTGCATTGACGATATTGTCCGCTGTCATAGGAAGTTGAAGTAAGAGTGAAGCGTCACTGAACTTCTACATGAGGAACCACGTCGAGGAATAGAATGGTGGTACTTACCTGTTGGTTCGACGGCACACGTCTTTGAGGAATGCAATTGAACTCTTCATTCGTTATTTTAGGATACCATTACGGGGATTTCAAAGAAGGGCTTGCCTCGTATACTGCTATCAGTGCGGAAACCGCGACATCTTCCCTGGTCGATGGCCCGAGATCGACGTTCGCAGATGTTGACAAACCATGAAATGTGCCCCGAACCTCAACCGTGGACATGAAGGCCAGCGAGGAGGTGGCTGAGAGACCAGGGCCAATGTCGTACGAAGCAGTGCAAAAGAGAGCAGAATCCTACATAGGCGCTTGCCAGTCGACATTGACGGATTGACGCCGAGGCCTAGATACTTATGTAAGTACTGCTCAAAACAGTGCCTGGCCACGAACGGATAAGGAATGGAGAGGGGGGCGAAATGGCCGCAATAGCCACTTGGCGTATCAAGGATGAACGAGACGAGGAGGACTGTGGATGTGGCGGCGAGCTTGCGGCGAGGAAAAATAGATATAATGATCCGTGCGATAATCAACATCTTATCGCACCCCCGAAAAGGTAAAGTATCGTGTCTCAACTCTGGCTAGCTTTGTCTACCACTCAAGCAGGCTCGCAAGCTCGCCTCACGATACTGCAAGTCCATGCTCGGGCACCGCTTTCCTTTTGTTCGCTCGATTTTGTCCAAGATTGGTCTCCCTTGCGGTGCAGCTTTCAGTGGCCGTCCCGCTACATCGACGCCCTTCTGGTCCCATGCTGTCGTTGGTATGCAATGGCAGTCGTTTCTGCAGCGGCCTCGTTTGTGTCGTAGCCTGCATGAAATGCATATTAATGTGGTTCATGACACAATGGCGAAAATGCAGGGTATAATGACTTGACAAGGACACGAAAATCCAATGGAAAATGACTACAACTTCATCAGGCCCTTCATCGCATTCGCAATAGCAAAGCTCGACTTTGCCATGACCTGCCGCGACTCCTTCGTCACTTCAGGAAGGGCTTGGACCTCGCTCAAGTGGTTCGCGTGCTCGCTGAGCTCACGCAAAATGTCGTTGCCCTGCTGAGCAGTCGCAGGCGGCAGGTTGTCGTTGCACACCGCGACTATACTCGATACGATAGTGATGATCCGAGTCAGGTTTTCGTTCAACGTCGGTGACGGTCTCGGAGTTCGCACGCCCAAAAGCACGCTCTGGATCACATACACGATGGACTCGGTCTGCGCCTCCAGGTATGGCTTGAGCTCCGCCCACACGTCTTGTGATCCGTCGGCAACGGCCGGGTCATTGGCTGGTTGATCGAATATGGGCGGTGGAGACAACCCGTGCGGCGTGTCGCCCTCGTCGTCAGAGTCCTCGTTCAATTCTGATATCCCATCGTCCGCTGAGTCTATGGGACCAGTCAGTGTTTTGTGCCCAGTATGAAAGAATATAGACTCCACCAATCCGATCGACGGGATCCGCAACAACCCGACGCTTGCCGAGGGCTTTCGCACTCGGCAGTATCGGCCGCTCCTGATGGTCATCGTCGGTCGCGTGCTCCGGGAGACGCAAGACGCGGGCCGAGCCCTGGATGCGTGGGCCGTGCGGCGCCGGTGGAACAACCTGAAGACTAAGTTCTCCAGGGGCACCGAGGAGGTGCTGTACCACCGGATTGCGTATGGGGGATGGTGAACGCGAGCGGGAGGCACTACCCATGCCACTGCTCCCAACGGCTGAGTCGTTGTGAAGTGTTCCGTCTTCTGTGATACGTGCCCGTTGCTGGGGTGCAAGTCAGATGGCCGATTCGAGATACAGTGACAGAACTGACTCTTGGATCAATCCGCACCTCCCTTCGGTTACGCTCCTCTGCGTCGCGTTCCAATGTAACGCGCTCTAGATCCTTATAAAGGTCAATTGCCTCCCGAAGATGCTCGTTCGCAGCGAGCAACTCCGCCAGCAACTCCTCCTCACGCGTCGATGCGGGTGTGGTGATGTCCGGCAAGCTGCCATTCGGCGTTGCGCTCGTTTTCCGTTTTCTTTCCCCCCTTTCTCGCTGCTGCACTTGATCCTTGGAAGCACGGCTGCGCTCAGCTCCTGCAGACGCCCAAGGTATTTGTGTAAAGATGAGCTCCTGCGAGTCGACACATTTCTTGTAAAATTCCTGTAGATTATTTGGTCGGCGGTTCAGCTGCACATAGTAGAAAGGCTGACCGAAATGACAGGGTTCCGAAGTTCGGGCGTTGCCGTTGCGAGGGCCTCGTTGAGTAGATTCGCGTTGCCCACGCCGATCTTACACTCTTGAAAGAGCCGCCGCATATCTTCGTCGGGAGGAATGATTCCACGGTGGTGGTCACGGTGCGACTTGCCGCTCGACTTCTCGTCAGGCGTAACATCGCTATTCTTCCGTTGCAGAGGCTGTTTAGTGGCAATTGGAGGCGTTTCAGGAGCAGTCTGTGTACCACCCGGATAGACGACAACAGTAGGGTCGGTATTTTCGAATTCGTATCCCTGTGCAGCATGTCGTAGGGCGTTGAGAGGAGGGTTAAACATGGCATCGTCCGTGTCAAAGGGTACACCTTCTTCTGGCTTGTCTCGAGGTTTAACTCGCCGCCAAAGACCACGGAATCTACTTTCTTTTTCTGGCGCATTTTGTGAGACGAGGGAACGACAGGATAGCACGCAACGCACTTGCTCCGCTGGCGTATGCAGCGGCGGCCAGCACGTCCATCAGGCGCTCACGGACGACGGGGGCGGTACAAGATGAGCCCAGTGTGTATTCCAGAATATCGAGAAATTTGCGACTAGTGCATTGAGTTATGAAGGTGTCGGTGGTGTTTTGCAGCATGATAGCCCACAACTTGTAGAACCATAAGATTATGTCAAGGAGATGGAGGCGACGTACGCGTGCAGCTGCAAGCTGTGCGGCGGGTTTCCCATATCTGAATTCGCGGCGGAGAGCACGGACGGCTTCTCTAGCATTGTTCTCGTTGGCTGATGCGTGTTCGCAGACGTCGAGCACGAGGGCCCAATCCTCGGAGGCGGTGGCAGTCAAAAACCCTTATGACGGTGATCAGGATGCATCCAAGAGAGACGGACTGCGACGCACCGATCTTACGGGTGAGCTCATTCTCCTCGTCTCTATGCTCGCGTTCCATCGCTCGAGTGTGCTGAGAATCGAGGATCTCCCAACGGTCGTCGTCTGTGGACTCTCGTGGTCGACCGCTAGAAGCAAACCGTTGGTGTATTGGGGTGGTAATCGGGGTTTGCTGGGTGGGAATTTGGAGTGGGGGGTCCTGTTGCATACGTGAATAAAGTACTGGATGGTCTCTGGGGCGATATACCTTTGGCTTCAAGTTGTCGCGCCCGATCGATGCCTTCATGCCTCCCTGACGGGTAAGCCCATTATCCTCGTGTCCGTCAGTGGAAATGAACTGGATTGGCATCGGGAACGGCGTTGGCTGGGTGGACACTTGAAGGGTAGGAGGAACCTGCATACTGTCTGAGCAATCATCTGGATGGTGTCTGAGAGCCGCATACCTCTGATTTGCTACGCCCGAATAATTTCTTCATGCTCTGGAGGATGGCTCGAGGGCGCGGGGTGCCGTCATCCACTGCTTCTTCAAGCGGCCCTTCCTTTGATGCGCTGTAAGGATGAGTGGATTGATACTGGGAGGGTGTTATGAGTGGAGTGAGATTGAGAGCAGGCGGTGGTGCGTCGCGGAGCGTCTCGGGTGAAGGAGCCCGTCTGAGAGGCAGTGAACCGGGAGGTTCCGCTGGCAGTGGTTTATCGCGCAAGGTAACGGATGAAGGTGGGACGCGAAATGGCAGAGCCGGTGGCGCGAAGATAGGCGCTTGTAATGGCTGCGGAGGCGTGTGACCGGGTTTCGAGTCTTTGTCGACATCAAGCCTCTCTGCATCTGGAACGCCCATCTGCTCGACGGAAAAGTGAGATTTAGTATGCGTCAAGAAGATGAGACTGACCTGTGAGCTATCGAATGGTCTTGCAATCGCCTTCTCCGATGCCATTCGAATCTCTGGGATGACAGAGTTCTCTTCCTCAGCGGGGCTCGATGACTTTTGCAAAGGGATTGGCGGCCAAGTCATCTCCCGAACCACAGTTTCCGAGCGAGGTCTGTCTGCAGCGATCTGTGCCCAATAGCATGTGATCCGTTGCCAGAGTAAATCCGAAACTATCTGCGTTGATCGTTCCGCTCGTGCTCCATCGACAACTTTGAGCAAGGCCCCAACTTCGGAAAGCTCGGAGAACGGGGGGCGGCCTGTATACAACTATCCCGACTCAGCTCAAGCCATGAATGGGAAAGAACCCACCTCCAAACAGACACAGCCAAATGCATAAACATCGCTGGCTGGTGTTCGAGCATACCTGCATCCAAAACGCGCCGGGTCAATCAATTCTGGGGCCATCCAATACGGGCTTCCGGCTCGCGCGCTTGTATGCACTGAAGCCGTTGTAGATGCAAGTACGCTGAGTCCAAAATCAGCCAAGCATGCGCTCCAATCGTCTTTTATAAGAATATTGGTCTGAGAAAGATCAAGGCCAATTCATTGTTGTGATATTACAGACATACCCCACGGAGGTCACCATGCACAATGTTGTGAGAGTGGAGATACTCGAGACCCTGTGCAATCTCGTAAAGCTGCAGTGCACAACACTTGAGCGGGGGGAGGAGGTTGGATCCAAGCGGGAAACTAACCAGCCTGTCCACATTTTGACGGCCCTGGTCCTTGAGATACTTCAATACGGTGCCGTGCTCCATCCACGGCGAAACTAGGCAGAGAGAGCCAGGGAAACTATCCCGATCAATTCCTATGAAGGTCAAGATATTTGGATGGTGCAGATCCTTCCAAACAAGTGCTTCTCGACACAATTTCTAGGCCGACTATCAGTCGATTCACACAAATAGCAACAAAGAAGTCACCAGACGTATATCACGCAAGTCTGAGGTTTGGATGAAGTGACGCATATGTTTGAGTGCGACTGTTCCGGTCTTGTATTCAGCTCGATATATGTCGCCGTATCCACCGGCAAACATGGGATGTGGATCACGCCCAATGACCCCGGAGATAAAAAGGGAGGAAGGAAGACTTTCAGAGGCTTCCGAAAGCTTGCGGATTATACGACGGGCCTTTCGATTTTGCTCGGGTGCGATCAGGAGACCTCTGTTGAGTGTCTATGGCAGTTTATGAGCGACAGAAGCGAAAGATTAACCAAGCCGCACATCCTGAACGACGTCCAAGAAGCACTGCGCAGATTCGCCCGTGAGGACAAGCACGAGCCCCTCTGTAGATTTAGAGGAGAAAATTGTTTCTAAATGCGTTGCGATCCGTCTTTCGTCGAGTTGCAAAGCGTTCCGCCAATCCGAGTTGTTCGCCAGACCAATCTCAGAGGATAACTGCACAGACAGGTCAGCCTTGTATCACCAACATCATGTACATTTCGTACCTGGAGGAGCACTCGTCGACAATTCACACTGTCAACTATTGCATTGACGATATTGTCCGCGGTCATTGAAAGTTGAAGTAAAAGTGAAGCGTCACTGAGCTTCTAAATGAGGAACCACGTCGAGGAATAGGATGATGGTACTTACCTATTAGTTCGACGGCACACGTCTTTGAGGAATGCAAATGAACTCTTTCATTCGCTGTTAGAATACCGCACCGTGGATTCAAGAATAAGGACATGCCTCGTAGACTTCTTTAGGCGGCACAGAAACATCTTCCATTGTCGATCCTAGACCTGCGGATGTCGACCGACCAGAAAGAGTGGTCTGGACCTCAATCACAGACATGGAAGCGAGCGAGAAGGTGGAGGGGTGTAACCGTCCGAATCAGTGCAAATACAGCAGTTGTGGGAATCCTAAGAATATCCAAGCAGTGTGAAAGGCGGGTAGTCTTCTCAACATCAACTTCCCTCTCCATGGCAGTCGACGAAGGACATTGACGGATTGACGCCGCGGGCCCAGATACTGCTCAAAACTACAGTTTCGTATAATCCAACTAGACCTGCAGAGAAGGATCAGATGACAATTTGGCGCTTATCCGCGAATCGGCAATGCGGAGAAGATGGAATTTGTGAAACCTTACAGCGAAAGCCAAGTTATTCCCCCTCCTCCTCCTCCAATATCATCCCCATCGCTGGCGGATTGCTCTCCTGACGCTCCGTCCGCCTCGACGTTACCTCCACAACCACAAACCGCGCGTCCCCTTCTCGCTCGCAGAGCCAAGATCCCTTTGAGAAGAAACATCAACGTTACAGAGACAAAAAATCAATTCTCACACACCTCCGTTCGCATTCCATTAACCGCGAGCCTCCTAAGAACAACACTGCTCAATCCGCTCCGCGTCCTCTACGTTCACCAAGAACGGACGGCAGCCAAAGGTGTACACCTTGATGCAAGCACCTCATAGTCGGCGCGAAGTTTTCAAATGCAGTCTGGGAAATGCAGTCAGTTGTCTGTTTGACAGAATAAGCACGGGAAACATACGAATCCGTCAAGCTCTTCCAGATACAGCAGCCCCGCAGAATGCAGTCAGAGCCAGCGAACGAGTGACCATCCGAGATCCAACACCCTCACAAGTGGAGCGAATCGGCGCGAGAGTAAGATGATCGAGCAACGCGCCCAGACCCCGTGGCACAACGGTCATGGACCATCACCCTACACTTGAGAGAGTGTACATTCAAAGTCAAGCTCAAAAGCACAAAAGACTCGTGAAAGACTCGCATAAAGACTCGATAGGACTCGATATCACCACAAACATAAGTCACCACGTACAGGCTTGGGACACGGGCCTGGAGCCTGGCCTATAGTCATCATCTGGATCGACTACGTACGAAGGGGGTTTTTGGAGCGTTGTAATAACAGACTCAGTCAACTATGGTTGATCGTCCAAAGATCCGCATGAGATGCTCCTGTGACGAATAGGGTGGGGGTGGTGATTCTTCCGTTATGTTACTTATGTTATCAAGGCCCAATATATCCGCCTGCTGCGCGCAAGATCCATCCGCGCCTCCCTTCGGCTACGCTCCTCTGCGTCGCGTTCCAATGCAACGCGCTCTAGATCTTTATAAAGGTCAATTGCCTCCAAAAGATGCTCATTCGCAGCGAGCAACTCTGCGAACAACTCCTCCTCACGCGTCGATACGGATGTAGAGATGTCGGGCAAGCTGCCATTCAGCTCCGCGGCAGCACGGCTGCGCTCAGCTCCTGCAGACGCCCAAGGTATTTGGGCAAATATAAGCTCCTGGGAGTTGATACAGTCCTTGTAGAATTCCTGTAGATCATTTGGTCGGGGCTCAGGTGTACACAGTATAAAGGCTGACCGAAATGGCAGGGTTCCGAAGGTCTTCGGGCGTTGCCGTTACCAGAGTTTCGCTGAGTAGATTCGCGTTGCCCACGCCGATCTTACACTCTTGAAAGAGCCGTCGAATGTCTTCGTCGAGAGGAATGATGCCAGGGTGGTGGTCTTTGTCCCTTCTTTTAACATGGCTATCCGTCCGTTTCCGAGGCTGTTTAGCGGCAATTGGAGGCGTTTCAGGAGTGGTCGGCCTATCATCCGGATAGACGCCAACAGTACTCCAATTCTCGATGCTTGCGTCATCCTCTTCCGCAAAGGCCGCCTCCCAAGCGTCGTCATCTGGGGACTCACGTGTTCGTTGGGTAGGAGCAAACTGAACCGGGGCCGGGAACGGCGTTGGCTGTGTGGACACTTGCAATGTGGGAACCTGCATACTGCCTGAGTAATGAACTGGATGGTGTCTGGGAGCGGTATACCTCCGGCTTGCCGCGCCTAAATAATTTCTTCATGCTCTGGAAGATGGCTCGAGGGCGCTGGGTTACATCATTCACGACGGCTTCTTGAACACTGAGCCTGTCGTCTGGGCCGCTCCCCCACGAGTCCCCGCTACTTCTCTGAACGCAAACATTTTCAGAAGACCGCCCATCAGTTGGGCTGTGATATTGATGCCGAGTAGGTGTTTCCCACGCGTTGGAGGGCGTAACGAACGGCTCCGATGCAGGAGCTCGGCTGAGGTACGAAGACCATATCGGGCCAAGGACTGGAGGAGAAGCACCCTCAGGTAGCGAGCGTGCGGTGTGTTGGGCATTGATGTAACTATGAACTTGCTCGACATCTGTTTCGGGGAGCGGAGGTTTTGTCAGCAGCAGTGGTGAAGGTACGACGTGCAACTGCAAAGTCCTTCTTGATTTGTTTGTTTTGTTCGGTGGCGCAAAGACAGCTCCTTGTAAGGGCTGCGGGGGCGTGTAACTGACTGTGGAGTTTTTATCTCCCTCGTGGTCATCAAGCCTCCCGTCATCCAAGATCTTCATGTGCTCAGCAAAAAAGTGAGTTCTAGTATGTGCAAGGGGCATGAGACCGACCTCTTGGTTATCAAATGCAATTGCCCTCTCCAATGTCATCCCAACCTCGGAGACCACTGAGTTCTCTTCCGAACGAGCTAAAGCGTCATGGAAAGAGTGAGATCGGGATTCAGGATCCGCAACTGGGCTCGATGGTTTTCGCATGGAGTTCGGGGGCCAAGTCATCTCCCGAACCACAACTTCGGAAAGAGGTCTCTTGGCAGCGATTTGTGCCCAGTAGGATGTGATACGTTCCCAAAGTAGACCCGAAACCATTTCCGCTGGCCGTTCGGCTCGTTCTCCATTGACAACTTTGAGCAGGGCTCCAACTTCGCCATGCTCAGAGAATGGAGGGCGACCTATGTACAACTAACCCGACTGTCGCTCAGCTTAAGCCATAAGCTGCAGAGAAGTACGACACCTACCTCCAAACAGACGCAGCCAAATGCATAGATATCGCTGGCTGGCGTTCGTGCATACCTACATCCGAAACGCGGTGGGTCGATTAATTCTGGGGCCATCCAGTAGGGACTACCGGCTCGCGTGCTCGCATGCACCGAAGCCGTGGCAGAAGCCAGTACACTGAGCCCAAAATCGGCCAAGCATGCGCTCCAGTTGTCGTTGATGAGAATATTTGCCTACCAAAGATCGAAACACAATCCCCGTCGTAACATAGCAAACATACCCCGCGGAGGTCCCCATGCACAACGTGGTGAGAATGAAGATACTGAAGACCTTGTGCAACCTCGAAAAGCTGCAGCGCACACCTAAGTGGGGGTTTTGTATCCATGAAGGAAACTCACCAGCTTGTCCACATTTTCACGGCCGTGATCGTTGAGGTATTTCAATACGGTGCCGTGCTCCATCCACGGAGATACCAAACAGAGAGAGCCAGGAAAACTCTCTCGGTCGATTCCTACGAAGGCCAATATATTTGGATGATGCAAATCCTTCCAAACGAGTGCTTCTCGGCACAATTTCTACGCTAACCATCAGTTAATTTCCAAAACAGCAGCAGAAGGGCTACCAGACGTATATCGCGCAAGTCTGAAGTTTGGGTGAAGTAGCGCATGTGCTTAAGTGCGACTGTCTTGGTATTGTATTCAGCTCGATATATGTCACCATAGCCACCGGCGAACAGGGGATGCGGATCCCGTGTACTGACTCCGGTGACGAAAAGGGAGGAAGGAAGAGTTTCAGAGGCCTCCGAAAGCTTGCGGATTATACGGCGGGCCTTTCGACTTTGCTCGGGATCAACCAAGAGACCTCTGTTCAGTGTCTATGGCTGTTCGTCAGCGACGGAAGCGAAACATTCCCAAGCCGCACATCCTGAATAACATCCAAGAAGCATTGCGCAGATTCGCCCTTGAGGACAAGCACGAGCCCTTCTGCATATCTGGAGTCAAATATTGTTTTCAAATGGGTTGCAATCCGTCGTTCGTCGAGCTGCAAAGCGTTCCGCCACCTCCAGTCGTTTGCCAGGCCAAGGTCTGAGGATAACTGTACAGACAGGTCAGCCGTGTGTCAGGAACATTGTTGCACATTGCGCACCTGGAGGAGTACTCGTCTACAAGTCACACTGTCAACTATTGCATTGACGATGTTGTCCGCGGCCATTGAAAGTTGTAATCTTGAGGAATCACTGAAGATACACATGAGGAACCACGTCGAGGAATTGAATGAGGTCGCTTACCTGTTGGTCCGACTACACATCTCTTTGAGGAACCCAGTCGAGCTCTTTCATTCGCCGCGTTAGGATACCATGCCGTGGGTTCAAGAAGGAAGAACATGCCTCGTATACTTCAACTATGGGCAGTGAAGAAACATCTTGCTTCGCAGACGTCGACAAAGAGGGCAGACCAAAGCGCTGGACCTCCGCCATCATGAGGGCCAGCAAGCTGGTGAAGGGGTGGTATCGGGGCAATGCAGTACGAAGATACAGCAGTTGTGGGAATCCTATTAGGCGTTGTGACGGTTAGCCGTCGTGAAATGAATTCTCTCATCAGGTTCTCTGGTTGTTCTCTGGTCAGGGCGCATGGCAGTTGACAGGAAACGGCCCACCAAACAACACCATATTGCCGGCTCAAATTCAGTTTCTCGTATACTCCAAATATACAGTGCTGAAGTCTGAAGAGAAGGATCAGATGGAAAGTTGATATTTATTACACGCGAAGCTGCGGTCAACCGTCCATGAGCAGTGCAGAGAAGGTTGAATCTACGAAACCTCACAGGGAGAGCGCACACTATTCCTCTTCTTCCTCCTCCTCCAATATCATCCCCATCGATGGCGGATTGCTCTCCTGACGCCCCGCCCGCCTCGACGCCACCTCCACAACCACAAACCGCCCGTCCCCATGTCGCTCGCAGACCCAAGATCCCTTTGAGAACACGCGTCAACGATACGGAGAGATACAAAGATCAAGTCTGACACACCTCGGTTCGCATTCCATTAACCGCGAGTCTCCTAAGAACAACACTGCTCTGCATAATGCGGTCCGCGTCCTCTACGTTCACCAAGAACAGACGGCAGCCAATGGTGTACACCTTGAGTGTGGCAGTGTGCAAGCAGCTCATAGTCGGCACGAGGTTCTTAAATGCGGTCTGAGGGACGCCGTCAGTTGTTTGCTGAACTAGGCACGGGGAAACATACGAATCCATTCATATCAAGCGCAATAGTGAGTTCCTCCAGAGCTACAGCAGCCCTACAAAACGCAGTCAGAGGCAGCTCGCTAACGAGTGACCCTCCGAGATCCAACACCCTCAAAGTCGAGCACGTCGGCGTCAGATGATCCAGCAACGCGTCCAGACCCCGTGGCGCAAATTCAGCGTCCTCCTCGTACTCCTCACAGCAAAGCCGAACACGCTCGACGGCGGGCGCTCCAGAAAGCGCGTGTAATACCGAAGTGGCCAAGCGCGTCGCGTGGTCTTCTTCGTAAAAGGGTTGGTGGAGTACTGTCAATGAACGTAACCGCGATAGCAGTGCACCTTTCTGCGCGGGTTTGAATTGCTGGGCATCGAATGAGGTTTGGGAAATCAAGCAGGGCTCGACGCACCACGTAATGCTGCAACTGTACAGTTTCGAGGCAAGGTAGTTGGCCCAAGAAATCGAATAGGTCGTCATCCACGATGGAATACGAAAGACCCAACGAAAACGCCGTGAGATTCGCGAGGAGCGGTGCGAAAGAGCGCAAGATGCCCGGGGTGATGGAACCGCAATTTCCCTTTGCACCCATCGGAAATCCATGCAGGAAGTGGTGAAAAGCCAACGCACCGTGAGATGGAGTTCTCTGAGCGAAGGCGATAGCCGCTCTAACCAGTCCGGGAGGAGCTGCAGAATAGCTCTACTCGGACTAGCCAACGCCAGCTCCCGAAGGCCACCAATGTCCGCGAGAATGGGCGCCGTCGCTTCGGTCGTACACGATGGGTTGACGCGTAGTTTGACGAGCGACGCGCGGTTCTTGAGCTCCAGGAGAATCCCGTCGAGTAGATCTTCAACGCGAAACGTCTGCCAGTCCTTTGGTAATATCTCGAGGGTGTGCATGTTCTCGAAAGCTTTTACAGCGTCGAGTAACATGGCCGGGGAGATGCATTCTGTCGAAAGTATGCTAAGAACTTGCACGTAGGACGCGTTGTGTGGAAGCGCCGCCGATGATACCTGGAAAGGTCAACTCAGGGATTGGGAACGAGGAGCAAATTACCCGTGAACTGTCTCCGGCAGAAAGGACGACGTTTGAATACAGGCTGCGAGACGCGGCGCGACTGAACCCTCGGTTGACCAGGGCGCATTGAGAAACGGTGGCATTGTCCTCTTGAAGAGTGTGAAATATCAGGCAGAGCAGATCGTAAGAAAGAGTTGCGGATGACATGCGGACCTCTTCTAAAGTACTACGGACTCTCTCAAGAACTCAAGGAATTTATTGATACAATTGTCCAGAACAACGACGAGCTCGTTAATTAGTTCTTGCCGGCCTTGGCTATCTCCGCCTCGTGCTCCTTCTCCAACCGTTCCTGCATACAAAGTCAGTCGGGTACCCAGCAGAGTCGTGAGAAGGATTCGGACCAGCTCGGATTTCTTCTTGTCAATCTAGAGAGACAGTCAGAGAACAAAAGCGAAGGAAAAGGGAAGGGACGCACTTCAGCCCTCATCTTCTTGAGCAGCTCCGTCTCGCGGGCACGCGTATATTGGTCTATAAGACATGAGCACGACAAAAGAAGGGTAGCAGCATATGCCTACCCTCATGGGCCTTCTCCTTCCGGCTGCGGGAGCGTGAACAGGTCGTCCAGTCTATAATACGGTGACGCACCCGAAGTCCTTGGACGAGGCAACACTTCCCTCATTGATGCTCGAGGTGAACCGTTTGGGCACGGTGATAATTTGGGGCAGGCGACGGGCAGCAGTGATTCTGGAGAACATGGTGGTAGGTGGGTGAGTTTGGGCGAGGCCTGGTCGGGGCTTTGACGCGTTCAACTGACGTGCCGAGATCAGTGACCTCACGCAAACTCTTACGCGACTCCAACTCACATGGACTTGCACGACAGGGAGGCTGTTCGAGAGATCCTACGGGGCAAGGAGGCCCGCCTTGCTGCCTTGCAAACCCAAATGGTCCAGCTGCAAGGCGAAATAATGGAGCACAAAAGCTTGTTGTCGCCAGTCCACCTCCTGCCTCACGACATCGTTTCCGAGATATTTCTCTATTTTGCGCCAGTTCGCCAGCACTCCAAGTCCTGTGTTCCCGTGCAGATTCCTTGGAGACTCGGACACATCTGCAAGTCTTGGAGAGTAATCGCTCTATCGCTCGCCCGACTGTGGTCCGTCTTTGACCTGCCTTTAATCAACGAAAGTTGGTTCCACGGCGTCAGTATGGTCCCTTCGGACGACGAGGATAAGCAGGAGGAAGCACTCACCAGCCTTTCCGACGATCTCGACGCATGGACTGAGGCGTTCATCATCGAATCCAATCTTGACTTTATGCAAACCTGCATCGAGAGGACTTCGAGTCGACCTCTCTCTGTCCGCCTAGATTCACGGTGTGACTTTACCCTGCCGCCCATTCTTGATGGGTTTTGGAACTGCTCAGAACGTTGGGGAGAGCTTGTGCTGGACACCCACAGCAGTCAATTCCTCCACTTGCTGACAGTGAAGGGGGAGCTACCATGCCTCCAAAAGATTACTTCCATTGCTATCCCGCCAAAACACTACCAATGGGCGCCCAACCTTACGGATCTCACCTTCATCAAACTCGTCATGCCTGAAAACAGTCACTCCGATGTCCCCTGGTCGCAGCTCACGCGATACTGCGAGGAACGATGTGTTTGGTACTCGAAAGAAACCAGAGTACAGTGCTATCGACGTCTCGCGCATCTTCGTGTACTACGCATGATCAATTCTCGCTCATTCCAACCACCGCCTCTTGCCCCCGAGTATAGCATTCTCCTCCCCGATCTCCTCTCCGCGTCATTTCAAACAACGGAGCGAGAGATCATCAGGCTCTTCGACATGCCCTCGCTCGAGGCATACAGTGCAGAAGATGTTCTGTCATGGCCCCTCCATTTCCGCGCCTGCGCTCCTGAAAACCCTTCTCGTCTCAAAGGAATCCGTATCGCTCATTGGGATGAACCCGTGCTCGGAAGGCACGGCTCCGTAGCCGACCTTCTCCAAATGTGCCCGAATCTCAAAGAACTCACCATCGACGCACCCCAATGCATCTCCGACACCACCATCTCCCAACTCATCCAGAACCCACCGCTCGTGCCCCGGCTCGAGATCATGCGATTCTCCAATAGCTCTTTCGTACACGACGATTGCCGGTGGGCGACGTTGACAGAGATGCTCAGGAGTCGATTCCGGCCAACGAACGCGGGTGTAGTACCTCTACAGCGTTTTGACTTTCTTGCAACCGATGGAGAATACGTTGATGAGAACTTTGTTTCCGGGCTCAATGCGCTTAGACGAACGGAGCGTTGGGATATCAGGGTTGGCGAGCAGTGCGGGAATTATGCGGAGGATGAGCGGAGGTTCCATCATAGAGAGTGGGCGACGTTGCAATGAATCGCAGTCTTTTTCCGACGTAATTGGTGCATTAAGTCTCGGAAAGATACAAGAAAAACAAGGGTAGGAAAAAGGTGATGCACGAAGAAGTAGTACAAATGTGTGGTGATAATTAGATACAGAAAACACGATGTGTAGCAGGGTAGCAGTACAAATTAGTTGTGATATCATGGACAGCAAGGGATGCTTGGGTCGTTACAGATCCGGTGGGGTATGATGGACAAGTAAGCGGACGAAACCAGCCAGCGATCTATGGATCCAGATACGTTATTGCCGGGCGGTGTCTCCGTACGAGTGGTCGTGAAGTACCACCCGCCTCTGCCGTCAGTCTGCTGATGGCATTCAGCAGGTCGACTCGTCGTAACGGCTCTGAAGGAGAGTCAGTGGATGGATAGATTAGAGGTAACCAAACGCACTCGTAATGTGATCGTCCTGGTTAGTAAAGGGTCAGCAATGGAGACGCAGAGAATAAAAGCTGCCACTCACCATGCCAGCTTGCAGGCATCGCTCGCGATCACCAATCACTGAAGGAAAAAGTTGGAGCACAAGAAGCAAGGACGGCAAGCAAGACATACTAGCATGTGCAGTCAAAGCAATGATTGGCGTTGGCGTCAGATCGTACTGAGCTTCATACGCTCGTATCCGCTGTGTAGCCTCCATGCCGCCCATGAGAGGCATCGAGACATCCATCTGGTTGGAGAGTGAGCTCGCTGCGCGTGACAAGAAAGGTCCATAACGCACCAGAATGACATCGAACGGCTTGTTCTGCAGGGCGCGATCCATGAACGCCTGCAGCGCCAGGCTGCCGTTCTCCGCAAGTTCAATCGAGTGACCGTACTTCTCCAAGATCCTCAGCGCGAGTTTCTGATTGACCATGTTATCCTCGGCCAACAGAATGTCGTAAGTCACATCCGTAGCAGCCGACGCTGGATTAACCGTATTGTTCTCTAATGCAGAGAGGAGGACAGAGGAGAGATCGAGCGTCGTTATTGGGGTCGTGTGATTGGCACTGATGCCGTGCTCCAGACACCATTTCACTATGCGGATGTATCAGTAATTGGTCCAACAGGTAGCAACAGATCTTACTGTTCAGCCGCGGGAGTGAAGGCGCCAATAGAGCAATAGGAATATATCGCAAATGCTCGTACTCCCGCATGTTCTCCGTCTATTAGGAACAGTTAGGCACAGGGATAACAATGCAAATAGAAGACTTACGACGGAAAGCGAATCGACAATGATTGTGTCGATATGCGGGCACTTGTCCTTGTCAGAGACCTCGCTGACGTTGTGGACAACAACAGGCACGAGTCCCAGCTCCACGACACGCTCCTCGACACCGGAAGTGTCGTGCAGAGTGTCCACGAAGAGGATGGTCCGCCTGGCGAATGACGCCAGCTTCATCAGCGTCTGCTCCGGCGACTGTTGCTGATTGATCGACGACTTGATCGTGAAGTAGAACTTGCTGCCTTTGCTCAACTCGCTCTCTACCCAGATATCACCTTGCATCAGGGATGTCAGACGCTTCGAGATGGATAACCCGAGACCTGTTCCGCCGTATTCCTACGCAATTGTCAGACAAAAGTGTCGATAGGTCATGTGACTCACTCGGGTCGTGGATCCATCAGCCTGGCAGAAAGTATCAAAGATGAGATTCAGCTTGTCTTGCGCAATGCCAATGCCTGTGTCCACGACGCAGAACTGCAGCGTGACGTTCTCAGGTTCCAGGGTCACCAGGTTGATGCTGAGCTCAACATAGCCGACGCGAGTGAACTTGATGGCGTTCCCGACGAGGTTGGTGATAACTTGGCGTAACCGAAGCGAGTCCCCTATGAGCGCGTCCGGGATGCTGGGGTCCACGTCGAGCATTAGATCCAAGCCCTTCTGAGTCGCGCGTCCAACCAGTGTTTTCAGGATGTCGAAGACCGTTTGCCGTAGGGAATAAGAAACAGACTCGACGGTCATGCGCCCAGCCTCGACTGAAAGTGGACGTCAGTAACAGTATGACGAAAAAGGCGGGAGATTCACTCTTCGAGATATCAAGAATGTCATCAATGATCAATAATAAGCTGCGGGCCAAGCTATGCACGAGGAGCAAGCTCTCCCGTTGGCTTCTGTTGAGGTCGCTGTCCAGCGTCAGCTCTGTCATGCCGATGATGCCGTTCATTGGTGTCCGGATTTCGTGACTCATGTTGGCCAGGAACTCGCTTTTACTCTTGTTGGCCAGTTCCGCCGCCTCTCGCGCAGCCGTGTTCTTCTGGATACTGTCCCGAAGGTCGAATAACATCTGGTTGATCCGAGATTTGAGCTCATCCATCTCGCCGCTCGCTTCGACCGTGATGAACGCAGTAAAGTCGCCGTCGGAAGCCGCCTTGGAGATCTGGGCAAAGCCTCGTACTTGGGTCGTCAAGCTGCTGGCCATGGTATTCACGGATACGCTAAAGATGGTCAGCAAAATACTTGATTGACAAATATTCACTCACGTGATCTCTAGCCAGATGCCCTGCACATTGCCAACCTCGGCCTGGACACCCATATTGCCCTTGGTACCGACTTCGAGAGCGACCTTCTTGACTTCACTGGCGAAGATGGCCAATTGGTCAATCATGTCGTTGATCGTGTTGACGAGACTGAGCATCTCTCCAGAGACAGATAGACCAGCGATCTTCTGTGTCAGATCGCCCTTCGCTACAGCATTCTATTCTCAAGTCAGCAGTGCCGATAAAGGATGAGCTCAAGAATATCTACCGTGGCGTCCGAAATAGTCCGCACTTGTAACGTGAGCTGGATAGGACCCTAAGTCAAAGAACCCACTGAGAAAGATCAGCACTCACGTTGTTGGCCATGAAGTTGACATTGTCCGTGAGATCTTTCCAGATACCTTGGACGCCCGCAACTTCAGCTTGACCGCCAAGCTTCCCCTCCGTACCGACCTCGCGGGCGACTCTCGTCACTTCTGCCGCGAACTGGCTCAGCGAGGCGGTCATGCTGTTGACAGTGTCCTTGAGGTCGAGAATCTCCCCGCGAGCAGTGATCTTGACTTGCTTCGTGAGGTCTCCGCCAGCGACAGCCTTGGTGACCTCTGCGATAGACCGCACCTGGTCCGTAAGGTTCTGGGCCATGAGATTGACGTTGTCGGTAACAATCTGCAGTGAACGATGAGACCAAGCTTCTCACATAAGAAAGGAAGATACTGACCTTCCACATGCCAGTAGTGCCTTCGACCATAGCTTGGCCACCAAGCTTGCCCTCCGTTCCAACCTCAATACTGACACGAGTGATCTCGGAAGCGAGAGTGTGCAGCTGGGTGACCATTCCGTTGATGGTCTCCTTGAGATCCAGCATCTCACCGCGCACGTCGATTTCCACTTGCTTCGTCAAGTCACCAACGGCCACAGCCTTTGTGACTTTGGATATCGAGCGCACTTGATCCGTCAGATTCATGGCCATTTTGTTGACGTTGTCGGTCAAAGCCTCCCATGTACCCTGCACGCCCTCGACCCTCGCTTGCCCGCCGAGTTTGCCCTCTGTCCCGACTTCGAGCGCAACTCGAGTGACCTCGCTCGCAAAGATGCTGAGCTGAGACACCATGTTGTTGATGGTGGATTTCAAGTCGAGCATCTCGCCCTTGACATCAATCTCCACCTTCTTGGTGAGATCGCCGCGAGCGACGGCAGTGGTGACATCAGAGATCGTCCGCACTTGGTCGGTGATATTAAGCGCCATTTTCTGGTAAACGATAAATAAAAAATAACCGGGCGAACGAAAGAAAACGTACATTGACATTCATGGTGAGATCCTTCCATGTGCCTTGGACGCCCTTGACTAAAGCTTGACCTCCCAGCTTGCCCTCCGTCCCAACCTCCAGCGCAACTCGGGTGACCTCACTGGCAAAGATATTGAGCTGCGACACCATGTCGTTGATGGTGTTCTTGAGGTCCAGCATTTCGCCCTTGACGTCAACGTCGACTTGCTGTGTCAAGTCGCCCAAAGCAACCGCCTTCGTGACCAACGATATCGAACGCACTTGACCGGTCAGATTCGAAGCCATTTTCTGTAAAATCAAGGTCAGCAGAGCAAGCGAAGGATTCAGATGCCACCCACATTGACGTTGGTCGTGAGGTCCTTCCAAGTCCCTTGGACCCCCTCGACCTTGGCCTGACCACCAAGTTTCCCCTCCGTTCCGACTTCAAGCGCTACCCGGGTCACCTCGCTCGAGAAGTTCTTGAGCCGCTCCACCATCTCGTTGATCGTAACCTTGAGATCGAGCATCTCGCCGCTGACATCCACATCGATCTTCTTGTTGAGGTCGCCGTATGCAACGGCCTTGGTCACCAGCGAGATGGACCGCACTTGATTCGTGAGATTGGAAGCCATTTTCTGTCCTCGTCAGCACACGAAGTTGAATAGCCGGCAAACTCACGTTGACGTTATCTGTCAAGTCCTTCCACGTCCCTTGAGCTCCTTCTACCTTGGCCTGTCCACCCAAACGACCTTCCGTCCCGACTTCCAAAGCGACTCGCGTGACTTCGCTCGAAAAGTTGCCCAAGCGCTCCACCATCTCGTTGATCGTGACCTTCAAGTCCAGCATCTCACCGCTCACATCCACCTCAATCATCTTGTCAAGGTCTCCATAGGCGACAGCCTTGGTGACGCGCGAGATGGACCGCACTTGGTTGGTGAGATTGGAAGCCATTTTCTACCAATCATACCGTCAGCTTCACGACCCAAAAAAGACGGACAACAACAAACTCACGTTCACGTTATCTGTGAGATCCTTCCATGTGCCTTGCACTCCCTCAACCTTGGCTTGACCGCCGAGCTTGCCGTAAGTACCGACGTCGAGGGCGACACGAGTGACTTCGCTCGAAAAGTTGCGCAATCTCGCCACCATCTCGTTGATCGTGACCTTGAGGTCCAACATCTCACCGCTGACGTCGACGTCGATGGTCTTCTCCAAGTCTCCGTACGCGACTGCCTTTGTGACGAGTGATATGGAGCGCACTTGATTCGTCAAATTTGACGCCATTTTCTGCGGTCACGTGTCAGCTTGCAATCCAGTTCGCGACCAAGAGCTTACTCACATTGACATTGTCCGTCAAGTCCTTCCACGTCCCTTGCACACCTTCAACCTCCGCCTGCCCTCCGAGCTTGCCGTATGTCCCGACATCAAGCGCGACTCTGGTCACCTCGCTGGAAAAGTTTCGCAATCGAGCCACCATCTCGTTGATTGTCACTTTGAGATCGAGCATCTCTCCACTGACATCCACGTCGATGGTCTTCTCAAGGTCTCCGTACGCGACGGCCTTGGTAACGAGCGAGATTGAGCGCACTTGATTGGTCAAATTGGACGCCATTTTCTGAAACGGTCAGTCTCCGCAGTAGGTGGGAACCGGAAAGGACTCACGTTGACATTGTCCGTCAAATCCTTCCACGTTCCCTGTACCCCCTCAACCTCTGCCTGGCCTCCAAGCTTCCCTTCAGTTCCAACTTCGAGAGCTACCCGAGTGACTTCGCTTGAGAAGTTCCCGAGACGGTCCACCATCTCGTTGATGGTGACCTTCAAGTCCAGCATCTCCCCGCTCGCCTCTACCTCGATCTTCTTCGCCAAATCTCCGTAGGCGACAGCCTTGGTGACGCGGGAGATAGATCGCACTTGACTGGTCAAATTTGATGCCATTTTCTGTAGCGTGAAAACCGTCAGCATACGCTCAGAAAAATTCCGTATACTCACGTTGACATTGTCCGTCAAATCCTTCCATGTCCCCTGCACCCCTTCGACCTCGGCCTGGCCCCCAAGTTTCCCGTATGTCCCGACCTCGAGCGCTACCCTAGTCACTTCCCTTGAGAACCGCCCGAGTCGCATAACCATCTCATTGATCGTTTCCTATCCCTACCCGTCAGCGCCAGCCATTATCAAGCGGACAAACGAACCTTCAAATCCAGCATCTCCCCACTCACATCGACCTCCATGGTCTTGCCGAGATCGCCATTCGCCACAGCCTTGGTCACGAGCGATATACTTCGGACCTGACCCGTCAAATTGGACGCCATTTTCTGGGATCATCAGATATGAATACGAACAAGACGAAGGAAACACTCACGTTCACGTTGTCTGTCAGATCCTTCCAGGTACCTTGAACACCCTCGACACGCGCCTGTCCGCCGAGTTTGCCCTATGGGGAATCGTCAGGGAGTTCTGGGAAATTAGTACTAATACACACCTCCGTCCCGACTTCGACTGCCACCCGAGTAACCTCGCTCGCAAACGCGCTAAGTTGGTCCACCATGCGGTTCACCGTGTCTTTGAGGGTGTTGATCTCGCCCTCGGCCTGGATTGTTACCTATACCTACTGTTAGTACGAAAACCGTGAAATATGCTGCTGTGTACCTTCTGCGACAAATCTCCCTGTGCTACCGCAGTAGTAACGCTAGCGATACTCCGCACTTGGTCCGTAAGCGAGAGACACATCCGATTGACCTGGACTCTGTCAGCACCAACGCCGAATAAGATGCAGCACAAACGCACATTTGTGACCAACGAGCTCCACACACCCTCGACGTCGGGTACGCTGGCTTCTCCGCCAAGCTTTCCCTGGTTTCCGACTTCCCGTGTAACGCGTGTAACTTCTTCCGCAAGCGTCCGCAGACGAAGGACCATGCCATTGACCGTATTCTTGAGATCGAGTATTTCGCCATTGGCGGAGACGTCGATCTGCTTGCTGAGATCACCCTTTGCCACCGCCGTCGTCACGGCCGCGATACTCCGGACCTGGAATATTGAGCTTATCAGAGAGGACTGAAATATCCCAACACGCACCTGCGTCGTGAGATTGGCTGCAAGGGTGTTGACCTCGTCCGTAAGCTCGCGCCAGGTGCCCTCGACATCCTCGACGTGCGCCTGGGCTCCGAGCTTGCCTTCCGTGCCGACATCGCGACTCACACGAGTGACCTCGGTCGCAAAGTGGCCGAGGTTGTCGACCATGGTGTTGATGACCTTCTTGAGCTGTACCATGAGGTCTCCCTGCACTGGTACGGTGATCTTCTGCGTGAGGTCGCCAGTGGCGACGGCGTTGCAGACACGCGAGACGTCCCGGACCTAGAATGATCTTGAGCGGGGAATCAGGACGAGAGAGTTAACAGACACACCTGGTCTTTGAGCAGCCTGAGCTCCTCGAGAGCGTCCATGCCGCCCTGGGTAGCTGCACTAGCGAGTGCGCCACCTGTCGGGACAACACCGGGGCTTTCGGCGTAATCCGCATATGCACCGACGAGGGGACGGTGACCGCAAGCGGGACACGTGCCCATGGGAGTGGTGTAGTCCCCGTTCGTCTCTGTCTCCTCATCCGAGGAATGGTTCCGACCATTGCCGTTCGTGTAGAACGAAAATTCGTCGAGGGCACTAGCATATGAGCTCGGAGTGCCTGGCGTCTCGGGCCTGTTGGTAGCAAAGTCGGGATTCGAGGGGAGGCCATTCAGGGAAGGCGTCCCGTTGCGTGCTATGGGCATCGGAGGCGTTGGCATCGGCGTATAGGGCTCCTTCGGAGCGGCAAGAAGCGCGTCGAGCTTGCGCAGGATGGCGTCGGTCTGCCAATCCCGAGGGCCATTGTACTTTGGTAATGGTGGATTTGCGGCCTTGGGGGCATCGTTGAGACTGAGCACTGCCAGCAAGTGGTCCTTGAATGGGTCGGACCCCATCGCAGAGGCGAAGAGAGGATTTACGGGAGTGATGTCAGCAGACTGACTGCCCCTTCGAGTCTTTTGTCCACATGCCGCCAAGGTGCCTCAGGCCTGCCTCATTGTAACCCTCACTCATAGCTAAATCTCTTCTTCCGTCCCTTGTCCTTCAACTGCTGTATCTCTCTTCACACAGAACGTAACCGCCGCGAGTTCCCCGCCTTCACAGCAGAAATCAGTCACGGTCCAGACTCGGACCTGCCAAGCGCTGATCCGTCACCCATTTTAGACCAGAATTTCAATTTGGCAATGCAGAGGGGTACTGCGGGTATGGACACGCGTCCATTTCCTCGGAATGCAGACTAATGAGTCGCATTCTAGCATGCTCGGGCGATAGCTGATTATTGCTTTCACCAACACTCGGCAGTAATTTCCAACGCGGGCATCAAGCAATGGGGCCAATTCCATTCTCCACGACGTCACCATAGAGATAAGGTGGAGCGGATAGACACGCGAGGAGGATCATAACAGCCACAACGATCATCAACTCCGTGGTTCAATTTTTTTGGCAAAAAAAGGAGTCCGATGAGGGGCTGAGGTCGCTGGATTCTGGAATGCATGCCGGATACCCAAGTGGCTTTCTGTTCATCGCCATCTCGGTTTCATTTCTCTCTCCCGAGTCCTATTCCTCATTGCTCAGTCGACGATGCCTATCCTCTCGACGTCATTTTGCCCTGTACTTCCAGGCTCATCTTTAACTCCGGGACGATCCACTCCAATTTATGGCCTGCGCTCGCTTCGCCTCTGCACGTCGAATCCATGCACTTACTGCCATGGGTCCTCGACTCTTCACTCCAAATTGTTCATCGCGACAAGAACGAACTGACTTTCTCAATTCGAACCGAAACCATCCAGCATTATCACTGCTGAACAGTTTGAATTATCCGATTAGCAGATGTATCATCTCGATCCCGAACATCTTCAAAAGCACCGTCTTGCTGTAAAAACCGTACCGGAATATGGCGTTGGCTGAAACCAGCGGTTTTCTCTCTCTACGTACAGCAGAGGCCAAGAAATAAAATTTGTAGCTCATTCAAATTCTTCATCTTCGATATCCACACCCGGCGACTCTATGACCCTTATATCCCACCCCTCAATCCTTCTGAGCGTCTCGAGTCCTGTGACGATGCGCCTATCTCCAGAGCGGTTCAAGTACTCGAACCGCTTGAGGCGTGCCGCCCCACCTTGGGTCTTGAGCTGAAAGCGCGTCCGGAGCATTTCAACCAACTTGGGCCACTCCCAACCGGGACGGAGCGAGTTGCTCGAAAAACGGATGAACTCGAGCTTCCGTCCAAACTCTTTCGATGCAATTAATTGGGAGATGTGATGGTTCGCTATGAATTGGGGTATGTTAATAGCGAGGTTTTTTAGATACGGGTACATCTGCAGTAGACGCCCCACGTCCATGAGCACTTCGTCGTCGTCGGAGTAGAAATCGGGGACACCGTATATGTGGCCGGGAGTGTCCCAGTATCGGAGCCGAAGGGTATCTATGTGCGACGATGATGGAGGGAGGCGATTCAACAAGTCGTCGGGGGTATACCATTCATCCTCCACGCTGTACACCTGGAGCTTGGGCATATCAAAGAGCTGTATGACCTTTAAGCTTGTGCGGATGAATGATGCGGTGTGCAGGTAGGGGAGGCAGACACTCCGAGGAGAGAAGTCGCAGGGTGTCGAACCCGGTTCGTCAGAATCATAGTCCCTTTGGGGCTGGTCTATATGCAGCACCTCAAGGTGGGTGAACTGCCGATACGACTCCATCATGCCTCGGTCGTCCCCAGTACAACGCTGTTCGCAGTATCTTTTCAGCCGTGACCAAGGGATGTGGGCACATTGACCCCACATGCCGATATCGACCAACGTGAGATCTGTCAGGTTGGGAATCCATAATTGTTCCGGATCCGGCGAGCGACCAATCAAGGTCAGGGTGTGAAGGAATCGAAGGTCTCTCCCGTGTAGAGCGTCGATCGCGAATTGACAAGGATTATTGTTCCAGATGAGCTCTCCCAATCGTCTTGAATGGTTCAACACTCCATTCAGGATTGGCAAGGCTACTCCATCGTCGATGCGGAGAGAGATGAGGCGACTCCCGGACCTCTGAACACACGTTTCTATCTGGTCGAGACGACGTTCAATCGTGAACCCCTCTTGAAGTTCCCAAAACTCTTGCTCGGCCTCCTCAGAGTTCGACATCGAACCTATAACATAAGGAAGAATGAGTATGTATGTTATATGTTATAAGAAACGGTTCCGAACCGTAACCTCGAACGGGCAATTGCGTGAAGTACACCTCCTCCTTGTGCTCGTCGTATGGTGTGGATAGCGTGGCTTCGTCGAGATCGTACGGGTGGGTAAGACCGCAATCGACGAAGGACCACAGTCTACCAAGGGACAGGGCGATTCTCCGCCACGAGCGACATATGTGTCCCAAAGTCCAGGGAAGTTTCACCCGACTACCGGTGGTGCGTGTGAGCCCTGATCTGCGAGAAGGCGCAAAATAATGGCATATTTCGACGACAAGTTCTGGTGGCAGACGGCGGAAGGGGGAGAGCTTGTCTTTGCACAACGCTATTTCGTTTTTCAGCTCGGCAATCCGAGCTTCGAGGACAGCGACACTTTTTCCGAGTTTATTTACCAAGTTTTCTTTCTGCTGCAGTGTCTCCCGGGTGGCCACTCTGTCGATAAAGTCCATGGTTGCAAGGAAAGAGTGGTGCGTTGGCATCACATCAAATGATCGAACTTCCGTCTTGACTCCCCACTTCAACGAGCCCTCAACCTTTCTTACCCGCCGGTCGCACAGAGTCTCCCAATCGTTCAAAGAAATCTTCATAGCCATGAATCATGATCCACCACGAACCGAACATGCTTCAAGAACTTCTCCGCCTCAGAGAGAGACCGCACTGGACACTCAGATCGCCGAGCTTCAAGATAGACGCGTTATAGTCTCTTTTACAGACCTCGACGCTCCGCGAAGAGGACGCGTTAATAATAACCTCTAGCGCCGTTCGTTGACTACCACCAGAAATCATCGCCGAGATATTTGTCTACTTTGCAACGTGCCGACAACTAGGTTACTTACGCGCAGTTAGGCCTTCCCTGGAATTAGGTCACATCTGCCGATCCTGGAGAAAAACCAGAAATCACCATCGAAGCTCCCTGCTTCATCTCCGACGACACCATGTCTCGACTCATCCCATCCAACCAATCCGTACCTCTGGCACCCTCGCTGGAGGTCATTCGATTCTCGGAAAATTCTCTCGTTCACAACTGGTCGTGGGCTACATTGGTCCAGATGCTACGATCTCGTTTCCGGCCCACCGTTTTCTTACGCTTTGCGACGGTTTGATTTCAAACTGAGGGCTCAGGAGGAAAGAAGGATGGGATATCAGAATTGGCTGCGAGTGCGGCTTGGAGGGCCATTCGTTCGAGGTTCGATCGTGCGAAATGGGAGATATTCGACTGAAATTGTGATTGGGGTTGAATAAATTACTTCTACTACTACTAGTCTAAATCTCGATGCCATGGGTTCCTCAATCGAACCACGGCGACTCCTCGGGAAACCCCCCGTGATCCTGATCCTGATATCCCAACCCCACCTGTTCCTGAGCGTCTTCAGCGCCTTGACGATGTGGCCGTCCCGATCGCGATAATCATTGATTATGATTTCAAAGCGCCTCAGCGGGGAAACACCTTGCATTGCAGGCTTGAAGCGTGTATTGAGCAGCTCTGCTAGCGGCTTCCACCACCCGTCACGAGCGAAAGATCGATCCCCAAATCGTATCACCTCGAGCCCGGGGGCCATGGGTAGTCTGCCTTCAGAAGAAATCAGCAGAGAGAGGGCAGCGCTGGAAATGAAGCCCTCCGGACAGTCAATGGTGACTTCTTTGAGCTGGGGGTATGTTTCGACTACTCGCTGCAGCAATGAGTGCTGGTCCCACGCATCTGGTGGTACGCCGCCGCCATAGCAGTGGTATTCAACCCGAAAGATTTGCAGTTGCGTAGATTCCCGCGGAGTATAGCAGCGCACCTGGCGAGATTGCCAGGCCATATGATACGTGAGCTTGTAGGCCTCAAGTGCGGGCATGTTGAAGACCTTGATCACCTCCGGACGTGTTGAGTGAAAGGAGGCTGCTTGTAGGCATGGGAGCACTACGCTATTGGGTGGGAGGAGGGATGAATCTGCGTCGACGGACATGAGCAGAACACGAAGGTTCGTAAGTTGGCGGTAAGAGGCCAATCTTCGTGGGTTATGCAGCCATCTACAACCGCTTTCTTCGTATCTTGTGAGCTGTGACCATGGGATCTGGTCGCAGGTCGAGTCCATGTCGATGTTGGAGAGGGAGAGACTCGTGAGGCTGGGAGCCCATAGATACTGCTCCGGCGCGTTCTTGAAACAAGTAAGGGTAGACAGGGATGGCAGTGTCAATCCGTATACTTGTTTGAGGCCATGGCTCAAGGGCGTGTACCAAACGAGCTGTTCCCACCGGGTTGAATACTTGAGCAATTGGTCGAAAACCACACTATCCGGCTCGATGAGTCGAAGAGAGAGAGGTCGATTTCCGGACCTCTGGACTAATGCCTCGATGAATCGGAGGGTGGTTTCTATCGAGAAACCTTCTCGGATGGCCATTGCCTCATGGTCCTCGTCATACCAACCAACACTTTTGCGTGGTGTCAATGAGGTGAACGCCCGTTCGTCTTGCTCCTCGTCGGTGGCACAGTGTGTGATTTCGACACGGTCCTCAAAACTTCGAGAGTAAGGAGTTATATCAAAGACGGACCACAATCGGCCCAAAGAAAGCGCAATGGTCCTCCAAGACTTGCAGATACGACCCAGATGCCAGGGATGATGGTAGGGCTGCATGAAGCCTTGGATTCCGAGTCGGACAGGCGCGAAATAGAGAAATATTTCGGCGACAATCTCGGGAGGCAAGCGATGGACCGGTGCCAGTAAGCTCTGGTACTGCATGATTTCCAACAAAAGACGAGCGCGCTGGCTTTCGAGCTGAGCGATTTGTGCTTCCAAAGCTGCCAATTCAGACTCTTTGCTCTGTAGGATCGCTTTGGTGGTTTCTCTGCTATTATCAGAAGGCATAGTCCCTGTGAATTGCTTCAGAGTGGTTGGAGATAAAGGAAGATGGCGCACGGGTACCTCGAGTAACGCAAGTAAAAAGGGGAGTGGTTTCGGCACAAAGTTGGCGGCCCGTCGACACTTTGCCGATTTGATCTCTGACAGTGACACAATTTGTTTCCTTCAATCCTTGTTCAACGTTCAATCCTGCCTCATCCTCATTCGAGTCATACCACCCTTGATAATGAAGAAGCTAGCTCAACGGCTGCGATCCTGCTGCGCTCCACAGTCGGCGTACTTCGAGCATGGCTGCGCCCGCAATCGGCGTAGTTCCTCCGTATAAAAGGAGCCACGGTGGTGCACAGTCCTCACCACCATGTCTGCCCAATTATTCGGCCTGTACTACTACTACTCGGAAAGAAGAGTCCGGTCGACGCTCCCCCTCCTCAACGTTCGCGTCGATGCGAGCATCAAAGAAGTCGCCGCACAAGTCAAGCTCGTGCAGACGTTCGGCAACGACGCAAACCACCCGATCGAGGCCTTTTACTCGTTTCCTATTCCTGCCAGAGCCGCGGTATGCAGCTTCGCCATGATCAAGCAGGATGGGACACGTGTCAATGGACGCGTGCAAGAACGTGGCGAGGCGCGACGGACGTATACGAACGCGATTCGTCAGGGACAGCAGGCGTCTTTGGTGGAACAGCAGCATCCAGATGGTGAATATTACGTTGATATCCGATATTTCTTCTAATCTACGTGCAGTCTTCCACATTGCCGTAGGGAACATTCCCTCCAAGGAGCAGGTCAAGGTCGAGCTCGTTTATGCCACCGAGCTCGCTGAGGACGAAGAGAACGACAGCATTCGTTTCCATCTTCCCACATGCATCGGCACCCGCTATGGTCAAACGCCAAAGTTGATGCTAAGTTTCATCAGAAATCCCTTTTCCAATCCCTTTTACACTTCAAACAATGCCTTTCTCGACCTCTCCGTCCGCGTTGAGACCATAGCTCCCATCTCCAAAATCGGGTGCCCATCGCACACGGTTTCCACGGAACTCGGCCCCGATCCGACTCTTCCCAATTTCAAACAGCTTCCCTTCTCCCACTACGCTCGTGTATCATTGTCCTCCGAATCTGCCCTCGACAAGGACTTTGTTCTCGCTATCAAATCCGCAGGTCTAGACGCTCCGCGCTGTGTCGCAGAGGTCCACCCCTCGCATGACACCGTAGCCGTTGGCCTGACCCTCGTACCGCGCTTTACGCTTCCCGACATCGCGCGTCAAGAATACATCATTCTTGTTGACCGGAGTGGCTCGATGGAAGGCGCTCGGATGACAGCAGCGCGCCGAGCCCTCGTCGTCATGCTCCACAGTCTTCCCGTCAAGGACTGTCTATTCCAGATCATGTCTTTTGGCGCGGGGTGCTCGGCCCTCTGGGCCCGCGGCAGCAAGCCGTACAACCAAGAGATGCTAGACAAGGCAACTGCTCATGTAGATGGAATGCGCGCAAACTACGGAGGCACGGAAATGCGGAACGCCTTGCAGCAATGTTTCGCAGCGCAGACCAGTGGGCGACCCACGAGCGTGTTGGTGCTAACCGATGGCGAGGCCTGGGATCTCGAAGCGGTCCTGGACACTGTCAAGAACGCCGTTGCTGCTGCACCAGACGACGCGCCCTTGAGGGTTTCCGTTCTCGGGATTGGGGATGTCGTGTCGACAGCCATGTGCGAGGGCATCGCAAGGGTTGGGAACGGAGCGTGCGTCATCGTGGGAGAAAACGAGACGAGCTTTACGGGCAAGATTGCCAGGCTTTTGAAGGCTGCCAAGACCCCACTTGTCTCCAATATATCGGTTGATTGGGGCCGCCCTGTCGACGCGGTCAAAATCCCCGAGTCCGAAGAGTTTGAGATGGTCGACAAGGAGCACAAGGCGTCTTTGAATATATTTGACGAAAGTGTTGATCCCACTCGCACTGACGAGGTGCAAGTTCCATCTGCTCCTCCAATCGTGTTGCCTCCTCCCTCAGCGGTGCAACAATCGCCATTCAAGATCCGAAACCTCTTCCCTGGAACGCGATTGAATATATGCGCCATTTTACAAGGTACCGTTCCCAGTCTCATTCGATATTCTTCTAAACCTCGGTATCAGGTCGCCAGATCCCAGATTCCGTCGTCCTTCGTGGATCTACTCCAGATGGCGCGACAATCGAACTCCCGATTCCAATAACACCGAGCCGCCTTCCCGAGGACCCAAGCATTCCACCGGCAATTCACGCCCTGGCTGCACGCAAGATCATTCAAGACCTCGAAGATAGGCAACACGAATTGATCCCGTCCATCGAGAACCCGGATGACACGGACCTCCTGGCACGTACGGTCAAGGCGAGTGTCATCAGAATGGGCACCACGTACTCTATCGCGTCGTCGCATACGTCGTTTGTCGCGGTAGATGAAGTCGGGCCGATACTGGTTGTAGAGCAAAGCGCAATGTTAGTAGCGGATGCGCCCCCTTCACCCCCTCCTCCGTCCGCGCCGGCTGCGGGAGCGCCGCCGTCGCGGGCTGCAGCACCCGCATCACCTCGCCGTGGTCGTCCTGCTCCCGCCTTCCAGGTGTTGCCTGCTCAATGTACCATCGCCGAACAGAATTTGTGCGACGAGGCACATGACTGGGAGGGCATTGGGGAAACAACGAATGATGAGGATTCTGAAGAGAGGATGAGCTTAGCCCGCCGTCTCTTTCAGCCAGTGACAAACAAGGCGGTAGCCTCTCCTCCAGATCACGACCCAATCGAGGCGCTCGCGCGTCTACAGTCGTTTGATGGTCGATTCTCTACAGCTGTTTTCGCGCTGGTGAATCCGGCGTTGGACCTTCAAGGGCTCCGTGCGTTGTTCCCGACGGGCTCTACGGACGTGCTGGTAGCTACTGTGTTAGCGATGGCGTTTCTCGTGAGGAAGTTTGGGGCAGAGAGGGAGGCGTGGCAGGCTATTTACGAGAAAGGGAAGGAGTATGCCAGGGATGCGTTGGGTGTCGTTGAGGTGGAGGTCTTGGAGAAGAAGGTCCAAGGATTGATTGCGTAAGCTAGGGGGTACATAATACTCAGTTGCTACCACCATGTCCCCTCCAGGCCAACTGCGCATCTGCGCCCTTCTCGGCACGCCGCCCGGGAAACTAAAACATATCAACGAAAACCTAACCTTCATCGCCGACTTTATCGTCTCTTACCATCTCCTGCGGAAGCTCTGTCGCCCCAGTCGCCACCAAATCTGGAGCACTCAACTTGACTTGTACAGCACGTTTGAGAAGCTACGAGACAAGATACCTATGCCGAACTTGTTCCTCAGCGGCCCTAGCCCCTCCGACCACTTTGAAATCCCGATAGAAGAAGAATCGCTCGGTTCTTTTCCGGGGTGGTATAGAGAAATGCCTGGCGGCAAAGTCCTCAAGCTGGATTTCCTTCGTCGCATCAAGATGTTCGCCAAGTCTACTTCGTCGGAGGACCAAATCCTGGTCATTATCTTTGGACGGAGCGATGGGACGCGCGTGGAATGCGGTGCGACGGGGAAGGGGGATCCTGTCTGGTTGGAGTTGGCGCAGGTGGACCGTATGTTGAAGAAAGCAACGGCCCGCGTGAAAGTTATAACTGGGGCATGCTTTTCGGCAGCTTGGCACCGTCTAGGCCTCGACTCCTGCGCTGGGGATCTCGTCACAGCTCTAGGACGTTGTGATCTTCTTCCAGACCCGACGGAATTTCAAGTGCAGCTGTCGAACCCGAACGCGTTGGATGATGATGAGAGAGGACGAATTTTTCTATGTTGAAGATGACTTCTCTGTGGAAGATGAGCTGGCATCCACCGAAGAAGAAGAGGAAGAGCAGGTCGCTGCGCTTGACGAGGCTGAAATGGCGGAGCTGGATGCATACGCCGCGCTATGGGACCAGAAGATGCGGGCACTGATGGAGGTGGTGACGGTCGCATATTACCCCATGCGAAGCTGCGTCAGGGCCCACCAGACGCGGTCACTCGACAACAAACGGTCAGCGGCGCTCTTACGCGTTTTCAGGACCCGTGGTGCAGCAGACGATCTGGCGCAAGAGCTCGCGGAAGAGGCGGGGATAGTGCATCCAGGCGTGCATTGCCGAGATTTCCCGGAGGGCGACGAGCCGCCGCCGTGTATGGGATTAGAATGGGAAAAAGGTGTGCGATGGGGTGAGGCGCTGTTGCCGCGAGATGAGCGCGAGGTCGACCCTTTTGAGCGAAGGTACAGGCGAGCCGGCCATTGGTTGTTCTACACTTGGTCACAGAGCGGCGCACCGGTGAGTGTGCTGAACGAGATGCTCGAACAAGTCGGTGGTGGAGTAGATTAAACGCATTGGTTGAATAAAGACAGGGCGAACCAGTATTTATAAATACAAGCTTCGACTCTGTCGCGGTAGTAGTAAGTTAGACAGGGGTACACACCTTTCCCTTCCCCTCCATGTCTGGCCACCTGTATATCGGCGCCTTGCTCGGCACACCGCCCGGGAACCTGACCCATATCAACGAAAACCTCGTCTTCATCGCTGACTTCCTGTTCGCCATCCACGTTCTGACAAAACGATCGTGCGACCAAATCTGGCCGACTCAGATAGACTTGAACACGACTCTGTGGAAACTGCGAGAAAGGATGTCAGCTTCGGAGAATATGCTCCTAGAAGGACCAGGCCAATCCGACCGGTTTGAAGTACCGATGCCGCGTGAGCCATATACGCTGGGGGGCGGTCCTTCATGGCACAGGCAATGTTTTACTGCCATCTCTCTCAAAAGGACTTTTCTCTCTCGTATCAAGCGGTATGCCAAGTCGGCGTCACCCAACGACATCATCCTCATCATCCTCTTTGGGCGCTGCGAGGGAACTCGGGTGGAATGTGGTGCGACGAGTAAGGGGCAGCCTGTTTGGCTGGAGTTGGCGCAGGTGCAACGCATGCTGAAGAAAGCCACCGCACGCGTCAAGATTATACACGGGGCCTGCTTTGCTGGAGCTTGGCACACTTTAGGGCTCGAGTCCAAACCGAACTTGGAACTCATCACAGCTCTCAGCGAATACGGCCCGCTCCCAACGCCGTCGGAATACAAAGCTCGGTTCCTGGGAAGTTCAAGCACGGAATGCCCCTTGGATGAAGAAGAGTTTGATTATGGATTCTTCTCCGACGAGTCGGATGACGAGCTGCCATCTACGGAAGAGGAGGAAGAAGTCGAGAGCCTTGACGAGGTGGAACTCGCGATGCTGGATGCATATGGGGCAATATGGGAGCGCAGGACGCGGCCAAGCGGCGACCTCGCGCATCACAGCCACCGTGTTACTCGAAGCGCCATCGAACAGCATCGGGAGGGGAGGTTCAACAACAAGAAAACGGCAGCCCTCTTGCGTCTATTCAATGCTCGAGCAGCGGCAGATGAGATCGCACAAGAGCTGGCCGATGAGGCTGGGATCGCCCACCCAGCTCTGCCATGTACGGAGTTTCGGGAAGTATACGCACTCGAGCTCTTGCCGTGCCAGGGAGTGGTTTGGGACAAGGTATACTGGGGGACACAGTTGGAACCAGTGGATGACCGTGAGATTGACAGGCTCGGGAGACGGTACATGAAAGCGAGCCAGTGGTTGTTCTGGACTTGGTCGAGGAGTAAAGAACCGGTGAGTATGCTGGAGAAGATGCTCGAACAAGTTGGCGGCAGGCTACATTGTGATAGTGAATGTGAATCAGAATAATGTTGCTGCGTAAACCTGTGGTGCTGCGCCTGCATGCTGCGACTTGGAAATAAAAGAAGGGAGACTCGAGTGTACAGCCACATCTCATCTCTTCTCTTCTTCGTTACCTCATCATGGAGGCCCTCAAACTGCAAAGAAAGTATCCGGAAGTGACTCGCGATGAGATGTTCGATCTCATAAATCGGTTCAAGTGCGTCAAATGCCCCGACCAGCGGCCCAAGTGGCTGAGAAACTCGCAGCGCGATCAATACCGATACACCAGGACGCGTCGACAAGGCTTCTGTTCTTCAAACTCTCCAGGCCAGCGGCCAGTCCTATGACCTTGCACGTGAAACTCTCAAGAAGGTCAGCGTGGATGCAAGTGGCAAGGTCGAGCTCGAGGATTGGGTCGAGGTGAGTGATACCCATTGCATATCCATCGTCGCCTTCTCATCCCTCTTTGCAGCTGCATGTGAAGCTCCGAACCGAGCAGTCGTCACTGCCAACCAAGGCCGGAAAGGTCACCGTTCAGGGCTCCAACGCCAACGTTAGCCACACGATCAACGAGGACGAGCGAACTGAATTCACGAACCACATCAATAGCGTAGGATTCTATTCACCATCGTCGCATGCATCTTAAACATTCACTCTAGGTTATCGAGAATGACCCAGACGTCAGCTCGCGCTTCCCCATCCCGACCACGACGATGCAGATCTTCGAGGAATGCAAAGACGGACTGATTCTTTGCAAGCTGATCAACGACTCGGTCCCTGACACCATCGACACCCGTGTCCTCAACAAACCCTCTCCCCGGAAACCGCTCAACAACTTCCAAATCACGGAAAACAACAACATTGTCATCACATCCGCCAAGGGTATTGGTTGCTCCGTCGTCAACATTGGCTCCACAGATCTTGCCGAGGGTCGCGAGCATCTTATCCTTGGTCTCATCTGGCAAGTCATCCGTCGCGGTCTCCTCGCTCAGGTCGACATCAAACTCCATCCCGAGCTGTACCGACTATGCGAGGATGGTGAAACAATCGAGGATCTGCTTCGATTGACTCCGGACCAGATTCTGTTGCGGTGGTTTAACTTCCATCTCAAAGCAGCCGGCTGGAAGCGTCGGTCCGTAGTTTTTACCTCACAGTCACAGTTGGCTGACACCCTGCTAGCGTCAACAACTTTAGCCGTGATGTTCAAGACGGCGAGAACTACACCGTGTTGCTCAACCAACTCAAACCCGACCAGTGCTCCCTTGCTCCACTCAAGACGCCCGACCTCCGCACGCGCGCAGAGCAGGTTTTGCAGAACGCGGCAGCCATCAACTGCCGCCGCTTCCTCACGCCGTCTTCGCTGGTTTCGGGCAACCCCCGGCTGAATCTCGCGTTTGTAGCGAACCTCTTCAACACTCACCCGGGTCTGGAGCCGCTCGACGAGCAAGAAGCCAAGGACTACGGCGCCATAGAGGACTTTGATGCCGAGGGCGAGCGCGAGGCGCGTGTGTTCACTCTCTGGCTCAACTCCCTCGGTGTCGAGCCCGGCGTGTTCAACCTGTTCGAGAATCTGAAGGACGGATTGATCCTGCTACAAGCATTCGACAAGATCTTGCCCGGGAGCGTGATCTGGCGACGGGTGTCGAAGCCCAAGGGCGGTGCTTCTGCCGAGCCTGTGTCTTACGCGAGCGGTGGAGCTGGTGGGGACGACGATGAGGGTGCCGACATTGGCGTAACGCCAAATCAGAGCCAGCTTTCGCGCTTCAAGGCAGTCGAGAACACCAACTACGTTGTCGACCTCGGCAAGACGAACGGGATGAGTTTGGTCGGGATACAAGGCGCCGATATCACGGATGGCTCCAAGACGCTCGTGCTCGGTCTTGTCTGGCAGCTGATGCGGTCGGTTCCGTCCGTGTGCGCCCATACGTTATGATACTGACCAGCGCTAGGATGAACATCGTCCAAACCCTGACACAGCTCTCCAAGACGGGTGGTGGGCGACCTATCAGCGACACGGAGATGCTCAAGTGGGCAAACACTACCGCCCACTCGTCTCGGCCCATCAGGTCCTTCAAGGACCCCTCCATCACCACCGGGCTCTTCTTCCTCGACCTACTCGAAGCCATCCGGCCTGGGATAGTCGACCCCCAATTGATCCTCAACGTGAGCCAGAACGGGGACTACGAGGACCGTAGGCAGAATGGTTTGTCTCGAGTCCTTGAACAAGTCATTCATTGATACTAAATCACCGGGTGTACAGCCAAACTTGCCATCTCAATTGCGCGAAAGATGAATGCCCTCATCTTCTTGGTCCCGGAGGATATTGTCGACGTGCGGCCGCGTCTTGTGCGTCAATTGAGTTTCTATTCATCCCCGCTTCGCTGAAACATTCCTTAGATCCTCACTTTTGTCGGTAGTTTGATGAGTATCGCTCAACAGTAAATTGAGGATGTAAATATGCATGGGACAGGACTCTCGAAAAATAATAAATGTACAGCTAGTGTTTTGTATGCTATGTAGCATTTGACTGAAGTACGGAAGAGTACGGATTTCTGGATGAGGATCCGAGGTCGAGCACGTGCCCGTTTACAACTTGAAGCTGACGCAAATCCGGGAACTCCATTTCCATGTCTGTTCCGTGTGGTGCGTAGCGCCCTTGACCTTGAACCTTTCGAGTTTGGGGCTAGTCCTAGTTGAAGAGATGGTTTCGCGGCACGCTTGACGCCAGTGCTAACTGGGACCGCTGTCGGCTTTGGGCGCCGGTGACGAAAATCCCGTCTTGCCCGACCCCGATCTTACTTTGGTCTTACCTCCTTCAATCTCTCGGTCTCTCGGTGCTCCATGCGGTTGCGCAGACAGAGGTATGAAGCGGACTCGGAAGTTTTATTCTTTCACTGCAGCATGTGCCCCAAACTTTGCCGACTTGGAACCCAATTTGTCGTCTTTAGGATCGGCGCTCAGCAGCTTACACCACAATTGAAGACTTTACCTCATCCCTTCTCTGAATGCCCGCCGCTGTCGTGTCTCCGACCGCTGACTTTTTTTCATTATACCTGGAACAAACTAGTCTATGGAGAAAATGAAATGAAGACATGGACAAAAGCTCAGTTGTCGGCCGCAAAATCAAATCAGTCAGATTAAGACAAGACTTAGGTATTTCACTCGGCTGGCAACTTTTCTCCATTTCTCCTCAACGCCGCCGCACATACAGGGATACTTCACACTCTCTCCCGAAATAATATGTCCTTGCTTGACGGATTTGATTCGGCAAGCAACGGCGTCTGACATCCAGCGGGCCCGCGCGCACTTTTGGCGGTGCCTGTATACCACTCACTCCGTCGCTCCATGGCCTAACCAATTCAGCAAGCGACTCGCAATACATTCGGATCTCCTACTGTATCGATAAGGGCAACCTAACCATTCGAAGAATGAGCGTCGTTTCACTACGCAAAAGAATATAAAAGGCTGGAATGTTGTCTGAGTGCCCACAGAACCATGATTGCTCTTCCCCAGGTTACTACTTCCTTTCTCTGCGCCGCTTCGACAATGAGACTGATAGTGTGCAGGATTCGCAGATCCCAGCTCACGCTCAAATCCTCGTCGTTGGAGGCGGCCCAGCTGGCAGCTATGCTGCTTCGGTTCTGGCCAGGGAAGGCCTCGATGTGGTGCTCTTGGAAGCGTCCAAGTTTCCCAGATACCACATAGGAGAGAGCATGCTGCCGTCTCTTCGTCACTTCCTGCGTTTCATAGACGCAGAACGCAAAGTCGAAGAACATGGTTTCCAAAAGAAGGTGAGTATCCCATTCATAACCGTCCTTGCCACGACTCACCACTTTGCCAGCCTGGAGCAGCCATCCTATTCAGTTGGTCATACTCATGTCGCACTGGATGCTTCGCTAAGATTCAATAGACCAATGGAAACGTGAAGGGTACACCAAATTTGCCGATCATTCTTGGGTATTTACGTCTCCATTTTTGCCGATATCACCTGCTTATCGGTTTACTGCAGAACGTAACTCGCTCCGAGTTCGACGAAATTTTGTTACGGCACTCGCAGGAATGCGGGGCCAAAGTGTACGAGGAACACAAAGTCTTGAGCCTCAGTTTCGCCGAAGGCTCGGACTTCCGACCCACCGCTGCTACCTTCAGCACCCCCGCAGGCGATGTGCAGTCCATCTCATTCGACTACCTCGTCGACGCGTCGGGCCGGGCTGGCATCATGTCCACTAAATATCTCAAGAACCGCCATATGAACGAATCCTTGAAGAACATTGCTTGCTGGGGCTATTGGACCGGCGCTGACATGTACTCTCCGGGGACGGAGCGCGAAAACTCCCCCTGGTTCGAGGCACTGACCGGTAGGCCATTCCTCTTGTCAACTGATTGAATACTACTGACGTATCTTCCAAGACGAGTCGGGTTGGGCCTGGTAAGCTCGTTCCTGGAGAACAAACGCCACCGTGAAGCTCACTTCCATACGCAGGTTCATTCCCTTGGCAGGCGGAGTGGTTTCCGTGGGCTTTGTCATGGACCTCAAGACTAGTGCTTCCAAGAAGGCTGCTGGGGCTGCCGCTGCTGCCAACGGGAGCCACACTCTTCAGGACCACTACCTCTCTCAATTCGCCCTGTCACCCAGACTCAAAAAGCTCCTGGGGTCGGCCAAGTTGCGCACGGATTTGGGTGGCCAGACCATCAGGTCCGCGAGCGATTACTCTTACACAGCAGCGCGGTACTCGGGAGACCACTTCCGCTTAGTCGGTGATGCTAGCGCCTTTGTACGTTCTTCCACGAAATTTGCCGATTATGCTCACCTCTCACTATACAGATTGATCCGTTCTTCTCTTCTGGCGTCCATCTCGCAGTTGCAGGTGGTCTGACTGCGGCGGCGACCATCGCTGCTTCCATTCGCGGTCATTGCTCGGAAAAGGACGCAGGGGGATATCACGACGAAAAAGTACGTCCTTCGTTTCCTGTGTTTGTATTACGATTGACCTGTTTCAACTTTGCAGGTCGCGGTCGCATATACACGGTCAGCCGCATATCCCTGGCCACAGTCGAAAACCAATCCCTTTTAGTTTCCAATTGACCGTTTTGGGAGCCTACAAGCAAATGCGTAACCAACAAGTCGCAGTCCTGAGCGATGTCAACAACTTTGATCAAGCGTTCGACCTTATCCGACCAGGTACCGCGCGACTACAGTTAGCTGGCACCTCCAGACGCTAATTCCCTCTCTCCCAGTCATCCAAGGAACCGCAGACGCGGGACAAAAAGTTACCGAAGACGAGCTCCAGAAAGCCATGGCACGTTTCTCTCCTCCTCCCCGTCGAATCTCGCACTCAACTTCCCTTTAGGACTTTGTAACCCACATCTTCGCACCAACAGACTCGGAATTGACTCACAGCGTCGGAACCCGACTCGGCATGGACCTACTCGCCCCAAGCACCCCGATTTTCACCAAAGATCAGATCGACGTATTGGCAGCAGGGGACGAGGAGACGGGTCAAATCTTGAGGCAGGGTGGGTGTTTATCAGCTCCAACGTCCGCGACCATCCCTAAAAATTCTTCCAGTGAACGCGGTCAAGACCGTCTCGGACTTTTACACCAGCCCCGAGCGCCTTTTGGGAGATGTTGCAAACGGATTCGTAGGACGCACCAAAGTAGGATCTTTGGGGCTCATCCGCATTGCTGCTTGAAAAAGAATAGATATCGTGTAAATGTAATTTGTACCACCACCATGTCGGCCTTGTTTTATTTATCGAAAATCTCTCCCATTCGCTCATGTACATCCAAAGCAAAAAGATTAGAGCCAACTAGGGCGAAAGGACGCCATCTAGGACGATACTCTACAGGAACTAGCCCGGGTAGTATACCATAACATACAAATCATCACTCATGCGTAACTCCTTCCCTCATCCGTAGTGAAATCATTGCAAAGGCTTGCCCTTCTTCTCAGACTTGCCAGCGGTGGCAGCCGCGGGCGTGAAGGCACCAGAAGCACCGGAAGCGCCGGCAGCACCGGCCGCGGCACCTTGAGCGGCAGCAGCCGGGGAAGATGCGGCGGCGGCGGCAGCAGATGAAGAGGTGGCAGCTTCAGACGAGCTGGCTACGACAGCGCCCTTGCCGGCATTTCCAGCCTTGCCAGTCGACGCAGGAACGGCGGCGGCGGGCGAGGAAGCTACAGCGGCAGGAGCAGAGGACGAAGCAGCGACAGCGCCTTTGCCACCCTTGCCAGTCACAGCGGTCGCAGAAGCGGGTGCAGCGGAGAAGGTGGATTCAGCGGCATCAGACGACGTGGCGGCGACGGCGACAGTAGCGGTGTCGACGGAAGCTACAAATCAGATAATCAATATTGGTCAGGTGACATGGTATAAAATCGCTCACCAGAACTTGAAGCAACAGCGGCGGCGACACCCTTGCCACCCTTACCACCCTGTGCAGCCTGAGCAGCACCAGCGTTTCCGGCGTTTCCGGCGGTAGCAGCAGCGGCTCCGGCTCCAGTAGCGGCGGCTGCAGCTCCAGCAGCCGGCTGGCCATCCTCGGTCACCGTCTGAAAAACAGTCAATAAATCAAGCCCCCACATCCAACTGCCAACGCACCATGTAGATAACATCATCAACAATACCGTGTTGCGCGACAGCGACAATGACAGGCTGATGGGTGGACGAGGACATGATCGTGCCCATGCGGTACACACCAGCAGCAAGACCAGCAGTGACGGGAACCGTCACTTGACCGTTGCCATCCGCAGCATCGTCTATCCGGAGGGATCAGCTTCTGGCCGCAGGCAGAGAAGAGCAGAAAACGTACCAACACCCTTGAAGAAGGCAAACTTGAGCGGGTCGGTGACCTGGGTCGTGTCAAGCGAGTCGATCTGCTCAATGACGATGTGGGTGTGGCCGATGATCTGGCCTTGCGCGTTCAGGCTCTGAGGGTTGGCATAGTACGTCTCGGTGGCGGCGGTGAACGTTCCAAGCTGGATGTTCTTGACTGCAAGCACAACGTTGAAGGCGGTGTTGGCTTTGATGGTCCCAAAGTTCGTGGGGGTCTCTGTTCGATGCTTTAAGCGTCGGCAATCGAAGAAAAAAGTGTATACTTACGGAACTTGCTCGAGGGGACGTTGGCGATCGAGGGGATATTGCCAATGGGAATTGGGTTGCAAGAGCCGCCAGTCAGCTGGAGACCGTTCGTAATGGGCACTTGCGGCAGTCCAAGCGAGCAAATGTTGGCAAAGTTGTTCTTGGAAACCGCAGCTGAAGCCTGGCCGGCAACAGGCGGTTCCTGGCCGGTTCCGGTGGTCTGAATGATATTGGGGTCAAGGTTCAACGAGGACTGGAGGTCGTCTGATTGGGTTGGCGTCAGAAACTTGGTGTTTTAAAAGGAAATATCGCTTACCTGCTGCCGCGTTGCCGGCACCTGCGTTGTTCCCTCCACCGGCAGCAAGTACCTGAGAGGTGGTCGCAGGGGGAGTGGCGGCGGCGGTGGTAGTGGTACCCTTGTTGCCGCCCTTTCCAGCCGAGCCCTTGCCGGTGCCCTTGCTTCCGGTCGTGCCCTTGCTCCCAGTCGAGCCCGTGTTGCTCCCAGTCGAGCCCTTGCTTCCAGTTGCGGCCTTGGTCGCGGTAGCGGGGGCGGCAGTGACGACAACGGCGTTGTTACCAGTGGCAGCACCAGTGGCCTTGGCGGTCACCGTGACGGTGGAGATAACGGTGGAGACGGTCTAGGAGAGAGGGATAAGATGTGAGAAAGAGATCCAAAACGAATTACGCACATCGCAGACGGCATTATTCTGATTCTGTTGGCCACGTAGCGGGACAGCCTGAGCAGAGAAGGTCGTAACGGTGAGGAGGAAAAGAGTGAGGAAAGTTGATTTGTTGAACATGGTGAAAATATGAACTGGTTTAAAAAAGAAAGAAAGTGCCTGGAGAGCTTGGAGACACCAGTGTCGGCGAACGGGATGCACTAGGCAGAGACGAAAGGGAGGAGGGAACAGGTGAAACGCTTGACAAGAACCTCGTGCCTTTATAAGTAATCATGGTTGTTGATTGATCGTCAAAGCAACAGGCACAATGTTCTCCTCCACCTCCGAGAGTCGGTAGCCCCGGTCCATCCCCGGAATTCCATCGTCCTGGAACTTTGCATCGCACGTCTCCAGACACTGAGACAGCTACACATGAGCAGAGCATCGCCTTGTAGAACAGCATCATCTCTTTTGCCAAGACTTTCCTTGATTTTCGCATGATTTTCCCATCCAACCACCTCTGCAAATAGCCCTGCGGCAGATTATGTCCCACGGGCGCTGGTATGTGCGTTTTACAGCAAGGAGCGCTCAGGAATGTAGTCGTCCCCTAACTGATGCCGTTCCGCTTCGTATCATGTTTGAAGTTTGAGCCGTCTGACCCCGAGGCTGTCCCGACTCCCTAGCTTCCCGGAACCTGGAACGAGACATTCGACTCGCTGGCGACTTGGCAATTTGTATCGCCTTTTATTCCTTGGGCTAATCAGTACTCACCAACGGAATGCAGCGCGTTACTGCGGGGCTACCCATGGCATCAACTTCAAACTTCAAACTTGATTGAACGTCCTCAGCGTCCCGCCTATCAAAATTTGGTCGGGTTGCTACTAGCGCCCGGTGCTTCTTTCTTCCTTACCCACCGCCGAGTGCGCGACTCTTTGCTGAGGTAGCGCGTTTGCGCCTACCATGACTTCAACCAATTTTACCATCGACAACATCAACCCTTTAATTATATACAATCCAGCAGCTCTCTGGACAGAGGGAAGCAAAACATTAGATCCTTTGGCATCCTCGTGCGTGCCTTTTCTTCTCACACGACTATCCCTGACTGGCACAAAAAGATATTCCAACGGCGGGACCTTCACTCTTTGCACCACAAAAGACAGTTCGGCCTCCTTCACTTTCAATGGCACCCAAGTCTTCGTACACGGCGCGAAGAGATCGAATCACGGTCCGTCGTCCTCTCAGTATAATATTCTTCCGCTCAAGCTCACCTTGCCAGGCCCATATTCGGTCACCCTTGACGGAACCACCACACTCTTTGACGGCTTCTCCCAAGACGCCATCTTCGGTACTCTATTCGTCTCCCCCATCCTCAACTTTGGCACGCACACCGTCAAGGTCACCAACCAGTTGAACGATACAAATCTACCATTCCTCGACATTGACTTTATAACATGGACGACTATCGTGTCGGCCTCTGGTCAGACTACTGCAAAAGAGGACACGGACCCAGCCTTCACCTACCAACCCGCTACTCAATGGGGAACAGACCTTTCATCGGCGGTCCTTACAGGTTTCAGCAGCAACAACGGCCAGTCAGTATTTCCGAGATATAAACTATTCCGCCCGCTGAGCGCTGATGAATGATCCAGCGTCACCCAAGCTACGGGCGCATCCGCAAGCTTGGCATTCACGGGCAGCTCCATCGCAGTCTTTGGCTCCGTGGGACCCACCCTGTCCCCGTACACCGTCACTCTCGATGGCATCCCCGCCGGCAGCTTCAACGCGACCAAGCAAGACTACACCGCGCAGGTTGCTTTGTATAGCGCCTCCAACCTCGGCGATGGGAACCACACCATCGAGCTAAAGGCTACGCCTGCCAGCCCCGGCCAGTTCTTTGCGATTGATTTCGCCAATGTGGTACCTGCTGATGCCCTTGGTTCTACCACCTCTGTCTCCAGCGGTGCCGGTACCAGTACCTCTGCGCCTACCAGTACACCGAACAACCAAAGCGGAGGATCAAAGTCAAAGTACGTTCCCTAAATCATAATGCTTGCCGGAATCTAACAACTACTCCCAGCATCGGCGCAATCGTCGGCGGTGTCGTAGGAGGCATCATCGTCCTAGCTCTCCTCGTCTTATTCTTATTCCTCCTCCGGAGACGAGGAAACCGGTCGAACAACCTCCCCTCCGCTCTCGGGAATGATGAGGACAAATTCTACGCCCAACCACCGCCACCAGCTCCGACTCCATACGTCGCTCCAGCGAACAACTATACCCGGACCAGCCTCTCCAGCTCCGCCGCCCACTCCAACTACGACTCCAACTACAGCTCGCAAACCAACCTCGTCGGTGGCCAGTACGCCGCCTCATCATCAGCATCAGCATCCTCCCCACCACCCGTCCCAGCTCTCCGGAATCCCTGGTCCACCACCGGGCATTCCAGCGATAACAACGTGTTCCCAGGCCAAAGAACATTCCGCACCGTCAACGGCTCCTCTAGCGCCTCCGAGCCAGATCGCGATCACGAGATGGAAATGGAAATGTCCTCGGTTTACTCCTCCGGTGCCGCAGGACTCGGTGCTGGGGGCGGCAATCGCAGCCGCAAAGACACGCCCCTCCCCCTCCCACCCACGGCCAACATGCCGCTCCCCATCGGGACGAGCCGCATGTTTGTCCCTGGTCGAGAACAAGATTTTGGCCCACTCCCGCCGGATTACGAGCAGGCCACGGAGCCGTATCGTGGTGCATAACACCTTTTTTTCGTTCGTCTTCGTCTTCGCTATTATATCCACGGACCCATGTACTGCTGCTATAAAAGTACACCTCATATAAGAAATATTACACACAACTACTCGGGCAGCTGGATATCGAAATGCGCTGCGGAGCGAGAGCCCTCCAAGTGGAAACGTAAGCGTCCTGGGCGTAAGGCTGGGGACGAGGACGATGCCGACAAAGCTGATGGGATGGTGATTGATGGCGAGGACTCGGAGGTACAATTTGGGCATTCCGTCTTCTCATTGATCTTCCTCAGCTCGCCGAAACGCTAACTGCCAAGACGAATCCTAAACCGGGAAAAACACGGACTCAAGTGACCGGTAAAGTGGCGGGCAAGCCGAAGCCGAAACCGAAGGCGCAGCCTAGCAAGAAAGCGAAGAAACAAGGGTCCTCTGAATCTCCAATTAACGCAGTCCCTGCAGACCCGCCCACCGCGCCGCCAAAGAAGGATAAAGCGCGTGTATGTCTCTGATTCTACTTAAACGGACTGGGTACCGCTCATCGTCATCACCCCCAGGCTAAAAGTAGTACAATCTGGCTTTTTTTCGGTCGACAATCCAGAACCCGACAAGAAATACGTATTATACTACCGATGCAACCTGGGTAATCAGACCGTCGCTCCCGTTAACCCAAGATTCCGACGGGAACTCGTAAGTCGCTTTTTACTCCTTGGGCTAGGGATTACTCACGAAGGGAATGCAGCGCTTTACTGTGGGACCGCCGTGATTCAATCTTCCCGCCGATTCCATTCCGCCTATCAATCAAGATAAGTTGCTAGCAGCGCCGGGTAATACCCTTCTTCCTTACCCACCGCCAAGTGCGCGACTCCTTGCTGAGGTAGTGCCTTTGTGCCTACCATGACTTCAACCAATTTCACCATCGACAATATCAACCCTTTGATTATATACAATCCGGCAGCTCTCTGGATAGAGGGAAGCAAAACATTAGATCCTTCGGCATCCTCGTGCGTGCCCTTTTCATCTCACACAACTATCCTGACTGGCAAAAGATATTCCAACGGCGGGACCTTTACTGTTTGCACCACAAAAGACAGTTCAGCCTCCTTCACTTTTAATGGCACTCAAGTCTTCGTACACGGCGCGAAGAGATCGAATCACGGTCCGTCCTCTCCGGATGATTCTTCCGCTCAAGCTCACCTTGCCAGGCCCATATTCGGTCACCCTTGACGGAACCACCACGCTCTTTGACGGCTTCTCCCAAGGCGCCATCGTAGGTACTCTATTCGTCTCCCCCGTCCTCAACTTTGGCACGCACATCGTCACTGTCTCCAACCAGTTGAACGATACAAGTCGACCATACCTCGACATTGACTTTATAACATGGACGACTATCGTGTCGGCCTCTGGTCAGACCACTGCAAAAGAGGACACGGACCCAGCCTTCACCTACCAACCCGCTACTCAATGGGGAACAGACCTTTCATCGGCGCTCCTTACGGGTTTCAGCTCCAACAACGGACAGTACGTCTTCCGAACTGTAAATCGTAATGCCCGCTGATGAATGATCCAGCGTCACCCAAGCTACGGGAGCGTCCGCGAGCTTGGCATTCACGGGGAGCTCCATCGCAGTCTTTGGCTCCGTGGGACCCAATCTGTCCCCGTACACCGTCACCCTCGATGGCATTCCCGCCGGCAGCTTCAACGCGACCAAGCAAGACTACACCGCGCAGGTGGCTTTGTATAGCGCCTCCAACCTCGGCGATGGGAACCACACCATCGAGCTAAAGGCTACTCCTGCCAGCCCCGGCCAGTTCTTTGTGATTGATTTCGCCAATGTGGTACCTGCTGCTGCGATTGGTTCTACCACCTCTGTGTCTGCGGGCACCGGTACCAGTACACCGAACAACCAAAGGGGAGGATCACCAAAGTCAAAGTGAGCTCCCTCAATCATAATGCTTGCCGGAATTCAACGACTACTCACAGCATCGGCCCAATCATCGGTGGTGTCGTAGGAGGCATCGTCGTCCTAGCCCTCCGGAGGCAAGGAAGCCGGTCGAAGAACAACCTCCCCTCCGCTCTTGGCAATGAGGACAAATTCCATGTCCAGCCACTAATACCACCAGCCCCGACTCCGTACCCATCCGCCGCCCACTCCCACTCCCACTCCTACTCCATCTCCCAATCTCAGCCCTACGCCGCCTCAGCATCAGCATCAGCATCAGCATCAGCATCAGCTTCAGCATCAGCATCCCTCCCACCGCTCGAACCGCCTCGGGGCGGCAACTCTTCGGGCCGTAGAAAAGGCATGCCCCTCCCCCTCCCGCCCACGGCCAACGTGCCGCTCCCCATCGGGACGAGTCGCCTGTACGTCCCTGGGCGAGAACAAGATTTTGGCCCACTCCCGCCTGATTACGAGCAGGCTACGGAGCCGTATCGTGGTACATAACACTTTTTTTCGTCTTAGCTATCATATCCACGGACCCATGTACTGCTGCTATAAAAGTACACCTCACATAAGTAAATATTACACACACACACACAACTACTCGGGCAGCTGGATATCGAAATGCGTGACCTGGGGGAGGTACGCTGCCGCCGCGAGGTCGAGGATATGCACCTCGTCAAACGGCGTAGACCCGTTGAACCCACCGAAAAGAAAGAGTCGACTGTCAGCTTGGAGTGTAACGTGGTACCCCCGCGCGGTGGGTGCCCGCCCCAGGGTATTTCGCGGCTCGAATGCTAGGGAGACTGGTGCGAGGGTGAGAACGCTAAGTAAGAGGCGGAGGTAGACTCACCGAGGTTGAAGAGGAGGAGGTCAGGTCTGTATCGCGTGCCGTCGTGCCCGCCGACGATGAAGAGATACGACCCGACCTGTGTCGATGTATGCGAGAGCCGGCGATGCGGAGTCTCGACGATGAGCTTCGTCCACCGTAGCGTATCTAGAGTCCCGTTAAAACGCCAGTCAATGAATCACGAGCGACGCACCGAGATTGAGACACCATATATCGTTAAAGCAGTCCTTCCCATCGCTGCCGCCTACGACGATCATAATATTGCCAATGAGGTTAGCCGTGTGGTACCCCCGATGACTGGGTTTGCGACCGATAGTCTGCAGCTCCTCCCATCGTAATTTGGACATATTCGAGACATCCAGCGTCCACACGTCGTTCAACGCAGTCATCCCATTCCCACCTCCAAACATGTAAATCTTGCCGTGGTACAGCACACCCGTATGAGCGCGTCGTGGGGGTGGTTTTGGACCAGAGACGACAGGCCTCGTCCAGCGACGCGTAATGGTATCGAGGATGTAGACCGAATCGTAGTACGTCGAGCCCTGGCCGCCGCCGTAGATGACAATCTTGCGGTCCACCAGCGTAGCGGTATGTGCACGCGAAGGCGGTGGCATATCGCCCATCGTCTCTGGACGCGACCATTGCATCGTTTCGGTATCGAAACAAAAGATGTCCCTGGAACACTCCTTGTCGTCGCATCCGCCGAATAACCACGCCGTAGTGTCGACGAGAGTCACGGTATGGGCGCGCATGGTGCGCATTGGTATGACGCCAAAGACGGGCGCTTTAGACCAGTAGAGCATCGTGCTGGGTGCAGCCTCGACATCGTTGTCGTGTGGCAGTCTAGGACTGCTTCGTATACGTTGCAGCGTGCCAGCGACCCTAGGAGACTTGCCGCCTTCGCCACGCGGGGTTGAAGGAAGGGCAGATGACGAGTTGGACGAAGTCCGACGTGCAGAGGTGCTCCCGTCTGCTGCAGAGGTTCTGCCAAGAGTCCTGATACTGGCAGCCTTGCGAGAGGTCGGGGCACCGCGTAGGCTAGAGGGAGAGCCTGAGGGTGTGGGATATTCTTCTTCGAGCACGTCGTCCATGCTGCGGTTGTTCATGTCGGCCTCCTTCTCCTCAAAGGTCGAGTGCAAGGCAGGGGAGAGCAACCCGCTCATTTTTCTTCCGCGATTGCGACGCAAAGGCAATTTAGCCGCGCTACGTCCAAATCGAGCGACTCAACGCCCGTCAAAATTTTCATTTTCTGTTCTACTCCTCGACGTCCACTCGCCCTGCTTGAAAAGAAAAGGAACAGAAGGCCTCCCAAGACCACACTGTTTACTGACAAGGATCGTGTCACCATAATGTCTTGCCATGCCTACCGGGGTGGAAAATGGCCTCTGTCACCCAATTATACCCTCGAAGCTTGTTACGCGGGACCCGCCCGAACCCCGTGAATACAAAACGCTACTTACAAAACGTCGGAACCGCGAAGTTACCCCACCTGTGATTCCTCCGCGTCCTTGGCGTCTTCCAAGGCCAGTGTCGACGAGTGGACAACGACTTGATTCGATGACCCTGATCCAATCCTGCCACAGACCCTGATTGTACTACACTCCAGTTCCGGACGTAAAGACTTCCTTTCAAACGCCGTCTTGAGCACGTCACCCTCGCACCACTGTTCTTGCTGCAATACCTTGATCTTGTTATCAGATTATCTACGGTCTCGGCTTGTCGCTGCCGGTCTTAGGAAACAACACAACTCGCCCAATTGGTCCAGCCCATCTCGGAATCTCCCATTCCAAGATCCGTTTTTATCTGGGGCCGGCATCTAAAAAGACTGGTCATGTGTGCAAAGTGACGCCATGGCCTACGCTAGTTTCTTCACTGTATAATTTTCTTCGCCTCCTGGAACCCGTATTCAAACTTTTTCCCCCCAACTGGCTCGACGGCATGTGATGCGGGTGGTGATGACGCCTTGACCGAACCTAATTTCTCGGCGCCTTTCCACTTTAAAAGCCGGCTTTCTGGGAGAATCATGTTTCCTACACTGCCCACCCCGTCCCCTTTGCATGTGCCTCGAAGAAGTGTACGATACAACCTCCTCCTCGATCCTTCTCTCTTTTCTCATCGTCTCCTCAGCGTTACCGATAGACATACAGCCTGCGGGGTACGTCGTGTCTCGTGCGCACATCCTTTCATTCACTCACGCGCCTCCACAGCACCTCGTCGTCATATATCCCACGGGCAATACGACAGATTGCGGGAACGGCCGATGCAAAACCTCGTCTGCGCACACACATACCGCCCCCGACTGCGGATGCGTCGCGGTGCGTCAAAATGTTGATTTCTTGTTCCGTCCGTGGGTTGTTGAAATCCAAACTCCAGCATCATAGATATGATCCTCGGATTCGGAACGTATTCCGCACATTTTGCCCGACGTGCCAAGAGGCCATGGAGCCACCACCATCCTCGCACAGGCGGCGCTGATGGCAGTCTCCTTCAACTACCCATGTACCGTAACTCATCCTCGTAATCCTTTCGTTCCATTTTTTGACGGAAAAAAATGTGACATGAATAGCAACAAGTTTGTACCTGAAATATTAAATCTCAGCATAATTCTACCGACGAAAGGCCCACGGCCAACGGAACGGAAGCACAGCCGAGCCAATCAGCTTGAGCGGGACCGGAACATCTCCAGCTTTGTCTTGTTTGGTATCCCCTTGTAGCGCCGCGCTGGGCGTTCTTATCGACCAGGTGCTCGATTCTGTCGGATAGACTCGACCAATCGGCGAAAAATACGAGTTGCAACAGGTTTCGAGGTGGTACGACTTTTAGGTTGTAAATTTACCACCACCACCTCGGTGTTCAACGAGCAGTGACAAGCGCTGACCGGATCCAAGAAAGGTACTATCTATCTATCTATCCATCCATCCATCTCTGCGCTCGAGGTGGATATCTATCGACCCATGACCATCTTGGGATACCATTTATCCTGTGTGCGTACCCGGCCGCCGTACACTGTACAGGGACTTTCAACCACGCCATCATGACGAGTTGATGGCGCATCAATGTTGAATGTTGAATTTACAAACATTCGCTCCTTTCACTTCTTCCCCCCAACCAAATCCACCACCTCAACCCACTTCTTCGGCACGCCCCTCTTTTCCGTCAGATAATCCACTACAACCTTTGCCTGCTTACCCTGTACGAGGACTTCGACGGTGCCTGTTGGCCCGCCAACGCGCGGGGATACTAAATACGAACGAGTGAGCAAGACAGACAGAGAAACAAAACAGAAAACTAACCACTTGTAGCCCCCGCACAAATCTTCCTCAACTCCTCACTCATCTCCTCCGCATCAACTACACCCTCCCCAAACGCCTCAAACCCACTCACAAGTGTACAAGCCTTGCGTCCCTGCCTCATTTTTACCTCCACGCGAATCGGCTTCAGTGCACCTTTTCTGTTCGAAGTTATGGAATTCGTCAGTGTCAGCGACATATTATGAATGAAACCGCACTTGAGCACAACCTCCCTTCCACCCACCCGAACCTCATACCACGCCTGCATCCCATCCAACAGACCTTTCATCACCTCATCGCGCTTCATAAACTCCACCTCCTTCTGCGGTACGCCCTTCTTCGGCGGGGTAACCACAGCACCGAGGAGCAGGGGATCCAAGCCGACGTTCACATACGCCTGTTCCCGAGGGTTCACGAGTCCCTTGTCGGTGATATACGCGTTGAGGAGGGTCCGCAATTCGGTAGGTTCGTATAACGTTTTTGGGCTGTAAAAAAGTATCAAGATTATTCCGAACTGAAATCCAAACTGACCTCCCCCCAACACCTTCAACCCACCCAATCGTCCTCCCACTCGCCTTGCACAACTCCCTCACTTCAACTCTCCGCCCACCCTCTTCCTCCTTCTCCCGCTTCTTCTCCTCATTCACAGCCTTCTTGGCCGCCCTTGCCTCCACCTCGCCCAGCGTAACGAACCCCCGATGCGCAGCTACACTCGGATGTCGCTCATCAACAACGGCAGTGACGAGTAACTCATTTTGCTTGGGCGCAGTCTTGCTGGTTAGTAATCCCGCCTTGTCCATGGCTTTGAGGAACGCAGTCAGGGATTTGTGTGCGCTCGATTTGATGGTGATGTTTTGTGGGTTTCCGGGACCGATGTCAGAAGAATTCTCGGTGCCGGCACCGGGTGGGAGGACCGAGTGCGGGAAGGCAGGTCGGAAGAGGAGGATGTATGTTTCGTAGAATACAGACGCAGAGAGGGGGAATGCGCTTGCTGGGATCTTCGTCGAGAGCGCTTGGAGGAGGGATGCTTGTAGGAGGGTCGATATTTCCGCTGGTGTGTACGCTGGTTGGGCGGTAATAGTCAGTTTGTCGACGGGAATCTCTTCATCTCCTTCGGCAGCTTCAGACTCCGGTTGATCCACCAATGCGGCCAACGGCCTCTGCTCCGGCATATCCTGCGGCTTGCCACCCATATCCCACAGAAAATCCTTCCACACGTGGAGCACAAACACCGCTTTCCCCTTCTCACCGTCCTGTATCCGATCCCCTGCCACCGCCATACGTCCCACCGCAAGCGGCACAGAGAGCGTAGCCCCGTTCTTGCTGCGATGTGTGTATTGACATACCGCGACGAGCTGTCCTTCCTTCAGATCCGATGGGTGGTGCACAACTACGTGCGTTCTCAATAACTTGGCAATTAAAGAGAGAAGAGATGAAACACTCACCACCAGGAATCATCAAATCCGCCCCACCCACCAAAATCGGGATAACAGCCGGCGGCGTCGACAAGAACGGCAGCAGATCGGGGCGTTTCCAGAGCGTATACACACTGGGAATGAGCTCTTCCGATCCCTTGCCTAAGGAAAACCACAGGGGATCGGCGCTTGCCTCGGGAGAGAGGTAGGCTACGCCCGGCTCGTCGAGGTGGGTGTTGAATTTGATTGTGAGGATGCCTTCCGGGACGAGCGCGTCGCCGAGTTCGGGGTCGAGGGTGAAGGCGTCGATGACGCGTTGTTTGAGCTTTCGCCGATCAGAGCTGCGGAGCGGGGCGCTTGTCTTGAGGGTGTGAAGTGGCTTCTTGAACATGGTCGGAGGGAGAGACTCGGAGCCGCGATGATGGAAATTGATTTGTACGTGTGTGGTATGCCGATCAAATGTGCTTTCTTCTCGACCACAACAACCTCGCCTCTAATCTACCACATACGCATCACAAACATGCTCATCCCAATACTCTGCCGGATCCCTCGTCAAATACCCCAATTTCACGCCGTTGATATACGACCACTGCCCCGTCTTGTTCGCTGCAGCATCGCTGTCCTCAATCTTAAAGTTCCAAAACAACCACCCCGCGCCCTTGCTATACGCCATCTTCTGAGCGTCGGCCCATTGGCGCAGGAACTCATCGGTTGCATTAAACTCTGTCGCGAGGCCCCATTCGCCGAACCAAAGCGGGGTATCTCCCAGTGCGGCGTCGGCTTGGAGCCGATTCAGGTCTGTGCTTCTGAGGAACGCGTCAGGGCGGAAAAGGGATTAGCTTACTGCATATACTCGTCAGGTACGCATCGGGCGTCGCTGCTGCTACTCCCTTTAATAGCATCAGCCTTGCTCCGAAGGAATGCGATGAAGGCTCACCCCGAAACTGTAATACAGGTGATTGTCGAAGCCCGCTCGCCCTTGTACTGCATCGATCGGATTCGACGGGTTGTTGTACTGCCAGTTGACGTCCATGAAGCTGCCGCGTTGGCATCAGTCCAGTCTCAATCACAAGTTCAACACGCACTTGACGATTAATCCATCTCCCGGCGCCCTATAAGGCCCCTGCCCACCGATTTCAACTTGCATATCCTCAAGTATTCCCGCCGCCTCTTGCATCGCTGCCCTTATCGGCCAATTTTGTGCATCAGTACACGCCTTGCTCATCGTTGCATTCAACGTGGGCCCAACCGCGTTCTCAATTCCCCTTACGACGCCTACAAAGTACTTCTGGAAATAAATCCCCATACCCAGGTGTCTTGCTCGCATCCATGAGCGGTTCGTTCACCGCTTCGATCGCGACGACGGGGGAGAACGACGTGTCGAAGTAAGTGAGGGCGGTGATGACGGCTGTCCATGCGAGGGCGCGGTGATAGTTTTCTGGTGTCTGGAGGATCTCCCTTGGGCTTTGGAACAGGGACTTTGAACTGGTACGTACGTAAAACTGCACATCGTCGGTGCACTTTCCAGTGAAAAGCTGCATCGATGCTTGGACCCCTGGTAACGCATGATGATCCAAAATAACCGCTATCCCCGCGTCGTCGAGCATCTCAAGGCCTCTCTTCTGCCCGTCCCATGAGCCGAGCTTGGTTTCTTCAAGATGAAGAAAGAACACACACCAAATGCGCCATCCCGCCCTTTGGAAAATACTCTGTATTCGGGTCGACGAGGTCCTCGACTATCCAGTATCCCAACTACAGGCAAGAAGTTCTGTCTTGCTTCCACGAGGGAAAACATACTTACAGGTACGCGTACGGTGTTGATTCCGAGATCGACAAAGTCGTCGACGTCGGATTGGGTGAACCAAGTCCTCCTGTGCGCGCGGTTCATTATTATTCGTTTGATAGACTGAAGGGAAACTGGACCAGTGATTGTCAAACAAGTCGTCCACTTCGTCGGGGTAGTTCTGGGCTAGGTCGCTAATGTTTTCGTGCGTTAACAACTAATAGAGAGGCGAACTAGTGGGCTTACAATTCCCCTGACATACAGTCCCGACAGTCGGTGCATATCTCTCCGCCCATGTCCAACCATTCTGTGGTGGGTGTCGGACGTTGAATTGGAATTGGAGCTTGATATATGGACCCACGCACCTTGTGGGCACATCCACGATTCGAGGACGAGCCTGGCCCGCTCCTCAGTAGTTATAGGGAGGGAGGAAGAGACGACGCACCAGCCTCCAAGGTTGACGCCGTATATCTTGGGCGGGAGGCTCGCTGTGGACAGCAGGACGTAGGAGAGGAGGAAGGAGAGTGCTAGACGTATTTGCATCGTGGTGAGCCAGGCGAGAACGAGGGCTTTTCACTAGTATTCTGGGCAGCCGATTAGGTCCCGCTAGTCCCACTAGAGCCGCCCAGAAGAAGATGAATTGACGATGCTCGCGGACTCGAGGCAACCACATGGTTCGAGTATTTATTACGTCCCATCTCATTTCTGCAACCGCCAAACCAAAACAAAGGTCGCTTCCTCGCCTCCTCCCTTGACCTCGGGCACCTTGTACGACCCCCTCAACTCGGGAACCTCGACGAACCCGTGTTTCTCCCACAACTTGGCCGATGCGGTGTTGGATTGGAAGCAACCTGCATGGATCTCGGTCGCGCCCATCTGTGGAACGGCCCACTCGTTCAAGATGGTGCGCACCGCGGCCGAGGCGATGCCGCGGTTGTGGTATTCGACATTCAACGCGGCTAGCACGTTGATCAGATAAATTCCAACCAAAAGAAAAATCAGAGAGACGTACCGCCAATGTCACACACGGCCTCGATCCTCCACTCCTCCAACCCCTCCGGCACAGGCGTGGTCCTCTTGGTATGTTCATCAACACCAAAGGTCGCCTGCCCCACATACACTTCGCTCCCGTCCTCCTTGATTTCCCTAATAACATCAAACGGAGCCGACGCCGCAGGCTTCCACCTGCCCGACGCATACCCAGCAAATAGCGCTTGCACCGCCGCGCGCTGCTTCACAAAATAGCGTTGCACGTTGATGAGGGGCATCGGGAACGGCGGGCCAATCATTTGGCGCATCAGCCGCAGATCATTCATCAGCTTGGCGTCGTCGGGTAAATCCGACTGCCGCTCGCAGCCCAGGTAAAACTGGGAGTGAGGAGCGGGGAGAGGGATGTAGGGTTCGCCTGAGGGGAAGAATCGGATGGGCGTGTTGGATTCGACGGCAGCGCGCAGTTCGGGGGACTCGATGATGAATTTGTCGGGAAGGTGGGATGCCGGTGAGAGCGACATTTTTGTTTGTTGGATTGTAGCGAGTTGGGAGACTTTTTAGGAAGACTTCGGTACCGCCAAAATGACTGGATTCGTTATCGCCAGGACAAATCGTGAAACGCACATGTCGGCAAACTGAGTGCGTTCGGGAGTCGGGGCACCGGAGCACCGAGGAACCGATCACGCGGCACAAACATTATGAGCTGAAATTTTCAGAGTTACTTACTTTGGAGTTACTGTGAAATTCATCAACGCGTCTCTCCACGTGATCGAGTGCATCAGATCACACTGCCACGCCGCAGCCTTACACCATGCCTTCATGTAATGCCACCGTTGCGCTCTTTGCTGCGACACTGACTCGCCTGCTCTAGTCGCAGAACTCCGGGACAAGGCTGGCAAAGCCAAAGATGCGTCGGTCACCAAGTTTCAGGACACCAAGGACCGCCATTCGAGCGTACCTTTGAAGAACACCAATTGGAATCCATACGAGTGCGTCGTCTGCCCGCTTGACTGATGAGGAGATCTGAACAGGTTGTAGTAAGAACGCTGCCCCACCACCTCCCCAAGCACCTCCCCGAATCAACTCACAAAGTCGTCCACCGCCTGTCAAGCCGCCACTCCCACCGCCACCCAGACGTGCAGGTGCTCCCGTCAGTCCAGCGCCCGTACCGAGTCCCAGTGCGAGTCCCAGTCCAGGACCTGGACCACCCCCGATCATCCGATCTACACGTCCATCCATGCCGAGCACTGGCCCACTTCCCCCTCCGCCAAGCCGTACAGCTGCAGCCGCGCGGTTTCCTGTCCGCCAGCCAGAACCGGAGCCCGAACCCGAGAGGCAAAGACCCACTCCGCCTGTCCGCAAAGCTTACGTCCCCGCTGAGCCTCAACTCGACTGGACGAACCTCTCGCAGGAAGACAAGGAAGTCTTCTTTGCGTGGCTTGACGAGTTCTTTTCGAGGCATTTGGGGAGGCCGGTACATGTGTCGTCGTAGGCAGAATTCAAGGATGGATGTTTGTTTTTTTCCGCCGGAGTGTGCTGCGGGATCGACACGTTTTGCTTTCGTGCTAAAACTTCCTCCACACAAATCTTGAATCCAATTTTCTACGCATCGACAGATGGACGAGGATTCCTTTTTCGATGCGGACTTGGTCTTCTGTGGGCGCAAAAAACACGGACATGTTGCCGTGTGGCCTCTCGTTGCGCAACCTTGGTAAGTACTTGGAAAGGATTTGAAGGCTTGTGGGTGCCTGTGTCGCAGCCAGCTATCGATCTATGGCCAGTCCTCTTCACGGTCCCAGTTCTGCTCATTTCTAGTACCAGTAACACCTTTGCACCCGCACAACTCACCAACGACTTCTCGGTGGTTGGGTGCGTCTTAGTATGTCTTGTCTTCTGGAATGCAACAACGTAGAATTTCCGACCTCATTCTGCAAGGCGCGCTCGTGGCTCAATTTGCGCACTACGTGGCGCCCTAAAAGAACGACAGAATCGCGTTCTAGCAGTGTATGCCATGCCGATGAGTTTGACGTCGTGACGACTCAAGACGGTGCAGTCTGTGCGTCAAGAGGACTTTTTTTTTGCATAGAGATCTCCGGGTGATTCGAGCGCTACGCCCGGTCACTCTTCGTAGGGTCACTCTCTGGAGACAATCCCTGACGCACTTGACCGACCTGTGTGTTGCAGGTTGCTATCCACGGGGTGGCAGTTTCAGACCAACATCGCGTTTGTTGCCATTATCACTTTTTGCGAGATTCGCGTTACATATGTGGTTGAACCTGGTTGAACTGGCCAACAGATGCGCAGATCTTCTCTCAATTTGTAAGCGACTTCGGGTGGGACCTCTATTCCCCACTGGAAATCTACATGGTCGGGATACTGTGCTTCTCTCTGCTTTGAGATTCTACTCAAGCCTTGGGCTTAAACCCAACAACACCAGCCTCACCAAGATCCCAAAGCTTAACAAACTCGAACCCGCTCGCCGCACCCATCTCGATAAACTCGGCCAAAGTGCGCTCCTGGCTGTTGATGCAGATCATGTTGATGTCCTAGTTGTACTGGCGCACACGCCCGATGCCCCAGTTGGGAAGCAGCGGTTCAGGAGCCTGTTCAAAAAAAGGAGGGTATGATCGGTACACACTGCGGCTCAAGACCAGCGCACGGTAATTAAGTGTGCGGACCTTTTCAACATTGCTGCCGGATTCGGCGGCGGCGTATTGCAGGACGAATTCGTGGATGAACAGACGGCTGGATGGTTTGGTGGCCTTGTGTATGTTGTCCAGAATCTTCTTGCACTCCACAAGAGGCCAGTCGTGGACGACGTGGCTCAGCTACATCCGAGTCGTCGATTCAACGATGCAGAAAAGTTTCAGAGCCACTCACGTAATAGACATCGCATTCTTTCACTGGGAAGTCTTTGAAGAAATCCAACGGAATGTGCTCCACACGCTGCTTCAGCGCGACGCTAAAATCCTTGTTGTCCGCCAAGCTCTAAATGGTTTTCCGTCAAAAATGGTCCAACATCTTAACAACGGATTGACCTTCCTGCCCCTCGATAACCAGCGGGAGGTCCTGAACGACTATCTTGAGGTAAGGGAATTCCTTGAGCAAATCGATAGTGTTGTGTCCGTATCCACCTCCGACATCGCAGACGACTGCGTCCTTCGACTATACAAATGTTCAGTAATCTCCATGCCATGTGGTTCGGTTTGTTCACAACGTACCCTTGCCCAGCATGCCATTTCCAGTTACGCGGGCCAAACCAACCATGCATTGGTTGAACCGCGTCGCATTTTTGGGGTGCTGGAATAAAAGAAAAGTTCAACTCTGGAAACATGAAAATCGAACATCGTACTCACAGAACCGAAAAACTCGAATATCGTGGAACCATGGGCCTTTTTGAATGGGCTTCCATCGGGGGTCTGGGAGTGGGTCATCTCGGGATCCTAGAGGGTCTCGTTGAGCGAGAGAGCCGCGCGGCCGGCCTCGTCGGTGATATGTCCCACGAGAGCCGAAATCGGGTCGGACGAGACCATCTTCATACTGAGACGGTTGTTGACGAAGACGTTGGGTTTGACTGATATTTTTCTGAATCTGAAAATTAATCGGACGAACGAGGGATGGAAGGACGCACGTTCAGCAAAACAATGCTTCGTGCAGAGGAGACGGAGAACACGGACGAGTAGGCTCGAATCCAGCCTGTCTATGAACAAGTGTCGATAGACAGGCTGGTCGATTTCGTCTGATAGATTCGTGTCACCCGATCAATCCCAATAAGGCTATTCGGCGTGATCGGCTTCTCCATCACATGCAGATAGAGTCCTCTGGCCATCCTCCACGGGGTGCTAGCGACTTCAACGTGGCTCCAATTTAAACATTGAGATAGTATGGCTATATTACATGTACTATATACACGATTATCTGTGAAAAAGATGTCTCGACTCACGGCCGCACCGTGATTGACAGTGCCGAATAGCCTTTTATGGGTAAATGAAATCATTGATCGGGTGACGCGAATCGATCAAACGAAATCGACCGGTCTGTCTATCGACACTTTCATAGACAGACCGGTTCCGGTCTAACGGACGAGTTTTCCCGAGTTGATACCCGTGAGTCTGGAGAACTCGTCGACGTGAACGCCCTCGGGCTTGTTGAGGAGATGATCCGCGATCTTGGCCTCGACGGCAACGCGCATGCAGGCAGGCTCTTGGATACCGCATTTCTGGGGAATTGGCAAGTCAGCGCAAGTACACTGGGACAAAGCGAGACATGCCCGGAACTCCCGACGGTGTACATGAGCTGTGAGCAAGGTCTTGATGGCCTTGGCGAGCTTCGGGGGCGTGCATTCGGGAGTCTCGAATGGGCCGGGGGCGGCAGGGGAGGTCAACGCCCGCAGCACCGTACTCGGCGACGACATCTTTGACGGTGCTGGATATCAAGTCGGCGAGAGCGACGATTTCTGTGAGACTCGAATTTCGGGACATGGTTGTGAAGTTGCGAGTTGTTGTGCATCCTCCGAAACGAGAGAACCTTTTGGACAAAGAAGCGTCTCGGTCAAATCGGTGTCGCCGGCACAGAGCATAGAATTCAGGCAGCAGTGAAATTGGTTTCAGTCGTCGGCATGCCCTCATCAAGTTGATATGCTGGTTTTATTGGGCGGATCCGGATGAGATGTCCAATAGGCATACCATGATACTTTTATACCAGTTGAGGACGGTCCAGTCCGAGTAAAACGTGATCAACCGTGGGAATACAGTTTCGCGATCGTTTCAACCGTGGGAATGTTATCGCAGTCTGCAGATCAATCCAGCCTCTCCCAAGTTTCAGAGTTTGGCGAATTAAAACCCGCTCGCGGACGCCATCTTCACGAGACACACTCAGACGTCCTATAAGTACCTTTGTATCAGAGTTCCACGAAGAGAAACACTGGCGTATGTTCTCAAGCACAACTATTGGCCGCCGGCATCCTCACAGCCCTCCTCCGTCCAGCCGTACAATCCATCTTCCCTGCCGACTTCCCTGCGCCCTCATCAACACCATTGCAACCCATTTCTCGCGGCGGCGCGGACGTCAACGTCGGCGTTCTTCTTGCCATCGGATTCAACAACACCTTGCCCAAGGTATATTGTATGCCAAAGTATCATTAGTGAGAGGACCCAAGAATCGTAGGATATATATTCTATTGGGACAGTTTGTGGACGACGAAGTACAACTGGGATCAAGCCATCAGTGGCTGTGATGCCGTGTTTAAAGGCCGCCCTGAAAAAAACAAGTCCACACACACACCTTTAACCACACCTTCCATCTACAATGAAGCTCTTCTACGTCCCCGGCGTCATTTGCCTCCTCTTTGCTCTAGTACTCGGCGTTCTCGTGTCCATTTCGCTGCCTTTCCTGCCTGCCCTCGACTTTGTGCGCGTTCGGTTTGCGGATTCTGGGGTGATGACCAGTGGTGCTGGGATGACTGAGCTACGAGTACGTCCTCTACGCCTTGTCCACCGTCTCGCCACTCACGTTTACGCGTCTAGTTTGGTATTTGGTGAGACTCGCCGTGACGCTTTTTGTGGGGCCACTCACCTAGGAGGCGAATAGGGCGCCGTGCTACTACGACACCACTGGTGCCAGGACGTGTTTAAGCGCAGGTCCGTCTCGCGTCCGACCCATCTGCCGTCTCTCATCTCCGTTCAGGGCACGCCTATACCATCTCCATCTCCAATGCAGCCAAGACCGCCGACGTCATCATTGGCTCCTCATGGACTCGCGGACTCGCTGTTCACCCAGTCGGTCTGTTTGCCCTCTCCCTGGTCCTCGCCCAGTGCTGAAACATCCCTCCAGCTGCCGCCGTCACCTTCCTCGCGTTCCTGATGTCCTTTTCGACGCATCATATGGTGACACTTCTCGCCTCCTTAACGTCGTTCCTCGCCGCGATGCTCGTACGTTGAGCTTGCTCCATGAAACCTAGATTCTCACATGCTCCCCAGACCCTGATCGCCTTTGCAATCGACATTGCCCTCTACGCGTTCGTGCACCACGAGGTCGGCAAGCTTCCTGACATCAACGCCTCCACCCGCACCAGCGCTGGTACGTCATTGCGCTTCCCCCTCCATCACCCTGATTTTCATTTTTTTTCAGCGTTCTGGATGACGTTCGCAACGCTTCTCCTGCTGCTGATAGCAGGTTGTACAGTGTGCCTTGGCCGCCGCAAAGACCGCTTGTCGGGCGCGTCGACGTACCCCGTTTCTTCCACGCAGGAAAAGCCATCGTTCCTCTCGCGCTTCCGCCTTCGCAGAAACTAGAGTCTTCTTTTCTTATGATTCCCTTGCACGATTTTGTTACAACGCGAAACATTCCTATACCTACTTCGTTCATGAACATTTTTCTATATCCCCACTCGTAGATAGTCATTAGCTACCTCACTGCAATATCATTTGAACTGTAATGCCAGTGTGTTTGGAAGCGCGCGTCTAACGCGTGTTCAACTTAGAGCGCTCGGCAAATCAATCTCCGCTGCTAGCTCCGTCATGTCGGCATCACAGTTCCAAGTTTGGACAACATGCGGCTGTGCCTCTCGCTTTTCAGCGCACATCTGCTTTCCAACAGGGCGGGCGGAAAGTGAGTCATACTATGCCCTACTACATCCTTGTTTGAACAGGATTTCTTTACCAGCAGTTGGAAGTGTTCAAGGCGCTGTGTACCCGTCGGTTTTTGCCACGAGTTCTACTACTACAACCGGAGATGCACAGCAACTCCCATGACCGACGGCATGGCCGACGGAAGCCGGTTCCGCAGCCGCATCGGTGACCTATGCTGACCTATGACGAGGTAAGATGCATGTATGCGCCACTAGCATCAAGGTATGCAACGTGGACTGGGGGAGGTCTCCTCACAGGCAATCACCGCCGCAAAACCGGGCACGCCCACCTCACATCCTGCGCGTCGTCAGACTCGTCACCGACGCCAAGCCCACTCGGCACAGCTGGCATCTGTCGGTCTATTTTTTTCCATGAGAGACATTAGCTATGACGGCACCTATTCCAACATTTGCACTGCCTTGGGGAGTCTACAGCTTTCTCTTTCCCTCTCCCTTCATCCCTCGTACGACCAAATCCCTTCCTTCCCATGGAATCACCCCGAGATGACCCTGAATCTGTGGACGCTGAACATACACATGACCTGCCCCCCACGAGGACAGATACCGCCACGTCGGCGACGCAGCCAACGCTACGATCGCGAAAGCCCACGAATAACACAAGGACAGACACCGCAGACACCGGAGGCTTACCTCGGCGGCAGTCATTCAATCTGAGACGGGCCGTGACAACGCTATTGAAGCCCTCAAGGACGCTGGGGAAATCCCCGGGCGTCTTCCAGTCCATCAAGTCAATTATTCTCGCCTCGTGTATGTAACCTTGCCTACCCTGTTCATGGAGGCTGATTTTTGTGTCGTCAGGGCTGAACCTGCTGCTCGTATTTATACCAATTTCGGTGCGTGTGCAATGCGCGGTGGTATAATCATCTGTTTAACTTGCGCAGTGGGCGTTCAATTTCGCGGATAAAGAACAACATACCCTTGTTTTCGTTTGTAAATATTTCCGTTGGAAGATTGCCACCCGAGCTTATGAACCCGTAGTCTCTTTCTTGGCCATTATACCCCTTGCAAAGGTTTGCTATTCTACTTGACTCGGGATTCTTTCCAACGTCTATTCAGCTCCTTGCTTTCGCTACCGATGAATTGTCTCTACGTGTCGGCCAAACACTCGCTGGACTGCTCAATGCGACCCTCGTGAGCATTTCTTCCTTCATTCTCTTTGAACATTTGACTATAACTCCATGCAGGGAAATGCGTGAGCTTTATTTTTGCATCTTCCCTTCTTGGGCTCACTGTCGATTTCAGCGTCGAACTTATTGTAGCCGTACGTGTGATCTCTTGATCACGACTGAGCGTGTTTAATTCGGCTTTCCAGATAATTGCTTTAACGAAATGTCAACTGACGATCGTCCAATCCTCATGTAAGTGACTTGTGTTTTGCATTAACTCGGCTTGAACGGAAATTTAGTGATTGGTTCAATTTTGAGCAACCTGTTGCTCGTGCTGGGAATGTGTTTCTTTGCGGGCGGAATCAAGTTTTCCGAACAGGGATTCGGTGCCAGTGCGTGTCCAATATCTCAAGCACAGCACACAAGTATTTATACGTTGCATCCAGGTGCTACGCAACTCAACTCGTCTCTGTTGACGATCAGCGTCATCACTTTCCTTCTGCCCGCGGCATACCGTTTCTCTGTTGCATCGTCCTCTTCGGGCAACCAGCCGTCTCCGGATCAAGGACGCAAGATCTTGGATTTTTCGCACGGAACAGCTATAATCATGCTTTTCAGCAAGTTCCTCACTCGAACCATTGTTTCTGATGACTGATTATCGTTGCGTAGTCTACGGTTCTTACCTGTTCTTCCAACTCTACTCGCATGCGACGATGTACGGCGACCAAAGCGGGGATATCACCAAATCGACTCAGTACGGGCCAACGAAAAACAAGTATTTGAAAAAACTTAGACACGTCAACGGGGTCAACGGGGAAAAACCCATGGCCAATGGCACGGCTACTACGTCGCCTACTGCCACCACGACGCAGCAGACCGTGAGCACGACGACGGACGTCGAGCATGGGCTTCCAGAGCAAAAAGAAGAGGAGGAAACACTTCAACTCAGTTTGGGTGTGACTCTGGGGTTGTTGATAGTTGTCACCGTCGTGAGTTTTTCTTTTGCTCGCCGTTTGTTTACTGCTGACTACTGTAGATTGTTGCTGTCACGGCCGAATGGCTCGTCGACTCTATCGATGGCCTCGTCGAATCGCATCCAGCCATCAACAAGGAATTCGTTGGCATTATTTTATTGCCTATTGTCGGGAATGCTGCCGGTCAGTTTGTTCATTTGGATTCATCGAGTGCCGTTGAAAATGTTTGAACAACAGAGCACGTGACCGCTGTCTCTGTCTCTGTAAAGGACAAACTTACTCTGAGTCTCGGTGTTGCCGTTGGATCGAGCATCGTGAGTTCCTCTTTCCATGTGATTCAGTCCCTCATTCTGCATTGTAGCAAATTGCTCTATTCGTGATTCCGTGAGTTCTTTATTACCGGCTAGATGAACGAACCTAATTATCTTTGCAGCTTCATCGTTACCCTTGGTTGGATTCTCGGAAAGCCACTCACCATGCTCTTCGACCCTTTTGAATCTGTTGCCGTTTTCCTATCCGTCCTCACCGTCAACTACGTCGTGCAAGATGGGAAATCCAACTGGTTGGTTGTCTTTTATAAACAGACGCTGTAACACTCGCTCACCTTTCTTCGCCGTGTGTTAGGCTGGAAGGATTCATCCTCATGGGTACGCTTCTTTATTTTCAGCAAGACCCTCAATGTTCATCTGAACTTTATAGCTTTATATTTGATCCTGGCGCTGACCTTTTGGTACTACCCCGGAGCTTCGGAGGAGTTTACAAACTTCCTTCCTTTGTGCAATTAGTTCGCCGGCCGCTTCCTCGTTTCCCTCTCAATTACACCTTTCACTACCATTTCCAAGACGCCGAGAGATAATGTCGTAATGTTGAATGTTTATGAATATACACGCGGACGTTTCGGGAGCCTTTCTTGGCCATTTCCAAGACGCCGAACGGTGTCGTAGTAATATTGAATGTTTATGAATACACACACGGACAGTTTCGGGGAGATGGTGGATGCTGTGTGGCACTTCTTCTTTCGTCGAGACCCGACTGGGCCTTTTGCCGAATGTGGTGATGAGCTTCCATCAAAGTTACGAGATCAGTCCGCTTTGTCTAGTCCCCGCCATGGACGCTTCCGAAATTATTTGCCTGGGTATATATACCATTCATGTTGCCGCACAGTGCCACGAAACATGCTCCCCCAAATATCCTCTGTCGACTCTTCGCCACCGAGACCGACTTGCTTTCCGAAAACCACCAGAAACGCCGCTACGACTCTCCCCCTCAGGCTCTCCAGAGGTCTCATTGGCAAGTGCTTTCAAAAGACGCGCTTCATTCGAGACTTGAACTTGCACAGATTACGTCGTCGACTGCGTTTCAGAGACCGTCGACCACGCGCTTTCCGAAGACAACCTGAGGTTGTCACGGCGCGGCCGCTGTGCTCCCGGTACCTCGCACCAGAAACTCACCGCCTTTGTCTCCTTCGTCCTCTCCAAAGCCTGCATCACGCCGGCCATCCTCCTCACCTCGCTCGTGTATATCGTCCGCCTCCGGTCCCACCTGCTCATCCTGCTCGAACAAAGAGCTCCAGAGCGCGTATTCCTCGGTGCCCTTGCCGTCGCGTCAAAGTACACCCAAGACTCGAGTCTAAAGAACACTCATTGGGCGAGGTTTTCTGGAGGCGTGTTCAATGCACGCGACGTGGGGCTTATCGAGCGCGAGGTGCTTGCTGTTCTGGATTGGGATTTGCGGGTGCGGGAGGGAGATCTGTTTGCTCATCGAGAAGGGCTTCTGCGCTCGACGGCTTCTTCTTCATCCCCCGCCCGTCCCGAGCCTCTCTCGAGCAACAAGCGGCGTCGCGACGAGCCTAGCACGCCCGGCCCCGTCGACGGTATTCCCGAGCTAGACCCATCGAGTCCGCTCAGCAGCGCTGGCAGCACCTCCTCCCCGCGCACCCCCGTTTGGCAGCATCAGATTCACGCTGCTACGCCGCCTTCTTTCCCCACCTCACCCTCGACTCCGGGCTGTCTATCATTAAGCGGAGACAACAGCCCCGTCTTGGAACTCGATAAACAGCCGGACGGCTTCCATTCGATTCCCCGTCAACGGAGGAGGTTACGCTAATGTCCTTCAAACGGCATTCCTAGCACCGCACCTGATTCGCCGGGCTGCAACCGCGGCTTCCGGCAACCACATTGTGTGCGTGAAACTCTTCCTTCGGGTTCTTTGCATGGGTATCAGGAACGGCGCCATTCAAATCATCAGCCGCCACTATTGTAGGTATTCATAGTCCGTACGCTATCTATGTCTTTATTATGGGTAATTCAAGGGGTCATTTGGTTACATGAATATTCAAGACGTCCAACTTGAAGCCTCAAAGTGCAATGTCCCGACGCGTTTGAAAAGAACACCGAGGAGAGTAGCCCCGCAGTGCAGCCGATTGGGATCCGAAAGTCCGTCTTTCGCCCACGTTTCGGAGGCGATTCAATGGAAGCCAAGAAAAAGGAAACCGAAGACCGGGTTCACGCGAGGCGCAACTGCCGGTGTGTACACCGTACAGCAAATTTGCATGCAAATCAGTCACCGAGGCATCCGTTCAAGAGGCCGGCCGAGCTATCAAGGGACTTTGGAACCATGCGCGCTGCTGGCAGCGGCTGACGGTTGTGAAGGATTTAATTTCCTCAGGGTCACTTGTTTTTTAGAAAGCCGGTTTGCGGGCGAGTTCATCAGGACTCTGCCCTGGGCCCGCGGTTGCAGGGTGGTTATGGAAATGAGTAAGATTGGCGGCCCTGGCTCGGCGGAGGTTTTCTCGTTGTCTGCAAGGTGAGCGGTAAGAGCAAAGTCGTGTATGTACGTGTCCAAATGGTCAATCACACAAACACGGACCAACACGGAGCATTTCTCTTCCTGCCCATCATGTTGTTGAACACTGTTCTCGACTCTGTCCCCGCGACGTCTCGCCCCGGAATCCTTGGTTTTGCTGCAAATGATAAACCTGTTAGGACCGGTGCACATGGCCACCTCTCGGTGTGTCTCGAGTCCGACTCTCGAATTGCTGTGTCCTCCGGCCATCCAACTTACACCAGTACTACTCGACCAATTATCCAAGATCCACAGCGGGAAGCTGTAAGCTATCAATTAACAACTAACAAAACTCATGTAGAGTAAGTAACCGGAAACAATTTAAACTGCCAAGGGAGAATTTCGAACTTCTACTTGCTCATGATCACCGTCCCTGTGGCTGAGGGTGGTGGTGATCCTGCCCCTGCTGCTGCAGCCACCGCCGCCGCCGCCTCAAGTTCCGCCGCACGGTGCCGTTAACGATTGCATATGACTGGCTTTGGAGGGACCCAAGTTGGCTCGAAATGTTGTAATTCTTCGTGGAGCTACCAAAACCCATGGCCAAATAGCATCACCGACACGTAGAATAGTAGACCCTGGACCCACCCATCGGTCGCACCACTCCAGACTGTGAGGCTCCCTTTGTAGACCACGACGACTTTAGTAGTACCGATCTGCTGCGCCATGATAACATCTGCTTGATGGACGAGGCTCAGAGCGAGTTTGTCGGAGACGTAGGAGTTTCCTGGAGAGACGGCGTGATAGCCTTGTGAGCGGGCTATACTATTCGCACAGATGCATGAGCGTTGTATCGCTTTCTGTGGAAATCAACTCACAAGGACGCTACTGTGGTCGTTGCAGTCACTGCACTCGTAGCAAACTCGTAGCGAGTTTGCTTTCGCCGGTGGGCTCCGGTGCATCTTGATTCGTTTTTTCAAGAGCGTCTAACGCGGAGTTTGAAGGAGAGTCTTGAACAGTGCCTGTTGGATGTGGGACTCCGAAGCTACCGGGTCCGTCCCTCTGGAGTCCCAGTTTTGTCGCACCGGTGACCGGAGAAAGCGTTGAAATAAGAGAAGCTTTATTAGCCAAGTCTTCTAAGATGCAGAGTCTCGCCGCCGACCCCACACAGAGATGCGAAGCCGCAAGAAAAATCGAACTGATCGCACGCTCCGAGAGTCCCGGACGCCTTGTTGACTTGTCAAAAATAACCGTGGTCTGGACTTTGAGTTGCGGTAAACCCGGACCCACGAGCTGCAGCGCGGTGACAGTACACCGTGAGGCCTTGAGGCCTGAAGCTGGAACAAGGGCTTGATTTGCTCAGCAATACGGATGCGGCGGACTCCAGCAGACATTGCGCGGGAACTGGATACTGGGATTCGTTGCGAATCCAGTGCCATACGTGCGGCCAGGTATCGTCTTGCCCGGAATGCTCATGCATGCTGGCACGGCTGAGTCGGACTGACGGTGTTCTTCAGGGTCAAATGTTTTTTGGAAGGCCGGGCACAGGCGAGCCAAAGTTCGCCCTGAGTGTCCTTGATGCAGGGTGGGCTGGACAGGTTCAAGATTGGCGGCGGCTCGTGGTTGGTCGCCAGTGCAAGGTGGTGGAAGGTGAGGGCAAGGTGTGCAAGCATCATGATGATCAATTGATCGCGGAACAACGCCAACCATTTCCTCTTCCCGACCATCATGTTGTTTTGAACGACGTCGAACGCCACTGTTCTCAGACTCCCCACACTGTCTTGCGCATCCCGGAACTCCCAGCTTTGCTGCAGGAATCCAGTCAATTTCTACCCGGCCTCGCAGCATTCGCACTGCACTACTTATCTGATCCTTTTCTCGAAACATACACCGGGACACGAAAAGATAGTCTTCCGCTTCACTTCGCCACGGGAGTGTAACATTTGGACTTTATCTGCGAGCCTTTAATTGGCTGTCGCTATTAACGACGAACAGCAGCAGGGATCTCACAGATTGTCTCCCGCGCATCCAGGGCCACAGTTCGGATGTATTCAAAACTGCTCTCGCATCACCCCCGCCTTGATAGCTTGACGAACCACCTCTCTTCACCCCGTAATCCCTCGGTTTCAGCGAATACTCACTCGGTTATTATTGAATTTCTGTGTCAGCGTACTGCCTTTGCTCAAGCGTCAAATTGTTCCCACCCACCGTTCTTCTTGCCCAGGGAAAGAAATCATCTGTGATTCGACCACATCTCTGCTCTGGCTCTCATGCATGGTCGTCATTGCCCACGAACAGCGGCAATCGATCCTTTAGACTATCCTTCGCTGCAAATCTGCTTTGGACGTTTCCCACTTCTGCGGTATATAAACTCGAGCCCACCCAATAACACGATTAGCACCGGCCAGGGACCTTTGATCACCATGAACAACCATGACCTGGAGAACTTTCAAATTGTTGCAGTGGGTGATCGGCTCGTTCAGCGTTATGCGCACTCACATTTCACCCCGTAGTATGTTCGTGGTGAGTTCTTGTACGGACTGGGATGATGAAGCAGAGTCTGACTGCCGCACAGCGGCATTCTTGTGTCTGCTGGTTTGTGGCAAGGCCCCGTCCCGGTTTCACGCAACTCATTTCTCGGCAGGTCTATGACACTCTCTTGCAAGCCAGTCAAGAGGTAGGGCATCAAATATCTGTGAGTCGTCGTTGACCCACCCCAGCACCTTCACATTTGGAAATCCCGATGGAGCGTTGTGAAATGCTTGTATCTCTGGACGAGATACGCTGCCTATGTGGATACCTCGCTGGGGCTTTTCCGTAGGTCGCTCAAATTAAAACTGCTCTTTGATAATTCTGACCTCAATCAAGTTCGGGTCGATAGCACGCCCCTGCCTTCATTGACCTGCGATAAAATTTCGATATTCAATACAGGTCGGTACCTGTCGATTGAGTGTGCCCAGATCTTGGTCTCTAACACAGAACGCCAGTGTTTGGAGCGGTCGGGATCACAATTGCTGAAGGTGTGACAATGACAGTGGATTTGGAAAAGAAACTAATCCACACTAGTCATTCTTATGATCCGCACCTATGCTTTGTACGGCCGGTCCAAGAAACTTCTCGCGTTTTTTGTGATATTGTTCCTGGTAAGCGGGAGCAAGCATCCACCCCATTCTTCTCGTTGATTTCAGCAGTCGATCGGTGGAGTGAACTTGTGGGCTGTGTTGGGATACTCGGAAGCCACGGCCTTCGAAAGTGGAAACTCGTGCGATAGCAACGATCCTGGAAATAAAACATGGATTGTATGCTACACCTCTTTTCTGGCCGTTGAAACGAGTAAGTTTTCATAATGTTTTGTTCAACGTACATTGGAATTCAACCAGCTGTAGTCATAGTCTCCCTGACGCTACGAAAAGCATGCAAGATTCTCGGTCCTTGGTGTCCGATTAAAGACTCACCATCCCATCACAGTGCTCGCCGATGGATTGGATTTTCTGAGGCATCCTTCCAAACTGGTGGCTACTTTCTATCGCGACGGTACGCGCAATCATTGTGAAACAACCCCAGCGGCGTCCTAACTTTGAACCCAGGGATTTTCTTTTACCTCGCAATTCTTTGTAAGATCCATATGCACAACCGGTGACTGACCTCATGCGAAGTAGCAATTTTTATCATCGACGTCGTTTTAAAAGTCGCAATCGCACGGGTATCATCGAAACTATTTCCATGATCTCCCGCTGAACCGTTTGCTCCAGCCGGCTCTTCAGGATATAGGAGATTCGTGGGTGTCGGCTCCCATCTTTCGCTCCTTTTTGGCTGATATCTCAGGCCACTGCGAGTGCTTCACTCCATATTGGCTTGTCGACTCGTCATCCATGTTCGTCACATCGCGGCGGAGGAAGACGGATACCCAAGCACAGGGAGCGTAAAGTCGCCGATAATGTTCGCAAAGATCAAGGGCGAATCGCCAACCATCGTGTAGGGGCAATACTACGGGAGTAAAAGTATGGAGAATGAACTCGAAACACCACCGCCACCAGCTCGGTCCACGACGCCGCTAAAGGACAAGACGAAGCCTGTTGGCAATTATCTAGATATCTGCTTGCAAAGTTACAATTTGAATGAGCTTCGCCTCGAGGAAATATATAAAATAAGGATCCCTGTTCCACAACAGAGCGCAGCGAAAGTCCATTCCAAGCCGTAAAGACTGAACATTTTTAAGTTAATCCGAGATGTAGAGTCCTGTAGACTGTCTCAAACAAGAATCTACCATCTACATCTGCGCCAAAACGATCATTCCGAAGAAACCAAGGAGCAGTGCGCCGACGCTAGCCTGGATCTTTGTCCCGGCGCCGGTGGTGCTTGGAGAGGCCCCGCTTCCGCTGTTGCTGAGCGTAGGCGCTCCGCTACTCTGGGGTGCGGGGCTCCCCGGATTGGACGCCGAAGGCGCGGCTCCTCCACCCTGACTGTTGGCTCCGGCGGAGCTGGGTGCGCTACTTGGAAGCGCGCCGTTCCCGGTATTAGTCGGTGCTACGCTCGCAACAGCATTAACGCCGACTGTAGCTCCGATCACAGGCCCATTGTCAGTTTCCTAGGGAGAGTCAGAGAACAGAACAAGAAGTTCGACACGTACTCACAGAGACTTCACCGGCACCAATGTTATTCGCCGCCGCTTGGAAAGCGTCAAAGGTGTTGCTGCCCGTAGTTGGGGCGTTTATGCTGCCCACCATGCCGAAGCTTCCACAATGCGAGATCTGTTGAGACAGCTGGTCAGCCCTAGTAGCTAAAAAACATCGATTCTCGCCTGTTTGCAGTGGAACCATATGGGCTTGGTGTCGTCTTGAATGACGATGGTGAATTGCGTGCCTTGCGCTTCCAAGGGCGTGAATGCGCGAGCAGAAGAATCAACACAGAACGTACTTAGACCCGAATCAAAGCCTGCGCTCGTGTTTGAAGTAGCCGCGAGGTATGTGCATGGGTTTTCAAAGGAGCTCTGGGTTACCTGATAGGAAGATGTCAGCCCAAGCAACCATAATACCTTCGAACTCGCCGAGTGTTCAAGTCCAGAGCTACCGAACTTGAATGAGCTGGTTCCGAGTCGCTGAAGGACGCCTACTTTGGGAACCAGAACGTTACAGCAGTACCGTTGGGCGCGCTGACGTTGGCCGGAGAAAACGCGAAACCAGAAAGAGCGACGTTGATCTTTGCAAGAGAAATCAACACCACTACAGCGGGCAGAATGGGAATTCGCACGTTAACATGACCAGGGCTATCAGCAGGAGCCAAAGGTACAGCAGCAGCAACTGGCGCCGGGGGAGGAGGAGGAATGCCGTACTGAGCAGCGGCGAGCGAGGAGAACAAAAAGAGCGCAGCGAAGAGCATTAAGGGAAGGTTGATGTGGGTGAGGACAAAGCGTCTGCCGTGAAATAGGTTCGTTGTTACTGCGGAAGCCCCTCGTGTGTGTGAACCGGGTTAGAAAATTAGAAGCTGTGGGACCAGCAGCTATTCCAGGAATGATCGAGGGAAGGAAACGCTTGACAGGGAAGGAACGCCGGTGTAAGCCCTTTCGTGAGACTGTTGCAGTGGCTGATATATTTCAGACGACTCTAACGCCAGAGCATAGAATGAAGTCCTTTGATCCCAAGCGCACCAAGAAAGGTGGTTTTCCCGACAGGAGGAAACAGCAAAAACAACAAGGCGTCTGTCGTTGTTGCGCCGCTGCGGCATTCCCTCCAGAATCTCTAACCGGAGTATGCAGGCACCGGGGCGGGAACAAGGCGGAATCAAATGGAGCCGCGGTTGTCAAATTCTTCCCTTGCCTCGGTCTCGGTTGGCCGTTCTCTTTGGGAAGAAATAGGACACAGTCTCCGAATCAAGTCGAAAACGTCCACGCACAGGGACACGCCTGGGGCACAAGGAGATCACGACATGGGAAACCAGGGAGGCCGGGGATGACGCACGTCACAGAGGTGATGATTTCGTTTCACCGGATTCCGAGGCACGACAACTTTAGGAGTAATATACCCGCCGCTAGCAAAGTCACTGGCGGCCACCGGTGGCCCCCAATGGACACCGGCGGCCGTTGGCAGACAGTGATTGACATCGTTTGCCGACGGATCGTTGAACCATTTTGATGATCTCCGCTGGCTTCCATCAAATTACATTTGCAAAGCTCAGCCGCTGGATTCCACTGGTCTTTCAAGAATATTCCAAATTTCACTTGAGATTTTGACTACTTATGATAGAAGCCTGCCTACATTACTAATAACTGTATTAATGGCTTCAACACCGTTCAAATCAAGGGCACTGATTGAACAACCGCTGATGTGTTGATGGTGGATGCCCACTGGATGCCGTCGGCTTTCGGTGGATTCCATTATGCTCATCTGTCTTTCAAGAACTTTGATGGGCTTGAATCTGATCCAATGTGAAGGTATTTTGAGGGTGTTCTATGTTGAAAAGTCAATGGCAAATTGAAAAGAAGGTTCGGCTTGTGAAAGCCTGAGAGTTCCAGGATTCCCGCTGGAATCCAGTGGAATCCGCTGGCATTTCACCTGTGCATCCAGACTGGCAATGGCTCTGCGCAATTCAAACATTGATAGGTTCGGAAAGTGAACCGTGGCCGAACACCCGACGGAAGAACTCGATCTATTGGATTCCGATGGATTCCACTGGGTCCCGCCGGGAGCCAGCGACATCCACTGGAGAGCGGCAATGGGTTTGCTAGCCGGCACTGGCTTCCGCCATCATCCACTGCCGATCAGCCGTTTGACAGCTCCGCGTGTATTACTGAACTTTAGTAGCAGCTAGGCATCATCACGACTAGCGATCACCTTTTGATGCCTAACATTTTCCGGTTGCCATGTGATTTGCAGCCTGTCCATCAACTGCCAAGAGTTTTTTCAAGACTCAGAATCCACTGTGAGTGACGGTTAGACTCTGTTAGGTTAGGTTGGGCAAGACACTTGAGTGGCCCCAAATCAGTCATCTGTTACGATCCGATTCCAAAAGACAAGTCCGGAGTAGATGCCGGAACTCCGGTAGTGACCGGAGTTGGAAGGAGTCGACTGGATGAGCGATCTAAGAACACCACAGAGGAGTAGGGTGTCTAAGACGCCTTGCTATGTTGATAGGAAGGGAAGGAGTAGGAACCAGCCAAGACGAGTAGTCAAGAACGTCAATTATCAACTAAGGTTGAATACAGATAAGGAAAGTCTTATATACGAGTAAGTAGAGATATATGTCATTACCACAGACCAGTAATAGAGACGGACTTATACGGCTATGTGGATATAAGCTGATTAAGTCCGCACGGAATGATCAAGTGGATATCCTGATGAATACCAAGTCCGAGGGAAACGCTCAGATACCTTCATCGCGTGAAAACCCGAGTACCCGGATAGAACCGAGGAGCGCGTGATGCGCTTCGACGTCGGGAGGCATCCCGACGTGTGACCGGAGTTGAGTACCGGAGTTGGTGTTGGAATGGGACATAACATCATCTCCCCCCCCTTTTTTGTCTGTGAATGAAGAACTCGGAATCCACTGTGAGTGGCGGTTAGACTCTGTTAGGTTAGGTTGGGCAAGATGGTTGAGTGGCCCCAAATCAGTCATCTCCCCCCCTTTTTCGTCTGTGAATGGAAGGGCTCATGAGGGGCAGATATACGGTGAGGTAAGCAGAGAGCCGAGCACATGCCAAGCATAAGCCGCTTGCTGATGTTAGGCGTCAGCCAGATCACTAGGCATCTGATGGCGCCTAGCCGCTACTAAAGTTGTATAGACTCACGGATTCCAGATGAGTAGACTCCGTGCGGGCATTCATTCATTCCTTCCACCAAGCTGGACAGTTGAGTCTTGACCCTCGGCTCTCACAGGGGGGAAGGCATCTTTTCCACCATGCAGAAATTTTACATTTCCGCAGTATTTCCGCATGATTTCCGCAACATTTCCGCATGGCGGAAATGTGTTGATTTCATTACATAATCATCAGATTCTCTGCCAAATTGACTGATTTTGATTTTTATCACCTATTTTTGGAGCTGGCGGATATGTTGCGGAAATACTGCGGAAATGTTGAGTAAATAAAGTATTTCCGCACTGCGGAAAAGATGCCTTCCCCCCTGTGTCTGGATGCATGGTCGGCCTACCTAGTCCGGTCAGCGACGATTTCACTTTAGAGACGATGGTGAGGTGGAAACGCGCCGCAATCAGGTGATCTTATGACTCTGGGTGCGAGACTCAGGCGGCTGGCAGAGCAGGGCGTAACGGACCTCAGACTGGTGAAGCTCTCCCCGCGGTGACCCAAAGGCCGCATCACGGTGCGGAGCAAGGATGCGGCACACTGCACAGCCTCTAATGCCGAACATTTCAACATTTTGTGATCAAGATTCACTGTGGTTCAACTATGGACGACCTTATAAAGGGCTCTAAATCACTCTCTCCGAGGCTCCCTTTTTGAAAATTATGATTTGTTTCCCACCCCACGACATAGGTGTATATCTGCCCTCCGAAGAAGAATGAAGTTTGCTAGATTGCTCAACTGGACTCCCCTTCAAAACGCTGCACAGCCAATCAAGTTCGACGAGACCAAGATCTAGACGAGAAGCTCCCGTCACGCTTGCATGCGAATGTACATATCTAGGGCTCCGTACAGTAGGAGATTTATAGGATAATCAAGAACGTGGACCAGTGATTCCCGCGACTATTTCAAAGTTGTTCAAGTTCTTGAAATACTGGCTCTTGTCTTGAGCTGGGGAGATGCCGGAGCCGAAACCAGTGACCACATGGCGTGGGAAGCAGCTTACCTGCGCAGAGGTTCCAAATCAGCTCCATCCTGTTCTTTTTTTGGAGATGATCGTGTATTTCCCCCAACGTGAGGGCCTGGTTCATAAAGCACATGGCCAGTAATGGGATCTATCTCTTGAGCTGTGACGAACGAAGAGAACAACCAGAGCGCAATGGGAAGCATTATGGGAAAGGCTAGGTTGGTGTGGATAACTTGAAGGATCCTTTGCTGTGACGTAGTTTGACGGTCAGTGATATTGTGATATTGAAGATGGTTCAAAATTTAGAACCTGCGGGACCAGATCGGCAATTCATTTGAGAAATGTGCGAGAGCGCCAGTATGTCTTGCAGTTTCCCTGGAATGTACTAGCTCGGACAGTAGGCAATGCTGAGGCAATCGGATTTCCCTGGACTTGCGCAAGTCAGTCACATGTAGTAGTGCTTGGACCAAAGACATGCTCGGAATTCGGTGGAAGATGGAAGAACCAAGTATAGTAGATGGACTTGAGATGGATGCATGGTGGACTTGGATGAATGGGCGGGAGAAGAGAAATGGCTCCGATGAGTTTGTGACCTGCCAGACCCAGAGAAACCGGCGTCGGAGAGCCCAGACCATCTCAACCCACCAGGTCCAATTGGGTTATTGCAGCGGAAACTAGAGTCTGTTCAAACCGTTATCGTCAAGTTATCGCAAAGTTACTTATCGTGACTCGCGAACTCGTGAGTCAAAACCGTTCCCATGAACAGCAGGGCCGGGCGCTCCAAGCCGTCGTGCTCCTACTGAGTGACGGTGATGGGGCCTTGGAAAGCGAGCGGGTTTGAGGTCGATAGCAACTTGCCGAGTCTATACAACTTTAGTAGCGGCTAGGCGCCATCAGACGCCTAGTGATCTGGCTGACGCCTAACATCAGCAAGCGGCTTATGCTTGGCATGTGCTCGGCTCTCTGCTTACCTCACCGTATATCTGCCCCTCATGAACCCTTCCATTCACAGACGAAAAAGGGGGGGAGATGACTGATTTGGGGCCACTCAACCATCTTGCCCAACCTAACCTAACAGAGTCTAACCGCCACTCACAGTGGATTCCGAGTTCTTCATTCACAGACGAAAAAAGGGGGGGAGATGATGTTATGTCCCGTTCCAACACCAACTCCGGTACTCAACTCCGGTCACACGTCGGGATGCCTCCCGACGTCGAAGCGCATCACGCGCTCCTCGGTTCTATCCGGGTACTTCACGCGATGAAGGTATCTGAGCGTTTCCCTCGGACTTGGTATTCATCAGGATATCCACTTGATCATTCCGTGCGGACTTAATCAGCTTATATCCACATAGCCGTATAAGTCCGTCTCTATTACTGGTCTGTGGTAATGACATATATCTCTACTTACTCGTATATAAGACTTTCCTTATCTGTATTCAACCTTAGTTGATAATTGACGTTCTTGACTACTCGTCTTGGCTGGTTCCTACTCCTTCCCTTCCTATCAACATAGCAAGGTGTCTTAGACACCCTACTCCTCTGTGGTGTTCTTAGATCGCTCCTCCGGTTGACTCCTTCCAACTCCGGTCACTACCGGAGTTCCGGCATCTACTCCGGACTTGTCTTTTGGAATCGGATCGTAACAGATGACTGATTTGGGGCCACTCAAGTGTCTTGCCCAACCTATGTCGGAAAAAAGTGTGGTGCTCTATAATTAATTATAAGCTATTATAAGAGCCATAAGAACGTAAGAGACACAGCTTTGATAAGAGATTTATAAGTCACGAGAATTGTTTGTAAGAGGTTTGCAAGAGACCAGGGGTTTCTTACAAATGCCCAACAGGCTCATCGCCCTGCCTCCGACCTCCGTTGCACTTCTCCGACCTCCCGCCCGGCCCACTGCTGAGCAAGGAGAGCTTGGAGCGCTTACCCTTGACCATCTCAAGTCTTTTTTCTCTGGCAGGCTTTCAATGGCCATAGTACCAACAACTCCCTTGACGCCACTCCATCCCGACATCCCGCCACTTGCCATCTACCGCCCCGCAGACCTAGGCGATACTGTTTTGTTTCGACCTCGGGTCTTTGTGCATTCCATTGAATGATGATGCAGAGGTGTGTACCTTGCCTAGTAGCCCATTGTTGGAGACTTACTTTTGCACAGCTGCTCCTGCCTCACTACCCGCCTCCCTGACATCAAGTCCACTTGCACGTGGCCCACCCCATTGTCTCAGTAACTTGGTTCCACCGTCTCCGGCACGCTTTCACCAACTGCGTCGCCTGCCATCCCTCAAGCAGCGGCGGATGCAATTCGCTCCCAGCGATGTACCGGTTACTCGACGGTGACGGGACTCGATTCACTGGCGGCTGGCGTGGCGGACGCATACCGGGCATTGATCACATCCCAAGTGAGTCGGCATGGTCAATCCTGCACGGAGACTGACCAGCATGCTTCTCCGCCCCGTCCCACGCCGCTGGAGCCGACATTCTCCTCCTCAAGTTAACGTCAAGCATCTGTATACATTAATAGCCGTTTGCCACCTCGCGCTGCATCCGGCCTCCTCCAAGACATTCCACACGAGAGCGCCTGTCATGCATGGGATGAGTGGAGTTTGACCATGGCGTGGCGGGCTAGCCCCGCCGTCTTTTGTTGCGGTAAGCATGCCATCGAGCGAGAGTCCAATAAATTATTGGGACTTCCTTAGTGCTCGTTGGCGTTTGCCGCCCATCGAACCGAGATTTTTGGGAGCATGGGTTGCGGAGGGTGGGGGGCATTCAACCACCGTGGGCCTCGGTCGAATACTTACCGTGTATCGTACGTAGCTCTTTGAATTCGATTCATTTTGACTGTATCAAAACCAAACATGAAAACATACTTACCAGATAGCCTGATTATGCTTGGTGGTGCACGTGTGTGGCTCTGAACCAAGTCAGTCCCGTTCCTGAGTGAGCTGTAGCATCAGGTGAGTGAAATTGAACGTAGCCCATCGGCCGGGTGCTCAATATTCATCTGGTCAGAAGGTCGGTCAAAAAATCGATCTGACTCAGTGCTACTGGCATGAGGCATTGCGGCGTGCCGAGATGTGTAAGCCGTTGAGTCGAATCTGTCAACCTGCGGAATTGTATCGAGCATGAAAATATGAGGCTTCATCGGCCTGGAGTTGGTTTAAAAGGTGGTGACATGACACCACACCGGGGGACAGCCCATTCACATCGACCTGCGGAAACAATCACATATACGAGAGGGGAAATGTTGACATATGCAGTTATAATTGCTTGAGGAGAATCCAAAGCAAGTTGCGATATAACCAACAAAGATCATTGCTCATCGCCGACTTGTTGTTGACCCATGGCAAGTCATAACATCTCCCCTCGTCATGGCCTTGTTTCAGTCAGAAACAGCATGCAATCAGAGGAAGCAAAGATGCGGAAATAAATGCGAGCAGAGTAAACTTGAAAAGTCCGCCTGTGACCTTCCAGTGTCTCGAGGCGGGGAGGAGATGGGGAGATGCACCTCGGCAGAGATGCAAGAAGTGATTCAACAATAGCGACAGCATACAAGAAAGGGGCATGTGAAACAGCATGCATTTCGATACATTACGTTGAGGAGCTCCTCGACAATGCGACCCCCGTAACCTGTGCAACAATGGCGCCGCCGTAGATTGGCCGGTGTAGGACCTTGACCTACAAAAGCGGAAGACGGGATGGGTGAGTGGCAACGGAGAAGCGAGGAGCTAAGGACACACCACTTTAGTTGAGGGGAAACCCAGCACCTCAAACCGGTCGATTCCACAGCAACAGTATCCTCTTTGGCAACGCCAGCGCCAGGCGGCTGCGTGTACATCCATGTCCAGTACCAGTACCACACCGTCTCGTCAAAGCTATGCTTGTTGGTGTTACGTCCCGTTCCATTCTCACCAACTCCGGACCAATCTTGACCCAACTCCGGTTCCGGCTCCAACAAATCCGGATCAATCTTGACCGGACTCTGGTCCTCGTTCGGACTTTTGTCCTTCTTCAATTTCATTCCATCCTTCACCCACTCGACCTTACTCCGGTGTAGATATTCACTCCGGTACCTCCGGTTTCTCCGGGGTATCCACCTCCACTCCGGGGTCCGAGTTTTTTACCTTGTCACTTTCTCCATATTCATCTGAGTACACATCAGTGAGCATTTAGTATATAAACCTCTGTACAACCGCCATGTAACTCAGTTGGAATATTAACGTTCCTGGTCTAATCGACCTTGGCTGCTCCGAGCCCTTCTCTCCGCCTTTATCGTCTCGTCCGGATTGCTTCCCTTGGAAGTAGCGTAGGGAACCCGGTCACCCTGGGTCTTTGTGGTGTCACCGGTTGGACTCCATCTCCCTCCTCCGACTTTTCGTCCCTCTCCGGAGTCCTTCGTCCCGGAGTTCCGGTCATTCTTACTCCGGTCGTCCTTATCCGGGATTCCAGTCAGCCTCGGATCCGGCACCTAACAGTTGGTTGTGTAAGAGTGCTTGGCAACCTTGAGGCTCGGTGTCCTGCAGATCGTTTGGCTCGGAAGAGCACAACAGCCTGAGACTTCGAAGAGAGATCAGGGTGGATTTGAGGGAAAGGACGGGTGACCAGGCGTCTTTGAGGATGGATATCCAGACCGATGGCACCAGATGCCACGGACGACTTTGCGGACCAACGGACGACATGTTTGGGTGGTAGATACTAGACTTTGGTTATGAACTTCATCTTGACCGGCTGGAGGTAGAATTTGGGGATGGCCAGGAAAGGGGTAAGTCGAATGCGCAGATGAGCCCGCGACTGAGAGGGTGTGCATGGGATACATGGCTGACAATAAGCGAATGAATGTAATACCTGTGGGATGCCACGTCCAGCGCCTGCTCCTCCCCACAAGTTGTTCAGAAGCTTGAGGTAGTCAGTTTCCATAGCGAACAATGTCGTTGCAAGTGGATCGAGTGAGCTGGCCAGCGGCCGTTCCGGATGCGATGTTGATGCGAGGAAAGAAAAGGTACTGATGAGCATCACGGGCTGCTGGGCTGTGCGTGACTGGTGTCACGCCCCGTGATTCACGGGATTCATCCTCGGTTGGATTCATTTTATCAAGCTGATTTATTATGTAACAGTGATCTTGGTGAATGTGTGGCTCGAGATGACACCAGCCTCCTCTGGGTCGGGTGTAGACAGTGCTCAAGGGGCACTATCACTATGGAGCTGGATTAGGGTGAAATTCACCCAGCCGTAGGTTGAATTTCATCTTTCACCCATTTTGGGGGTTCCTTTAGGTTGAACTGGAATCACCCGGAATTCTAGGTTGAATTTGGTCGACCGCCAATCAACCAATGTTAGGTTGATTTTCACTACCCTCGGGAAACGATATAGAACACAACCCAGACTAGGGAGAGTGCACGTACGTGACTAGTTATCGACGTAAACGCCCAATGCATACTCGAAACATCATTATATTGAATATAACTAAGTAGCCGAGTGATTACCAGGATTCCACTCTGCCTGAACAAGGGCCGCGCTTCGATCAACGATGGCCCACTCGTTGCTTGCCGATGGTACTCTCCCCACCAGCGCCTGTACGGTCTTGACGTCTATAACGTTGAGCTGCCCATGCTTGGAGTAAAAATGAATGTCCAGTCCGTCGAGCTGAGCGTCATCTGTTTTGAGCTTGCACTCCCGGATGGCTGCAAAGATGAAGCTCGTCGGCTCGTTGAGGTCCAGAGCAGGAAACGCGGTGGGGACATGGACGTGGTAGATGTGAGTGAGCTGGCCGTAGAAGGTTTCCAGTTCCATCTCTGGTGTTCAGCGGGGAAACCGAGCCCACTTGTCCACAAGCATCTGGTACTGCGCACGATCGCGAAATTTAGCATATGAGAATCTGGAGAACAACACAACTGCTCACCCGAACGAAAGTCGAATCCTGTGAGTTGTCAGCTACCGTTCCAAGGGAGCTCGCCCGCATCATTTCTCCCTCCGTTGAGTCCAACCAACGGATTTTCCCCCATTCCGTTACCTCGGAAACGTTCAGCGCGGCGGTGGCGTGCTTGATTTCCTTCTCAGTGTATGTTGCCAGAGCGGCTGCGATGGTCTTCAACTGATTCGAGTTTGGACGAACCGGTGATTTGGGGGGAAGAAGGATGCACTCGGGGTCTAATACCGATGTCAAATAACACTTTGATGAGGAGTCGAATGTACACATAGGATCAGAATATGAACCAGCGATTACAGCCGGCGGTTCGCGCAGAGACAGTTCAGAGTAGACGTTGTATACGGTCATAATCTGAGTCAATTGAGCTTGTTCACGTACGTAGCGCCATAGCGATCCATGGATGATCAGGGAAAACGGCGACTGCGAATTCCGGGTTGGAGGCTGCCGCAATATTGTTCCATCGGAAACGCCCAGTAGCACCAGACCGGCCCGTTGAACTTGATGCCGTCTGCGATATGAAGCAGCGCATGAATAGTGAGGGGGCAGATTGGGAGGCGCTCGACGTAGTATTGATAATACAACCTAGACGCCCTCGAGTCAGTATTAATGCCACAAATGAAATTAGAGTACAAGAACGCACTCCTCATACGAAACAACCCATTTGATGAATCCGTCCCGAATTGCCTTGATCTCCGCATTGGTGATTTCAAATTGAATGCAGATGTTCAGCAGCCGTACGAGCTCAATAAAATGAGTGTAGTACTTCACGTTACGGAATCGACGACGAAGGAGAACGGGACCCAAGTACATCGTCCAGAAGGACCACATCCACTAGATACAGTAGGTCTTTTGCAAAAGACCATACTATGTAATGGACAGGTCTTTTGCAAAATGTCCAACTAAATATTATCTATCTCAATCAGGTCTTCAATCCGATATCTCTGGCCCGGCTGGCGCTCGGATCACCCAGTTCATCATTTCTCATGTTGCCAGATCAATCGTGCACAGAGGTGATGGCATGGCTGATGGCATCAATTGTGGCATGCAGGCCATCAGCGCAGGACCGGTGCAGTATCAATTGGTGATCATATTGGCCTGGCATTGGAGCGGCCATCAAAAAATGATGATGAGATCAAAGTTGTAGCCCTCCCTCCGAGCTACTGAACATCCCAATAAAGCTGTGCCTGAGAATATGTGGTTGGTCTGTGAGATTCAAAATACCGCCCAAAAATCAGCATCATAATGACAATCAACATTGTGATTTGAGAGGAGCTCACCAGGTAGATATACACAGACAAGAACCTACTTGTATGCTTGCGTAGTCTATATGTAACACCCTCCCTTAATATTCCACTCATGTGTCCTTTTGCTCTGGGTTCAAACCCCGGATATGTCTTTTTTTTCTGCCTTGTTTTCCTGTCCTTTTTTAATTGCTGCCATACTCTCACAACATGCATCATTATAACTCCAAGGTCTGCAATGTGTTACAATCACAGGAAATAGTTGAATCCAGGTTGAATCCAACCACTGATTGGCAGCTGTCAATCCGGAGCCACAACGCTTTCTTCCCAAAAAGGAAGTTTTGGCAGTTTGGAGTGCATTTGAGAGGACTCTTTACTCATTGGGCTGAATTCTGCCCAGGCATTGAAGTTTCAACCATCTTACATCCTTTGGCTTCCATTGGAGCCCTACAAAGGGTAACCAAGAGGCTGTATGGGTTGTATAGTGATCACATTTTTCCACCCAATACAGTATCTGCTATTGTTGGTCAAGCCTTGAGAGCCTTCTCCATGGTGCTTCTACAGATGTTTCAATGAATTTTATGTGTCAATACCAAGCACCAAAAATGATGTGGAGGCATAGCTGGTGCATCAACCCAGCTGGTGATGCTGTGGTATGTGCTGATAGAGTGACTATCCTGTCTGATCCCACAGGCTGTGGGCTACCCAGAAGCTCCCCAACCTCAAATTTGATGTCAGCTTCATGGTGCTTTCTCATGCCATAGGGATACTTACACAATTTGGGTAAAATGAAGTCTGCCATACATTTCCTCCTGTGCAGTTGCTGTGACCAGTCCCATGGCCTATTAGGCATTCAATAGACTTAGATCACCTGTTTGACTCAAGAAACCAAAGATTCAGTGAGGTGTAGCATGAATTACAACCAACATCATTTTGCACTGATGCCACAAATTCACCCTCTGGAAGGTTATGGAGCTCAAATTAGGTGCTCAAACCTGGGTGGAGTATGATATTTCTGGTCAATACATACATTGGAAGTGGAAAATGCACAGGTTGCATCTGAATGGGTCATGGGGTGTTCGGGTTGTAGGGTAAGATTTTGGCCATTTGCTCGGAGACCACTTGAACAGAACTCTGTCAATTCTTGACCAAATCTGATAAACCAAAGCATCTTCAGGATCCTGTAGGTTCACTGTGCCCGTTTTCAGTCTCCAATCCGGTCTGAATGGTCTCCTTGGTGCTCATTCAATCAATTGATCTAGAAATGTATGTCCATGAAACTCATGTTTATCACTGCATTAACTGGTGATCTTTGGCTCCAGATGGTACCTGGGAAGTTCAGAATACGTCCTGAGCCATGGGAATGACCTGGAAGATCCCAGGGTAGATGCAATGTAAGCACCAGTCTTCCCCAGCCAACCTCACACAGTATCCCTGTCTGTGGGATACTGTCCAGTTCAAGGCTACTCAAAAATGGTAGTGTGACATTTACTGCACTTGAGAAACAGTAGGATCAGAAGTTCCGTGGATTCTATCAGGGTCATCATTGAGATCAACATTCTCACTGAATCATCCACAGGGCACCTTGAGAGCATGTGTATCCTAGCAAAATTAGTTAGGGCTCATGGTTACTCATGGCACTAGTCATTGGAGGTATTAAGTGGTGATTGGAGAGCTAAAGTGTAAGTCATATCAACAGATCAGCCAACCACAGTCTATTTCAGCAATTAGAGCCCTGAAACAATGACATTGGATACTCAGATGTCTTCAAGCATGCATAAATGCAATAGAGGAAGGATCCTCTGGTGCAAATTCTCCCACACAACAACACGGAAAGCGCGGGAAGGGCACAAAGTCGAAAATTTCCTCTTTGGGACAAAAGCGCAGTGGCTACATTTGGAATTGCCCATCAAACTCAGATCAAACTTCAATAGCAGTCAGTGTGGGTGAGAATTTTAGCTTTCAACTCAAATCTGTGTAGTTGAGAGATGGTTTGGGCTCATATCCAATAAAAAGAACAGAAAAAAAGAGAGGGAGGGGGATTGAACCCGGGAGCTCCAGCAAAAGGGGATCAAATAGAAAGAGCACTATACAACTAGACAAAGCAGACTATGATATGACATGTGCGGGGAGGATTGTATCCATTGGCTCAACTGGAATCTTCCCTTATAATAACCCAGTCCATTCAAAACACCGTCTCCTCCCAGCAAATGTGAGCATATGATTGGCAGATGACTTCAATATACTTTTGAGACACTTTATATTGGAACCTAGTTGAAAAGACTCTGGTTTGAAAAAGTATTTTGCATTTTTCAGGCCAACCAAGCATTTTGAGCTAAAACATATGTTGACAGCTCCTGTAGCCGTGAATCAGCTCTACAACTTTGATTTTTTGATGCAATGATGGTGCCATGTATGCCGGATGTGTGCATTCTGATGGGTTGCAGTTGGGATTGATGGTTGATTATCTATATCAGAAATCCAGTGAAGGCCTGATACCTGCAGTGATTCCCGAGCCATATATGCCATATATAGGCTCTCCGGTGGCTGTACGCCAACTAGTTGGACACTTTGCAAAATAGCTGTCTATTACATAGTGTGGTTTTTTGCAAAACATTTACTGTACCAGCTGTTTCTACCACCATGCACCGACAGCCCCCATCCTCAGTCGTTGACCCTTTTCCCGGTGACGAACATCTATTTGACGGTCTTGGTGGTCCAGGATCCTCCTCCCATTTCGATTATTCGCTTCAAGAAGACTTGTCCGCCAGCTCCGAATGGATTCCCTCGTCTCCTGAAAGTTACCGGTCTTCTTCCCTCAGCAGTGGCTCCTCCTCTCTCGGAAACAGCATGAATCATGCGGGATACCAGGTGACCGTCTGCCCTGAGCCACTCACCGACTGTTTGGCTAACGAGTGGCAGGCGGCGTACCCACCACCGCAATCGGTCTTGGCCACTAAATTACAACTCGAATTGGCACGGAGGGAGGTAGAGGTCCAGATGCTAAGAAAGGAGAACGAGCAGCTCCGGTGTGTGTTGTCTTTTTCTCGTTCGAGACCCCCATTCAGAATACACAACTCTTGCAGGCTATAACCACTGGTCCTCGGCACAATGCACCTCCATCCACTTCCTCCCCCTCCTTGTCCGAGGCAGATTATCCCCTTCTCCAGTACTGGCAAAGGGCCAAGTATGCATTAGCGACAAAATCCGATGGCGTAACGAAAGCTGAGGACGAGAATGGGACGAAAATGACTGCCACCTCCTTCCATTTCGCCGAAGACAGCCTCGGCAACCCCCCAACTCCTAAAACGGTCACATCCATAAAATCGACGACGGCCTCTATCCTGCACGATTTGGCCGGCGCTGGCCTCCTCTCGAACTTTGGGTGGTCGAAGATGGGGCAGAGTGTTAAGGAGAAGTTCAGAGAGGCGCTGGAAAAGGCACATCCCGATCTTCGGCTCTGCCATGGACACTGGAAGGCTGACTGGGTCGTCACTAATATTTACTCGAGCTGGAAGGCCACTCATCGTGCCCGATACTTTGACCAGAAGACGGCGACGGCATCTGAGCCAGAAAACATGGACACGATCGACACGGACGACATTTCCTCGCCGGGGCCTTCTCCCCAAAAGAGAAAGTCCGCCTTGAGCCATGCCGACGGTGGCGGAAAACGTCTCAAACCCCACTCGAGCAAGGGCAAAGAGCGGGAGTCGAATTCACAGGGCAAACGTTCGGAGATTGTGCGTCTGTTCCCTTTATCCTATCATGTGCTGATCAAGGATATCCCAGAGGGTTGTGAATCCACTGTAAGTTTCCCCGTCTCACTTTGCTGGCTCGTTCTGACAACCTTGTAGTGCTGCCAAGCCAGGCTCTCAAGCGATCAGACACGCCAAAAGAGGTACATACTTCCCATATCAATAGGCGGCGTAGCTCAAGCTGTCCCAAGCAGCCGTGCCAGCCCACGCCGCATCAGGTAAGCTCATCCATCGCTGCGGACTTGGTCTCACATCTGGCAGGTACCTCCTCCGTGCGGGCCTTGACAACCACCGCTATAAACAATCGTCCCCTGGGCCCGCCGACGTCGGAGCGGGTAGTTACACTCACCGATGCAGACGACATTCTCCCTACGCCTCCCTCGACCTCGGAGCCAATTGTTATATCCATGTCACCAACCCCGTCCTTCCGACATCCTCCGACCACCTCCGGTCCGGAACATCTCCGACTGTTCCGGACGCTCCGACCAATGATGCATCCGATTCGTCGTATTGCACAATCCGATAGGGTTTTCACGCAATGAAGTCGTTCTGAGCGTTTCCCTTATTGTGATTATCTTTATCATCTTCTTTCTTATTGTTTAACATAGAGCTTATTGTCTTTCGCGCTTCTGACTCCATTTGATCGTGTCATACTTACTTAGTATAAATAGGACATACGATTGTGATGTACGTCAGTAGTTAATTAACGTGTGTTGCCTCTGCAATTCCTCTGTGCCAATCTAGTCTCCGAGTACTCCTCTCTCGGAAGTCAAGTGGCTGGTGCGCTCTCCCTCCGAGTAGCGTTCACCTCATCCGGATTACCCTCGGTCTACGTCCCTCCGACCTCCGACCTCCGACCTCCGACCTCCGACCTCAGGTTCCGGCCCCTTTGTCTTTACCCTCCGGCACGGATATTACAGTATTAACTACTCATCCCGCTTGACTTCATGTCGTATCACAATCTCATGACCACGCCTCAGGTGCAGGACCGTCGACGATCTCGCTTATGGTCCACGATGGTTCCTCTCCAGGCACCCGGTCAATCCGTCACTTTGGAAAACGCTTCGGGGATTATCTCTCCTCATGACATTCCCACTCGGTCTCAACCTCACTTCGAGGAGGATGTTTTCCGTCCTCGGCCCAACAATCCGATGCCTTGGACTCGGCCTTCGCTCCCTCCGAACCAACAGGGTGCTGCTCTTCGTCGCCATTCTGGACAATCCCATGCGTCCTCAAATTACCCCGGCCCGAATTTTCCTCCGGTTCCGGGCATGACCGACTACGACCAGCGCTCGACTCACGAAATCTACTCTCCGACTCCCTTCCGGGCTCACGGAGAATACCGCCAACCTTTGGGAAACGTCACTCCCATCGCGGAAGTAGCTGAGTCTGCGGTCAATGAATTGGAGTACGCTAACGAGCCACCGGCTCCGGTTCGTTCACCGGTCTCGGTCAGGTCTCATGCCATGGCCACTCGTCCTCCGACTACGCGTCCTCCTACAACCCGTCCTCCTACTCGTCCTCCGACAAATCGTCCTCCGTCTGCTGGTTCCCCTGGTCTCTTTGGTCCACCGGGCAACCCCAGCAACCACAGTAATTCTCCAGCTCCGTCCGGTTCCCATCACGGGAATACTCCACCCCCTCCGGGAACTCCGGGAGGCGGAGGCGGAGGTGGCGGAGGTGGCGGAGGTGGCGGTGGTGGAGGTGGTGGAGGAGGCGGTGGGGGCTGGAATCCTCCGGTCCCTCCGCTTGGACCTCGCGGTCCTCAGGGTCCCCAAGGTGCACAGGGACCTCCGGGTATTGCATACATCCCTCCGGTCAACCCCCAACTCGACGTCGCCATGCAGCAAGTTGCTCAGGCGATGACTCTCCTGGCCCAGAATTCAGCGGCTCCTCCTCGGTCTACTCGCACTGCTTCCAAGGCTCCGGACACTTTCGACGGCTCCGATCCCTCGAAATTTGCTACGTTCATGTCGCAGATTTATTTGCACATCGCTGAACGTCCACAGGACTTCCCGTCTTCCGACGAGAAGATCTTCTATGTCCGGTCCTACTTGCGCGGTACGGCTCAGCAATGGTTCTCTCCGAACATCTACGCTACCGCCGGAACTCCGATCCCCGCTTGGGACGGAGACTGGGACCTCTTTGTCCAGGAGCTGGCCAACAACTTCGGTCCGCACGATCCTTTCGGAGACGCTCGGATCGGACTGGAGAGTTTGTCGATGCGACCGAATGATCGACTCGCTGTTTACCAGCTCGAATTCGACAACCTTTCGGTCATGACCGGCTTCAACGAGGCGGCCCTCATCCACGCGTTCTACCGTGGTCTCCCTTCCCGCATCAAGGACTCCATCGCTCAGACTGTCCGGCCGACCACTCTTGCCGGACTCAAGTCTCTCGCTGCCCAGCTCGATCAGCGCTTTCACCGTCGTCAGGCGGAGAAGGAGGCTGAGCGTTTGGCCGCCGCCGCTGCCGCTGCGAAGGTCAAGAGCACGACTCCGAGGGCTCCGACGAACGATTCGCCCAAGTCCGGTTCCTCCGAACCATCGGGCGGCGGGAAAGGGAAGCAGGGCGGCAAAGGGAAGAATCGGCAGGGTAATCACAACCCTCCGAACAAGACGACGACTCCGGCTCCCCCCACAACCGGTAATGCGGGTCAAGCTTCCGGCTCCGCCTCCGACAAACCCTATGCCAACAAGCTCGACGCCTCCGGCAAGCTCAAGCCGGAGGAGCGCGAGCGCCGCATCAAGAACAACCTGTGCATGTTTTGCGGTGGCGCGGGTCACAAGGCCTCCGATAGCCGGAAGCGTCCGGGTGGCGTTCAAGGACGTGCTGGCACTACCGAGCCAGTTCCGGCGGCTCCGGCTGCTCCAGCTGCCACCGTTCCCGCCAAACCCGCCGATCCGAAAAAATAGTCAGCGGCTCGGACACTCCGTCACCCATTCCGAGCTGCGTTGACTCCCGGGTGTTACCGGAGATTACTCTCAATGCGTCCACTCTTTCTCCTAATGCGTTCTATATCGATATTGACCTCTCTCTTGTTTCTACGGACTTTATATCTAGTTCTGGTGTACTTTCTGGTTTCCCCGATCCCGAAGCGGGCGTAACCCTGCTTCCGGATTTTGTACAACGAGTAGCCGCGGGATTCAACTCCCGCTTACGTGCTCTTATCGACTCGGGATCTTCTCATAGCTTCCTTTCGACTAGACTTTGCGAATCCGAAGGGTTCTCTCCGTATGCGGTTGATCCGGCTCGCCTCCGGTATCTCGACGGCTCCTCATCCATCATCGATCAGCAAATCACCTTGCTTCCTCGATTCCCCTCCGGCGATGTCCATTTCATGGAATACTACGTCACCCGTCTGGATTCCGCTTGCGACATGGTGCTCGGACTAAACTGGCTACGCCGCTACAATCCGTCGATTGACTGGCGCTCGGTCTCCCTACAGTTCAGCCCTGTTTACAGCGAATCTTTTGTGTCGACACCTCCGGATACTATTCCGGCTCCTGTTGCGGTCATTCCGACTACGGATCTGTCGGACAGCTCGGCAACCCCGACTCCTGTCCCGGCAACACCGCCGACGTCTTCGCCTGGACCTGCTTCTTCTATGAAGGCCCCTTCTCCGACTCCGGCTCCGTCTCCGACGGCTCCGGCTCAGGATCTCCCGGAGGTATCTACACCTTGACCGTTCACTACCGTCCCGCTCGTGTCACTTGTCGGCGCTGCAGCATTCAGCGTCTTGCTACGCGATAAATCCAACATCCAGTTTTCGATCCAAGCTCAGGCCAATCCGACCACGGAGACCCGCGGCTTCAGCTCCTCCGCAGCTCCGGACCTCTCCGGTATCCCTGCGGAGTACCACGACTTCGCCGACGTGTTCTCCGAATCGGAGTCCTACACCATGCCCCCTCATCGTCCCGAATTCGACCTCAAAATCGAGACGATCGACGGGGCGGAACCTCCGGTCGGACCCATCTACTTGCTCTCGGAGACGGAATTAAAAGCGCTAAGAGAGTATATTGACTTTAATCTGAAGGTTGATCGCATCTATCCTTCAGATTCCTCTCACGGCGCCCCTATCCTCTTCGTTAAGAAGAAGGATGGGAGTCTCCGACTTTGCGTCGATTACCGGGGTTTAAACCGCATCACCAAGAAGGATCGCTATCCTCTTCCCCTCATCGCCGACCTTCTCGATGCTCCCGGTCGAGCTCGTATCTACACCAAACTGGACCTCCGGCATGCTTATCATCTCCTCCGAATCGCTGCCGGAGACGAGTACAAAACCGCCTGGCGTTCTCGCTATGGTTCCTTCAACTTCCGGGTTATGCCGGAGGGCCTTTCCAACGCCCCGGCTGCCTTCCAGCGGTTCCTCAATACGCTATTCGCGGACCTTCTCGACGTGTACGTTGTCGTCTACTTGGATGATATTCTCATCTATTCTGACGATCCGAAAAACCACACCGCCCACGTCCGAGAAGTCCTCCGACGCCTCCGGAAAGCTGGCTTGTACTGCAAGCTTCCGAAGTGCGAGTTCTCCGTCACCACTTGCGAGTACCTCGGCTACATTCTTTCGCCGGACGGTTTCCGCATGTCTCCGGAGAAGATCTCCGCGATCACCGACTGGCCTACTCCCCGGAAGGTCAAGGACGTTCAGTCGTTCCTTGGGTTCTGTAACTTTTATCGGCGTTTTATCTACGGCTATTCCGGCATCACCGTCCCTCTTACCCGCCTGACACGTTCCGGTCAGCGCTGGGACTGGACTGCTGCCTGCCAATCCGCTTTCGACACCCTCAAAAAGGCGTTTACGACCTCTCCGGTACTCCATCACTGGGTTCCGGGCCGACAAATTATGGTCGAAACCGACGCCTCCGACTACGCTCTTGCGGGCATTCTCTCCATCCTCGGAGACGACGGGGAGTTCCACCCCGTCGCGTTCCGGAGTCGCACTTTCACTCCTCCGGAGCTCAACTACAACACGCACGACAAGGAACTCATGGCTATATTCGACTGCTTCACCAAATGGCGTCAATACCTTGAGGGCGCTACCCATCCTGTCGACGTCGTCACGGACCACAAGAATCTGGAATACTTCGCTACGACTAAAACCCTTACTCGTCGACAAGTACGCTGGTCCGAATTCCTCAACCATTTCAATATGGTTATCCGGTTTCGACCCGGAAAACTCGGAGGCAAACCGGACGCTCTCACCCGTCGTTGGGACGTTTATCCGAAAGAGGGGGATACGGCTTTCAGTTCGATTAATCCTCAGAACTTCCGCCCCATTTTTTCCTCGGATCAGCTCACGGCATCACTCAACGCCACGCTGCTCGAGGAGATCTGCCTCCGAGCATCCTCCGTCATGGATACCGAGCTGCATAGCGATATTCGGGCTCACTATCCTGACGATCCCGCCGCGGTGTCCGGCCTTCAAGCCGCGACCTCCGACACCTCCGGCACTTCGCGTTGGACTTTAGATCCCACCGGACTTCTGCTTCTCAACAAGCGGATCTTTGTCCCGAAGATTTCGGGCGACAAGCCTGATTTACTCCGAGTACGTGTGTTGCAGAATAAACATGATCACATTCTCGCTGGTCACTTTGGACAGAATCGAACCCTAGCGCTCGTCCGACATGAGTACTCATGGCCGGAGATGCGTACATTCGTCCGCGACTACTGCAATTCCTGCACACACTGCAAACGCAACAAATCCCCTCGGCATAAGCCTTACGGCCTACTCCGACCACTTCCGGTCGCCCTCCGACCATGGCATTCGATCTCTATCGACTTTATCGAGTTCCTGCCATACTCCGGCGAATCCGACGCGATTTGTGTGATCGTGGATCGATCCTCCAAACAGGTCATCCTCGCACCTTGCGACCGACACATCACCTCCGCTCAACTCGCTCGGATTTTCCTCTTCCACGTCTTCTCGAAACACGGTGTCCCTTCGCATGTCACTTCCGATCGCGGCACTGAATTCGTTTCTGCTTTCTTCAGAGCCTTGGGTGAAATCCTCAACATGACGATGCACTTCACCTCCGGACACCATCCGGAGGCCGACGGTCAAACCGAGCGCATGAACCAAACCCTCGAGCAATACATCCGGATGTACTGTGCGTACCACCAGGACGACTGGGCTGATCTCCTGCCCCTGGCCGAATTCGCACTCAACAACGCTCCGAACGCCTCCACCGGTGTCTCACCGTTCTTTGGCAACAAGGGCTATCATCCGGCACTCACCTTCCGGACCACCTCCGTCCTCGGTCCGGGAGCTGCGGAAGCTCAGGACTTTGCGTTCGAGCTTGAATCGGTGCACGAATATCTCCGTACGCAACTCACATATGCTACGGAGCGTTATAAAGAGATTGCTGACCGCAAACGCCTTCCGGACCCCGTTCTCGAGGTCGGAAGCCAGGCCTTCATCTCCGCCGAATTCATCGCTACGACTCGTCCCACCGAGAAGTTCTCCGAGACGCACTTCGGTCCATTCGAGGTCCTCGAGAAACTCTCCGGCGGATCCTACCGCATCCGACTTCCGAAGGCGTTGTCTCGCATTCACCCCGTCTTCCACATTTCGGCTCTTGAACCGCACTTTCCGAACCCCTTTCCGGGACGCACCGAAATTCCTCCCGGAGCCGTCGAGATCATCGACGGCGAGGAACACTACGAACTTGCGGCGATTCTCGATTCCAAGATCGACAGACGCTTCCGGCGCTGTCCTCTTCGCTATTACGTCGAATGGACTGGTTGGCAAGATACCGGTGACCAATACCAATGGGTCGGAGCCTCCGACCTGGACGCTCCGGAGCTCCTCGCGGAGTTTCACCAACAGTATCCGACAAAACCGGGACCTGAGTGGGCTGCTCTCTAAATCACTCCGGGTTTTTTCCGACTTCCGACGTTTATTTGAAAAAATTTACATATTTACAATTTTTTCAGGCCCATTCTTGGCCATTACACTCATTCAATCGTCGTCCTCAATGACGATCACCTCCTTGTCCTTCCCCTCCGCGTCCTTCTGGACTTCCGTCGTTGTCTTCACCGGCGCTCTCGGCACCACCGGCTCCGACTCCTCCGTCTTCACGCCCTCCATCGGCGTCGCTCCGGACGCTCCGACTCCCAACTCATCCTCCTCCGCGTCGAGAGCTGCGAGTTCCGCGGCAGCCTTATCGATCTCCTCCTGGCGCTGCCGTTCCCTCTCCGCCTGCTCAGCCAAGAGCTTCCTCTTCCTTTCCTCCCGTTCCTCCTTCGCCCTGCGCTTACGCTCCTCGTTCTCCAGGAACCGCGCGTTCGTTTCCTCATCCTCCACCTTCACCGCCACGAGCGTAGGTACCGGACCCTCTGGAATCTCCACCGGAGACGACGCCGGCACCATATCGACGTCTTGCGGATCCTCCAGTACCTCCACGGCCTCCGGTTCCTCGGGCGTCTTGTCGTCCTGCTCGGACAGGTGGGCGATGTCCGGCATCGCGGTGTCCTCACCGACGGGTCCCATCCCTTCCTCTTCATCCTCCGACTGGGGCTCCGGTTTCTCCGGCGTCGCCTTCTTCGGAACCGTCGGTGGGCTATAGCCAAGCTGCGTGAGCAGCGTCCGGCATGCATCCAGCATCAGTCCGGCCCCGGTGGGCTGGATGATGAGGTACCCCTGACTCAGGGCAGCCCCAAACGACTCCAGTTGGTCCAGCCGAGTCTGGACCGATGGTTCGGTGTTCGACGCCTCGGCAACCCTGGTCTGGCGTCGAGTCCGACCGTGCCAACTTCCGACCTCCGGTTCATCCGAATCCTTCTCGTCGTCGTCATCGTCGTCGTCGTCCTCGGGCTTGAAGATCGCCGCGTCCTTGCGGGCCCGTTTCGAGGGCGGCCTCCGACCGCCTCCGGGCCGGTAGATCACCGGTCGGAGACCCTCCGGCAGCAGCGAGCACTTGACCTTCCGGCGGCGACAGTTGTCGCACGCACGGCCCTTCTTCGGGGTACGACAGGGGACCCCGGCCTGCTCACATCCCTCGCATTCTGAAAAGGAAATCAAAAAAAAAACTCAAACGAAAAAAAATCCACTGCGACACACTGGAATGTTTCCCCTTCATCTTCCGCTTTCCTCCGACCTCCGCGTCACTCTCCGGCTTCTCCGAACTCTCCGACGCCGTCTGGTCTGCGACCTCCGACCTCCGAGGAGACATCACGTCATGGAGATACTCCATGGCGTCTACCTCGGCGTCAGGATCCTCCGCTTCCGCCTGCAGACGCGCTGCCACCGCCCTCGCCTTCTCCAGCCTCTCCTTCAGCTCCTGCGTCTTCCGCTCCGCCTCGTCGACCTCCGCCTGAACCTTGTCCACTAGGTACAGTAAGTCTTTTGCAAAAGAACACGTTACCAATCATCCGTAGGTATTGCAAAAGAACATGTTAATTATTATCTAGCTCAATAAGGTGCTATACCCGCTATCTTTCACCGGCCTCCCGCTCGGCTATCCTCCTTGGTGCAGTGCCTCATCGGAGGCACTCTCGGCTATCTTTCTGGGCGGATCTTCACACCGGCGGCGTTGATCACACACCAATTTCGGCATTCTCTCATACAGAATGAGTAATTGCAGTGAGTAATTATGTCTTTTGCAAAAAACACAAAATATTGAAAAGAGCCAAAAAAAAGGCACGGAAAGCAGGAAACTCGGGCCCGGTCCGGGTGCTGCAGGGACAGGGAATCAGGAGGGATCAGAGCTCCTCATATCCCAGGAACGAGTCGGACTGCACGGCCAACAACTGGTCCATCTCCGCGGGCGCGATAAATGGCTCCTCCCCCACTGCTCCATCCTCCTCCGTATGTTTGTCTGCCTCAATCACATCCTCATCCTCCCTGTCCTGATCGTCCCCGTCCTCAAGCGCACCGACCTGCTCCTCGTCTCCCTCATCTGCTACCCATTCCTCCTCTTCATGCGGTGGCGCCGATGGCTTCTCCCGACCCAGATCCCGAACCCTGCACGTCAGCGGCCACCACAGCCGCTCAAAACGCCCCGCTAGCTGCCGCCGAATAGCAGCCTGCCGTGCTGCATACACCATAGCTCCTTGGGCGTGCGTGTCAGAATACACACGCTTTCCCGTGTAATGTGTGACCACACCGCGGGCATCCCATTGCTTGGCTTGCCACCCCAGCGTGAGCAAGCACCGCACCATCTCCTCTTGAAGCAGCTTCTCCTCCTCCCTCCAACGCTTCACCCGGGCGTACGCCTTGGACCACTCCACCCTCACCGCACTGTGTATCTCCTCCCCCAGCACCCCATCCGTGCATCCAGTCCTCATCCAAATCCACGACACCAAACGCGACTTCTCCCCCATGCCGGGAACACCTCGCACTTCACCCTCCGCATTCACCTCCGCAGCTTCTCTTCGTTTTCCCTTCATCGCACGCTGCTGCCGTCTTTTCGCTTCCTCCTCGTCTTCCGGTAACCGTAGGTCCGCCTTCAAAAGCTCCTTCCAGTCCGCTGGTCCTGCAACATGCACGAGGGCTAAACGTGCGGCTCGCGCTTGCTGATACACCGCCGCCGCAAGCTCAATCTTGCGCTGCTGGTTATCGACCAGGGATCGCGACCGAGTGCTTTGATGCTGGCGGCGTGCGTGTAGATTCTTGTATGTGTAGAGGCGGCGCTTGACGATGAGGCCGTTCCGTACCGCCTCCAAGCTCTCGGCACATTGGCTATCCCGGAGACGAGCCTCGGCAGCTGCAAGCCCAGGACCAGAGAGCGGCGGAGCGGAGTGAAGTGGAGGGAGTGCTGATGGAAGGAACAACGGGGTGCGTTCTGCTTCCGGGGTGTCCGTAGCCTCTTGAGAGGCAAGACGCTGGAGAGCACCAGGTGAGTACTTGCGCTGCATGGCCCGAAGCTTTTTTATCTGCCTTGCTATACGCAGCCGGCGGGTGACGAAGGCCGTCAGCTCACTGCTGGTGGGAGACCTGTTTGCGGAGAGGTCTGCGGTAAGTTGACGCCTGCGTTTCCATACACGTTAGCAAACGAAGAGAAAAGTAAAACAATACGCACTGCTGCCCTTCAATCTCCAGCCCGAGTATAAGATACTCGACCATGGTATCCTCCCCGGCAGCAGAGACATCGGTGGACGCCTGTTCACGCTCTTGCTCCTCCCGTGTCAGCTCAAGCTGGACATCTCGAAGTGTAGGGCCTGGGCATGGACATCACATGAACAAAGAAACAGCAAGTAAAAAAATGCGGCTCACCTGCGTGTGGGATTTCATAAGGGTTAAGATCGGACCGCCCCGTTTCAAAGTCATCCACTGACTTCTTCCACGCCGGAACTTCAGAGTGCTGTGCGGCGCTGAACTCCTCGAGGGCTTGCTCCTGCCGCGCAAGCTCCTTTCGCGCGTTGACAAGACGGAGTCTAAGAGTCTCGCCTATGAGAACGGTCAGAAAAGGAAGCCACGATACTGTATGGAAACTTACCCATGCCCACGACCTTGCTCCAGTTCCAGCCGTGCCAAAAATCATCCAGGGTGTCCTGACGAGATCCCGGACCCATCTCCCGCGTACTCGCACCCATGGGGCCGCTGTATGCCCAGATTCTCTCAATTCCCTCCATGTCAGACTGCCCCGAGCCCAGCGTATACAAGAGCGAAAAGAAGTCTTGACACCACTTGAGATGGCCGAGGATATGAAGCTTGGGAATGACATATTTGACGAAATAGTTGGCAAGATGGAAACGTAGGGGAGCGGGGAGGGCGAGAAGGCGTTCCTTGAGTTTCTTGGACCATTGGCACATAATGTCGTACGAGAAAAGGAAAAAGAGAAGCTTGATGAAGTGGCGGAGTGCACTGGCCGCAATATAATCCATATTTCCGTACCTGGCTATGGGTCAGAGGAAGCGTAGGACAGAAATGCAAAAAGTACATACTTCTCACCCGCTTGAAGATCGCCGACGCCGTTCTTACAAACTACCTCATGCCGGCCGCAGGTGATCATCCCGCAGCCCGTCGCAGCATATCCCTGCGAGTATTTTGTGTTTGCATGGTCGAGGGCCGCCAGGCCAGTGCAGGTGCTCATCTAAAAACTGTCAACGAACCGGCGTTATCAACGAAGAAATCACGCACCTCCTTTTGGTCGCCTAGCATTTTCACATATTCCATGTACGCTGCAGACTTGACAAAATATGCCCAGCCATCTTGGATGCTTGGGTCGGCAGCCCAACTGGAAATTTTCTTGCGCTTGAGGCGGAAGCAGGCGTCGATGGCAAGAAATATGGTGAAAAGATATCTAGAAAGAGAGCAATCAGCATCAGTCGTAAAGCAAGGTACGGGATACACATACCGCTCTTCTGGCAGCACACTTGGCAGCTCTCGGGTGAGATTGACACCAGCCTTGGGGCATGCGACACAGTCCACGCCCAGCTCGCCCTCTTCCGTTTCCGCGGCAAGACGATTGGGGTCGTTACCCATGCCTCCTCGTTTCAGAGCGCAAAGATTCCTCCACTCCCGTACAATACGAAGTAGGAGCTGGTAGCGCCGCTGAGGAGGACGTCAATGACATTCACCTAGAGAAGATATGTGTACGTGCCTTGAATGGGGAAGCCCCCATATTCTCCGTCACTTTCGCCAGCGCGTGGAAGAAGTGATAGGTGGTCGTCTTCCCCTGCAAGCTGAGTGCGTGAAACAGCTTGAGACAAGAGATAGTGACCGCACTTTGCGGTATATCAGGCGTTGAGGGGTACCAGCCGTACGAGAGGAGCTGTTCCCAGTGCGGCTGGGATCCACGGTGCGCACATGCACAGAAATCCACCGAGACGTGATGAAAACCGTTGGTGTTGATGACCACAAACTTCTCGTATCCTCGGCGAGCGCGAGGGCAGGCCTGGTTGTCAGAGTGGCCCAGCTGTACTCGCAAACCCAGCCGGCGTAGACTGAAACGCTCGAAAAAGCCACCGTTCCATTTCTAAATAAACGCTATCTCAGAGTCTGAAGTCATAGAATGAAAAAGATGATACTGACCTCAATGCGACAGAGTGGTCTAGCACGATGAGACTGCATCATGCACTGTGTGCAAAGCAGTTGCCCTCCAAAACAATCCGTGCATCGAAACTCGGCAGCAAGGCCGCAGGAACAAGTGGTTCCTTCCCCCATGAGCCCCTCCCGAGTCATCAGCACACGCAGGTACTCGTCACGATAATTATGGACCCAGTGCTTCAAGGCATCGTCCTAGGGTGTCACAAGTTAGCCAAGTCATTGTGAAAGATGAAGAGACTGACCGAGGCAGCGTACCGCTTACGCTTGCGTGTACGAGGTTGATGGATTTGCTGTACAATCGCGATGTCTTCCCAGGTGCCTTCGTCATCCAAATCCACAGAGGTGGTGGGCGGGCTCGAGGAGGCAGCATGAGAGATGGAAATGCTCTGCGTGTGAGCGCGCCGTCCATCTTGAGTCAAATGCCCAGCACGCGCACTTGCCGAGCTGGATGGATCGGGACCTGGTGTGGAATATCCGAAGGCAGCCAAAGGGTAGGAATTTTTGGATAATTTTCGCGCGGCTTGAGCGCCTCGTGTGAGTCGACCATGCATACGGCGTAGGGGCAGCTTGGAGGAGGGATGGGATGGAGATAGGTACAGGAGGAATTGAAAATTTTCATATTGATGGAAATGATAGTCGTATTGGCCTGTGCCGCTTGCCTGGCCGTGGCCGCCCAAAACCGTGAAAGTAGAGATAGATAAGTAGTGCTGGGAATGAGAATGGAAGAAAGGGAAATGATAGTCAAATTGGCCTGTGTCGCTTGCCTGGCCGTGGCCGCCCAAAGCCGTGAAAGTAGAGATAGATAAGTAGTGGAGAATGAAAGAAAGCCCCGCATGCCCTTCCAAACTAAGTTTCCTCGTCGCTGGAAATGACAATGCATTCTCGCACGGAGGCTTCTGCCTGGTCGAAAGCACGTTCCACACTCCTCGTCACATCCACCGCACGCAGTGAGCCATCCGCGACTCTACCAAGAGTAGTACGCAGAGCGGCATCCCTATTCTGCCGGGATGAGTGGCATGGAAGGAAGACAAGTGCGCAAGATCTGACCTGTCCATGTAAATGCTAGCGTCCTCGCGACCGGATACAACGAAAAAAGCGGGGTCATGCGAGCGTGTGGGAGTTGAAGGGACAGACGAGGATGGAGTTGCCCGTCTGGTGGCGCGGTGCCTATGCGAAGGTGTCGAGGGAGTCTCTGTGCGTGCTACATTTACCGGAGGTATAGCCACGTGGCGTGCAGTCGAAGGCGTCGATGGTGTCAAAGATGCAGGTGAAAGGGCAGACGAGGCCGTGGAGGACGGGTGAGTGACAGAGGAAATGGAGTTGGATGGTGGTACAAGCCCCAGTTTGCGGAAGCCTCGATTCCACGCCGCGACCGCTTTTGTCCAGCCGCGGTGTTTTTTGTGGATGGCCCCGCTGAACCCAGACGTCTGAGGCCCAGCCTCATCCCTTCTAACCGTCAGAGTAATCATGCAGTAAAATATAGCAGACGTACCATGTATCATAAACCCCAGGAACGAAACCTCGGATGACGACGTAGAAGTCGACATCCTCGCGATACTTGACGTTGAGGTCCCCGAAGTAGGTGGGCTCGTCGACGAGAGCCATTCGCTGAAACGCTGCGTCGAGGCCGTGGTGCATGAGAGGAAGGAGGACAAGCGCGTGGAATCAGATCGGAATCACTCCCTCATTATCGACATTCCTCGCAAGGCAGCTAATCTATTCGGTAGCTATCTCTCTACACTACCATTGTCCAATGCTGAATGTATTCTAAGGAGAGAGGAACAAGGGAATTTTTTATGGCATTTCTGGGCTCCAGAGACGTGCCCTCCATGCTCGACCCATGCCTTGCTCTTCGGGCATGTACACGCGCAGCCCGGACAGTCAGACTCTCCATACTGCTTGCATGTAGGGAAGAAATGTCCTCCCTCGTGTTCTATCCACTCATTTGATGCCTCGCAGAGACATGCACAGCCGATGCATTCGTCTGCAAAACAGTGGCAGCATCGAAGGGAACGCATAGGGGGTTGAGACCAGCGAGGAGCGTTGTCGAGTGTGGGGAGTGAATGGTCGTCGCCTTCATCTTCCGAATCGGATGCTGCGAGCGCAGAGATTGTGCGCTCGTTGGCGGGATATCGCGGCGGAGGAGGAGGACTGCCAGGTCGGGGCATACGCCGTTCACGCTCAACGCGGGCAGGTAGATGCTTCTTATAGAGATCTTGTTCCTCCTGTTGCCTGTACCGAGTACTTTGTGAATGAGAGAATTTTGAGACGGAGTGGGGTACGCACCTGGTTTTTTTCTGGACGCGGGAGGCGCGTTGATGTGCTGCTCGTTCGGCCTCAGATTTCCTGTAGATAGAGTGTTGACAGCTTGAGGTTGGAGTGGGATTGAAAGCAGACCTGTAACGATAATCGTCGGAGTGCTTGGCGGCCGTCTGCTTGGACTTGGAATGAGCGATGGGGTCATTGGCGATACGCGCGCGAGTACTATGAGACGAAGAGGGTTCAGAAAAGATTTGAAGTTAGTGTATGGGACTCGCCGTTGCATACGCTCGCGAGCTTTGCGCCGACGCAGGTCCACATTTCTATGCCAGAGTGAGCGGCAGATTCAAAGTAGAAGTAACACGTACTTATCCTCGTAGTTCTTGCGAGACTGCTTGAGATGTTCAAGTTTGACCTCGGGGTCGAGCCGAGGACGACCCCGCGGCATGAGCAAAGATGGGTGGTGGTGGAGAGTGGAAGAGAGTCTCAAGTCCAAATACAGAAATGGAAGTGGTCTGCAATGTCAGTTCCCGAATGAAATCAAACACCAATTTAATTCGTACATGTCCACTCACTTACTGGAATCTCCTGAATTTTTTTATACAAGAAGAAGAGAGGTACGCGGGACGTAGAAAAAAATCCCAGCTCATACGAATGCACCTTTGATTTTAAATTAAATGTTTTGTCTGCAAGCAAAAACTTGTCTACAAACTTTCGAATGGCGTTTTCCATGCTCGATTAGCAGCATACAACAAAAAGGTGAGGTGGATTGTATACGAGTGCGTGGAGGAGAGTCTTTGTGTTCCCGAACAAAATCATTCCTCCCTCTGTTCCCGATTCATAAAGAGGCTCCAGTTGTGCGCATAGCTCAGGACAGGGATGGACAGCATTAAAACAAATTAGAATATGTACGTGGTGGAACAGAGAAGTAACGAAAGAAAGACAGCAAGTGAAGTAGCAAGCTAAGCGAGGCGGACCTTTTTGGGAAATCGCTCCTCCCCCTCCTCGTCTCCACCTCCCTCCTCACCCTCACTCTCAAAGTCCGTGAGATCGCTGATGTCTCCAGCCTCAGCGTCCGCCCACACCTCCACCCGCGATCGACCCATGTAATTCCCCACCTTCACATCCTTCCACCGGCTGAATTTCTGCAAAGCAGTTGCCCACCGAGCTTGACGTGCCGCCTCGCGACGAGCAAGATCCTCCTCCGTGGCAGTCGCAGCCCACGCAAGGTCGGATTTGAATCCGTTTGCTGCCCAGCGAAATAACCCCCCAGCCGAATATTGAATTATCGAAAAACGCTCCTCGCCGTCTTGAATGGGCGTATTCGAGTGGGTTACGACAGCGGAGGGGATGAGGACGCTGCACCCGGCTGGAAAATGAATAATGAGATTGTAATCCCACAGCACGATGTGCCCGCCCTTGTCAGCGTCAAAGGTGCCGAGTGCGCCGATGAGGCAGAAGCCATCCGCTTTGTTGCCACGGTCGGCGTGTGGGGGTGAGACCGAGAAGGGACCGAGATTGAAGGTGGTGGCAGCAAAGGGGCTGCGAGGGAAAACGCGTTTGAGACCGGGGTGCTGTCGGAGGAGGGCGTGCTTGTTGTTGCGATAGTCGGAGTAGATGGGGTGGCAGAGGGCTTGAAACGGAGCTGAGGAAAGAATTAGAAGTTGAGGCAAAGAGGAGCATGTGAAACGCACGAATGGGATACGTGACCATGCGAAGCACATCGGGGTCTGCGCAGACCTCGTCCATAATCTGGGTATTGTGCGCCGACGACGACTTGACATTACCGACGCTGCCCATGCCGCCGCCGAACGCGTATCCACGAGTGTCGGTGGGGAACCCCTCATTGTCGTCGAACGAACGACGATGCTCGTAAGCACCCGTGGGGAACCTCATCTTCTCACGTGCCTCGCGCAGTTTGGCCGCCGCCTTCTCGTGCACGGTCTTCCACTTCTCTCCAGGAAGGGGAGGGGCGACAAGGACGCCAATGACGTAGCCGGTGCGGTCGACAAGTACATGAGTTTTTCTGTACATAACGTTAGCAAAATATAAAGGGAGAGGAGGAGGGCGGCACGCACTCGCCCTGCCAATCCACAAGGCGCATGTGCGCCTTCAAAAACTCGGTGTCTCGCGCGTGTGCGAGAAGGGGATGCTCGAGAGGTTGGCGTGTGCCTGTCCAGCGTGGTTGGGAAGCACGGAAGTCGGAGGCGGAGTAGTCGACGTTGACGGCAGAGGAGGCAGCAGCTTTTTTGAGGATACGCGGGGGAGGTGCAGGCGTCGTCGGTCCGTCATCAGCCTCACGTGCAGCAGCCCTGCGTTTGCTGCGGTCATGCGCGCGCTTCTTGGCTTTCATCTTCTCTTTGCGTGAGGGAGCTGGGGTGGAAGACGATGCGACAGGCGGAGTGGCGTGGCAAGAGGAGGGAGACGACGGCGAGGCGGAGGAGGGGAGAGGTTCAAGCTGGACATCCTCCCCGTCGACAGGTAGTCCCAGATCTTCATCCGCGATGCGTCGCGCGTTTTCGGCAAAGAGGGCGTTCCGTAAGTCGAAGCCGTCGCATACGATGGGTTCTCCGAAATCTTGACGCCGTTAGCATGACTGAGGAGGGAGGAGGGATGGAAAAGGGAAGGAAAGATGCAAGAAAGACACCCTCGCCCTGCTCTGATGTGGGAGTTGGGCAGAGGGTGCTGGAAGAATAAAAAGACCCGTCGAATCGGCCCTGCTCTGTGGTGGAGTTGGGCACGACTCGAAGGGTAATTGAAACGAAAGGGATGTAAAGTAGAATGAGCAAGGGAGACGCACCTGAGGAACCCTGCATCGTCTCGTCGTCGTGGTGCTGGCAGGCTTTGTTTGGATCACGTGTACCGTGGCTGGACGCGTCTGCTTGCGTGTGTTGCCTCACCTTCCTTTCTCGGCGACAAATCGACTCTTCACCAACTCCTCCCTCCAATTAGATTCACTTCAATCTACGCCGACAATCCACCCATCCCCCCTCGCGTTCACACTATGCCTGCCCGCGGAAACAAGGGCTTCTTCTTCGGTGAACCCCTTGCTCTCCTCCGCAAGCATTTCCCCGCCTATACCGCGCACCGCCGCAAAGCCAAATTTTGGAACGAATTCAATCCCGAATGGGACGCCGCATACCCCGTTCTCAAAGACGACGAACAAGAAGAGTTAATCACTGCGGAGACTGATTACGAGCAAAAAAAAAAAGACGTGAAGGCGAGGAATGCAGATGAAAAGAAAAGGAAGGGGCGGAAGGCTAGGATCGAGTACGAACCAGAGCCCAATGCGCGTCTAAATGAGCTGCGCGCTCGTTCTGCATCCCGTCAGGTATGTCATCGTATTTCAATCCCATTATTCTACTGACATTAAGGTAGAAACTCGAGTCCTGGTTTAACAACGCCCGCACCGGCGCCAAGACGCGTAAAGTCGAGCCGTTCCGCGCTTGGCTGAGTCGTCTGACCAAGATGGCTGGGCGTCCCCGACACCTTCATGTCGTGTGGGTGCTTTGGCAGCACGAGATCCACGGTGAGAAGTTGCGCCGCCAATATCACCGGCAGTACCAAGTCGACGCAGACGGAGAGGAGCAGGAGGAAGGGGCTGATCCGGAAGATGTGAGCACAGAGCCGGTGGAGGAGAGTGCAGAGGAAGGGCATGGCGACGTTGATGGTGGGGAAGGCGAGAATTCGGAGGCGGCTGTAGGGCAACTTGAGAGCGGCGGAGGTGACGAGGAGGATGAAGATACCAACATGGAGGAGGTGCAGGAAGACGGAGACGAAGATGGCCAGGGTGTGGGACGCGCTGGTCCCCTCAATCGCAAATTTGATGTGGGTCGACGCTACTTTGCATGCCTCAACACAGTGGAGCGGAACGACATCTATGATCGGAGGGAGGCGGACTACCAGGCGCGACTCAGCGTGTACCAGCGAGAATTGAGAGGTGTGGCGGCTCTTGACGCCGAGGAGCTCTCTGAGTACGTAATGGGATCTTCTTTTCTTCATCCCTCTAACCCTTTCCGCAGACGACGTGCGCACGCTGAGGCCATATCCCAACCGGCACTCGCCGCGCTCTGCGAGCAGATGGGCTGCAAAGGCCTGTTGTTGCTGGCAGATCTCGTCAAAGACGAGAAGGGAGATAGGGTCTTCATGTCGATGTGAGTACTTGTGTGTATTCTCGCGGCTTGTTACTTACCTCAAGGCAGGGTCAGTGAAGGGGAGCTGCCCAATCATACGGCCGTCAAGTTTCGACAATGGGCGCCTGAACGGAGCCAGGCCACGATGCAGGCTTTCGCCGACTTCCTCGTCGCAATGGATCACGACGCCCAAGGTCCGTATTCATTTACTTTTCGTGCCATGCGGCTCATCGTGATACTACAACAGGTATTCTCAAGAGTGCCACGGACGCTGGTCCTCCTGCTACTACCGCAACGTCTGCCATCTGCTCTGCATGCAAAGGGAAGATGATCACAATCCCCGCCGCCAAGGAGGGTGCTCCCGATGCTCCCCTTCTCGAAACGACTACACCACCCATTCCCAACAAAGACAAGCTGGTAGGGAAGCAAGTGGTGGGCAAGCGCGGGAGAAAACGCAAGCAGGGCGATGAGGAGGCAGAGGCCGAAGAGTCCGGGGCAGAGGAAGTTGAGGAAGATGATGAGAGGGAGTTTGAAGGCGACGACGAGGAAGAGGAGGAGGAGGAGATACCCTCTACGCCAGCCCGTGTCATGGACCCACGACCTGGTCTTCCCTCCCCCCTCGTCCGAGAAGCAGGCAGGCTGCAGGAGCCCCAGCGTTCTGCTGCTGTCCGCAGCTGGAACGCGTTTGCTCCATTCGAGCTCAGGGCCGCGTCCAATCGCGTACGAAACCGTGAGCTCATGGATGCTCTCAAGATTACTGGCGGTGCATCAGCGTTAGGTGCAGGGAAGAAGGGTGTCGAAGTCGGGCGGCCCAAGCCCAAGTTTGCTGGCCACACCTCTGTCCAGGCTACCAGGTCCTCCTCTCGCTTATCTCTCCCATCATCGAGTGGTAATGCTGGCGAGGAGCACCCTTCCGCGTCTTCGCCCACTGCCTCCCTCCGTGAGAACGCGGCTCCACCCGCGGACCCTCCTTTGAACCCATCCCTCAACGAGAACGAAAACGACATGGCGTTCCCTCTCTCCGTCAACGAGCAGGACGCCACGCCCTTGGATGAAGACGCCCTCCTCCCTCCTACTCCCCACATCACCCCACCTCCTAATCCCCCTCTGGAAGAGGACGTCACCCTCCCTCCTCCTCTCGAAACGACCCTGCCTCCCCGTGACAAATCTCCCTCCGTGGAGCCCACGCCGCCCGATTCCCTACCTGCCTCGCCCCCTCCTCTGCCTGTTACCATGCCAGAGAAGTTTGAGGTGGTGCTGGCTCAGTTCCGCACGGAGGACATCAAGTCCTCGCGGTGGGGAGAGCTGGTCAACGAGTGGCTTGCTCTAGAAACAGCGGCAGGCTTTGAGGAGAGGGGTCCCGCTTTACGTGCAAAAGGTCGTCCCGACGCCGTGCACTGGTGGGTTCACCGGAACCGCCGGACGAAACATCCTTTCCCCACGCTGCTGGATTCCGAAGACGCACATGATCTGTTCTATCTTGAGACGGTCAAGTGGTGGCTGGCCGTGAATCCGGACTGGAGAAAAGTCGGGGTGGAGACGCAGACAGAGTTTCTGCGGCAGGGATTGGCAAAGAACGTGGACGGCGACCTGGATGAGCTTTATTCGGGTCTGAACGGTCTCACCAGTGTCGTTGCCTGCCTGCTGTGGTGGTATCGTGTGGAGAAAGTCTCTGAGGGAAGCGAGATGTGGCATCAAATGGTCGACGATGTCCTTTGGGTTCTCACCGAGAAGCTACGCGCCCAACATTCCAAACGAGGTGCTTCCCAGCCCGACGAGTCTCCCTCCACCAAACGTGCGCGCAAGTAGTATCGCCTGGCTTGCAATTTGATGCCCTCTTTATTTTTGTCTCTCTTTACGTCAATTTGATTAGAATTTTTGCACGATTCATTGAGATGCCCATTTAGTAGTCTGCAGATCTGAGTACGGGGCAATAGCTGACTGTCCAGGTCCCAGGACACCGAGTAGAGCGGACCTGTCAGTAACTTGGCAATGACAGGTCCGCCTGCTGTAATTTATCTGTCAACGGCGGTGATTCCTCTCCTTTGGGCAAGCCCGACTCGGTCGGAGAACTAAGCGACCGATATCTGGGCCGTCGGCAACGGATTCCCCGCTAGCCATACCTAAATAGGTGTCCCAGTGGCTGTACGTTCATTAACCTGACCTTTTGCAAAACCTACGGATGATCCATAACATGTCTTTTTGCAAAAGTTTTACTGTACCAGCTGCCTTGTCGTTGCGAGAAAGGAGGCGAGCGATGAGGTCGTTGCGCGCTTGGAGACGCTCCGCGCGCTCCTCCGCCGTTTCTCCACTCCCCTCCTCGTTCTCCGGGTCGTCGGCGAGCACCGTGTTGAGATCTTGCTGGACGCTGTCCAGCTCGTCTTGCGCGATCTGCGCGGCCGTTGCTTTGGCTTTGGCTTTGCTGTTTGAGGGGTCCGGCGGGGCGCTCATGGTGGTAGAGGACAAAGAGATTTTGATCAACCAACCAGTCACGTGTTTCATCTCGTCATGATTCCAACAATTTTGTCCCACGCTCATTTATGAACAGTGTCTCGTTCCTTGGGGTCAAGGAACCCTAAGAGGGGGATACTGTTATATCCATGTCACCAACCCCGTCCTTCCGACATCCTCCGACCACCTCCGGTCCGGAACATCTCCGACTGTTCCGGACGCTCCGACCAATGATGCATCCGATTCGTCGTATTGCACAATCCGATAGGGTTTTCACGCAATGAAGTCGTTCTGAGCGTTTCCCTTATTGTGATTATCTTTATCATCTTCTTTCTTATTGTTTAACATAGAGCTTATTGTCTTTCGCGCTTCTGACTCCATTTGATCGTGTCATACTTACTTAGTATAAATAGGACATACGATTGTGATGTACGTCAGTAGTTAATTAACGTGTGTTGCCTCTGCAATTCCTCTGTGCCAATCTAGTCTCCGAGTACTCCTCTCTCGGAAGTCAAGTGGCTGGTGCGCTCTCCCTCCGAGTAGCGTTCACCTCATCCGGATTACCCTCGGTCTACGTCCCTCCGACCTCCGACCTCCGACCTCCGACCTCAGGTTCCGGCCCCTTTGTCTTTACCCTCCGGCACGGATATTACACCAATCCTCAGCGTCCCTTTCGACCAATCTGCTTCCCGTGACGATGATGCCCATGATACCTCTCCCCGTGGAGTCGCTGCCCGTGTCGATGATAGTATCTCTGCTGCCGTGGCTACCTCGACCCATGTCGACGAAGCTGCTGCCCGTGTCACCTTTACCTCCACTAGAATCCCTACCAGCTCGAAAACCAGTTTTGATATGCTCCTTGAAGCCGCCGAACTTTCAGCCGACAGTGACAGCTCACACTCTTCTGGACCCACGCCAGCCTCCGTCGCACCAGTTCCGACTACCCCCGTTCCAATAGCAACAACGGTCGCATCCAAACCGGCACCTGCAACTGCAGGCGCACCCAAGCCCGCAACTGCAGCAGTCGCATCCAAAGCCGCACCCAAAAGCAAATACAAACCTAACCAGAACAGCACAACAGCCCGGTGCGTCCCTCCGCTGACATGATGAGTGTTTGCTGATTACATTTGTTTAGAGGCTTGTGCGCAATTCAGTGGTCCAAGGAAAACGAAGGAGACGGCAGTGATTACAGTGCTTACTGGAAAGGCCTCGGAGAGGCAGGCCAGGCGGTGTGTATTTTTTTTCAGCACTTTCACGAACTTATGCGGTTGGCAGATCTGGAAAGAACGCGAGAGGAAGGTCAAGGAAGCTGCTGCGGCGGTATGTATCTGGTCTTCTCAGGGACTGCCTCTTATTCTTCATTCACAGGCTCTAGCTGCTTAGATCGTCGGGACGCGAGGAGAAAGGATCGGGAGCTGGATTCGGGAGGCGGTCGTTACGAGGAAGAGGCGGAGAGGCGGTGGATGTGCGCGTGCGAGAAGCCATAGTCGCGGTGGGAGCGGGTGGGAGTGGTCAGCAGGAAACGAGCAAGCGCAGCAGGGAACGAGCAAGCGCAGCAGGGAACGAGCAAGCGCAGCAGGGAACGAGCAAGCGCATCCTCCTCCTCCTCCTCCTCCTCCACCGCCGCCGCCTTCCGTTTCGGGGCCTGTGACTTGCTGGCCGCCCGCTTGGTGGCCGATTTCTTGGTGGCGGCCTTCTTTGCAGTACGCACAGCGGCATCGGCGGCACCGCGGCGGGCGACCTTGAGCTTGGAGCCACGGGGTGCAGATGGGTCGCGCTTGGCCGAGTTCCTCACGAGGTGGTCGTACTTGGGGTCTCGCTTGAGCGTGCTGTTCTTGACGCTGTATCTGCGCTTGTTCTTCGTAAACTGAATAACAATCGCTTCCGTCGCCCAGTCGTTAACGTAGCGCTTGAAGATCGGATGACGTTCGCGTGCCTAGAATCCCGTGAGCCTTAATCATGACTGCCCTCCCGACATCCGCTTCCACCTCGCGTTCATCCTCGCCCTTGGCGTTATACCGGGTCCGAACAAGCCGAAGGACTCGGATTCCTTTTTGTGGCTGTTTGTGCAGGAGCTACTCAAGCTGGCGGCCGGCGTGCGCGCGTTTGACGCCATGTCGAAAAAGCTCTTCGTCCTACGCGCGTATCTCATCCTCCTCTTCGGTGATATCCCGGCCGTGTCGATGTTCATGCGGATGAAGGGCCACAACGCGATTTCTCCGTGCCGCATGTGCAAGATCGTCGGACTTCGAGTTCCTGGGGCGCGTGGGACGACCCATTACGTGCCACTGGATCGCGCCTGTCATCCTGCAGTTCGTAATCAAGACCCTGATGCGCCGGACGCGTTGGTCGAGGCGTACGATCCGGCTAGAGGCCGAACACTTGGCGAAGAAATACGGTGTCAAAGGTTTTCAATTTCCTTTAAAGTTTTTCTTGTGTGTACTTATGGAGGTGCTGCAGGTGTCCCCCTGCTCTCCTACCTCAAGTCCATCTCGTTCCCACGCTCTTTCCCCTTTCGATTTCATGCATCTCATTTGGGAGAACCTCATCAAGAACCTGATCTTGCTCTGGACGGGCGAGTTCAAGGGGCTCGATGAGGGCGACGGCGAATATGTTTTGATTAAAGCCATCTGGGACGCTATTGCGGCCCGTGGTGCAGCGGCGTCCGATACCATTCCATCCGCGTATGGGAGTCGAGTCCCCAACATCGCGAAGGATCTTTCCACTGTCTCTGCCGAGATGTTGGACCACCAAGACCGTCAAATAGATGTTCGTCACCGGGAAAAGGGTCAACGACTGAGGATGGGGGCTGTCGGTGCATGGTGGTAGAAACAGCTGGTACAGTAAATGTTTTGCAAAAAACCACACTATGTAATAGACAGCTATTTTGCAAAGTGTCCAACTAGTTGGCGTACAGCCACCGGAGAGCCTATATATGGCATATATGGCTCGGGAATCACTGCAGGTATCAGGCCTTCACTGGATTTCTGATATAGATAATCAACCATCAATCCCAACTGCAACCCATCAGAATGCACACATCCGGCATACATGGCACCATCATTGCATCAAAAAATCAAAGTTGTAGAGCTGATTCACGGCTACAGGAGCTGTCAACATATGTTTTAGCTCAAAATGCTTGGTTGGCCTGAAAAATGCAAAATACTTTTTCAAACCAGAGTCTTTTCAACTAGGTTCCAATATAAAGTGTCTCAAAAGTATATTGAAGTCATCTGCCAATCATATGCTCACATTTGCTGGGAGGAGACGGTGTTTTGAATGGACTGGGTTATTATAAGGGAAGATTCCAGTTGAGCCAATGGATACAATCCTCCCCGCACATGTCATATCATAGTCTGCTTTGTCTAGTTGTATAGTGCTCTTTCTATTTGATCCCCTTTTGCTGGAGCTCCCGGGTTCAATCCCCCTCCCTCTCTTTTTTTCTGTTCTTTTTATTGGATATGAGCCCAAACCATCTCTCAACTACACAGATTTGAGTTGAAAGCTAAAATTCTCACCCACACTGACTGCTATTGAAGTTTGATCTGAGTTTGATGGGCAATTCCAAATGTAGCCACTGCGCTTTTGTCCCAAAGAGGAAATTTTCGACTTTGTGCCCTTCCCGCGCTTTCCGTGTTGTTGTGTGGGAGAATTTGCACCAGAGGATCCTTCCTCTATTGCATTTATGCATGCTTGAAGACATCTGAGTATCCAATGTCATTGTTTCAGGGCTCTAATTGCTGAAATAGACTGTGGTTGGCTGATCTGTTGATATGACTTACACTTTAGCTCTCCAATCACCACTTAATACCTCCAATGACTAGTGCCATGAGTAACCATGAGCCCTAACTAATTTTGCTAGGATACACATGCTCTCAAGGTGCCCTGTGGATGATTCAGTGAGAATGTTGATCTCAATGATGACCCTGATAGAATCCACGGAACTTCTGATCCTACTGTTTCTCAAGTGCAGTAAATGTCACACTACCATTTTTGAGTAGCCTTGAACTGGACAGTATCCCACAGACAGGGATACTGTGTGAGGTTGGCTGGGGAAGACTGGTGCTTACATTGCATCTACCCTGGGATCTTCCAGGTCATTCCCATGGCTCAGGACGTATTCTGAACTTCCCAGGTACCATCTGGAGCCAAAGATCACCAGTTAATGCAGTGATAAACATGAGTTTCATGGACATACATTTCTAGATCAATTGATTGAATGAGCACCAAGGAGACCATTCAGACCGGATTGGAGACTGAAAACGGGCACAGTGAACCTACAGGATCCTGAAGATGCTTTGGTTTATCAGATTTGGTCAAGAATTGACAGAGTTCTGTTCAAGTGGTCTCCGAGCAAATGGCCAAAATCTTACCCTACAACCCGAACACCCCATGACCCATTCAGATGCAACCTGTGCATTTTCCACTTCCAATGTATGTATTGACCAGAAATATCATACTCCACCCAGGTTTGAGCACCTAATTTGAGCTCCATAACCTTCCAGAGGGTGAATTTGTGGCATCAGTGCAAAATGATGTTGGTTGTAATTCATGCTACACCTCACTGAATCTTTGGTTTCTTGAGTCAAACAGGTGATCTAAGTCTATTGAATGCCTAATAGGCCATGGGACTGGTCACAGCAACTGCACAGGAGGAAATGTATGGCAGACTTCATTTTACCCAAATTGTGTAAGTATCCCTATGGCATGAGAAAGCACCATGAAGCTGACATCAAATTTGAGGTTGGGGAGCTTCTGGGTAGCCCACAGCCTGTGGGATCAGACAGGATAGTCACTCTATCAGCACATACCACAGCATCACCAGCTGGGTTGATGCACCAGCTATGCCTCCACATCATTTTTGGTGCTTGGTATTGACACATAAAATTCATTGAAACATCTGTAGAAGCACCATGGAGAAGGCTCTCAAGGCTTGACCAACAATAGCAGATACTGTATTGGGTGGAAAAATGTGATCACTATACAACCCATACAGCCTCTTGGTTACCCTTTGTAGGGCTCCAATGGAAGCCAAAGGATGTAAGATGGTTGAAACTTCAATGCCTGGGCAGAATTCAGCCCAATGAGTAAAGAGTCCTCTCAAATGCACTCCAAACTGCCAAAACTTCCTTTTTGGGAAGAAAGCGTTGTGGCTCCGGATTGACAGCTGCCAATCAGTGGTTGGATTCAACCTGGATTCAACTATTTCCTGTGATTGTAACACATTGCAGACCTTGGAGTTATAATGATGCATGTTGTGAGAGTATGGCAGCAATTAAAAAGGACAGGAAAACAAGGCAGAAAAAAAAGACATATCCGGGGTTTGAACCCAGAGCAAAAGGACACATGAGTGGAATATTAAGGGAGGGTGTTACATATAGACTACGCAAGCATACAAGTAGGTTCTTGTCTGTGTATATCTACCTGGTGAGCTCCTCTCAAATCACAATGTTGATTGTCATTATGATGCTGATTTTTGGGCGGTATTTTGAATCTCACAGACCAACCACATATTCTCAGGCACAGCTTTATTGGGATGTTCAGTAGCTCGGAGGGAGGGCTACAACTTTGATCTCATCATCATTTTTTGATGGCCGCTCCAATGCCAGGCCAATATGATCACCAATTGATACTGCACCGGTCCTGCGCTGATGGCCTGCATGCCACAATTGATGCCATCAGCCATGCCATCACCTCTGTGCACGATTGATCTGGCAACATGACACCTGTAAAGACCACATAAGTAGGCTAGTTAGCCCTGTACCTAGGGGGGGTAGTACAGGGCTAATTAGCCCTGGCTCGTGCTTCTACAGCAGGCTTCTACACATGCTTCTACAACTCTAGAAATGCCTGCAAGTCTTATGCTCCTACTGCCTTGGAGAAAATAAGACAAGTCCTTGCCGGCAAACTCGGCATCTAGCTGGGTATCATCAATTTTTGATGGAGGGGTAAATTAGTGATATCTCTGCCAAATTTGAAGCACAATAGTGGCAGAAATCATGATTGGGCTTCAGCCACTGATCAGATCTCATCAAAATGATTGATGGCATCAAAACACAGATGCTGTAGAGGATGGCATAGGTGGCCACATATCAGCACATTTATGGCTGTTGATCACATTACATCAATGATTGATCCCATCAGCCAAAATGCAAAGTTGTAGTACAGCTCAAGAGCTACAAGAGTTGTCAGTAAACTTGTACCTAGAAGTGTCCCCATCACCCATAGAATGGACAACATTTAATAATCAGTGGCATCTGGAGTCTGGACTGGATTCACAGATATGCCAAGGCCAGTGGGACGCAGCTACCCACCCAGGCGTTGTCTCCATGGTCATTTGGCTCAATCGTATCTTGCTCTTCTGTTATCAACTATCTTTTTGGAGTGGTCAGCAGTTCAAGTCCCATCCCTGCTTTTTTTTTTTTCACTTCACAACTTGTTACACACCTCAACCCATTCCATCTATCACCCTGGCCCCATTTGAGTGCAAAAATAAGTCTAGTTGTTCATCTGGATCCACCTATGCAGCTGATCAGACCCTTTTGATGCCGAGTCCTATTTGGGACCACTACTCCAAGTGGCCCAAAAAGGAAGTTTTGCCCAATGCACCTACTCCATGCAACCCTGTACAGCAGCCAATGTCAGGAGAGGTTCTATGGGTGTATTAATGTCATTTACAAGCCCCAAATGCCCATAGGTCAGCAATGGCCAGGCTGATACATCAGTGTTTGTTGGGCAGGGGAAGTCCCCGGGATTTCATGGCTATTTGCGATCCATTCTGGCTGGGAATCATGTGGGCCTGCTCATGCTTTGTCCTTGGTCTCCTTGAAAGCTTGTTACTGGGGTCTATGCCACAATATGGTTGAGAGACACCAGGGTTGATTGGAGATCAATTGCTGGTTTGAGGCCCTTTCTCCTTGAGAGGATAATCTGTAAAGGACTTCTAAATTTTGTTTCAGACGTTATAAGCCCGAAATGGTGCAAATCTGGAGTAGCCTGGGGTCAAAACTACTGATTAGAGTGAGTTTTCCTCTGACAGTGATACAGTCCCATTCCTCAGACTCAGGATGTCCCTGGGTTGCCAGCTTGTCTTATATTGCTCAGGTATCCCAGACAGCCATTCCTATCATACAAGATCACACTTTGAGTCCTGTACATTCCTTGAATAAAGGAGATCAACCTGAGGGTGATCAATGAATTACAGGTCAAGGGGTTGGTCAAATGGGCTGATGGTGGGCTCTAATGAACTCTCCCATCTCAGAGGATTCAGAATATATATAGTTTCACATGGGTTGCATCATTGGTTGTTGAGTTATGAACATTTGTATGATGAACACTCCACTTTGAGTGGTGTGCATATATGCTACTCAACTTGCTCTCGGGCTCAACCAGTGCACCTGCAAATCTCAACCAGCCTGGGACAATGAATACATATTCTGGACCAGTTTTTCAAGGGGAATCCATTTTTCATATCCCCAGAAGCTGAAACTCCACCTGGGAGCCAGTATCAAGGGAATGATCCAAATTTGATCACATACATATCTCAGCTTCCTGCTGTATTCTTAGTAGGTATCCTGGCCTCTAACTGAACTTTGAGTTCCAGGATGCTCTCTTACCCTGTTTGTATCATCACCCTGCCTAGAGATAATGTAGTATACCACAAACATGAAAATGGAGGATGTTCAGGTTAAACATGCTCTTGGTCTTGTAGGTAACATTCTTAACCTATTCAGAAGTATTGAGATGGTTCTAATATAACTTCTGGACAAAGAGATCAAGGCCTGTCCCCTACTACTGGCCTCATACACCAGCATCAGCTTGAAGATCATGGCCTCTGAAATGGCCTCAGTATCACTCTCAGGCAAGAACTAGTGTATCAATAAGCAGTGTCTATACTCCCCCTACTCATTTGAAGTGACAAGGGGCATTTGGGAAATCAAATTCAACATGATATCATCCTCTCCAAAAAAATCAGTTTGTGTGGCTGTTATAGGCAGGGTAAGGTATCCCTCTGGCTCCAAAAGCATCCTATATCATGAGTAACATCTCAAGGCAGATGCCCAGCACTTTAGTTCATACACAATCCCACCAGTGTACAAGATACCAGTGAAAAACCGCGAAATTTCCTTTCTGGGACTTGGGAGTAGTGGCCAAATTGGGAATGTCACTGAAATCAGACTGTATTCTGGAGGTTTCTGGGCAAGGGTACCAACCAGAAGTGTTGTATCTCATAAAAGCACATTCACAACAAGGGTTGAAGCATCATTTGGGTGTGGATTGGGTGAGGGACAAAAGAAATTGCCTAGAGGGAGGATTGATCTTGAGACCTTGAGCAAAAGGAACAATAGAAGAAGCGACAGAGTAACAAGTAGACTATGCAGGGAATGATGGTGGTAGGTTAGGAGCATTGATCACCGATGAGGGACCCAGCACTCACACCTTGCTTATCAGTGATTCTTCAATGTTCTCCATTCTGTGGGTGATGGGCGCACTTCTAGGTACAAGTCTACCGGCAACCCCTGTAGCTCTTGAGACTGCAACTTTGCATTTTGGGTGATGGGATCAATCATTGATGTAATGTGATCAACAGCCATAAATGTGCTGATATGTGACCACCCATGCCATCCTCTACAGCTTCTGTGTTTTGATGCCATCAATCATTTTGATGAGATCTGATCAGTGGCTGAAGCCCAATCATGATTTCTGCCACTATTGTGCTTCAAATTTGGCAGAGATATCACTAATTTACCCCTCCATCAAAAATTGATGATACCCAGCTAGATGCCGAGTTTGCCGACAGGGACTTGTCTTATTTTCTCCAAGGCAGTAGGAGCATAAGACTTGCAGGCATTTCTAGAGTTGTAGAAGCATGTGTAGAAGCCTGTTGTAGAAGCACGAGCCAGGGCTAATTAGCCCTGTACTACCCCCCCTAGGTACAGGGCTAACTAGCCTACTTATGCGGTCTTTACAGGTGCAACATGAGAAATGATGAACTGGGTGATCCGAGCGCCAGCCAGGCCAGAGATATCGGATTGAAGACCTGATTGAGATAGATAATATTTAGTTGGACATTTTGCAAAAGACCTGTCCATTACATAGTATGGTCTTTTGCAAAAGACCTACTGTATCTAGTGCGCCAGAGGTCGAAGGGAGCGACGAAGGGGATCCGTGGCCAGATTTTTCCCACATCGCCGCCTGCGATGCAGCCACCTCTGTCATCTCGGGGCTCACGAGCGCAAGCGTGGACCCCTGCCTTGTCTCCTCCAACCCTTGAGGCGGTGGTGTTGTGACTGGGGAGGCAGGGATCGGAGGAGTCGTGACTGGGGAATGAACGGAGATCTGAGGAGTTGCGACTGGGGAATGAAAAGCAATCTGAGGAGTAGCTGGCACTGGGGAAGGAGAGGAGATCTTCGGGTCCGGAGGCACGCCCTCCGAACGCAAACGAGCGCGCCTTCGGAACCGCCAAACGGTCACTGCGATCAGGGCGAGGGCTAGGACCCCGCCAACGACGCCGCCTGCAATGGCCCCTACGTTAGGGCCTGCAGTAACTATTTGGTCTCCATCCAGCTGGGCTGCGACGAGCGAGGACAGCAGCAAAAGCGCAGGGGAAAGCATTATGGGAAAGGATGGTGTGAGTAAGGACCCTTTGCCGTGAAATAGCTGTCCGGTCGCTATTGAGAACTCGGAATGCGCCTAGTAGACGGACACAATGGGTCAAAATTTAGAACCTGTGGGACCAGATCAAGAACTCATTCGAAGAACGTGCTAGAGGGATGGAGGCACAAAACAGTAAGTATCTCTTGCAGTTTCCCCGGAATGTACTGGCTCGGACCCAAGCAGTGCTGATGCAATCGGATTTCCCTGGACTTTAGCAAGTCGGATGTAGTATTGCTTGGAACAAAGACATCTCGGAATTCGGTCGACGACAGCCCAGACCGTCTCGGCCACCAGGTCCAACTGAGTTGTTACATTGCGGAAACTCTATAGTAGAGTTTGGTCAAACTTGGGTCAAACCGTGTTCATCTCGTGAGTCCGTTCCTATTAACAGTATGGCCAGATTTGTGCAATGCTTGGCTGGAGAAAGGAGCTTGACACTACACAGCCCCCTGAATCTGAATCCCGATGGAAAGAAACGGCCGTTGAAATTGTCTGTGAACAGCAAGTGAACAGGACCCAGAGGATGTTGAGAGCATGCAGGAGTAAACCGTCGGAGAATCCAGTTGGTTCCACCGGACTCAGTTGAGGGAACTCCCACCTAGTGGTGGGTGGGTCCGGTTCAAACACGCGGTTCGAACCTGAACCGAACCGAACCGAACGCCCGTTCAGCGTTCAGGTTCAGCAAATTGCTGAACGTGAACGCGAAGTCCGGTTCAGCGTTCGGGCAGGAGTCAGCGCGTTCGAACGCGAACGCGAAATTGAACCGAAAGCCGCCATTTTTGTCACTTTGAATGCAATTCCAGAGTTATTACCAGCTTGAGACTCCTTGAATGAATAGAAACATTGACACCTACACCTTTTATCCAACCAGAACACAGTCTCAGAGTGTGCTGGGTCGGCGCGGGCCGTCTGGTGATCCGTGTTGATGTATGATGGCGCATCAAAGTGGCGCGATTCGGGTTGTAGGGGCGTTGCGCACGTAAAATTGCACTGGGTTCCCAGTCTGTGTTATTGAGTGCTGCCCCAACCACATTGGAAGCTCACCGTACCGTGGATTTTGCTTAGATTATCACCGGGAAAATCCGGAGTTCGAACGTGTTTGCACGCCGAACTGAACGTGAACGCGCATTCAGGTTCAAGGTTCGGGAGTTCACTGAACCGAACGCGGCGTTCACGTTCGGCGTTCGGCGAAAAGGACCCCGAACGCGAACCGAACCGGACCGACCCATCACTACTCCCACCAGCGTAGCCACCACAGTACGTAGACCCTCCCATTAATAGCGTGGTCAATGGTCATGCGGTCGGTCTCTGGTCCACGGGGCGGCACGGTGGCGGTGTTTGTGTTTGGGGTGAAAAAATAAGAAAAAATCACCAAAAAAGGAAAGAGAGAAAGGAGGAGAAAGGAGGAGCTCTCAGACTGTTCTTCTAAATATCTGTGCAGCAGGCTGTCGGCCTCAAATCACACCCAGAAATGACATTGATTGACATGAGAATATGTGGATGATTGTCAATTACTGTTCCGGCACGGAACAACTGATCACATCACACCTCAAAATTCAACAACATTTGCTGCGGCTCCCAGGATGGAATGCCCTGTGGGGTGTTTTGATGTGCATTTGCATGGAAAAGGGCCTTCCGACTGTATAAGATCCAGGGGTTCAGTGGTGTCCAGGGGAGAAGGGTTTGGGCATTGACATTCAGCACAACATTGATGAATCGGCAAGCCCGTGGGTACTATCCTTTGTCAAATGCATACAGAAACAGATAAATAGACATTGGCTACTGAGATGGCGCTCAAATCAGCATGCCCAGGCTGTTGAACTTGCCAATCAGTGATTTTTGAGCCATTGTGATGCCCTCCATCTTTGACAACACAGACCACCTCCTGTCTGGCTTTTCCTGGAAATTAAAGCAGTTTAACCTCCAAGAACGAGGTCAGATTGTAGAATGTTTCCCGATCTCAATGAACAGCCAATTACAACCTCCCCGAGGATTATCTGGCTATCTTTTAGTTGTCTGCCAATCCACACGCAACAGATGAAGTAAAAAAAAGATTCATGGCTATTAAATTGAGCAGACAACACACTGGTAGCCGGCGGAATACTCAACACTCTTATCCAGCGTGCTCTCGAGGCATACAAAGCAAGCATCAGTGCACGACAAGTCACATCTAATCTTATCAGCTGTCAAATCCCAACCGAATGCGGTTGGAACTCACACGGCCCAACCGCATGTGGTTGGACTCCATTTGGCCCAACCACATTGGGTTGGGCTATATGGGGCAGCCATCGACCACAAACATGGGAACCGCGCCCACGGGGGCACGGTGGCGGTGTTTGTGTTTGGGGTGAAAAAATAAGAAAAAATCACCAAAAAAGGAAAGAGAGAAAGGAGGAGAAAGGAGGAGCTCTCAGACTGTTCTTCTAAATATCTGTGCAGCAGGCTGTCGGCCTCAAATCACACCCAGAAATGACATTGATTGACATGAGAATATGTGGATGATTGTCAATTACTGTTCCGGCACGGAACAACTGATCACATCACACCTCAAAATTCAACAACATTTGCTGCGGCTCCCAGGATGGAATGCCCTGTGGGGTGTTTTGATGTGCATTTGCATGGAAAAGGGCCTTCCGACTGTATAAGATCCAGGGGTTCAGTGGTGTCCAGGGGAGAAGGGTTTGGGCATTGACATTCAGCACAACATTGATGAATCGGCAAGCCCGTGGGTACTATCCTTTGTCAAATGCATACAGAAACAGATAAATAGACATTGGCTACTGAGATGGCGCTCAAATCAGCATGCCCAGGCTGTTGAACTTGCCAATCAGTGATTTTTGAGCCATTGTGATGCCCTCCATCTTTGACAACACAGACCACCTCCTGTCTGGCTTTTCCTGGAAATTAAAGCAGTTTAACCTCCAAGAACGAGGTCAGATTGTAGAATGTTTCCCGATCTCAATGAACAGCCAATTACAACCTCCCCGAGGATTATCTGGCTATCTTTTAGTTGTCTGCCAATCCACACGCAACAGATGAAGTAAAAAAAAGATTCATGGCTATTAAATTGAGCAGACAACACACTGGTAGCCGGCGGAATACTCAACACTCTTATCCAGCGTGCTCTCGAGGCATACAAAGCAAGCATCAGTGCACGACAAGTCACATCTAATCTTATCAGCTGTCAAATCCCAACCGAATGCGGTTGGAACTCACACGGCCCAACCGCATGTGGTTGGACTCCATTTGGCCCAACCACATTGGGTTGGGCTATATGGGGCAGCCATCGACCACAAACATGGGAACCGCGCCCACGGGGCGGCGCCGGGGCACTGCATGTAATTTAAACTTCGCGCGCAAGACGTGGTTCAATCGGATGATCTTGCGAATCCGAGTGGAAGAGCGCCTGCAGGGCGTAGCGGGATCCAGACTTGGACTTGTGAATTGCCTCTTGTGCCAGTGGCATGAATCAGACGTTGCGGAGAAAGGAGATGTCGATGGTGCAAGCGGCACAGCCCCAGTGATGCCCAGAAAGTGCTGTTAACCTCAAGGCCTCAAGTTCCTTCGAGCCCAGTGCCAGCGGTGATACAGTAATAACGGCGTCCAAAAACGAAATTCCTTTATTCTCAGGTGTCGCAATTATTGTTTGATTCCCACTGCCCCACAACACAGTGAGGTACATACATATCTAACCAAAAATACCAAGAAAAGAACAATGTTCATTGTACGAAGGAGTCCGTGGATTTCCCTTCGAGTCATAGAGATCCGAGAGCGCGCTATTGGCTATAATTCGGGGGCAACTCACCGACGGGCGAGCCGATAGCCACCTCAAGCTGCGCGACGCGTTCTGCCATGGCGAGGAGCTGCATCTCAGTCCCAGAATCTGAACGCGCAAGACGCAAAGATCCTGCACCGCCTGAAGATGGAGGGAGCGACGAAGGGGAGCCTCCGGATTTCTCCCACATCGCCGTCTGTGATGCAACCACCTCCGTAACCGTAGGGTGAACGAGCGAAAGCGTAGACCCTTGCCATATCTCCTCCGACATCTCGGCTGATGGAGGTGCGAACGGGGAAGGAGGTCTCGAGGTCCTCTCAGGTATGCGCTGGAAACGCAGACGAGAGCGCCTTCGCAACCACCAAAGAGTCACTGCGATGACGAGGGCGAGCACTAGAACACCTCCCACGACGCCGCCGGCGATGGCTCCGACGTGATCACTGCCCTTTGTCGAAACTGTACCATTGGCCGGTCCTGCGCTTGCAGATGCACCCTGGCCCGCACTATTTCCGGGAATAAATCCATTGTCGGTTTGCTGGCGAGAGTCAGGGAGTTGAACGCCAGTGACACCAACATTGGACTCACAGAGCTTGCATCAGCCTTTTGCGCCGCCGCTTGGAACGCGGCAAAGGTACTGCTACCTGTAGTTGGGGCGTTGATGCTGCCGACCGTACCATTTTCGCCGCAGTGGTTACTGAACTGTGAAAACAAGGTATAGGTCAGCCGCAGCAGTCAAGATAAAATATCTATTCCCACATTTTTGCAGTAGAACCACACCGGTTCGGTGTCGTCCGTAATGGTAAGGGTGAATTGCGTGCCTGACGCTGTAGGAGGACATGAACAGGTGAGTGAAGGAAAGACAACAGAACGCACGAGCCAGCCCAGAGTCAAAGCCTTCGTTGGTGTTGACGTCCGTCACAAGGTATGTGCATGGCTTCGCGAAGGAACTCTGGGTTACCTGAGAGGAAGGTTATCAGCCCAAAGTTCAAACAAATGGAAGTCCTCCAACTTACTGAGCACGCCTTTGGGCTCAACTTGGAACTGGAGAACATGAGCGGATTCAGCGATATTGAAGGACACGTACTCCGCAAACCAGAAGGTTACAGTACTACCATTGGACGCCGTGACATTGGGAGGGGAGAAGACGGAATCAGCACCACCGGGCTGGGTAACAACGTTTATCTGAAAGATCATTAGGACCATACAAGAGGTAGAGTAGGAAGGGAGCACGTTAACATGACCAGTTACATCGCTACCTTGAGGGGCCAAACCGTCGTTGTCGTCTTGGGCTGCAACGAACGAGAATAACAGGAAGAGCGCAGTGAGAAGCATTATGGGAAAGGTTGGTACCTGCCGTGAAATGGCCCTACGGTTGCAATTCGGGATTCGGAATGCACCCAAATCGGCACAAAGGGTCAAAAATTAGAACCTGCGGGACCAGATCAAGAATATTTGAGGAACGTTCGAGAGAGGTGATGCGGGTGCGGTGATTTGTCTTGCAATTTCCACAGATGTTCTAGATCGAACAGCAAGTATTTAATGCTGAGGCAATCAAGGGACGACACAAGAACCAAGTATAGCAGATGGACGCATGGTGGGCTATGGTTGGATGAATGGGCGGGAGAAGATCTAATAGAGAAGTCAATCGGAATGAGCAGCCGGCAGTCAAACTCTTGTCTCAAGATGCTGCAGCCCATGCGCCGTTTGTGACCTGCTGGACCAGAGAAAGCGTCGGAGAGCCCAGACCATTCCGGCACACCAGGTCCAACTGAGTTGTTGCATTCGGAAACTCTATAGAGTTTGGTCAAACTTGTGTCAAATCGTGTTCATCTCGTGAGTCGAAACCCGAAGATTATGAGGTGTTGACTCGGAAAACGCGCGCAGACTGCGGATTTGTACAATGGTGATGGCGAGAAAGGAGCTGCACAGCCCCTGATGCGGAAATGCGTCTTGCCATCGACCGTGGACCGCCCCAGCCATTCGTTTCTTAAATTTCACTAATGCGTCGACAAACGGACCGGTCGCAGAAAAGCAGCTTCACGAGCCGAAGGAAATCTTGTCAAAGTTGCGCCGACGCCAAGGCCCGATGCACCCTCCAGCGACCTCTCTGTTCTAGATGTCGCGCAAAAGGAACCCCATGCCAATATGTCACCCCAGACTCTGACTCGACCCATCTCTCCCTTCTCTCATCCGAGAGCGGCGGCTCGCATTCCCCAGATGACCTCCCCATCCCGATGCCTACCGTCCACTCCGGGCCCTCACCTGCATCTGGGGCCCCAAGCGACGATTCAAACCCCAGTCAAAGCGCCGAGAGCGCCCAAATCGCTGCGAGGTGGCTGAACTCGTTCATCGTCCCAGTCGGCAAAAGAGTGAAACCATTGACCTCGCGGGTGGTGAATATAATGCTGCGCGTCCTGAAATCCTACACAAGGATCTTGGTAAAGGACGACCCGACGCTGCCTCCGTTTATGCATCCTCTGCAGTCGCCCGCTCCACAGCCGATGATGGCCAATTGCCGAAGTATCCTGCGTATGTGGGACAACAGGGCCCCGGGCAGCGAGTCGATGATAATGGACACGGCTCGGAGGGAAATGCAGAAACTCATTGACGACGTGCGTACACAATTCACCCTACTTTTCTGCTCAACGTTGACCCGCACCAGCGTCTGACATACGACGACCTAACGCTCCTCACCGCCTGTCAAGCCTACCTGCTCTACTCGATCCACTTCTTCTCCCCCGACGCCGAATCACCCATCGTCGACACGGGGACGCTGATCAGCCTCCTCGACCTCGCTTCCGCCATGTCCTCCAAGGGCTTAGGCACCGCGGCGAACAGGACTGACAGACATACGTGGGGCTCTTGGATCGTCATGGAGGCCAAGAGACGGACGCTGTACTCCGTCTATATCCTCGAGAACGTCATCGACTTCCACCAAAACGCCCCTTCCTACATCGCCGATGAGATCGGCAGGCTTCCGTCTCCCAGCCCCAAGGCCCTTTGGGATGCAAGGCAGGCAGACGTGTGGGAGCGAGAATACGAATGTTATATCGCAGAGTGGCCGATGGATCTCCCGAGGGTCGAGGATCTGTGGCCGCATCCAGTCGAGTCGGTGGCAAGGGAGCGACGCCAGCGAAAGGACCATTTCGTCGAATCTGTTGACGAGTATGGTATGTTCTTCTACACTATCACTTCAATGGTGCACGGCTCGTAATATAGTATGTATTGAATCTGTAATACCAGTGAGAAGGAGAGTGGATATCGAGTACAATAAAACGAGAACAGCGCATAAATAGTGAGGGACTGGCCCTTCTGGATACAAAAGAAGGGTGGCAGCAGAAGTTCTCTACGGATTCCTCACCTCCTCATCACTAACATCCTCAAACTCATCCTGCACCTGCGTCGCATCGATCAACGACATCGAGCGCCGAGGTTTGAGTTGCGCCCTCCACGGATCCGCGGTACCCAAGTACGCGTTGAGGCAGGGCGCGGATTTAAGGCTCTCAATATCTTGAGCGATAATGTCTTGGCAGAACAAGTCAAGGTCCAGGTCGTTCTCGTCGTAGCCTGTCAGTCAGAGTCAGATGAGCGGCGACTTGAGAAGAAGAGTGGATGTACCGAAAGGTTGCTCGATTTCGTCTCCGGCGGCAAGGAAGCCGAGGTAGATGAAGGAGCCGACACAGACCTGAGAGAGAGGGTTAGCAGGACCAGCGACATAGACTCGGGATTGGACGTACAGCGGGTACGGTGTGCCAGCCAAAGTCATTGACGAGCTGGAATGGGAGGAGGAAGAGGTAGAGCCAAACGGTGCTAGATGGGAAGCAAGTCAGCTGCAAGAGCAAGGAAAGCAAGAGATTCTTACTGTCTAGAGGACGAAAGAGAAGCCTTCAGCGCTCATGTACAAAGCTACGAATAGGCACAGACCTGATATGGGCGGAATAAACGCTGAGAACGACGTCAGCAGGACCGCATTTACAGATGACTTGATACTCACAAGGGGAGCGGAGTGGTCAGAATTTGCTCCAGAGCTGCACGAGAATTAGTGCGATACAGTGTACAGGCAAGCTGTGAGCCTTACTAGCCAAGTTAGCCTCGAAAGCCGCGATTCCACCCATGATGCCACCGAGACTTCCACCAGGAACGGTGTTTCGGTCTTCCAATACACTGCACCACTCGCTGAGGCAGCGCAAGATTTCCTCCGGCAGGTTCTCCCCAATCTGGGCCTTTGCCTTCATCTGCTTGATATTCGGGTGGATAGGGCCACCCCACTTGCGCGTCGGAGGACCGCCGTTGTACTGAGGCTGGACGCTATCAGTTCAGGGCCTATAACGAAGGATGTACGACTTACAATGATTGGCTCCTGGTTCTTCCCAAACTTGGTGCGGAACCAGCTCCGGATGGAGGAAACGACACCAGCAAAGGGGATGAGGTCCTGCGCAACACTGGGTGTCTCTCCCATGGGATTAGCTCCAGGAAGAAGCGCCTCGTGGTCAGAATGCGTAGAGTCGCGGGAAGGGGTGCGATGGAGCTGCTGCTTGAGAGAGGTACGCGAGCCAGTACGCGACGGGTCAAAGGTCCCGTAAACAGCTGCAGAAGGGTGAAGTGCGGATCCCTCTGGAGCACCGGGAAAGGTCGAGGGCGGCGGTGGGGTCCTCGCGATGGGAAGATGTGAAGTGGATGTCATGCGTGGAATGGGGCGGGGAGTAACAGCGGCGGCAGACTCGCGGTTGTACTTTTGCTGTTGCTTCAACGAGTGTTGGTGCTAGAAGCCATTCAAAAGCCTTTCTTGGTGGTAGGAGTGAACGTACGTCGTGCAGCGGTCGGACAAGGTGGTAGAGATCGTCGTAGTGAATGCCAAGCTCTCCCCGAATGTGGTGTTTGAGAGCCACGGCGAAGCTTTACGGAGAGGTCAAGACCAATAAACGCAATTTATGAGCCTCTTACGCCAGGACAAGGTCTAGCGCCATGCGCTTTTCTGCCATCGCCTTGTTGAGCTCTTGAGCGCTGCGCATAGTTTTCCCGCTGCTCGATTCGTCCGTCGTTTTTGGACTGAGGCGCACGGGTACGTGGTACCAAATGAGCCGCCCCATCGTCCTAGAGTTGCGGATAACTTCGGACCATTGGGCCCTTCCCATCCAGTAGCGGTCATAGCTGGTCGCTGTCAGAGAGAGGAGCGCGTCGAAGAGCAGGGCACTCACCCGCTCATGGCGCGGTAGGAGATAACGAAGCCGATGACCACACCGAGTACCGTCAACCTAGCGATCGATTGTCATGAGTCCATGGGCAGCCCCAGACAGAGGCCTACGCACATGACATTGGGGATGGGGAAAGCACCGAGGATTTCCCAAGAGTAGACGACCGCCGCAGCGAAGAGGGTATGGAGCAGCACCGCAGGCCATATTCTCCAAATCTGCAGGAGATTCACAACGAGAGCAGGAGTTCGTACGGAAATCGTACGACGGAGCCACGACCAAATGTCCAGGCCACTAGAGTGAGAGTGGGGATCTCAGGAATAAGCTTGACCGCTACAGCGGGCTTCACAGCCGGAAGCAAGTTGACGCGATTGAAAGGCATTCAAGAAGGAAAGGAAAGGAAGGTGGGTAGTGGTGGCTTGAGAGGGAAAGTTTTGGAGATGGCAACGTGAGCCATTGAGCTTTTGAGTGTCGGGTCTGGTGGAAGTGCGATGATGGGCGCTGGTTGTCTGTCCAAAATTGTAAACCTGGTGGCGGTGCAAATTACGTCAAGGCGCGATCAACGCGACGCGTCGGTAACGCGTCGGCGCGTCCACGGGTCGAAAACCGAAGTTGGGTTCTTGCGCGTCCTTATCCTCAGGTCGTGACGGCTTTGGCTCCTTTCTTGCCTCGATTATTTGAACGAGGCTGAAGATGGGCAATAAATAGACCGGCAGCGCGCCCATAAGGCAGAATTGGACACTCCCATGACAGATACTTATGACTTGATGCGCTCGGGAGATCCTCACGTTCCTGCCACCGTTGAACTCCACAGCTCCATGTCTATTTGGATAACAAAATAAAAGAGTTCTCAAGTCGAAACGCCGGGCCAGCCAGACCTCTGCCTCTGACTCTGAAAATATGTCTCTAAAGAAACCATTTTTGGTGGCGCCCCAATATCAAAAGATCTACATTATGTATGATCGGCCGCGGTGGTAGCACCAGCGCTGAACACCCGCCCTTGCTATTGGCCGATACGAGCCACCAAAGAACTCTACATCAACTTTGGCGCGTGGGGTGGTGAATTTTGACATCTACAAAGAGGACCTAGACGATGGACTGCGAATCGCCCTTGATCTCGGCGAACATGATCGGCGACTTTGCTTGCCCTGTGCTTGGGCAACTCTCTTCCTCTGCCGCAACTTGGCGGAGATGGATGACAAGTCGACAAGCCAATATGGAGTGAAGCACCCGCAGCGGCCTGAGATTCATTCAGTCAAACAGAGGCTGAATATGGGAACCAACACTCACTGAGTCACGTATCTGCTACATTTTGAAGCGCAGGCTGAATCGAACGGTCAGCCGGATAACCTGGGAGTAGTGGGCACAATACCCGTGCGATGGTCACTTTCAACACGACGTCGATGATGAAAACGGCTGAATTGAGTCAGGTCAGCGAGACGTCGATACGGCAGCCCAGCAACTTACAAAGGAATGCCAAGTAGAAGAAAAGCCCTGGATTCAAGGTTAGGATCGCTCTCGGATCGTTCCTGTAGAGCTCATACCGTCACGATAGAAAGTCGTCACCCGTTTGGAAGGATACTGGAAGAACGACAACCCGTTTGTGAACACTGATATTCTATGTGAGCCTAAAATCAACCTTAGGGAACTAGAATCTTACACGCTCCCCACAGCGTCAACGAGACGATGTCGATCTCAACGACCGCCTAGCTGCGTGCGCGAGCTAAAACAACAAGTGTGAGGCAGTAGGCGGTTGCGAGAGAAAATGTGCAAGTGTTTCACCACGTCCGGCGCCGAACCAGGCAAAATGCAGCGCTGGCAGGAGGGATAAGACGAATGGGACGGTGACGGAGGCGAAGGCGTGGGCGTATACGTGGACGGAGGCGTAGGTCGAGATCGGAGGCGACGAAGACGAAAACTTAGAGCTGATACGAGGGGGAGAACAAGTCTGTATTGGAAACCTACACAAAAACAGTCTTTTATACACAGTAGAGTAAAGGGTGAGTGTAGATAAAATGGAAGCAGTGTACAACTTTATCAAACATGAAAAGCAACCAGGGAAGAGAGTACAACGGAAAGTCAAGGGATGGTGCACGGTGGGACGCCCGATGAGCGCGTAAGTGCAACCAAAAAGGTAGAATTAGTGGAATAAAACCAAAGAGAGGCAAGGTGTCCGAGGAGTAAGGAGGAGGGGGAGATTGTCGTAGTCGATGAGCGCAGGGCTGGAGGTGTAGGATTGCGGCGACATGGTGGTCGTGAAGCAAGAGACAACTGTAGCCGTATGCCGATGATGGCGGCAGTTTGTACATGCTCCGTGTCGAGCGCGTTGGCGTGCGCGACAACGATGACTGCAAATTGAATTAGCAGTGACGACTGCGAAAAGAAGGAAGCCCACTCGTTTCTCCAACCAGCAGAGCGACGTAGCACACAATCCACATTTTACTGGAAGAATTATTGGTATCGCACGAGTTGCCGCTGTCGACGGCTGTCGAGTTTGTGTATCGCAACACGCTCCATAAGCTCAACCCGCCGAGCGACTGTGGGAATGAGAAAACACGAAATTGAAGGGGTGTCATACTCACGAGCCACATTATCACGAAAAATGCAACCAATTTCTTTGACCGACCATACAAGGCGTAGGTGCGAATCATAAGGATGACTGGGCGATCATTCGTTTCGTTCTCTTTTCAACTGTGAGGACACACACACCTTCAGTAATTCCGATACCGAGCCCTGCGAACACTGGTACTCGTTGTGGGATTTTACTCAGGCAGACTTCAACTCAGCCTCACTCACCCGTGTCGAACGTCCCAATTGAATTGCAACTCGATGAAGGCAAGGTCGTGATATCAACACGATCTTGACTGGAGGTGAGAATTTTCAAAGCACCGTTCGCAGTTTGAACGACATACGGACAATCGCCATGGAGCTATCCACATATGCAGCGTATCTTGTCCAGAGATACAAGCATTTGATTACACTCCATCGGGATTTCCAGATGTGAAGGTGCTGGGGGGAGTCAACGACGAGTCGCAGATATTTAATGTCCTACCTCTTGACTGACTTGCAAGAGAGTGTCATAGACCTGGCGAGAAATGAGTGGCGTGAAGGAAACCGGAAGAGTCGTGACAAACCAGCAGACACAGGAAAGCCACTGCACACAAGTTAAGACAAGTTCTTCTCCATGCGTAATAGCACTGACCGTCCACGTACTAGAATAAAGAGGCTCAGAACATGGAGGTGGTGAACGAAACGATATCCACTCACGGCAACGATTTGAAAGTCATACAAGTCACTATTGTCCATGGCTACCAGAGCTCCTTGGTGAAAGCCAAGGTGAGGCTAGTACTATAAAAGACGAAACCTGGAAGGGGTACCAGTGTGAGAATGGTTTCAAGAGCATCTGCGTCGTGGCCCTGAAATCGCGGGAAGATCATCTCAAGGAGCCAGGACCGTGGCAGTTGGTCGGAAATAGCGCTGCGGGGCGCAGTTGACTTTCCCTCACAGCGTCGTCTTTTACGGTTTGAGTTGTCCGGGAAAGTTTCAAAGGGATATCATGCGCAACGGAAATGGAGCCCGTTCCGAGCTCTTCTTCTCAAGACCAGCTGGGAGAGTGCCAGAATTCGCTGGCGCTGAGAGAAGACGGCGTGGAGGTGCGGAGCCTGGTTTTGAAAACAATATCTTGTTGAACATGATGGTCAAGATGAAGATGCGAGACTGGTTGATCGGCGTTTTGATCCGTCACGGCGTTTACTTACTAACTTTACTTGTGACGGCCCAAATTAAAGGCTGAACCAATGGCGGTGACAAGGAAACAAGAACAGAAAAGAGTATACTGCAACCAGAAGCCAAATATATAGTATCAAAGTAGCGAAAATCCGTCAAGACACTTCCCTTCCATCAGCGCACCCATTCACTCTCCAGGGCCTCCGGGTTGGCAACACGCGTGCACATGGAGGATGTACTTACATATCTTGAACATCGGTCGCAGTTGTACATGCTGGGCCGCCTTCTGGGTCCTTCGAGGGCGCCGGCGCGGTTCCACAAGTTGTACAGTCGCAGAGACAGGGCTTGTGCCCAGTGCCGCTTGCTCTTGCATTCTCACTCGACGCTGGAAAGGCAAGCGTCCCATTTACACTTGTTGATCTCAGTAATGACGCAGCGGTATAGCACCCCCGAGTCGCATAACCCCGAGCTCTGTAGAGCTTGAAAGTTGTCGGAAAACTGTCGCGGCTCGTTGGACTGGGATTTATTAAAGTGGAGTACTGGTGTGGTAGGTGGGTCCGATGAAGCCGTGTCGCTTCCCGAATCTGCGAGCAACTTTCTACCGCAGTGACGGCGCAGTCTCGTCAGTCGGGAAATGCATGACTGAAGACTTGCACTAACGGGTCGATGAATAGAACGACAAGTTCGGCGGAGGGGCAAACCGGAGGAAGAGGAAACCAGTCGATTGTCACAGTAGGCTGTGTCGACATCCAAGAAATTGGTAACGAGGTCGATCTGGGATTGTCAGCAGCAGCTGTGGGTCAATTGAAACAACATGTTGACCTGTTTCGCTGGACCGTTTACAATTTAAAGGGGCACACGGTCATCCACGTCCCCGAGTACGAGGTTCCCAGCGATGGCAACGGACAAGACGAGAACCAGAACGCAGAGGAGAGCGCAGATGATGAACTGGATGATCCTGCTCGACTGGATACGGTCATGTATTCTTCCCGACAGAGGCTTTTACATTGGGTGGGAGCAAGTAGCTAGTCAACCAAGGACGATTCCACCGGTGAAGGTTAAAATAACACTAAAGCTTCGAAATGGATCGAAGCATAGCACCGTCCTCCGTGCAGACCTGGGTCCTCCGGGCTCGGCTGACCGTAAAATGAAGACAATAGCCGGTTCGCACTGGCCCTCCCGGCCGCGGCGGAAATGAAGAGCAGCGAGAAATGAGTTGCGTGAAACCGGGTTTCAGCGCCTCAACAAACGAGCAGACACATGAAAGCCACTGTATACAATTCAGAGGTCCGTTTCATCAAAAACAGGGCATTCACTGTCGAGGATGTCCGTCGTTGATACAACCGGTTGAAACTCGGATGCGGTCGAAAGCACGCGACATGCTGGCGACAACGAAGAGAAGTGTCCTGTGGAACCATGAGAGGTGGCTCGCAAGGATATCGAGGTGAGAACAGCTTCAAATGCATCCGATTGTGACAGACTGTCCTTCAAGTTGGATTTGCGGGACATAATCTCGAGGAACGGGTGCGCATGCTGTGGCGTGGTAAGTGGACTCAAGTTCAGGTCCTGCAGCAAGGTCAAAGATTCCGGAGTGGATAAGGCGGTGTAGGGAGTCTGAGCACAGTGGGGTTCGATGTCTTTAGAACAACATGATGGTCAGGGAGAAGAAATGGTCAGCGTTGTTCCGCGATCAATTGATCGTGCACCTTGCACTGGCAACAAACCACGACCCGCTGCCAGGTTTGAACTTTTCTATCCTACCAACAAGGACGCTCAGCGATCAGGGTGGACGGGCCCAGGAACTCCGACGCCGGTGCCAGCATGTATGGGTATTCCGGGCAAAACGATACCCAAGGTGATACCCAACCGACGTCTCGAACGTATGACTGGATTCGCAACGAATTTCAGTACCCGGTCCCGCGCAATGTCTGCTCCAGTCAGCCGCATCCGTACTGCTGAGCAATCGGTTCATTGTTCAGATTCGGAATTCCAGCTCCCGGCCTCACGGTCGACTTTCGACGGGCAGAATCTCGTGTCTCCGGGACGACAAAACTGGGACTTGAGTTGGTTGGAGTCTGGACAGACCCGGTAGCTTTGGAGTTCGACATCCAACAGGCACACTTGCATCTGACGCGTCGGCGTCGCGCATATTTCGGATCCTACCCAAAAGAGTTATCTTCCGGCTCGTTTCTCGAGCACGAGCAAACTCAAAGGAGGGGACAAGATCTACGGTTGCCCTGAGACTCCCCGTTCGCAAGAACCACAACGTCATGTACACAATCCTTGCCTGCCACTTCGTCATTCATGTCCGTTCTGTCTGGGGCAACCATACAGAACCTGTTCAGTGGTCTTTCAAGCATCAGTGAAGCGAAATCATCCAAGCGACCAGGAGCTTACGTGTCGGCTACGATGTTTAGGGTCAAGTGGTCAACAATTCCGGTAAACCGTGTACTATGTTCCCTTGCGTGACAGTCGTGTAGAAGACCCTGCAAGTGAATTACACTTTATTCTCCGGACTTATATCCAACACAACATCAGAACCATATCTGAAAGCACGCTCCTTGATATCATAAGCGAGCTGGTCCTCCTTCGCCGCCATCCCGCGAGTATGTGTTATCAGATGGCAAACCAGAACCGAGTGCATGATGGCAACAGGTCTGAAAAACACTTTCAATTCAAGTCTTCTTGGGAACCATTGGATCAAGGTACGCACGCTGAAGCTATATCACTCAGTCCGGGCTGGGAAAGTTAGTATGAGTTCGAAATTCGTACGTTGAGAAGCGTAACGCACTGGCGCAATGAATGAGATGATAACAGTGGCGATCGTGAACGGCAGGATGCCCAGATAGAACCAGATCCCTGAGAGAGATTCAACGCGTCGTTGTGGATTTTCAGAAAGGCGCACGAACCGTCGCGATAGAGGCTCGTTAAAATCCCCGGACCTGATGAGTCTTGGGAAACTGTCCCAAGGTCAGTGTATTCCAGAGGGCCAGGCAATTACGCACATTTCCGACACATTTTCCACAGAGTCAATAAAATGATAACTGGAAATCAGTCAGCTTCTGAGATGTAGAAGAGGGACACGAACACACCCAGTTCACCCGCCAGCAGTGAAATATAACAAACCAAGCCGATTCCTAGAGTTCCGGCGTCGGTAAAATAGCACGAGGCGACACCCGTTGTTTCCGTGTTTGATGCTAAAGTTTTCAAGAACAGATTCTGAAGGAGTTTCGTCGGATATCTACCTCGAAAATGGGAAGACCCGGTCATCTTTGTGATAGCCCAGAACGACACTCCGCCAACGGACTACATAGCAATGAGATATGACCATTTTATAGATGATACGACGCACAAAGAATAAGAAAAAGAAGAAAACGAGGAGTCTCTTCGATCTCTCGTAGAGAGTGTATGTTCGAATTATCAGAATAACTGTTGGCATTCTTCAGCATCCGCTTGACCGAGTAGAAGAATAACGAACGGTCCGTGATTCCGATCCCAAATCCACCAAAGACTGCGGCCAAACTGAGTATTCATCATCGCAAACGAGGTGAAAACGCCGCACCGATTGTGAACATATCATTACATTTCTAATTCTTCAATCAGCATCAAATCGACGAGATGTGTGGGCGGTGCTTACGGAGAAGTCTGGGTGGCTAGAATGGACTACCGAGATGGTAGCGCCAATGAAAGGGGAATACCGGGTCCACAGGTAGAGAAACTTGACCAAAGTCCATCGAGCCTTCCATATGTACAGATACTTGGGAAAAGAGTTGAGATGCGAATTGAAGGACGACAGGACTCGAGTTTTACCTCTTGTTGTATCTGCAGCAAAGTGTCGTACGTCTGGGGAAGGCTTCAGAGATCAACTTGAGAAAGCGGGACTGTCAATCTTACAAATAGAGCAAGAAATCCGGCTGACGCAGATATGAGCTTGATTCGAGGCTTCTTCACGAGTACACACCTTTGATGTACTACAAGAGCCGACTTAGTAAAACGAAGGGAACTGTCATGTCTCTGCACATACGGAAACGACTTGCAGCTGTGACAACAGCGGGTAAGACTGGGCGTCCATCACTGCCGGAGTAGAGGACTGGGAGAAAAAACGACTGGCAACGCCTGACAGCGAAGAGGTCTATATGTATCTGCAGATGCGGGAATCATCCTCCCGGGCATCGTGCTCACGGGATGCGTTTGAGCCCCTCGGTGGCAGATGCTGAGAAGTGATCACCATAAGTTTAGATCGGGTGCAAGTGAGTGCTTCTATTGCATACCTTAAATCCGATCCATTTGACATCGCCCCAGAGTTGTAGTAGCCGCAGAGCCAGCGTGGAGTAGGCACGGAAGATGGATGGTTGCACAGCGGGTAGAATCATGCACAGGTCTGGAGGCAATGGTCTAGTCCATCATCCATTCGAAGAACTGACCGACAGATGTGTGATGTGAGGCATTTGACCGGGGAGAAGAAAGAGAGCATGGAATCCGGCGGAAGAGTCCCGGAAGCCGCGCGCTGGAGATGCTGAAGAACCCTGTTTTGAACATGACGGTCGGGAGCAAGTGACAGTCCCATCATTTGATCCGTTGCCGCACATCTAAAAATGCAACCACGGCGCTCAATTAGACAGATATAATATGCAGCCTCAAGTGTACTTGACCCCCAGCACCACCGGCGGGGTCTTGCACCCGCCAATCCCTCCCTACTCGCCTCGGGATCCTCATCTCCCTTGAACGTCTTCTCCATCGGCAAAACCGACTCCTGCTGGCTCAACGTCCAACCAGGTCTGGGCCGAGCATGCAGAGCGAGATGAAGGGTGGAAGGGTGACGAAGATGGCTAGGAGCTGTCCGTAGGTAGCCTCGAACATTTCTCGCGGCGAGAGATCGCGAATTCCAACTTGGACGTTGAACATCCAGAATGCCGAAGGCACACTTCACCCATATGACCGTCCTCAGGCGGAAGATAGCAACAGCCCACATGAGCAACAACGATGCATGAATAATCGTACCTTTAACTTTGAAAAAGAAATAACTACCGGGCATTCAAATGGTAAACTCTGCCAACATACCAATCTCGGGGTACACGGCAAAAAAAACGATAAATGCCATGAAAAACAGGTACTTTCCCGGTACAAAGACGAAATTTCTCGAAATGCCCTGCTGTGGACAAAGTAGCATTGAACTGCAATCAATGGATCAACAGACCAAAACAGCACAACGCCCGACGCCCAATTTAGTAATTCCCCAGAAAATCTGCGATATCCAGTTCAACACTTCCAAGAACAGATCCAAAATGGGCGCCCCCCCAGGTCAAGAACCCGAGTCGAACACGCCTATCGGACCAACAGAGTTAGTTACTGATACAACAATCGACAGTACAACATCGTCCATTACACGTTCTTAAATCTTTCGTTTCACGGTGCAGAAAGTGTGATCTAAACGAATCGGTGAGCATCAAGCAGGATCGACAGCACTCAAGGCAAAACTGACACTCATGAACTGCTCATAGCTCATTTGGACCCAACCGTCCCGATCCGTGTCGACGCTGACGAGAAAGTAGATAAATAAATCTAGTCCGGCGGGTAAGTGGGGGATGTTTGCTTACCGCTGGAACGCCTCCGTCAATGTCTTGACCACGACACACGCGCGTACGAATCGGTCAAAGGTGATCCCAGCCGGGGGTTGTCCGTGTCCCGGGCGGGCAGTTGTCGGTGCCGCGGCTACAGTACACACAGCTTCTCGTCAGGGTCCCTCTCTCGAAGCACAGGATGGGGACGCACAGTACTTCCTCTCCAGCAAAGAAAGGACATGCGGAGGGAGACTATACCCAAAATTGCGCATAGCCTCGGACAACTCGCGTCCCTCTATCGACCCAGACCCATCACGGTCGAAATGCCGGAATACATTCTGCCAATCCGAGATGTACTTCCACAGACCAGAGAATTCCTTGAAATCAATCGACCCAGTACGATCCGTGTCCTATGCGCGCAAAGTCGCAGTGAGAATCCAGAGCTCGACGAGAAGATAAAACGCACAAAAATGCCCATAAGCATCTTGACCGTGTCCAAGTCGAATTTCGACCAATTTCCCTACGTAATGCGTCAGGGAGATAAAAGCTAGCCGTGGCACAACTCACATTCACCAACGCCGCCTGCAACTCCATGACACTAATGCTCCCTGAACGGTCCTGGTCCACAGCCGAAAAGTATTGCCAAAGCGGATCTCCACCAGGAGGGGGAGGGGCCTGGCCATAAGGTGGCGCTCCTCCTTGTTGCCCATACGCTCCTTGCTGGCCGTAGGGCGCTCCCTGCTGACCATACGGCGCTCCTTGCTGCTGGCCATAAGGCTGGTTATTGTGCTGCGAGTACATGGTGGCGGAAGACAAAAGGCTGTGAGCTGGGCGCGCCGCCCACGATCAATGACGTCTTTCAAATACAACTCTTTCGAGTCTTGTCTTTATTTTTGCCTACCTCCATGTAGCCTAATATCTACGCGCAAAAAGACAACAACTAGGAACGCCGCAGCGCACATAATATAAATGTAACTTCAATCCTCCGCTATGCACTCTACAGCTCATCGTGGTCGTGCATGAAATCCTCATCACCGTCCGACGATCCCCCAGCACCCTGGTACAGCTTGCTCGTAATCGGGTTGACGATTGCTTGGATCTCTGCAAGCTTCTCCTCCAGGTCATCCGCCTCAGCGGTGGCGCCGTTCTCATCAATCCAATCCGTCGTGTCCTTGACGGCAACGAGGATCGTCTTCTTGTCCTCGTCGCTGATCTTGCCGCCAAGACCCTCCTGGTCACCGAGCTGCGTCTTGAGCCCGTAGACAAACGACGAAAGCGAGTTCAGAGACTCGATACGCTTGCGCGCAGCCTCATCCTCAGATCTGTCGTGCACGTGTTAGACTGCAGAATGAGACGGTCGCAAGACGAGACGAGACGTACGCAAAGTCCTCAGCCTCCTTGACCATGCGGTCAATCTCCTCCTGCGTGAGACGACCCTTCTCGTTGCTGATGGTGATGCTCTCCGACTTGCCGGTGCCCTTGTCGGCGGCGGCGACCTTCATGATACCGTTGGCGTCGATCTCGAAAGTGACCTCAATCTGAGGAACACCACGGGGCGCGGGAGGAATCGAAGACAGCTCAAACTTGCCGAGCAGGTTGTTGTCCTTGGTAAGCGGACGCTCACCCTCGAAAACCTGGATCAAGACGGTAGGCTGGTTGTCCGCGGCCGTGGAGAAGCTAGAATGCATCGTCAGCAAAACTCAGTCGGATAAGGAGATAGGACATACATCTGGCTCTTGCGAGTGGGGATGACGGTGTTACGGGGGATGAGCTTGGTGAAGACACCGCCAGTGGTCTCGATACCGAGAGTGAGGGGGCAGACGTCGACGAGGACGACGTCGGCGGTGCCTTCAGCGCCAGAGAGAATACCACCCTGGACGGCAGCACCGTAGGCAACAGCCTCATCGGGGTTGATACCCTTGGAGGGCTCCTTGCCACCAAAGTAGTCCTTGAGGAGCTGCTGAACCTTGGGGATACGGGTAGAACCACCGACGAGAACGATCTGCAACACCAGTCAGTCTTGCACACAACAAGCGAGATCGCGCAAACGTACCTCATCGACATCCTCCTTCTTGACGTTGGCGTCCTTGAGAACCTGCTCGACGGGCTTCATCGTGTTGCGGAAGAGATCCATGTTGAGCTCCTCGAACTTGGCACGGGTGAGCGTCTCGGAGAAGTCGTTGCCGTCCTCGAAGGATTCGATCTCGAGACGGGTGCTCTGCTGACTCGACAGAGTCCGCTTGGCCTTCTCGACCTCGCGCTTGAGCTTGCCCATGGCGCGGAGGTTGGTGGAAACGTCGGTGCCAGTCTTCTTCTTGTAGAGCTTGACAAAGTAGTCCATGACACGGTTGTCGAAATCTTCACCACCAAGGTGGGTGTCACCGGCGGTGGCCAGGACCTCGAAGACACCGTCGTCGATGGAAAGGAGGGACACATCGAAGGTTCCTCCACCGAGATCGTACACAATGATCTGGGACTCTCCGCCCTTCTTGTTGAGACCGTAGGCGATGGCGGCGGCGGTGGGCTCGTTGATGATACGGAGAACGGTCAGACCGGCGATGGTGCCAGCGTCCTTGGTAGCCTGACGCTGGGCGTCGTTGAAGTCTGGAGCACAATTAGGAGGATGGAGTTGGAGAAACAAAGTAAACTCACAGGCAGGGACGGTGACGACGGCGTGGGTGACCTTCTCACCGAGGTAAGCCTCGGCGGTCTCCTTCATTTTGGTGAGGACCATGGCGGAGACTTCCTCGGGGGACTGGAAGAGAATGAGTGAAAGATTCTGAAAGGAGCTCGGCACTCACAAAGTCGCGCTGCTCGCCCTTGTAAGAGACGGTGATTGCAGGCTTGCCATTCTTCTCCGAGACCTTGAAAGGCCAGTGCTTCATATCCCGCTTCATGTCCTGGTCATCCATCTTGCGGCCAATGAGACGCTTGGCGTCAAAGACAGTGTTTTGGGGGTTGGAGTGGTAGGCGTTCTTGGCGCTGTCTCCGACACTGAGAGAAGGGCATGTAAGACGAAGAGACGAGGAGAAAGGGAGCAGCACTCACAGTCGCTCGTCATCCGAAAAGCTGACCCATGAGGGCGTTATCCGGTGTCCCTGGTCGTTGGCGATAATCTCGACACGTCCTGCCCGCTGTACACTGCAAGGGTCGTCAGAAGAGGCAGAGGGCAAGGTAGGAGAGCATGCTCACCCTACACATGAGTAGCTATATTGACACGTCAGAATGCAAGATTTGGAAAATGCAGGGGTTTTTTGCGTACGTTGTGCCCAAATCTACGCGCCACCAAAGTCAGACGTGGAAAGGGACTGGAGAGTGGGCTGTACACACCAATACCAATGACCGTGCCATACTCGGCGTGGGTCTCCTCTGCACTCGCTACGGGCGAGACGGCAACAAAGGCGAAGAAGGAGAAAAGTAGAAGGGAGAGGGAGGAGAATAAGCGCATCGAGGTTGCGCGCGTCGGTCGACGAGACATGAGGGGAGAGACAAGTTTTGGAGCGCGATGTGATTTCGGCGAGCAGTTATATAGGGTGGTACAGCCACAGGACTTGGCCACGTCGACTCGCGTGTCAAGTGACAGTCTACGTGGAACTGCTCACGAGTTCTGAGTTTGCTACAAGCATCTCTGTCTTTCTCCGTGTCACCGGACTCGCCACGTAGTAACATTCCAAAGACACTCGAGATGCTTCGACCATTTTCTTATTTCTTGCCTGTGTTTCCTTGTCGCAAATCTTCTCTTGTCGCCCAATTTCTTGGCTCGAAAGTGGATTTCGAGGTAGGAACTTACCATAAACAAGTGCTGAATTTCTGCGTTTTCACTCTTGAGCAACTCTGGAGTCGTTTTTTCCCGAAACGCCAAGCTTCTTAAGGAGTGACCTTAGGACTCGGTTTATTCCCTTTCGCGGAATTGGAGCAATCAGGGATACTCGGCCTTCAACTCGACATTGCGGTGCCCGCTATCAGTCCCAAACTTGTCTCCGTGAAGGACGAGTCGGAAGGACGGAGAGCGCCCATCTAAGCGAGGTGAAACCCCGCTTTAAAGCGTTCATGCTAACCAGGCGCTCTCCGCCCTTCCACGCCCAATGGCGTCCCAATTCTTCAACAACCCAGCCACTTTCTCTCAATTACCTTCTCATCTGGCGTGTTTTGGCTCGTCCAATAGCAGCGACGTATGCCAGGCTCCTTCGGACGCCATGCTTTCCTTCCTTAACCTCACGACGGTGGATTCATATCTGGATGCATACTGCGACAGACCGCCTTACGACTCATGTGCATTTGGCTATTGCCCCAACCCAGACGTCGCCAGTCCTGCTGTGCGGTACTCGAGTGAGTAAGATGTATCGATGGGCACTTCACACCTTACCCACTTTCACAGCGTACTTTACTTCAGTCGTTTCCGCCATCCTCACTCTCTACTCCCCGGAGGAAGTCACATCCGCGTTCTTCGCCCAACTGCTCAACGTCTACTCTCTCATTGTCGCTGCCATCATCGCCATAGCAGGACACACCCTCACGAAAATGCACGGCGTTTTCGCGTTGACGATCGCCGCATCACCGCTCAGCATTTACCTCATCTTCTACGTTATTCGCGAATCCTTTGGCGGGCAGACCAGGTTGAAAGCTGTTTTCGGCACTGGCCAGTATCTCCACAGAGCACTTGTGCTGCTTATGGTACCACTGTGGATTAGCGTGCTGGTCTTCACGACACTGCCCGCCGCCTCCTGGCATTTTCAACAAGCAGCCTGCAACAAGTTCGTTCCCAATTTTTCGAGATCCCGACTTATTTCCCCACAGAGTAATCGCAGAAGGTCATATCATCAGATTCTTCTTCCTACCATTCGTCTCACTCGTCGAAATCCCCGAAATTGGTACCGTAAAAACTCGAGAAATTCGATACATAGTAATCACAAGTCGTTATAGGCGCGTCGATCCTAGGCTCATTCGTTCTCGCTTGGGGTTTCGCGATTATCCGCCTTCGGAAGATTATCTGGGCAAAGAAAGGTAGAATTTTCCCATTCGGGCGTTTATGGCGCGTATTCTTGCATTTGACTGCTCTCGGCACTGAGCGGCGTACACAGGCGCAAGGTGGTAGAACGATATCCACTCATTCAGTTTTACACCGGTGCGTATTGGCTACGCTTGTTTCTTCTTCATTGTTCAAAGCATACAGTGATTGTGTTGCCTTTTTCCTTTTGGATGTTCAACACCGAATTCGGAATCCGACGCCTCTCCCCCCGAGAATCATTCGAGGCGACGTACGGCCAGCTATTGGCAATATTCGTCACCGTGCCGCCCTTTATTTCGCTCTGTTACCTCCTTCCGGGTCTGGGACGTTGGTTCGCAGATTTGATGTGGGTGAGGCTCCTCACTGGGCGTCGGAACAAGCCATACTTGCAGAAACGCACGAGACAGGAATCCATGCTCTCGTTCCAAGAGGATTCTAGGGCCCTCCTCGGCGAGAAGGGGAGTCGTGGTTCGTCGTTGGCGTAACCGTGAGCTTTCGAATTCTTGGGGGTTCGAATTCTCTTTGCTGCTACATGCATAATTTATTGGCAATTACTGGGTAGAGGGTGCATATCATGAACTTGCGACTGCCCGGTGCCGATGGACGGTTTGTTTTTTTATTCAAGTCGAACCACCATCGGCCAAGTTGAGGCCGCCGATCGGCCCGATCCGGGGTTTGTGCGTTTCAGGTTCACTATATACACAGCATTGAGGCGGCGGGGATCCGAAAATTCTGTACATACTTCCGCAAACTGTGGGTGGCGCTCGGAGTGAGCGCTCACTGTACTCGTTCTACATGTCCTGAGAATCGAGCTTACTGTCCGTTGATCGGCGAATTTACCCGATTTGGCATCCGGCGTTCTGGTATATGCGCATGTTGACGTCGTGATGCCTCATGCTTTTCGACTCGAGCGCCGATGAGCGCCGACAGGCGCCGACGACGCTAGCGCTGGCCCATTGACAGGGCTCAGGCTCGAATGCATCATGGAATGAGTCGACTGAAACAGGATGAAGACATCAAGTAGGATGGCGGTGCCTTGCAATTGGGGTGTGGCGCTAACTGCTTAGCGAAAACGGTGTTGAAATGCGCTGATGCTTGAAACGAGAACGCGCCTCCCTTCTATTCCAGGCACACTGAAACTCAATAAATACCTAAACTAGACAGCATCTGATGCTGATATGTCAAGATTTACACTGGCGACGACGCGGCTATCGACTGAAGAGCGCCCATGTCAAAATATAAATCTAATAGCGACTCGCGGATCGGGACCACCCTCTCTCTCACCCTCTCACCCCGGTCGATAGTCACCGTTCGCATTGCAGAATGACGGACCTCTTCAGGTCTAATGCCACCGACTTCCAGCTTCCTCTTCATCCCTCATGCTTCGGCGACTCTTCCAACACGAGCAGCATCTGCCAGGTGCCTTCAGCTGCCATGGTCACCTTCCTTAATATCACCAACGTGAGCAGCTACATCGACGTGTACTGCAATAATCCACCTGCGGATTCTTGCGCATTTGGCTACTGTCCCAACCCGGACGTCGCGAGTCCCGCGGTGCGGTATTCAAGTGCGTGTCATTCCGCCGCTTTCCGAGTGTCTCTTGCTCAAGTACCAAAGCCTACTTCACCTCCGTTGTTTCCGCTATCCTGACCCTCTACTCGCCGGATGAGGTCATATCGTCCTTCTACGCCCAGCTGCTTAACGTCTACTCGCTGGTTGCCGCCGCTATCATCGCCATAGCAGAGCACAACCTCACAAAACTCCACAGCGTCGTCGTCCTCACGCTCGCCGCCTCGCCACTCAGTATCTACCTCGTCTTCTACGTCTTCCGAGAGCTGTTGGGCAAACAGACGAGACTGCAGGCGGTGTTTGGGCCTGGGCAGTATGTGAATCGGGCGCTGGTGCTGCTTATGGTGCCGATGTGGATTAGCGTCCTGGTGTTCACGTCGCTGCCTACTATTACGTGGCAGTTTCAGCAAGCTGCGTGTGATTCGTACGTGGTCGTCTTACTCGGATTCCAGTAAACTGACCGTACATAGAGTGGTGGCAAATAACCATATCGATTCGCTGTTCTTCCTGCCGTTCATTGTCTTCTTTGTTGTCTTTCCTGAAATCGGCGCGATCATTATTGGATCTTTGGTCATCATGTGGGCCGTGGCGATCTTCCGCCTCCGGAAAGTAATCTGGGCCAAAAAGAACAAATGGTTTCCAATAGGCCGTCTATGGTGCGTGTTTTTCCATATTCCCTTGCTGTGATGCTCACGAGGTATCCAGGCGCAAGGTGGTCAACCAATACCCGTTCATTCAATTCTACTCTGTGATCGCCGTGCCGTCCGCCTTTTGGATGTTCAACGTCGAAACTGGGATTATTACTCTCTCCCCAAGGGAAGCGTTCCAGGCTACCTATGGACAGGTGTGTCTTCATGATCCTCCGCCGACACCCTGCATATATGCTGACAACACGTCTGCAGCTCCTAGCCATCTTCGTCACCATCCCGCCCTTCATCTCCCTCTGCATGCTCATCCCCGACCTGGGGCGGTGGTTCGCAGATTTGACGTGGGTGCGGCTCATCACCGGGCGTAACCTCAAGCCGTACTTGAGCAAGCGCCGTAAGGGGAGCGATCAGTCGGGACAGGGGTCACCTTCGATACTTCCGATGCAGGACGATTCCGAGGCGGCCATTGACAAGGTGGGGCTGTTGGCGGAGAAAAGGCGGGGTGATTTGGAGGGGTTGCCTGCGGGTGTTGAGAGGATAGAGTTGCCGAATTTATCTTATAGTCGTAGTTGAGGACTTTGCTTAGATTATATAACTGTGTATTATAAAAATTACTAAAAGCGGACAAGGGCGTTGCATTATTGTGTCATGTTTGTATCCCCTTTGATCTCGTTCCGTCATGATCCAGGTCCCTTCTTTCTGATGCACTTTCCACGGAGCGTCTGTGCTCGATATTTTTTGCAGTGCGCCCCTGGGCATGTCTAACAAAGGTCATCAACCAATGACCGCGTTTCCTGAAGCCTTCGTTGAGATGCTTGGCTACTGCATAGCGCCCATTAAAGGCCTCTCATGCATATGATACCAGCTGTACCGCGTCCTAAATTCGCCGTGTTTGGGTGAGAAGAGGAGGAAGGCCGCTCAACCGAAGGAGGAATCGCGATCGTTGCCGCATTCCAGACACAGATCATCGCGTTGGGATCCGCTAGCCCTCGATTCCCGCAAAATATTTAATCCGTGGCATCCTAAATATATTGCCGCCCACTTCAAGGTTCAAGTTGTACTTCCCATGTTTGATCAAAATTGCCAAATTAGGGGTCAAGCGTTCACTTGGATGTGCTTGTTTGTGCATGTCCTCCTTGTCTTTCACCACCGCCGCGAAGACAAGAATGACTTCTCCTGCTCCTGGTCCCACCCGGTGCAAGACAAGCGCGGGCCAGCCCGATTACCCTGGCGGTGTCGCAACTTGACTGCTGTTTCGAGTCGGCGTCTATACTGGACGTGCTATGCGACGCCATTGATACGCTACCCATCAGCGCCCTGGCCCGTCCTGAAATATAATGCCCATGTCTCTAACACCTCTGCAAGGCGCAAAATGGCCCAAATCTTCCATGGCTCTCCAACGGACTTGCAGCTTCCTCCGCATCCCTCTTGTTTCGGGTCCGGAAACATGAGTAGTGTTTGCGAGGTCCCTACGGTTGCTATGATGACTTTCCTCAATATTACAAACTCGAGCGCCTACCTGGACGTGTATTGCAATAATCCCCCGGCGGATTCGTGTGCGTTTGGATACTGTCCAAACTCGGATGTCGCTAGTCCCGCTGTGCGGTACTCAAGTGCGTGGTGTTACTAAAATTTGTCTCGACGCGTCTCATTCCATTAGCCTACTTTACTTCCATTGTATCGGCCATCCTCACCCTCTACTCACCCGAGGAAGCGATATCCTCGTTCTACGCCCAACTGCTTAACATCTACTCCCTCGTCGTCGCTGCCATCATCTCAATAGCGGGACACAACCTCACCAAGATGCATAGCGTCGTCGTCCTCACGCTCGCTGCCTCTCCGCTTAGTCTCTACCTCGTGTTTTACGTCTGCCGCGAGATGTTGGGCAGACAGACGAGACTTAAATCTGTCTTCGGATCGGGACAGTATTTGAACAGAGCCCTTGTGTTGCTCGCGGTACCACTTTGGTTTAGCGTCCTCGTGTTTACGACCCTCCCGACTGTTACGTGGGAATTTCAGCAAGCGGCCTGTGATTCGCGAGTGCTCCGTATCCCTACCGAACTATTACTCAACTTACGACAACAGAGTCATCGCAGAAAACCACATTGCCTCCCTGTTTTTCATGCCATTTATCGTTTTCTTTGCCGTGTACCCCGAGATTGGTAGGTTCGCAGTTTTCCATTTGAACTCCCGGTAATTATTTCGCTGTAAAGGTGCGATCATTGTGGCATCGTTGTTGCTCATGTGGGTTGTTGCCATCTTCCGGCTGAGGAAGGTAATATGGGCGAAGAACAAGATACTACCGATCGGCCGGTTATGGTGCGTGCATAATTCCTCTGCTTTGAAACGGACCATGAATGTATTTTGCAGGAGAAAGGTCGTCAATCAGTACCCGTTCATTCAATTCTACAGCGGTGGGTGACCCTTCTTTCCCTTCGATTTGCTGGCTGAGATTGTGCAGTGATTGCTGTGCCCTCGGCATTCTGGATGTTTAACGTCGAAGTGGGCATTCGCGATCTCTCGCCGCGAGAACAGTTCGAGGCTACCTACGGACAGCTCCTAGCCATCTTCGTCACCATTCCACCCTTTATCTCGCTCTGCATGCTCGGCCCAGATCTGGCTTTCTGGTTTGCGGATTTGGCCTGGGTGCGGCTACTGACGGGGAGACATCTCAAGCCATATTTGAGTAAACGGAAGAAGCCGGGCCAGCAGGAGTCGGTATTGCCGATGGAGAAGATGTTCAAGGGAGATGAGGATCCCGAGGCGAGTAGGGAGGGGTTAGCGGGGAGCGAGACCCCGCCGGTGGTGCTGGGGGCCATCTACACTTGAGGCTGCATACATATTAATATTCTCGTATTTATCATAAGCAAAGACATACGAGAGGGTGGTTCAACTTTGCTCCTCCAGATTAATTTTAACCTGGCACAGCCAGTATAGAATAAGATGAGTTGAACGAGGCAAGCTCTTCACTCATCAAGATGACTTCCCTACGAACGCGTATGTCTATTCTCCATCCACGAACGCCAAATCCAACCAAAAACATTTCACAGAGCCAAACATGATTTCGAACGTCTTCATCACCGCAAGCAAACCCGTCGGCTCCTACTGGCCTCCCACCCGGCGCGCCCAGCCGCTGTGCGTGGTACTGCTGCAGCTTGTCCAACCAGATTTATTTGTACAAAAATTATGGTTCGGATGTGTGAAAGGAGGATGAGCATACTGGGGTTCGGCCTTCGGGTGTGTGTTGAAGGGAACTTCGCAACCCAAGAAATAATTGTAACTTTGTGAAATGGTGCTACTACATCTGAATTTCGGCCAAGGCAGCTGTGGTTTCATAGTTATTGTTTGCCTCGAGTCTACGCCTTCTTCCACTGCTCGGCTTTCAAGGTGAATCTAACAGAGGTTCAGTAATCGTCGCCTGCAAGACAACTCACGCGAAACGTACCTATAATCCCAGTCTGCCTGGTCTGGCCGAGTAGCCAAGTCAGTGTACACTGTCGCATGCTGCGGACCACTGGTCCAGAACTCCGACAGAGGGTCAAGTACGCCTCCCGTCTCGGCGTTTACCAGAGAAGCAAAGTAGAACCTGTATTGTAAATCAGCCAACCCGATAAAAATTAGACAACTAGTACTTACCGGAACTTCTCTTTGGCATACGCATGAGCTAGAAGCTCAGCCATCCTCCATTCGTCCGTCTTGTGCAGAACCCCACTGAAGAACGACGTCTTCCAGAAAGGTTCCCAGGGCGTTGGGTTGCCGGTGATAATGAAGGTCTTCAACGCGTCCTTGTTCGACTCGGCGCGGAATGCCGCTACCGCCTCTTGAGCGGCAGCGAACACGGAGAGCGCGACAGCAGACATCTCTGTGAACTTGTCCAAAGGGGTGGATAGCGGGTCGTCGGGAATGGGCGGGGCGGAGAAGACACTTCCTGTATAAAGAGTTGAATCCACATGTTGGGGAGCGCAAAGTAACGCCTACCGTTGAAAATCACAACACTGGGCGGTCCAAGCTCCTTGTTGACAGAGGCAAACGCCTCCTTGATCGTCTCGGGGCGCGTAATGTCCAGAGCGACGGGGAAGTAGCCGTCTTTCTTGACGTCCTCGACGACGGGTTTGCGAGAACCAAGTGCAACTTGGTAACCCTTGGCTTTGAGGGCTGCAGAGGTATGCTGGCCGATGTTGGGACCGGATCCGATGATGAATGCAATGAGGCGAGACATGGTGGTAAAGGCGAAGGGGAACTGGGATGGTGTTGACAAAAACGACGAGCTTCGAACCTGTTAAATACATTTCTCAAGCGGCCTCCCAGGCCTTACCTGATGAAGCATTGAGTAAGATATCGCTTCTGAATGATGATTCATGTCTTTTGAACTTGGAGTCCAAAGGCGGGCTTCCGCAACTTGGGATCAATGGATGATTCAGCCACCACCGCTGACTGAGATTGCAGCTGGACCAGCCAGTGAGGCCCAGCGCAAGGATTGGGTATCGATTTTTCATGTTCACAAAGGTCGGTCACTGTCCCACGGCGGCGGGCTGGACCGCGATTTCCCACAAAGATTGCCCTTGGATTGCCCAGATATCTTGTGGCGTAGACAGAGAATGACATTTGTACAATTTTCTCTCACCATTCAATAACGTCAATGTCGACTTTAGCGAGGCCCAGAGGATCGCATGCGCATTTCATTGGAAAGCGATATCCATCCAACGGTCATTGACACCAAACGACAAGGACCGTGTGTTGCGTAGGCGAGACAGGGAGTCTAGAACTTCGTGGGTGTCTCTGGATTAGCTCCTGGCCGAATTTCAAAATGTGGAATGTAGTGGTGGTCGAGGTCTGAGTTTGGGGATCACTGTTTGCCGAAGTGACCGCATCACACATCGCAAACCTAATGCGGCTATGTGGCTGGCGTTGAACAGTTCTTCCTGGTTGAGCTCTTTCAAAAGGGAGATTCTCTGATACATAACTTACACCATGCCAAGGAACGAAGAATACAAATTACGATTCAAACAAGCATCCCGATAGCCCTCGTCTGCATTTCCTCCACCATCTCCAAGCCCAAAATCGTCTCAACAAAAGCACGCGCCTTCTCATACATCGCCTCCCAGGACTCCTTCTCAACGCTAAGCCCGATCTTGGCGCGCAAATACGCCATGGCAATCAAAGTTGGGAAAACCTCATCTGGCGACGCGACAAGGTCCAGACGAGCTTCATCAACGTCGACGTCCAGCAAAACCAATCTGAGGACACCACCCGAAAAATGGCCGTCGAAATATTGAAGCCTGGCTAGGGCCTCGAGAATCGAGTCCGAGTCGCCACTAACGTCGGCCGCAGGTTGACCAGCCATGTTCGCCGAGGAGACCGTGCCGCTCCTTTCCGGACGTGAGGCCACTCGGCACCGCTGTGGACTGAAAACTGGTAGAAGCCCCTCGTTGCTACGCGAGCTTATTATCAACGGGCGTGCACGCAAAGAAGTCCTCTCATACAACCCACACTTGTTGCACACGATCTTCCCCGGATTCAGGGTCGACCGACGCCAAGACGGGGGAGATGTGGTGTGGCAGTTGAAGCATTGCCGACGGAGGAGCTGCGTGTCCTTGGAAGCAGCGTCATCCAAGTGTTGTATTGGCAAAGACGCCGATGGAAGATTTCCTTTCGGCGTTTCAAAGTGATTCGACGGCGAGTCATCGACGACCACAAAAGACGTCTGTGAGGAAGAGATAGAGTACATGGTTCCCAAACGAGCGATAGATGCATGCACCGTCCGTGCGAGGAGGTCGCAATCGTCAGGCACGGATCTGGCTAAAGCATGTTGACCATCCTCGAGGTCCTGGATGATCTTCCGCGCAGCGAGAGCATGGAGTACTGGTGCAGAATCCGGCGCATTGGGCAGGTTGGACAGGGTGACGGGAACGACTAGGCGGATCTCTGTGCCCTCTGCAGTTGCTCCGACGAGGGTTACGGCCTTGGGTACCAGATTATCTAATATGTCATCAGGATCGCGAAGAGAGGAAGTATATCACCGCATACCTTGGGTAATGCAGTATAAATTGAGACGATTCGCCGGGTTGATGGTTTGTAGCCTGAAGGGAGATTGCTGGATTCGTGAAAGAGGGGGCAGTGCGACCGGCGGAGGAGGAGGAACAGGTTCCAAGTCGAGTTGTAAGGGATCAAAGGTCTCGTCGAACATGCTGAGAAGCGTCTTCTCCTTCTCCTTCCCTTTATCAATGTGCTCGTCCTCCTCGCCAGAAACCACCACAAACTCGTCATCGTCGTCCCGTTCCTCGACTACATCCACACCCCAATCGACAGTTATATTCGCCAACAGCGGCGTCCGCGCAGCTCTCAGCATTCTCGCAATCTTGCCCGTGAAGCTCGTCTCTTCCTCTGTGACCAACACGCATGTCCCATTCCCCACGCGCGCAATACCTTCACACATATCCGTCGCAGCCGCACTGCCAATGCCAAGCACCGAAACGCGCAAATACGCGTCCGTGGAACAGCTAGCAACGCCAGTCTTCACCTCCTCCAAAACGCTCCCGACATCCCACGCAGCGCCGTCCGTCAGCAAAAAGACACTCGTCGGCCTATCAGTTCTCCTGCTACCGAAACACCTCGCTAGTGCCGCCCGAATCTGCGTCCCGCCGTAATTCGCCTGCATCCCATCCACATGTGCTGTGGCCTCGTCAAGGGTCTCTTGATTGTACGTCCTACTCCCCTCCCACAGCATCGTGCAACTGGAACCAAAGGACGCAATCTGGAAGAGGGTACCTTGCGCGGGGAGCGAGCGAAGCATCACTACGAGAGCTTTGTGTAGCGCAGCTATGCGCTGCCCGCGCATGGACCCGCTCCGGTCGACGAGGAAGATGAATTCCTGCCGCGGGATGTCGGGCAGCTTGAAACGCGGAACGACGCTGAGTGCGAGGGCGACGGTACGGTGGAAGGGGTGGATCTCTGCGACGCAGCGCGGGGCGTCGAGGCCTGCGGATCGCATGGTCAAGACAAAATCACGGTCTAGATCTGATGCAGAGGACAGCATGACGCGGGCGTAGTGCGAAAACGGCAGCTCAGCTGCGTCGGGGAGGAAAGGATCTGGTCCCAATTGCAAAGAGATGCTGTGGGATGGGCTGCCTATGTGAACAATTGGGGACACGGCCTCTAGATCGACCACGATATCTAGAAAGGCGGACGAGGCGGGGATTGAATACGGAATCGGAGAATAGCCAAAGCGTTGGCAGATGCTCATGGGGAGGTGAAAGCGTACAGAATTGTTTTCCTCGTCTTCAGTAAGAACAGTGGCATAGACGAGTTCGATCTGGACTGTTTCTCTTGGGTGGATGTTCCCCACGGCAATTGAAAACACTGACACAAAGTCAACAAGAGTACTTAAAGGAATGGAATCGAGTCTCACCATCGGGGGTCTGCTGTTCCACGAGCGCCGCACCATGTCCTTGAACCAAAGCCGCCTCGTATGTTTCTCTAGCCTCTTTTCTCTCCTGCACGACACCATCGACGCGCGTCCCATCCCCGCGTATCATCGCAAACTTGCACACTACAGCGCGTGCGGGGACTGGAAACGTATATGTCGCTTCAAGAGGCCAATTATGCTCGTTCTCATACGTATGTACGAGCGTGACCTGCGCTGCGAGCTCTTTGATGGTCGCGGAGGCTTGGACACGGAGGAGCGGTAGAAAACCACGGTGATGCAGAGAGAGAGCCATCGTCGGTGGAAGAGGGGGTGGGCCAAGGTTTTGTTTCATCGTCACCTGGAGCAGTGCCTCGAGAAGCGTTGGAAACCCGCAGCGGCGACACCCATTCAGATGGGTGTTCGTCTTTTCAAAAATAGGGCGAGAGACTGGAGGCCTGCAGCTGGCCTGATGCAAGAAAGTCTACATACTCATGAGCCGCGGCCTTCCCACCCTGCCAGCTGTAGGCCTCCAATCGAAAGCTCAGCGTTATGCCCGGACGGGATAGATTGAGTTTCGTACCTTGTTCAGTGACTGGGTGATCAGAAAAAGAGGTACGGCCGTGTTTTCAAAGTGTGCATCAAGGCTGAAAGCAAGAGCAGAGGGACCAAAAAGGGAACGATTGGTAGACGACCTACATACCTATTGCTGGAAAACTCCCACCAATCAAGTCGTGGCCTTCCCAACCGTCCCTGGAAAAATCCGTCTCGGACCGGTCGATTTGAGTTTTGCACCTCGTTCAGGCTCCCGTGCGTGTCAAGAAGAGAGGCAAAACAGGATGCGACGCAGCCATCCACATTGCCCTCTACATACTTTGCAGCCGCGATAAGCGTGCGTGGATGGCTGCGTCGCATCAAGGTCACCCCCACTCGGCTGAGATGGTGATCTGCGTTTTGTTCCTTGTTCCGAGTACCGCCCCTGTGAGGTTGCTCGAAAGCGCACCGAGATGCATACAACATCAAGCAGAGGTTATATTTTTTATGAGACACGAAGCAGCCAAGGAGCAGCTAAAGTAACGTATAATACTGGGAATAAAGAAAGAAGAGGGTGAGGCGGGGCGCGGCTTTTGCATGTACAAGGTGAATATAAAGAAAGGATTGGAGGTAAGGTACGAGACGATACGATACGAGTGAACGAGCGAAACTTGGAGCTTGTTGATCTGGCAATATGCAGCATGCGAGAGACGGGACATTTAGTCATCGTCCGCCTCGTCCTCCTCCTCGTCGCCGCTGGCAGGCGCGCTGGTCTTCTTGGCCTGCCCGCTGTCGTACGCGAGCTTCTCGTCCTCAGCGCGCGTCTTGTCCTTGGCAGCCTGCTCGACGTAGGGCTTCTTCTCCTCGTCGTCGAGCTCTTTCCACTTGGCACCCAGCAGCTTGCCGACCTCGCCTGCATCGAGTCAGCATCGATGCAAGGAACAAGAAGCAAGGGACGTACCGAATCCGGCCTCGGGGTTCTCAGTCTTGATCCTCTCGCGCCAGTCCTGGCTGAAGAACATGTACGCAGAGAGGGCGCGCTTGGGGGCGTTGGGGTCCTTCTTGCCCTTGCCACGGGCGGGCTTTTCAGCCTTCTCGGCGGCCTTGCGCTACAGAAGTGGGTTAGTACGCAATGTCAGGTGGAAGATATGTCAGAGGATGAAAGCTCGACAAAGGGTCGAGCCATCGAAGGGGCGTGACGTGGCAACCTATCGACACGGCGACGAGCTATCCCAGAGGGAGGTGAAAGGCCCAGAAGCAAGACAAGGATAGCTCGAGATAGCAGTCGTGCACCACAAATACATCCGATGGCCGTGACGTGGCAACCAACGAGGGCGACGACGACGACGATGGCCCCAGTGGCCGCCATGGAGTATGGTGGAAGGTGTCCGAGGACTGAGACATATGACATCAAAGTCGATGGAACACCTGATGCGCCCCTCGGCGTGACGAGCAGCATGACAAGGGGGGCTGGCGACGCCCCAGGAGCCGACGACGAGCGAGCGACGGCGGTCCCGGGGCTAGTCGAGAAGGAAAAGACGAATGTGATGCGAATGAAGGTACTCACTTTGGGTTTGGACTCCTTGGGCATATCTGGGGACAAAACGCGAGGATCAGCTTCATTCAAGGGCTACGAGGGCGATACGGAGGGCAGAGAAGGCAGGAAGAGGGCATGGGGAGCAGAGTCAGGTCGCGCGGCAGACGCGACTGGAGCCAAATAAAGCACGCGCCCGCTGCTGCCCATGGCATCGAGCACGACGACGACGAGGCTTATCGCGGTCGTCTTCGCGGGCAAAATGGTGGTGAATGAGACAAAGAACTCACTGGATGTGAAAAGGGAGTGAAAAGAGGGCGGTGGAGGGGAGTGGGATTTGTTGGAGGTTTTGGCGGGGGCTCTGTACGCCTACTGCTATTGCGCTGGCTGCTGGCTGAGGTGGGCGAGTCCGCTTTATCTGACTAATATTCGTCGGAGTTTGAATTCACGCACGGACTCGCTGCCGACGGGCCGAGTGGAAACAAACGTCAATAGTCAACATGGTCACGTTCCAGACGCGCTGGCTTTCTCGTGACTGGCAACCCACAATACAATTTAGAAAGAAACCAAGGCTCGATCTGAATGCTTGCTTGCTGGCTACCTCTGGCGGTTCCTTCAAGTTGTCCACCCTTTTACAGTCGACGCAAGAGATTTTCGAGGTCAAGAGTGAACGATTTCCACTCGACACGGCCGTTATTTATGGTTCAGCCGAATCTTGCGGACAGTGGTGCGGAGAGTCACATCTCATACGCCGCTGAACCGCCCGAAACCGCTCGGCGCATTTAAAAACGGGTCAAGAAGCTTCGTTTCCCTCTCCACCAGCCAATTTACCGTGCCCGCTTCTCTCTTACACCTCTGACCCGCCCAAGAATGCTCAGTGCGGTCGGACGACAAAACTTGAGATACTACACTTCGTACCATCCCGCTGCAGACGAGACTATCGGCCAATTCTCCTCCCTTTTGTTTAAGCGCCTCTTCTTCCAATGCGACCTTACCATAGTCAATTCCTCCTGGGAGCACGACGTTGCGAAGGACGCTTTCATCAGGCACGCTTGCCTCTCAGTAATTCGTCTGCTAACATCTTCACAGCGTCAACGGCACTATCATGCCACCCGCCACTTTCCTCGAGCTCATAAAGGATTTCCACTCCACCTCAGTCGCGACGCTGGAAAAAGAGGAGACCCTGCTCATGGCTCCCAAGGACCCTGAAGGACGGACTGGCACAGTCGCGCAGACCGCGCAGCTGGTGGTGAAGCACCAGGATGGGAAGATAGTAGTCGATCAGAGCTCGGTTACGATTATGCAGGTTGGGGAGGAGGATGGAAGGAGGAAGATGACTAGTTTGGTGGAAACGACGGTGGAGAGGATGAGGCAGGATGCAGCGGCAGTTTAGAACGCGTGTATTGGCTCGGTCTCTGGAACTCAGTAAGTAGTTCATTGGGAACGTTCGAAGAGTCGGCGCTGGAATACGGATCATCGGCATTTGACCGCCGATTACTCTTACTTCTGTCCTCCAACCGTACATAACGGCGCCTGCAGTTCGAGCGTGCCGCTTCCAGCCCAGCTATAATCTATTGTTACGCATTGGCACAGGCGACTCCCGTCGTTCATTTCAACAGCAGGGCGCCGGCGTCAAAACATCGTGCAGCTTCGTATTTCAAGGCGGGGCGCCTGTTGGCGAGTCCGATGACCTACCCGCGCTACCATGCGTGGGATTGAGGCTTCCAGAACTCGGAACCGCGACCAAACTGGTCAAGATGCTGTGAAGACCCTGCGGCGACGAGCTGTATAAATGGCTCGACTGCTTGATGGATCCCACCCAAAGCATGCCAGCACTCTACGGACTATACTACTTCTTCCAGAACCAACAATTTTCTCTTCCCCTGCTCAATGTTCGTGCCGAGGCCAGCATCAAGGAGCTTGCGGCACAGGTCAAGCTCACACAGACCTACGGGAACGATGCGACGTTTCCTATCCAGGCAAAGTTCTCGTTCCCCATCCCTGCACGCGCTGTCGTAGCCGCATTTTGCATGATCAAGCAGGATGGGACGAGAATTGTCGGCTCTGTAATGGAGAAACAGGAAGCGAAGGAGACGTACGATACGGCGGTGAGCCAGGGTCAGCAGGCGTCGTTGATGGAGCAGCAGACTCCCGATGGTGTGTTGTGCCGTTTGTTTCTTTTATATGTTCTAATGGCAGCTCAGTCTTCCAGGTTTCGGTCGGAAATATCCCGTTCAAGGAGCAGGTCCAAATCGAGCTTGTCTACGCTACAGAACTCGTGAGTCTGTCCACAAAGCCTCGCAAACGCGAAGTTTAACCAATTTGCAGACGGAAGATGAAGAAAACGATCAAATCCGCTTCCATCTCCCTGTGCATATCGGCCCGCGTTATGGAAGACCTCCCGGGCCCTCCTTCACAGACACAGCTTTCATCTCCCCCTCATCGCCAGCCCCGTTCCTCAGCCTCCTCGTAAATGTCGAGGCTGTTGCACCAATCTCAAAAATTGGCTGCCCTTCCCACTCGGTCTCCACCGAGTTGGGCCCTGATTCCAGCCTTCCCAACTTTAAGGATCTTCCGTTCTCCAACTACGCCCGCGTATCCCTTGCCTCTGAATCCGCTCTCGACCAGGATTTTGTCTTGACCATCAAATCCGCTGGTCTCGACACCCCTCGCTGTGTTGCCGAGCTTCATCCTTCCAACGACACCGTTGCAATGGGATTGACCCTCGTCCCGCGATTCAGGCTCCCCGACCTCTCACGGCAGGAATTCGTCTTCCTCGTCGACCGCTCCGGCTCGATGCAGGGCAAACGCATCGAGGCAGCCCGGAAAGCGCTTGTCGTGATGCTCCGCTCGCTTCCGCACCAAGACTCTCTCTTCCAAATTGCATCTTTTGGAACGCGTCATAGCTTCCTCTGGGAGGCCGGGAGCAAGGTTTATAATCAGGAAACTCTCGACGAGGCCACGCGCCACGTCGATACGATGCAGTCAAACTACGGTGGTACAAATATTCGGAATGCACTGGCGATGTGCTTCAAGGCACGCAAACTTGACCGTCCGATGAGTCTGTTGGTGCTCACGGATGGGGATGCGTGGGATATCGATGGTGTTCTCGAGGAGGTCAAGGCTGCTGTAGCCAGCGCCCCTGCGAATGCGTATCTTCGCGTTTCCGTGTTGGGTATTGGAAACTCGGCGTCTACGGCCATGTGTGAGGGTATCGCGAGGGTTGGGAATGGGACGTGCATGATGGTCTGTGAGGAAGAGACCAGTTTCACGGGGAAGATTGCGAGGATGCTTAAAGCTGCGAGGACGCCGATTTCGAATGTTTCTGTTGATTGGGGTCGGCCGGTTGCCGAGGAGGAGTTTGTCGCCGCCGAGTCAGATGAAGAATCAGAAGATGATTTTGAGATGGTGGATGACCCAAGCGAGAAGCCCAAGAAGACGCTCAGCATTTTCGATGAGAGTGTCGATGATCTCAATGACTTTGGGTCCACGGCCGCGCCTCCACCGGCACCGGTCGTCCTTCCTCATCCAGCGGTCGTGCAACAAGCACCTTTCAAGATTCAGCATCTCTTCCCCAACATCCGTCTCAATGTCTATGCCATTTTGCAAGGTATATTTCGACATTTTCTGTGGCGTATCCTACTAACATCTCCCAAGGTCAAAACGTTCCAAAAACTGTCACCATCCGCGGTTCCACCGCCGACGGCTCGGAAATCGCCCTGCCCATCACCGTCACTCTCAGCAGCCTCCCCAATGCACCGAACGCGCCGCCAGCCGTGCATGCCCTCGCTGCGCGCAAGATCATCCAAGATCTCGAGGATGGCCGGCACGACCTGGCTTCAGTCATAACCAATCCAGACGATGCGGACCTCCTCAAACGGACGGTCAAGGCGAGCATCATCCGCCTTGGGAAGACATACTCCATCGCTTCGTCGCATACTTTGGTGGTGACCGAGGATGACGACTTTGAGATGGTGGAAGAAACGAGCGAGATGCCGAAGAAGACACTCAACATTTTCGATGAGAGCGTCGATGATCTCAATGATTTTGGGTTAATGCAGGCACCTCCGCCAGCACCGGTCGTCCTTCCTCCCCCAGCGGCCGTGCAACAAACACCTTTCAAGATTCAGCATCTCTTCCCCAATATTCGTCTCAATGTCTATGCCATTTTGCAAGGTATATTTCGACATTTTCTGTGGCGTATCCTACTAACATCTCCCAAGGTCAAAACGTTCCAAAAACTGTCACCATCCGCGGTTCCACCGCCGACGGCTCGGAAATCGCCCTGCCCATCACCGTCACTCTCAGCAGCCTCCCCAATGCACCGAACGCGCCGCCAGCCGTGCATGCCCTCGCTGCGCGCAAGATCATCCAAGATCTCGAGGATGGCCGGCACGACCTGGCTTCAGTCATAACCAATCCAGACGATGCGGACCTCCTCAAACGGACGGTCAAGGCGAGCATCATCCGCCTTGGGAAGACATACTCCATCGCTTCGTCGCATACTTCCTTTGTCGCTGTGGATGAGTTTGGGCCCGTAGTACAGGAGGAGGTGTATGTTCTCTCTGGCGTTGCGGCACCTACCTCTCCCTGGCGGACGTTGACGAAGGGTAGCAGGTCCATGCGAACTTCCAGGGCAGCAGCCCCTGCTCAGGGCGATATGTCTGCCTCGATGGGGTCGATGCCCGTTACCATACTGCCCACGCAACCGAGTATGCCGCCTCCGCTTTTTGGTCAGGCGGCTCCCTTTCCTCCTTCGAGTTCGGAGCTGGGAGTTCAGTCTTTTGGGATGAGCCCAGCCGCTTTCCCAGTTTCTTCTGCCTCGCGGCCTTTGCCTCGGCCTTCCAGAGAGTCTGCGGTGGCCACATCTTTGTTCTCCGCGCGGCCCTCGATGTCCTTGGCGTCGCCTTCGCTTCCCCGGACTGTGGATATGGGTCGTGGGCCCGACGTGATGTGGGGTCCAACTTTGACCGAGGATAGGTCGGGAGGGCCGTCTGCTTCGGTTCCTTCACGACAAGATAAGCTCATGGATCTATTATCCGTGGGCCAGGAGATGAGAGCGCCTGTGATGACTGTCAGGACGAGTCGGGCTAGCCGGGCGCGTGTGGCAAGGGCGCGTGTGGATCATTCAAGCACTGAAAATACCACTGCTCTCGACCCTCTTGAAGCGCTCGCGCGTCTACAAGCCTTTGACGGTGCTTTCTCTCTCGACGTCCTAACGATCGTCAAGTTGTCCGTGGACATCCAGGTCGTGCGCAACGCGTTCCCAGCTGGTTCGGGTGATGCAATTGTAGCCACTGTCCTTGCTATGGCGTACCTTTCTGCGAGGCTGGGTCTATCGGTGAACCGAGATTCGTGGGAGGGCATCTATGACAAGGCCAAGGAGTACGTTGAGGCGGCGTTGGGTGCTGAGATGGATGCGTTGGAGGCAAAGGTCGTTACGATGCTTGTGTAAGTAGGATTCTGCACGTCATTGCTGCTGCCAGTGGCCCTCGACCGCGTTCAGGGGTCACACGGTTGTCTTGCGTAGTTGCTGTCGTTCATCTTAGGCCAGGGGTTGTATTTATCGAAGTTGTTGGGCCTCCCGCGTGATACGGATCACCGGGTGGATCGAGACTCGAGATTCGCCGCTATGTAAAGCCGTGGCCAGCTCAAGGCCAGCTTGACGCGTACCAAAATGCTGAGACTGGCACGTAAATTCATTGTCTACACGACGGGCGCAGGTAGTCTCTCTCAACAGACTATCGCTCCGTAACCTCCGCTAATATAGGGTGCAGGCGCTGTGGGCTTTGGCGGCTTCCTCTTCCTCACCCGCAAATCCCAGTTTGTGCCGTACGACTTGGACGCCGATCCGCTCTTCAACTCGGACTTGTTCAAGAAATTTAACCCGAATGCAAACTTCCCTGCGCTGCACGACTTGTGCGTCCGTCGCGTGCCGCTGAGCAAGATTCGTCCCGAGTTGCTCAAGGAGGAGGGAAAGCTGGTGGAGGCGTTCTGTGGAGGGATCTATGGTGGTATCGGTGCGTTTATCTTTCTTTCTAGATCGGAACTACTGCTCATACAACACACCAAGGCTACGAGGTTCAACGCAAGGTACTCGAGAACAAGTACCGTGGACCCGAAACCGCTTCTCAACTCTGGGACAAACCCGAGCTCGCACAATCGGCATATGCAGTGGGCACGCAAATCACGGACCACTTTGAGGTCGTCTCGCACACTCCCACCGCCATCGTCGTCCGAGCGGGAGACTCGCCGCGTAAACCGGAGGTACGGGAATCGGATGGGTTGTTTGAGATGAGCGCGGTTGTTAAGGAGGACGAGGGCGTGGCCGAGTTTAGGTTGAAGAGTCTGTTCTTCCGGTCGGCGGGTAACAGTGAGGAGCGCCTTCCTCCTCCTGTGGCGTTCCTTCATCGTTTGTATACCCAGCTGTGGATGGAGACGGGGATAAAGAAGGCTCTCAAATGATGTACTTTTGCGCGAATGGACCATTTACTGGGAAGAAGTTGGAGAATAGGATAGGATAGGAGAGTGCAAGTTGAATTTGATCCAAGTTGACGAACGTGCTCCGAAGTGATTGCTCTCAACTTCCGCCATGATTATACCCTTCCTCCAGCTCGTCTTTGCATACACCGTCTGTGCATCCAGAATCGTATTGACCAACGACGACGGATGGGCAGTCGCCCTCGTTCGTGCGCAGAATGACGCCCTCAAGGCCGCTGGTCATGATGTAGGCTACTTCCTGGCGCCGTCTCTGAAGCCTGTCTGAGATTGCAGATCATATTGTCGTGTCCTGCCACAGATAAATCTGGCACAGGGTCATCGACAACAACTCCGACTCCGTTGAAGACGCCTTGCGAATTCAAGACTTGTCCAGTCGGGTCGCCCGCAACTGGGTTCAATGCTTCCGATCGTGCGCTCTGCTTTCTTCCTCAACTTTCGCGTTTTCATCGTCTCTACATAGCTCGTTTGAATTATGTGAATGCCTACCCGGTGTATGTTGTGTCTCTGAGCAACTGAACCGGCTGAATCTGGTTCAGTGACGCAGCAATCTTCGGCATCCAGATGCTTGCCCCCGAATTTTGGAGCTCCAGACCCGACTTTGTGTTCTCGGGTCCAAACGTCGGAAGTACGTCCACATTTCACTCTGCAGAACTAGATTAGACTATTCCACAGATAATGCTGGGGGATTGACTGTCCACAGATCTGGAACCGTGTAAGTATGTCCACTTCAACCGGTCTATTATCTTTACCATTGGAATCCCAGCGGTGCGGCCACGGAAGCAGCCAAGCAAGGGATTCCTGCTGCAGCCTTCTCGGGCGCCACCGCCTCTCATATCTCATACACCACCCTTACCACAAACCCCGACTCCAAGAACACCAGAGCCGCTTTGATCTACAGCGCTCTCAGCGTCAAGCTTCTAGAAACCCTGTTTGCTTCGTCCGGTCCAATCCTACCTAATAACACAATCTTGAACGTCAACTTCCCGTCGACAAGCAAATGCACTTCTCCAGACGCGTTCAAATTCGTGCTTACTCGAATCAACTGGGCTTTTGGAGTCCCAGACGACGTGGAGACTTGTGGGATGACGCGTCTACCTACCGAGTCGTCTGTACTTCGGCAGTATGGATGTTTTGCGAGTGTTAGTGTCATGGATGCGGGTACCAAGGGTGATGTGGATGCTGAGACGCAAGCTGTGGTTCTCGAGAAGCTTGAGGGGATACTTGATTGCGGTGGGTTTGAACTTTGGACTTGATTGATGGTGGACTTATCTGTGTGTAGGTCCTCGGTCAAAGTGGCTCATCGATGTTGTTTTATCGACTGTCACTTTTGTTGGACGTTTATTCTATGTTTGAATACATCTCGACCGGGACACGAGACAATACAATGTTGGGGACTTGGCCGAGGGGACAAGGAGTCTGGGGAGAAGGTGTGTGCTTTCTTGCCGGGTTTGGCCCTTTGGGATGGTGTAGGAGAGAGGGTTATCAGGATGTTTGTTTGATTCATGACTTGTATTCGACGCTAGCCACCTCGCCGCATTAGGGTTTGCGATGTGTGATGCGGACACTGTCGGCAAACAGTGGTCCCAAACTCAGACCTCGACCACCACCACCAATCCACACTTCGGCCAGGGACTGATCAAGAGAGGCCCACGAAATTCGAAACTTTCCTTGACGTTTGGTGACCGTTGGATGGATATCGGTCTTTCGGAATTTCCAATGAAATGCGATCCTCTGGGCCTTCCTAAAGTCGATATTGACGTATTGAATGGTGAGATCTAAAGACAACGTCATCTACGCTGCAAGGTACCTGGTGGGAAATCACGGTCCAGCCCGCTCCCATGGGACACTGACTGACCTTGCGGGGAGTACACAAAAGCAGTGGCCGCGCTGAATCATCCATTGATCCCCAGTTGCGGAAGCCCGCCTTTGGACTTCAAGAGACATGAATCAGCGACGTCTTACTCAGTCCTCGATCAGGTAAGGACTGGAAGGCCGCTCCAGAAACTTACTATTTAATAGGTTCGAAGCTCGTCGTTTTGTCAATATCATTCCAGCTCCCCTTCGACATTTAATACCATGTCTCGCCTCATTGCATTCATCATCGGAGCCGGTCCCAACATCGGCCAACATACCTCCGCCGCCCTTAAAGCCAAGGGTTATCAAGTCGCCCTTGGTTCTCGCAAACCTGTCGTCGAAGAGGTCAAGAAGGAAGGTTACTTCCCCGTCGCTCTGGACGTTACGCACCCAGAAACTATCAAGGAGGCTTTTGCGTTGGTCAACAAGGAACTCGGACCACCCAGTGTTGTAATTTTCAACGGTAGGCGTTATTCCGACGCGCTCCTAAACATGTGAATTAACTCTTTCTGCAGCAGGTGCCTTCTCCGCCCCTCCCATCCCCGACGACCCGCTATCGACTCCTCTGGATAAATTCACAGAGATGTCTGCTGTCTCTCTCTCCGTGTTTGCCGCCGCGCAAGAGGCAGTCGCGGCATTCCGCGCAAAGGCAAACAAGGATGCGTTGAAGACGTTCATCATCACCGGCAACCCTACACCGTGGCAGCCTTTGTGGAGGACGTCGTTCTTCAGTGGGGTTTTGCAGAAGACGAACGGATGGAGAATGGCTGAACTTCTGGCTCATGCGTACGCCAAGGAGAAATTCCGGTACGATTTGTGTATTTCTACTGCCATTGACACGATTGGTTGACTTTGGACTCAGATTCTACTTTGCTTCCCTGGTAAACGCCGAGACGGGAGGAGTCCTCGACCCTCTCTCGGAATTCTGGACCAGTGGTCCGCAGCATGCTAAGGTATACACTGACCTGGCTACTCGGCCAGACCAGGCAGACTGGGATTATAGGTACGCTACATGGTCTTTGTTGCTGGCGACGATTGCTGACCCTCTATTAGATTCACTTTGAAAGCTGAGCAGTGGAAGAAGGTGTAGAGTCGAAGTGAACCATAGCTATGATATCTGGACAAGTGAAATCAAACTTGCTTGCAAACCAGAGCTGCTTTCGCCGATATTCAGATGATATCCTATTCCACAAAATTACAACAATTATTTCGAATTCTTTGGTTGCGAGATTCCCTTTAGGAACACTCATACTCAGGACCTCCCGGCCCAACTCCAGTATGCGCAACCTCATGGCACGAATCCGAACCGCAGTTCTTGTAGAGATAAATCTGGTTGGACGAGTTGCAGCAGTACCACGCGCAGCCGTTCCCAGCGTTGGGCGGGAGGCCGGTCCAGCAAGAGCCGACGGAGTGGCCGCCACAGTCGCGCTTGATGAGCTCGCCGGAGCCTCCGAGGGCGGTGGCCTGGCTTCCTGAGATGACGCTGAGGAGAGCGAAGGCTGCGGTGATGAAGAAGTTCGAAATCATGTTTGGTTTGGTTCTGTGAATGCTTTTGGTTGGATTTAGGATTCGTTGAGGGAGTGCACATACGCGTTTGGAGAGAAGTGAGTCTCGATGAGCCTGAAGAAAAGTGGCCTCGTTCAACTGGTCTTATATCCGCGCTGCGCCAAACCAAAATTAGTCTGGTGGAGGAAAGTTGAACCGTTCTCTCTCATTCATAATTCCTTCTTCGATCTTTGGGTCGGGTCGTCTTTGTAAATTCACGCAACCGATAGATTATCAACTTGTGAATCTATGATATATACCAGAATATAACGCGGGTGTAGCAGCTGAGATCTAGCGCTGAGATCGCACTAGTACTTAGGCGCCACCGTTTGTCGGCTGATTCCCTCCCGCTGTAAATTCTTCCTGAGTGTAGAAAGAATAATAATTGCACTCTGCGTCCTCCAATACCGTCGAGAAGCCGATTGTTCACCATCCTGAAACGTTTCAAGTTTGAAATGAACTCGAAAGGAATATGTGAACCTCCGCCGCGGCGATCGAAGTGCTGCCGTTGCGGCCGGTGAGAGCGGCGAGAAGATGAAGAAGTGTTTTCTGCCTTGGCTCTGAATCCTTTACGAAGTGGGTGATTTGAACATAAATTAACAAACCAAAACAACAAAACGCCAGATTCCGGATTTGGTAATTTCCGACAAACTCTGCATCTACACGACTCTACGCATCTAAAAGCTACTGTACAGACCTTTCTGATCCCATTCAAGTTGTCTAATTTAGTTCTCCGCCTCATCGAAGGAGTCTGATCTACATGCTGGCTCATTGAAGCGGGTAATTCGAAGGCGTTGTGACGGAGGAACATTCTTCTCATCCAGAATGTGAGGTACTCCGCCGTGCAACACGCCGACGCGTTTCATTGACAGTAACTATCGTTTACGGTCAGAGAGTAGTGCAACCGCAGGAATGGTATGAAAAGCGTACATTGTGCGCAGCGTTCGAATGTTCATACACCCCTCCAAAAAAGGCTGCCGTGGCGTCTTTGCCGATGAACTTGGTGATGAAACGCGCCCCACCAGGATGCTCCTCAATAAAATCAGAGACGTCGTGGATGAAGCCGGAGATGAGGATCATTGGACACTCGGCGGCCTGCGATTGGTCTCGATATCGGGTGAGCAGGAGAAGAACAAGACGATGAGCTTATTTACAAGCTTCCCAATTGATGACAGGCAAGTCGGTTTTGTCCACAGGCCACACGAGATTATCTTGGGTTTCTCGGAGGCGCTTGAGCTGCATTGTCAACTGGCCTTTGCGGACTTCGTTTTCTGGGAAGACCTGCATACGAGTTTTCAGTGAGGGTACGAGAAAGGACCGAAACGAACCTTGAGGTGCGACGCCAATCCCAGCTGCCCGCATCCCCAAATGAACCACTTGGTCGGGTCATATTGGTACCATCTTCTCCCATTCTGGTAATCCATAGGAAATTGATGGTGGAAGTTGTGGTATCCCTCTCCGAGCGTGACCAGCGCGGTAATGAAATGGTCTCTCGGGCTGTGCTTGTCGTCAAATGGTGACTCCCCAAGCCAATGCGCAAGCGAGTTGAGACAGAAAATGGAGTGGTGGAGGAAGGTCTGTCGCAAAAGTCCGGCGTAGACCAAGCCACCACGGGCGTCGCCCCAACCTAACCAAGAAACGATCGTGGGGAAGACGAAGCTGACGAGGACGATGAGTACGTTGAGGTGCTTGTGCTGCCATTCGACTATGAAATTGCTTGCGAGGTCGGAAATGTCTACACTGCCCTGTTTTATGCGGGGTTTGAGGACAATCCACCCGATGTGCGTGTGCCAGAAACCCTCAGCAGCGTTGTACGGGTCGAATTTGGTATCGGTGTACCGATGGTGTGCTCGATGTCCTCGGCTCCACCATTTTATAGAGCCCTGCGCTGCCCCTGCCCCCGCGAGAGCGAGGAACCACTGCAAAGCCGTGGAAGCCTTGTAGGATCGATGGGACCAGTATCGGTGATATCCAGCCGTGATTCCTACGGTCTTCATTAGCAATAATTCGCAAGCTGAACCTGGTCGCACACACCCAGACCGGTTACATAGTAAAAGAAAACGGCAAACAAACCAGTCTCCCATCGCAGCTTCGTATGGCATGCGCCGACGATGCCAAGCACAGGTATGGCAGTGAGCGCGACGACATTCACCCACTGCAATTCGGTTGCCAAATTCTTCCAGGTGACAGGCGGTCGAGGTTCCGTGGTTCTGAGCAAGTAGGAGACGTGGTCTTCACTCTTTGAGGTCTGAGCTTGGCCATGAGGAATACCCATTTTAGGGAGCGACACCAGACTCTGGCTGCTGGCATGATTATTTATACTTATCTGGAGGCGATATTCGGCCGGAGGTAAGTTGAAAGCCCCCATGCAACACCCTGAACCGCCGGAAATACGAGCTTGAGAGATTTGGTTGCTCGGGACCTTGGGCCAGAGGAAGGAGGTAAGCTGAAAGCCCCCATGCAACACCCTGAAGCGCTGGAAGTACGAGCTTCAGAGATTTGCTTGCTCGGGCCCTTGGCCCCGAGAAAGGAGCCCCAGCGCGTTCTTGACGGCCGTCAGCGGGTAGATGAGTGTCCAAAGCCCTGCAGGTTGCCCATAGACTCCGCAGGCCATCTTGCGGCCCAACTTACGGACTATAGTGTCTATTTTCGGTCACGCGGCGACCGCCGTCAAGAAAAACCCCGTCGGTTCAAGTCCGGGTGGCTTGCGGGTGGCAATGGCTGAAAAGCGACACAGGTGTTTTAAGTACCAGACCAGGCTCTCAGAGATATACGGTGATTGCGGCTTCCTGCGTCGCACGCCAATGCAGCGACTGTGCCGCAACAGCGCCCGCCGCCAATGCAGAAACGGCTGGTACAGTCGACAACATGTCTTTCCTTTTTATACTTAGTTCATTCAAATTCCAGTGTAAAAAAGCTGTGGCAAGGTGAAATATAAGAAATTTGAATGGATGGGAGACTCATACTCAAGTTTTTTGAGGCGCTGAGAGTTGGGCTGAGATCAGAGATGACAAAATTGCGACGAAGCGATACTGTTCGGCCATCAATTATGATCCGAGCCAAATCTTCCACAATCTGACAGTCAACATGCAGTCCTGAGTCCGAGCTCTGGACATGCCTCGCGCTCCTGGGCATCTTTCTCTCAACTGCCTCAAAGAGCTCTGGCGCACCGGCTACGCCAATAGAACGACCGAAGGATGAATGATTGGAAATTTTCGGCGCGATACAGATTGCGTACCGTCCTGTGGTTCCTGCCCGAGGTGAGCCTCCTGCAATGACTATTCTGCATTCTATAAATCCGGTCAAAGTATATTGGGTGTCTGTTTTCGGACAGGCTTGCAACCTCCTAGGGCGACGATATCCGATGACCTTTGCGACATCCGGGTGCGTAGTGTGAAGGACGAGATGTGGTTCCGCAATTCAAACGCCTCAAGAGATGCTCGATTGACCGCACCTCGTTAACATGCCAGCACTCTACGGACTCTACTACTTTTTCGAGGGTCGACACGTCTCCTTGTCACTGCTCAACGTTCGCGCCGAAGCCAGCATCAAGGAACTCGCTGCGCAGGTCAAGCTCACGCAGACCTATGGGAACGATGCGACGTTTCCCATCGAGGCAAAGTTCTCCTTTCCGATCCCTGCGCGTGCAGTCGTGGCCGCATTCTGCATGATCACGCAGGATGGGACGAGAATCGTCGGTTCGGTCATGGAGAAACAGGAAGCCCAAGAGACGTACAATGCGGCGGTGAGCCAGGGTCAGCAGGCGTCGCTGATGGAGCAGCAGATTCCCGATGGTGTGTTGTGTCGCTTCTCTCATCTGGATTTTGTCTAACGGTATCTCAGTCTTCCAGGTTTCGGTCGGAAATATCCCATTCAAGGAGCAGGTCCAAATCGAGCTTGTCTACGCTACAGAACTCGTGAGTCTGTCCACAAAGCCTCGCAAACGCGAAGTTTAACCAATTTGCAGACGGAAGATGAAGAAAACGATCAAATCCGCTTCCATCTCCCTGTGCATATCGGCCCGCGTTATGGAAGACCTCCCGGGCCCTCCTTCACAGACACAGCTTTCATCTCCCCCTCATCGCCAGCCCCGTTCCTCAGCCTCCTCGTAAATGTCGAGGCTGTTGCACCAATCTCAAAAATTGGCTGCCCTTCCCACTCGGTCTCCACCGAGTTGGGCCCTGATTCCAGCCTTCCCAACTTTAAGGATCTTCCGTTCTCCAACTACGCCCGCGTCTCCCTTGCCTCTGAATCCGCTCTCGACCAGGATTTTGTCTTGACCATCAAATCCGCTGGTCTCGACACCCCTCGCTGTGTTGCCGAGCTTCATCCTTCCAACGACACCGTTGCAATGGGATTGACCCTCGTCCCGCGATTCAGGCTCCCCGACCTCTCACGGCAGGAATTCGTCTTCCTCGTCGACCGCTCCGGCTCGATGCAGGGCAAACGCATCGAGGCAGCCCGGAAAGCGCTTGTCGTGATGCTCCGCTCGCTTCCGCACCAAGACTCTCTCTTCCAAATTGCATCTTTTGGAACGCGTCATAGCTTCCTCTGGGAGGCCGGGAGCAAGGTTTATAATCAGGAAACTCTCGACGAGGCCACGCGCCACGTCGATACGATGCAGTCAAACTACGGTGGTACAAATATTCGGAATGCACTGGCGATGTGCTTCAAGGCACGCAAACTTGACCGTCCGATGAGTCTGTTGGTACTGACAGACGGGGATGCGTGGGATATTGATGGTGTTCTCGAGGAGGTCAAGGCAGCTGTAGCGAGTGCCCCTGCGAATGCGTTTATTCGCGTTTCCGTGTTGGATATTGGGAACTCGGCGTCTACGGCCATGTGTGAGGGCATTGCGAGGGTTGGGAATGGGACGTGTATGATGGTGGGTGAGCAGGAGACCGGCTTCACGGGGAAGATTGCGAGGATGCTTAAAGCTGCGAGGACGCCACCTATCTCGAATATCTCCGTTGACTGGGGTCGGCCGGTTACGAAGGGAGAGAAGGTGGTGGTGACCGAGGATGACGACTTTGAGATGGTGGAAGAAACGAGCGAGATGCCGAAGAAGACACTCAACATTTTCGATGAGAGCGTCGATGATCTCAATGATTTTGGGTTAATGCAGGCACCTCCGCCAGCACCGGTCGTCCTTCCTCCCCCAGCGGCCGTGCAACAAACACCTTTCAAGATTCAGCATCTCTTCCCCAATATTCGTCTCAATGTCTATGCCATTTTGCAAGGTATATTTCGACATTTTCTGTGGCGTATCCTACTAACATCTCCCAAGGTCAAAACGTTCCAAAAACTGTCACCATCCGCGGTTCCACCGCCGACGGCTCGGAAATCGCCCCGCCCATCACCGTCACTCTCAGCAGCCTCCCCAATGCACCGAACGCGCCGCCAGCCGTGCATGCCCTCGCTGTACGCAAAATCATCCAAGATCTTGAGGACGGTCGGCACGACCTGGCTTCGGTCATTGCCGATCCAGACGACACAGACCTCCTCAAACGGACGGTCAAGGCGAGCATCATCCGCCTTGGGAAGACGTACTCCATCGCTTCGTCGCATACTTCCTTTGTCGCTGTGGGCGAGTCCGAAACTCTACTCCTCCCTCTTTCTTCCCCAACCCTTCATGGTCGTTCCACTCCGGCCGCCGCCGTTCCTCATGGAGAGCCTTCCCCCCAGCGAAAGATTGTGGGCTACCGGAACATTCCCTCGCTGGAGAACATAACAGCTAGACTGTGCCGGAATAGGTGTTTGAGCGTGGATATCGGCGCCGTGCCGACCAGTACTACTTATTAGCACGGCGAAACCGAAATCGTGGCTTTCCCCCATTGTCTCTGACGCAAGCATACGCCCTCAGACTACCTCGGATACTGAGAACGCAAATGCTGATGTCGATCTTCTGGAGGCGCTCGCGCGTCTTCAAGCGTTCGACGGTGCCTTCTCCCTTGACATCCTGACGGTCATCAAGTTGTCTACGGACATTCACACCGTCCGCGACGTGTTTCCGCTTGGTGTGGCAGACGGAATTGTAGCCACTGTTTTGGCTATGGCTTTTCTTTCTACAAGGCTAGTAATGGCCCGAGACTCGCGGGATGCGATTTACGCTAAGGCTCAGCAGTATGTTGAGGCAGCATTGGGCACGGCTGAGAGTTCGGACGAGTTGGAAGCGAAGGTTGTTGCATTGCTTGCTTGATTCGATCGGTTGTGAGATTCTGTTGGAAGCTTTTTGGAAGTTGGGTCTGCATTCGAGAGAGTATGTACAAAGTCGCGAGATACATAGTTTGGTGGGATACTTCTCAATCCCATCGATAATCGCGTTGGCCTGGGATATCTTTCAAACTGCGACACATCAGAGTTCAACTCTCAAGAGCAAAAAGAATGACTTACTCGAATTCAATGCAGTCCCCAACTCGACGTCCCCAAATGTACAATACCTGGCCCTGCCTCCCTCGCCTCCGTACCAACTCTGCGAATTGGTGGTATCCTTTCTCGTGGAAAGGGATCACGACCCCGTGATGCAGGGCTGAAACGGGTACCAGGGGACCAACGCGTATCATCACGCTCCGGCGCCTATCGTACACAAAGGCGGTCCCCACCCCGTGCTCGGAGTTTGCGGGGAGTAGCGCGCGGCATATGAAGCGCTCGGAGCCGTATTCGTTTCGAGGGTTTTCATCAACGGGAGGGCCGCCGATCTTGACACATTCCTGTTCACAGGCAAAGCCAAAGTCGACGACCCAGTGGATGTATGCGCGAACAGGGACGTAGAGCGTGTTTGGCGGGAGGGACGAAGGATTGCTAGTTATCCCTTTGGAAATCTGGCACACGGTTTTGTGGTTCTGCCAGTTTGCTCTGGCGCAGCTGGCGTCGCAATAGTGCTGAGGAATTGTCAGATGAGAAACTTATGGCACTGTATTCACCCACCACTGCTCTAAATCTTCAATCGAACGAGTCAGATTTAGGTCCATGAATGACGACGCTCGGTACTTACGATGCGCAATTTTTTTCCGCAATTTTATGACACTGTTCGCATTTGGCGTGAGTGAGCATCTTGCCAGTCTCGATTTCCTCCACCGCCCTAGGATTATGTCAGTCTAGGTCCACCGGATATTGAAACCCACCTGAACCGTGGCCGCGAACAATGGACGAAGAAGCTGATCTTGGTTTCCTTCTGGACTTTTGCATTGCACTTAGACTGTTGCTTATCGGCCCAGTCTTTGTCGACGAATTCGGAATTATGCGAAAGAAGGCGAGCGAACATGCGAATCGCAGTGGGCGTTTCCTCTCCCGCCATGATGCGCTCCTGGAGCGCAGCCCGCACATCAGCTTTGGAAGCGTTGGCAGGGAGAGTGTCGCGGAGGAGCGATTCTAGGTGGAGCATGAATTCGGAACTTCCCTGTGAAACAAGCTCGTGAAACGGGTCCGGTCGGTAGTGCATTATTCAACTTTACCTCCGCCGGGCTCCCTTCCGTGTATGCATATCGAACGACAATGAGAGGCACCTTGGGGCTTTCCATCATGGGAAAAAGAGGCGCTATGGCGCAATCAGTTGATTTAGAGTGTCAGTTCAACTATCGGACCTGCCTCCCGGTTTCGCGCCGTATCTATCCTCCTGAGATTGTTGGAGTTGCCTGACAAGCTACACGGAGAGATGAGATAAGAACACACTGTCTGGAGTCGGGCTTGCCTTGGGACTCGGCTCCGGCCACGATGTTTGTTTGACATCGATGATTTCCATGAGGAGGCGGGAGTCTTGGTTGAAATGCGTGACGAAAGGCGTGAGACGGCCACCTTTTGGAATGAGATGAGGCAAAAGGAGGGGAAGGAGGGTGCCACTTTCAAACCTTTTACAGTAATATACAGAGAGGCATCGCACATCATTTTTTTGACTCCGGTCCAATTTTCGAGTCGAATCTCCGGGGGATTCGCGACATGGTCTTGAGCCATCTGGTCTCGTGTGAAGGCCAAGAAGTGAAATGCGGACATCACGTATCTAAATGTGTTGCAGAGGAATTCCAACAATCAAGCGATAAGTACTCACGACTTCAAGCGCTCCGCGTCTTTGCCTGCGTCCAACTGCAGCAAACCCGTAGCGGTTCTGTGTAGCAATTCTGGATGGGGTTCTTTCCACTTGGGCCAGGAATCCAGACGGTGAATTTTGAAGTTTTGAGTCTTGGAAATTTTCTTGCCCGGGAAAAGATAATCGAATCTGGGAAATGATGTGACTCGTTGGTTCAAGAGAAGGTCCAAACGAACCTTTGCATGTCCCAGAGAGCAATACGTAAGTTCCTCGAGGCAATCCCATGCTGCTCCTGCGTTGTTCGAGCCGTCTTCATTCGCGGATCTATCTCCCGTATGGGCTCAATACCGGTCAGCCACGCCATGATATCCGCTGTGCTCATGGAAGAAAAGGAGCCACTGTCGATGGGGCCTCGAGGTGGTTGCTTGAAACTGCTCATGGGGAAGAGTGGGGAGTAGCTGTTCGCTGGACAATTGGTCACGGGCGCGGTCAAGTTGAGTTTGATGTTCGGTTCGGTTCATGTCTGTTGGATGTGTTCCTTTGTTCTGAACATCAAATCACGATAGCCATCATTGATGACTCCCTCGTCTTTCTCACCATCATTGCACCATCACCAAAAATACCCATCTCACTCCGGCTCTGACTGAGGAAAATGGCAGGCGGCAGAGATACCTGCGACATTGCTCTCAGCCTACGACAAAGGCGCGGGAAGCGACTCTGAGAAGTGCTCTGGTTCTCACACTGGCGGAGTAGGTCCAAGGACGCTGAACGGCTCGTGGAAATGGAGGAACGTGCGATTTCGGAGTCTGCCCTCTCGAAACCTTCCTCTGCGGCAGATGCACTTTGCAAGTCCTTCAAGCTGGGCGCACTGCAGATCATTTGCTTACTTTCGTCCTTGACTCATGGAACATTCTCTCTCAAAAATTGGAAGTCCCTTCAAGTCCAGTCAGAGCTATCACTTGCGGTCCGGGTAAGCCTGGCGTACATATGACCGGTCCCCGCCAACGGTGACGAGGTCTAGTCGGTAATTACCGTTCAACTGGGTTGGAACCAAGGTGCTGTGTTTGTGTATCCGATCTTCTAAACATGTTTTGAAGGTTAGGACAGGCGCGGGATCGGATGGGGCCCATAAAATACTGCGGAGCGGCTACCAGCAAAGTCCAAGTGCCGACCGTTCCGAATCTTCGTGGCGGCGTCCCCGGCCATTTTGCAACACTTGGTGTCTCAGCCGATCGAACAGACGATTGTTGTCTCAGCCGGTCGAAAAGACGAAGATGACTAGCCTATGGCACGGAAAGCGACTCTGAGAAGCTTGTGCTCTGGTTCGCAATGTGAAGTAGGTCTTGGTGCCCCGCGGAAATGAAAAGGTCACATGGAGTGTTGCGCGTTCATGCTGCTCGAAGATTATACAGGAAAGGATTGAGGGTTTCACCGGTGTGTCTGCCAATTTCCGGCTAGTTTTGAACGTCCGACACTGGCATTATCAACTTCCAGTTTTCTTGCTGCACTCACGATGTATTACCGGTATGGACTTACCGAGTTGCCGAGTTCCGGCCACAGGCCGAGTCGGCGTCGATGTGGGTCTGCTGTATCCAATTTCTATTCATGTGTTATTTATGGCAGCCTCGGAAATTGCTGCGGCCAGAATCGAGGTAGAAATTACACGGACTGCGCCGCTACTGGGAGGTCTTTCGCCGCCTGCCGACCATCCCGAACTTTTGTGGCGTCCCAACTCGACGTGGGCTTACCGGGTGCTGCTACCTATTCCTGGCTACGGCAATTTTGTGCGTCCAACTGAAGGAAAAAGTTCTCATCAGTGTGGGATGCATGATACCGAAGAGGTTCAAGAACAAGAGGTAGTCGGATGGACCGGAACCATGGGATACGCGTGTTCCAACCTTTGGACCTCGACCTCGGGGATTTATTTATGTTCAGTAACGAGATGCGGATGGAGAGGAATGATTCATGATTGATTCATCCAAGTCGACGAAATTAGGACGCTATGCTGGAGCTGGAATGGCGCCATGGAACCCGAGAAGGCCAGCTAGTAGCACTGGACCTAGTACCAGAAAATTTGAACTCCGAACAGAGCTTGTTCGACGCGTTTGAGCTCGATGCCTCCGTGTTCAAAATATTTCAGGGATGTTATACGGTCCTGTGTGTGCGAACAATGAAATGGGTTTCCACAGCCCCTGCATGCAAAACAGCTGGATGGTTGAACAAGGAGGGCTATGACATAATCTAAAAATGGGTACTCCACCCGACCACTAAAATAGAGCTTGTTTTTGCAAAGCCGCCGCTACCTTTCTTCCCACCACCACCTCATGATTCCCTCCCTCCTCCTCCTCGGCCTATTGGGCCCTGTCCTCCCCGCCCTCGCCCAGAGCCGCACCTCAGAGGCCCAGGAAGCCCAAATCAGCGACCCCGTTCAAGAATGCACCCCGTACAGCTACTCCCCCGTGGCAGCCGCTGTCGCATCCTCCGCCTTCCCGCCCATCTGGACGCCCGTAACCGCCCTGCAGCCCAACGACTCGGCGGGCAAAGCCAAGTTCGCTTCCATCAACAGCAGCATCCCCAACATCTCGCCAAAGGGCACAATGGCCGGTGATTTCAGCAACTTTACACCAACGTACCCTGCGACAGACCCCGACTGCTGGTGGACCTTCCATCAGTGCGTCGATCCAAAGCTGAGCGGCCTGCAGCCGGATATCGCCAGCGTGTCGGAGGTTCGTCGGCCTTTCTTTGATCTGGTCTTTATGTGCTGACACTGTCGTAGCCCAAGACACTGGGATACGGGTTCGACGACGGCCCGAACTGCAGTCACAATGCCTTCTATGATTATCTGACAGAGCAAGACCAGAAAGCCAGTGCGTTCATTCACTCCCTCGGATTTTTCTATGTGACTGATGGACGCCTTTTCAGCCATGTTCTACATTGGCTCGAATGTCATGGACTGGCCTCTCGAGGCGCAACGCGCCGTCTCAGATGGTCACCAAATTTGCGTTCGTGAGTGTCCTTCCCTTGACAACGGACTCCACGGCCTACTCCAATGTCTCCGCACCTCTTCCGCACCGAAGTACCTGGTGTAGGCGTCTAACGCCTATGACGCAGCGTATCCCCGCGCGATGGCGAGATGCTCGGATAGCGATGCTACCGCGTTTGTCGTCATCGACGCGGAGGTTACGGCGTTGATTGTCTTGGCGTTTTTGGTCTCTTCCCTTGACGACCATGCGCCTCTGCTTGTCCAGGGCGTTCTCCTCCTCCCTTTACTTTGGCTAACCACATCACAAGACACATGGTCCCACCGATACATGACCTCCTTCAGCAACGAGGGCGCATTCGGCGAGCTGTGGTATACGCTGCAGGCGATCAAGCTCGTCACAGGGCTGACCCCGACTTGTTGGCGCGTACGTCGTCTTGTTCTCCCTTCTTCTTGATTCTCATGAGCGTTGTAGCCTCCCTTCGGTGACGTCGACGACCGGATTCGGTACATCGCCAGCCAGCTTGGGCTCGAGACCATTTTGTGGAAGTTTGACTCGAATGATTGGAAGGTGCGTTTGATTCTTTTGTGGAGGGAGCGTATCTCCGCAGCAGGTGCTGGGCGCGGCGGGGTCACCTTGGGGGTTCCAACCTTCCTATGGAGACGCCCGTGCTCTGTACAGTGGATCCTTCTCTTCTACCCCCACACCTTGCTCTTCTGCCTTTCCCCTCATTCCGTGGCCTTCATCCCCGCTTCACCCTTCCCGCTTATCTCCCCGTACTGTCATTGCACCATGCTAACTCACCGACAGGTCGGCACAAACAACGTCACGGTAGCAGACGTGCAGCAAGACTACCAAAACCTGATCAACAACGCGACTTCGGGAGCGTTTGACACCGTCGGCGCGATCATCTTGACGCACGAGCTGAACAACTTCACAATGCAGACGGCGGTCGAGATGTATCCCAAGCTGAAGGCGGCGTTTGACGTGAGCTTTCTTTCCCTCACATTCTCTCGCGTATTGACACTCGACCCAGCACATTGTGCCTATCGCCGTGGCGCAAAACATCACGACGCCGTACGTTGAGAAGAACGTCACATTCCAGACCTTCTCGCAGTGTACGTCCTTGCCTAGAGGCCTCAATCTCACTCCTGATCGCCGTCTTGTAGATATCGCCAACCAGAGTGCGTCACCTCCGAACAGCAGCGACGGTGGCTCGGGCGGATCCAGCGGATCGGGTGGATCGAGCCAGAGCCAAGGAGGGTCTGCTGCTGCTGGCCTGCGGGTACCTACCACGCTGGCACTGGCACTCGGGCTCGCTGGCTTTGGCATGCTCGCTCTGTGATGTGATGCAGCTGCGTCTCTCCTGACATGACTCTTTCGATACCAAAACCCTATTGCGTGCCGCGTGCTGCGGCCCATGGACTCATACCTCCCTCCTTCCACCATGCCATTCAATGTATCTATTCACCATACGTTTTATCTTTACAGTACAACATAACGACCTGCCTTCGCCGCACGCGCGCGCGAATGGACTGACTGCAGACTCGTAGTAAACACACTATAGCCACTCGTTTTGGATTTGCTACATAATGTACATGCATCGTTGCGGAATGACTCTGAGGATGGGATAAGGAGGAGGAAGTCTCAGGAGAGGCTTGGATGCCGAGGGTCAGGAACGTCGGCTTGTGATGCGGCAAGTCTTCCACTGCTCCCATTGCAATCTGCGTGTTCCCTTTATTGAGTACTGTCCACGGGCCGACTGTGCAACGTCCTCTCCGAAGAGAAGAACTCAAGCGAGACTGGCACGACCATCTCCCGGTGCAAAAAGACGAGGGTGCATGGCAGGTTCAAGGCCTCAGTACTAGTAGTGAGGTAAGTCGTTTCGGATTCGGCCCTCAGGCCTCAGGTGCTGTTGAAGGCTGGGATTTATCATTTCGGCGTGTTGATGCTGCTGCACGGATCAATCTGACGGCGAAGGTGAGGCGAGGTACAAGCTGCAACTTCCGTGGGCGAAGGTGAGAGCGGCGAACCCTTGGTTTCTTTTTTTTTTGGCGCTCGGTGGGTTGAATCGATTCGTACACGCAGCATCGAGGTTATATTGAGCCGAGAAATTAGTGTGGCAAGGCTGGAAGGCGCCGCCGTGCAGAGCTATTAGTCTGAGAAATCAAAGGCAAAGGTCGTTGAATCGTGGTCCATCCGCAAATCTAGTATGCACTGAGTTTCTTCTGACTCCAAGTTCTGCAACATCAGCTCTGTAATTCGAATATAAGTAATGCTCACTGCAGTAACGGATGTCGATTGAATGAAATTAGCCTGGACGCACTGGCTCAGAATTTGGCACGTTACTTGCTAGTTTTCGACGGTACAAGGGACTCACTCGGACCCGACGCTTCCGTTAGTAATAGTAAAGGATGATTAGAGTATTGATTCAACGGCAGGTTAGCTGGCGAGATCTGGAGATTTATTCACTGCTTCCTGTAGAGTCTTCATGAGTCATTAGTTATTTCCGTCGCTCTTCGTCTTCCAGCGCCGCCGGGCAAACTGGTCTTTTCGGACAGTAGTTTGATGTGCAATGCAACGGTATTTTGAACCGTGGGAATCTGGCATCGGCATTTCAGCATAACTAAATTCTACAGCCAGGATGAGTGGATAATCAGCGCGAACGTCGGGATGAAACGAACCTACAGTCTAATTCGAAATCAACCATACGCTGCAGTTCAAGCGGCCTGGTTTGAGTTGGACCCAGGAAACTGCATCAATAGCAGTATGTATCGAACAGTCAGTTATGCATTCTTTCCGTCACAATAAGGTATCTGCGGACAGTGAGAGCGGACAGTGGTAAGATATTAATATGGCACTCACTTTCTGACTCGAACCCGCCCGAGAACGCCCGCCACACCTATAAAATGGTTCAAATCTTGACTCACCGCAAAGCAAAAATCATGTCCCCTGCATCGCACCAGCCCGCAGCAAACGAGACCATCGACGACTTTGTCTCGCTGCTTTTCCAGCGTCTCATCTACCAAGACAATCTCGAGGTGGTGGAAGCGTCTTGGGCGCAGGACGTGGCGGAGGACGTCTACATCAGGTTCGTATGCCGTTGGGTACGCAGTCGATTAGTCGATCCTTACAGCGCACCACAACCAGCATCAACGGCACGATTCTCCTCGGTGCCAAATACCTCGAACTGGTCAAGGGCTTTCATGCCACAGCCGCGGCGAAACTCCAGAAGAAGGAGATGCTTGTGGTGGCACCCGGCAAGGACGACGGGGGTCGTACGGGGACGGTTTCGAGCAGCGCGCAGGTTTTGGTGATGCACAAGGATGGCAAGGTTGTTGACCAGTCGTCTGTGTTGATTGTCCAGGTCGGGGAGAAGGATGGGAGGAGGATTATGACGAGTTTGGTGGAGGTGACGCTGGAGAAGACGAGAGCTTGATTCCATGAAGCACGATTCACGAAACCCAGATGTGTACGATTATGCCGAAGCCCCTGAAATGCACCCCACTTCTGTCAGAACAGTCGAGTCTGGGGAGGAGGACTAAGTTGATTGAAGGTGAGAGGCTCGAGTTGGGCTCACGTGCCGAACACACACGACCAAGCTTTGCCCCTATCGGACGCGTCGGAGTACCAAGCACTCACCGCCTTGGTGCGGACTCAACAATTTATAGATAGTAAATGAAAGAGTCAACTGAACTCATAGATGGGTATATCAAGAATCCGCACTGAATCACTGATGCTCACCTTTGACGACCTCCCTCTGTCTCCAGCGATGTCTGCGACGGAGACGAGTTGGGGTCATACAGCCCCCCGAATGAGGAATAAGACCCTCACGGCGCCGTGGATGATCTGGGCTCGAACGACTATTACCAGATCCGCATGGAATCCCTTCGCTACTCGCAGCCACCGGGTCCAATGCACATGCCGGTCGAACTTCCAGCTCTCCTCATATGGGAGAAGTACAGCTACGGCCAGACACTCCTTGCGCTCAGCCGCGACTCTGCTTTCGCCGCTTATTATACGGGGACCAGCGACGGATATGATCACGGCGAAGGCCGGCGTCGATATGTCTCTTGGATCGACTGGCTTAGACGGATGCACAGAGCGGCTGATTGGGGGCCCACGCTTAGCGGAGTCCCACAGAACTCGGTCGGGGATGTGTTGAATGGCCGTTTGGGAATGGGCTGCGTCCGCGAGCTTGGACTGAAGAGGCCGGGGATAAAGAACTAAAAAAACGAGTGCCCTGGCCGAAGGGGGGGTTATCTTCGACCAGGGTGAAAGCAGTTCGCCGGGCAGCGCAATCCTTGGCCCAAGGACAGATCATCCGGCTAGCGACTGCTCCCTTTTTTGCGCTCTACGGGGATTGAACCCGTAGCCTCTTTTCCCAATGAAGAGAGGTGGCTGGTTGAGGGCGGAACGAGTTTACAACTCAGCCAGGCGTACATGAAAGCGCAGATGGGGAACCTGATGGAGTGCATTGGGCTCATGAGGTCAGAGAAGATATTCCCCGGGTACTGCTGTATCAGTTCTGACTTGCTTACACTCCGATCAGTCGAACCCGCATTTGGTTTGCGATTGGTGATGTGGATCGACGCTTTGGCAGCTCGCCAAGAGGATTTGGATACCCAACTTTGCGGCCGACCCCAAGCCGACCCAAATTCCAATATGCGCCGGCATGGCATTTGTCTGCAGAACATACACGCGCGCGAAAGCCCTACAAGAGAACCAGATTCCTCCCCCGCTCGCAAAATTCACGCTTTCACTCCCATTGATGCTCCCGCTGGTTCGGAATATCCTTTAAACTACGCAAGCTCAGCCCAATCCTGAAGAAGAACAGAAACAAACTCACTCAACCTCAACACAATCTCCAACCCGCCTCACCCAAACGTACAACAACTGCCCTTGCAACCCCTTTTCCCGCATCAGCTGCACAAACTGTCGGTACCCATTGTCATGGAAAGGTAAGGCAACACCCTGCATCATCGCCTTGGCAGGCTCCTGCGGACCAAATCGAACCAGGACAGTACGCCTGCGGTCATACACGAACGCCATCGTCCCGATCAGGAGCGCGCGACACACGAAGCGCTCCGTCCCATATTCGTTGCGCGGAGGCTCGTCTTTGGGCGGACCACCCATCTTGACGGCTTCTTGCGAATCGGCGAATCCAAAGTCGGTTACCCAGTGGATGTAAGCGCGAGTGGGGATGTATAGTTTGTTGGGAGGGAGTGAGGATGCGTCGTTCAGCTTCTTGGACATTTTGCAGACACTTTTGTGGCGAGGCCAGTGTGCCTTGGCGCATTCTGCGTCGCAATAGCACTGTGAGAGGGTTAGAAATGCACCGAGGTTTCTCGTATTTACGCACAACTGCTCTGCATCTATGATTGATTGAATCAGATTTTTGAGTACTGTTCAAAAACGAATGGACTTGCGAGCCACAAATATGCTTATCGGTCGCTTTGCCGCATTCTCCGCACTTGGCGTACGGCGTTGGCGCCTTCCCAGTCTCGATTTCCTCCACCGCCCTACAAAACGATGAATTTCAACCATGCTACAAGAATCAAGCCACCCACCTGAAGCGCGGCCGCAAACAAGGAACAAAGAAACTAATCTTGGTCTCCTTCTGCACCTGTTGCGAGATATTCCAATGCGATTGTTGGTCATCGGCCCATTCCTTATCCACAAGCTCCGAGTTGTACGAGAGAAGGCGCGCAAGCATGCGGATGTGCTCTGCCGGCATTTCTTCGCCTGTGGAGAGGTGATACTCGAGTTGGGCGCGGAGGTCGGCGTCGGAGATGTCTTGGGGAAGGATTTCGCGTAGACGGGATTCGAGGTGGAGCATGAATTCAGAGCCACCCTGGTGTAGGGGTCGTCAGGTGGCCATGTTGTATATGATGAAACGCACTTCTGGCACCCCTTCGGTATAGCTGTATCGGATAACGACGAGTGGAACCTCTGGGGTTTCCATCATAGGCACAAGAGGCGCTAGAATCGATTGGTTGGGAGTATATAAAGAGTTCATTTTGTTGGGCGTACCGCCTGGTCTGGCCCGAATTTGTGTACCTGAGCTTCTTGAAGTTGCTTGAGGAACTAGATGGCAGAATGAGATCGAGATCAGTCCGGATGCGTCGTTAAACTAGCCTTTGGAGTGGGTTCGGGCCATGATACACGTTTAACATCGAGGAATTCCATCACGAGCATAGTACCGCTGGATTTATCAAAGTAATTGACAAAGGGAGAGTCACGTCCCTCTGTATTACATGAGAACGAGGCATGAGCTCCAGAGCAATCGCAATTACCTTCGCCAGTGAGATCTAAAGTCGCATTGCACATGATCTTCTTGACGCCATTCCAGTTGCCGGTAGGACCAGCGGGGGGATTCACGGGTTTGCCTTGAGCAGTTTCGAGTTGCGTGAAGGCCATCATGTGGAAGGGGGTCATGACATATCTGGGTGTGGTCAAGTTGTGGAATTGCAAAGCCGGTTGCAAGCTCACGATTTCAACCGTGCCGCGTCTCTATAACCGTCGAATTTCTGCATCCCCATGCCGCCCGCCCGAATTTCCGGATGCGGCTCCTTCCAATTCTGCCAAGAGTTCAAGCTGGCGATTTTGAAGTTGGGTGTCTTGCAAAACTCCTTGCCCGGGAACAGGTAGTCGAATCTGGATAAAAAAGATATTGGGTTTTCGGCACAGAAGGAAGATATAAAAGAACCTTTGCATGTCCCAGAGAGCCAGGCGCAGATTACTCGAGGCTATTGCATGCTGCTCTTTTGGTCTCTGCTCTGCCCTCATGTGCGGGTCGATCTCATGAAAATGGCCGATTGCGTCCAGCCAAGACATGATTTCGTTCGTTTTCATGGAGGAAAATGCGCCATTGTCGACATTTGGGTCGGCGTTTGGAGGCCGCGGCGATGGGCTGCTCATTCTTTTGACGATTTGCTTGGGTGGAGACGAAAAGGTCTTCAAGTTGGAGTTCGCGGAATCTGCGGCGGCGGGTCCGTCCTTGCGCCGAAACCAGGTGAAGAGAAGGTAGGTTGGGATCAGGAGGAGGAGCACAGTCGGGAGGGCGTGCATAAGAGACGGTGTCTCTCAAGTGTCTCTGATCAAAATTCTGCCCCGCTTGATCACTGGCCTCGTTGCGACGCACGGACCCGGTCCATCTCGAGCCAACCAATACGCCAAGTTTGTGAAAACGGAGTGTGGGTGTGCGTTTCAAAGCCGCTTCAAGCCGTCCCGTCACATCATTTTGCTCTCTTACCACCATGCTGTTGCGTCGACAATGTTCGCAAGGCCCAGTGTAAGTATATCGACGACATCCCACTAAAAGAGCAGATACTACAGTCTGACTGCGGGAGCGTAGAGGCCCAACAGCAAGCCCCTTGCATCATCCGGAGCTTGAAGTCGTGAGGCGCCAAGGGTTCCCGCTCGCTCTGCCTTTGCCAGTCAGAGTTCCGTTCTATCTCAATGCAGACGCAGCCCACCGAGTGCGAACTATCAGAGGCCGTGACCAAAATACGACCGCTGTCTCTCTCCGCCGGCGATGCTCGTATTCTGTGGTCTGTGGAATTATGCGCCGGTGCCCCTCGTGATTGCTCAAGCGGCCGCGGTTCGTTGACCTCCCAAGAATGCTTTCCTCCATACTGGACAGTAAGTAATGGGTTCCTTATCGACTGGCGGATTTGTTTTTCAACTCGGGCAGGTCAATGTACATACATGTGCGCGGAAAGTTCAATTGTCTTTACGAACATTGTGGCACGATTCGCATCTAGGAATAAATCGTAAGTTGACAGATAATTAATCACCAAAAGCGCTTCCCTATACCCTGTGGACAATATTAACCATGAGTCCGCCATTAGAAACACAAGTGCACCACTCACAAACAGTCATGGGCTCATCGGCTGAGCGAGTTTGAAGCTGGATGAAATAGGCGAATCCGTGGCCGCATATTTGGCATTCATCTGGAGAAGGTGGGTGAGTTATCTGAGTGTATCCATGGTCAAAGTTACGCACCTTCGGTGCGGGCAGCACTGTCACGAAGTTCCTGGAGAATGTCCCTCACAGCACCGACAGTCTTGCGTTTGAGATGAATGCGGGACGTGTACTTTTCAAGGATCGATCAGGCCAACGCCCTCCGGAATGCCGCCGCGCTTGCTTACCTGCTTGTGTATGGGGAACAGATAGGGACACGTCTGGCACGCCCACTTCTTGATGCCATCCGGGCTGTCGTTCACAATGAGAAGATTGGCGCAAAAAAGCATCAAGAGTCGACGGGACTCGAAACAAGAGAATTGGAAACTGCCATGATAACCACTGCACCATAGCACCATTTTCATGTGTTGTAATTCGCCAAATCCAGCTGGGATTCAAGAGTACTGTCAACTGAAACCAATTTTTTTTTGCGCCAGGAATTTTTGAGCTCCACCATGCCTGGGTACCGCTGAGATGAGAGACCTCAGAGACCTCGAGTCAGAGTGACCAGATCAATTCACGCATGATTTGAGTCATGTGACAGCGCGTTTCTCTCCTGAGCTCCTCACTCGTCGCGACTCTTGAGTCTCCGACTCGCGTTCTACACTATCCCTCGTACCAGCCAGCAAGGTCCCACACCTAGAAAGCGTAGGCTCTCCGTCGCAGGCCCATCGTGCCTCTCCTTTACCGGCATATCTCTAGGGGCGGATAGTAACATGTTTGGTAAACTCGGCTCACTGTGGCCCAAGCAGTCTAGTCTGACGACGATTCCAAGACGACGAAGATGACTTCATGGACTCTGAGTCCGATCCAGGGTTCAGAAACGGCACTTGGGTGGTGTCAGAGAAGAAGAAGAAGAAGCGCAAGAGCGGCAAGCGTCGCGCAGACTCGATGGAGGAGTCCGAGGCCAGCGAGGTGCCCACCAAGAAGAGGAGGAAATCGAAACAGAAAACAAAGAGTACGTTCTTGTGCTCCTGTTTTCTCGTCTTCCCCGCTCAATTCTACCAGGACGCTCGAATGCGGGACCTAACCCTCTTCGCGAGTTCTTCGGTTCGTGGCGCCGGCCCTTCGTCCAAGCTGAGATTCAATCCATTCCAGGCAACCTTGATCTGCATTCAGACTCTTCCGATGAAGAGGTCGACGGAGAGATTGGGCTAGATTTCTACAACAACTCGGACGCGGAAGAGGACAAGGTGGACAAGAGCCCGAAACCAGTCAATAAATTCGCACAGTATGTGCGACGGGAACCTCTGGTAGATGATGGCTCTGCAACGGGTGCGTTCACCACCCCGGTTAATCGGACGTCCTGACCTATTCAACAGAGGAATTTACCGATGAAGAGCCTGCTAAGCGTCCTGCGCGCCCCGCAGCTCCAGACGGGTCAGAAACTGGTTCGTATATCAGTTTCGGAAGGCCGCGCGCTTATTGACATGGTTCATGTAGAGGAATTCTCCGACGAGGAGCCAGTCAAGAAGGCACCACGAGCCCCAGCGCGTCCTACACCGCCATCGGGTTCCGAAACCGAAGACTTCTCAGATGAAAAGCCATCACCACCGCCCCTCAAGAAAAAGAAGAAAAAGAAGCCTGTTGCTGACTCGGACGATGAGAGTGAACCGAACAGAAGACGTCCGACCTCATTTTTCTTGCGGAGGTCAAGCACTTATTGTTCGACAGGTTCTACTTCTCGCCCTGGATTTCCCATTCTCCCGGGCCAAGAGACCATTGGCCCTCTGGTACTCGACGCAGCGCAGGGTATCCAAGTCACGAAAGCTATCAACGTGTATTTGCGAGAATACCAAAGGCAGGGTGTCAAGTTCTTTTGGGAGCGCTACAACGAGGGGAGAGGGGGCCTTCTGGGAGATGATATGGGTTTGGGTGAGTCGCTCGGTTCTGGCTTGTCCATATACTCACCTCTACGTCAGGCAAGACAATCCAAGTCATCTCGTTTCTCTCCGCGATCATGAAGAAGACCGGTGTCGCCTCCGACCGCGATCGTAGGCGAAATCACGTTTCGCGGCTGCAGGATAGTCGGCAGTGGAAGGAGGAGAGGAAGTTGCCACCTGCGAACGCTACATGGCCGACTTGCCTCATCATTGCGCCCAAAAGCGTGGTGGAGAACTGGGCTAGGGAGTTTGAAGTCGTGAGTGTCTTTTGCTCCCTCTACAAAACTCTCTAATGATCGCAGTGGGGCTACTTTGAGGTCGGAAAGTACACGGGTCCTCTGCGCGCGCCCATCTTGGAAGACTTTAAAAAAGGACGCCTCGACGTTGTACTCACCAGCATTGACACCGCACGGCGCGATATCGACCTCCTCTCCACCCTGCCTTGGTCCTGTGTTTTCGTCGACGAGGTGCACACCGTCAAGAACCCAGCCTCGCAAACTTCCCAAGCATTCAACGAGTTTGAGTGCCTGAAGCGGTTCGGGCTTACGGGGACGGCGATACAGAACTCGTATGATGAGCTTTGGGTGATTTTGGACTGGACGAGCCCGGGGATGCTGGGGGACCAGGGCCAGTGGAAAGGGTATGTGTCGAATCCGCTGAAGAGGGGGCAGTCGGCGTCGGCGTCGGACCATGAAACGTTGATGGGGAAGAAGGTTTCCCAGATTTTGGTGAAGCAGTTGTTGCCCAGGTTCTTTTTGCGAAGGTAAGTCCTGCTTGCCCCTTATTCAGCTCGCTCATATCTTTGGCAGAACCAAGGAGATCATCGCGCATCAGGTACGAGTCCGCCCTCGGCGATCTCCTCTGCTCATGTCGTATAGCTGCCTACCAAAACGGACGAAGTGGTATTCTGCCCGTTGACGGAGGATCAGCTCAAGGTGTACAAGAAGATATTAAGGATGCCCGATCTGCAGGCAGTTTTGAATCGGAAGGAGGACTGCGAGTGCGGATCGGGGAAGAAGTGAGTATCAAAATATACCCTTTACCCTTCCTAACGTGCATTATAGGCAGATGAAATGCTGCCTTCCTTACGATCCATCGACGGTGTTCAAGTACTTGCATGTCTTGATCAAACTGTCGAACCATCTGGGTCTTATCTTGCCATGTCAGTCGTCCAAGATACTGACATGCCCATCGTACTAAATGTCTCTTTCAGCTCCTAAAGACACTCTCGAGCAGCTTAAGCGGAATCGCGAACTGGCTGACAGGGTTTTCCCGGGCAACGCACCTGCCTTTGAGATGGCCATCACGGATGCCAAGTATTGTGGAAAATGGGCCGTCAGTATTTGCCTTTCACGGTCAGCGTAAACGATCAATAACCCGTGCTTTTCAGATCCTATTAACCCTCTTGAGGGACTGGAGGAAACAGGACAAGACGAACAAGGTCCTCATCTTCACAAAGTCGGTCAAGCTACTGGACATGATGGTGTTTCAACTTCAGACGATGGAAACACGTCTGCAGATTTCTCTTCATCTTGTTTACAGTAACTGACCCTCGATCAGCGTACGGATTCCTTCGCTTTGATGGTAACACCAAGCAATCTGATCGTGTGTATCTTCTTGTTTTCGAGTTCTTTCTACTTAGCTTGCACAGGTATGCCCATGATCGACCGATTCCATGAGGATCCCGACATATACCTATTCCTCATTTCCACTGCCGCTGGCGGGACGGGTCTGAATCTGACGGGAGCCAATGTGAGTCTTTCGCTTGACGACTCCGAGCTGGTTTCTCACTGTCCCAAAGAAAGTGGTCATTTTCGGTATGTTATCATCCTACGCATATTCGTACTCGGAGTTGACTGGCTTCCCAGATCCTAATTGGAGTATGTCTCTCTGCCCGGCCGCATCGCTTTTCTAACGTGTCCTTGGTAGATCCTGCATATGACCTTCAAGCCATGGATCGGTGGGTTTCTAGTATTTTTCCATTCCAAGACTCTTGAAATGAATTGGTGACGATAGTGCTTTTCGATTCGGACAAACTCGCGATGTCTCTGTCGTCCGTCTTCTCGGCGCTGGATCCATCGAGGAGTTGGTGTATGCTCGTCAAGTGTACAAGCAGCAGCAAATGCGGATTGGATATGATGCGAGTATTCAGACTCGGTATTTCGAAGGCGTTCAAGGCGAAAAGGACAAGCAGGGAGAGCTGTTTGGTCTGAATAACATGTTCAAGCTGCATGAGAAGGGACTGGCTACCAAGATGGCGATCGAGAAGGCGTATATGGCGGAGCTGGATTGGGCTTTGACGAATACGGACGCACCGCAGGGTAAAGGCAAGAAGAGGAAGAGTGGTGGAGGGGACTTTGACTTTGGTGACGCCGAGGCCAAGTTGGACAAGGAATATGTGGGTGTCTCTCTATTATTCGCATTGAGGCTTTCGCTGATTGAATGGCAACAGAACGACCTGAAGGGTCTCGGAGCGCTCTTGTTTGACGACGGGCTGCCGACGGCGGGGAAGAACAGCCTGCCAGCGGGCGTGGCGGGGAATATGTACACGCATCAGAACGCCGACCTTCTCAAGGACAGCAAGATTGAGCAGAAGAGGGCGGCCGAGCTCGTTCAGGTGTGTGTTTTCTACAACCTCGGCTCAATCGTGTCTTATGCTGTTTACAGAAACGGCGACGCAAGAGGAAAAAGTCCTTGCCGGCGAAGGAGCCAGAGGAGGCGGCTTCGGGACCGAAAGAGCAGTGGCCTCCCATACGTACGCGGAACAAGGCAGCACCTTTGCCACCAGCCCCTTCGCCTTCGCCTCCGCCTTCTGCATCCTCATCCTCACGAGGCAAACCAAGTGCGGGCCCGGAAGAAAAGTACGTTCACTTGACACCCAAGTACCGAGATCTCATCCTCGTCCACTTAGACTCCGCTCCCGGATGAACGCGCTAGTCGGTGCTGGAGTGATCAAGAGTCCGGATGACTTTACTTGGTTCGCGCATCAGTTGTATGTCCTTTCCTGCTTCTCCCTCCAAAGTGAATTCCTTTTAACGAAATCGTTGCGCAGCACGCATGTCTACACCAACGAAGAGCGGGCAATCTTACTCAAGAAATTGGACACGTACCAAAGAATCATTGATGGCTCGAGCAGCGATGAGGAGGGTGGCGATGGTGGGATGCAGGTGGAGCAGGATGACATTGATATGGATGCTTGACTCGAAAGAAATACTGTACCGCAAACAAGTTGTAGCCTTAATTGTAATCCGAATTCGTGAAAGAGCAAGTGAATGTGAATTGTTAAAAACACAGCAAAAACTAGCAGCGAGGATTGGGATGGATGGATACATAATAAGTCAGTGAGTCGTGTGTTTAGCTCAGTCATATGCCTCCTCGGCACTGCGACGCGCGAGTCGTCGGACCTTCTTCCTATAGTCTGTGATAAGGTAAGAATCAAGCGAGCCTCTCGATCGAAGGAGTGGACCCACTGAGGATATCGTTGCGGACTTCGACGGCAGCCTGAACATTTGCGGGCGAGTCGGTGTTTGGGGTGTCGGACGAGAGCAGGGAGATGACGCTGACGAGCTGTGGATTTGCAAAAGAAAGAAAAAACTGAGTATTTGAAATTCCTTTCGAGACGGATAGGACGCACGATAGATTCGACAGTGTGGACAGGCATCCAGCGCTCACCGGCATCCTCGTATCCCCATTGATCCTCCCCGGGCGCGTGCTGAGAGCGCGAATTTAGTCAGACGATCAAAGGCAAAGGTGGTGTAACTGACGAGGATGGAGACACAGACGACGCCATCGGGGTAGACTAGCGAATTGATTCAGTCCGATTACAGTGTAGATGGATGGCGCAGATCCGTACTGTTGGGATGCCACATCGGGGTCACGAAACGCATCTTGGGTGGGAGGAGGGGGAATTCGGTCGGGAAGGTCATCCGTGCTTTGAAGATGCCGCCTTCACTGCGATGGGAATCCTGTTAGATTGGTGGCAAGGAAGAAAGAGAGAGAGTCCGCACTAGAGCGTGTCTGCGGGCCTGTGTGGATCGGGTGAGCTCAGGCTGGAGAGGCAGCGAGGGATGGACGCACCCAATGATGATAATCTCCCATTCGTACAGATTGTCGTCGTCAACGAGGCCTGGTTCGCGATTAAGCGTCTCAAGCGGCAGAGAAAGGAAAGGAGGGCAACGGACCAGCGGAGAAACCCTCGACGGGGTGCTTGGTGAGCTCTGTGAGCTGACGGCGGAGGAGAATGGTGTTGGAGGCGGGAGTTGGCGTGGACGGCTTGGACATCGATCGTCGTGGTCTGGTTGTCGGGAGCACGAAGGAGTACGAATGTCCAAATTAGGCCACTGTGGCCGCCTCCGCCGAATATTAGCGACACGTGACAGTCCGGAATCCTTCCTTTTCCTTCTACGGTCATTCTCTGACATTTGGCACTTTTAGCTGTGTCTTGTGCTCACACGTCTATGTTTGCTCTGCAACGGGTCCTGGAAGCTCTTCAACTTCGTTCAAGGCTACATCCGAGTCCAGGAACACCGACTCGTTCGAAGATGAAATATTTTGCTCTCGTACACGCCCACGCTCATTGGTCTTTGTACCCCCGGAATCCATTTCAATCGTGAAAACCAAATCCCTGGCGCGCGTAAACTTCGGAGTAGGGCGAAATAGTCTCGCAAGAAGCCTGGATTCAGGGTGCATGTACTCCAGTGCAAATCCCACCTGGAACAACCCTTGGTCTGTATAGCCAATCTGGGGGGACTCACCTTCGAGACCAACGACCCTAGAATAGTCTTGGCCCGTACTTGGCGTTGGTTTGCCAGCCTCACTCTTCGCAGAGGCATCTACTGCGAGCGCTTTGTGCTTTCAGGCCGGAAATTAACGGGATCAATCTGCGATTCTATCCATCTACATCGGAGATCTCCGATGGGCCAGCACAGACGGCATTCGCGCGCCCAAGTGGCATTGGTGACATGTGATCGTGTAGATATCCCCACGTGACATCTGTCTCAAATCTCGACAGTTTACCTTTACCTCTGCAACGAAACCTTTGCCAGTAAGCCCGTTCCAAACCTGCATTTCAAGCTTCATTTGCCGGATTTGCCTCTTCATGCTGCGCTTGGGTTAAGAAATCATCACGCAGGACTGCCACCAATAACTTCACGTCTAGTCTTCGTCCCACTGGAGCTTGGCTGGCATCCGAACATGGAGGACTGACTTGAGAGGTGTTAAAACGTTTGCCAGGGATGTAAATGACAGTTTTCCGGTTAAATGCCAACACAGTTGCGCTGCGCATGGTCGCGCAAAAGAAAAAGAGTGAGTTGGACCCGATCACTACATTTCGCCCCTTACTCTTGGCGACTTGTCTCAGTCTGCCAGGACAAGTCGTTCTCCGGGCAGGTGCTGAGCCTCCCGACACCAAGACGAGCTTAGTGGACAACATACGGCTATGTAACTCTCGGTACCCCGTAACCCAACAAGATTCAGTTCTTCCAACCTTGTTGAAAATGGATTCACCATCGCTCCATTTATCCCCACCGCCATAGTGTACGGTCTTGCGAGTCGCAATTACTTTGGCAACATTATTTGTGAATGGTCAATTAAGTACTTGTCAATCTCTGCCGGGGCGCGTCGTTTTCAGGGTAAGCTTTGTCGCCAGCTCCATCGGTCAGCGGTGGGTGAAAGCGGAAGGGGCTCAGTGGAAACTCCAGTAGTTCTACTTTGCAACATAGCCAATGTATGCCAACCACGCCACGACAGCTGCGAGTCCGGCGCACATCAGCTTCAACTGCCTGATGTCGTCCCTAATCCTGCGAAATGTCAGTTGATAGGAAACTATTGCAAAAGCATTGCAGGACACTAACATATCCCATTCGTTTGTAACTGGAGATTGAACACCCGAACGTGAGGGATTAGCGCTAGCTTGGGAGGTGTTCAAGCGTTTCGTTTCCCGCTCAGATGCCCCCGCAGTTGTGCTGCGCATGGTTGCGAAAGAGAGTGAAATGTACTCCTATCAACTCCGACAACATTCAGTCCAGGTTCTTCATTCAATCAAAACGACTCGGTAGTGGTTAGAGATTGACCATCCGAGCATGGGGATTGGCCTGGGAGGTGTGTAAACAGTTACTCTTTCAACCAGTCTGATGGATTCACCATCATCGCTCCATTTACATAGTGTACATATTACTGGTGTCCCAACCAGGCTTCTGATTCACGCTACAGCAAGCCTGGGCCCTGCCAGGACGCGTTGTCCAATAAGTCTACTTCGCAGCCCATCTACTGTATGCCAAGCACGCAACGACAGCTGCGAGTCCGGCGCCAAGTAGCTTCAACTGTCGTATATCATCCCTGATCCTGCGAAATGTCTTCAGAAAATGTTGCACAAGGATTTCAAGCAAGACACTCACAGATCCGCTCCAGATATTTCGCAAAATCCTTTTGCTTCGACACCCTTCTTCCATGCGGCGCGCGCATCGTCCTTTCTCTTCTCCTCGAACTTCTTGGCTGCCTCATGTATCTTTATGGCCGTATTCAAGTTGCTAGAAAAATTCAGTTCAACTGAGGTGGGTGTAAGAGCTTAAGGAGATCTCACCGCGATTTTTGATCAGTTTCATCGACAGTGGCCACTGGCTTGAGCAGCGGAAACCTGTTGCGTACTAGCTCCGCTAGTTGTTTGACTTTGCGGTCGTCTCGGAACCACGAGTCGGAGTAGGGCGTATCTGTTACCGCGCAACACAATTGCTCGAGCATGTGGGCGCTGTGGTACTCTCCGGCCTGCTTCATAGATACCAGCACATCGTGTATATTTCGAAGGGTAATGTCGTGCACAGTCGAGTTGCGTTCTTTGATGACGTGCGGAGTCTGCGGACGACAAAAATTCTTGAAATCCCGTCCCTCGACTTTCCAAGCTATCCTGGGAGACCGCCGGTGTTAGGGACGAATGGGTTCCAACTTGAAGAAGAACACTCACTGGTCATCGGGCTTGAAGTGGGCCCAAAAATCGCGCCAATCATCCTGAACTTGCATTTGAATAAAACCTTCAAAAAACGCCTGGCGGGACACTCCCTCGCCCCCGCTGTCGGAACCGAAATCTGAACGGACGTCTTTGTTACCCACATGGAGGTAGACCTGCATAAATATTAGCCCAAAGTCCGACGCCTCTTCTGGAAACGTACGATTGCCAAAAACTCTCCAATGATCGCCTCCTTGACAAAGTCCTGATGACCTTGTGTGCGACACACTTCTTCTGTTACTTCTCTATCGCTATCCCCGACAGCCACGATGAGCATCTTCGTCCCCTTCTTGCACTTGTACACCTGTGCAGTAATGTACTCCACCCAGCGCGCGGCGCGTTCGGGCGTGATATTCTCCGCGATCTCCAAGAGTCCCGCCAGAGGGGTCGCTGGGGTACTGGCGTCCTGAGACGGAGATCTAGCCGGCGAAGGAGCCCGTCCGGTAGGTGCGAGGTCAAGTGCGGCAGGGGAAGACGTGTGGGCCTGCGCGCGCGTGGAAGCCTGCAAAGAGATGGGACTACCCAGGGCCGGCTGGGAGTACACAATCGATGTGGATGGAGACGGTGAGGCCACCGGGGTGCCGGGGCGTGGCGAGTTTTGAGCTGAGGTCGAGCTCGACGACGGAGCGACCCGGGAGGCGCTCTTCTTCAGCTTTTTTGTAGATGGCGGCTGAGGCGTGGATGGTGGTTTCGGTTCAAAAACGCGAATGGTGCCACAGCTCATGGTGGTGGGAGAAGAGCGAAAAGCTGATTCAACCCCTGTCTCTCCAGATGTTTTGATCCGCCCACAGTCACTGACGTCAACGACCGATTAAATTCCAGAGTGTAAGTGTAACGACAAAATGTTCCCTTCAAAATGCATTCAACCCATTATCGACATCGACAATCGCCCCATTCATCCCCGCACCAGAATCCGACGCCACAAACACAACCGTAGCCGCCACGACGTCTACATCGAGATACACCCCCACAGGAATGTCGACAACCTGCTGCGAGATGGCCACTCCTTCCGCACTAACATCCTTCGGCATGCTACTCTGAATGCTGGTGTGCATTCCGCCGGGAAGTATTATATTAGTGCGGATGCCCTGCGTCGCATATACAGCAGCCGTGTTCTTGGTCAACCCAATGAGCCCGTGTTTCGCTGTAGTGTATGCAACGCCTGCCAGAGGGTCAATGCAATAAAAATTATGTTTAAGGAAGCTTCTCACCAGCTAACGCCCCTCGCGTGGATGCAGTCGACCCAATATTCACAATCGACCCGCTAGACGGCTTTCCATCTCCCCGACCCAGAAAGTGCTGTACCGCATACTTGGTCATGAGGAACGCCCCAGTGAGGTCCACCCTCAGAATCCGATCCCAAACCTCCTTCTCGCACGTCGCAGCACCATGGAACCCATCAAAAATCCCCGCATTGTTGACGAGCACGTCGAGCCTTCCAAAAAGTCGTACACTAAACTCGACGGCAGCGGCGGCGGAGGACTCGTCCGGGACGTCTAGAGTGGTCGATGTGATGTAGTCCGGCGGGCATGCGCAGATCTGCCGGAGCTCGATGGTCGTCTGCGTTGCCAGCTCATCGTTGATGTCGGCGAGGACGACCTTGGCTTTGTTATCGAGGCAAGCCTTGGCGATAGCCTTTCCGAGACCACTTGCACCGCCGGTGACCAGTACGATTTTGCCTTCGAGGATGCGAGACATGGACAGCAAGTAGTGGAGGCGAGCAGCATGTGGGCTCTATATAACTTGGGCAGGCAAGTGAGCTAGTGAGCTAGGCGGTACTTGTGGCGTTCAATGTCCTTCCTCTCGAGGCCGCTCAGGGACTCAAAGCAGGAAGGCCCTTTCAGAGCACGAGTCCGTCCAAGACCTAAAAGCGCCGAGGAGAAGAACCTAACGCCCAGGCTCGTAGTTCTTGAGTCGCCGAGTCGTCAATTGCCTCGAATGTTCTAGACACCTTTCCCGAGATTTCGCAGACCAAATCAGAAGGGAAGAAAAGCGCGCTGGCTGCCAAGTAGCTGATATCACACACAAAATCCGCATGAGCTAGCTGTGTTTCGATAATACATACATGAGAATAGATTGGAGAAAAACGAACGAGAAGGACTTCTACAGCCCCAGCGCCTCTTTCACGGACGCCCGCACACGCCGCTCGTACTCTGCCCGGTCGTCCCGGTAGAGCTTGCTGCAGTCGATGTTGGCAGGTGACTCGAGATTCGGCTCTACCAAGGCGTCAGCATTGCTTGCACTGAACAAAGAAGGAAAGAACGACTCACCAGCAAGCATCGAAACGACGCTCAAAATCACCTTCTCGACACTCTGCACGGGACTCCACCTCTCGGACGCCTGCTCGTACATCGTCGGGTCGTCCCCTGGCGTGTGTAAAATTGAGATGCACACGGTGCCGTCGGGGTAGACTGGAGATAGGAGCTCAGCCAATGTATAGAATGAGGCAAGTAGGCGAGGAAGAAAGGAACAGACGGCCGACGGGTAGCAAGCTATAAAATGAAGGAAAATCCCAGCAAGAGGGCGGCCGAAATGCGCGTGATCGTGACGTGGCGTCGTGAGGCATCTGCAGGGGCGCAAGACAAATAGCGAACGTGATTCGCCGACGGGAAGGCGCGCAATGGCAAGAAGATGGAGAGCGAAACACCGGCCCAGCGTTACTCACTGTTTGGATGGAACAGCGGGGGCTCAAACTTCATCTTGAAGGGCGATAGCGGGTAGTCTGTCGGCTGTTCGACAATGAGGTGCATGTAGCAAGAACGGGACTGGACATACGAATGTCAACTTGGCAACAAAGACGCCCCCTTCCTGAGTAACTTCCGGTTGGTTCACGTCTAAACGGCAAAAGATGTGATGCGGGAAACGCACGAAAGGGGTCTCTTTGGGACCACAGATGAGCGCTTCCCAGATGAAAAAGTCCGATTCGGAGGCCGGCCCTGCCGCGCGAGCCCCAGTTTCAATTGTATGATACTTGGCTGCTGCGAGGATGCATACCAGCTGTGAACATTCCATCGGGTGAGCCTAAGTAGGGTGAGACGCGAGCACAACGTGTCAGAGAGCGCTCCGACCTCCCGCAGTAAGTTGGCGGTACTCGGTCATGAGTCGCCGAAGGGCGGTAGCACTGTTGGCACTGCGCGAGTTCATCGTAGGAGCAAACAGGTCGCGATGACGTGACAATCACAAACAAGCCAAAGATAGGTACTAGGGATACATATCATAAAATACATCTTCTCTACTTGTCAAGCATCGTCCAGAATCAATCGAGGCACCACATTCATCGCCATCAGCTGGAGAGGGAATTAGATTGCCGCCCAGGACCGACCAAAAAGCAATACACACCTCTTGGAACAACAGCTTGGCCGCGTACGGAATCGTCAGCTGCGCCATCTGCTTGGAGCTCTTGCAATAGGTGCACCAGCCGTTGTACCCCATTAGCCCACATTTGCCACACGCATTCACCTCGAACTTGTCGGACGAGATCATGAGCCGCTCCAGCAGGAGCTGTGTCGCCCCGTATCCAATCAGGCAGTCACGCTCCATCTCCCCAAGACGAAGCCCACCCTCGCGAGAACGACCCTCTGTCGGTTGTCGCGTGAGCGTCGCTCGTGGTCCCCTAAAGCAAAGAACGATGAGCGGCATCTACAAGGGAAAGGCCAAGACCCACCTGGCCCGAGCGTGCATCTTGTCCATAACCATATGTTCTGAAATGTATTAGCCGGGAAAATCTTGAGCGCGCTTTACGACCACTTACTGAGTTTCTATTGATCGAAACAGTCAGTTGCAATCTACCAACGGGGTGCCGAGCGACATACCTGATAGTAGATGGGCCCAAAATACACGTAGGCCTCAAGGGGTTCGCCAGTGATCCCACTCGTCAACATGTCCTTTCCGGCATAACTGAAACCGTGCTCGACAAGAATCCGGCTCATGTCTTCCACCTAAGATTGAATTAGTGCCTTGCTCTTCCTTTGATTGGATGATAGGTCCAAACCTTGGAACCACCAAACGCGGTGCCATACTGCAAATTGCCAGATAGCACCCCTGCCTATAAACGGTCATTCCCAGGGAAACTCCCGCTCGCCAAACACACCTTTCCCGCCAGAAGCTCGATCATCTTCCCAACAGTCATACGTGAAGGGAAGCCGTGGGGGTTCATAATAGTATCTGAGAAGAATCCGGTCAATCATGTCTGGAAAAAAAGGCTAGCGTACGCACCCGGATTAATCCCCTGATCGTTGAACGGCATATCCTCTTGGTTGACAATCAACCCACAGACCCCCTTCTGTCCGTGCCTCGACGAGAACTTATCCCCAAGTTCAGGCCTCCGCGTCTGCCTTATGAGCACCTTGATCAGCGTCTGGTCATTCTCCGTATCGCTAATAAGGATCTTGTCGATGTTGCCCGCAACAGGAGACTTGTACGTCATCGGCGTATTCCGATACGGTACCGTCGCCGCTTGTCCAGAGAACGAGTTGTCTGCGGCGTTGGTGGGAGACTGCTTGTTCACGTATACGTCCCCTGGGTCGACGCGCTCCCCAACACCAGCGAGACCGTCCATCTGGATGATGTCATATTTCTTTGCGACCTGCCCGGAATTGTTCTCGTCGGGCGGTGCATCGGCGAGGCGATCATAGCTGGTGGTGCCAAGGCGTTCAAACACGGACCGAGCGTAGAACGACGAGGACAGACTCACGTGCCATTGGGGTATTTCCGAATCATTGAAGTGTTCTTGCGAAGAACTTGACAACGGCCATATCCGCGATCCAGGCTTGCCTGCGACAAGTCGGTCCATCAGCACTCCCGCGGCTCTGCTGCCCTTTGTCGTACGTCGTACGTACCTTGTTCAAAATCAACGCATCCTCAATGTCGTACCCAGAATAACTCATCACCGCTACCGTCGCATTCTGACCTGCCGGCAGCCGGTCGTATCCGATCAGCTCAATCGTCCTCGTCTTGACCATCGGTTGCTGTGGATAGACCGAGAGATACAACAGAGTATCAATGCGGTTAAGTTGGTTGTAAGCAATAGCACCAATAGCTTGCTTCCCCATGGCGCATTGGTAGGTGTTACGGGGAGATTGATTGTGATGCGGGTACGGGATAAGACCGGCGACGGCGCCGAGCAGCGTGAACGGCTCGATCTCCAAATGTGTTGTCGTGGACGGAACAATCTCCGACTCGTACAGAGCAATGTAGGTGTCGTTTTCCTCGTTGACGTCGAGGTACTCGACCAACCCCTTTCGGAGAAAGTCGTCGAATGTGACGGAGCCTTTTTTGAGGAGCTTCGAGAAGATGAGTGGGAGTGCTTGGGTGTGAATCGAAGCCCACCTCAATATGCTCGGCCCTGACCCGCGGCCTCCCGCCTTCCACGATAATCATAGGCCGACATATCCGCCCTCCGTCGCTCGCGATATGAACTGCCTTGTGGTGATGATTAACATACACGCTCACAAATTCGGAAACCCGCCGCGCGCGCCGGAGACAACGGAATTGGTGTACAAACCGCGCCGGGTAGCGAGTGAGACCAATGATGGTCCCATTGACATTCACCACAAACGTATGAGGGCCATAGATCTCCGTACCGGTGGCCAAGCTTATGTCTGTCCGTGGAGATTAGACATGTAGATTGTTCGACAGGCACGGAGACGGCGCACCTTCAACGCCGAGCATAAACGCAAGCCGGATGATGGGCTCCTCCTCGACGTCGGTCGTGATGTGCGTCATCAACGCCAGATTCTTGACCAACCCGCAGGCCTCGCCTTCCGGCGTGTCACTGGGGCACAGCATACCCCATTGACTGGGCTGCAGAGCACGCGGTCCACTGACTTTTCGCGTTTTCTCGAATTGAGACGATATCCGCGTCATCATACCCAACGCGGAGATGAAGGAAAGGCGAGAGAGGACGTGGGTGACCCCAGCACGCTCCATCTTGAACCGCTTGAGCGACCAGTTGCCCGTGGAGATGGCGCGGGTAAAGCCCGCGGTGAGGTGGTCGCCCTGGAGCTGCATCGTGTTGAACGCGTCGAATTCGTTTGTGCGCGAGTCCTTCTTGAGGACTTTGTCGATGGCACTCTTGAGATTAGTATTGTAGGTCTTGAAGAGATCTTCAAAGAGGAGTGCAAGGAGCTGGCCTGCGCTAAGAAATAATCAGTCATAGTAATCACAAAGGAGAGAACTTACAGCTCCAACCGCTTGTTTCCCACATAATCCCTATCGTCCACCATCTTCTCGTCTTCCATGGCCATGAGCACACGGCGCGTCATGGTAGCGACAAAGATGGCTTTAGGCCTAAAGTCCAGACCGTTAACAGGCACATGGGCGAGCACAATAGTCGCCATAGCCTCCAAAGCCTCCTCCCACGCAGGCCTACGAGGACCCACGACCCGACGATTGACCTTGACGCGCGACCCAATGTACTCGAGTGCCTGCTGGCGCGTAAACACACCAAGTTTGGCCGCCTCTTCGAGGTTGGCCGAGAACGCGGCTTTGTACGAGTCGGTGTTACCCGCGGTGAGGAGAAGGATCTCCTTGTCGGATTGGATGCCGAGGGCCTTGAGCGCAATGACGATCGGGATGTCCTCATGGGTGCAATTGTGGCGGAGGTAGATTTTGCCCTTTTTCGTGATCACGTATGTCTTGGATTTGAGCCCGCCGTGGGTGGAACTGGGTGGATGTAAGCTTGAAAATTTACATAAGAAAGGAGGCGTACGAAGTGCAAGACGCCTGAACGATTCCCTTGACCGTATCCAGCTCCACGATGATACGATTCTTGCTCAGCTGCTCTTGCACCAAGATAACCTTCTCCGTTCCCTTTACGACAAAGTAGCCCCCAGGATCGAGCGGACATTCGGTCATCCTGGCGAGTTCTGGATCGGTCTTGTTCGTCAACACACACCGACTGCTCCTCAACATGATCGGCAGCCGCCCAATGTTAACCGTACGCTGCACAATATTCTTGCCGCGCGTGTAATGTATGGTGACCATAATCGGCGCGCTATACGTGATATCGCGCAGTCGACACTCGTTCGGGGTGACCTTCTTCTCGATAGCATTGGGCTCGTTGCGATCGGGCATGCCCACGACAATATTGGTGTATTTCAGCCAAAAACGCGGGTCGACATCCGAGGTAACCTTGTTGTTGGCCTTGACGATGTTTTTGATGTCCGTCTCCACAAAGTAGTTGAACGAGTCAATGTGCTGCTTGACCAGCCCTTTGACTTTGAGGAAGGCGGGGAGTAGCAGCCATTTGTCCTGCAAACATTGGCATGCGGCAGAATGGAGAATGAAAACGTACTTGGACGCTTTTTATTGGATCTGTGAGGGATAGTCCGTGCCAGTTTGCCCCAGTAATGTCGTTCCACTCGCTGCCCTCGTCGGCCGGCTCCATGAGACCGCGACTTTTGACTCGAGGTGTACTAATAAGTCGGAGAGGACCAAAATGGATGTCACGTGCTGCTGATCAAATCGTCCATTGCCTCTAAAATAAATAGATAAATACTATCCTGTAGTCTACGATACTTTTTATTGCGTCCGTGCGCGCGGTTCTACCCGCCAATCCCGCCGTTTTTGAGTAGCACCCCGTGGGCGCTTGTACCGCCGCGAGTCCAAGTCCATAGACTCTTTTGAATCAGCATCCACCAGCCGCTCTGCGCCCACAATCCCCAGATGCCGCCCCACATACTCGTTCCTCACCAGCCCCTCAGGGTCAGCCTCCCTCACAACGCGCACAAAACGCTCTAATTGAGGGTACAGCGTACGCGTCTTTTCAGGTGTCAGGTGGTGCGCCTACACAAGAGTCAGAGCTGGAACATGAGAAATGAGAGCACACTGCACCTTTGCCCAATGTGGCCTCCCTCCATGCCGGGTCATAATATCCTCGAACGCTGTAAACATCGCCCGATACCGCGTCGGCAAGTTATACGGCTTGAACACCACAATCCCAATCCAGCAGGTCTCACCATCGCCACCATCACCTCGGTCCCCAGCTGGACTCAGCCACAAATTGTCCCCGCTGCTCCACCGGACCTCGATCGGAAAATGCGGCCTCTCGCCACCCTCCCGCTCCTGCTCAGCTTTCAGATACGTTTGAAGCATTGAGAGGCAAGTGGGCGCTGCTGAGGAGGGGATGGCCCACTCGGTCGTGTGCTGCCGGTATCGGCATTCGATGTTAAAGACCCGGTGTGAGTCGTCGACGGTAATGCTCGTAGGGCCCGCAAGCCAGCACGCCAGACGTGCCACGAGAACGTTGGTACGGCTGAACAGCCGCAGGGGATGTAAACGTTCAAAGAGGGAGGAGGGCGGCGCTGGTGAGTAGCGCGCGAGGCGTGTGAGAAGGAGGAGGAACTGGAGGACATGGAAACCGATTAGGGAATCCCACAACCAGGAGGATTTGGGGTTGCGTTTTGGCTAGTCGGCGTGTTAGACTAGATTCATTAAAGCGATGACCACATACCTCTGTCGTCCGATTCGCGACACTGACGCGCACGCGGTCAATCGCAGGGAACCACCACAGCCTAACGTGCTCGCCACTGCGCTTGATAGTGTCCAGGTCCTGCAGGACGTCATCAAACTCACACATGGTGTGCACATCCTTGAGCCGAAAGGCCCTCTCCAGCTCGAGGGTAATGGTGAGTATCACACCCGTTGCACCGAGTCCACATATTGTAGCCTCGAACAGATCGGAATTTTCAGTCCTCGAGCACCGCACAACAGTGTTGGTGGCCGGTAAAACCAGGGTGAGAGCCAGCACGTGGGCGGAGAGGACGGGAAAATTAATGCCGGAGCCGTGCGTGCAGGTAGTGACGATCCCAGCGAGTGTCTGGTCCGAAATGCTGCCTAGATTGCGCATGGCGAGTCCATACGGCTCGAGCGCAGCGTGGAGGTCGGTGAGGATAATGCCCGCCTCTGCTTCGACGAAACACTTTTCAGTGTCGACCCGGAGGACGCGATTCATGCTTGTCATGTTTAGCATGTAGTCGTCCGTACAGGCGAGGTCAGAGGGCGAGTGGCCGATGCCAACTGGTCGTAGGACGCGTGCATCGCGACGTGCGAGCTCCAGGGCAAGTCGGCAGTCGGTCACGGTGCGAGGGTGGAAGACGACCTGCGGGTGGGCGCTGAAGGTACGTCCCCAGTTGGTGAACTGAGACTGCTGGGCACGGGCCTCGGCAATGGGCTCCAGGAGACGAACAAGCTCCAGGCGGGGGAGGTTCTGCAGCTCCATTTTTTGAGATTTTCCATGGTAGAAGGTAAGAGGTTATAAACGGTGCTGGGACTGGGTTGTAGTAAACAAGAATTTCACAGTTCGCCCGATCGAATCTGAGATGGAGATTGCGCCCAAATTGGGATTGTGATTGGAAATCAACATCAATGTCTAAAAGAAGCCAAACACGACCCTCCCGTATTCCCCGCCCTCGATAGACATGAGCTGTCCACTGATCTCTCCCCCGTCCAGTTCAACCCCTATTTGAAAGTCTCCGCGGGAATCAGCTTGATTTTATTCCGCCTGTTCATTGTCTCACCTGTGTAAAACCCCCCTTGCGGTTGCGTCACCGCTGCCTGCTGTTGTTTCCCTTGTAGCATGCCCGAAAAAAATAGAACGCAGACACATACTTTGAATGCAGGTAGAACCCTCAGATCCGCCTCCCATATACAAAGTTCTCTCAGCCCCCTTGCCTCGTCCGCGTATCTTGCCTCCGCGTCGTTTGCCACGTACAGGGTCGCCGTGAACGATGTGTCTGAGAAGTTATTAGGAGGCAACCAAGATGAATGAATGTGGGATGAGAAAAAGAGCATCGAAGTTCCACGGAGCACCAGCACACGCTCCGCTCCGTCCAGCCCAAGGCCTAGATGGTCTCAAAAAATTTTAAAAAACTTTTATGGCATGATCCCCCAACAGGATGGCAGCAAGCCCTCGAAGGTCAAAACCCAAACCAAAAGGAAAATGGAAACTGTGAGCATGCCGCTGCAAAGGCACCATTCGGACATGCCTCGCGATAAATCCGTCCGCCGATGCGATGGCGGATCCCGCGGCTGCACCTCAGCACATCACATACGCGAGACAGCCCGAGAAAAAAGGGATATCTCGAGAACTCTGATTGCGTCGACAGACGACGTGGACGACCGGCGGCGTCTTACAACGACCCCGTCGCTGTTTTTCAACATGTGCGCAGGGGTGGAAATAAACTCACCGTTTGAAGTTTTGGAGAACTTGCTATTAACATGTCGATTGTCATCAGCCGTGCGTAACAGCGAAGCCCGTGTCGTACGTACCAAAACCGCGTCATAATGCGTTCCCTAGAAAACCAACATGCCGTGGTGCCGATGTAAAGGAGGTTCGTGATCAGCGGTGCGAAAAAGCGGAGTCAGAGACGGAGAATGAAATTAATGTATGGCAAAACAGCGGCGGGCAAGCGGTTGCAGTGGTGTTTAGGCGAAGCAAGAACACAAAGAGTCCGAGCAGCGGATGTCGAGAGGTAACAAAGTCGCAATGCCGCGGCAGGTTTGGCCGAGTTGACGGTTCCGCAAGTTCCAAGAACGTTGGCAGGAACATTGTCGGTGGCATGTCGGCCGAAGCACAGGGGTGTAGAATGGTGCGAAAGTGAGAGCGGCGATTGGTTCCCAGTCAAAGCGTCATGAGATGTCGACGGAGTCCGAAGGAAAATAACGTGAATGAACGGAGCAGGTACTTGATCAGAAAAGGCCAGTGGATGGAAAGAAAGAAGAGGCTCGCACCCTTTCTTGACGATTGCACCCTTCTTGGCAAGGTACTGTAACCTAACAACGCATAAGCAAAACTTGGAGGGTGGGATGCCAAAAAGTGGCGACGGGAATAGTCCGATACAAAAAGGCAGACATGCAATCAGATAACACGAGTGGGAAAAAAAGGAAACAAACGGGAAACGCGAATCACAACCGCGCGAAAACCTGGCTGGATTATTAACATCCAGGCCAGAAGAATGAACCAGACGGGCCCCGATTTTCAGACTCCGCGACGCGCTTTAGCAGGAGAAAGGAAATAGAATAACAACTGTGGGAAACTGGTGCGCCACAAGCTATCATCTCGGAGCCTTTAACGATAACTCCCACCCGAACCCCAGCAAACAGTCGCGGGCGCGGGTATCTGAATGGCACGGTGCACATGTACCGACTCACGGCAGAGTGTCTGGAAACCCCGCTGGACGCCATTTCCATGCCGCGCAGTTCCTTGAAACACGCGCGGGAAATAGAACGGACAGAGGAGGGAAAAAACCCAAACAGAGTGCCAGACCCCGGGTACGTGTCGAGGAAATGAAGGGCAGCGCCGTTCATTTTCGCACTGGACAAATGAGAGAAGATAACAAAACAGGAAAAGAAAAAATAGAAATAGAGCAAAGAGGAAACCAGAAATGATGGGTGCATGGGCAGTCCTGGCTTCCGCATACCCGGCGGACCCACATCCCGAGCACGGTAGATGGTGAACACACCGAATCCACGAATAATAACCACGTTTCGGGTCGCGGGAGGGATGGGAATGGGAAGCAGCACGGTAATGAACGGAGGACCATGGAACAACGGGAGTCGTTTCCCTTTCATGGGCACCGGAGACACACCAAATATAAAGACCTGGAGTCCACGCGACGGGGATACAACCTCCGAGCGATGCGGCATTTCGGAGAAAAGCCCCGTCGACAACTCGGCATCGCAGCATTCGAAAGGGACAATGTGCCGGCTGATGGCCAGAAAGAATGAAACAAGGGAGAGGGGTAGGCTCACCGATTCTCGCATGCGTCTGCGCCCATTTGCTCAGAGTAAAAGATATACGCCGGTCTGCGAACCCGGTCTTCCGGTTCCGCCGGAAGTTTTACCTGTGTATTGTATACATCAGATACTATATGCGTGTAAAAACCAAACCAATGACTTCACCTTCATAACCAAGGATCGGGGGACAACCATGTGGGAGACGAGGGGCCGACGTGCGAGTCCGTACCGCGCCGCACCACGGAGAGTTGCCGTATCACTATCGGGCGGGCGTGCTATCGTGTGGATCCGTGTGCCAAATGTTTCCTGCATCTTTGTAACGCGGGGCTCGAAATTGAACAGCGGGAACATCTACCTCCACACGTGACATGAGGTATGCACTTCCCGAGAAACCTCCGACCAGGAGCAGTGCATCGACAGCAGGGGAAACCGCCAGTTGTTTCGTGACAAGTTCCAAAACTTCGTCAACCACAGGGTCGAACCTGTGTCAGGATTGAATACTAGATGAAATGAATGCGACGGCCGAGACGCACACTGCTTCACGGAGAAGGCGCCCTGGGATGCCGAGCTGCCCGTTGAGCAGGCCCACAGACGGGTCGTCGGCGTCCCCAACATTGAAACAGTTGAAGTAGAATATCGTCTCTGTTGATTTCATCAGTGTACCAGTTAAATGCCCGCTCGAGTTGCCGACCATCATTGTTCCCCCGAAAATCAAGCTTGTCTGCCTCACTAAAGGAATTCACTGCATTCGGCAGGTCAGGGCCAGGGAACCAGAAGCAGACTGAAGAACGGACTAAAATAAGCTAACGAGGCGGGATCGAGATGCGCCGGATGATTGACAAGAAGCTGCAATGCAATTAATATGGTGGCGTCTTCTTCACCTGAAAAGGCAAAAAATTCCGCCGAATTCACTCACCGCTTCTACCAGTGCTCGGAATCGCAAATCCAGGAAGAGACTGCCGCAGCTCGCTCCGGAGCGGAGCGCTATTTCTGCAATCTCCAAGTTGGTCGGGTCGCCCAAAATCTGCTTAAACGGTTTAATACACATCAAGGTTGAATTCCTCGCTGACCTTGTACACCGCCAGATCAACAGTTCCACCGCCTGCATCACAGACGATAAAATTTTGCCCGGGACGCAATTGATGGAGGTCAGTGAGGTGAGCACAATGTACGGCTGCCGCCTCGGGCTCCGTGATAATTTTCAAACGATCCCTCCACTCCGTGTCGCCTGAATGGGATTTTTGAACAAGGCCCGCGTCAATGGAAGCCCTCCTCATCAAGGCGCAACCTTTAGCATCCCATGCCGCTGGCACTGTCATCCAAACATCACAAGTGTCTGAAACCCGTCTTGTCAGTGGATGACAGAAAATAAACCCTACTAGAAACTCACTCAAATCGGCTATCGCACCAATTTCCGCAGTGATCTGTTCTCTGGCGTACTCCCATAGACAGGACAGAAAGTCCTCGATGAGATCACGGGCCGTTTTTCCAGCCGGGAGTGCCGGCAGGCGCGGATCCAGAGCGGGTTCATCTCGCAAAGCGCGGGGATCAAGAAATAGCTTGAACCACTCGAAACGCGATGTGCCAGGTATACTGGCATTCTTGGCTTCAAGACCCCAGGCAAGCACGCGGCCTTGTTCATCGTACAACAAACAGGTTGGAATCTGTTGGCATATGTTTTTGAATGAGCGCTTGCTTGAACAACGAAAAGGAACGGCTCCGAGCCTTTCGGTAGGTTTCTGATGATCCCGGCCACTGGATTATCTGTTGCACCCTGCCAGCAGCAATTCTGGAAGACCCGTAAGCCTGAAATGGATTAGCCGCCGTGTCTTGTTGATCGTTGATTCGGGTTGCCTACAACACCGGAGAACGTCGTTCCTTCCAACATGCCTGATTATTTTCCGAGGAAGAAAATATATGAGAAAATACTGACCAAAATCGATAGCAATTACGAGCTTCTCTCCGTCTAATGTGTCTCTTCCATGCGACCCAATAGTACCCGAGGGGAGCGGCGGAGAAAGCGACGCGCCATGATGATGCGCGACGTGGGACGAAGTCGACGCAGGATGATGGAACTGGAGACTCAGTGCTGGGGTGGCGGCCGGCTGGTGATCTATGAGCCTTGCTGGACTTTGCAGAGCGACCAGATTGGTGTCATTGGCCCGAGATTGTCGACAACAGCTCATGACGGGAAGAGGGTGAGAGATAAAGACAACATTTGATGTAGACTTGACAAGCGTGGCGGTACCCTGCGGTACCGTGTTTGTTTTGTCGCTAATTTTTTTGGTTCCGTTGATCCAGTTTGATTCTCGGTAATCGACAAAATATAGTCCAAGTACTTACGATGTAACGAGTTCGTGGGCGATTACACGGAGAAATTGACCATCGAGTCGAAAATCAATTGCAGATTCCGCACAACTAACGACCGTGTAGCCGAAATTAACAAGGAACAACGCAGAAAGGTGGAGCTCGGGGCTGTTTCAGCAGTACATAGAAGCGCTGGAGCGCCGTCACCAGAGACGGGGAGGGACGGAAACAGATGAGGTACGCGGATAGATGGGCAGTGGTATACTTCCTCCGCTGTCAACGACAAGGGCAATTCTCCTCGAGGGATGGTGACATCCTGCAAGGTCCCCGTGAAGACGGAAGGAGATGCAGAGGAAAATTCGAGGCCGTTAGCTGTCCGGCTGCAAAGTCGATGTGAAATGCACGAAATAATGCAAGCCTACCTATGAAAGAAGTCCAGAAGGAAACTGGCCGCCGCCGATGGATGCTGCTGGAAAAGACAGCGGCGCATTTGCCATATGGAACACAGAGAGAAAAATCAGAGAAAAATCAGAGAACATTACCCGGTCGATAGTGTGCTTGAAGAAGAGGTATGTGCATCACTGGAGAAATTAACACCCACGAGGTGCCCGACACGGCTCCCCGCAAAATCAGGGTGCGAAACACACAGAAAGCGCACATGCTTTAGCGTTATCATGGCGCATTGCTCCTTCCAAGCTACAACGGGAAGCCATCTTGCCACGGCCCGGTTCAAAAAATCGCGTGAAAGGCCTGTGAAAAGTTGTGAAAGGCCGAGACATAAAACGCGCGCGGAGAGGCTATCGCCATCTTCCCGGGCTTCGCAAACTCTGTAAGGAATTTTCTCGTCCCAGAAATAGCAGTAAAAAGGCCGCTGGCGTGGTAGTTGGGAGCAAGTCGTGTATTTCAAGTTGTTTGGTTTCGGCATATTACGAATTTGGCAATCCACCGAGACCGCTTTTGTCCGCCTCGCCGACCACCGACGATTACTCGTCTGTCTGTCTCACGCGGTATGGCTGCACCGACAAGAAGATTGGCCGAACAGATGGCCAGGATCGCGGCCTCATGCCCTGTCGATCCACTACGACCCCATATCCAGCTGCAAACCTTTCTCCAGTCTCTCGCGACGCATCCTCGTCTCACGCCAGCTGCCGTGGAAGCTGCCCGTGCTCTGGAAGCCAATGAAGCGCAAAAACAGGTAGAGTCGTCTCTTCTGCCGCGAATCGTCGCCCAACTTGTTTCCTAGTACGCACTGACGGACAAAATTCTAAAACCCGCTTCGGCACCCCTGCACTATGACAGACTGGTGGAAGGAGTCGATAAAAGTATGCAAGGGATTGGCAGACCATGGTGGAAAATATTCCTAGGAAGGTGGTAACGACTGTACGACTATCCCACCCATCCGGAGACAATACACTACATTCAGTCCTCCAGAATCTCATCCTCACCTTGCCGCGCCTAGAATTGCCCAGCATCAATGCATAGGCTTCGGACGCAAATAAAGGGAAAAGAAAAACGCACCTTCTCAACGAGCTTCTGTTTCCGTTCCCTCGTCTTGCGCTGCACCTTGACGTATTTGCCCAAGGGCGAATCCTCCAGACTCGCCGTAAGCCGTTCTTCCCACTCCCGCACAGGTTCCAGCTTGCTGGGCACCAACACCACGGTCTTGCGCTTCTCTTCCACCCACCGCGCACTCTCCTCGATCCGCTCCAGCAGGCCTTTAACCAGGCCCAGATCCTTTGTGGAGCTCCCACCCGTCTTGGCCGCCTTGATGCTCTTGCGCAGCATGACAACTACAGGAACCACGATCTCTGGGAACGCGACGCTCCCGTGGACAGATCCCGAAGTGAGCCATTCTGCAAGCAGAAACACCGACTCCTCGATCAAACACTCCGCGTATACCCGTGTCTTGAGATACTGCTGAGGCGCGCGAATCTGCACCTCCAGATCGAGGGGCTTGAGAGTAGAAGATTTAGGGCGGGAGGATGGCGTGAGCGTGGAGGTAAGAATGGGAAGGAGATACGGGGCGATAGGGACGTAGGTGTGGGTATGGCGTGTGAGGTGAAGCAAAGACCGAATAATGTGCAAATGGAACGGGTACGAGCGGCTATTTGGTATAAGTCTAATCGTGGCTCAGAATAAGTCGGCCGTGGAGGAAAAACGAGCTTACTTGATCGCCCCCAAACTGACCTGGACCAGCGGGTAGATAAGCGGCTTCAACTCGCTCTCTTTCCCAGTCTCCGCCTCCGTGGCCGCGTCGCATGTGCGCGCCAAAACAATCGACCAAAAGTCGATGCAGTGAATGTACTGCCAATTATACACTTGTTTGTACGCTTCCTAAAGACTCGTGAGTACGGGAAAACGCCAAGGGAAGCAGGCTAACCTTGGTTTTGACCTTCATGCTGTTCCGCAGATGGATGGCGAGCTGTCGGATGTACCCGAAAGCATGCTGGTATGCAAGCCCGGGATCCAGACCGAAAACCTCGGATGCAGAGTTTTTCATGAGGTTGATAGATGGGAGCGTATGAACACTGGTCGACTTTGACGACCGTACGAGGGTCAGGTAGGTTCCCTAACAAGATTAGGAGGCTGCAGTGCGGCTGCGAGAACAGGAACAGACCTTGAGAACTGTATCCAGGGTGGACTCGTCCGTGGCGGACGCAAGTTTCCGGATAGCCAAAAAAGCCGCAATCCGAATGCTATCCTCGGCACTAGACCATAGTTCTAGACATTTCTAAGAAGCAAGATGTTAGGAGGCGACTTCCATTAAACGACGGGAAAAACCTTGAGGTAGAGTTTGACGCTCTTGCGACTGCTCACGATGTAGGGAATAATTTTGGCGCTCTCTGTTACCGCGAGCTGGAGCTGCTCATTGTCCGTCAACTGCGACAGGATGTGGACGACATTTTGGAAATAAGACAGAATGAGTTTTTGGAGGGCCTTCAACTTGGCCGTCTGTGTTGGCGGTTTGCTATACAAAATCAGAGGGATAGACGGAGGGCAACCGATTTTTTGCGCACAATTTGCCATTGGAAAGGGTTTTAAACGGAGCGTGGTGCTCGAGAACAACGGGGGTGTATCGGAGAGCGGTGTTGACGAGTTTGCTGTACACTGTGTGAAATATGGATGAGTACGAGAAAAAAGAGCCGATGGAGACGTACCTGAGGAACTATCTATGCTCCATGCCAGCACTTGATCGTCCTCGTTCATATAAGCGGCCGCTCGGAAGGCGACCAGTAGTTTTCGGAGCGCTCTTAATGAGCGGTGTTGTAAGAGCGACTTTTGCCACTTTTGCAAAATGGCCGTTGTGAGAATAGGCATTTTCTGCGCCTCCTCGCCCATGGGATCGTCTTCCTCTGCCTCCGCCGCCTGTCCCTCGTCGTCAGAGTCATCCTGCACTCCCGTATTAGCATCAAAGTCGAGCAACTCCTTGTCGTTTTCTTGGAGGTATTTGTAAAACTCTGGGTCCTTCTCTGCGAGTTTAGACAGCTCCATCATATGAGCTTCCCCTGCCTCTGTAGTTGCGCTTGAAATTCAGAACCAAGAATGAAGCAGGATGGCGCACCGTCGAGTTCATCCAACTCTGCAAACGAGGCGTCATCCGCGAAATCCTCCTCTTCTTCGTCTTCGGAATCACCGTCGTCCTCCATGTCCTGTTGTCCAGTCAAAATTGGGTATGGACTGGACAGACAAGTAAACGCACCTCATCATCTTCCACCTCCTCGTCGCTATCGTCCATGAAATTCCCGCCCAGGAAATCGTCGACAGTCATTTTCCCCTTTTTACTCGCCTTCCCTTTTGTCGGGGGCGCGTCTTCCTCGTCCTCCTCTTCATCATCCCCATGGTGCGGCTTGGCCGCAACCGGACGCGAGTCCTTAGTGCCCTTGTTGCCTTTGCCCCCAGACCTTCTGCCCGAAATTTTCTTCTTGATCTCTTGGTGTTTCTTCCGCGACTCGATGGTCTTCTTTAGCCGGCCACTGGCCGCGAACTTTTTCATAGACTTGGGAGCTTTCTTGCCCATCGTGACGGCGTTCCAAGAGGAGGAGGAAAATCAAGAGCAAAAAGCAGACTTCCGTTTTTGGACAGACTGTGATCGCGCCTCGAACATGGAAAGCTTACTGGGCCGATAGTGGGAGAGTAGATCGCGCCGTCAAGCAACTATGGTACAAGGTATACACATTACAATGAACTCCAGAGTCCCTGTAAAAAAACCAAAAAAAAAAGCGTGTTAGTAGCCGCCGTGGCCACCAGCACCTGGCCACTGCTGCTGCTGCTGCCCCATGCCCATGGCGTTCATCGCATCCATGGTATGCATCCCACCCATATTCATTCCCCCCGAGCCGTCGTCCCAAACACCCTCCATGCCAAACTGCCCTCCCTGGTCTCCCATCATGAATTGCTGCTGACCGCCTCCGCCAAAGCCATACATCCCCATAGGCCCCATCATACCTCCAGCACCCATCATGCCGGCCCAGGGCATCATCCCGCCGCCATCCGCTGGCATGCCCATTCCCATTGGATTCATGCCCATCATGCCCATACCCGCCATCATAGGCTGCGGCATCCCAATGCCCATTCCTACCATGCCCCCCTGCATCGCCCCATTCTGTGGTCTCGTCCCTGCTCCAAACCTTCCATTCCCTCCTGCTCCTCCTCCACCGGAACCACCAGCCCCAGGCCTAAACGGCGACTTTGGCCTGAGAGCATCAATCTCTGGTGTCATCGGCACAACAGTCTTGCCCCCATTGGCAAGCGTCTTGATGTCGGCCTCCCACTTCGCCCAATCCCACTTGCCCGCTTTGGCACCCTCTTCAGAGTAGACCGCGCCCTCTGCCGGAAGGTGTGATTCCTGCCCTGCAGCAAGCGCCGTCACCCACCCACGCCGAAGGGACGAAGTTGCACGCCCGAATAGCTCCAGTCGGCGCGTGCCGAGACAAAAGTTCTCGATGAGCGTGTACATCTCAGGCGGTTTGCGTGTTGGGTCTGTGGGGTCACCTTCCCAGAAGATGACGTCCGTGTCTGGTAAGGTATGAGAGTCATGTGGTGGGAGAGAAGGAGCGTATACCCACCGACGTTGCAATGCACGAACCAGCTGTCCGTGGACCGACGCACTGTTCCTCGGATACCAATCAGACAGTGTTGTTTAGTGCGAGTGAGTAGAGAGCTCGTGGGCGGGTCGGTCTGAATGGTCGGTTATATTTGACAAGGAAGAGAAGAGTTGAAAGACGCACACCAGGCCCGTGGTTGGTAGTCTTATTGGTCTTGACCCAAACTACATCTTCGCATCGGCGGTAGCCCCACTTGGCGAGTACTTCCCGACCGCTTTCGAGTCCTTCTCCAGCCCCACTGCCCACCCAGAGGAACACGAAGCTCGGATCCGCAGCGAGGGAGGGTATGGGCAGATTTTGAAGATGCTCCCAGGTGAATGAGGAAGAAAACGGCGGATCCAAAAGTATCACGTCGAATTTCGCAGGATGGAGAGTATTAAGCTCCGAAACGGGGAGATATGACGGAGCCACCGAATGGCTGTTCACGGACGCTTTCTTCAAGTTGAGAAGCCTCTGTTGTTTCGGATATCTGTGGAAAATTCAACACGGTACGTGTAGTCAAGGAAGAATGACGCACTCTTCAAACCGATGTTCGGGGTCAGCACCCAGGACCCAATTCTGCGGCCATTCGCCACCATCGACGTATCTCTGGGAGTAATCGTTTCGGATGGTCTCCTCTTCTGGAACGTAGTTCTTATACCGTGCGACGCGTGCACGCTTGGCGGGAGGCAAGTCGCCGGTCCTGATCTGGGAAGGACGGGAGCTGAGGGCCGGGGAACCAGGTGGCGAGTCTGGGACATCTGGTGATGGCAAAGGCGAGGAAATAAGAGGGAGATGAAGAATTTCCGAGGGAGGAGATTGAAGCGCGCCAAGTTGGCGCCGATTCGACTGCTGAGCTGTGCGCACTTTGAGAATCAAAGCAGAGTGGGCAGCCAAGAGATCGTTTGCGGAGCTGGTTATCTCCGTCGTAGTCGCCATCCTAAGCGTAAGTCTGCTCTACTTATCGCATCTTGGTGGTTTCGGAGGAAGGGTGTAGTGCCATCAAGCCGTGGCTGCCGACCCAACCAAACTTGCCCAACTTGATGACATCATCATATTCTCAAGTCAAACTTCCATCTCATCTCTCGAAAGTCGATGCGGAAATCGTGGGCAGATCGACTCAACAGGTGAAACAGGAGCAGCCGAGTCGCCATATGTGCATCAGCAAATAATCAGCCATGTTCCGTCAGGTTCCGTCCAGCCAGAATCAACCCCAAATCAACTTTCTCATGCATCCGATCAGCAAGCTCAAGCAGGCGAGATCGGAGACACCGGCTGGCTGCCATTTTTTCGGAGTCGTTTGCATCCAGCCAAGGCCCAAGGGTGATGCAGATTTTATTTTGAGACTGGTCGCCCACCGAAAAGAATGCCAAGAAGCAGAGATCCACCAAGGTCCGTCCCCAAACCCTTTAAGTTTTCAACCAAAAAAAAATCAGGTATGTGCTCCGACCAGGCTCCGGTAGGCTCCGTTCCCCTTCGCTTAGCCGTAGCGTTCAATTTTTCACCCGGCGATAACCGCATGAAATCTCCGTTGCACGTGGAATTAGCGAGCTCCAAGGTCCCGTTATGGTTTCTTGAGACTTGCATCCGTCTGATGGCTCAAAGTCGATCAGGAACATCCACACCCTCTCACTTCTCGAGGGATCTATCTCCGGGTCAACGTGCGGCCATAAAAACTTACTTCCGGCCTCGAAGAGTTGCTCAGCAAAAATAAATAATGCACTATTCGATCAGGCCCATTTGACTGTACTGCACCAAGTTTCGTTCCGCCAAGTGGCAAAAACGTGAACTTTAGGATCCATTCAAGGCATCACGTTTCACTCTACGACGTGGATAACTTGTTCCACGCGGCGCACCACCCTCGGCCGCTGGGCACACGGTTTCACTTCTTCACGCGTTCGGGTCTTTCGGAGCGAGTCTGATGCACACATGTGGATGGACAAAACAAATACGGGGGAGATGTCTGACCTTGTCACATCTCGCTTGTGTGGCAGACTTCGAAGGACTCTGATTCCGAGGACAGTTCATGACACATGCGGTCGTTGTCAGCAATCCTCCAGCGAAACCTCATTTTGTATTTCTTTCAGAACGCATTCCAGCCATTATCTCCATTGACGACCGCACCGTTAATCGCTCTCGACTCGTCAGACGCCAGGTGCACCACCGTCTTTGCCAATTCATCCACTTCAACCAAGCCAGGCTGCAAAGCGTTAATTTGCTGCACGACAGCCAACTTTTCCATGTCCAGATTCTTCGGCATGGAGTTGGCTATGTTCGTCAGCATCCCGCCGGGGAGTACGATATTCGTGCGGATTCCCTGCTTTGCATGTGCGGCAGCTGTGTTCTTGGTGAGCCCAACAAGACTGTGTTTCGAGGTCGTGTACGCAACGCCTAGAGTTCAACCAACATAAAAAACCGGATCAATCTGGCATCGATTTGACATACCAGCCACTGCTCCGCGCTGAGATGCCGCCGAGCCGATGTTCACAATACTCCCACCGGTATCCGTACCCTCGCCCCGGTTTAGGAAGTGCTGGACGGCGAATTTGGTCATGAGGTACGGTCCCGTGAGATTGATCCCCATAACACGATCCCACTCGTCCTTTTCGCACGTCGCAGCGCTATGGAACCCATCCACAACGCCCGCATTGTTAATGAGCACGTCAAGGCGCGCAAAGTGGCTGACGGCGAATTCGACGGCGGCAGAGCAGGAGGATTCGTTCGAGACGTCCAGCGTGAAGGTTGCGATGCGGCCCGACTCTGAATCGTTCGCCAGCTCGGTCTCTGTTTCCTTGGATAGCTGCTCGTTGATGTCGGCGATGACGACTCCCTTGGCTTTGTTGGCAAGACATGCTTTGACGATGGCTTTGCCCAGGCCGCCAGCGCCGCCAGTGACGAGGACGACTTTGTCTTGGAGGGACATGATGGGAGAGGATGATTCGGATGAACCGGGTGTATTGTGTGCAGCCGTGTTCCCACAGTTCAAAGGCTATTTCACGGCCACAACCGGCACAAAGGGCCCTGGCCAAGGAGAGCGCGGCAAGGCTGAATGAGATTGGCATGGAAGAAGCCGGAAACAGTTCAAATCTAATGGTTTGCCACAATCAGATTCAGAATACTTGCATCTTGTTCTATAGAGAAGTTCAACATTAAACATTCAACAGTCCCGAGAGAGTCGGAGCGATGATCCGCCCTGTATACATTGCTTAAAAGCCTCCGTCTTGCAGCTTCTTTCGCACTTTCTCCATGTCCATGTCCAACCTCCTGCAAGACAAAGTCGTACTAGTAACCGGCGGCGCTGGCGGCCTCGGCAAGGCGATAGTGCAAGCCTGCCTGGAGAACAACGCCAAAGGAGTCGTCCTCGCCGATATCAACGAGACACTCGCAAAGGGGATCGAGGCCGAGTTCAAAGCGTCTTCCTCGTCCCTCGCATCAACAACCCTCGACGTCTCTCTCGAATCCTCCTGCGCCTCCGCCGTCCAGTTCGCCATAAAGCATTTCGGGCGGCTCGACGTCCTCATCAACAATGCGGCCATTATGGACGCGTACCACAGCGCTGCTACGTGCGAAAAGGAAATGTGGGACCGTGTCATTGGGATCGATCTCACGGGACCGTATCTCATGACCAAGTATGCGGTCAAGCATTTCCTTGGTCGGGAAGATGGCTTGCCGTCCAGCGGATCTATAGTAAACATTGGCTCAATCGCAGCGCAACGAGGCACGTTAGCTGGTGAGGAAACGAGTCGAATTCCTTTCCTTTTTCCTTTGGTGTTGACTGCATGCAGGCGTCGCATACACCACAGCGAAACACGGGCTCATCGGGCTCACAAAGAACACAGCCGCCGCGCACGCAAAACAGGGTATCCGCGCCAGTATCGTCCTCCCGGGCGGCATGAAAACCAACATGACCGCCGCACCGCCAAAAGATTATAGCGAAGAGGGGTTGGCCATGTCCATGAAAACTCTGGATTTGCCTGTCGAGTTGTTTGTCGACGTTCAAGACATGGCAAACACAATTGTGTTTTTGGCGTCGGATTCCGGACGGGGGATGAATGGGGCGGTGGTGACTGTTGATAATGGGATAAATGCGTTTTGAGGAGAGAGTGGGCGAGATCGAACCAGATAACTTGATCTGATAGGCAGGCGGGCTAGTGCGGGCCGGGGTCCGCTCGCCATAATGCATGTCCAGTCTCCTACAATTACTTCGATTCTACCTTTACAACAACAAACTTCCTCGTCAACAAATTAAACACACTCCCAAAGATAAACGCAACCAGCGAGCAGCTAAATATGATAACATTATACGGCATGCTAAAATCCGGCGTCGCCAGATCGAGGAGCAACGTCGGAGTGTACATGCGCTTGCCACCATGCGGGACGAGTACAGCGGGCGGCAGATCCCATCCACGCTGTGCATCAGGTGGGTGCTCGGTGTATCGAAGAAAGGCTTTCGTCACGTCCATCTTGAGCAAGACCGTGCTTCGGGCTGGAATTTCCAGATTCAAAGTGAGCTCCATGGCTCGCGCGTGTGGTATCGGCGGAACGTAGGTGAAGTTGCGGAGAATGTCGTCTGCAATGAATTAATAGCTGAAAAGTGGGACTAAGAGAAAGACAGACCGCGAGGAACGCCGTTGATGCTAAAAGTCATCGAGTGTAGATACACTTGAACGATCCAGGGAAGAGTTTCCAGGTATGCGACGGAAACTGACTCGTTTCCGCTGTTCGAGATGGATACAGCAAGCGAGCCACGATCCTGGCTTGACCCGTGCAGTAGGCGACGGACTGAGAGCGGAGTCTGAGGAACCAGGTCTGGAAAATGTTGGAGCGCAGTAGGAAGATGAGATTAGGAACACACTATATTCAAAACCCTCGTCGTTCGGCCATTGCATAGAAATGTCGAGCGGGGCGTCAAATTCTACAGGTTCTTGTCAGAAAGAAAGCATGAAAGACGGCAGAGAGTCACCCTTTTTGAGATCAAAAACCGCCGCATTGGAGGCTCGGTCGATGGACGGCGGCGGGGGTTGGATGCTATAAGCACCGTTGTCGGGGAGGGAAACAACGACGTGGCTCGCGGTCGCACTCGGACATCTCCTCTCGATTTTCCTGTCAAATATCGAGGCGAAAGACCAGTCCCTCTTGTCGGACGAGCGTAGCGGGTCCGTCACCGACTGGAACGTCAGACGCGCCTGTACACCAGCTTCAGGCAGCCACGAAACGTGCAGCCCCATGCCATGCCAGTCTGCATCAAACAAGCGATGTGGATTAAGCAACGTCGCGATTCCCGACAGCGATTTGCAGGGCAGCAGTTTGAGGAAGGGCGTGAGGTTCTCGGTGCAGACGTGCTCTGACGGGAGGGAGGCGTGGCGAATCTCATGTGGGTTGTGCATGCCCCAATCTGGGAGACCACCGCTGGGCGCGAAGAGCGCAGGCGAAGTGGTTCGCAGCTCGTCCAACGACCCGAGGGAGGCGCAGAAGAGACCAGCTAGTGCATTCCGTAGACCACGCCACCGCTCGTCGACAGTAGCAGTCCCGCCCTCGCCCATCCAAGCCCAGAGCTCGGCACCACTCCCAACATCCACCTCGTCTGGATACCCCCAGCGCCCGTAATTCCAATTTCCCGCGTTCAGCGTCAAATGGAGCTCAGTCACCGCGTATTCGCGCAGAATCTGCCCCAGTGTGAGCGGGAAGAGGGTATAATGCTGGGCTGCCGGAAAGTATTGAGTATATTACAGCTGGCACGCGTCTAGACACGCACATTCATCCTCCGCAGAAAGATTTTGAGGGTTTCGTGGTGAGGTACCCTCCAAGAGGACGCTGAATGAGAAGCGCGATGCAACTTTGCCGTCTGGCAGTGCGCGGACGTGGAGTTCTTCTTCAAAGGTTTCTGAGGGTATAGAGTGGGAGGCTGCGAGGAGGGGTAGACATAGAAGCCAGACTAGACGAGGTTTTCGTGGCATTAACATGAGTGCAAGAGGGGCCCGAAGTTGATGATCACTGGGGTCCTCTCACCGACTTTTATGTCCAGACTACGTACCCTGCGGCGTCGCCCCGTTCATATGCGTTGCTGGGTGGCGTCTGCGAGGCTTTCTTGAACGCGAAAGACATCCAGGCTCGTCAAAGGCCCGTACTTGTGAGCCCGTCGTGTTCTGCGCCTCCATTGCCGGCTTTTCGAGGAGCCATATTCTGAGACTCTGACTCTCACTCTCACTCTCTCAAGCACCCCAACATTGTCCGACTCCGAGACCGACAAATACATCGGTATCATCATTGAATACGCCTCGGGCGGGGAGCTCTTCGACCACATTCTTGCCCACCGCTACCTCCGAGAACGTGACGCCTCCAAGCTCTTCTCCCAGCTCATCTCTGGTGTATGGTACATTCACCAAAAAAGGATCGTCCATCGTGATCTCAAGCTCGAGAATCTGCTTGTCGACCGACACCGGAATGTCATCATCACAGATTTCGGGTTCGCCAACCAATTCGAGCACCGCGCAGACGACCTTATGCAGACCAGCTGTGGGTCCCCCTGTTATGCGGCCCCCGAGCTCGTCATTTCCGAGGGTCTCTACGTCGGGAGCGCGGTGGATATTTGGTCTTGCGGAGTCATCTTCTACGCCATGCTCGCAGGTTACCTTCCTTTCGACGACGACCCAGCCAACCCTGACGGGTACAACATCAACCTCCTCTACAAATACATTGTCAATACCCCGCTCTCATTCCCCGAGTATATATCCCAAGAGGCACGCGATCTGCTCAAGATGATGCTCGTCCTCGACCCTCGAAAGCGGGCGAGCCTTCCGGCGATCATGAAGCACCCGTGGCTTGCTGCATATCACGTCACTCCCGACCCTGATGTTGTTGAGCAGGGCATGTCGGAGGCCTTTGAGCGTACGGTGGAGGATTTGGAACGGACGGCGATGGAGCAGCACCAGATGAAGCGACTTGCTTATCAACGCCAGATGCGCGCTGGTGCTGGACAACCCGTTGCCCGTGCGCAGACGCAAGCCCATCATTCGTCTATGCAGGTTCCGGCACCCAGTCGAAGCCGGAGCGAGCAGCGTCTATCCATGGCGATGATGCGTCCGAAACCGCCTCAACCACCGTCGACAAAGCTTTCCTTGAGCACACAGGTGTCGGCAGGCGGGACCAATTTCTCGCAAGGGCAAAGGCAGTTGATTGCCATGGCGCGGGCGCTGTTGCGGTGCAGCAGCATCGTCGTGATGGACGAGGCGACGAGTAGCGTGGATTTCGCGACGGATTCCATGATTCAGACGGCTATCCGAGCAGAGTTCACCGATTCACTTTTGATCACAGGTGAGCTAACTGTGCATGACACTGGATTTGGCCTGATTTTTCCTTAGTGGCTCATCGGCTGCGGACCATCATTGACTACGACCGACTGCTGGTGCTGGACAAGGGCAAGGTTGTCGAGTTTGACACACCGCTGCGCTTAATCCAGAAGGAGGACGGTATTTTTAGGAGCATGTGTTTACAGAGCGGGTTCTTTGGCGAGTTGGAGGCGGCAGTTGGTAATCCAATATCCAATCAAGTGAATGTTCAAATAATACGTGTCTCACTACAGGATGCACTAGTACATGTCCTGCTCGTGCCCCTCCCGCCCGTGCCCCTCCTGTCCGTTCCCCTCCTGCTGACCGCCGTCCTGCACACCCCCTCCGTGCATGATAGCCCCCGCCGCTGGCGGATTCTCTGCACCCCCCGCCGCGGCCGCTCCATTCCCTCTGCTCATGAGAGCCCCCGCTGCAGCCGTCCAGGTTGGGTCCTCCGAACCCTGCACCGTATCAATCCAGGCGAAGGAATCTTCGAACGGGCGAATGGTGGTCAAAATCGGGAAGGTCGATTGCAACCAGTGGGTTAGTTGCTGTGCAGAGATCCGGTCGGTGTCGGAGAAACCATACAAGAAGGTTGTGACGAATGCAAACACTGCCAATGTGTGGATCTCAGGCCCGACTTGCAACTCGAGCCCCAGAGTTACGAGGGCCGGGCACCGCTCTGCCAAGATGGTAAGGTCGCCCATACTGAAGCAGTTGGCACCAATGGCCGTCTGGAGAACCAGGGTCCGCAATCCAGTTCCCTGGAAAGACTGCGGGAAGGGTTTGTCGAAAGATACAGCCGAAGAGTGGTGGGAGTTGAGTCGGAGGTGCTCTAAGTTATGTATGAGGACGGTGACGGCCACGAGAAATTCGTCGGTGGGATCTTCCTCGTGGAAAAACAGATCCAAAGAGTTCAACGAATCGGCCTTGCCACCGAAGGAAAGGACGGACGCTAGATCATTCAGATCGAGGCCGTCGCGAATGGAGACAGTGATGGTTTCTGGTCGCGCTGCGGCTGCAGCCTGCATGACGCCACGGAAGTCTTCCGCAAACGCATCCAGCTCGAGATGCAATAGGGTTGGTAAGGGATTCCACGAAGTGGCTGGTGCGCTTAGAAGCCAAGGAGACAGACGGAGTCGCTGGATTGGTGCGGATGCGAATTCTGCGACTTGATTTGTGTCCGGATACACCCAGTCGAGAGATAGGACATTTGCCAGGGGCAGACGGGTTGTGTGACGGAGGCGGCGTAGGACGTCTTCATTTTGCGTGCCGTGGAAAACACAAGCCCGGACACGTCGAAGAAAGCTGTCGACCTTGGGCTCGAAACCCTGCAGCCCTTGTTGTCAATAAGAAGTGCTCGACAATCATGCCCACGGACCTGGGCATCTGGAGCATAGAACCGGATAATGGGATCGAGCGAGTTAAGTGTCCTCCATGCTAAATCCGTTCCGGCCGTTCGGAACAGGCTGAAACTAAGTGAAAGCGCGAGGCCATCTTTGTGGCTACTCAAGTGTGAAGCGATCTCGTCGGCGATCTCGGGGGGGAAGGGGAAGCGATTACGGGCCAAGAGAGTGGCCAAACGCTGGCGGGAAGAGTCGGAGCGAGCAGCATTGCTGGAGTCGTCCGACATGGGGGGAGGACGAGAGAGAGAGAGAGAGAGGTGCAAGAGGGGTGGGCCCCTGTCCAGTTTGTTTGTTGATTTGGATCACACACGTGACAGTCGCTGAAGTAAGTAGAAGCGACCGAGTCTTTCTCCTCACCCATACACGACCCCATCAGACGCGACGCGCTGACCTTTCTGGCGCCGAAGTCTCAGTGTACAGAGAGCTGGAGGTTTGTGATCTCTTTCACGTGTCCACTCTCTCTGGTCTTTCACGCAGATATTCAAGATGTTTCCTCGTTTCCAACGCACACGCGACGGTACACCCATATCTGACACAATACTTGCGGCATGAATACACTTGGTTCTTGTTCAAGGCTATCAAATACGTCGTTTGAGCACCTTACAGGTATATCCAATCTGGGATGTACGCGCAAAGGACGGACGACACGGTTGGGACGCATGGTCTTAATATAACATTTTTGTCGAGCTTTCACACGTATTAAACAAGTTACGAAGTTTTGAGAAGACGGAACAGAAGATGCATTGTACTTAAGCCTGAGGGTCAGGGCTTCAGCGCTCAGCTTCAGGGCTTCGGGTTGCATCAATGTAAATTCAGAATTAGCTCGAGGTTATGTACGTTCAACGCCAAACCTAACAGATTGGTATGTATCTTTGAGCTGATTCGTAGAAAAAATGGCTCTCGTTAACCGCCAAGTCGGATAATCGGGCATGCACTGCGGGGTCCAAGGTAAAGTTGCTTCCAGAGAATGCATGGATGTGGACATGGAATGCCTTCGGGGAGTCCAGGGCAGCCAACCTCGTCAGCCTGGAGGTGACAAAGTCCACCAGCAGCCTCTGCTCGAATATGAACCTTGTCACACAGACAAAGCGAGACAGCCGCGGAGCAAAGCAATCCCCGAGTGCCGTCCTAGCCATGGCCCGGACCAAACTGTCCGTTATGAGGGGTGGGCGGGCTACCGACGGTGGGGTGTCACCCACTTCGATATGTTCGACTGCCACGAGCACAGATAGAATCTCCAAGAGATCCCGCTCGGCTATGTGGACCTCGGCTAATCTCAACGTTGTGAGGCAGCGACCAAGAGTGGAGCGCCGACACAACATAAGAAATTGGACGTGTAAGGTGGACGGCCAGTCCAAAACAATGTGGGGGTAGTCGTTACAGCCCAGACTCATCCGTTGGAGTGCCGACACGGTGAGGCTGGTGAAAATTTGGGTCAAAGCCGAGGATGCATGGTCCGAATGAAACGGCTGCGTTGTTCGGCATACAAGGCCGGAGATGAGGGAAGAAATGGGTGGGAGATCAAATCGGGGAATATATTCTGGTGGGAAAATTCCGTGGTCGAGGTCGAGAGCAATGTGCGCGTGCGCTCCCGGCGGCAGCTGGGGTAGCACGGATAACCCATCCCTAAATTCCTCCTGAAGCATGGCGATAAAGCTGAATGACCGCAGCTGCTTCTGGTACAAAAGGTGGCGAACGGAATCGGAGTTGACCAGCGGCGCGGTGAGGCGGAGATGCTCCAGGCGCGGAGCGACTGCAAAGAAGTCTATTAGAGCGTTCGGGGCAGACGCTTCAAAGCGCGTCTCCACGTCCAACACGAGCTTTTTGAGACGTGGTAGCTTGCCCCGAAGAATCGAGGTGTTGAAGCCTTTGAGGCAGCATCTCGCAATGCACACGGTCTCCCACCGTTGTGAATGCTCTGCCAGCAAATGGAGGATACGGGGATGAGGAGATTGGAAATCATGCTCGCACCGGAGCGAAATCGAAAGCAGAGCAGAACCGCTACGGTTCAGACGATCCGTCAATAGGCGGACCGTCTTGTCCAGGGCTGCCTCAGTCACTCCGTGGATCTCTATAGTCGACCACATTAAAGGAGTTTTGAGCGCAATGTCGTGCCATCGAGAGCACACCCTGGACAGCAGAAGGAGAGGAGCATTTGCAAGACGCTCGAGCTCCGTCTGTAAATTGGGATCTCCAGGAGGAGACCAAAACTTCGGGATGCTTGAAGTGGCGGTCAGATTGAGGATGTCAGATATAATTTCCGCTGGAAGGAAGTGGACATCCTTGGTGAGCGAGGGAGTCATCAGGTCAGAAGTCGGCGAGTGGTGTTGCCATGAAGGAGGTGGCTGACAGGAACAAGGCTATGCAATTTATTTGATCCTGGTGCCCCCTCCTCGAGCTCGATGAGTAGAGAATAAAGCATAATTGTATACATGATACAATCCGTACGTAGTCCTAGGCGATATTCATAAATATCCGCATCCCAGACGAACGGGGGTGTTTTGGGTGCGAGTCATGAATGGCGGTGTGTAATGGGGTAAAAAGGAAATTGTGATTAGGGTATGTAGAGAAGGAAACCGGGAGTTAATTAGATGAGGAAATGGGCAGCGCGGAAGCATGAGAACAGCAAAAGAAATCGGAAAGAGTGGATCAGGTCTATCGCTGTAAATCAGCGCGTCTGAAGAATACAGTCAGTAACTCGCACCCAAACACAAGAAAAGAGAAACGCACTTTCGCAGCGTATCATAGAGGAGCTTGTAGCTCCCCAGATTACCCTTAAGCCGCCGTATATCAAGACTGTACGTGTCGTTGAGACGATCCAGCCGCGTCAACTCGACAGAGAACCGGACTTCGTCGCCCGCATCCTCGGTCGGATCGCCATATACCGTGTCCGCTTGAGCGATAGGCTCAGCAGACAGAATGCCGCTGCTGTTGAGCGATTCGTCCGTGTCGAACGAGGTCGACCCAGGGCCATATGCCGACACTTGAGATGATTGTCGGCGCATCAGCAACCCACGGAGCATCCCCCCACCACCACTGAACGTCGATTCAGATGGCATAGGCAGTCCACGCTTGTCCACCTGCGGCTTGATCAGAAACTTATCAAAAAGAGTAAAGGCAAAACGCACCCCATTCGACCCCGCACTGCCAACCATCGTGAAAGCAGCAACACCCTGAGGGCCCGTGCTCCCACTGATCGTGCCATTCCCAGCCCGCCGCTGCTTGGCACGTATGCACCGATACTTGTACTCGCTCTCGATCTGAACCTCCATTCCCATCGACACGAGTACCTCCTTCACATGCCGCATCACCTCGGGCGGCTGCCCAGTCGTAATCGTGCTTTGGTCGACCGCACCATGGTGGACCCGCAACGTGCCTCCAGCAGTGGGCGCCGGCGCAACCTCCCGCTGAATCTTGCTGGTGGTGCTCCCAACATTGATCGAGCGCCGGAACCGCGAAGCAAAGCTGCCCGATGCGCTCGGCGTCGTGGCAGTAGGAGTCGTAGTCGGCTGAGACGGTGAAGTCGTTTCCGGTTTGCGTCCACCAGCAAGTGTCTTGGTGACAATCGTGGGTAGGTTGACGTTGTAACGTAGACCTGCACGGGGCTCGCAGCCTCGTTGTCCACAGTCGACGAGTTGGATTCTGCGGGAGATGGAACAGACGTAGTGGGACCTCCAACGGTGAGACTGTCGCGGCCCTTGCGGATCCAGTCCATGACTTTGGCAGCCTTGCTCGTGCTGGCCTTCATAGTACCCCGGCGTCCAACGGCTCTGCAGTTCTCCTTGGCGGCGGCGCAGTCCCAGGAGGCGGCCCAGACGGATCATCATCCTCTGCACCAACACCACTCGCCCCAGCAGTCGACGAATTATACAAAAATTCAGGCTGGTCGCTCCGGCTTCGACTTGGCGCCGGAACCTGCATAGACGCGGAGTACCGTGCCACCTCACAAAGCCTCAGAATCATGAGCACCACGCCTTTATCACACCCAAAAAACGCACCGAGACCATCATAATTGAGCAACAACCAGCGGTTTGTCACACAAATAAAGTAATTGAAAACCATCATGGCGTCGATTCGCGTGTAGATGGCATCCATGAACCGCTTCTCAGCAGAGAACACTCGGACAGTCACGACCCCGGTCAAAAGCTCCCCAAAATCAGAGAAGATTGGACTGCGGGGATGCTAACCGGACGTGGAGTTCTTCTTCAAAGGTTTCTGAGGATATAGAGTGGGAGACTGCGAGAAGGGGTAGACATAGAAGCCAGATTAGACGAAGTTTCCGTGGCATTAACATGAGTGCAACTGTGCAAGCCGCAAGTCTGTGCAAGATGGGGACGAAGTTGATGATCAGGTTCGGCGGCTTCGGAACTATCTTCGGCACCTCCGAGTAGGACCCCTGGCAATAGGCGGGGATCTTTGAGTAGTGGTCCGGACAAAATTTGGCCGATTTTGGGCGGCCACCCTGAGGGAATGTCCGGACAACGGGAGCCCGGATCTCGAAGCACTCTGACTAGTGGTCCGGACAACGAGGGGCTCCTTGTGGGAGAGACCCGGCCAACTTTTACCACCAGTACCTTGGCGAAGCGGCGTCTGCTAGGTCTTTCATAAATTTGCCTGTTCTTGTGTTCTTGCGTTCGATTCCCTGCGCTGTAGAGAAAATTGGTCCAGGGCGCCGCCGGCCGGCAAAAACCGGCGCCCCGGGCCGGCCCTCACTTTGAGCGATGTCCGGACAATTTTTGCCCAGATCTTGACGGCGTGTCCGGACAACGAAGGCCCAAATCGGGGCTAAAAAAAATCAAAGTCCCCCGCCTATTGCCAGGGGTCCTCTCCGAGTCCTTTAGGCTTTCACGGGTTTCACCAACCTTTCACCGACTTTCTGGCCCTCATGAATCCCTCACTAAACAAGGATATCCACCTCCTTCCGGCTGAAATCATATCTGACATCCTTAATCTAACCGCCGCTGCAAGTACTCCGGAATTTTGGTCACATCCTGGGGGTCCAGCTCCGGAACTACGTACGGAGCTCGAGCGTCTTGAAAACGCTCCTCTACTTCTGCTGTCCCGGGTGTGCTCTCGGTGGCACGACATTGCCCTTAAAACTCCTTTATTGTGGTCGAATATCCAGATCCACGGAATGACTGAGGCAGCCCTGGAAGAGTCCGTCTGGCTATTGACGGAACGTCTGGACCGTAGCGGCTCTGCTCCGCTTGCGATTTCGCTGCAGTGCGAGCATGATTCCCAATCGCCTCACCCCCGTTTCCTGCACTTGCTTGCCGAGCATTCACATCGGTGGGAGACCGTGTGCATGTCGAGGTGCTGCATCAGAGGCTTCGATACCTCGATTCTCCGGGGCAATGTGCCTCATCTCAAAATTCTCTGGTTGGATGTGGAGACGCGCTTTGGATTGTCGGACCCAGATGCCCCCATTGATTTCTTTGCAGTTGCCCCGCACCTGGAGCGTCTTTGGCTCGCTGCACCGCTGGTCAACTCGGACTCGGTGCGCCAAATCTTGCACCGAAAGCAGCTAAAGTCTTTCGGCTGCGTCGCCATGTTTCCGCAGGAATTCCGGGATGGACTATCCTTGCTGCCCCAGCTGCCGCCGGGAGCGCACGCACACATTGCTCTCGACCTCGACCACCGAATTCTCAAACTTCATCATATTTCCCCATTTCATCTGCCGCCCCTCTCTACATGCATATCCAGCCTTGTGTGCAGAACAACGCAGCTGTTCCATGCGGCCGATGTATCTTCGGCGTTGACCCAAATTTTTACCAGCCTCACCCTGTCTGCACTCCAACAGATGAGTCTTGGCTGCAACGACTACCCCCACATTGCTTTGGACTGGTCGACCGCTTTACGCGTCCAATTTATTGCGTTGTGTAGACGCTCTGCACTTGGTCGCTGTCTCACAACGTTGAGAGTAGTCGAGGTCCACATTACAGAACGAGATCTCTTGAAGATCTTATCTGTACTTACAGCACTCGAACATCTCGAAGTGGGTGACGCGCCACCCACGGTAAAGCATTCGCTGCTCATCACGGACAGTTTTGTCCGGGCCATGGCGGGGACTGCACTGGGGAATTGCTTTGTGCCGCGCTTGTCTCGCTTTGTTTGTGTGACAAGGTTCATGTTCAGGCAGAAGCTACTGGTGGATTTTGTCGAGTCCAGACTGACAAGGTTGGCTGCCCTGGACAACCCGACGGCATTTCATCTCCACATCCATGCATTCCCCGACAGTAAATGTGGCTTGGATCCCAGAGTGCATGCGATATTATCCGAGTTGGCGAAGACCGAGAGTCTCTTCTTTTATGAATCATTGGAAGCTCATAGGTACACACTAGTGGGTTAACTACTTAGTTAGACTAGCATATTTTTCCTGAAAGCGGAAGGAAAGGACGCTTGACTGCGCCTGCTTATGTCACCGTGATTTGACTTGCCGAACTCAGACTTTTGCTTCCTCCGTTCATGGCGCCCACTCTCCCAACGTCGAACGAACAGTCCTTCCGAGCCAATCTCTCCCAATTCCGCTGGGCTCGAGGCGCAACTGAGCCCCAACCACCACCAGTCCAGCCAGCTGGCAATACATTCTCGCGTTTCTACAATGCCGTGGCAGGAGACTCCATCCCTCCGCGCTCCAGCGAACGCTCAAACGAGGAGGAGGCTTGGTTCGCACTCTCCAGATGGGAGCGGTGCGTCTACAAGCTACTACTGGGTGGATTATCTCTGAAACCCGTGAATAAGATTATTGGGTTTTGGTGGATGCCTCATTGGAGCAGCCGTCTGTTTCCTCGTCGCGTTCCTGACGCTGCCGTTCTTCCTCATTCCTGGCCGGTGCGTCGCCTCTTTTTGTTCCCGCATCTTTCCTTTGACACTCCCATCCAGTCCCAGGAAATTCGCCCTCTCCTTCAGCTTGGGAAGCATGCTGGTCATGTTTGGGTGCGGCCTATTCCTTCCTTCCTTCCAGTCAATGTCCAACTTTCTGCAGGTTCTCCGTACTCGTTGGGCCATTAAATCACATCAAGCACCTCATGACCGCCGAACGACTCCCCTTCACCGTCGTCTACTTCTCCAGCTTGGGACTTACGCTTTATTTCGCTCTTGGGCTGCAATCTTACTTTGGTTCCATCGTCTGCTCCGTCGTGCAGGTATAAACGCGCTCTCTCGGCAAAACCAAACCTCTGACACTCCTCTAGATTCTCGCCCTCGTTTCCTACATCCTTGCCTACTTTCCCGGTGGCACCACGACGCTGCGGCTCGCAGGCAGCACTGCAATCCGCGGTGCCAGCAGCTTCTTGCCACGGTAACACGACGACTAATTGCTTATTTATCCATGTACACGTACCCAATGGAATCTTCCTTTCACGGACTAAATATTTTAGACAACACAAAAAGCTACCCTTGCATGCCCTCGCTGTCGCTGTCGAGAATCCCCGCACTGTCGCGCAGCCGCCGACCCATGATCTCCACATACCCCGCACTCGCACGTAACCACGACTCACCACCACCCGCGCCTAAATCAAGGCTCGCAAGCCGCATTAGCGCAGGTGCCAGCCGCTGCGCAACGCCTTCCCGGAACGCCTCAGGCTCCGGTGGCGCAAGGAATCTCAACGCACTTGCAGGGTTCGCCACAGGCTTGGCACCCACATCGGCGTAATACACCAGATGCCGCCACAATAACAGGAGCAGCATCTCCAAAGTCCCCAACAGAGTCCTAGCAGCCGCCTGCGCCGTTTTTCTCTCACTCGCAAGCGCCCTACACACGAGTGCTCGCTTTTGTCCAATCTCTAATCCTCGCAAAAACGCGGGATCAGCGTCGGGCAGCAACTCTGTGATGTTTTCCACGCCAACATGCTCCTTGGCAGCCAATTCGGCTGACAAGTCCGCAATCTGAGAAAGCGTGTGTGAGAGATCGCCACACAGCGCCTGCAGCGCGTCAAGCGCATCACCGACTGTCGGGATCGTCGCCAGGAAATGACTTTGCGACGACATCCCTCGGTCATGGTCATGTCGAGGTGTGGCAGTAACGGGCGAAAGAACGGGCGTGATTTCAGGTTCTGTGTCGCACATGAGCGTCAACGAGCATGGATGAGAGAAAAAGTGAATCACCAGTGAAATCGCTCGCGGCGCCAATGTACTCGATAACACTCTTCCGAATCATGCGCTCCATTTCGCGCTTGCTCGTGTCGAATTTTGTCTCCGAACGGTACCCTGTTCGCCATTTAAATGATTGCAGCAGATGTAAATGGATGTCAACGTACCGAGCGCTAACGTACTGGCGCTGAGTATCTCTGCGTCCGTTTGGGGCGTGACTTCCGTTAGCCAGCGTGCGCTGCCGAGACTCTGGGTGGCAAGGGCAAGCACAGCAGCGTGAATGGCGCCAAAACCCGAGTGTGGCGAGAGCTGCGATAGATAATCCGTCAGAGTAGGGAATATAAAAGTAGATAATGAATACCAATTCGGACTTTGGTACATTCGGCAGCACGCCAGTACACAGCGATATGAGCAGATGCATTTCCTCAACGAACGCAAGAGGAATCTGATCAGTGTCATTTTTGAGTAGGATGACAATCGTGGCGCTGTGGCTAGACAAAAAGTCGAGCGCCTGAAAGTCACATGAGCGATATGCAGAAAAGAAACAGAGGATATCTACCTGGTTTGTCACAGTAGCATGCTTCGTGCCCAAAGTCGCCAGCATCCCATCCACCAACTGCAAAGCAGGCATGAACAGTTGATGATATCGTTGGATCGCAGAAGGCAAGAAACTGTCATAGTCTAAACAATAAGTATCATTCAATGCCAGGCGGATGGCTTACTCACCCATGAACGACTGATCGGCTTCTGGCCGGGCATCCAGATAGTCGCACTGGGACAATATCGGGATGAGCTGCGCCTCCAACAACCGCTCAGCACCCAGCCGTGTCTGTGCCATCCGCACAAAGAGAGACATTTTGGCTTCGTACACGTACAATGGATTCAGGTCGTCTGCAAACGCTGTTAGTGATATTCGAGGTTCATAAACATGTGTCAACACACCTGGATCAGGCTTGAGCACCGACTGCAAACGCAAATCCGACTCCTTGATACCGCGCACAAAGTTGGTGAGAATACCATGGCGCACCAGCGCCGTAAGCACGACATGCTGCTTCTCGAGACCCGAAAGCTGGGTCAACGAATCCAAGAGCATGAATGCGATCGTTTTCCAGACCTCCGATCCGTCAATAGCGTCTCGCGAAATGGTAGCAACCAACCGCTCCGCGACGCTCTTGATCAAAGAAAGACTTCCAAGCTCGAGTGACGCGCCAGTCGATTGAGTGCGGCCAACGGGGACCAGGGCCTGAGACTCGCCGAACAAAAAGTCATCGCGATTGGTAGATGTGGCCAATGACACAGCGAGCGAAGGTGCTTTGGGCTCGCCAGCGTCGGCAGAAGGCGCAATCAAGTGCACGTAGTTTATCAACGCAGCGTAAAGATTGCCGCGGACGAGCTCGACCCGGTTATTGTCGAGTATGCACTCCAATACGTTCCGCAATATAGCGTACAACCGTTCCGCCGGCAGTGATCCCGCCTCCGCGTCTCCGCTCGCTGTTTGTACGAGAATCTGGTGCCGGCGATCTTCTCGCAATTTCGTCACCGAGGAAAGCACGGCCTCGGAAAGAAGAACCGCACTCGATTCCTGGATATCCTCGGAGCGCAATACAGTCGGAAGGACATGCAGCAAGTCGAAGAGCACGTTCTCGCGGTGGTCGTGTGGCAGTCGAGTAAAGCACTTGGTCAGTGTCATATCCAGCAGTCGCTTCCAAGACTCGTAGCCGATGGACTTGGCATGGGCCACTTCCCGACGATGATTCTCCACAGCGCAGCTCTCCAAGATGTACGAGACTTCGCGGGTCAGTTGCGTTTCCTGGGCGGAGGATACGATGCCGTTTTGAGCATTTAGCAACTTGCGGGCAGCGATGAGAAGCGCAAGCAGTGCCGTGCGGTCAATAATCTCACACCCGTTAGTGTCCTTGCGGACACACGAATGTAGATTCAACTGGCTCAAATATTGCACCTCGCAGGGTTGCACATTTATCTGATCCGCCCAATCAAACGCCAGAGACTGCACAAACTCGATAATCCGCAGATTGGATTGCCCGACCTCCTGGAAGGTATCGTACACGTTCTTGTTGTTGCTCCCAAACAAGATATCGAGCAGCTCAGCAACACCTTTGAAGTGCCCTTTGCTGGTCAACACGTGCAGATCAAGAGCTGCAAGATCGAAGATCCAGGAGCGCAGGCGAAGGAAGGAGCTGAGAGCAGGGACATTGGTGTTGACGCGGGCTCCGTCAGGGTACTGGACCGTGATTCCATTCGGGTCCTCGGTGAATGGAACCTGCGAAGGAATGGCAGCAAGTTGGCGCGCGAAAAAGTCTTCGCGAGTTCGGAGATACCGCATCGTAAACTCCGACGTCCTGGAATGGGTGCAAAGCTGGTAGATGATGCGATATAGCAACTCTGCGAGCCCAGGAAGATTCACCAAGAGCGGATCAGAGTCTAGTTCGGACTCATTCTGCACGTCCAGCCTCGGGACGCCTATATTCGCCAACTCGAGAATCACGTGGACGCATGTCCGGTGGGAACCGAGGGCATGCGGATCCTGGACAACTTGCTCGTTGTTGGTATTCCCAAACAGGAAGAAATGCGCAATGTTGGGATAAGGACGGCCCGACTCGGTATTCTTGATGAAAAGCTGGAGCACCTCTAGCCGGATCGCTTGTTGCAGTGCAGGCTGGTCCAAACCGACATCTTCGTCCGGCGCACCCGCACCGGTCGATCGTTCAGCGACAGTTTCTGCGAGTTGGACGCCTGTCCCTGATTCAGAGCTAAGAATCCGGATGAACCCTATTCGACAGTCAGTGATTAGACATTTAACAAAAAAAAATTGATTGCTCACCAGCCATGACACGATCCGATTCCTCGCTACGCTGAATTAAGGTGTACAAGCTCGAAAACGCGGTAGAGCAAGAGAGGACGGAGAGGATCTTGACAGAAAGAAGAACCAACTCGGGATGGCTCGGGAACGATACATACGCAGCCAGTGCCGGAGCATATTGCGGACTATACGACAACGCTTGGTCCAATTTCGTGAAATGGGTGCGAGGGTGCAGTGTGCCGGTCAGCAAAGCGTTGGACTCGGATTCGTGTAGAAGAGGGAGGAGAACGTCGAGGAAGATATCTTGGATCTCCAGGACGCGGAGAATGATCCTCAGCACCCGGGTGATAGTCCGTCCAAAGTACAGTTCTTCCTCTGCCAACCCCTTCTCAAAGCCCGCCAGCCCCTCCACCACGTAAGTCAGGATGCTGTTCTGCAACGGCGAACTTGTCAGCAGCCTCTTCATAATATCGTAACCAGGGTGCAGGAGCAGGCTGTGAAGCGTCTCGCCCTTGAGCTGAGCTTCGTCCATCCCTCTCACAAGCCCCTCCAGATCGAAACTCGCCAGCGCACGCTCGATGAAGCAAAGGCAAAGATCATTGGTCTCCCAGCGATCAGAGGGCTGCAAGTACTCGCGATTCGGAATATTCGCAAAGACGTTGTCGATCACAAAGGTGACGAACGGAGCGATGCCCCCATTCCGATACGACTGACCCAGATTGTCGGGAATCGTGTTGATGCTGGGCGCGTCGATCACGTGCTCCCGTAATGGGATGCGTTTGGGCGTGTGGATCAGGGTGCTGAGCAGCCGAAGGAATGGTATCGTCGAGGGATACATCCGGTGCGCCGCCTCGATCTCGTCCAGCTCCATCTCAACGCCCTTGACCGGTGGCAAAGCCCCGCCAAATCCGCTAGCACTGCGGACATTGATCACCTCGTGCCGCTCCATCAGACTCCACACAGCCCTGCAAATCTCCAGTCCCTGTCCACTCGCGCCAGGCTGGCAGAACGCAGCCAAGGTGTTGAATATGGCGCCCTTGAGCTCGAGAGGGACCCCGAGTGGAATCAAGGCCAAGAGCGTCGGAATCGCGCGGTACTGTCCGTGGGAGGAGATCGCGCCGCGGACAGCCACAGAGTGCGCGACGACGGTCGAGAGGAGGTTCAAGAAGGACTGTGCGAGGAGCACTTCTTTAGGCCCGATAGTGATGACTGTCGAGGGTGGAGGTGGCGGAGGCGGATGATTGAAACTCGACATGCCCAGACTCATGCCACTGTTACCAAACGTCGTTTGAGCAGGTTGGCTAGCCCGCGCGCCGACGTTGTTGCTGCTACTGGCAGCCCACGAGTCCAAAAGCGAAAAGACGACGCTCCACGAAACCGCAGGGCCTCCAGCCGAGGACGAAGGCAAAGAGCTTCCGGGGATCACTTCTCCAGTCCCGCGCACCATAAAGTTATATGCCAGCTCGCTACACATCTGCCCGTTCGCGAGCCCAGCAAGCATGTCATACAACGCCATCGCCATGAGCACGTCGTGCACCTGCGTCGACCACACCGCCCACTGAAGAAACGCTGGCAGCCTGCCCATCGTGTTTTCAGTGTACTGCAGATACCGGATGGATTCCGAGTCACCGCCGTGCGGGGTGGAGCCCCAGAACTGCAATGCGCGCTCGGGAGGGAGCACGGAATACAGGAGACCAATGAACGAGTACAGCATGGCAATGTCGCTTCTTGGGGAGGCTGCAGGCCGTTCGGCTTCAGATTGAAAGCGGGTCGGGGCAGCACGGCGGTCCGTCCGGGCCGAGGCAAGAACGAGGTCTTCCTGCCTCTGCTTGATCTTTCGGAGTTCAGAGGATGCGTGGGTGATCAGAGAGCGAACGAGGATCTCGAACGCCGAGAAGACGACAGGGATAAAGTCTTCGGAGGGTGCCTCCCGTAGCTCTTGCTGCTCAGCCGACAGGGTGAGCGTGTTTGCAAAAGAGGCGGCGGGAGCGCTGCCATTCTTTCTCCTGAGCTGCAGCACGACGAGCGCGAGGTACGAGAAGGAGTCGCCCTGGACGGCATTCCAGACCTGGGTCTCCAGTTCCTCGGTCTTGAAACCGCTACGATGCTCGAGCTGAGGGTTGCGATGCCGAGCGTCGGTGAGGAAGAGGGTCCATTTCAGCAAAACGGTGGCCTTGAGCCCAGGTTCCTTCCACTCGGTGGACGGTGCCAGCTTTTTGGTCATGTATGTGATCATGTCACTATTCGTTGTCATCTGTGCGCGAACTTGACCCCCGGGCGTCGACGGGTCAACGGGGTCGAATGCAGCGAGGGCGGATGCCAAAAGGTAAAAGGTCATGGACTGGTTGGGAGTCGTGGATAGCCAGTCAATAATGACTTTGATTTCGTTGGGGGAAAGATGACCGAGGCGCGCAATAATGGAGAGGCATGTGGCGAGAGACCGCCGTTCGTATTTGAGCGACTCGTATCGCGAGTTGAGAATGTCGTAGCCCAAGGAAGGGACAGTGCCTGCTGCTCTGCTGTTATTCACAAAGTAAGCAGAGAAGGATAGTGACACACCTTGAGCCGACGGCGCAACAGTGTCAGTACGAGCGCCTTTCCTCGCTGCGTCGGCCTTGGCGACTGCATTCCCCAAATTTTGTATTTCCCTAACAATCCGGTGCGCAAGCGTGACCTCCGTGCCTTGCTGCGACCCTGGGGGTGGAATGAGGTCCAATGATGCGAAGCGTTGTAGTCTGGAGAGGGTTGACGCCTTCTCCGTGGATTCAGTGGCCACCTCTGCAGCCTCAAATATATAACCTAAACAATCCGCGAGATGGCGGCGTCGCTGGTGAAACTCGGCGATGCTGAGTTCAATGCAGTCGACGGGGCTGACGTTCGGGTTCTCTGCCGTGACCGCGTGTAGAATCCCGGCAACGTAGCGCTCGGAGCACTCGAGTTGTTGGGAGAGGAATATGGCTTGACGCGCAAAGTCGGCATTCACGACCGCTTGCTTGCCATTGATGACGGATTTTCCTGCGTGGATTCAGAAAGAAAATGCGAGAAGATGGACGGACACGGACCTGATTCGAGCTCGCGTTGCTCTTGTGGATTTCTGGGCCCCACGTCGAATAGTTTCAAGAGGCAAGACTTGTGGGCAATGAGCTCATCAAAGAGTTCTTGCTCGGCGTTGTGGATGCCTCGGGTGATGGCGTTGAGGAGGACGACGCGGAGGCGGCCTATGCTCTCCATCGCTGAACGCGTCAAAAGCGCGTAGATGCCAAGCAAAGACAAACTTGATCTGTATTACATCAGCACAAGGGCTCTCGCAAGCGAAATTGGACCTTTCAGCGCATTTCGCAAACCCGACGAACGACCCCGATATAGCTCCGATTCTACCCGCTAACGCCTTGCGTCAAACACTGTTCACTTTGGTCAATGCCCGCGGTGCCCGGTTTCCTGTCAATTTTGGCGACCCCATTCCCGACGATCCGTGTTCCTTCAAGTTGTGTTTCCCTCCTTCACCGCTCTTCACCGGCATCCGGAGACATTCCCTGTCATCCCAGGATGATGCCGCCCTGTTCTATACGTGAGTTGGCTAGAACTGATTGACCCTTAGCTCACTGTTCATTTGTTCCTAGTGCATCATCCGCATCACCGAAACGGCGCTGATGCATAGCACTGGCCTTTCTTCCGCTACTTTGACGTCGTCATCCCACGCTCTTTTATTCTTGGTCCTTATGCCCCTGGAATGTCCAGTCTGGTTATCGTCGACGACCATTCCTCGCAAATCGCATACACTGGTTCATGGACGAGTGGAGGCGCTCAAAACAATTACGATCGCACGGCCTCGGGCTCTCGTACCCCAGGAGCCAACATGACTTTTACATTTTCTGGTGAGTGGCAGCTTGGACCTAGCTGTCTGTTTTCTCAATCTCTCAAAGGCACCTCTGCTTCCATAGTGGGCTCCCTCGATGCCAATACTTCATGTTCTGCCTCTTTCTCCCTCGACGCGAACAGTACGGCATTCACCTCCCTCACCCTTCCGACTTTTGTAAATCACCAAACCTTCTGGACGTCTGCGCCCTTACCCGACGGTCCACACACATTAACCTATTCGCTCTCTTCATGTTCCTCGTCCAATGTCACCGGCTCCCTCTGGCTCGACTATATCCTGTATGCGCCCTCCCCGAACGCGTCCACAGACAGCCTGGTCTACTTTCTAGACGACACGGATCCGCGTATAGCGTATTCCGGTAGCTGGACCGCGGAAACGGGGAGCGATGGTGACTTTCAGTCGACCACGCACGGCGGTCAGCCAGGCAGTTCGTTTCAGTTGGTCTTCGAAGGTGAGCCGAACTGTGGCCCTCACCGTCCTGTCATACAAACCAAAGCCAGGCATCTCCGTGTCGGTTCACGGTCGAATAGGAAACGACTCTGTCGGTACACCCACGGAGGCCTCCTTCGCCATAGACGGCGGCTCGCCCGGCGTCTTCTCCAAGCCATACCAGAACAGCATATCATATAATCAGCCTTTATTCCAGTCAGATCTCCTCGACTCGGGCCAGCACACCCTCGTCGTGACCGCCAAGTATCTATCCGCACCCGCTATTTCTTGCGTCATCTAACCGATACGTAGATCTGCCACGGCCTGGATCGACTATATACTTGTGCAGGGCGACACCTCGCCTGTCAGTACGGGATCAACACATCATTCCTCCAAACTTCCGAGCGGGGCAATCGCTGGTATTGGCGTCGGCGCCTTAATGCTAGCGCTGGGTGTCGCCTTGTCGGTCATCTTCCGGCACCGTTTATTTCAAGCGCGTTTCAGCAGGCGGCCACGGCGCGCCCCGCCGCGGCCTTCTACACGCCCACCGGACATCAATATCGCCGCATCGACACCAACCTCTGTCTCATCACACCGTCTGCCATGTAAGAATAAGCCTGTCCGCCACCTCACACCCACTGACATCCCTCCAGGGCAATCAGAATCCATTTCGGAATCGCACAACTCCTATCCGCCAACACTGGCATCTGAGTTGGGCATTGGGGACTACGATAGCCACGAGGCCCTCCACGCACATTCGTTCGCCTCCTCCGACCCCTTCGCAGCCTCGCCGCCCTTGTCACCCCGCCAAGGATCCTACGCGACCTCATCCTCCGGTGGCTCGCGTGTGCCCTTAATAGCTCCCCCACGACGAACGGAGCCTTCAAACGCCGGATCTTCTTCAGGGCACACACGGAGGATACCTAGCTTGGGTGGGGACGAGTCCGTAGGGGACGTCAAACGTCGTCAACAGCAGCCCGCCCCGGCTCCAGCTCCGGCTTACGACGACACTCTGATCTCCAATGGAGATGCCCAGTCAGGAACGTCCTCTGTGCGTCGTCCCCTGCCCGCCGTTCCACCACCTCGTACATTCCCTCCGACAGTCGACGACGAAGCGCCACCTGTGTATACGTACCGATTTTAGTGTCGGCTTGCTTAATGAAAAATGTACCATAGGCTCTTATAAGTAACTTATTCACTTCTTTCCAAAACGGACGCAACGTAGTGAGTGGGAGTCCCGGTGTCTTGGTCACTATACGATAGGCTTGATTGTCTACCTATACAGGAATGGAGATACTCTTGTCCAACTTAACCCACTGGGATGTACGTCTGAGTTGATTCATATAAGAAGCGACTCTCGGTCGCCACCAACTCGGATAATGCCACATGCACTGCGGGATCCAAGCCACATTTGCTGCCCGGGAAAGCATGAATGTGCAGGTGAAATGCCGTCGGCTTGTCCAGGGCGGCCAATCTCGTCAACCTGGAGGTGACAAAGTCCACCAGCAGCCTCTGCTCGAACATGAACCTCGTCACACAGACAAAGTGAGACAACCGCGGCACCAAGCAATCACCCAGTGCGGTGCCCGCCATGGCCCGGACAAAACTGTCCGTGACGAGCGGCTGGGCCGCTACAATCGGCGGCGCATCACCCACTTCAAGGTGTTCGATTGCCTCGAGCACAGATAAAATCTCCAAGAGATCTCGTTCCGCTATGCGGACCTCAGCCAAATTCAACATTGTGAGGCAGCGACCAAGAGTGGAGCGCCTACACAAAGCGAGAAATTGGACGTGTAAGGTGGATGGCCAGTCCAGAATAACGTGGGGGTAGCAGTGACAGCCCAGGACCATCTGGAGGAGTGTCGAGACAGTAAGGCTGGCGAAAATTTGAATCAATGCCGAAGATGCATGATCCGCAAGGAAGGGCTGCGTTGTTCGGCACACAAGGCTGGAGATGGGGGAAGAAATGGGCGGTAGATGAAATGGGGGAATATGATCCAATTTGAGAATTCGGTGGTCGAGGTCGAGACCCATCTCCACGTCCGCTCCCGGCGGTAGGTGAGCCAGCAAGGATAGCCCATCGCGGAATTCATTCGGAAACATCATCGCGAGACAGCCGAAGAATTTCAACTGTTTCCGGTCCAAGATTTGGCGCACGGAATCCGAATTGACCAGCGGTGCAGCGAGCCAAAGACACTCCAAGTGCGGAGCAGCCCCAAAGAAATCTATTGGAGTATCCGGGGAGGACCCGAAGCGCGTCTCCACGTCCAACACGAGCTTTTTGAGATGTGGTACTTTGCCCCGAAGAATCGAGGTGTCGAAGCCTCTGAGGCAGCATCTCGAAAGGGACACGGTCTCCCACCGATGTGAATGCTCTGCCAGCAAATGGAAGATATGAGGATGGAGAGATTGGGATTCATACTTGCACTGAAACGAAATCGAGAGCAGAGCAGAACCGCTACGGTCCAGGCGATCCGTCACCAGCCGGATTGACTTTTCCAGAGCTACCTCAGTCATCCCATGGAGCTCTATATTGGCCCACAATAGAGGAGTTTTGAAGGCGATTTCGTGCCATCGAGAGCACACCCTGGACAGCAGAAGGAGAGGAGCATTCGCAAGACGCTCGAGCTCCGTCTGTAGTTCTGGAGCTGGACTTCCAGCAGGTGGCCAAAATTCCGGGATGCTTGCAGTGACGGTCAGATCGAGAATGCAGATATGATTTCAGCAGGAAGGAAGTGGATATCCTTGGTAGGTGGGGAACTCATACGTCAGAAAGTCGGTGGTTGCTGAAGTTGAGGCTGACAGGGGCATGGCTGTGCAATGCATTTGATTCTCCGAGTCTCCTCCCGAGCTTACGGCGCATAATCCAAGTGCCACCGATTTTACTTTTACAAGCAGCTCATACATCATCTACATCCACCTTTTCTCCTTTGCCCTTTTTTTCGTCCTGGTGGTCCGAGGTGCTCCCAGTCTCACCCTCACCCTCCTGGGTCCCACCAGAGTCGCTATTGACATTGGTATTGGCTATGGGGCCCTTGAACCAATGCACACCGCCCACTATGGGCAGATAGTAGTACACCAGCGAGAGGAAGAGTATCCCGCCCATGACGACGACGGTGTAGTTCATGTCGTTCACGGTCGTGTTGGGCGTCGTTGGGAACAGGAATGCTGTAGGCGGAGGAGTTGATGAGCGGGCGATGAGAATGACCAAGATGACTTGCCTATGCCCAGGAGCAGCATGAAAGAGCACGAGATGATGGCTACAGGGAGACTCTGCACAAATACTTTAGCAACCAGCAGTAAAAGAATGGTGCCAATGAACACGCACGAAAACACCCAAGGTAAAAGGCCCCGGTTTAAAGTCATTCTCTCCCAAAAAGCGCGCAGCGATGGGTATAGAATACGCCACATACAGCGCCGTAACCGACAGTGCGAACACCGCATTGATAGCCTGCGGCCCAGCAAAAGCCAACAGCCCAAGAATAATGGCCCAAGCCGCACAAAACAACACGGTATTCACCGGCGTCTCCGTGTAGCCATTCATCCTGTACAGCCAGCCGGACAGCGGGAGCGCCCCGTCGCGGCTAAATGCGTAGGTCTGCCGGCTGGAAGCAAGTAGCATAGACGAGCCCATCATGTACTGCGTGATGATTACGATGGCCCATATGCCCAGCGTCGCTTTTTTGCCGAAGCTATTCAAGAATATGGCGGCCATGGGCTGGGCACTCGCGTAGAGCGCCTCGAGGTCGGTACCCATGCAGAATGCAAGAGACATGTTTATGGCTGCAGTATTGGATGAGCGGGATAGATGCGGAGGAGGTGCAGGTTTGCATACCCCATCCTAAGACGCCCGCCGTAGCAATGGCCATGACGATAGCCCACGGGACAGCGGTAGCGGCGTTCGAAGCTTCCTCGCTTATGTGAACGGCCGAGTCAAAGGAGCCTAGCGCAATCAGAATCATTCGGGCCCTCAAAGAAAGATGTACTCACAGATAGTCCATAGAGGAGCCAGGAATGACAAGATGAACGCATAGCCATCAGGCCATCCGTTAAAGTTGGTAAAACTCCCCAAGGCAAAACTCGCCGTGTTTCTGAATTCCTTGGGAGTGGCTGCGGGCAGGGCGATAATGACGGCAAGGCAAAGTACCACGTTGAGTACCACGTAAACAGTTTGCAAACGAGCCAGGATGGGTGTCCCCAGACAGCAGACAATCTACATACTGGTCAGAAACGGATATTTTCGGTTGAAGAACACGTACAGCATGTGTGGCGACAACGGCAGCGTAGACCCCACTGCGTTTTAGATGAGCCGGGGTTCCGAGACGCCATCTGGACTCACAAACTCTGGGCCGCAGTGGCCTGAAAGGCGCCGTCGGATCCAATGCTGGCGGCGGCCAGGATCTGTACGGCCAAACCCCAGTCGATCGACGCGACAGAAGTAATGGAACCAATCGTATTAGAATCTTGGACAAAAAGTCAATTCTCTCCTTTTCTGGGCGGACGGTACTCACATCCAACAATCCAGCACAAAAGATTCCGCCAACGAGGAGAGGAAAGCGAGTACGTCCAGAAGTAGAGCTGAACCCAATTTTAGTTGCAGCGACGGGACAAATCAGATGAAGGACCGACTCCACCGGAGGTTGGAGCGGCAGAGGCCAATTCAGCCATCGACGCCCCAACGCATAGGATGAAAATGCTCGCGACGGCCCACTTGGATTATTTTTCAGCAAGAAAATCACGGACAAGAGAGTGGGGATCACGCACTCCCCAAACCATAGCTGGTCCCCCCCCATTGGGAATGGCGTAGAACAGCACCGAGGCAATCGAAGGTAGCAGACCCTGAAATGCGTCAATTTTTGGAGGTCCGGCGACGAATGGAAAGGATTCACGATTATAGAAAAGGCGATGCCGAACGTTTGGAGTGGTGTGAAAGCCCTTTTGAATTCCTGGGATGGCTGTTAATGGCACTGCGGGGAAGAGCAACAAAAGCCCGGACCTGCTTGTACCCAAGCTGGGCCAACAGTTCCTCATCCGTGAGGCGTACGGCGGAGGTCATGACTGTGAGGACAAGAGGGGTGACGTCGGATAGTTGGGGGACCGATAAGAGCCATTAAAATTGAAGATGGAGCAGCGTGGACAGAAGGCTGCAAATATAGTACGCGAATGATGATGCCGCGAACAATTGAAGCAAAGAGCACTGATTTCAGCGAGGAAAATCGGAATGAGTGGGTCAAGAAGGAACCATTGTGACGAGGCCGACCGCCAGGAAGCTCACTCGTGAGGGTAGGAAGTTCGAAGCCGTCGGATCACCACCGGACTTTGACGGAGATGCTCCACCATCCAACCACCATCAACCAGGACTAAGTACAACGATTGAACCCAGGTCGCAGACCACACGAAATCTAAATCTAGTCCCTTGAAACCCTTGAAACCCAGAAAATATCAAGACGACTCGGATGCCACCGTCAAGTTTTGGGTTTCAACATCTACATTCAGCGCACTAACGATGCTATGGTACGCCGGCCTAAAAATCCATCGCTGTCAGCCTACTCGAAAGAAGAAGAATAACCCTCAAAGTGCGTACTTGGGCTGCCAATTTTTATCAAACAACAACGGATCTTTCGATGCACGCCATGAGTCGGGATCGCGCACGCCCCAGACTGTGATGGAGACGCATCGAGGAACGGCTATGCATGCGTTGACGACAGTGAGGTAGTCAGATGCCGCGGCATAGACAATGTCTAGTTCTGTGATGGCCAAATCTACGCCGGCACTGGATAAGGCGGCGAGGGCTGGCTGGACAAGCTGCGCTTGGTGGGGCTGAATAACAGTAAGCATGCAGACCGGGTTGATATTTAGTTACTCGCCCAAAGATGAGTCTGCGACCCAATCCCATCGACCAGTTCCCCATTTTTGTTGATGCTTTTGACTAGCTGAATTATTCCACGAACTTTGGCGCCGTTCGTTTCGAGGCTGTTTTCGTTGATGTACAGCTGAATGGCGAGTCGTACATATTTGTTGTCGCAAATGGAGATGCTGGCTCACCTTCACCGTGGGGTCCACCTCACGGGCTGTTTGGAACGCCAGCGTAAAAACGTTGTTGCCCAGAACGCGTGTCCAGTGAGTGCTCTAAACCCATCTCAACAAAAAGCTCCAAGATGATTCGCTGGAGTACCTTGATTGATCCATCGTCTGCCTGGAAGAAATTGTGAGATAGAGGTGCGTTAATCGTTGTCCGTGCTTACGATATGTTCATTGACGACGTCCATCGAATCTGTCTGGTTTAGAAGAGCAACTCGGCCTTGGATAGACTTACAGAGCTTTCCCTTGTATCGAGTCATGATTTGCCGAATATGGTTCTGGGACAGGTCAGCGAGTACGACTCGACTGTCGGTTTCAACTCACTTGAAGGACGGCGGTAAGGGTAGGTGGGTCCATGATAGACGAAACCCAAGACGGGAGGCTCTCGTCCCAAACTAAACAGTGGACTCGGTGTGCATTCCGCGGCAGAGGTAGATGTTTCATACCGAAAGTGTGTCCGCGAATCTTCTTGCCGTGTTCGCCGGCCCACTGAAATTCGGTGGTGAGTAGTTGACGAGCATAAACTTATCGTACATTGACAAGATAGTCTGAGGCGGTAAAGTCGAACGCGTTTCGAACAGGCTCGATGACCTCCCACTGCGAAATTGCTGTTCAACGTTGAGAAACCCAATATGTAAACTGCACTCGCCTTCATGGAATTCTCCGGAGTCACTGCACCGAAATCGCTAGTGGTGATAGCGGCGTCTTGCGGAACTCTGTAGTAAATCCAGGATCAGCAGGTTTCTTTCAATTTCGAGACGCGGGGTGAGTACGTACATAAGGCGCTCCTGGTCTGACGCTGTGCCGAAGAAGACTTTTCCGTTGCTCTGGAAAACGCGGTCGACGCTCGTGGGCTGGGCGGGACGAAACCTCCATATGATGACACCAACGGTGGTAGCAAGACCCACGATTGTGAGAGCCAAGAGCCAGAATTTTGGAGGCACCGAAGGGAGGCGGACCATTGTGCACGCCCAACTCAAATTTTGGAGCCAGCAGCATATATACTGTCTGGATGTTCAACCTCCTAAGTAGTTCGGCTCTCGCGGTCTCAGAGTACCCTCGTATTCGTCGTAAGAGGATTGTGCTAGGCATATTCTCGTAGAAAGCCATGCGTTCATCTGTCCTGACCCTGGTTTCCGACGTTCGGTGTCCCTGGGCTGTATTTTCCACCAATCGGTTGCTCGTCGGTCGCTGCGGTGGTTACCAATAGAGGCTGTAAATGCCCAAATCGAGTACGGCTCCGTGGGGCATGTCAATCAGGGTTGGAATATAAAGAGCAAGATTGAAGGCGCAGTTGCGTCTGCAGCGTCTCGGCGGTTCGGAGCCGGGAAGGATTCGGATATGGGCTCCGATAATTTTTCCTGAACGAGTGACATGTTCCTGGAGGCTGCGCGCTAGTACGCGCTAGTGCTGCTGATGAATATCCTGCCTATACGTCCACTGCCTTCGACCAGCGGGTATTTAAGTCGAATGCGTCTCTACGGTGCATACCCAGCCCACATTCATGGCGAAAGGTAAATTCGAACTGGCCGCTGAAGTCGCGCAGAAACTTCCTCGACGTGCTTCACTGAAGCGTTCTGGCGAAGACGAGGCCTACGTGAGTCGAACCATTCATTCATCCTTGGCTGACGGGCAATTTATGGGCTCGCAGCTGTACGCGTATTACATGCAAGGTCGGTAGCAGGTAGGTTGCCGTTTCTTGATAGTCGCTTACATTGCGTGCAGCCACTGCTGGAGACAATACGACGCCGCGGCCCGAAGCGTCCCTCAAGCCCAAGTGGTGCGTGCAAGTACAAAATGTGCGACCAAGGCTGGAAGGAGACTCAGGGATGCATGGAACAGCGTCAAAGGCACGCCGAAGGCCACAGCTTGCTCGATGTACGTTGAGAAGGTGGTCGCCGTAAGTTTCGTCTTCAATCTAGGAGTCGTCTGACCAGTTCAGATGTTGACGGCGGCGGGCGACAACGAGTCGAAGAGACGCATCGAGGCGGCCAAATGAAACCAACGCTGAAAGTTGACAATGTAAAGTAGTCTGAATGTCATTTTTTTTTGGATGGGCGGCCTCAGGGTCTGGATTGGTCTGCATGAAGGGGCGTCGTAGGGAGCACGAACGAAATCGATGTAAAGGTAGCGGCGTCTTTGGAAATAGGTGACTCGGTTTACGGCGCGATGCTTCTTTCAGGTCCGAGCAAGATGCCAATGGTCGGAGAAGCCAACGTGGGAGATTGTAGATTAAAGATGAGTGTTGTATTCCATATGAAATACAAGGCGCACCGTGCAAAATTGCGACGGTCTCAAGCACGATCAATGCCTTTTCTCAGAGTTGAAGCTTTGCCTGAGCTTTCTGTTTCGCGGGTTTCACCGGCCAGGTATTGCGACGGACATAAGGAGTGGCCAGTGCAAGCAGTCGGTCGGACATTCTGTCGTAACAGCGAAAAGTCGGGTCGCGCGTCCTCGGTAGCAATAAACCGCTAGTGGTGGGTTCCCAGGGAAACACCGAAGGGTGACCTCATTGGGATTCGGAAGAAACTCCACGGAATACTCTCTCGTTCTTCACGCTACTACGTACTCTCTTCCGCAAAGTGAATACAAGCAGAATACAAGCAGTACCCAGCGCGTCGAGGACAGCAGTGATTGTGGTGGTTGAGAGCAGAGCGGGATTGCCTAATCGGGTGCGTGGTTGAACGTAAAAAAACTCATGGCCGCGCTAACGAGCTCCTTCAAGACCCCACCCTACTGACGACCCGAAATGTCATCCATCCAGGAAAACTGGTACACGACGAGCAATGGCTCCGTTTTCATTCCCTCTGGCACAGAGTCCAGCAGCTCGAAATCCACAAATTCCCTCCCGCTCACGGGCTCTTCGACTGCGTCGTTTTCGACCGTCGTTCCTCCGCCGAGTACCATCTACGGCGAGCTCAGAAAGCCTTACGACCTTTACTATCACCTTTACTGACAACCGTTGTGGAACCTACGACCACATTCACGTCCCTCGCAGAGTCGGTGGTCATCACCGGCGCGATTTCAGCACAAACATTCCCACCGAGTCGCATAGACTCGCAATCCAATCCCGTGTGCATTGGATCGGGCACCGACTCGTCTGCCTGACGGGTTGCTTGCCGCCATCATCCTACCCAGCGCAATCGGTTTCTTGATATGGCTCATTTTCGCCATCCTGCGGCCGCGCTTCCGTCAGATATACGCGTTGCGAGAGTGGTTTGTGGACCAAGAGTGCGTGGCCAACAACTGCCTGTTAGAATTCATTCATTTGAGCTGACTGCCTGGCAGTTTACGTCCCAAACCCCTCTCCTCGTCCCCACTCGCGTTCCTCAATCCGGACGCACCCATGGTTCCTTCCATTCCCTCCGACGTGTCCGAAATGGGTCGTTCCCCCGCCGGAGACGCGGAACTTTTCCCAGCAGACGAGCTGCTCAGCCAGCGGGCTATATGGACGGCACTACTCATCGTACTCGGCTGGGCTTTCCTCGGCCTCGCGGGTGCTCTGCCGCTGTACATGGTCTCTCTCCCCTGTCTTGCCAACCTTCCATCCTCCGCCACATTCAGCGGTGCCTATTCGACTTTGGAAGACCTCAGTTTGATGAGGCTTCTTCGCTCGATCGAAAGCGGCAACTCGACGGTGTCCACGGCCAACCTCTTGCAAATGCGCGATGAACTGGAAATTTCAGGCACCAACGATCCACAGCACCTGCGTGTGAGAATCATCGTTCTGACGGTCATCACCCTCGTGCTTGCGCTCCTCCCAGCGTTGTACAAGATTATCAGGGAGATCAACAGGCTGATTGCTTACCGGCAGCGGTGGATAGAGCTGCGGTGTGAAGGACAACAGATGGGCTGGCTCAGTGCACGACTTGCACCGGGCTTTGCTGGATGGGGCGAGCAACGTTTCAAGGATTTCGTTCTCAAGTCCGGCTTGAGCTCCGGGATGAAAAATGGTACCTCGGCCCAGCAGCAGCCTCGCGAGGATGCCGACCAGGAGGGAGATAAAGATGCACCGCAGATTGACATCACTAACATATATTCAATCTGGTAAGCTGCTCTTCTGTCTCCGTGTAAATCACTCACTGAATGCTTTCCAGCGATACCCAACGTCTTGCGTTGCTCATTGACGAGCGGGACGAGATTTTGGAGCATCTTGAGATTGCCGAGGCAAGATATGTGGCTTCGTTCCGTCTTAGCACGCCGGATCCTTCCATCGCCGACTTTGAGCCTCCAGCGCCCGCCGATCCCTCTCGGCCGCACATCAGCCATCCCCACCCACTGCGCAACACTTCTACCAAGGTGTGTAGGCTTTTTCCACACTTGCTCGTTTACTCACGTGACATTTCCAGCGGCCACGTCGAAAACGCTCAGTCAACCCAGCTTTTGCTTCTTCATCCCTCGCCCCCATGTCTTTCGTCGCGCCTTCGGTGTACTATAAACTTGACCGCGTACATGGTGTCAGCGGCGGGCAATTCGGCGCCGATAGCGCCCTGGCGGAAGAAGCTGAGGCTGAGGAGAAGGAGGAGCGGCCTACTCTTGCGCAGACCATCAGCGCGCGAGTCGTCGGGAGCCGATTCCAGGAGGTGAACCGCAACTCGGCGACGTATGGGCGGTTGCCGCTTGGAAGTCACGTCCGGATTGATCAGTCCGGGGAACTCGGTCCTACTGGCGCAGACGAGTATGGGTATTTCAGGTTCCCGGATCCGAAAAAGTACGGGCCCAATCACCCTGTTGATTCGACGACGGGGGAAACTGAGGGCGAGGGCGAGAAGGATGTGGAGTGGGTGGATGTCGACGAGGATCGGCCTGGGGCGGAAGATTCTGTCGACAACAGCCCGGGGCCTTCGTCACCGCGATTCCGGAGGAGACAGCAGACGACGACGTCGACGATGGTGTCGAGCCCTCTGAAGGCAGACTATGACATGCCGACGTATGGGAGTGCGACCAAACGCGAGACGTTCCCGATGCGGCGCAGGTCTTCTGGGAACGCGGAGAGCGAGGCACCGCCGCATATGAGGCTGCAATCGCGCGCACCGTTCGTGCGGCCTGGGGATGGCATTGATTTCGAGCAGCTCGGCGTCGTGTATAGTGATATTACACAGTGGAGGTCGAGGCTCAAGGCGATTAATGCCGAGATCAACGAGGCGCAGACAGAGGGGTATGAGAATATTGGGGAGGGTGTGAGGATCAAGGGGTGGTTGATGATTGGGCGGGGCTTGAGGTTCATTGATGGCATGCAGATTATCGAGGGGATGGCCAAGGAGGATATCCGGTGGGATGTGCTGCAGAATGAACGTAGGCCGCTGGATACCGTGGTGTGGTGGTGTCTGCTTGGACTGGCATCGGTTTTGCTGGCTGCGGGACGTACGTGGTTTTTGTTCTTCGGCGTCGTCCAGCTTCTTATACGTTTCCAGTTACCGCTGCTGCTGGTCTTTCCTTGACGACAGCTCCTGATGTTGCACATTACCTGCCCTTCTTGAAGCCCTTGGTTTCCTCGGATACCAACACCATTGCCTCGGGGTTGGCCACTGTTCTGGCACCCGCAGTAGCTGCTACGTTGTTCATCTGCCTTGCGCTGGGAATTGTGAACAGTGCGTGCCATCCATTCGCTTGGTTTCAATCTGTGCTGATAAGGAGATAGTTGCAGCAACCATCCGGGGCGCCGTTTCGGTCTCTGGCGGCCAACTGTTCGTCTTCAAAGCCATGTTTTACATTCTCGCCGCGGTCGTCGGTATCTGGATGGTCACCGTCGGAGCTCTCATCTATACCCTACAAGCCTTCAATACTGGTTCTTCATTGGACAAGTCGCAGACCGTTGCTGATGGGTCAATATATATGAGCATCTTGGTGCTCAGTGTCGTCTTTACGGCTGCTGTTATATTCCCCGGGCTTCTTCTTCTTCAGCCCCTGAGGCTTTGGCGTGTGCTTCGCGCAGAAAAACGGGCGCTGACACCACGACAACGGTTTCGAGGTGGGTTATCCTTGACTATGTGTTATATGGCACTCATGTTTACCGTAGCTGTATACCCTCGCACATATAACCCCGCGTTCGCTACGGGCGCTTGCATCCTTGCTATCGTATTTGCTTCGACGTTTTCAATCATCTTCCCGCTCATTGCTCCTGCTGTCGTTCTATTGCTATTCCTAACCCTTGTTGGTGCGTCGCAGCCTTGATTGCTGTGCTCCTCCATTGACTTTCTTCAGCTCATCGTTTCCTCGTTGGATACGTTTATGCTCGAACACATTCGCAAACGGGCGGGCTGCTCCAGATATGGCTCATGCGCCGTTTCGGGACGCTCCTCTCCTTCCAGCCCATCCTCCTAGGCCTCATCTTCCTGAGTCGGGAATTCTGGATTGAGGGTGGTGTCTTGATTGGCACAGGATTCTTCGTCATCCTCTTTGTCGAGATCTACGTCACTCTGCGGACGCGCCTGCCTGGCCGGGGGTCGTTGGCGGCAATCACGCGGGACTCGTTGGATTCATTCCAGGCTGCGGCCAAACCGACGAAGAAGAGGACCGTGGATGACGAGACCGCGAGTTTGGTTAGTAGTGGGAGGTTGGGGTCAGGGCATCGGCCGAGGAGGTCGATTGCGTCTGTCCTTGAGATGATGAGTGTGACGCTTGCGGTTATGCCGCCGAGGAGGCCTGAGACGATTACGATTCCGCTGAGTATATTTATTCATTGCTTCGACTGATTCGCTCGACTGACGACGGGATTAGGAACGGAGACGCTTGATGATCTCACGGCGACGGAGCGCGCTGCGCGCACTCACCCAGATGCTCCACCACATCTGCCGCCGCTGGCCTTTAGCGACCATGCGCAGGAGATGGCGAGCATACTGTATGCTCCCGAGCTAGTTGCCCCTGCACCGATCATCTGGCTTCCAAACGACTCTGCGGGTGTTGCTCGTGCGGAAGCAGTTGATTTGGCCAAATACCATAATTTGAAGGCGACGCTTGACGTGCGGAGTAAGGACGATGTTATGGCTTTGCACCAGCAGCGCCGGACAAGCGGTTCGGGGCGGTGATATGTGGACAATTTGTTTTATAGGATAATTGTAATGTTCTGGAACGCATATGTAGTGCATATTTACGATTTTTGGTAGTTGCATTTAGAGTTGCTTTTGCAGGCGCGTCGCGTCGCGTAACGCGTCGTCATTGGTTGTCAAGGGAGCATGTGATCACATTTCAACGCCCCAATTTATTTAGGACAAGGCTTGCGCTTAGACCTCGCATTGTTCTTCTCTCCTGACCACCACCACAAGAAACCAACCCCAATGGCCGGTTCGTCTCGTCGTCTCTTAGTCCCGGAATACAGCTGAGCCCAGTTCAGGAACCAAACGCGGAGCAGACTCGGATGGCCCCTCGAAGCGGGCTTCCAAGGTCGCAAAGACCGACGACAAGCCAGCCTCCAAGGCAAAGAAGGGCGGTGCCAAGAAGGGTGCCACCAAGGTGCGTCTTGTCTTGTCCTCACTTTTGACTGTACTGATATTCTCCACAGGCGATGGCGACGTCTGCATTCAAGAGCAAGGCCTTGCCGTTGCACGTCAACCTCACGCACACGCCGCCCAGCATCCCTGACGCGGACACTGTGCCCGTCGCCCCTACCGACCCCGGCTTCTTGGGTTCCCTGACGCTCGTCCCATCCGAGTTTAACACCAAGAGTTATGGGTGGAAGGGGAACAAGCGGTTGACGATTGAGATTGGCGGTGAGGGTGAGGAGAAGGAGAAGGTTACTGTCCAGTTGACGTGCGTTCTCTTGCTTGCTTTTGGGTGCCTTGACTGAGATTTTGACCAGCATTAATGCGACTGTGATGGGGAGCAAAGGGGCCAAGAAGGGTGACAAGGAGGACGAGGAGGAGAAAGACAAGGAAGCCGAAGCTGCTGAGGAGGAGGCTGCAGATGCCGGTGACGAAGAGTAAATGCTCTGGATGACGGTGTAACGAACTTTACGATTTCTGGTGTCTTGATTATTTGGTCAACTTTTCCGTTCCGTACCACATCCTCACAGAGCGCCGACAGTTGCAGCTCTTCCCTGTCCATCGTCATCTGCTCCTCACACCTCGACGAGAACTGCGACGGCAAATGACTCTACTGCTTGAATCTCACACGGGGCAGCATCGGACATCGTCTGCTTTGAAACAATGAAAACCCAAAAAACCTCAGCCAGGAGGAACCCGTTCACACACAGGGAGCCTCTCTTCCCTCCGATCTCTCTCTACTGGTACTGGGAGCCCGTCGGTTGATAGATATAGACGATCCAATACCCTTTCCCGAAACTCCGTCACTCTGGCGAACCCTCTGCACTCAAGAGTGATGACTCACACGGGCAACATATCCACAAGCGAGGTCCAACTTAGGGGTCAACCCCTACCTCTTTGTCCAAAGACGAGGTAGCACTCAGCTGAAGGCAGACGATTTTGCAACTGGGCCAAAGTCAAGGTAGAAACTGGGATGTGACTTGCTCCAGGCTGAATCCCTGATGCTTTGAAGCAAGTCTTTGTTCTTTGAGATCTAGACTCGGATTATTCGCTGCGCGTCAACCGCCAAGCCCCATTGAGCTTGCGATTCGTGATGCGCGATTCGGAGTTAACCTTCCATCACAGGCGGTGATCCTAAACTCGGGCCTCGACCACCACACGATTCCACAGGTGGCAGCGTCTCTCTCTTTCCATGCTCGCGCTTTACAATTCGCCAGGAGTCGGTCGGCAGGTGAGAGGACCAATGCCATCCTCCGTCTGCGCCACCGTTTAATGGGAAATCGCGTTACTTACAGCCCGCTCCAACGGGAGAATCAAGGAGAATGACCGACTATGTATATGAACATGCGACATTTCTTGCGCCGATCACCCATTGGCTGGTTCAATCAGTCTCAGTCATCTGGCTGAATCATCCGTTGATCCCAAATTGCGGAAGCCCGCCTTGGCTCTGCGCCATTATTTGAACCATTCAGAAGCGAGTCTTAGTGAGGGCTTACTCAGAAATCAGGCAAGGACTGGAATACCGCTCGAGAAATTTATTTAATGGGTTCGGCAACTCGTCTTTTTCTTCAACATCCTCACAGCTCCCCGTCGACCTTAACACCATGTCTCCTCTGATCGCATTCATCATCGGATCCGGTCCCAACATCGGCAAGCATACCGCCGTTGCCCTCAAAGCCAAGGGCTACCAAGTGGCAATTGGTTCCCGCAAACCCGTCGTAGAAGAAGTAAAGAAGGACGGCTATTTACCCGTCGCTCTGGACATTACGCGCCCGGAGACGATCAAGGAAGCGTTTGCGTCCGTCAACAAGGAGCTCGGACCACCCAGCGTTGTAATTTTCAACGGTAGGCGTTACTATGCGCTCCTCAACATGTGGAGAATTAACTCTTGATACAGGAAGTGTTTATTCACCCCCGCCCAATCGCGACGACCCGCTATCTACCCCTCTGGACAAGTTCACAGAGATGTCTGCCGTTGCGGTCTCCGCGTTCGCTGCTGCTAAAGAGGCCGTCGCGGCATTCCGCGCCGAGGCGAACAAGGACGCGTTGAAGACTTTCATCATTACGGGAGGCCCTCTACCCTGGACACCACTCTGGATGACATCGTTCTTGGCCGGGACGTTGCAGAAGACGAACGAGTGGAGGATGGTTGAATTGCTCGCTGCCGCGTATTCCAAGGAAAACTTTCGGTATGTTTGAATAGTGGAATGTTGACTTTCGGCACTGAATCTTGACACAGGTTCTACTTTGCTTCACTGGTACACGCCGAGACTGGCGGGGTGATCGATCCATTCTCGGAATTCTGGACCAGTGGCCCGCAGCATGCCAAAGTCTACATTGACTTGGTTACTCGGCCAGACCAGGCGGAATGGGATTATAGGTGCGTCGGTTAGCTTGCTCGAAACGATTACTCGACTTCAGTTAGATTCAACTTGAAAGCCGAGGAGTGGAAGAAGGCGTGAGCGTTTGAACAGATTCGCAGAGGAAATTTGGTGAAATACAGCTACAGGAAGGATCCGTTCGTGTATATATATGTTGTGGTACCGCACAAGTTGGCTAGCACAAGCAGTCCTTACGGGAATGTAAGTGCCCCTCATCTTCTCAATTCTTGTACGCATCCCTACATCATGATTTAACCCGTTAAAACTCGGAATAAGCCCACACCCAAGCCACTCAAAACTCACCCGCATCGGGCCTGCGATTTGTGATCTGGCGATGCGTTTGACAGGTGACGTGATGTAAACAGCTCTCGGCATCAATCCGGCATGTTGGTTTTTTAATCAAACTCCGACCTCGCACCACTCCCACTTTCAGATATCCGAGCAGCGTACAAAATTGAAACCGGAAAATCATTGAAGCGTCGAGCAGGGAAGTACATTTTTTGTGCTTATTTTCGGGTATTCAACGAGGAAATTGGAAATTGAACATTCACTTTGAATGTTGAACGCTGAATCGCGCGGTCACTTGGATGCGCCCCGCGTCAACGACGGAGAGGATGCTGTCGTGGGCAATGTATTATCAATCCTGGGTCCGCGAGTCGACAACAAAAAACGTACCTCTGGGTCGTTGAGCGGAATCGGGTCATTGTGATTGCCTGGTGCGTTTCGGTACACGTGGGCGAAACCTGCTTGCGGACAATTCCCGGCTGCCCCCCGCCAGTCCATCTGGCAATGGCGTCCGTACTTTTGGACTCCACTGTAGGATCTGCGTCTGCAAGGCTGCTCATTCTTTGCCCGCACTACCCAGTCCTCGTACCGCAGCGGGAGTTGAGGCTGGTCTATCCGGATTTGCGGGTTATGCAGCTGCTGAATTCGGGCCAGCTCTACTGCACTCATCACCATATCGCGGTACGTGCCGTACTCCAGAAGCATTTGCTCTTTGAAAGGACACTCGACGATCCGTCCTTGGGTCGAGAAGGCCACCGCCGGTGTTGCCGTGCCTTGCACCCACAAGCGGCCTGAGGTCGCACCACATGCGAACCCTTTGACGAGTATATCTCGATGACACATTGGTCGGGACGGCGGTACTAGTGAGGTGGGGTGGGGTGGAGGTCAAGACGAGAGGTGGGTCCCATCAAAGTTCCACCGCTCAGCCCTTTTTGTGGCTCTTTGTGACCAAATATAGCGGCCCGGTGAACGGCGGAGTCGACGAATCGGCGGAAGACTGGGGCTAATCGCTGAGTGAGTCAGGTTTGAGATCGTTGAGATCATTTTTCTTCTCACCATCTCCGGGCGGCCACAGCACGCGCACGATACTACTAGTCCCGTCGGATCCGAGCGCGGAACCTATTAATTCTTATCACCAGGCGAGTGAGTCAGAGACGGAAGACCTTGTATTGAAAGCAGAAATTCATACAACATTACATATACTTGGCAGCGATACAACAGCGACAGGACAGAGGGGACTAGAATTTCATTCTGCGTTCATCTCAGGGTTGTCCTGGGGAAGCATGAGCGCCAGGGAAGTGTGAACAAGATATGCACTCACTGCAAACCACGCCTCGCGCGCACGGTTAAGTGCCTCGAGCAAATCAGCGCCCGAAGCATATCGGGCGTCGAGGCACTTGTACAAAACCTCGTCAAAGTGATGCTGAAGCTCCGGAACTTCCGCCAACGTTTCGAAGTCCCCGCTCCCGTATTTGTCCCAGATGCTCTGGATTATATCGTAGGATGGTAGGAGGTCGGGGCACCATTGAAAGCGATAGGTGAACAGGGCAAAGAGCATCACCCCGAATGCGAAGATATCGACGTAGGTTGGGGGGCTGCCGAAGTAGCCATCTGGGGCCTCGAACACGGGAGGCGGACTGGTCATCCATTTATGCAGTGGCGCGGGGTCGAAAACAGAGAAGGCGAAGTCGCACAAAACGACGTTGAGGTCATCGGTAACCAGTACATTGCGGAAATGGGCATCTGCCCACACGATGGAACGGGCATGAAGCTCGGCGAGCCCTTCGGCGATCTGCATGGCCCATTTGAGTCGAAGACTCAGCGGTAGGTCCTTGTGCTCCGCTAGGTAGACCCACAGGTCACCTTTGGGTTGGTAGTCGAGCTCCAGATACCCATTACGCGTTCCGAAATAGTTCAGAATCCTCTCGTGGTGACCCACGGTCTTGTACACCTTCTCTTCGATGTCGGATACGACTTTGAGCCAACGACCTGGTACAAGGATTGTTATGAGTATGAATCCTTGCTGCTGCTAAAAGGCATACCCGTCAATTTATCGCGGTGCCCCAGGTCGTCCCCGTGGTACTGGTGGGGTACAGGCGTGAATCCGTCACTACCCGAGTCGGAGTCGAAACTGACAGCCGGACACGCGTTGAGGTTCCAAGGGGTTTCACTGAGTTTTTCAGTCGATTCGGGGGACCCGGACGCCGCTGGGAGCTCAATGTCTGCGTTGTGGGTGTTCATGACAAGAGTGGACAAACAACTGACAAACAAATGCGCAATAAAGGTCTCTTTGATGGGATGGACCCACATCGAGCATCTTGTTTCTTACGTTCATCCTCTCCTTCGTCCAAGGTCTAATGTGCTGGCGTGACGTCTTCCAGAAGGGGTATACCTGCGGGGCAACTACGGGGCACATGATGCTTGTTGGACCTCAGGGTCAACAGATCGCTCAACCAGTGGCGGCCAACTCCGTGAGGGAACCACGGAGGATGTGCCAATTCAAAAGAGCAATGATGGCTCAGTACACCCCGTACCGCGATGGTGTGCTAGAGCTACAGCGCCAGGCGAGGGAGCAGCAAGAGAGATATCCCCACCACTTCATCCCCATTCCGCAGGACCCCGTGCGTTACGAGCAGTGGCTGGCCCAAAATCACCAACAGCCATGCATCACCAGAATCTGCGCTGGATATATCAAGCACGAGCGCCACTGCGTGTTGGATTGGAAGGCGCGCGTGGATCAGTGCATGATGCATGGACAAGCCCACAAATATGAAGGTGCTCCCGGAGACTCCGTTGCTATCCCATACAACCACCCCGACGTGAGTCTCCGACTACGATTCTAGCAATATCCCAGCTGACTCGGACGATGTCCATCAACAGCATCCCCGCTTTCACTGACCAACTGCTGTTGATCGCGCGTACAGTCCGGATTGTTTCCCGTTAAATACTTATGCGTCTTGAAACCTCTGTAAAGCCCTTTTGATATCGATTTTGTGTTATTGGAAGCGAAGCCCTACTCATGGCTGGCCAACTAGTGCATGTGCCCCTGTCCGCTCGAATGATCGAAGTTGACGTCAGATCTTATCTCCCTTCTTCACAGGCTGTCTATCTTGTCGATCCTGACATCTGATAATTATGTTAAGAACCAGGTTGGGCTCTGCGAAAGTTGCCCGTTGTCGTGCTCTTCTGTCTCTTTCCACGCGGCGATTTTTTCCTTTCTTTCTTTTTTCGCTTGGTACGGCCATTGACAAACTTCAGTCGATTTCGGTTACAGTTTTTGGCATACAATCCTAGTTGTAAGGATTCAGAACTACATACATGTAACATAATCAACTCAGGCGAGCATTCCAACAACCTTTGCCTCCAGCTCATCCATATTCATCCCACTCAACGCCGCCTCCACATACTGCTTGGCCTTATCATGAATCCCCTCCCACTCATCGCGGTCCCGGTCCACACCCAACTTGGCGGACAAAAACGCCATAGCCAACACCGTCGTTACCGCCGCATCGGCCGCCCCAGCTGGGAACACCTCACGCACCGCTTCAATGTCGATCCCAGAAGCCAATTTGACGACCTGGAGAACATCGAGAGTGAACGCGCCATCAAAGGTTTGTAAACGGGCGAGCGCTTCCAGCAGGTCGGTGGGCGCGGCAGGCAGATTGGGACTGATTCTGTTAGATAAATAATAGCTCGCTTTGAGCTTGGGCTTCGACTGCGGCATCGCTTTCGCTCTCTCGAAGCCTCCTGAATATTGGAAAGCGATCCCACCGGGCGGGGGAGGAGGCATAGGCGCGGCGGCATAGGGAGCAGCAGCAGGCAGAGGAGCAGAGCTCCGAGATGGTGCGCACCGGTCCCGATCCATAGCACGCGTAGCTGGGGGAATGTAGCTAACGCCTCCTCTGCCAAGCCCACCCGCCGACCCGCGTCCCTGGAACCCACTGGCCCCGCTCGGGGCATTCGTGCAGAAGCCCATGTAACTGGCGGAAGATCTCGAGCGAATCGACAACGATGCTGGGGCCGGCGGGGGCGCAGTAGCAAACATCAATACCGGCCCGCCAATACCAGAGACAAGGTGCACCGCCTGTCCTACAGGCGCAGCGGGCTTGGACTCGTCCACCGCGACGAAAGAAGTATGCGACGAAGCAATCGAGTACGCCTTGCCCAGGCTGATGATGCTCGCTTTGACCGTCCGCGCGAGCAGGTCAATGTCATCCGGCTTGGCGATGAGCGAAGCCAGCTCGTGCTGGCCGTCTTCGAGATCTTGGATGATCTTGCGTGCAGCAAGGGCGTGGACGGCGGGAGGCGCGCCTGGCGCATTCGGGAGATTGCTGAGAGTGACGGTGATGGGGAGGGCGATTTCAGATCCGTCCGCGGTGGAGCCGCGAATGGTGACGGTCTGGGGGACATTTTTGCCTGTAACAAGATGAGCAAACCTTATGGAGGAAAACTAGAATACATACCTTGAAGGATAGCATAGATCTTGAGCCGAATATTGGGAAAAAGATTCCGGACCTTGAAAGGCGCCTGTTGCACGGCAGCGGGAGGAGGAAGTACGACGGGCGGTGGCGGAGGTGCAGGCGTAGATCCCATATCTTTGAGATCGTCGACTGTCTCGTCAAAGATGTTCAGCGTCTTCTTCGGCTTCTCGCTCGTTTCTTCCACCATCTCAAAGTCGTCATCATCGGCCACCACCACCTTCTCTGCCTTCGTAACCGGCCGACCCCAGTCAACGGAGATATTCGAAATCGGTGGCGTCCTCGCAGCTTTAAGCATCCTCGCAATCTTCCCCGTGAAGCTCGTCTCCTGCTCACCCACCATCATACATGTCCCATTCCCTACTCTCGCCATGCCCTCACACATGGCCGTAGACGCCGAGTTCCCAATACCCAGCACGGAAACACGCAGATACGCATTCGCAGGGGCGCTCGCAACGGCAGACTTGACCTCCGCAAGAACGCCGTCAAGATCCCACGCATCCCCATCCGTGAGCACCAACAGACTCATCGGACGGTCCAGCTTGCGCGCCTTGAAGCAAGACTCCAACGCCCCACGAATCTCCGTGCCCCCGAAATCCGCTTGCATCTTGTCAACGTGATGCGTAGCTTCCTCGAGCGTCACTTGATTGTACGCCTTGCTGCCGCTCTCCCAGAGGAAACTGTGGTGCGAGCCAAAGGAGGCGATTTGGAAGAGAGAGTCCTGGTGCGGGAGCGCCCGAAGCATCACGACGAGAGCCTTCTTGGCTGCCTCGATGCGGTTGCGGCTCATGGAGCCCGAGCGGTCAACGAGAAACACGAATTCCTGCCGAGAGAGGTCGGGGAGCTTGAATCGCGGGACGAGCGTCAATCCCACTGCGACGGTATCGTTGGAAGGATGAAGCTCGGCGACACATCGCGGGGTGTCGAGACCAGCGGATTTGATAGTCAAGACGAAATCCTTCTCGAGAGCGGATTCGGAGGCGAGGGAGACGGGGCGTAGTTGGAGAACGGAAGATCCTTGAAGTTGGGGAGGCTGGGATCAGGGCCCAACTCCGTGGAGACCGAATGAGAGGGGCAGCCTATTTTTGAGATTGGTGCAACAGCTTCGATATTTACGAGGAGGGTGATAAATGGCGCTGGAGATGACGGGGAGATGAATACCGTGCTTGCGAACGGGGAGGGTCCGGACTGAGGAGGGCTTCCATAGCGCGCGCCAATATGCACAGGAAGATGGAAACGAATTTGATCGTTTTCTTCATCTTCAGTCTGAGAACCGAATTAGCGTCTTTTCCGATACATTACGGGTGTACTTACGAGTTCTGTAGCGTACACGAGCTCGATCTGCACCTGCTCTCTCGACGGGATATTCCCAACCGACACCTGGAAAACTGAGATACCATTAGAAAAAGTCCAGCTACAAGAACCGAAACAACACACCATCGGGAGTCTGCTGCTCCATTAACGACGCCTGCTGACCCTGGCTCACCGCCGTATCATACGTCTCCTTCGCTTCCTGCTTCTCCATGACCGAACCGACGATCCTCGTCCCATCCTGCTTGATCATGCAGAACGCGACCACGACTGCACGCGCAGGGATCGGAAAGGAGAACTTTGCTTCGATAGGAAACGTCGCATCGTTCCCGTAGGTCTGCGTGAGTTTGACCTGCGCAGCGAGTTCCTTGATGCTGGCCTCGGCGCGAACGTTGAGCAGTGGCAAGGAGACTTGTCTATTCTCGAAGAAGTAGTAGAGTCCGTACATGGCTGGAGGAGGAGGAGGAGGAGGAGAAGTGAGACCACTGAGGTGGTTTATATACTGCAATGCCGCAGCGCTCAGGGGGTCAACAGCATCATTTGACTTGATTAGACCACGGAGCCGATGTGAGACTCAGACGGGACTCGCAGCAATTTGAGTAAGAGTCAGAAACAATCGGACGTGGGCTGGGCGGGTGCATGCATGGACCCAAGATGGAAGTGGAAGAAAGCAGAAGAAGACAAGCTGTCAATCAAAACATCTTTGTTCCCAACTTGAACTTACTCCGCGTTCTCTCTCGCTCTGGATTTTGGAAGTTGTCTGGAAGTCTTACTGACGGAAAGGTGCTTCCTCAAAGGAGTCACCGTGTACCGAGCCTCCTCACAAGCAAGCGTCAAGTCGGACGGTTTGACCACTGACCAGACACCCGCCAAATTTTCCCATACAAGCGCACTTGGCCGCGTTGCAAACTGGAACCGCCCTCGACCAGCCGCCTCAAGGTTCAAGACCACGAGGTCACCCAGGGCCCTATGGCCTGTATCGCGGTGTCCCCCGTCCGCAGCTGAGGATAATCCCCCTCCAGGGCATTCCTTTTACTCCTTCATTTTGTTTGATTTCTCATCCGTTTTTCTCTGTACACTCCGAACAGCTTGCTCGCATTCTTTCATCGCCACGTCAATGCCCAGGTTGTGCACACCGAGACCTAGTGTCTGCGCTTCGACTAGAGGACCCGATCTCACAAACCCATTTGCAGTGATAATGGCGTCGCTGTGGCACTTGCGCTGCACAGGACCGAAAGCTTGACGACGGGTGGGTATACAGTACACTCATCTCGAAAATGCGTATGTATCCCCCGGTGGCGCAGAGCGAGGTAATTCAGTGCGAGCATCTTTGTTGGAGCGGGGCTACCAACTTCTAAGCGTCTCGGATTATGTTGCAGAGCTTATGGTGGGCATTTTGCGGAATTGTTCTGGAAAGCAAGTAACGGAACGAATTCGAAGCTGTGATTATGGGTTTATTGCCTGGACTAGTTAATATATCCTGCCCAACGTATGTACTGGAAAAAGTTCAAGCAACCTGGTAGCGCCGGTAGACATCAGGTGCCGGGTTTGCTCACGGTTCAACAATTCCCAGCCCGACTTCATCCGCGTCCTCCATCTAGCGATGGCAGCACAAACCCCGCCGACGCTGAATCGCCGCCAGTGTCCCCTGTCAACGCGGCGTCCATGGCCACTTCAATATCCCAGTGAAAAGTCGATGGGATTGTTTGCGTCGAAATGCGTGATTTCGTGTCATTACCGAGGTTTGTGCAATCAAACACATTTGAGACACAGACTCTCTAAATATGACAGTCAGAAACAAGATCGTTTGCGTATCAAATGGGATGATTTGTGCCAGTGTGTATTTCATCCCATTCCAACCCATTTCATGTCCTTGGCAGCAACCGTCAATCTATCAATTCAGTGCCCAAAAGTGTTCAAAAGGGTTGGTTTGGGACCTTTCCCATGGGCAGAAAAAAGTGTTTCTGGCACCCCCGTGGCTTGCTTTCCCTTGTCCATCCTGCTACTGCCCAGTTACTTACCTACATTGCCTTTCTAAAGGACCTTTCATTACATTACAGTGACTTGTCTTTGACCTACAATGCTTTTCTCATACTTAGGACTTGCACATGTACAGAATCAAACGGGAATCGAACGGACGAGCTTACGCGCAGGAAGGAAACAAAAGAAACCACGGTTACCACTAGACTAACATAACACTCCAAGGCTGTCTGCATGTCACTCTTCGACACTCCAATGATCTATCTACCCTGGCTACCAAATTGCCTTTCTTTCCTCTCTACCACCGAGGACTCGGATGAAGCAGCACTGTATGATGCTCAGAACATTTGGTGGGTACTACAATGCATCAGATTACTCGGGGGTGGGGAGAGAACGCGACCATACCACTCCCAATTGCGCACTATGGTCCATACAGGAATTCAGGCAATAGAGGGACGGTCCATTGTCGTGGAAGGATGACCATAAAATTGTGAAGGCACCACATGGGACAAAGGGATGAAATGAGTTTGATTGGGATGATCTAGATGGACGTGTGACAGCCATGCACAATTCCACTCAAATCATCTCAAACCAACACTCACGCGGCCAAGCAGCACTATTCCATCCAATTTCGACTCAAACGATCTCATCGACTTTTCACTGGGAGCTTCAATTGGCACGACTGCCGGCATGACTGGGCAGAAAGTTAGTACATAACAACGCCACCGACGTCAACCTCAGGAGGCGAGACGTTGCGCTCGCCGCTGTCTCATGCTTGGTTCACCGAAGAGCCGTATTCCCACTCTCCAGCTCAATCTCCTCATCACCCAGCACCGTGACCGTCGCATGATGATGAACTCTGAAAGTAATCGGCTCGATGGGAGTGGATGCCGACGTCTCCGAACTGCGGTTGTCTTCAGATAAACTGTCAACGACCGTGTGTTTGGAGTGCGCTAGTAGAAGGACGATCGTGGGGTATATTCCCTGTGAATCGTTACTACCAAACCGCTCTCCTTCGCGAATACAATTTACCACAATGACGCTGGTGGAAAACTGGAACAGCGCTGAGAATGAGAGGTTTGTTTGTTCTTGGACCCATTTGTGCAGTTGAGGACTTTCCGTGGCTTGTGCGAGCTGAATAAGAGTAAGAATTATGCGAAATGCATCAAGGATGCGAACGTACGAAGAAAAGAAAGTAACAGAGCCCCGACTCGATCAAAAGGATCAAGATTTTCTCAACCTGGTTTCGCCTCCTACTGCGAGTGGTCGTATGGCTTCCCGGAGTGTTCACATTATTTCTGAGATTTTTCATCGCACTCCTGTATTTCCTGGTTGGAAATCAGACATGCGAGCGTTCCTCCGAGGTGCAGGCCAACTCACCAGGTGGTTATCCCGATTAACAAGGTAACTATCGCCGTCGTGAGGCATGGAATGATGTATGTGACCGTCTGTGCATGCTTGCAAAATGCAGGACGCTCGAAGCTGCCGAGGACAATGCCTCCGCCCGTTACGGCCACACAATACGTTAGCATGAGAGTCGCAGCTAGACAACAATTCAATTTCGGCGATGCTTAGTATGACAGCCGTACCTAATGAACCGAGCAGACAGGCGCAGGGTATCCAGAAAACCCACCGCCGGTGGTAGGCTCGCAGCGTCCACACACGAGATACTATAATGGCGTCTCCCAGGAGAGTCATATAAGAGTACAGAGCGTCTTGCGCTGCTGTGAGGCGATAAACCAAAGCGAGAGATTTGTTCAGCTTGTTCGCGATTGTGAGTCCACCGCCGCCTTGGACGAGTGTCGTGTTGAGTTCTATCACCAGATTCGCTACATCCAAGGCCCACATGGCGAGAGCGAGGAAGAACAAGATCGAGATGGCCGTCATGAGGATGTGCGGCTTGCGCTGGCGGCGTTCTTTGGTCCTGGATACCCAAAGTCGCATCGTACATTCAAACGAAAGTAAGAGGGAACGCACATCATGGCACAACCCAGTTTGACAACCAGGACCGCGTATACAGCTGATAGTGGGGTGTCAATTCGATAATTGCAGCAAGTAAGGCAAAGGACGCAACTGAGGAAGGCAGTCTCTCCCGTAACTGCTACGAACCCATGAAGCAAGTCAGTGCCGATCTTCTGCAGTACTGGATCCTCTGTAGACATGCGAGGTAGGTCAGGGTGGTTGCCTGAGTATGGGGGTTTCTCCGTTCGTCGTGTCTTAAATTGGATTGGGAACTGATCCCGTTGCGGATACTTTAGCGTTTGACGTTAGCTTGATAGGCAACTCGGACGAACGTGTAAATTTGGTGAAATTGATTCTGCTCAACTCTGCCAGACTCTGCCGGACGTGAACCGTCGATGCGGCAACTCGGGGGTGACTCCCTGAGGTTCCTCGCCGTCGTGAGACGTGCATGGTGCAGGTACCCTAGCGTCAAGCTTGCGGTAAATCCCATTCTCGTCGAAATGGGTTTCACGCAGTGCAGATAACAACCCTCCCTCGTTCCCAAGGCCAGATGATACGCATCTTCTCATCTTCTTCGACAAAGTTGGCATCCAGCAATCAATCTATCGGAATCCAGACGGAAATGAGTTCTGGGCACTATTATGGTCCCACCCATTGAGCCGGAGAAGCCGATTTGCTTGATTTCATCCATGGTTTCAATATTCCTGGGAGAGAGAAGTCTGCTGCTTGTGGGAGAGGCCGCCGTCGAGCCATCGAGAAGCCTAGACGAGCCAGAGCGCTGGATGGTTGCCTAGTTCAAACGGACGGAGCCCAGAGCGCTAGAGGATTCCATAGTTCAAACGAATGGATGTGGTGGTTCAAGGTCAAGCTGATTTGGATCATTATTCGTGTGATGATCAAACCGGCAGTGACCGTCCACTGCTCAGCGCTCAGCCCCAATCACAAAATCTCCTCGGCCCACTCTCGATTGGTTGGTTGGACTGTACGTACGAGATGATTCAGTGAGAAGGGCTCGATACACTGTGCCTCCGTCAGAGAAACAGATTTCCGTCAGTGAACGAATGACTTTCAACTTTCAAGGCGGAGGCCGCGGAGGTGAGGATGGGCAACGAGATGGAATTCCGTTGGAAGATCGAGCTTGCCTTGTGCTTTTGCCGGCATTTTCTACAGCAGCAACACGGGGAAATATCATACAGCAATAATGGCATAAATTCCGTGTGGAGTTGAGAGTCTTGAGAGAGATTCCGAGAGGGCCAATGAAGACTGGAGCAAAGATGTATTTGATTGACAGTTGATTTCCACTCTGCCTTTTCCTCCACAGCCCTCGACTTCCTTCCACGCGGGCCACACTCCCAGCCTACGTCTGAATATCATGACTCTTACCCAAACTGCTGCGAGTCCTGTCTCACCCCAGCTCCGCGGTCTAATCAAGTCAAATGATGCTGTTGACCTCCTAAGCGCTGCATTGTATATAAACCACCTTGAGTCCCTGATTGGTCTCACTTCTCCTCCATGTACGGACTCTACTACTTTTTCGAGAATCGACAAGTCTCTCTTCCACTGCTCAATGTTCGCGCCGAGGCCAGCATCAAGGAACTCGCTGCGCAGGTCAAGCTCACGCAGACCTACGGGAACGATGCGACGTTTCCCATCGAGGCAAAGTTCTCTTTTCCGATCCCTGCGCGTGCAGTCGTGGCCGCATTCTGCATGATCAAGCAGGATGGGACGAGAATCGTCGGTTCTGTCATGGAGAAGCAAGAAGCGAAGGAGACGTATGATACGGCGGTGAGCCAGGGTCAGCAGGCGTCGTTAATGGAGCAGCAGACTCCAGATGGTGTGTTTTGTCGTTTCTTTCTTCTATGTGTTCTAATGGCATCTTAGTCTTCCTGGTGTCGGTCGGCAATATTCCTTCCAAGGAGCAGGTCCAAATCGAGCTCGTGTACGCTACAGAACTCGTGAGTACACCCGCAAAGTAGCAGAAAAACACTAATTCAGCTTCCAGACTGAAGATGAAGAAAACGATCAAATTCGTTTCCATCTTCCTGTGCATATCGGCGCGCGTTATGGGAGCCCTCCGCAGTCCGGACCCTCCCCGTTCGCAAGCACGGTATTCATCTCCCCGTCATCTCCAGCGCCATTTATCACCCTCCTCGTAAATATCGAAGCTGTTGCACCAATCTCAAAAATCGGCTGCCCTTCTCACTCGGTCTCCACCGAGTTGGGCCCTGATCCCAGCCTCCTCAACTTTAAGGATCTTCCATTCTCCAACTACGCCCGCGTCTCCCTCGCCTCTGAGTCTGCATTGGACAAGGATTTCATCTTGACCATCAAATCCGCTGGTCTCGACACCCCGCGATGTGTCGCCGAGCTTCATCCTTCCAACGATACCTTCGCAATGGGATTGACGCTCGTCCCGCGATTCAAGCTCCCCGACCTCTCTCGGCAGGAATTCGTGTTTCTCGTTGACCGCTCGGGCTCCATGAGCCGCAACCGCATCGAGGCAGCCAAGAAGGCTCTCGTCGTGATGCTTCGGGCGCTCCCACATCAAGACTCTCTCTTCCAAATCGCCTCCTTTGGTTCGTACCACAGTTTCCTCTGGGAGACCGGAAGCAACGCGTACAATCAAGTAACGCTTGAGGAAGCCACGCGGCACGTTGATAAGATGCAAGCGGATTTTGGGGGCACCGAAATTCGTGGGGCGTTGGAGTCTTGCTTCAAAGCACGCAAGCTGGACCGTCCGATGAGTCTGTTGGTGCTCACGGACGGTGATGCGTGGGATATCGACGGCGTTCTTGCGGAGGTCAAGTCTGCTGTAGCGAGCGCCCCTGTGAATGCGTTTCTTCGCGTTTCCGTGCTGGGTATTGGGAACTCGGCGTCTACGGCCATGTGTGAGGGTATTGCGAGGGTAGGGAATGGGACGTGTATGATGGTGGGTGAGCAGGAGACGAGTTTCACAGGGAAGATTGCGAGGATGCTTAAAGCTGCGAGGACGCCACCGATTTCGAATATCTCCGTTGACTGGGGTCGGCCGGTTACGAAGGCAGAGAAGGTGGTGGTGGTCGATGATGACGACTTTGAGATGGTGGAAGAAACGAGCGAGAAGCCGAAGAAGACGCTGAACATCTTTGACGAGACAGTCGACGATCTCAAAGATATGGGATCTACGCCTGCACCTCCGCCCCCGCCGGTCGTACTTCCTCCTCCCGCTGCCGTGCAACAGGCGCCTTTCAAGATCCGGAATCTCTTTCCCAATATTCGGCTCAATATCTATGCTATCCTTCAAGGTATGTATTCTAGTTTTCCTCCATAAGGTTTGCTCATCTTGTTACAGGCAAAAATGTCCCCCAGACCGTCACCATTCGCGGCTCCACCGCCGACGGATCTGAAATCGCCCTGCCCATCACCGTCACTCTCAGCAATCTCCCGAACGCGCCAGGTGCGCCTCCAGCAGTACATGCCCTTGCTGCACGCAAGATCATCCAAGATCTCGAAGACGGCCAACACGAGCTCGCTTCGCTCATCACCAAGCCGGATGACATTGACCTCCTCGCGCGGACGGTCAAAGCGAGCATCATCCGCCTCGGCAAGGCGTACTCGATTGCTTCGTCGCACACATCTTTCGTCGCCGTGGACGAGTCCAAGCCCGCTGCGCCCGTAGGACAGGCGGTGCACCTTGTCTCTGGTGTTGGCGGGCCGGTATTGATGTTCGCTGCTGCGCCCCCGCCAGCGCCGGTGCCCATGATGAATTCAGGGATGCGCTTCAGATCGGTTGGCGGAGGGGGTGGATTCGGTGGCAGGGGTGGCTATGTTCCTCCATCTGCGCGCAGGGCTCCTGGTCCCTCTGCCGCCGCGCCTACGCCATCGGTCGCAGCCTTGCCGCCTCCCCCGCCTGGTGGGGCCTCTTTCCAGCAATCCTCAGGAGGCTTCGACAGAGAGAGATCGAAAGGGGGTTCGATGGGGGCCGCTCTAAATTTCGATGATATGGATATGGGTATGGCTGCCCCGCGGCCACCTATGGACACTCCTCGTGGGAAAGCGATGCCGCAGTCGAGTGCGAAACCAAAGCCAAAGCCAAATCCGGCACTGAGATCTGACAACATCAGCACCAGTCCGCCTGCCGTGAAGCCAACCGACCAGCTGGAGGCGCTCGCCCGTCTACAAGCCTTTGATGGCGCGTTCACTTTCGATGTCCTCAAGGTCGTCAAATTGGCTGCAGGGACCGACATTGAAGCGGTGCGCAAGGTGTTCCCGGCTGGGGTGACGGATGCGATTGTAGCGACGGTGTTGGCGATGGCGTTTTTGTCTTCAAAGCTGGGTGGATCGGTCGACCGGGACTCCTGGGAGGGGATTCATGATAAGGCAAAGCAGTATGTGGAGGCGGCGTTGAGTGGGATGAATGTGAATGAATTGGAGGCCAAGGTTGCTGGAATGCTTGTTTGAGTTGGTTATATATGACTGTGGTCCGCTTTGATTCTGCACAACTGGATTTGTATAAGTACAAGAAATTACATGTACATTCAACTGCAACTGAGTATCGACTCGAGTTTGTTGAGCACCACACCCTGCATCGTAGCATTCACGTCGCCTTTGTTGGAGGCATTCATCACGCTCACGCTCGCGAAACATCCAGACATGGCCACGACAGACGATTCGGTCGGCAGCCGAGTCGTTCCGCAGGTCTGCACGTCAACGGCACTGGAATTAGAGTTGATCCGCGTCAGGACGAATTTGAATGCACTGGTGGAAGTGCAGCTGCCGGTTGTAGCAGGGTAGTTGACGTTGAGGAGGATGCCGGCGGGAAGGATGGGTGCCGAGGAGGCTAGGAGGACGTTGAGGAGCTTGACGCTGAGAGCGCCGTAGATGAGCGCTGCCTTTGTGTCGGTGGAGGTGGGTGATGAGGTGAGAGTGGTGAAGGAGCTTTGGGAGCCGGTTGCGGCTGAAAAGGCTGCGGCAGGGATTCCTTCGAGGACGGCTTCCGTAGCTGCTCCGCTGGGATTATATCAGTACTCGAGATATTCTTGATGCAATTCTAGACGCACACGGTGCCAGAGACCAACACGGTAGACCCAAGATTGTCTGAGAGGTAGTGAGTTTTCCAGGGAATATATTTTCAGCGTGCCACTTACTCCCCACGTTAGGACCAGAGACCACGAAATTGGGAGGGCCACCGAAAACTGAGGCGAGAGCGTCTGGATACCGAACCTTGCTGCATCACTGAAACTTTGTTGAGAAATGAGCTGGACATGGTTGAATAGACAAATACACTGGGAAAGCGTTGACATAGTTCAAGCGAGCTGGACAAGTATCAGACAAAGATATTGACGAGTGGAGGAAACGGACTATTTGAGGCGTTGAAGCCGGTTGCAGGGGAACCCGAAGGACAGGTGTTGAACTCGCATGCGCTGGTTAAGACTTTGGGTGTTTCAGTCGAGGAGCCTGTGCCCGACTCGTTCTCCGCTGGGCAAGACAAAACGACCTTGAAAGAAATTAATGGCAAATTATGGCAAAAATAGTAGCGTACATTATAGCCAGCTGCATTGAGAGCGTCGTTCTGCGCGCGAACGAGGGCTACGGCCCAACCATCGTCGTTGGTGAGCACAATGTTAGTGGCAGAGACAGCAAAGGTGAAAGCAAGGAGAACAATTCCAGTGAACATGGCGAATGGATCGTCCTAACTCTCCGAAGCGGTTTTTAAGGGCAGGAAAGAAGGAGAGGAGCACATTGTCCCAACACACGTTGCTGGACAGCGGCGGCGAAGGGGTATTCCAGGTGACGTCCTTGGACACAAAACGCCCAAATGAGTGCAGGCATGTGCGTGGCGCCCGTTGGCAGAAGGAGGGGAAGGATCTGTGATAGTCTGAGGAAGTCTGATGAGAGTCGAGTTGGACGTTGAGGACAAGAGGCTTCACCGATTACGGCCCGAGAGCCGGGCCGCTCATCATCATGATGTCCACTGTCAACTTGAACAACTCTTCGACACAACTTCGACAACCACCAAGGCATTGAACACTTGTTGAACACTGAGACTGGACTGAGACGTCGCACTAGGTCGCACTGCGGTCAAGATCCAAGTTCCAACGGTTTTCACCTCGCCAGCCAACCCGTCGGTCTTGCTGAATCTTGGCAATCAGGCAATGCCGTCGTCAAGTGCATCGTGTGTCGTCCAAGAAGGAGAGGAACGGAGGGAGAAGCGTCAGCGGACCCGAATACGCCCGTGACTCACGCGCACGCCCTCCATTCTCCGCCACCACATGTCCAGGACGGCACGGAACGATTCCTCATCTCAGGATTGGATGGCATCGAATGGGTCGAGGACTACCGACCGGGCGGCTTCCATCTCATCTCAATCGGCGACGAATTCGGGCATGGACGCTACAGGATCATTCACAAGCTCGGTTTCGGTGGTTCCTCGACCATTTGGCTGGCCCGCGACCAACGTAGCTATCCAGGCACCCTGGTTACTCTCAAAGCTATGCGCGCTAGCGCGTCATCCAAGTCACCGAACGATCTCCCGGAAATCACCATCCCCGGGTTTCTTCAGGCTGTTTTTCCTCAGTTCAGCGACCATTTCCAGAGCGTGCAAGACCATTTCGTGGTCCAGGGCCCCAGTGTCTTGGCCATGTTAGAGTCTCCTAGCAATCGGAGGCTTCAGACAGATGTAATGTGGCAGTCAAGGTGGCGAAGCAGACAACAAATGCCCTCTATCGAATGCATACCGCAGGGTTCGCGCACGGCGGTAAGCCTCTCATTCAGTCCGCTTGAACGAGTCACTTATACCTTCCAGACCTCACGACGTCGAATATCCTTTTCCGCCTTTCGAAGGAGGTCCTCGGATGGTCGGATAAAGAAGTTTACAGTCATTTCGGCTCGCCTGAAACAGAGGAGGTCGTATCGTGTGATGGACGACCTCGAGAAACCAACGCGCCTGCAACTCTGGTCGAGCCCATTGCGATCTCCAAATTCACACACGCGTCCCTGGTCGAGGAAAACATTCTTCTCATAGATTTCGGCCAATCCTACTCCGTTACAAGTCCGCCGGAGGACTATATGCCTGGGACAGCCATGAACTACATCTCCCCGGAGGTGCGCTTCGACGGACGCGCGGCTGGTTCCAAACCGACAGTCTGGACCTTGGGTTGCGCCATCTTCGAATTCCGCTGCTGGATTCCCGCTCTTTGACTCGTTCTTTGGGAGTGACGTGGCACATCCTCGAACAGACCGTCGAGACGCTGGGTCGGCTACCTGACCCATGGGGGAGTTCCTTTGAGAAGCGGACGTTGTGGTTTGAGGAAGATGGCCGACCGAGGGACGCTGACCGCCTCAAGAGCTCCGAATCGTCCATCCGAGGGAAATTGCGCTCGATCGGTACGGAGAAGGACTTGAAAAGGCTGACACGGTCCGGTTACAAGGGACCCATGCTGGGAGTCAAGATGTCGGAAGAGGAAGTTGAGTTGCTAGGGGATCTTTTGGAGAAAATGCTTAGGTATCTTCCAGAGGAAAGGATCAGGATAGAGGAGGTCGTGAGGCATCCCTGGTTTCAGATGGAACTTGACTAGATTATTGGCATTCGTCCTTCGTCATTTCTTTTGGAGTCTTTGGGGTTCGGGTTTGAGCTGTGAAATAGACATGGCCATTATGTCTAGCAGCGTACTTTTCACTCTTGCGCCCGGGGAGCTAGTACTTACGCCTCTGAAATTAATAAAAAATAATGCCCGTGAGGAAGGAGGAGGGGGTTACGAGGGAGTGAGGGAGTGTCTGGGTCAGAGTCTTGCGCGCGGAGGGTTGGGCGGGAGACGTCCTGCAACAGCCGCCATCGTCCCTGCCCAAGGGTACGTTCGAAGCCGTTTCAGACGCGCATTCCCTTTGTGCTCCTTAGGGATTCGAACCCGTGCACTCTTGGTACTTCGAGGCGGCTGGTTGAGGGCGGATCGAGTTTATAAGTCAGCCAAGGATGCTTGGAGGCGAGCCCCGAGAACGAATACTGGGAGATGATAGGAGATGACTCGGAACAGACAGAGGAAGAACCTGATTCGCGATCGAGCAATCGCGGAGCTTGCGGTCAGGCATGGATGCAATCAGGGACGTCAACGTTTCAACTTTGATCCCGTTCTCTTTCTCTCTCCTACCATGACCAAATTGGAAGACCTCCCTCCAGAGCTTGCCCTGGAAATTATTCCCCATATGCCCCTCAAAGGTCTCATTGCCGCCGAGGGTGTTTGTCGGGAGTGGAAAGCGTTTGTGGCCATCGCCGATATCTACCCTCCTCGCCGTGCTCTCTTCGAATTGTACCAAAAAATCGTCCGCGACCCCCTCTTCTGCGATCTAGAAACACGTCCCTGGTTATGGGCGAACCTCGAGCGGTTCGACCGCCAAGCATACCTCGACTACATCCTCTCCCAGCACAACTACATCCCAGAGGACTTTCGTCTCTGGATCCTCGAATGGCCGAACAAGGCCGTCATAGCATGCGCCTGGCCCGGTCTTCCAGAAGCCTACTGCGCAAAGTAGGCAGACGATATCGAGAGGATTGCGGGCTACAACCATCTCGGATGCCTGGAACCTCGGGTCTACAAAATCATCGTCGATCTCCCCAAAATTTCCCTTCCTGATTGGCGCAGCGATGGCGGTGACTTGAAGAGCTATCTCGCGCGCCGGCGCTTCGCCAAGCGATGTGCTGCCGCACAAGTGGACCAACATGCATCGGCGGTCGTCACCAAAGCAGAGCCCGGCGTAGACCATCCTCTCGGATATTATTTGATGCCGGAGCGATTCTGCTATGAGCCGCCTTATCCATCGGGCTCCCCGCAAAATGAGAAGCGTTTTCCTGCCATCCTCCTCTGGGAAAAGGACAACTTGGGTCAGACCTGGCTCGTCCTCACCCCAGAGTCGCCTTTCGCCGTTTTCTCCTTCCCAGATAATTTCGGAGAATACCGGGAATACATGTGCCACCAGTATCCGACTTGGATTGCCTGGCTCGAGTCCCAACTCCGACGAATGCATCGGGCGGCTGATTGGAAGCCCAAAATTACGGGTCGGCAGCGGCACTACGACGAGGACGGGAGCCTCATGGATCCCACTGCGTGGTTTCACGAGCAGGAGAGATACGCGCCGCTTTGGACTCAGGAGGATGAAGCAGAGTACAGGTTGGCTCAAACCGACGCCTGATTTGTACGTCTTGATCATTGTTCCCCGATTCTCTCTGAACCCTTCCACTTAGAGAGGGGGAAATCGAAAGCGCTTATTCCTTCGTAGATGAACGCCAGATATCTACTCGCATACAGGAATAATTTTTCCCCCTTGGTTTGTTTTCTTCACGGTTGCGAATCTGATTTGGACACCAACGAGACGACTGATTCCACTTGAATATGCCTGGGCCACCTCACTCTAGACAAATCAAGTCCATGCGTACGCCAGGACGATTTGTATTGGTTCAGATCAAGTTGGCATTTCGAGCTCACTGTCTTCAGATTCGGAATTGTTCCATGACCATATTTTCGGGGACAGCGGGGCTGACGTTCTGATAATCTCGTACTTGAAGTTGTCCCTCATCTACCACTCAAGGGCCTCATCGCTGCTGAGGGTGTTTGCCGGCAGTGGAAGGTGTTCGTCTCCATCGCCGACATTCAGCCTCCTCGCCACGCTCTCCTCAAACTGTACAAAAAGATCGTCCATGATCCTCTCTTCCACGACCTCGACACACGCCCTTGGCTATGGGAGAACCTGCGCTCGTTCGATCGGCAGGCGTACCTCGACCATATCCTCGCTCAGCACAATTACATCCCAGAGGAATTCCGTCTCTGGATCCTCGAATGGCCCAATAAAGCCGTGATAGCATGCGCATGGCCTGGTCTTCCGCAGGCTTATTGCTCGGAAGATGCAGACAATATCGAGAGATGCGACGGATACCACCATCTAGGCTGCCTCGAGCCACAGCTTCGCAAAATCCGACTCGATCTCCACGAAATTTCCCCTCCCGAGTTTCGCAGTGACGGAGAAGAAGAGAAATGGGATCCGAAGGGAGAGGGGCACGAGGATGAGGCGGAGACAGACCACAATAAGGCCAGTAGGGAAGAAACCAACGAGGAATCGCAAGCTGACGGTTACTAGGACGAACCGGGAAGAAACCAAATTTCAAACAGTCCCAGGGACTACTACCGCAGGCTGGACGTATTCGATTACTCGCCGCCCGCGGGCTCCGGTCCCATGGAGTTGCAGCTCCCCGCCCTCTGGGTATGGGACATCGAAAATACGGGCCAGACATTCCACGCGCTCAGCCCAGGTTCTCCCTTCTCTGTGTATTTTGTTCTGTACTTCAGCCACGATTATAATGGAGGGGAATCACACCAGTATCCCACTTGGATATCCTGGATCGAGTCGCGCCTCAGATGGATGCATAGGGCAGTCGATTGGGGGTTCCATGTTCCTAACCATTTTATCAATCGGGACACTGAAGGATACCGTTCTCAACCCAATTATATCCCACTTTGGACCGAGGAGGACGAAGCAAAATATACCTTCGCCCATGGAACTACTAAGTAATCGGTTGAAATAATTGTACGCGTTCCAACTTCCCCTCTATAGATTTTCTTTGATTCTAGTTGCTGATTCCAATGCTAGCCTATCTGTCGGACGCCATAACCGTCTGTTGATTCCTGCATGCCCAAGCTTGAATGGTTAATAACTGGTATAACGACCCGAGCACACTAGCCGTATTGTAGCCCTAGAAAGCTTTGACAACTTACCTCGCGGCGGAAATTTTCTCCGTTTACAGCCCACTGATTAGTCGCTGGTCTGCGGTCACGAAGGAATTCTCAGAGAACCCGCGTTTCAACTGTGCATGAGTCAGCATTGAGATAATTCCCACGGTTGAAGTCCTCTCTGACGCGCCTTCGTACCGAGTCACGACAGTCGCACGTCCTCCTGAATACTATATATACTGTAGCCGCTGGTCTATCACGTTGCGAAAGAAAGTTCAGAGAATCCGCGTCAACTTCCAGCAATGCAAATGCACCAGTTAGCATCAGATCATTCCCACGGTTGAACTTCTTACTTCTGACTCGGTGGAAACTTGCGCGTATCCACCGAGTACATAGCGACAGTCGCCCGTCTTCCGAATCACTCTATTTTGCTGACATAAGGTCGAATGGGAAGAGGCGCGAAGGTTTTTCAGAGGCGGAAGAGATCTCGGAGTATTTCTTCGTTGACGAGGGGCCTTCGTTAATCCTACTCTGCTTCTTCCCTTTCTTCCACTACCGGAGATTTTTGCATTCATCAAGTTGTGTCATAGGTAAATGTAGTGACTACCTGCCGCCCCATCTACAACGGAATGGTGATATCGTCAATACGCCCACGGTCATACTCCCCCGTGGACACGGATCCGTAGATGTTCTTTTCGGAATCTCCGCCGAACACCTGCCACAGCAACTCAACCGCCACAATATTGCCTGCGTGGTGCGAGTTCGCTGCGATGGCCCTGACGAGGTCAGAAATGTCCATGCCCCAGTGCGTGAAAGCGACGTCCTCCAGCCCGTCCGAGCCGAGAATGAGGAAGGCTCCGGGGTAAGAGTCTGCGTGGAGGACATCCGGAGTGTGTAACATGTATGGCGGAGTCTTCGTTACTTCGTTCAAGAAGTAAGTTTCGTTTTTCAAGGCGAAGAGAATATTGGTAACGTGGACGGGAAACTTGAGCCACATATCTCCCAGCCCGCGGCCGAGGCTAGGTCCGCGAGGCTTGAGAAGGCGACTGCACTGTGAAACCCGGGGCACATGATTTTCATGTGCCTCCGCACCCCCCATTTAATGCGCCGATTCTATGAAACTCACTGGTTGGTCCCTGAAAATCACCTCCCTGTCCATGAAGTACGTATTCCGAATTCATATGCGTTTTTGACGTTTTCATGTGCCATTTTCATGCTGTCTTGACATGAAAATAGGCCTAGACCTCATGAGTGCATTTCCGTTCATTGGATGGGATAATGAATAGTCGTTGCAGTTACACCGAATTTCGGATACAGGTAATATGATATTCAAGATGCATGTACATAACACAGCCAGTGGCTACTGTCCGCACCCCGCCCACCACACGCTATCACCCGCCCCACTCCTGCCACCGTGCATCACTGTGGTCGGTGAATGTTGACCTGTGGGAGAGAAGTCAGGGTCGTTGTTGTAGGAATGGGACGCACCAAGGGCAAAGGCTCCAGCGGCTCGGAACCGGGCTGCGGAAGGAAGAGATGGAGACTGGTGGTACAGGTATGCACCTCGTCTGCTACTAATACAATGGACTCCGTACTGAAGGGACGACGACTTGAAGACAGAGGGAGGGAACATGGTGATGGAATGCAGCTCGTGACGCACCTATACCCGCTGAAAATGCCATATCCTCCAGTCCCACCATCGGTAGTTGCGATGCGAAGACGCGGAAGCCGCAGCCCAGGGATGTGTTTGTACGAGTCCGACGGTCAAGACTCAAGAGCATCCTGAATGGTCAGAGACGACCCTGTGCTCTCTGTTGTCAACTACGATGGTGCATGCGAGGGCATTGCTGTGAAGAGACGACACGGGGGGTCGTTGACGAGGTCGAGGGAAAAGGGAAGTGACCGTTGGGAGGAAGGTGTGGAGCGCCGTGACATGCGTGACACCAGTGACCTCATCCGCAGCACTGCTCCACACCCACCCATCTGAGCGCAAGCCTTCAAGTCCTCCGTCCGGATACTAGGTCTATGCTATCCTCGGGGCGGGCAGAGGGAATGGGTCGTTGATGGGTCGAATCTGCAGTGCCATTGAACGGAATTATTTTTTCTCGTTGAATTTCATGATCATCTCTCTGATTCTGGGGCTACTGAGACTGGGGCCTCTCTCATGAAATTCACCGAAGAGAGCATGATTCGGAGTCTAGGTATAAATCCAATAAAAATCACAAAATGTGCCCTGACCAACCCAAGGTGCCCGACTCGATCATTTCATGGCATCGGCCATGAATTCACTCGTTCATGACGCGAGCACATGAAAATCAGGTGCCGATGTTTTCACAGTGCTGTCGGGGCTGATGCACTCGGGCTCGTCGGGTGCTCGTTCCGGATTCTAGAGATCTCGAGGGAATTGTTCGTCCGATGGTGCGGCGCTAGGTCTTTGAAAGACCAGCCCGTATCTGTAGGAAGGCAGAGCACTTCCAGTGACGACAGACAGCAGGAAGGACGACTAACAGGAACTACAGTCACCCAAGTTGACAACGTGAACACGCCCAGCGGGGTCGACGGGGGATGCACAGAGCGTTGAGCCAGAAAGGCAACGCAGAACCTACGCTGCCGCTGGCGTTTTTGAAGGCTGATTCTGGGTCGAAGCCCTCGAGATCGTCGGGAAGCAGGGCCAGAACATCGTTCTTGATCCCCTCGTCCAATTCGATGACAGGACGAGCTAGAACGTGCGACACGACACCATCCGAGAGAGGACTTCCAGCGGAAAGCTCGAGAGCGGCGATGAGATTCGACTGCACCATGCCGGGGTAGTGAGTCAGGACAAAGTCGACCGTGATCGCTTCACCATGTCCTGCGGAAGGATTCAGTGGGCGCTACATCTAGATTGCTTGTCTTACCATCGAGTACCAGGGCGAATTTCCATGTTCCGTTGGCGAAGTCCCATACAGCACCAAAAGACCGATCCAAGTTTTTCAGCCGCCGCGTCCCCACTCTCCCTCCGTGAGTGACCAACTGCATGCCTTTGATTTCTGTCTGCGCCGCTTCGCCAACCAGTGCGTCGTGCATGTTTCTGAGGTCGATTTCCATGGTCAACTAACTTCCCAGTGAGTCAAGTTGCTGTCCGATTACGTAGTCACAAATCAGAGCCGAGGAGCAGGCTTGTGGGTCCACGGAGGATGATTACTACTCTTCCGCCGTAAGATTGCGGCGTCTCGGTAGATCTGAGTGAAGCTGGTAAAGAAGGTTGAGGACTGAGTGAATCTGTGAGGAAAGAGGGCGTCGCTGGATCGCCGTCGCTGGCAGTGGGTGGTGCCACTGGTGGACGAAGCCAAAGTTTGGGATCACTGATCTGTCAACTCACAGCGGCGACATCACAAATCGCATGCCCAATGGGGCCAGTTGACAGTGAGTGGCTGGCTTGACTGGCAGTCTCAACGAGGTAATTAATCTCAGGCCGAAGACCGGGTCTAATTACATGTTGTTGCTCTGCGGAACCAAAATATTTCGAATTCTGAAAAGAAATGAAATAAAAAAACAGAAGACTCCGACTGAAGGGGGGATTATCCTCAGCCAGGGCTGGACCACGGTCCTAGACAGGCAATCCTGGCCAAGGATTGATTCACCGTCGAAAGACTCTAGATCAATTAGCGCGTCCTATGAGATTCGAACCCATCACCTCTTCGAAGAGGCGGCTGGTTGATGGCGGGACCAATTTACAACTCAGCCAAAGACGCGCTGGAACATGCAGCGGGTGAACCCAGATACACTGGTTGCTTGGGAAGCCAGTAAACCGGATGGAAACTTCAAGCTTAGGCGGCGCTCTCCGCCGAGCCGTTTGCACTTGACTGGACCTTCAACCAACCTTCACCTGGATATCACAATGGTTTTGGATTGCCAACGGTACCGCGTCCACACATAAACGAACACATCCTTTCATGGTAGCAAGTGTACGTATTGCCAACAATCAACCCCGAGCCTTCTCCCACTGCTCAGCTTTCAAGGTGAATCTAACGGAAGTTCAGTAATCGTAGCAGACAGGGAAAACGACGCAAAAGGTACCTATAATCCCAGTCCGCCTGGTCTGGCCAAGTAGCCAAGTCAGTGTAGACTTTCGCGTGCTGCGGACCACTGGTCCAGAATTCCGAGAGAGGGTCTAGTACGCCTCCCGTCTCGGCGTTGACCAGGGAAGCAAAGTAGAACCTGAATCCCAGGTCAGTCCTTGCCAATAAAATACACAACTTGAAATCGTACCGGAATTTCTCCTTGGCATAAGCGTGAGCCAGAAGCTCAGTCATCCTCCACTCGTCCGTCTTGTGCAAGACACCACTGAAGAACGATGTCTTCCAGAAGGGTTGCCAGGGTGTAGGGTTGCCGGTGATGATGAACGTCTTCAACGCGTCCTTGTTCGACTCGGCGCGGAATGCCGCGACCGCCTCTTGAGCGGCAGCGAACACGGAGAGCGCAACGGCGGACATCTCTGTGAATTTTTCCAGAGGGGTGGACAGCGGGTCGTCCGGAATTGGCGGAGCGGAGAAGACACTCCCTGGATAAAAGAGTTAGATCAAGTTTAACCACTATAAATGGAACCTACCGTTGAAAATTACAACACTTGGTGGTCCGAGCTCCTTGTTGACGGACGCAAACGCTTCCTTGATAGTTTCTGGGCGCGTAATGTCCAGAGCGACGGGGAAGTAGCCATCTTTCTTGACCTGCTCGACGACAGGTTTGCGAGAACCAAGTGCGACTTGGTAACCCTTGGCTTTGAGGGCTGCAGAGGTATGCTGGCCGATGTTGGGGCCGGATCCGATGATGAATGCGATGAGACGAGACATTGTGTTAGAGGCGAAGAGGAGCTGCGAGGATGTTGAGGAAAGAGACGAGCTGCGAACCTGTTAAATACATGTCTTCGAAGGCTCAAGGGCGGGCTTCCTCATGACTAAGGCTGGACGCTGAATCATTCAGGCGTAGATTCGAGGCCGCTCAACAAAAGCGGGCTTCCGCATCAGTTCGTGAGTCAGCCGCGCGACTGAGTAACGTAGGTCCCATATTGTGGTCCCATATTGTGCTGGGAGAGAGTGATTACCGTCGAGGCATACCAGAATCCAGATGGTTGAAGGGAAGAGCACCGAAGATTTGCTGTGGTGAACGAGAGGAATTGAGGACCACTTTTTCTGGTTGGACAGGGTTGGACATAAGCCGAGTTTTTCCTAGGCTGCCGAGGCTGGGCAGATTCCCCAGTCTAGATTGAGGTTAGAAGCTCGGAATTTTGAAGTAGTGCGTCGCTCGTGGTTTGCTCGAAGCGGTGAGCGGGTAAGCCGGAGGTATTTTGATCAACGCCTCTTCTGCACCCTCATCTCAAGTCTTCCACCCCCAACGCAAATGTCGCCCGACATTCCTGGGCTACCCACCTACGCTGCCTACAAGCTGATTGAAGAGGCACATCTCAGCCGGATAGCTGCCACCAGCCGGCAAGAAAAGACGCTGATGCCCCCGAACACTCTACGACCGGGTTTGGGAGACACTCGAAGGCTCGCGACGGTCGCATGGCCTCTCCGATAAAGACTATACACTCCGCCACTGGGCCCACACCCACTTTCACCTAGGCTGCCCACCTGTATGCGAAGACTACCCCTCCTCGACAAGGGTCGTGCTGCTCTCCAAAGGCCTCGTAGTCGCCATCCGGTAACAGCTTTACGAGATTCTCTGCTTCGCACACACGCGGGCGCAGCATGGGACACTCGACGACACCCATTCTGTCATCGCGTCGTACTACTCGCGCATTCCCAAGGCACTTGTCCAGGCATTCGTCAAGGCCTGTCCCACGTGCAGGACATTGCACAGGATAATTTCCGGCGTCCCCATCGACTTTTCGCAGCGGTCATCGCTCCGGTACGCCAAGCAGGCTCTGGTCCCTCCTCCAAAGATTCGACAGCGTCCTATTGCACGCCGACCGCCCCAGTGTGACAAGGAGAATCACAGCCCAGAGGAAGATGGATTTGAGATTCTGGATGGACCACCAACCCCAATGCCCGATTGTCCTACGAGCCCTTCCACGTCCATCATCGACGACTCCCCATCTCCTGCCACCTCTTCTTCACCCTCGTTCGAATTTGATATGGAAAGCGACGTCAACAACGACCCTCTCCAACTCGAGCCCTTCAGCATATCGTTTGCACTCACCCCGCTGGCGTTTTCGGCTGCTCGATGGCCATGCGACCACGAACGAGTCACCACTCCAGCTCCCTGTCGTCCATCCTCCACGCACAACCCGGTGGTTCTGCCTGCTGCATTGGAGGTCCTTCTACGCTCGCCGCAGAGCTCATCCTGTGATCGTGGCTCTGCTTGGGAGAGAGGAGCAGGACGTTCACTCTTCGCTCCATCGCCGCCTACGAGTCGGTGCTACCATCCTTATAGAGTCGCAGGGCGCCCTCGGTCCTCGGAGGGTTATGAAGGGTTCTTGGGTCCACTGTAGCACATGGGGTCGGGTATTCTTTCGCACATTGCTACCTAGGTCCTGACCTGCCTATCATTCATACGCTACATATCCACCACAGCCCAGATATATCGTAGATTCAGAATAAATCCATAACTTGAGATTCCGAATGTCAAGAGTGATTTGATCTTGTTTTTTCTCTCCGACTCCCACCCGCGTCACTCTCCTCGATGAACGCGCTCAGTCTCTCCCACTCGCCACAGACCGCACCAGTAGACATCCCAGGCCTCCCAACTTATTCCGCCTACCAAAGCATAGAAAACGCGTATCTTGCCAGATTTTCCACCGTCTCCCGACAAGACAAGGTCCTCATACCGCAAGCCCTCTTCCACCGTGTGCGAGAGATCCTTCTCGCCGATATCGAGTCGTGCGCCGACAGTCGCTCCAAGCCCAAACGCAAGCGCGGGCAGGCAAGGCAGCCCGATTCAGAGTATCAACTCCGGTTCTGGGCGAGGAGTCAATTCAAGTTGGGTGAGCCGCCTGCTGGGTTCGAGGAGTTGGGTCTTTCGACTGCAGGGTCTGGCACGCTGCTCACTACTGCGGGCTTTGTCGTCCCTGTGAGGGAGCAGGTGTATCAGATACTCTGCGCTATCCATTCGAAGACGGGGCACGGTGGACTGGAGAAGATGAATGCCGTCGTGGAGAGGTATTATTCGCCCATGCATATCACCAAGAGGCTCGTCAAGGCGTTCGTCAACGCGTGCATGTGTCATAAGACGGGCAAAGAGGCGATGACGGCTTTGAAGCGGGATGCTAGAGCTGCTCGGGAGGATCTCGAGTGGTGGCATGAGCTGCATGGGGGAGAGCAGGAGGCTTCTTCGTCGTCAGCTTCCGCTTCCATCTTCACCTCCACTTCCCAATTGCCTTCACCTTCGACTCTCCATACCCGACCAGATGACGTCGCGGCCAAGTGTCGTCCAGCGCCAACTTGCAGCATCTTCAGTCCCTCAGCGCCTTCGACAACCCCTCTCCTTCTCCCCAAGACCAATAGGCACAGCTACCTCCATTCCGACTCGACGAAGGAGAACAACAATCTCTTCCGCACCCTACTAGCACCAAGTCCAGGTCAAGCTCCGCCCTTCCTCCCCAGTGCTCGCAGTAATCTACCTCCATCCGACCTTCTCCAGCCATCCCTCGGCGCCTCCTGGTTTCTCGGGCTCTCGGTCCCCTTCTCGTCTCCCTCCAAGGCCCGGCCCGGCCTTGACTTTGTCGGCATGAAGAACCCTTCCGCCGGCACCAACGCCTTTTCGTCCAATGCGGCGCTCGAGAGCTCCGCCTTCGCGTTACCCGTTTTTGGATGCCCTCCGTCGTCGTTCCAAATGCGCGGCTCTACCCGTCGAGTTCATCCGTACCAGGTTGGCGCTGGCGAGCGGAGGTATCCTTTAGCAAGGGGACACTGGGTGGGCACATTTGACGAGGCGAGTCTTTGACGGACAATACTATCCCATATAGAAGCACAGACTATCCACTCTCTAGATACCTTCCAATGCGGTGATAATCTCAAACGTGGTGCCAACTTGAGTGATTGAGTTGACGTTGACGCCGGCGTCTTGACGTCGTCGATCAGGACCCTGGATTACCCTATGAGAGGCTACATCCAGAGTCCTGACAAAAGTCAGGAATTTGCCCCGGCAGGTATGTGCCAGGGTCCTGACAAATAGGCACCTCTGCCCATGGAGGTCTGAGGAGAGTCCTGACAAATGTGTAAATCCTGTAGTATCCAATAATTTACGTCTCAATATTGGACATCATACGAAACCTCTGGGTGAATTACATGTTTCAGAGGACGGACTGGACCAAGGAGGTGCTTTTCACAGACTCGGCGGCAATTTTGATGAAAATTTCCCTATTCGGCGCAGATTGATCGGATCAACACCTCATTTGGCCGAGGTCTGTACTGGAATCCTGACAAGACTCTGGACGGCAGTGGACCGAAAGTCCTGACAAAAATTTCTGGACCCCGAAAATCCGGATGTAACCTCTCATAGGGTAATCCAGGGTCCTCGTCGATCCCCCACTTCTCTTCCGTCATGCAAGGACAATCAATGGGCGATTGGAACATGCGATTACTCGTTGACGGGGCGTTTCTTGGTTGAATTAAATCTCAACAGTCTGAACCATTCCCACTGATGAAGGTCGTAACATTGTATTTATTTATTGATCCAAATGAGTTCGTTACACAGTTCCCAACTATACATACGAGCGCAAAAATGCTTCCAGTACACCAAAAAGAACCAGTCCTACTCGTTGCTTAAGAGTCCTTGACGGAGACGGACGAGCCAGAGAGGGTAGCCGAGCAGAGCTCGGAGTTCTGGACGATGTCGATGAGGGTGGCGGTCGAGGGGCTGACGCTGGTGCCCGAGTGGACGGCGGAGCCGGTGAAGGTGGAGGTGGGGAAACCCGCGAAGGGGACGAGGCTGGAACCCGACTCGAAGTCCTCGAGGATCCACTCGGCCGAGGCGCCCGAGAGACGAGTGCCTCCGCTGACGGTACCGACAACGGAGGTGCCGCGGGTGTTGTTGATGATCGAGACGGTGCCAGAGGTGGTGGAGGTCATGGTCACGTTGGTGGTGATGCTGTCGCCGGTGTCGACTGTGTGTGATGTTAGCACCGGATGAGATTAGGAAGAAAGAAGAAAACTGACCGGTGAGGGTGATCTGGCGGAGAGCGGCGGGAAGCATCTCAGTCCAGGCAAAGTTCTCCTGGCTGCTGCCAACGATCTCGGAGAGAGTACCGCCCTGAATCAAGGCGGAGTTGGAGAAGCCGTCTATTCCAACCCACTGAGCGAGGGCAGGCTCGGAGCTCGAGGACTGGCCGGAGCGCAGGGTGAGTTTGGGCACGGTCCAGGTGCCAACGACCGAGGTGAAGCCAGTGCCAGTGACGGCGGCACCGCACCAGTTGGACGAGGTGACCGTGGCACCAGCAGCGCGTCCGTTGAGACGGTTGCGCTTGCGGGCCTCACCGATCTTGGCCATGGCCTGCGACTGGAACTTGGTCTCAGGGCCCTCGGTGAACGGGACCTCGACGCCGTTGTCGAACTGCTTGAAAGTCCAGGTGACCTCGGCGGAAACGACGGAGGCAGCGAGGAGAGCGACAAAGGCAGAGGTCTTCATGGCGAATTATCCGAGACGAGTCGAGGGATGAGAAATGGTCGGTGAGTTGCGACTCTTTTTATACACTTTCCCTTGGCCATGGAACGACTAGAACTATCTGCTGCAGTGTCGTGTTGACCAGTCGGAAAATGCAGATTGTATAGTAGAAGCCAAGCGCGAATAAAGGGCCAATGGTAGTCGAGCTAGTGACCTCTCAGCAGTTCCATTTACGGGAGCGATTTACCCAAGAAGCCGCGATAAGAGTCGGTTGAGAGCGTGGGGATATGTATGACCGACGATCCATGTGGCATGATGCATGAGAGACTCTGAGAAGTGGAGCCTATTTTTCAGTTGCAGCGATAACTTGCTCGTTTCAACTGGTGGGATGTGGGGGGTGCTAGAAAAGATTACTGAGGACAGAAACAGGCTCAGGAGACCAAGTTCCAAAGGGCGGGAGCGACAAGAAGCTATCGGGAAGCAGTGGAGTGCTTGAGAATAGAACCCAAAGTCGCACGAGCGCAAATCAAAGCATGCGCTTGCCGGGAGCCGTTGTGTAGCTATTATCTGTTATCTCCTTCACCAGGCACGACCCTCTGAGCAAAGCGTGGGGATATACGGGTTCGAGAAGGGCGCAAGACAACGTAGAGGTCTTGACATTGATCTGATGGGATTTGTTGTTGCGAGATATGCATATGGTTCAACGCGTTCGATTTCGCAGAGGCGCGTGTCCGAAGTTGAAGAAATGGTGATTTGGATGATACCGACATGTCGCTTTGTTCTTTGCGCATGGGCGCCCGGGCCCCACAGGCCCGACGAGCCATAGATTGAGCTCGAACGTTTGAAATTTGAACTTTGAAGCGTCGTCCAAGCGTCGTCATTCCTCGGGATGGCCGGGCCAATCTTGCCGCCGGACCGGGAAGGACCGGGAACTGGTCAGCATGTTGTCGTAGCCCATTGAGAGACGAGGAAGAGTTGAGCAAACGACGAGTCAGAAGACGGGCGTGCACGTTTTCCCGCCGTCTCAAAAAATTGGTGACTAGCCGCGTTCACTGGAGATCGTGACTAGAGGATGAAGCCTGGCGAGTGAAAGTCAAGGGCAAGGTGCAGCGTGTGGGCGTACTGCGGGCGAGAACAAGCATCAAATAAACTGTCTCCATTTTCTTCCTCCCATGTGCATTAATACATTCCTCTCTATTCCGCCCCCAACCCGAGGTGTCTGGACGTCGTCGTTGCCCGCGTTCGCGTAAACCACTTTGAAACTCGACGTTTTTTTCAATTGATGATGGCCACCTTGACACCACTGAGTTCACAACTGTCTTTCCACCGCGATGCTCTCTTGTGAGCAGTCGAGCGCGTTCGACTTGACGGACGCTTGTGTCCGGAACTCGTGGAGTGCCATATTGCCCGCGGCGGTCGTGTGCGCACTTTGCGTCTCTTCACTCCCGGTCCCCTCACAGCTCCAGCGACTGGTCAACACTCTCAAGGCCCCATTCTCTCCCTTGCTCACACTGCAAGAGGCAGAGGCACTCACGGCTGAAGAACCGACGGACGCGTCGCAGGTCTCAGATGTCGAACCCCGTCCATCTCTCGCTTTCACATTCATAGGCCTAGTTCAGAGCCTCGCATGGATAACGGGCGCCATCTTTTACTACGTTGCGACCGACGCTTCCGACGCGACGGCTCTAACCCAGAGTCTCCTCATCGCGTTCTCCTGGCTCTACACCACCATTCGGCCGATCGCTTCTCCGTTTGCGACTGTGCCATACGACCTATTCACCATTTATCTGCTGCACTTTGCTGGTGGCACCCTAATTTTGGGCGGATATCTCTTCGACTATGCGGTCGGAGAAGCGCCGTGGCCTGGGACGGCCATCGTGGTGGCTCTATCGGCCAATATCGCCGCGGTTCTCGTGCTGCTGTACTACACGGTCAATATGCCGATGAATGTACCCTCCATGCGCGTTAAGAAGGAAGATATCGTGCGTCGCAAACCCTTCCCATCCGGCCAATACTAACAATACCTAGGGGAAAACCGTGTGTCCGGAAGATTACACGCGCTTTTGGGGCTGGCTATCCTTCAGCTGGGTTTTTCCCCTCATCCAACGGGGGACGCGCGGGACACTTGATGAAAAGGATGTTTGGAACCTCAGTCCGACAATGCAGGCGCGCGCCGTATATACCAAGTTCAAGACGCTCAAGTGCGTGTCCTTGCTTGCTCTACACATTCGGCTGACTTGAGCGCATAGAGCACGTTCTCTTCTATGGCGCCTCATAGCTGCCACCTCCTTTGATATGACGTCTGTACCATCCCAGCGTCGTCTTTCAAACCACTGACCCTGCCGATAGTTTTGATTTCCTCGGTGGCCTTCTCGCCATGGTGCTCCAGTATTCCGCGCCTTTCTTCCTTAAGTGAGTTTTCGCGGCTTTTTGATCTCTGCAGCTCTGATATTACGCGCAGACGCATTCTCGATACAATTGACCAGCCCAACCTCACTCCTCGGGACAAAGGCATGGCTTATGCTTATGCCGGACTCATGTTCCTGTGCGCCATTCTCAAAGCACAATGCGATCTTACGCACCTCTGTAAGACCACATCCGAGTCGTTGTCAGTCCGCTTATCAAGTTGTTAGGGTTTGCTCGGCGTGCCACCACCCAAGTGCGCTCGGAGCTCATGAGCGCGATTTACGAGAAAGCATTGAAGCGCAAGGATTTCAGTGGGCTCGTCAAGGAGAAAGAAGGCTCGGCCCCAGATGCTGTGGACAAGAAAGCCAGAGAGAAGAAGGCAGATGACGCCAAAGCGGGTGCAGGTTGGTGTGCAAACTACCTCTGCTACTCATACTGACCCAAACTAGATGCTGGCAAGATCCAAAATTTGATGTCCACCGACGCCGAAGACATCGCGTTTATCGTATCCACGCTGTACTTTATCACCATCGCGCCCTTTGAGCTCATCCTGGGCTCTATCTTCCTATATCAACTCTTGGTCGGTGTTTCTACTTTCTCACCGCCCATCTACTTATGCGGTGTTCAGGGCTGGAGTGCAGTTCGCTGGCTTCGCGTTTTTCTTCGCCATTTGGCCGATCAACAGTTACCTCACCAGCCGAGACTTTAAGATAAAGAAGGAGAAAGCCAAAGTCAAGGACACGCGCATGGCCGTCTTGGACGAGTTGATTAGCTCGGTGTGTCTTTTCTCTTGCTCTCCTCGTCCGCCAGCTGAAAGCCCCTCAAAGATCAAGTTCATCAAGTTCTTTGCGTGGGAGGATCGGTGGGTGGATCGCGCTATGGCTGCGAGGAAGGCGGAATTGGGGTGGATGGTCAAAGGTATGTTCCCTCCGACTTTCCTCTCATCCTCTCTCAATCGGCTCTCGTCAGAATACATCAATAACATCATTTTCTCTGGGCTTTGGAGTTTCGCGCCGATATCGCTCTCTGTGGTTTCTTTCTTCATCTACATTTGGCTTGGGAACGAGCTTACTGCGGGAACGGCCTTTACGGCAATTGCGCTCTTCTCTATGATTCGGTAATGCTGCTTTCTATGTCCTGTCCATCTACTGACTCTTTCAAAGGTCCCCCTTGAACAGTACGTCTTCGTCTGCGTTAACCCTGCTCGCCCAGCTCAACTCGGCGTCCAGCTGTGCCCACATATATCATGTACCTTATCAATGTGCGTTGCCTGCTTCGTCACGTGATCCATCATTCTGATGGATTTTAGTCTCGAGTCGCTTTGTATCGTATTGCAAACTACCTGGAAGAAGACGAGGTTACGCCGCAAGTGTCGACCTTGAAGCAAGACTTGGCTGCGCCCCCGCCGGCGGACGACGTGGACGAAGGGCTGGGAATCGAGAATGCCTCGTTTGAAGTGGAACAAGGATCGACTGATGAGAAGACGGAAAGTTTCCAAGGACGCCGGAATCTGCAGCTTCGAGCGTGGCTGACGTTTCGACTGTCGTGGATGAGGTTCAGACTCAAGACCATCGATTCGAATTGAGGGATATCTCCGTTATCTTTCCTGAAGGACGGTTGTCTGTTATCACTGGTCCCACTGCGAGGTGTGTTTTGCTTTTCTGGGATGGGACGTTTTCTAACAGCCTCGCAGCGGTAAAACAGCGTTACTGGTTCGTTCACTTCAGATTGGTTTGAGGATGAACTTCTCACCAATGGCTAGATGGCGCTCATGGGCGAGATGACGATCCTGCCGGCAGCTGGTGGGCGCATCATCATGGCGAAGAGCAACAAGATCGACAAATACGGCAATACGCATGGGATTGCTTACGCTGCTCAGACACCTTGGCTGTAAGTGTTTCTCGTCCGTACGGGTAATCCTGAAGTAATTGCTCATTAGCCGTCATCAATCGATCCGGGACAATATTCTATTCGGGTCCCCATTCGACGAGGCGCGATATAATCAAGTTGTCGAGTGTTGTGCCCTCAAGCCCGATTTCGATGTGCTTGAGGACGGGGATGCGACGGAGATTGGGAGCAAAGGTGTTTCTCTGAGTGGAGGACAGCGAAGCCGGTGAGGATGAATGCATTGGCAGGAGAATTTGGCTAACGACCTCCTCAGGGTGGCTCTAGCCCGTGCGGTGTACTCGCGCAAGAAATATCTTCTTCTAGATGATCCTTTGAGTGCTGTCGTATGTCCTCTCTTTGACCCCTGTCTCATTCAAGCTCACAAGATGCGTATAGGATAGCCACACCTCGCGCTTCCTTTTCGAGAAATGTCTTCAAGGTCCTCTACTAGCGCAGCGTACGGTGATTCTCGTGACCCACCACGTCGAATTGGTTCTTCCTGGCGCCCATTATGTAGTGCGGATGCTTGATGGGCGGATCGACACGCAGGGCACTGTAGAGGAACTCCGCGCGCAGGGTGTCCTTGATGAAATCGCGCACGAGGCTGCGGTGGAGGTTCAGAAAGAGGAGCTTGCTGTCGCTGCTGAAGGCGCGGCTGATGCGGAGGCTGGAGGCGAACAGGCTGAGGCCAAGAAGCCACGCAGACTTGTCGAGGACGAGCACAGAGGTTGGTTCATCGATTTTCGCGCTTGTATCCCACCACTCAAACCCTTGGTCAGAAACGGGCAGCGTTAAATGGGTCACTTACCGGGAGTACCTGAGAGCCTCGGGTTACTATATCTGGGGCCTGCTTTCGCTGTTGGTTGTGCTACAGCAGCTGCGGACCGTCAGCGAGAAGATTTGGATCAAAGTCTGGAGCGGGGCCTACGAGACCTCGTTCAGATTCTTGTTCCGATCTTTCTCGGCCAACGATATGTTTGTATTGGACACACTTCCGTCGCAGGTGGAATTCCATTCGTCCAGATTCCCGAACGCCAATGAACGGCCCATGTTTTACGTGGGGGTTTATGCAGCAATTATGTGTTCTGGTGTGGTTCTTCAGCTGGTGTCCGCGATCCTTCAATATGTGGGGGCTTTGAGGGCATCTCGCAATCTCTTCAGACGGCTGCTGGTAACTGTCGTTCGCGCCACGTTTAGGTTTCACGACACGACGCCTCAAGGTCAGTTTGGTTTATCATCCATGGTGCCGGGTGCTTATCATACGGACAGGGCGGATGCTTAATAGGTTTAGCAAAGACTTCGCCACCGTGGACAGCCGGCTCGCTGGCTCGCTGCAGGTTGTCAACACTTCCCTCGCCGGGTTCTTTGCCTCTATCCTCACAGTGACGTACGTTGATCAATCTCATTATATTGCCGTTTGCTTAAACAGACTCAGCGCCGTGTTCCCAGCTTTCTTACTGCCGGCGACATTCGTTGCCTACAACTACTGGCGTCTCGCTGTGGGTTACTTGAATACAGGCCGCGACCTTCGTCGTATGGAGAGCAATACACGCAGTCCAATCTTCTCTGATTTTGGGGAGCTTTTGACTGGGGTCGTGACTGTCCGAGCGTTCTCTGCTGAGAAGCGGTTCATGGATGCCATTTACAAGCGAATCGACGCCATGACGGCTTTCAATTACTTTATTTGGATGACGAACCGCTGGTTGTTGCTCAATTATGATGTTCTCGGTGAGTTTATTTTTGTTGTGGATACAGGCCTGGTGCTCATGATTGTTAGGTGGCACGGTACTCAAAAACCTTTTTGCGTTCTGATATCTATTTACCCCTGATTGCAGGCCGTCTTCATTACCGCGCTATTCGCCATCTCCACCTTGAATAACGATGCTGGACTAGCTGGATTGGCGATCACGGTTAGTAACAGCTTCTCAGCCGAACCTGGCTTGACTTTCTTGACAGTCGGCGCTTTCCTTCTGTGATAGTGTCTACTGGGCCAGTCGCTTCTGGGCATCCCTTGAGCTTGATCTCAAGTCAGTTTCCGCCCATAAAGATTGATTTCGTCGTTCTGATGACCTCTTCAGTTCCGTGGAGCGGATCGTCGAGTACATGGATCTGCCGCAGGAGCCGCCGAGCATCATCGAATCCAACAGGCCACCGGCGTACGTGCAGCAACTCAATCTTCTTTTCCTGCCTCACTGAGAATTTCAGATACTGGCCCTCGAGCGACCGAAATGAATCTCTCGTCGTCGTTGATCGCCTCAACGTCAAGTACGCGCCTGACCTTCCATCTGTGCTGCAAGATGTATCGTTTGAGCTCAAGGCGGGTGAGCGTGTGGGTCTCGTTGGAAGAACCGGTGCGCTGGATTGTTTGCCAGAAAGCGGTGTCTTATGGTGTCTTCAGGCAGCGGCAAGTCGACGCTTGCGATGAGTCTCTTGCGTTTCGTACGTGTGTCTATAATCGTTCTCGAGCGGCACTGATACATCGAGAACAGGTCGATGCTTCCAGCGGTGAGTCAAGAAACTTGGCTTGGCGATTCCCAGTCTCACGGACACAGGTCGGATTCTTATTGATGGGATTAACATATCGAAAATTGGGATACATGGTACTTTATCATTCTACAATGATGGGACCGCTTGCTGAATCTTTGTCTAGATTTGCGTTCTCGTTTGGTGATTACCATCCTCGTTGTCCGAAGTGCATATTCTGACAAGGTCGTTAGACATTCATACCTCAAGATGCTACCCTCTTTTCGGGGACTTTGAGGGACAATTTGGATCCATTCGGTGGGTCTCGGTCTACCATAGCTTGCAAGCCTCTCTGACATGATTGCAGGGGACTTTGAGGACGATGCATGCCTTGACGTCCTTCTCCGAGTGAATCTCATTACCCAGACCGATCTGGAGTCGCTATCGACTTCCCGCCGCACATCCCCATCTGCCTCGAGAGCAGCGTCTATCCATGGCGATGATACCTCCGAAACCGCTTCCACCACCGTCGAGACCACCAAGACGAAGCTCTCCTTGAGCACACAGGTGTCGGCAGGCGGGACCAATTTCTCGCAAGGGCAAAGGCAGTTGATTGCCATGGCGCGGGCGCTTTTGCGGCGCAGCAGCATCGTCGTGATGGACGAGGCCACGAGTAGCGTGGATTTCGCGACGGATTCCATGATTCAGACGGCTATTCGAGCTGAGTTTACGGATTCGCTTTTGATCACAGGTGAGTTAACTGTGCATGGCACTGGATTTGGCCTGATTTTTCGTTAGTGGCTCATCGGCTGCGGACCATCATTGATTATGACCGGCTGCTTGTGCTGGACAAGGGCAAGGTTGTCGAGTTTGACACGCCGCTGCGCTTGATGCTGAAGGAAGACGGGATTTTTAGGAGCATGTGCTTGCAGAGCGGGTCGTTTGGCGAGCTGGAAGCTGCGGCCAAGACTCAGGAGCAGATACTAATTACGAGAACATAGTCTGCATTCGAAAAAGTTGCATAAGGTGTACACAATTTACCCAGAATCTCAAGTGGAACCCCCGATGCCACTGGCTCCCAATTGTCTCCGTGCTTCTCTCTTGATTCCCCATTCCTTTGCCAGCATATCCTTCCACTCCTCCACCCCAATCATGGGACTGTCTTGAGTATACCAAATCTCCAAAATCCTCTCGTCCCCGTCCACAGCCCTCATACCTTCCGGCACTCGCACACTCTTGGCCTGAGGCCCAACGAATAGCTTGTCGCCCAGCGGCGGAATCTGCAACCACCGATGTTGAGGATCACAAATTGTGATTTTCATCTCGGCCTTGGGATCACGTAGCCGCGCTAGACATTCCCTGCAGAAATCGCGGTTTGAACAATACAGGCAGTGAAAAAATTCCCTGGCAAAGTCGGTCTTGTTAGTACAGCGTGACCCGTCGGCAGCGCGCCCATCGCAACTCCAACTCCACCACCTGATCGACTTCCACATCCACAGTCTCAAGCGGTTTTGGATGACGCCATACGCAACAGCCGCCATCTCAAGTTCATTTTTGTGGGATGAGACGTCGGCATCGTCCACCATACCCTGCGTTTTAGGTACAGCGGCTGCTGCGGCCCAGGGATCGATGTGCGACTGGGCTGCTTGAAAGCGTGAAAGCTGTTGCGATACATCAGGAACTGACGTATGAGCAATATCAATCGTCTCCATGGCAAGGCTCTTCACAGCGTCAAGTAGTTTGTCGTGCCGCGCTTCCACCCAACGCCGATATGGTGCTCTCGGATCCTCTGCTTCGTCGTCGATGGTAACATACTGTATAGCAAGTTCCTCTGCCTCGCTTGTGATATCTTCAAAACGTAGGGCGTCAACTAGAAGGTCGGGTTGACCAAGGAACATCAGAGCGATAGCGGCGTTCTTATAATCCCGGTAATGTCCGAGTGTCTGGTACAGCATAGAGAAACCGACACGGTTGTTATCGGGTAAGTCGTCCGAGAGCACCTGCATCGAGTATCGGAAGCGTGGAAGCAGAACTGCCCTTGCCTTGTCTGCATCCCCGTTCCGCCTGTGAAGTATGCCTAGATACCCAACTGCATCGGAGCCGGGCGCCCAAGTATTGACACTGGCCTCGGTTGCCAGCTTTTCAAGCTCGTCAAAATAGTGATCTCGATTCCCATGAAGCAGATCCCGGAAGAAGTGGCCCGCCAGCGCAGCTGAAGCTTCGTACTGAGCCTTGGATGCGTTGCGCCCACCAACATTGGACAACTCGCTTCGACTGGCTCGCCATAACTGCAATGATGCCTCGCTCCTAGATTCCGATGTGCCGTTATTGTCAGGTGCCACTGCACCGTAGAAGTAGGCCGCTACAGCGCGGTCATGCAGCAGTATACCGCGGACTTCGCGTTCTACAAAGTGCTGATTGTTTCCTATTGGACGGGATGTGCCATCCGGTGTGATTGTCGCCGCGGCCATTGCCTGTGCAATACTCCGCATGAGATCGTGGTCCGAGCTTGCAACGGCGAAGAGTTTCGCCATAAACGTGTCGTGATTGGGTTCAGTGGCAAGTGTCTGGAGGATCCCGGTCACTCGGTGCATACCCCCCTCGTCAGCGAGAGTAGTTCTGAGTGTTTCTCTTGCTCCCTCGGCTTCAGGGATGCCTAGCCGCGCTTCGATATAGCCTAGTTGCGCCCTGTTTGCTTGTTCGGCGTCTCTGCTAGGAAGGGCCTTCTGGTAGTGATCCGCCGAGCTCTGTAGTTTGCCGACTTGGAAGGTGAACGCCCCTAACTTAAAATGCAAATCGATGATGTCTTGGGCTTCCGGTTTCGGCGATGCTCCCTCTCGTTCAGCCTCCTTCAGAGCGAGTCTCATCTGCTCTATCGCTTCCATCATTTCACCCTCAGAGGAATGCGCCAGGGCCAAACCACGGTAAGACAACCAACTCGGGTCCTTCTTTGAGAGAGCACGCTGCCACACCTCGATTTGTGACGACGCGACATCGATCTCGCCGGTTGCGCATGCTTCAGCCAGGCGTTCGTACCAGAGTGAATCCAGATCAGTCTCTGCCAGACCGAGGAAGGTTTGACACCAGGTACTGAGACGTTCCAAGTCGACGTCTTCATATTCGCTCACGCCCTGATTATTGATTTAGGTGTGGGCGCGAAATATGTAGCATAAACTCACTGTGTCAACAGCCACAAATTCTTTGAGCCAATTGATCGCATTGATGTCCCAGCTTCTGTCTTGCAGAAGCCCTTTTGTGACCGTTTTTGCAAGTTCCTTCAAGAATCCCTTCACTGGGGTGGATGCTCGCTGCACCTCGTGGCTCCATCGCCGGTCCATTCTGCGCGTCACGGCTGGGACCACCAACCAATTCTGCAAATTTTTCATCTCCGACGCCACCCAACACGTCTTTGAGAAGTTGGCCTTGTGATGTTGGGGGGCATCACCGTCTCGGAACAAGAGGTACAAGTTCCACCCAATGTCCGCCTGCTCATCCGGCGTGAGCCTCCCTTTGCCATCAGCCTCAAGCTGCCGTAGCATATCGAGGTGATACGGCAACCAGTGGAGCAGATACTCGCCGACGTTGCCCGTCTCTTCTTGGGGTGGATTATTCAAAAACTTGAGCGCCCGTTGGACAATGGTATGGTGTGCGTCAAATTCGTCGACTCTGATAGCGCCCCGGCGTCCGCCGATGACCGGACCATTCGATGAATCCGAGCCGTCGAAATTAAACTTGAACTCGTCCCGAATGGACTTGTGGGCCAAATCCCATAGGAAATGCTCGCACAACTTCTGGCCGACATTGTTGATCTTGATCGTCATACTGATGGTTGGCTGGTCCGAGGACAAGGAAGACGAGCGGGTGGAAGATTCCTTTTGCAGATAGTCTTTGACACCATCCTGACTAAGGACAAAGCCTGAGTCTACTTTGAGCACTGCAGTGTATTTTTGCTTTATGATATCCCGTAGAGACACGAAGGATTCTGTATCCGAAAAGAGGAACTGTATAAGTGTGTTATTCAAGCAGTGATTTGGGAAACAGACACAAAGACTGACCATGACAGCTTCTAATTGATCCAATGTTAGAGACTCTGCGCTGAACAAAACCCATTTGAGAAGCTCGTTCAGTTCACCAATCTCCTCTGTTGTCAAAGACCGCTGAAGAGCTTTGATAGCTGTCTCGGTGCTGCTCATCGATTGTTTGAGGAGGTTATCGAGGTCGCGGATTGCCGAACGGGTGCTGAGCAGGCGCATCACGTTCTCGAGGCCAAACTGGAGCAGAGAGTAGCTTCCCTTGACGTTCTTTGGCAGCTTCTCGACAATTTTGTTGTATGCTTTTTCCTGGTCTGAGCCAGGTCGCCTATCCTGGAGCATTCCCCGTTTGAGGAGAGCATGCTTGACGACAAGGCGCATGTCGCCTTCATTATTTTTCTCCACCCGAACACGAAGCGCACTGTCGATCGGCACTTTTGAGCTCACAAATTTGTCGTCCGTGCCGCTGAGGAGCACACGCACACGCCCCGCGCGGTCTCCGGCGAGTTTTGGGCTGAAAGCGAACTCGAGGAGCAGCTCAGCCTGGTCGTTAGGCAAATATTCGAGGCCGTTGAAGACGAGGTAGTAAATGGCACTCGAGCCGGGCGCGCCAATCTTGAGCTCTCCCCATAAGGTCTCGAGATTTTGCTCCGAGCTGCGAAATATGGCGGATGCATCCTTGGCATCGCACGCCTTGCCGAGGGCATTGTGCACGGTGGCATCCACGCGCGCGATTTGGAATGCCATATATTTGAGAGCGTGAGCGACATCGTTCCTGTTGTCCGATTTTTGGGTGTTGGCTGAGAAAAAGTAGTGCGCAACATATATGCGGTCGTTTCCTTTGTGGTCTTCGAGGCGTCGAGTGATGAGTGCAGTCGCGAACGTCTTTCCGGATGACGAAGGGCCCGACGCAAGGAGGATGTGAGATGCTGAGGGGGATGCATCCTTCTCCTTCGTGGCGGCAGTCCACGCCAGATAGGTTTTGTCTGTCCAGATCCATGCTCCGGTGTGGTCAACGCAGCCGTTGACGATGTTGGTCAACGTTTGCGTCGTCTTGGCGTCAAGCTTGACGCTCTCCGGCACCCCAAGTGCATCACGAATCTTGCTGAGGGTCTTGGTACGGTCTGCGTCATCCTTCAACGCCTGAACACCCTTCTGCGTACCCTGAACGGTCACAAGGGTGAGAGTTCCCTCGACACCATGTAGATCCTGTAACAACCTCTTGAAATGGGCCATCTCGTCGGACAAGCCCGAGTCATCTTTCAAGATGGACTTGATTTGATGAACAAGACGCGCTCTCCGCCCGCCCTGGCGGTACTTGACAACATAAGCGCAAAGCTTCACAAAGCTCGTCAAAACGGGGTGAATGTGTTTGGCGAGGGCGGGGTAGATCTTCTCCATGGACCCATATATGTGGAACTGGGTGAGAGCAGACGAAATCTCGCTGAAGACCTGATCAACGGCATCGTTGTAGCCCTTGATAGCCTGGGGGATGTCGAATACGAAGGCCAGAGCGGAGCTGACGTTTACCGCTACAGCAGGAATGGGTGTCTAAACGCGTCAGCGAGAATGCCCGGTAGAGACTGTAAACACGTACGAGCGATGATACTTGAGAAACAGCGTCAACAAGCGTCTTGAGATGCTTGAGACATTCGAGCCCGACGCTCTTCGCCTTGTCCCATTTATCCTCTGGTCCCGCGTCTGGGCCATAAGACGCCTTCTCGATCGTCTTCTGAACGTCCTCGAAGCTCCTGATATCGCCCCTCGTCAACGACTGGCCGCATATCTTCTCAAACTCCTTTTCCGCCTCTTGCCACATCTCCGCAAGCGCCCCTGCTACAACGGGCGTCTTCTGGCTGGCCACGAATAGCTCCGATGTCTTCAATTCCTCCATGGTGGGTAGCTCTGAAAACACAGTTGAACTTGACGCAAAACGGAGGGGAGAGGGAGTAACTTGGGTCGCAGACGGTCTTCAAGGAAGAATGTGGGTGTCAACGCTCGAAATAAGTCAACTTCTGAGCGCATTGAGCCCTATTGAGTCCATCTTCACGCTGTACGGCCGACCGCGATTCCGGACACACGGAAAACTGAATCCTCCCGGAAATTTGCTCCGAGTTCTTTGCGCCCATGCATGTCGAAGAACGACAATGCCAGCCAATTCGTCATGACCAGTTTCGCTGACCGAGATCCTTGACGACTATTCTGGGAGTTGACAGCAAGGATGGCAGAGAATCAACGGAGTCTTTGTTACAGAGAATCAGCAGAGAGAATAGACTGGTTCGGATTGACACCGGATCTTCCGGGACGGACCCGGTTTACGTAAGCCGCCAGAGGTCCAAACTGAGTACTGAATACAAGTATCCTACTTAACAGACTAGCATGTACTTATTCGCTTCCAGTGACTCGTAGAAGAGGCGCCTCTTGGTCACTGCCAACTCGGATAATCTCGCATGCACTATGGCATCCAAACCACATTTGCTGTCGGGGAACGCATGAATGTGGACGTTGAATGCTGTGGAAGAGTCTAGGGCGGCCAATCTTGTCAGCCTAGACGTGACAAAGTCCACGAGAAGCCTCTGCGTGAACATAAACCTTGTCACACAGACAAAACGAGACAGCCGCGGAATATATCCAAGGCGATCCCCGACCGCCGTTGCCGCCATGGCGCGAACAAAACTGTCCGTTATGAGCGGCGGGTGTTTCACCGACGGTGGCCCGTCACCCACTTCAAGGTGTTCGACTGCTGTAAGCACAGATAAAATCTCCAAGAGATCTTGCTCTGCTATGCGAACCTCGACTATTCTCAACGTTGTCAGGCAGCGACCAAGAGCGGAACGCCGACACAACGCAAGAAACTGGGCCTGTAAGGTGGTTGGCCAGTCCAAAGCAATGCGAGGGTAGCCGTTGCAGCCCAGACTCATCCGTTGGAGTGCCGACACGGTGAGGCTGGTGAAAATTTGGGTCAAGGCCGAGGAAGCATGGTCTGCACGGCACAGCTGCGTTGTTCTGCATACAAGGCCGGAGATGGCGGCAGAGATGGGCAGCAGATGAAATGGGGGAATATGATCTAATTTGAGAATCCGGTGGTCGAGGTCGAGCCCCATGTCTACGTTCGCTCCGGGCGGTAGGTGAGGCAGCAAGGATAGCGCATCCCGAAATTCCTGCGGAAACATGGCGATACAGCCGAAAGACTTCAACTGTTGTTGGTCCAAGATTTGACGCACGGAATCCGAGTTGACCAGCGGTGCAGCCAGGCGCAGACGCTCCAAGCGCGGAGCGTCCGCAAAGAAATTGATTGGAGTATCTGGCTGCGATCCAAAGCGCGTCTCTACGTCCAACACGAGCTTTTTGAGATGCGGTAGCTTGCCCCGAAGAATCGAGGTATCGAACCCTTTGAGGCAGCATCTCGCAATGCACAGCGTCTCCCACCGAGGTGAATGCTCCGCCAGTAAATGGAGGATACGAGGATGAGGGGATTGAAAATCATACTTGCACTGGAGCGAGATCGAAAGCGGAGCAGAGCCGCTACGGTCCAAACGATCCGCCAGTAGCCGAATGGACTTTTCCAAGGCTGCCTCAGTCACTCCGTGGATCTCTATGTTCGACCACAACAAAGGAGTTTTGAGCGCTATGTCATGCCATCGAGAGCACACCCTGGACAACAGAAGTAGAGGAGCGTTCGCAATGCGCTCGAGTTCCTGCTGTACTTCCGGAGTTGGACGCCCAGCAAGCGACCAGAATTTCGGGATGCTTGCAGTGGCGGTTAGATCGAGGATGTCAGATATAATTTCAGCAGGAAGGAAGTGGATATCCCTGGTTGGTGGGGGGTTCATCAAAGGGTTGCTAAAAAGGAGGTGGCTGAAAGGAGTAATATACTTGAACGCCTAGCTGAGCGCGAGGGATTACCATTACTCCTCTCCGACCTCCGAGTCGTCCATGTTGCAAAGATTCTATCCCAACAGTTCGACTTTGAGAAGACCTTGAATGAAACGCCGCCGCAAGGGCAGGGAAGCGCTTGTGGAGGCGCGTTGCAAGTAACTGTAAGTCGTGTCCTGCCGACATTTGATGGGTGGTTGATGCGAAATGAGGCCGACGTCGGCTTCGACAAGGCAAGGCAAGTTTCCCGTGGTTCAGCTTCAAATCGGCACGAGTAGAGAATAAAGCATAATTATATACATGATACAATCCGTACGTAGTCCTAGGCGATATTCATAAATATCTGCATCTACCAGACGAACGGGGGGTGTTTTGTGGTGGGCGAGTAAAGTGCGTATGTGTGATGGGTAAAAAGGAAATTGTGATTAGGGTATGCAGAGGAAGGAAACTGGGAGTGGATGAATTAGATGAGGAAATGGGCAGCGCGAGGGGGCGGAAGCATGAGAACAGCAGAAGAAATCGGAAAGAATGGATCAGGTCTATCGCTGTAAATCAGCGCGTCTGAAGAATCCAGTCAGCAATCTCGCACGTGAGAAGAAAACAGAAAACGCACTTTCGCAGTGTATCATAGAGGAACTTGTAGCTCCGCAGATTACCCTTCAGCCGCCGTATATCAAGACTGTACGTGTCATTGAGACGATCCAGCCGCGTCAGCTCGACAGAGAACCGGACTTCGTCGCCCGCATCCTCAGTCGGATCGCCATATACGGTGTCCGCTTGAGCGATAGGCTCAGCAGACAGAATACCGCTGCTGTTGAGCGATTCGTCCGCGTCGAACGAGGTGGACCCAGGGCCATAAGCCGACACTTGAGACGATTGTCGACGCATAAGCAGCCCGCGGAGCATCCCTCCACCGCCACTGAACGTCGACTGAGATGGCATGGGAAGTCCACGCTTGTCCACCTACGACTTGATCAGAAACTTATCAAAAAGAGAGTAGCAGCAAAACGCACCCCATTCGACCCCGCACTGCCAACCATCGTGAAAGCAGCAACACCCTGAGGGCCCGTGCTCCCACTGATCGTCCCCTTCCCAGCCCGCCGCTGCTTGGCACGTATGCACCGGTACTTGTACTCGCTCTCGATCTGAACCTCCATTCCCATCGACACGAGTACCTCCTTGACATGCCGCATCACCTCGGGCGGCTGCCCAGTCGTAATCGTGCTTTGGTCGACGGCACCATGGTGAACCCGCAACGCGCCTCCAGCAGTGGGCGCCGGCGCAACCTCCCGCTGAATCTTGCTGGTGGTGCTCCCAACATTGATCGAGCGCCGGAACCGCGAAGCAAAGCTGCCCGATGCGCTCGGCGTCGTGGCAGTAGGGGTCGTAGTCGTCTGAGACGGTGAAGTCGCTTCCGGCTTGCGTCCACCAGCAAGTGTCTTGGTGACAATCGTGGGTAGATTGGCGGTAGCTGCCGGGCTCGAAGCACTGGTCGGCGTGGTAACGTAGACCTGCACGGGGCTGGCAGCCTCGTTGTCGTCCACAGTCGACGAGTTGGATTCTGCGGGAGAGGGAACGGAGGTAGTGGCACCTCCAACGGTGAGACTGTCGCGGCCCTTGCGGATCCAATCCATGACTTTGGCCGCCTTGCTCGTGCTGGCCTTCATAGTACCCCGGCGGGTCTCGAAACTCTTGTCGGCATTGCCCGAGTGTGGTGCAGCAGGAACGTTGGGCGGCATAAGCTCCGTGGTAGGCGAAGAGGTCGTGGCGGTTGAAGGCTCCTTGCGACGAGTGTTCATGTTGTTTCGAATGGAGTTGATGGGGTTGACCATGACCGTCAGTCCAGTGAAAGTGTTCCGGCGACTCTTCTTGCCATCCTTGTCCTTGTCGCCCTCCTTTTCTACCTCCTCAGCCTTCTCCGCATCTGCTTCTGGCGCAGCCTGGGCCTCCTTCTCCTTCTCCGAGAACACATCCATAGCCGTCGGACGCTCTGCTCCATTGACCATCTCGGCGGGATTGGTTGCACTGTTCGTTGGCGAATGCACCTTTTTCCACGTCGTCGGAGGGCTCGTATGACTCGGGTTCGGCGGTAAGGGCTTGACAGCACTGGCCTGACCAGTAGACGACGTGCTCCCCCGACGCCTCTTCTCCCGCCGTTCCGTAATGCTCGCCACACTCGGACTTGGACTCGTGGTGGTGGCCGCCATTGGAACGTCTTCGGAGCCGTTTGTTGGCGCTGGAGAAGGGATTGGCACCGACCCACTGGGGCTCCTCGTCGGCGTCGCGCGATCCCGTGTGGGGCTCGTGCTGGTTTTGGCATTCGAACGAGGCGTCTGCTCCCGACCACCACTCCCAGTTCTCGCCCTCTGTCCCCTCCGCTCGTCGTACTCGATCTGAACCGTATGTCTGAACTTGTCCTCCTTCTCCTTGCCCTTCCTTGGAGTCTGGGTCTCCACCTCCTTCGCCTTCCTCGGACTCTCTCCAACAGTAACCTCCCCATCCTGGGCCCTCGGCCGCGGCTCCCCTCTCGCCTCGCCCTCTTCCAACGGCTCTGCAGCTCTCCTTGGCGGCGGCGCAGTCCCAGGAGGCGGCCCAAACGGATCATCATCCTCCGCACCAACACCACTCGCCCCAGCAGTCGACGAATTGTACAAAAATTCAGGCTGCTCGCTGCGGCTTCGACTGGGTGCCGGAACCTGCATAGACGAATGATGGGCTTGCGTCTGCGCACGGGCAACGGGTTGTCCAGCACCAGCGCGCATCTGGCGTTGATACGCAAGTCGCTTCATCTGGTGCTGCTCCATCGCCGTCCGTTCCAAATCCTCCACCGTACGCCCAAAGGCCTCCGACATACCCTGCTCAACAACATCAGGGTCGGGAGTGACGTGATATGCAGCAAGCCACGGGTGCTTCATAATCGCCGGAAGGCTCGCGCGCTTTCGTGGGTCGGGGACGAGCATCATCTTGAGCAAATCGCGTGCCTCTTCGGATATATACTCGGGGAATGAGAGCGGGGTATTGACAATGTATTTGTAGAGGAGGTTGATGTTGTCCCCGTCAGGGTTGGCTGGGTCGTCGTCGAAAGGAAGGTAACCTGCGAGCATGGCGTAGAGGATGACTCCGCAAGACCAAATATCCACCGCGCTCCCGACGTAGAGACCCTCGGAGATGACGAGCTCAGGGGCCGCGTAACACGGGGACCCACAGCTGGTCTGCATAAGGTCGTCTGCGCGGTGCTCGAATCGGTTGGCGAACCCGAAATCCGTGATGATGACATTTCGGTGTCGGTCGAGAAGCAGATTCTCGAGCTTGAGATCACGATGGACGATCTTTTTTTGGTGGATGTACCATACACCAGAGATGAGCTGGGAGAAGAGCTTGGAGGCGTCGCGTTCTCGCAGGTAGCGGTGGGCAAGAATGTGGTCGAAGAGCTCGCCGCCCGAGGCGTATTCAATGATGATACCGATGTATTTGTCGGTTTCGATCACGTCGTAGAGTCGGACGATGTTGGGGTGCTTGAGAGTCTGCGAAAGTGTCAGAATATGGCCCCTCGAAAAGTCGTCTGATGACAATCGAGGCGCGGAACACGACGAGCTCACAAACACGCGCCCAAGTGTCCTTCGCGTTTACGAAAGCCTCGCAAACGCCGCCCAGCAACGCATATAAACGGGGCGACGCCGCAGAGTAAAGTAGTCAAGTAGTCTGCGACGCGAGAGAAGCCAATAGCTCATCCGCCCGCGACCGTTAGCCTTTTTGACTCGTTGGCCTGAGAAATGAACTCGAGAGTCGCGGCTTTGCCCACCGACAGACGCAAAAGACAACGGATGGAAAAGATGCGACTCACCCTCAATACCTCAATCTCCCGCTCCACCTTGGACATCCTCACTGCACTGTTTTCAACGTTCCCCTTCCGAATGAGCTTGACGGCGACCTCCTCGCCCCATTGGCTGTGAAGGCCTAGTTTGACTTTTCCAAACTCGCCCTCTCCGAGCGTTTGTAGCAGTAGATACGGGCCAAACTTGGGGATTGTTCGACGAGGGTGGGCTGCGGCGAATGCGATGGCGGCGGGATGAGAGTACATGTCGGTGTAGGCTGGTTGCTGCGGTTGCTGTTCGGAATCTTGACCGGAGGATACGATCTGATGAGAGGCGCGCTGCTGGGGCGGCTGACGACGAGAAGAGGGCGGTGACGGCGTGACAGCCACCGACATGGGACGCGCCGGCGAGGGGACTTGTAGCTGGCTCATCGCCCAGAGTGAGCGCAAAGAGAGAGAAGGTATTTCCTTTTCTGTCACCGAACTGGCAACCCACGTTTCACGCTCTCCCCTTAATTACGTTGCCATTCTCCCTTGAACTCGTCTGCCTTTTTGTTTTCACGCGTCAGGTCTCAATGCAACAAGGCTTGACCCAAATTCCTCTGGCCTCAGGCCTCAGGACGCGCGGCTTTTCAATTGAATCGCTTGAATCACCACCACGTTGCGGTAACTAGGTTCTCACTGGCAAGGTCTATACTTGTTCTAGGAGGCCATAAAATCTCGGACAACCTTGTCTCCCAGTTGGCTCCGTTTGCAAATATTCTACGACTTGTCACAGGCGCCTCTCTCTCCACAGCTTGGCGATCGTTGGTGTTGCTGTTGGAGCTTTCTACTCAATTGGGCGACCCTCCGACTACAGTCCATCGGCGGTCCTTCCAATAACGTTCCAGACCAACCATCTGGCTGCTCAATAAACGAGTTCCGATGACCCAGTTCCACCAAAAAGCACCGTTATCTCATCTTATCTATTTCCTGTTAGGGCAAAGCTGCTGATTCAAATCTGCCATTGCGGTCGCCGCTGGTCGCCGTTTGCAAATCTGCCATCAACCACCCACTTTTTTTTCTCTCCGTGCTGGCTGTCCGCTCTCGTCCGTCCTGATCGTTTAGTGTCTCGTGCGCTGGCGTGGGCGTTAACATGGGCAGCAAGCACACGGTGCCTTCATGTCGACAAAAAAAGATGGACAGGACAGATGGCTATGACTCGACGTTCCTCCGCCGTTCACATTTTGGGAATGCATGGCTGTGAAGAATCTACAACAGGAAGATAGCATGACGAAATTCAGCCAGTCCGGACTGCTTTGGACTTGTCACAGGGTATATCAGAAGAGGTAAAGCAGGCAGTCGTGAGTGGATACTCACAAATAGCACTTGCTCTTCCTCCATCTTTGATTCTCAGGCACACATCAACGGAGAAACCCTCGGAAACGACGATCTCTAGGCTGCAAACTGGAGATCCTAGAGGATTCTAATTTCTCTGGCTAACGACTGCGAATCCCCGAACGAACTCGGCGCCTCAATATTCATTAACAGGCCGTGGACAGACATCATCCCATCTCGTCTGTCAATAAGGAACAAGTACATCGTTACGTTGACAGATGATGATGTCCCTGCGCACAGGGTATATACGGCGGGCTTCCCTTACAGGCTCCCCTCCCTCCTGCGATGGACAACCGCTCCCATTCCGAGGCATCGTACAGCAAGGACTGGCGCGTCGGCGCCACCCAATATATCCTTGATGAGCGACGCCGCGCTGCTCTAGCAGAGATTGACAATGCCCGTGTGAGTGCCCTAATCTGCTAAGCGCTTAGTTTGCTGATAATGTCCAGTTTTCGTATGTCTTGCTCCACCATGCTTACCTCGGATTGTAACGTCTGCTAGGTGGTTCCATGTTAAAGTCTGCCTTGTACGTGTGGCTAAGCTATCTTTCTCCTCTTTCTCATATATTTCTCAAAGGTGGCAGCAGCGGGTATGAAATACGCATGGCCCGCCATGCAGCTGGTATTCACGAACCTCTCTCAGGCTTCTTTTGCGACTCCTACGACATCTTTGGTGCGTAACAACGACCGGGCTTGTATCCCCACGATTTACTTCAATGCAGCAATTAATATCGGCGCGCAAATGATCGGCTACGTCTACGGGACTGGTATGCAGCTCCTCTCCCAAGTTGCATATCTCGCTCAAATGGACCACAGGCTCGCCCCGGAAGCTAACGACAAACCGGCAAGATCTGGGCTTGAAGGTCGCCCTCCCCGTCGGCACTCTCTTTGGACAACTGCTCTTTGGCTGGCTAGCGGATATCGTTGGTCGGAAGCGGATGTACGGCGTCGAGTTAATCATCATTATAATCGGTGCGCGTCGAAGGTCTATGAACCAGCATAAAATTATAATTCATTCCAGGAACTTTCGCACAAGCCCTCTCCGGCGGTGCACACGCTGTCAGTATCATCGGCGTCCTCGTCGTCTGGCGTTTCTTCGTACGTGTTTCTAACACGCCCACCCTCATCACCGCCTCAATACTCTCAGACCGGCATCGGCGTGGGTGGTGACTATCCCTTGAGCGCCACGATCGCCTCGGAATTCGCCAGCACCAAACTGCGGGGCCGACTCATGACGATGGTCTTTTCAGCGCAGGGATGGGGAAACTTCACTGCAGTACTTGTCGCCTTCATCGTCACAGAAGCGTTCAAGAACAAGATCATTGCCGAGCCCAGCATCACCGACCTGAATCACGTCGACTACATGTGGCGAATCCTCCTCGGTCTGATCATTTCCCGCCAGACGTCTGTCTCCTCCTGACGGCTTATTGATGACAGGTCTGGGCTGTCTGCCCGCGGTTTTTGCAATTTATTACCGCCTCACTCTGCCCGAGACACCGCGGTTTACGATGGACATTGAGCGAAACGTTATGCAAGCAGCGGATGACATTGACCATGTCTTGCGCACGGGCAGATTCGACTACGACCCCGACGCAATTGTCCAACGCGCAGACGCCCCCCGCGCCTCGCTTGAGGACTTCCGGAATTACTTTGGCAGATGGGAGAACCTCAAGGTCCTCATCGGCACGTCCTACTCGTGGTTTGCCCTAGGTGCGCAGTGCTCGTTGCAGAAAATGTCCCTCGTCTTACGCCTTTCAAGACATCGCGTTCTACGGATTGGGTCTGAACTCTGCGACAATCCTCACCGCCATCGGATTCGGCTCCCCAGCGACACATGACACGCGCGGGATCTACCAAGCCCTGCACAACGTCTGCGTCGGCAACCTGATCTTCTCCGTAGCGGGTCTCATTCCCGGGTACTACGCCACATTCGCACTCATCGACTCCTGGGGCCGCAAACCCATCCAACTCATGGGTTTCACCGTACTCACAGTTCTGTTCTTGATCATGGGTTTCGGATTCAACGCCCTCCAAGGGTCGACAGCCGGAAAGGGTGCTTTCGTCTTTTTATATTGCTTGACCAACTTTTTCCAAAATTTCGGTGTGTGATGCGATCTTGGTGTTGTAGAGCCTTGATTGAGATTCCAAAGGCCCGAATACGACCACGTTCATCATACCCGGAGAGGTTTTCCCCACTCGATATCGCTCTACCGCTCACGGTATCTCTGCCGCAAGTGGGAAATTTGGCGCGATTGTGAGTCCTACATTCAGTAGAGGGGCCTGGACTCAACTCTGTAGATCGCACAAGTCGGCTTCGGACAGCTACTTAACATTGGCGGGACGAACAAGTTCATACCTCACATGTGCGCACGAGCCTCCTCTAACCTGGACTGGCCCGACTGACTACCTCAATGTAGCATGGAGATCCTAGCATTCTTCATGATGACCGGTATCTTCTCGACACTCCTGCTCCCCGAGACGAAGCAAAAGTCTCTGGAAGAGCTATCCAACGAGCGACAGGAAGGATTCCTGCGCGGTCCGACGACACAGGTCAAGATACACAACGGTATCATCATGGGGACTCGTTTGTGATTTACCAGTTGATTCCTTATACACCATCGTTTTGTATACAACTCAGTCTTTTGTACCCAGTCGATACTTACAAGTATACTATTTATTACATACGCCCGAATTTCCCAAAATGGATGATGGAGTATTGGTGCGTGGGTTGTTTGGCTTGCTCCGCGGACTTGATATTCCTTAAGAACGACGACACCAGAAAAAGTACATATCAAACATCCCGGTCTCGGAGAGGTTATCCATGTCCTTCCTGACTTGAACAGCCAACTCGGGCGTAAGCCCATCGAACTTGTTGCACAAAGATTCGCCGGTCAGGATGATTGTCTGCCGGTATGCCTCGCGGAGCTGATCTTCCATTTCATCTACAGGAACGTGAGTCAATACACCTGGAAAAAGGAAAACATCATCAAACCTGGACTGGGACGACACATCGGTATCGTGAGGTTCTTCAAATTAACCTCCTTGAACATCCCAAGCGCGCGCATCGCCCCTTCCAACTTCCTCGCCGACACCAGAATCCGCACCATATCCCCGCACGATTGCCCCATACGTCGAGGCCAGACGCGAAACCGCCGGTCCGGCGGTGAGTGCTAGCCTCTCGATGTCGTTCTCCTCGACGAGGAGCCATCCGCCGGGTTTGAGCAGTCGAGCGGCGCGGGCGAGGAGGTCGCCAGTGCTGTTTGGAACCTACATACGCAGGCGTGAAGGAACGAGGGAGAAAATATGAGTGAATAAACCAACGTGAATGAAGACATGTCGGACATGCACAATGTCAAACGACCCATCCTTGAAGGGGAGATCCTGTGTCAGGTCGGCGTTGAGGAACTTTGAGATTCGGTGGAAAGTTGCTTCGGAATAATATCAGTCTTTTGCCCACCAATACTTGAGCAGGAAATAATCACATTTGAGGGAGAGGGTTGCGGTCGACAGCGATGACTTCTGCCTTGGGGAAGTCTTTGGCGGCTTGGTGTACCCTTACAACCCACTTCAGGTCAAACCTTTCGAAGTCAAGTGTCAACATACCATGCCCCGCTTCCCGAACTATAAAAACACATCAGCATAGGGCAAGGCAAACAATCCTTCTACACACCCAAGATCTATAATCCGCGCAGGATCCATTCCGTAGATTGGCGCAAAGCTCAGTCTATCGCCGAAATACTTGTATTGTGCGGTATGCAGAGCATCCAACCTACAGATATTATCGAGTTGCTTTTCGGCACCATGTCAGCAGCTCATACCTAGACACTTCCTCCGTAGTATGAGCCGCAGGCTAAGAAGCATACTGAGCCCGCTTCAAAGACTGCAATCCATTGCGACTCACCTCGTGCACGTACGACGACGGTCTGGCTACTAGAGGAGCGCTCATTGCGGGAAACAAATCATTCCTTCATTTCGCCCGGTTTTTATACTTATGTGCAGCACCACTACCCGCGCGCGCATGATTGGAGGGCCGGCCTTCCGTGAGTATCCATGTTCAGAAGCATATCTCCACCGATGTTATTGGTTCGAGTACACAGAATTCGGATAATTCCCTTACTTGACCACCTGTCCGAGCACATCGTGGCCAAGTAACCTGAACAGTGACCCATTTCACGATTCCATCTCCCAAACTCCGAGGACTTGAAGGACTTGGGGTATCTCGGCGGCCCCAACTCCCGCGGTACCAGTTCAGAGCATGGGAATAATGAGGTTATTTTGGAACGAACGAATAATATGCGCGGGCCAAGCCATTATAATTTGTATTCCGCCACAGTCCAGGTTTTCGTCTCTGTCGTCCGGCGCATGATAGATAGCTGGCTTTCAATCAGCACGCGACGAGTCACCACCCGGGGTTCAACTTGTCTTCCCGAAATGAAAGACCTGCCCCTTGCGCTTCGAGAAAGCTCCGACTCGAACGACAACAACAATTCCTTCCAGGACAGTCAACACCGGACAAGACACGACCCAAGTCAAACACTCACTTGCACCGGGCGGTCATCAAGACTCTCAAGCCGGGGCCTCTGACTATGTACATCGGGTTGATCTGCGGGTAACCGATCAACGCTCAGCGGGCGATACCAGAGATAAAGCTAAGTAATAGATAACGCACCTTCAACCTTCAGACCGTTGGCGTGACCGCTGTTCCTTGTTTGAGTGCACACAATTCGGAGAATTCCCTTACTTGACCACTTGTCCGAGCACATCGCGACCGAGGAATTTATGCATTTCACGATTTCGTCTCCCGAACTCCGAGGACTTGAGGGAATTGACTATCTCGGCGGCTCCATGAACATGAGACATGAGAAGAATAAACTATTTTGAAACGAACGAATAATATGCGCGGGTGGGTTCAAGTAGCCAAGTCATTTGATTTCTTCCTTGTCTTCTCTTCAAGATTGTACAACGCGAGATAGATAGGCTTCAATCAGCACGCGACGAGTCACCACCATCCTTGTCGGCCTCGAAGAGATTCTGAAACACCCGCCCCTTGCGCTTCGAGTTCAAAGAAAGCTCCGATTCGGACGATAGCAGCTGTACATGGGACAGTCAACATCCGCGAGCAAAAGACCAACACCAAGGACTCACTTGCACGAGACGGTCATCGAAACTCTCAAGCCGGGGCCGTTGGGTACGCATGTCGGGTTGATCTGCGGTAAACCCATCAGTCAGTCGGCGATTCAAAAGTCTTAGTTTAAGATAACGAACGCACCTTCAGACCGTTGACGCTTGAGCTTGCCTTTGCCTAGATCCTTGACGGCGAGTTGCTCGACGAATCGGACTTGCTGAGTCTGCTTGTGCTTGATGGACCGACGCACGCGGGCGATTTCCTCCTCGAGGTTCTCGTAGCGGAGTTGAAGCTCAAAGTTCTGCTCGTCGTACTTGCGGAGGGTGTTCACGAGTGAAGGGATTTGGTTGACAAGGTCCGAGGCGACGTCTGAGGCTGCGGGGGACATGGAGAGTAGAGCGAACGTGGGGGAAGAGAGCAAAGACGTGATGTCTCAACTTGAATGCAGAGCATTGATTGTCAGCCACCCTCAGTCGCTCTTTCTTTCCGCCCACTACTACCACTCACTACACGTACTATCCTACGCCATGAATTTCATCAAGTTCGGAAACCACATCATCGCGCCCGCCGGAGCAGAAGCCCTCCCTCTCCCTGCACCAACGCCCATGCCCATGCCCATGCCCATGCCAACACCCCGCCCACTCGCCCCATCCACCGCATTCGACACCAACGAGATCCTCGCAATCGCCATGCTCCTCCAGACCAAAATCAAAGAGCTCGAAAACACCATCGCCGAACGCAAAGCCCGGCACCAAGAGTGGTGCAAAGGAGTATCCCGGCTCGACAAGGTTCTCGTCACGCTCCGCAAACAGGAATCAAAGGAGGACGACAAGCTCGTCAAGCTCACCAAGCAGTGGAACAAGACGAGCCTCAACGCCAACCGCTACGGCCTCTTTAGCAAGAACCCAGGCTTGTTCGGGCTGCCCCACCAGCAGCCAGACCGATTCGTGTGCCCGACCACCATGGCCACGTCCTCGTACAACAACATCAACGAACGCTACATGGACTCGTACGCCTTCGAAGGCCCGCCTGCACCCTGGCAGCAGTCCACCCCCGCGCTCTTCTCCGGTTCGCCCAGCTGGATCGAGCAAGGGGACGAAAGGGCCAACTTCCGCTTCGTCATGACACGCTCTCCGGAGGAGGAGGCCTTGGATGAGACGTTTGTGAGCGGCCAGCAGGATGATTCGCCGACCAAGATAATCCGCGCGGCTTTGGGTGACATACGGAACACGTTGGCGCAGCAGCAGCAGCAGGAAGCTGGAGAGGGGAGCCGGAAACGCAAGAGCGAGGACTTTGAGGAGGCGTATGAGGGACCGTACAAGAGGATGAGGGAAGTGGCAGAGAAGCCTCGGCGGAGAGGGTCAAAGACACGCAAGTCGACGTGGAGAAGTAACGGGTACTAGATTTCTTCCATTGTGGCTGTCGAATGAATGTTCTTGGCTCGGTGATGCGCTTTCGCACGACCAAATCCACTACTCCACAGAGGTCCTCCTGACGCGTCGATGATGCAACATGGGTCTCGGAATGCAATATAAGACGAGGAGAATACGTCGTCAACTGCATTCTAACACCATGGCATCCATCCCAAACGACATCAACATGACCAACGAAATGCGGCCAGAGCACCACGTCCATCGCACAGACGAGCCCCTTCCCGGCGCGCGTGGCGGTGCACCTGCGGCAGACTACAACCCCGACACGATAGAGCGCATGCCGAGCTCTGCCTGGGAGGACCCATCTACGCGTGATACGCCCGACGTTACGTTTGCGGCTTCGGCAGACAAGGGGCGGGATGCATTTAGTGAGGAGCGGCTGACGGGAGTACAGCCTCATGACGGTGGAGTAGCCATCGACGGTACCGCTGGGCATGACCAGATGCCTACGGGCAAGGCCAGTGCTACTGACCGCGTCATCGGAAAGGCGCAAAAGGTACGTCGGCTTCATTCCTTGCAAAGAGTTTATTAATTCTCGTTCTGCAGGTCATTGGAAAAGTCACTCACAATCCTGAGATGCTCGACAAAGGCGAATTGAGGGAGACGGGTGGAAAGGCCGCTATGCAAGCACGCGCCGACCACGATTGAGGAGGAGACAGCGTAAAAAGAAACACTGTATTACTATCCCTTGTACTGTAGCCAATATGTTGTCGCAGCCTGGTCAATCGCTTGTCGAGCACTGTGTTGTCCGAGTCATCTTTTTTCCCGAAACTGCGCGGGATCTTGTCAACGACTTGATTCAGATGCTTTTTTTGTGGATTTCATCCAGAGGGCAGGAGCCCAGGGGTGCGTCCGAGGCGAGTTGGCCGCATTGTTGACTGAAGGTGAGAACGCCTTGTTTGTCTCGGCCTCCTTCCTTCCTCGGAACCATCACCAAAAGTCGGCGCCAGTTTCGCGTTTTCTCCTCTTACACCGCTTGCCACTCCCCGGTCGGCCATCCTATCCTGCTCATCCCCACCCAGTCGCCAATCCCCAATTTTCTCCACCCTTTCGCGTGAGCCATCTCTCCAGCGACGCGGTAGCTTCTAACCGATCGTGGCGCTGTTGACAGTGACTCCTCTCTAATACTCAATGGCTCCCGCTGCTAAATCTGGAGGCAAATCAAAGACGGGTGGTTCCAACGCCGTCCCAGGCACCCCCGGCCAGTCGCGTTCAATCCAGACGCGCAGTCAGAAAGCTGGTCTTCAGGTGCGTTTTTCCTGCCACCACTCGTCTTTTTTGCGTCGATGTCTCACATTCCACCCACCACCACCCTTAGTTCCCCGTCGGTCGTATCCACCGTTATCTCAAACAGCGCACCCAACACAATGTCCGTATCGGGGCCAAAGCAGCTGTGTATACGTGCGCCATCCTGGAGTACCTGACCGCAGAGGTGTTGGAGCTTGCTGGTGCGTAACCACTCAAAGACCTCCGTTCCCTCCCTCAACCCCGTCCCCAGGCAACGCGTCGAAAGACCTGCGCGTCAAGCGTATAACTCCCCGCCATCTGCAACTCGCCATCCGCGGTGACGAAGAACTCGACACGCTCGTCCGTGCCACCATCGCTGGTGGTGGTGTCCTGCCCTTCATCCACAAGAGCCTCACCACCACCGGCCCCAAAGGCCAAAAGAAGGGCGAAGAGCCGTCCTAAAAAAAAACCTCGACTTGTTCTTTCTTGTGTGTCACTTATTACTCTTATGCGACATTTACCACGTATTCTTGTACGTACTCTGTAACCCCTCTGTACTCTCTTCCCGCTTGTTGCTTGTACCTTTTGGAACTCATTAATGCGACACCGAATCCCGATTCACTATTCGTGGCGTACACTTGAGGAGCACAATCACTAGTCACCAAGCTGAAAGCCCGTCCAACGCCGCAACGGAGGCCACAAATAGCTGCCATGGCGGATAACTCGCGGGTGTATCGGAGTGGCGTCGGGCGGCTTCAGACCTCCAGACTCCCCAGGGCCCGGGACGACTCGGAAAGTGGAAAGTGGAAGATACAAGGTGCAAGGTGCAAGGTACAGGCCAGCAAGTCGGAGGGAAAGGAGCTCGCGGAAACCCTGCGCGCCGAGGGCTCGGGCAGCCAGCAGGAACTTGTCAGCGCGACCCAGGGCCACAGGGAGGGTTCAGAGCGCTCCGATGCAGCGTAAATTCTTGGCAAATGTGGGTCGCGAGGACAAGGCAGTAGGAGTATCGGATTATTTCAAGCGATGGAGGCTCGGATTGGGGAGTCGGTGGGCGGGCAGGCGATACAATACAAAACCTCTTCGGTTCTTGAAAGTCTTCCGTCTTGTGGGTTGGCTTCATGGTGGCAAGCCGGCGTATCCAGTCAGTCAGTGACTGTTCGTTTATCTGAGCGCCTATCTTGCATTGACGACGACGGAAGGGTACATGAGACGCGTCTTTGTCGCGTCGTTATTGTAGCGTATCGTCTGCTAAGGCTGGTATAGAATAAGTAGCCAGCACCCCTTCGTCAAGGCATTTCAGCTTGTTGGGCTGGAGGTGTTCCAAAAAAAATCGAGAGAATCCCAGGAGTCAAAGTGGCCTAAATCCAGAGGACTCTGAATGGAGGTCGCGATAAAGCATAAGCTGGGACGTAGTGAGAACTTGAGAAGATGAGCGTCGGAGCTGAAGGTCGCATCAGATTCTCACAAATTCTCAGCACCAAACCACTACCTGCCCGATGCTGGCATACCCGAATCTACTACTAATAGCACCAGCGCGTACCGGCACCCAAGCATGGCTTGTAGCCTTGCTCGCTTGCACCGTTCCTTCCTAGTCAGACCGACTCTCAGTCGGCGGTTCCGCCTGTCCTCGATTTCCCTGGACCAACACCAACGACAATTCATACCTCAACAATTAGGTGGCTTCGAGCCCGTCGAGGAATACCGCCCAGGTGGATTCCATCCCATGTCAATTGGGGACGAATTCGCGCATGGACGCTACAGAGTTATCCACAAGCTCGGTTTCGGCGGTTCCTCTACCATTTGGCTAGCGCGCGACCAACAAAACCATCCGGGTGTTACATCTAGACTGGTTACTCTCAAGGCTATGCGCGCTGACGTGTCGTCCAAGTCACCAAACGATCTTCCGGAAATTGCCATTCCAAAGAGCCTTCAGGCTGCTTTCCGTGAGGGCAATAATGACTTCCAGACTGTGCAAGACCATTTCATGGTCCAAGGCCCGAATGGAAACCACCGATTCCTCATCTCCCCGCTGGCTGGCCCCAGTGTTTTGGCCATGTTGCAGTCACCTAGTGCTCGGAGGCTACGGAGAGACCTGGCAGTCAAGGTGGCGAAACAGACGACGAGCGCACTGCGTCGGATGCACTCGTTAGGTTTCGCACATGGCGGTTAGTAACCTCTCATTCCGTCCAGTTACAACGCCTGAATATCATACAGACCTCACGACGTCCAATATTCTTTTCCGCATGTCGGAAGAGGTCCTCGGGTGGTCGGACGACGAAGTTTACGACTATTTCGGGCACCCAGAAACGGAGGGGGTCACAAGGATAGACCGACGACCTGGAGAACCTAATGCCCCACCAACTCTCGTCCTCCCCATCGAGAACTCCCAAATGACACACGCTTCACTCCTTGAAGAAAACATCATCCTCATCGATTTCGGCCAATCCTACTTCCGTCGCAAATCCGCCGAAGGACTACAAGCCCGGGACAATCCTGAACTACATTTCCCCGGAGATGCGCTTCGACGGACGCACGGCGGGTTTACAAACGGATATCTGGGCCTTGGGTTGCGCCATCTTCGAATTCCGCGCTGGATTCCCGCTCTTCGAATCATTCTTCGGGAGTGACGTGGATATCCTGAAACAGGCCGTCGAGACGCTGGGAAGGCTGCCCGACCCGTGGTGGGGCTCCTTCGAGGAACGCACTCTGTGGTTTGAAGAGGACGGGGAGCCAAAGGCCGAAGCTCAAGAGCGCGCTGAGGTTTTCCTCCAGAGCTCCAAGTCCTCCATTCGAGATAAATTGCGCTCGATAGGTATGCCTGACGACGCGGAGTGGGTGGCTGGTAAGGAGGGTCCTATGGCGGAAAAGTCGGGAGTCAAGATGCCCGAGGAGGAGATCGAGTTGCTTGGGGATCTTTTGGAGAAAATGCTCAGGTATCTTCCGGAGGAGAGGATTGCGATAGAGGAGGTTGTGAAGCATCCATGGTTTGAGATGCGACTGTAGTGGATATGTACAGTAAGGGCCTGCCTAGTCTGTGCTTCTATGGTATATAAGTGTCCGTCGTGGCTCTTCAATTTCCACCACGCTTTGAGATTATAACCGCATTGGAAAGGGATAGTCTGTGCTTCTATGGGATAGTACTGTCCGTCAAGAGCCGCCCCATAATCTGCCCACCCGCAAGTCACCATGTTACCCGGTTTCCCTCTGCTAGAGGATTCCTCCGCTCACCAACGTCAACCTGGTACGGATGAACTCGACGGGTAGAGCCGCGCATTTGGAACGACGACGGAGGTCGACCATAAACGGGTAACGTGAAGGCGGAACTCTCGAGCGCCGCATTGGACGAAAAGGCGTTGGTGCCGGCGGAAGCGTTCTTCATGCCGACAAAGTCAAGGCCGGGCCTTGCGTTGGAGGGAGACGAGAAGGGAGCCGAGAGCCCGAGAAACCAGGAGGCGCCGAGGGATGGCTGGAGAAGGTCGGATGGAGGTAGATTACTGCGAGCACTGGGGAGGAGGAAGGGCGGAGCTGGAATGGAACTTGGTGCTAGTAGGGTGCGGAAGAGATTGTCGTTCTCCTTCGTCGAGTCGGAATGAGGGTAGCTGTGGCTATTGGTCTTGGGGAGAAGGAGAGGGGTTGTCGAAGGCGCTGAAGGATTGAAGAGATCGTCGATGTTGCCAGTTGGCGCTGGACGAGAGTTGGCCACTGGTCGGGTATCGAGAGTCGGAGGTGAAGGCAAACGCAATTGGGAAGTCGGGGCTGAAATGGCAGCGGCAGCTGACGACGAAGAGGCCTCCTCCTGTCTCCCCTGCATCTCATGCCACCACTCGAGATCCCTAGCAGCCTTAGCATCCCGCCTCAAAGCCGTCCTCGCCTCTTTGCCCGTCTTATGACACATGCACGCGTTGACGAACGCCTTGACGAGCCTCTTGGTGATATGCATGGGCGAATAATACCTCTCCACGATGGCAATCATCTCCTCCAGTCCACCGTGCCCCGTCTTCGAATGGATAGCGCAGAGTATCTGATACACCTGCTCCCTCACAGGGACGACAAAGCCCGCAGTAGTGAGCAGCGTGCCAGACCCCGCAGTCGAAAGACCCAACTCCTCGAACCCAGCAGGCGGCTCACCCAACTTGAATTGACTCCTCGCCCAGAACCGGAGTTGATACTCTGAATCGGGCTGCCTTGCCTGCCCGCGCTTGCGTTTGGGCTTGGAGCGACCGTCTGCGCACGACTCGATATCGGCGAGAAGGATCTCTCGCACACGGTGGAAGAGGGCTTGCGGTATGAGGACCTTGTCTTGTCGGGAGACGGTGGAAAATCTGGCAAGATACGCGTTTTCTATGCTTTGGTAGGCGGAATAAGTTGGGAGGCCTGGGATGTCTGCTGGTGCGGTCTGTGGCGAGTGGGAGAGACTGAGCGCGTTCATCGAGGAGAGTGAGGCGGGTGGGAGTCGGAGAGAAAGAACAAGATCAAATCACTCTTGACATTCGGAATCTCAAGTTATGGATTTATTCTGAATCTACGATATATCTGGGTTGTGGTGGATATGTAGCGTATGAATGATAGGCAGGTCAGGACGTAGGTAGCAATGTGCGAAAGAATACCCGACCCCATGTGCTACAGACCCAAGAACCCTTCATAACCCTCCGAAGACCGAGGGCGCCCTGCGACTCTATAAGGATGGTAGCACCGACTCGTAGGCGGCGATGGAGCGAAGAGTAGACGTCCTGCTCCTCTCTCCCAAGCAGAGCCACGATCACGGGGAGCGTAGAAGGACCTCCAATGCAGCAGGCAGAACCACCGGGTTGTGCGTGAAGAATGGACGACAGGGAGTGGTGACTCGTTCGTGGTCGCATGGCCATCGAGCAGCAGAAAACGCCAGCGAGGTGGGTGCAAACGACATGCTGAAGGGGTCTGGAGTCGCGAGTTGGAGCGGGTAGTTGTTGACGTCGCTTTCCATATCAAAATCGGAAAAGGATGAAGAGGAGTCGTCGTCGATGATGGACGTTGAAAGGCTCGAACAATCAGGTACTGGGGTTGGTGGTCCATCCAGAATCTCGAATCCGTCTTCCTCTAGGCTGTGATTCTCCTTGACACACTGGGGCGGTCGGCGTGCAATAGGACGCTGTCGAATCTTTGGAGGAGGTACCAGAGCCTGCTTGGCACACCGGAGCGATGACCGATGCGAAAAGTCGATGGGGACGCCGGTGGTTCTCCTCTGCGATGTCCTGCACGTGGGACAGGCCTTGACGAATTCCTGGACGAGTGCCTTGGGAATGCGCGAGTAGTACTCAGCAATGACAGAGTGGGTGTCGTCGAGTGCTCCATGCTGCGCTCTCCGGTGTGCGAAGCAGAGAATCTCGTAAAGCTGTTCCCGGATGGCGACTACGAGGCCTTTGGAGAGCAGCACGACCTTTGTCGAGGAGGGGTAGTCTTCGCATACAGGTGGGCAGCCTAGGTGAAAGTGGGCGTGGGCCCAGTGGCGGAGTGTATAGTCTTTATCGGAGAGGCCATGCGACCGTCGCGAGCCTTCGAGTATCTCCCAAACCCGGTCGTAGAGTGTTCGGGGAATCAGCGTCTTTTCTTGACGGCTCGTGGAAGCTATGCGGCTAAGATATGCCTCTTCAATCAGCTTGTAGGCAGCGTAGGTCGGTAGTCCAGGAATGTCGGACGACATGTTGGTGGCAAGAGAGGCGCAGTGATGAAGGTGCGGAAGAAGAGGCGTTGATCAAATCGAGCCGCTTACCCGCTCACTGCTTCGAGCAAACTTCGAGCGTCGCACTACTTCAGAATTCCGAACTTCTAACCTCAAGCTGGACTGGGGAATCTCTGCTCACTGCCCAGGACGGCTCGTCTTAAGCTTGTCAAGTCCAACCAAAAAAAGTGGTCCTCGATTCCTCTCGTTCACCACTGCTGCTGCAAATATTCGGTGCTCTTCCCTCAACCATCTTGTAGGCCTCGACCGCATTCCTTCTCAGTACAATCTGGTGCCCCAGAGGACTTGCCTTACTCACTGGCGCGGCTGACTCACGAACTGATGCGGAAGCCCGCCTTCCCTGAGCGGCCTCGAATCCAACCTGAATGATTCAGCGTCCAGTCTTGGTCATCAGGAAGCCCGCCCTTGAGCCTTCCAAGAAGTGTATTTAACAGGTTCCCAGCTCGTCTCTGTCTTCAACATTCTCGCAGCTCCCCTTCGCCTCTAACACAATGTCTCGTCTCATCGCATTCATCATCGGATCCGGCCCCAACATCGGCCAGCATACCTCTGCAGCCCTCAAAGCCAAGGGTTACCAAGTCGCGCTTGGTTCTCGCAAACCTGTCGTCGAGCAGGTCAAGAAGGATGGCTACTTCCCCGTCGCTCTGGATATTACGCGCCCAGAAACTATCAAGGAAGCGTTTGCGTCCGTCAACAAGGAGCTTGGACCGCCCAGCGTTGTAATTTTCAATGGTCGGCATTACCTTGCGCTCCTCAACATGTGAATTAATTCTTTTATCCAGGGAGTGTCTTCTCCGCTCCGCCCATTCCCGACGACCCGCTATCCACCCCTCTGGAGAAATTCACAGAAATGTCCGCCGTTGCGCTCTCCGTGTTCGCTGCCGCCCAGGAGGCGGTCGCAGCATTCCGCGCCGAGTCGAACAAGAACGCGTTGAAGACGTTCATCATCACCGGGAACCCAACGCCATGGCAACCATTCTGGAAGACATCGTTCTTCAGCGGTGTTCTGCACAAGACGGACGAGTGGAGGATGGCTGAACTTCTGGCTCACGCCTACGCCAAGGAGAAATTCCGGTACGATCTCAAGTTGTGGATTTTTTGTTCACAAGGACTGACCGGGATGCAGGTTCTACTTTGCTTCGCTGGTAAACGCCGAGACCGGAGGCGTACTAGACCCTCTTTCGGAATTCTGGACTAGTGGTCCGCAGCACGCGAAAGTCTACACTGACTTGGCTACTCGGCCAGACCAGGCGGACTGGGACTATAGGTACGTTTTGCGTCGTTTTTCTTGCCTGCTACGATTGCTGAACATCCGCCGTTAGATTCACCTTGAAAGCTGAGGAGTGGAAGAAGGCTCGGGTTTGATTGTTGCCAATAAACTTACTAGAAGGATGTGTTCGCTGTTGACACAAACCATAGCTGTGATATCCAGTTGAAGGTCCCAAGGTCCCAGCAAGCTTGTTTGCTGGAACAAGGTACTATCTTCTCGCCTCTTGAATGAACCAGAATCGAATCCACACGACAAAATGATACCGTGCCATAGCTGGCCGTGGTTCCTTAGCATCCCATGAAAGAGTTTATTTAATTAGGACCGGCTTCTTCAAGTTCTTGGTTCAACTGAAGGTGGCAGTTTCAGTTACTAACTCACTTCCCGACTCAGCCGGCACCCGCACATGCGCTTAGATCTTGTTCGTGGCAGGAAAACCTTCGAATCGAAAGCACAGATTTCAGGGAAGAAAAGGTCGCCGAGGACTGGAGAAATTTCAAAGAGGCCGACTGTGAGGACTGTGAGGGTTTGGTATGATTTGATGGCGGCAGATGGCCATCACGGCCAGCTCTTGACCACGACCACGACCTGCGATTCATCGCACAGAGACCGCGACTATACTCTTCCTCCCGCCATGCCGACTCGAGGCAAGAAAAAGGACCATACGTGTATAACTCGATGGTTTCCAAACGAAATCCTCGCCAAAACCATCCAAAACGCGCGCAGAGCAGACCAGGTGACGCTCTGCCGTGTCTCCAAACTTTTCCATGCGGTTGCCTTGCCGTGCCTCCTTCGAATTGTTTCATTGGACACGGACACGGAAGACTCCGGAGTCCTTGAGGCCTTCTGTAGCGCGATCATTCGGAATCCTGCTCGAGCGGAATCAGTGCGTTCACTGAGCTACATAAATGAGTACGCCTGAGCTTTTTTTCAAGCTCACGAAATTCATGCCTGCTCCCAAGATATCCTTCTGTGGAGCGCGTGCCTCCCGAATTCGAAGCTCTCATTCAATTTTTAAAACTTATGCAAAGATTGGAGAAGTGATATCTCGATGACTACTTTCCGTTCGGAGTAGTCTCCTCTCTCAAAAGCCTGTCCTTTCCCGGCCTTCTCTCCTGCAGTCTCTTTGTGGGAAATGCAGGGTCCCAGAGACTTCATGTTCCCCAGTTTTTGAGTCGTCACCCAACCATAACCCATCTTAGTCTTCCGTCTGGAGAAGGAGAAGGAAAAGACCTCCCCACGCCGGATGGGAGCCTCCTACCGAAGCTTCAGTTTTACGATGGAGCTGTTGGCTGGCTTACTTCGTTCTCTACACGCAGTTTGGCAGCCGTGCGTACCAACTGGACTGTAGAAGTCCCAAGTCTTGTCAAGAAACTCAGTGCGCTGACCGGTCAGGCACCCACTGTTTCTCTCCATTGTGTTTCGGGGGAACAAATCCCAGTGCTTCTTGACCAGTTATCGACGTATCTGCCGCACCTGGGAATATTTAAATTGACCTGCTGGGGTACTCGCGGCGCGGTAAGACTGCAATCTCCTTGCTCAATTTAGTGCTTATACTTGCACAGCCTGAAGAAATTTTAACCCAAATTACCGCGTTCCTGCCTCGATTCTCACGTCTTGAGTATCTGGCCTACGATGTCGGCCTGGGTTGGCCGGTCAACGCTGAAAACCACCATGAGGTTTTGCAAACCTGTGCCAGTGTTTGTCCGACTCTGAAAGGTGGTTGCATTGGTAAGCAGCGTGTCTGCTCTTGTTGAGTATCACACTCATCTGCTCTATGGCAGGAGACATAGCTAGCCGGAAAATCGGCGAGAAGTGGGAGAAATGCAGCAAGAAGGAATTTGATACGGCGGCATTTTTTGTGTTTCACAAATTTTTGCGCATACCAACGACTAATGCGCCATTCGTGTTGGAAACATAGCCTAGTGGGCTTCGACCACATGTGCATTCTTTTTATTCAGGCGCCTGTGTTGAATTCGAACCAGTACTTATAAAGGTTGAAATTCCAGTTTATATTTGATTGCACAAACAAAAGACTCGCTCTTGAGCTTGAGGCTTCTTGAAGTCTCTGGAGTCTTGACCTGTCTTCGTTTCATTGTCTGGAATTGTAGGGAGCCAAATCACTGAGCCAAGGAAGCACGAAACAGCGTGGAGTCATTCGAACGAAAGCGCTGGCTGCAAGCTGGCTGGATGTCTCAGTCGGGGTGATACGCGATGTTAACTTTGATGCGCTGATGCATCGCTTGTCTTCTACTCTCATCTTCAACCAATCTTCAACTGATCATCGGTCATCTTCGATTCATCTTGCCCTCATCCCGGCATCATTCGGCTCGTCATCTACTATTTATCGGATCTAGGAAACTCGCAGAGCTTAAGAAAACCGCGGCGTTCAATTGACAAGACTCGGATACAGCTAACAACTATTCCCATCTTTCTGTCGTCCTTGCCTCGTTCAACTTCTCGCGTCAAATGTAGACATTCAAGAATAATCCAAATACAAGTACAATTACTACACTGGGAAACTTACACGCAAGCTACTGTACACATTATCATTACAACTTCCTATGCTTCAAACTGGGACACTCTTCGCCAGGATTATTCGACATCCTTCACCAACCGTGGCCGCCAAAGTAGCCGTGGCCGTGGCCGTTGTGGTTGTTGCCGTGGCCGTAGCCGTGGTTGTTGCCGTGGCCGTAGCCATTCCCGTTGTGGTTGCCGTGCCCATTGTGGTTGCCGTATCCGTCGTGCCCGCCATGCTGGTTGTCTTGGGCCTCGGTCTCCACACTTCGGCGCCACCCGTAGCCGCCACGGCCACCACCATACCCGCCATATCCACCGTATCCTCCATATCCGCCGTATTCGCCGCCGTAGCCTCCACGGTGGTGTCCGTGACGATGTCCACGTTCGCGACCATGGCGGTGGCGGTCTCCGTACCTCCCACCACGCCTCGAGTCCTCAACACCAGTATCTTTGGCATCGGGAGTCGTCGAGTTTGAGTCTTCGTCCCGACGCCAGTAGCCTCCGTACCCGCCGTGGTGTCCGTGACGGTGGCGGTCGTGCTCGTGACGGTGGTGTCTGCCTCCGCGTCGGTAATCCTCGACAGCATCAGTGCCATCCGACTCTTCCTCGCGGCGATATCCACCGCGATGCCCTCCGTGCCGCCCGTGGTCGTGCTCATGGCCATGACGATGATGATCTCCGTGGCGGTCGCGCCCTCCACGACCATACCCGCCGAAATTATCCTCCACCGCTGCCTCTGCACGAAGACCCAACCCGCGTTCAGCGAGTTCGGTGTCCGCAGCGAGAACTGCCGAGGAGAGCGAGAAGATGCCGAGGAGGGCAGCGACGATAGGTGCTGAGAAGCGCATTAGAGAACTTGAAGAAGAAGAGAAGAAGAGCTGGAGTGCTGAAGATACTGGGATGAATCCAAGGGTTTATATACCCCGCTGGCTAGGATAAATGAAGGTGCGAGACAACCGCCGTCCGCCCATTGGGTTACAGTTTAGTTTCTTACCAGCTGAATCGTTCGTCTCAAAGCCCCGGATTCGTCGAGACAATATTAATATACCGCGGCTCGAGGAAGATCTGCATTTTGGTTCATTGAAGGGTTCAATGCGGAATACGGATCTCAGGTAAAGTTGCTCAATTTTCATGCATAGAACTGGACATATAAGATTCATTAGCAATATTAACAGGGATTTATCAAGACGCACACCCAGCGGTTCGATACATCCAACTTCGCAATGGCGCGCCGGTCGAAGTGGTTTTTAGGTGAGAGAAAGAGTTGAGGCATTTGATTGCGATTCAGGAATGAATCTGAGCGAGCGGTACCTCAAGGAAGTTCTGCATTTCGGTTCATTGACTTCCACAGCCAAGAGGATCGATACCAGGCACTGCAAGTAATTATCTTGGTTCGAACTGGGTATACGAGCTAATCAGTAAGATAAACGAAGACTTGCCCGAAGGCACCGCCAAGGACGTCCCGAGTAGCTGAAGATTGGATACGTATCTGCGTCCCATAGCCCCAGGTCAGTGATATTAAATTAATATTGCTGTCGTATCGTGCTTGAATTATGGCGAATTAAAATCCCCTCTTCAATTACAAGGAAAGCAGTATGGAAATACCCTGATGGGATGAGGTCTGAGCAAGACAAGACCAACACTAGACCCGGGGTGCATCCTAAACCTACTCGCTGAACCAGTGAACCTCATCCCAAAAAGGATTCATAGCATACCCACATTCGGACGAGATCTACCGCCACAAAGCCAATTTGCCTTGTGCTATTCCAGTCGTGATTTTCATCCGACAGGATAAACGCCGCAGGCTGCAGCCAAGACAAAAGTCGGGCTTCGGGAGCAGTGGCGACTGCCTAAGGTATCGGAAGTAGTGTGCGTGGTAATCAGCCTGAGAAAAGGACTGGGAGCAAAGCAGGATTGATAATCCCTGGACCATCCCGAGGACAAAGATTGAGATTCACTCTAGTAACGGAGCAGGGTAGAACTCCGACGAAAGATCCTAAAGGCTTCTTGGTATGACTGTGAGAGAATGGCGATGATCCTGGCCAAGTGGTGTGAACGACGTCGACAAGTGCGCACAGAGTATGAAAAGCAAGTAATGTGGCTGTCATTGCAATACCTACAACATCACATGCGAAAAAAAGTGAATGTCTATGGATGTACGACATCAAGACTTTGTCGCTGCCGATTCCGCGACCGCAAAACAATCCGGCACGCGCCAGCCCCACGCATGCCACGGCGCGTCTCCCTCAGGTCCCAGATGCACGTGGACCCGCGGGTCAACGAGCCCACATAGCTGCAGAATCTGTAGCACCCAGCGGAAATGCGACCTGACGAGGACCAGGAAGCGCACGTGCGGGACGGCGGCGAGGAGGGCTGTGACCACCAGGACGAGTGTCACACCATACGGGAGCTTGAAGGAGTCGACGGCGAGATGGGTGAGTGAGGGGAGTTGAGTAAGGGTGGTAGAAGCTGAGGTGGATGGGTCAGGGAGGGGCCTAAGGCGGAAGAGTCAAAGGATCGGAGAAAGATAGCTCGGCAACGAGGAGGCGTCACACGGGCAGCGACGTCAGGAGGGGAGCAACGTCAGTGTGTGGATGATGACATCCAAAGCTCACGACGCCGGTGCAGACGCTCAGGATGCGCGTCACTGTCGAGAGTGGCACCGTCCGGTCGAGGTAGAGATGTTTCACGTGGGCGGCGAAGAAGGTCGCGCAGCGCACATCGACTGTAGACCTGTAGATAGGAACGGTGTGAAGGGTCCCTGCCTCTGAAATATTTTCAGCAGAAGCGCAACCGTGACGCGCTCGTAGATCAAAGGCTCGATCCTACAATCTGGTTACACGACAGACAAGGAGCGACGGAGAGCGACAACTCACCACCTTTGCACTCTCCGACACACACGCGGGAGGACCAACACCGTATCCCCAGCATGCTGGTGCGACCTGTAACCCGTTGTGAAGTCGGTGTCAATGGACACCACAAGCTCGAAGATGTGCCGCTCGAGCTCCGGTGGTAGAATCGCCTGTTATCATTCTGAGGGTGTGCCTTTTCGCAGGTCCTATTCAAGAAGGGATGTCGTCAATATCAACTGCGGGCTTCGAGTCAGGACAATGGGACGCGTCGGATTTCTGACATACATCGTCCAGTCAGTCGTGTTCAAGGTGGGTCTTGCCCGTGTTCAAGAGCTCAAACTCCCGGGGATTCGAAGCTTTCAGTGAGTTCCAGGAAGAAGAGTGATCGCAGAATTGAAGAGAGCATTGTCACTTGATGGCCATCACTCGCCTCTTGTCCGCGACCACCACCTTTCTCCAGGGACCACCGGTGACCATGCGGACTCAAAGCGCGAATAGGGCTAGCCTGTGTATCACTCGATGGCTCCCCAACGAGGTCCTCACCGAAATCATTCAACACGCGCACAAGTCCGACCAGGCGACGCTCTGCCGCGTCTCCAAACTTTTCCATGCGCTTGTCTTGCCCATCCTCCTCCAAACTGTGGTATTGACTACGAGGGATAGAGGCCCCGAATTCCTTGAGGCCTTCTGTCGCGCCATGCTTCGGAATCCTGCCCGGGCGGATTCAGTGCTCTCTCTGACCTTCGTGAACGGGTGCGTTGCAGCTTTCCTTCAGACTCTCGAAACTCACCTGCATGCACCCAAGATCTCGCAATGAGGTCCCCGCCGAAGATGTCCTAATTGAATCCTTGGAGCTCATGCGAAGACTTGAGCGCTTTTTTATCACAGACATGCGCCCGGACGGAGTAATCTCCCGCCTCGCTACCCTCACGTTTCCCAACCTTTTGTCCTGCCTTCTGCGCGGGGTGTCCACAAAGATCTGGAACCTCCATTTTGCGCAGTTTTTGAGGCGCCACCTTACCATAACCCATCTTCGTCTGGGGTGCACTGATTCCGACAGACAAGACTACGGTCTCGTGCCGCAGGGGACCTTGCTTCCCAGGCTCCAGTATTATGATGGCGCGCTAGGACTGCTTTTTGCATTCCCCACGCACAGTCTTGTGGCCGTGCGCGCCCTCTGGACTCCGGATACCCCAAGTCTTGTCCAAAGATTCAGTGCGCTGACCAGCCCGAATCTCACGAGTCTTCAATTCCAAAATTTCTTTGCGGCACAAGCTTCAAGTATTATTATGCATCTATCCACTCATGTACCCTATTGCAAAAATTTCAAACTGCACACTTATGGTCCTACTATAAGCGTTGTAAGTCTTCTAAATCCGATCCTTTCTGCTCGAACCGGCTCCTAAAATTATACAGATAATTGCAAACGACATCTGCGCATACCTGCCGCGATTTAATCGCCTCGCATATCTGCTGTTCACTTCGGATACGAAAGATGACATCGATAACGCACCGAGGCTGGGAGCTTTTCAAGCTTGGGCAAATATCTGTCCATCTCTGAGAGGCTGCTGTATTGGTAAGTCATTTGGTTATCCTGAATTTGACCAATCAATCATCCAATTGCACCGTAGGTAAGATCGGTTGGCGGAAAGTCGGCGAGGAGTGGGAGGAGTGTAGTGGAGAGGTCATTCATCTGGAGGCTGGATTTACCGCATTCGATGAGGTTTTCTCTCGGGATCGATGAAGTTCGATGCTCACGTCGATGGCAGAGGTGTATTAGTCCATCCGCTATAAATCAATCTGAGCATGCAGATGTTCGTGTTAAAAGCTTCCGCGACTCGGACGCGAGTCTACCTACGTCTTGAGAATGTGATCGCCCCGCAGATTCCAGAAAATCTGTGCGCGAAATTGATTTTGTACGCAGGCCCGCAGTGCTTGAACATATAACAGACAGCAACAGGTTATTACATTGGGACTTTGATTGACAGGGAGATCTTTCGCGGTCTCGAACCGATTCGCACTCGGAAAGGAGAAATTTGGAACCCGACGCTTCAATTCCGCCAGGAAACAATTATGAGAGGCTAATGCGTCTTGTGTTGTGGATGAAGTGGGTGAATTGATTGTGGATTGGAATATGGTCGCGGCTTCGCTGGCCATGTTTCGAATGGTGCTGTCGCGGGAGGTAATTGATGAGGATAAAAAGTGGTCGAGTTTGGTTTCTTAAATGCCTCATATAGTGGTGAAGTAAAATGAACAACAGCGAAAGCAAAAACAGGTGCCTACGGCAGGAGAGCATGGGAGGTCGGGACAATCCTCCCGGCCAGGGAAGTTCTTATTATTTCTTGAATACCCGATTCAGGAATGACATCTCCCTTTGTGCACCTTTAGGGATTCGAACCCATACCTCATAGTGATCGTGGATCGAGGTGGCTGGCTGAGGGCAGATCCATTTTACAACTCAGCCAAAGTAGCACGCTGCAAAAAGCGAAAGAGCTGATGAAGTTCATTTCTCGGTATAACACCATACACTCATTCTTTGTTGTGTTATCCCTGAACCATGCAAACAAGGAGTCAACTGAGCAAAACAACGAAACGCCAGATGCCGGATTTGGAAATTTCCGAGAGAAACTCTTCAATGCCGACGTTATCTCCTCCGTTTTTGTTTTTTGGACTAAAACAATCTACATCGCCAACTTAATGACGAGATATCGTGCGGCTGGTCGCATTTTGCTGAAGATAGAAACAAATCCAAATATTTTTAGGTATCTATGGTAATAAGTAATCTATGCACACCCGATGCGCGCAGAACAAATTGACAAAGCGTACATCCACGTTTAGGCAGTTTGAGTTTGAGTCTCCACGTTCGTACTACTACTAGGAGCAGCAGGACCAGGAGCCCCGTTGTTATTGCGTGTATTCAACTCTCTAGGCAGCGTGACGGCACGCTCGACTCCGACAGGCAGACCGCGATGGCGGCCGCGGATCCTGTAGGCGTTCATTCAGACCAGCTCCCCCCTTTGAATTGATGATACGCACATGAGGACGATCACAACTAACTTGGAGAGCGGTCGGAGTGCACCGGAGAACTTGGGGAAGTGAGTAGGACAAAACAACACCCGATTAGATATGGTTCTTACTGAATAATTATCCTAACGATAAGATCAGCCGGCAGCTAAATTCACAGCCTGCACACGCACCGTCGGAAGCCCCAAACTCAACCCAATGCCCCCGAACGCCGAGACCAGCTCGAATATAACTCTAAACAGATCGAACCATTTCTTCGAGTCGTCGAGGAGGTTATGTCGTTCTATCACTGCCACGAGGAATACACCCCAGACTAACCACCAGATGTCTGTCGAGAGCGTTACATAGAGTTCTTTGGTTGACGGGATGATTCTCACCTATGGACATTTGACGGTCAAGATGCCAGAGCTACAATTTTATGAGCATGTTGTCTGTGATAATTAAAGAGAAGAGCATTCACCAAATACCGACCGATCCGTTCTCGGCGTTCGTAATTCTCGAGATCAGCCGGTTCTTCGTCTTCTTCTGGTGGCGGCTCCTCGAACACACCCAGTGATTCAGCTTCGTATCTGCGGAAAGTTCAGAAGCTGAGGCGTTCAAAAGTGCTGGATAACAAACATACACGTTCGTGGATCGAATGGTCATCGCAACCTGTCAAAGATGAACATTGATTCGAACAGCAGTTCAACTAAACACGCACTGGGTAAACCTGCAACGCACACATCAGCTCCAAAGGTCCTGAAAAATACCGCAAATACGTACTGCGATGTACATCATCACGACGTACAAAAATCTGGGCGAAAGGTCTTTCAACACTCAATGACACATATAGAACACTCACTGCAAAGCGGGAGAAGACGCCGCTACAGGGACGATCGAGAGTCCCGATGCCCTTGCAGCCAGTCCTTGAAACAGACCGGCAACTATTCGTGGGCCTTTCGACATTTCTTCGTAGAAGGGAAGCCCCAAGTCTGAGGTTGTTGAAGTTAGTCTGTAATGAACCGAAATGACACATGGCTCACCGAGAACCTCGAAGGCAACCCATTCGAGGGCGCTGGGCTGTTTGAGATGAATAGCGAGGAAAGGAGGCTGTGTACCTGAAAGCAGCAAGACAAATGACGAGGAACCACGTTTGGTGGCTCGGGAATCTAAATACCAAGTGAGCGCATTGAACGAAAGGCAGTCAATGGCTTACAAGTATAGGAAACATCTGGCTGTTTGTGAGAATGAATATCGTAGAGTCACAGGTACCTACCTCCGAGGATGTTTTAGCAAGAACGATAAAGTCTTGTCAGTTTCAGATCCCGGAGGCGTGATTCTTGACCAGATCCATCTGCATCGTCGTGAGCTTTGTCGTTGGAGAAAATACGATACGCACATGACCAGTCGCAAACTAATAAAAGTCAAACTTGGAATCATGTAGATGCAATGGACGTACAATATCGGTAGCGCATGATTCCCGGCCAATATGACGAACATTAAAGCGAAAATCATCAGGTACGCTGCTTGGAAGGGAACCATTCCTCTGTATTCTATTCAACACCAGTCGATAGGAAATGAAAGACTTACTGGTCCACCAAAGATAGCCCTCCTCCAGAATACGCGCCTAGAACGATGAATAGCGAATACCAAGGTTTCCGAACCAATCTAGGCTGATCCGCGAAAACCGAGTCGTATTTCGTCGTCGTTGAAAGCCAGGGTGCGAAATAGCGTAAATGCAATCAACTGTGTGACGACGAAATACTGTATTTTCGGTTCAGAAAATCGCCCTGTCCAAGCTAAAAAGAACCCACCGCGGGGATGAGATAGCTTAACAAGTCGAGTGCGCGGTATTCAACACCTCCAATCGTCTCAAGTTGCTCGTCCGTGAGCGTCTCTGTATGAAACGCCGAGTTGCGACCGACCACGAGACCGTCGAAGCTCAGCCATGGGGTATCTTTCGCGCCGAGCGTTTCTGTGTACGGGAGCGTCATCTTGCGTGTGAGTGTCCGGAATGTTTGAGGGGCTCCGGCTTTCAGGACACGCTGCGCCACTGCCACTGGGCCGGGGAATCCACCAAAGCCCTGGAATTTCTTTTGGGCGGGATCTACTTTGGTCTGAGTGCTGTAGATAGTCACTGTTCTGCGGGGAAAGGCGACGCCCTCTGCGTCTTGGTTAGTGGGCAAGTAAACGGAAGGCCAATTAACTACCGCGTATAGTTTGTAACTGGGGCTGGAGGGAAGTGGACATTCCGAAAGCAACTCCACGAGGAGATGGTAGTGGGTCGGGCGAAAGCAACATGCTGGCTGCCCGAGGTGAGGAGGAGAAAGTCCGCGCATCGGACAAGATGGCTTCTTGTTCTGCACTACGATGAGATTGGGAAGTTTGAATGCGTTGAAGCTGGATTTCGTCGTCGACGGTGGCCCTGGGCGTTGGTCGCGTTATTTCGATTTTATCTGGAGGATTTGGAGAATCGCTGAAGGTTTGTCGAACCATGTTGATGGGCGCGGAAATGCTGTTCAGAATCATAGTGCGGGTCTTCTTCAGACCTGGACGCCGAACGTAATACTTGGAATCGATGTATTCACAGACATTCTTGAAGTACCACCTTTGGAAGGATGAGACAGAGTTGGATGGCATAGAAAGCGCATACTTTCGAACGAGAACCATGATCCATGAGACCACTGTGAAGTCGCCGATGAGCATCAGAAAGTAAAGGATGACCTGTTGCCAGGGCGTAGCTATTCTTCAAGTCAATATCAAACTATCAAGAGAGTGAAATCCTCACTGGTCGAAAGGTCGATAGTAGCCAGTCCTGAAATGGTTCAAAACGCACGCGCAGAGCCCAAAATACACTACCTGTCACGGTCATGGCCGAATAACTTGATAGAATTTTACTTCAACCAGCTCGATTAGAGAAGACAATGGACATACCACATGAAGAGAGAGTCCAGGAACGACACGTGGAAACGTCCGTTCGATGCATAAAAGACCCCAGCAGCGATCAGGGGAACGATGGTGAAAGCGGTGAGGTGCAGCCGATAGAACGTCCATGCTTCCACACAAAGTCGGAGACAGCTTGAAGCAGGCCCTTTCTTGCTGGCTGCGGGCCTGCAGACTCCATTGTGTTGTCTAATGCGGCGGAAGCAAAGGGCCGAGAACAGCGATCAGCCGATCAGACTCGTCTTTCGTCTTACTCCATGTCGGCCAAGGTAACACTCTGCCAGGATCCCTCCAACTGCTACTCCATGTCTCGCAGGGCACCATTCCAGACCGGTCCATCCGCATCTGTGCCGATCGAGGGGGCACTTTTTGCGATATACACGCGTGAGTGAGATTATATTCAGGCTGGAGCTCGACATTTTACTGTGGTGTAGATCGTATCCCGACCCCGAGGATGTGACGAAACGCAAGGAAATGGTCGTCAAGCTGCGCAAGTACATTCACTCCGGCACCCACTTCTAGTGTTGAGCCGCGATCATCGTAGTCTCGCAGGACCAGGCCAACTACAACGATGCCCCCACCGAGGGCATTCGTCGCATTCTCGAGGTTCTCACTGGGTCAGAGATCCCGCGCGGCACGGTTCTAGAGACGGATAAGATCGGTATGTCTTTAGAATATCCATTCCTCTTCCTCACCACAGCTCCAGATTATATCAGATTATCTACGACTGTCGCAACCAACGCGTTGCTCGAGCGCAAGGGCCACAAACACGCACTGCTCATCACGCGTGGATTCAAGGACTTGCTGTTGATTGGAAACCAGTCGCGTCCCAAGATCTTTGACCTCAACATTCGTCGTCCCTCTACCTCTGTATTCCGCCGTTGTCGAGGTTGACGAGCGCGTCACCCTCGTCGGCTACACCTCGGACCCGAAAGCAGAGGAGCATGCACTGCAGTTTGATGCACAGGGCAAGGTCCAACGAGGCTACCGCGGCAAAGGCTGGGATGGCGAGGGCGACGCCGAAGGCCCCGGCGAGATTGTCAAAGGTCTCTCCGGCGAAGCAGTCCGCATCATGCGCGTCCCCGACAAAGACACTGCTATGCGGGATCTACAGGCACTGTACGACGACGGCTACCGCTCACTCGCCATCGTCTTTGCCCACTCGTACACGTTTCCGGACCACGAGCGGCTGGTGGGCGAAATGGCTCGTCAAGTCGGATTCACGCACGTCTCCGAATCCGCACAGCTTCTCCCTATGATCAAGATGGTCCCTCGCGGCGTCTCGTCGACAGCGGACGCCTACCTCACTCCTATCCTGCGAGAGTATCTCGATGGCTTCTTTAGCGGGTTCGACGAGAAGCTCAAGGATGGCCGGCTGCGTAGTCCGCGGGTCGAGTTTATGGGCAGCGATGGGGGATTGGTCGATTTGCAGAACTTTTCCGGTTTGAAGAGCATTCTGAGTGGGCCGGCTGGTGGGGTCGTGGGATATGCGCTCACGAGCTGGGATGCCAAAGACAAAAGGCCGATTATTGGGTGCGTTTCTGGCCATATTTTCTATCCATCATCTCAATATCATGCAGACTAGACGTTGGAGGAACTTCTACGTGAGTCCCAACAAGCCTCCTAGGCACCGTCTCATTTTGCAGTGATGTATCGCGATTCGACGGAAGCTATGAAATCGTCTATGAGACGACAACGTGCGTGCGTTTCCTTCTTCCCTCACCCATCTGATACACCACGCAGTGCTGGTGTGACGATTCAATCCCCGCAGCTCTCAATCAACACAGTGGCAGCGGGAGGCGGCTCGTGTCTCACGTTCCGCAACGGCCTCTTCCTCGCGGGGCCGCACAGCGCCGGTGCCGAGCCTGGGCCAGCTTGCTACCGGTACTCTCTTATCCTACTCCAAGCTTATTTACTAAATCTTTGCAGAAAAGGTGGTCCTCTGGCTGTTACAGACGCCAACTTGCTACTGGGCCGCCTGGTACCCCACTTTTTCCCAAAAATTTTCGGCAAATCGGAGAAGGAGCCGCTCGACGGTGATGCGTCCCGTGTCGCTTTTGAAAAGCTGGTCGAGGAGATCAACGAGAGCAATGAGAAGAAGCTATCGTTTGATGAGATCGTTTATGGGTGGGTCCTTGACTGAGAAAAAAGAAAATATACTGATGCCCGTACAGGTTTATCAAAGTGGCGAATGAGACAATGTGTCGTCCGATTCGCGCCCTCACAGAGGCCCGTGGACACGCCACCTCGGAACACGTGTAGGTGTCCAGTTGTGCACTACGGCTTCCACTGATTCGTTTTTTCAGACTTGCCAGTTTCGGTGGCGCTGGTGGGCAACACGCCTGTGAAATCGCAAGTCTGCTTGGGATCAAGACGATCCTCATCCACCGCTACAGCTCCATTCTATCAGCTTATGGGCTTGCCTTGGCCGATCGGGCGTACGAGCTGCAAGAACCGTCCTCTGCGTTCTACTCTGCTACTACGCGGCAGACGCTCGCCCAGCGGCTCGACAAGGTCACGGAGGACGTCAAGACGGAATTGAAGCGGCAAGGCTTTGAGGGGGATCGCGTGCACGTGGAGCGCATGCTGAATATGCGGTTCGACGGGACCGACACTGCTTTGATGGTCCTTCCCAATCCCGGAGACGGAGATGGGGCGGAGGACTTTGAAGCTGCGTTCAAGCGGGTGTACAAGTCCGAGTTTGGGTTCCTCCTCGAGACGAAGAGCATCATCGTGGATGATATCAAGGTCCGTGGGATCGGAAAGACGTTTGATACCCTCGGGGAGTCGGTTTATGAGGAGGTCAAGGGGCTTGCGCAGCGCCCGGTGGATGTACAAGCCAAGGCGGATGGGACTAGGCGGAGCGTGTACTTTGACCGTGTGGGGAGGGTGGATGATACACCTGTGTTTTTGTTGGATGGGCTTGAGGTGGGCGAGGTGGTCGAGGGCCCGGCGATGGTCATCGACGATACGCAGACCATCGTTGTTGTGCCTGGGGCCAAGGCTTTGCTTACCAGGAAGCATTTGTATATAACATTGGAGTAGAGAAGGACGTGGATGTAATTGTACAAATGTATCACTGGCCACAGACAAGTTACAATGGAGTATCCGACTAGTCTTCTAGCTCATCTTCTCCATCGTCGTCCTCGTCGAGCATGTCGCCCATGACCATGGCTGCAGCCATGTCGATCGCAGCGCGCGACATGCGAGGCATAGCGCCTGGGCGCATGAGAGGGTGATTCTCCGGCCTTAGCTCCTCCTCCTCCTCCTCCCCTTCTTCATCATTTTCTCCCTCTCCATCACCTTCTCCCTCTCCATCGCTATCCTCTGCGTCATCACTGCCACTTTCATCCCCACTGCTGTCCCCAGAAGACGCTGACGGCGAACCCCCATCGCTCTCCGACTCCACCTCAAAGTCCTCGTCCTCCTCGTCAGAATCATCCTGCACATTCAAAGCAGCCTCCCCCTTCTCCTTCCCAAACAAATTCCGATGCTCCCTCACCCACTTGTTAATGCCCTCCTGCTCCTTCCCATCCACCATCGAAAACGTCGTCTCAATCCCAGGATCAGCTTCATCCGCCTCGAGTAACGCCAAATCCTCTGCGGGACTCTTTCGTGTGAGGAGGACGGTACACGTCCGCCCCGTAGCGCTAACCACGCGCAGGCCATCGTCTTTGCTCAGCAGACTCTCCAAAGACCAGAATTCACATGGTTTGCTCTCCCCCCATAGTACGCCGAAGCTGCCGAACCAGAGCGTCCCGGCTTTCGCTGCACGATACGCTTCGACGCCGGGGACACCGTCTTCCGAGGCGTTTGCAGCCATGCCGACGCAGGCGCTGCGGAATATGGAGGCCTGGGGCTCGAGCAATTCGAGGCCTAGCCGGGAGATAAAGTCGAGGAGGACGCCACGCGTGGGTGCGCCGCCCTTGAGTGTGTTGACCTCTGGCGTGGAGCCCGAGTATGTAGTGTATTTCACAGCAGAGGAGGCAGCTGCATCGAGACCGAATATAATCTGCGGTGCAGCAGCGGCGGCCGACTTTTTCCCTCGATCGGGTACATCGGAGGCGAGGACGACGACGGTCCAGTGGGCCTTCATCTTTCCGCGCGTGGGGAGGAGGAATGCACGGGTGAGATCGGAGAGAGGGATGGATGATTCCGTGGCGCCCGAAGCTGCATTTACGAATTTAACGCACGACTTGTACACGGTGATGTCGACCTTTTTGCGGATGGGGGATGTCGTGGATATGGCGTGGAGCGTAAGCTGAGGAGGACCGTCGTCAGTCTTTTGGCGCTTCGAGTCCGAGTCTGACTCGAGGTCTGCGTTTGCGTCTTGTTCCCGTTGGCGCTTCAATCCGTTTCCGTTGGTAGCGGCAGACGTAAGACCGCCCAAAGCGGATAGAGCCTCCCGCTGCTTGTCCGGCCAGGTAGGTTCCGGGTACGGAGAGTCCCCTCCCGCGAGGAATCTTATGAGACAATCCAGCGTCTGGTCTCCTTCGGGCTGAGAACGAAGGCTGGCCAATGAGTCGGACAGGTTCGTTGGAAGTGTCGCTGAAACGGCATCCAAGAACGGGGTAGAGGGCGACATTTACACGTCGCTGAGGGGAGTGGAGATCGTGAATCGGCGCAGGACGCGTCGAACGCGTGGCAGAAGATGGTGGCGAGATGACGAAGGGTGTTTGGGTCTGTGTTTCTTGATCGAGATCACTCTTTTCTGCAACGTTCATCTTCGACATTCGACGTGCAAGTCCTTCAAAATTTCGCTTCATTTCCGTGCTTTGGACACTGCTTTCGGCCGGCTCTGCAGACTGCGCCTCCTATCTTGTTAGTCTGCATTCGGGATGCCCTTACTCTCGGCAGTTTTGCCACTGCATTCTGGGCATGGACGGCGCCGATGCGAACTGCCTACGAATACAATTGCTGAAACGACCAGGGCCGGAATGACACCATTCTCCCAAATTCAGCGCTTCCAGAGCACTGGACTTGTACTAGACCATTGATGTCCGCTCATGTTCCCGCCCCCCGTTTCCAACGGAGTTCTACATTTAGAGCTCCTCACCGATACTTAAACCAGGTCCGTCTTCGTCTGACTATCAAATTAACCACCTACTCTTACAATGTCCGTCAACCTCGTTCTCCCCACTCTCAAGAACTGGGCGCAGATGCGTCTGTCTGCCATCATCAAAGCTACGACACCATCCGCCTTTGACAGCTGCATTCGACAACTTCCTGTCCACCCACGCGACTGTGACTGTCAATGGCAAGCACATATCGCGGGACGAGTACAAGAAGCAGCTCCAGGGCGAGGGATTCCTCGAAGCCGGCGCGAGCGTCACCTTCAATGGCGCGGGTGGAAATTCCCAACGACAAGAGCAATACGTTCCAAGCTGGCGTCGTTGGCCTCTTTTATACCGCTGTTATCAGCGAGAAGCTCATCCTCCATGGCGAGCCGGAGTCGAGCCAGGTTACTTCTTCTTTGAACCTTGTGTACGTTTGCGTTTCTCTTGGTGAACGTCAACTGAGTATAGTTTTTGCAGCATCGAAGAGGATAAATCTCTTACCCCTCCTCACTTGCCCAGCGGAGTCCATGGTGATTTCGGTACGATATATTGCTCCGATTAGGCTTCAAAATCTGACGATTGTTTGTAGATGGGAGGCGTGTGTCTGTGTTGAACCAAATCATTCTCGATGTGCACCAGAAGAACAACTTCAATTGAAGGTGGAATTTACTCGTGCTTAAATTTGTGTAATCCATAATCAACTATTTTGAACTTGCATTCACGGCCAATTGACGGCTTGGGGAACGCATTTGAATCAAATTGCATCATCAGCTTACAGAATCGCGCTTACTTGCATGACTCACAAAGACTCGCTTCCTCTTGACCACCATGGCTACTCTTCCACCCTACGCCTCGTGTTCTACTCTACCAATCGTACTCGCTCGACCCAGCGTCGGGTGAAGCGCGTCTGGAGCAAACGCCCTTGCGCGCCTCTCCCCGGCATCAAACAGGCAATTATCTCAAGAAATCTGGGCGCGACGTGCTTGTTTTGACCAACCAGGACAGTTGCGCGCCTGTCCCTACATACGGGCGCAGGGGAGGTATAATGGGTTTCGTCGCACTCGAAAATCGCGAGTCGGTGGATGAAGTCGTACTTAAAGTGAGTTTGTAGTCCTCGTTTCGATATCTCTAATTATGCGCAGATAAACGGGAGCATGGTCATGATCTCCGAGGGCGGTTCTCTGGAAACCAAGCTCATAGACGACAGCTACACCCTCTGGTCTTCTGCCAGAGCCCATACCGCTTCGTGTCCAAGTGCCGTCCCTTTCTCCGTAGTCCTGCCCTCTCGATTTCAGGACGACCAACACATCTCGCATCCGCTACCCCCGACATACAGCCTCACTATACCCCAGTTCTTCTTCAGAGTCTCGTACTCGATCTCTGTGGTCATCGTACGGCGATAATTTCAGATTCTGAACAAGATTAAAACGTACGTGGGCCTTTCTTTTCAACGCATCCTCCGACGAGGCTCATTCTGATACAGGATATCCACGAAATTCAACTATTGCCCACGATCATCTGCTCCGATGCCCATCCAATCCACCTCGGACTTTTTCTCGGATCTCAAGACTATGCCGGAAGAGTGGCGGCAGGTTGTCTCGCCAGTCGCACCACGGCCGAGAGCCTCTGTTCGGCCTCTCAATTTGCATGTCAGTAGTCTCAATCTGGTTTGTCAAGCCGTCCTGACTGCTTCTCTCCAGCTCTTTCTCCCCAGCGCCGGGACGTTCGGCCTCACGGATTCCATACCGATCCATATCCAGCTCACCGGGCCTGCTGAATCACTCCAGGCGTTCCTCCCTGAGGACGCCAAAGTCCCCGTCTCAGCAACGCTCACCCGCCAGGTATTCGTCAACCTGAACGGCCGCAGCAAATCGACGCAACGACTCGTCATCGGTCACGCCAGGCTCGTTCCCCACCCACCCCAGCCAAACGAATTTGAAGCGTCTTTGGATTGGGGAGGTGTGTTGACGTGTAGTAATCCAGAGACGCTAGTCGGGATGTTTGATGTTGGGTGTGTTCGTGTTCAAGTGAGTGAATCATAATAATATGCGTTTCTTGCCGGACTGAAGGACGTGAGCAGGACTTCATCGCTGTTGATTTGCGCCCGAGGGATGTGCTGAAATATGGGAATATGAGGATGTTGCATCCGATTAGACTCGTTACGGATTCGTGGTTTGTACCTTCGTGATTTCCTTTGGGTATTTGGGAGTTCGGGTTCGAGTTGTGAAATACCAAGTCTGTATGCATTTGGACGCCGAGGCCTATTGCAGGCATCTAGTACTGTGGAACGAGGGCGCTATTGAACGGACTGAATGGCAACTTGATCCTCTGAGATTTGCATAAAAACAATGCCCTTGGAAGGGGTTAGGGGAAGTATCTTGCGGCGGATGGGGTGGGCGAGATAAGGCACTAGGAACGGCCGCAGGGACCCTGGTCTTCCATTTCACTTGAGAACGGGAATATCGATAGTGCTCACTAGTACAAAAATCTGCTTTCATTTCTCTAATCCATAATTATGTGCAAGAAAGAAAACCCTGGCCGACTACTGTGGTGGTATTGGGATGTTGAACTCACTCCGAATGGATGAGACGCCCTCGTTGGCTAGTTTTGCGACCTCAGATTTTACCACTACCGCCTAAAACTGTGAGATCCCGGCGTAGTTCAAAAGGAGTTTCTCATACCGCTCTGGGCAGGGCTGGTAGTGATCCCTGGTAGTCCTGTAAATCCTGCCGAGCCTTTTCCAGCGCTTGATCCGCCTCCTGGGCTTCTCGATTCAGTCTATCCCATGCTTCCTCCGCGGCTGTACGAGTTTTGCCAATGGCTTGCTCGAAATGCTCGGCGTCTTGACACGCAAAATTTGCCGTCTATTCAAAGGATGAGACTGGAGCGCTCGAGCTCAGCAACAGGGTTGCAAATGTACCCAGCGACGTTCTTTAGCCACTCGTTGAAGTTGTTTATTTCTGGGGTTGCTGCCAGATAACGCTTCGGCGCGGTTTGCGTCTGCATCGGCTATCTGCGATGCCGCTTCAGCTGCTTGCGACGTTGCTGCTGCATCCTGTGAATTCTGCGAGGCTATGTAGATATTTGAAAGAAGGCCGAGATGATTTACCTGTTGCGCAATGCGGACGGATTGGATGAGTAGAATCTTCCGGGGAGTGGATCAATATCCTTGGAAATTCACAAAAGTGCATACCATTCTGATCACTTCGACCGGCTCTGCCTCCTTTTCCATAGCAAGTACTCTCTTCTAATAGGTCATGAGAACGAAGGGATTGAAAAAAAAAACGGAGCAAACTCACAGTAAATGCAGACCGATAGACCCTCTTTTGGGACGCCTTTGCGGCCTTGTCAACAATGGTGAGGCCAGGGTATTGATTGACCAGGCGGTCAGCGAAGTTTTGGCAATTTTGGCAAAAAGGGATCCGATGCGTTGGTTTTGCCGTCTTCACGGCTTCCGATTCGATGGTTCGCAAAAAAAAATGGAGACGAACAAGTTGAGGGGGCATAGTGACATATTCACGGCAGTGGCCGGGGTGATTATCTTTCGTTAAACCCCAGAAACTGAAAGGGATTACACCGGGGCTGTACAGTTTCAACCGCCAGCGAGCCACCGTCTTCCTGAACTCGTCATTCAGGAGGCTCCTATTCTCGCCTAGAGGCCCCGAATTGGCAAAGCGACTGTTATGGGGCGCCGTGGAGAAAGCGCTGGATGCAGTCATCCATGGCAAACCGGTGTTCGGGCTCGGGTTGTTATCGTGGTACTCCTGCGTAGCCGAAGCATAGACGGTTACGTTGGGAGGGTTTCCTTGGGGCCACAACGCTGAGAATTGTGCGCTGAGATTGTCGTAAGTGTAGGAAGACGTGTAGACGTTGACGGTATCTGGGACGCGAAGCCGACATGAGAAGCAGATATTCGGGCAAAAGTCACCGAGTACTGACCATCTGTGTAAGGCCACACACTCATCGGAGTTGATTGATAGAAAGAGGACGCTGGTAGAAGGAGGACGTTGGTAGAAGGAGGACGTTGGTAGAAGGAGGACGTTGGTGGACGTTGATCGACTTCCTTTCGACCAAACATCTTCTATTTCCTTCGTCGTGCTTGACGCGTCTCTCTGCCATTGACGCGTTTCTCATATGTCTCATCCGCTCCAGCATACGCCGAATGCTACCGCGAAGGCGCACGCGCCGACAGATTGGACCTCCACTTGTCACGTCCGATTTCCTCATTTTATTCGACCGAAGCCTCGCATCTCGCCGACAACATCCAGAAGCATCTTGTCTTCCTGGAACATAGCTTGAGCTGAGGCAGAACCTTGCGTTCGTTGGTAGGGTCCGCAGTTGAGCTTGGCCTGGCCCAACCGGCGTTTCAGCTCAAGTTCCCGGCATTGATATCAGGCCGGGCGGGATTGTGGTGGTGGCGCGAATGCGTTAGGAGACGATTATGTCTGCGGTGGCTACATACGCCGAAGGCAACGGTCAAGGCGGCGTTGACGATGGCGGTTTTGCGGGACAGTCCCAGCGGTGGCGCACAGGCCATGGCGGCGGCGCTAACGAGGCAAGTGGTCTTGCAAGGAACCCGAAACCGACTCGGACGAGTCACAACAGCTCTTTTCGTCCCCTTTGTTGCGCTACCCAACACGGGTACTTACGGCTTCCACCAGACACGCACGCGCCCCGCGTTTTCGCCACCCATGCTCGATGCGAAATCCACGACCGGGAGTTGTGCGCAGGGCATGGGGAAGGTGGAATCTGGTCAATCTGCCTGTCCGACGAATTGCCCGGGTTGCACACGCGACTGGCACTTGTCTCGCCCGCCAGAGGCTAGCGACATCACAAAAGGAGCTAGCGATTACGCCTCCACTCACTGCGCAGTTTGTCAACGAGCGTTCTCAGTACAACACCAAAGCCAAAACTTGTGAAACTTACCACGCGCAGAGGCCCGCAAGACGACATCCCACTCGGGACAACATTCCAGACGAGCTGCAGTAGACTCGCCTGAGATAAACTGGACAGATCAGGCCGAAAGACTCCGTGCCCACCAATCGGGCGAACGCCCACAATAGCGTAGGCCCGCAAACGACAAGTGGTGCTTGGGCGACCTGAGACCGCATTCGAGCTCATCCGGGACGAGGAGATCTTGAAGGGCGGTACTAGGAGACGGTGACGAATGACATTGTTGATACGCGCCGAATACGCGTTGTCTTGTGCTTAAGTTACAGGTGCGTCCGCAATCCTTTACTCTCGCTTCCATACTCACTTACTGTCATATTAGTTTGGCTGCTTCCTCCTGCTTCCTCTCGGATCTCTACCATCCCTCTCGGCGTACCTCAAGCCTCTTCCCTTCCCATCTCCTCTCATCCGATATCAAGCCCCGCGGCCTCCCGCGCCCGAGTCGATTCAGTCATGTCCCCGCGAGTTCCTTCCTTACATCGATATCGAGAGGCCTTCGTTCCCCTTGGGTCCCACGCAAGTCACGCAAGGCACATCTCACTCGCAGCCCCGCGTGGTGCGCCTTGGTGGAGAAGGGATAGTATCGACGACCAGCACTTCCCACTAGTAATTGTCGGCCCAGGCTGGCCTCATCTGTGCGACCTTGTTGTTATTAGCGTGGTCTCACCCGCTGTTCCGTGCACCCATCCTCGTTCCGCCCCCAGCGCGGTGGAACGGGTCACACCTACCCGATGAACACAAACTGAGGGGGTGGAGCGGCAAGGCCGACGCTGCCTTCTGCCATGCCACCTCTCCTCGCCTTGGCCTCCAATCACGCGCCCTGGTCACCCCACTCTATGGGCCACACGCTACCGTGCACGCTCGCTAATCCACGCCATGAGCACACCACGTTACGCAACGGCCGGTTACGCAACGGCCGTACGCTCAATGTGCTCATTCACGCGTGCGCGACAGTCATCCGAGCTCGACCCAATGCCCACGCCCCGCCGCGTCGCCCACAAAACCGTCAGCCACTGCTCTCCCCTTATCTCGGTCCCCACGCCGGACGCACCCTTCAACGTCGTGCACCCACCGCGACTTCCTGGGCCTGCAGTTGCGCTGATCGGGCGAGATGATGCTCGATTCCTCACGCTGCCCTACCCCAACTCCTCTCGGAGCGGGCGAGCGAGTCTGTGGACCGTGCTACCTCAGATCTCACTACACGGTACCTATGTAGTTTGTAGTCTTCGCCGACTTGAATCTTACAACATCCCCGTCGAATGACTTGATCTCGATTATACGCAAGCCGCCGTGTGATATGTGACTCTCACTAGTTTGTATGCATTCTTCCTTCCTTCCGAGTCGGCGACATACCGGGTACCCCATTTGTACCCATCTGACCAGGAGCAACACTCGTGGCTCTCTTTGGGCCGGCTCTTTGAGCCCAAATTTCGTCAGTGAAATGCTCTCTGCCTTCATTCTTGAAAGATTGAGAGAAATACATGTACTTGAGTACTGAGTGCAAACGGAAGAGAGCCATCAATGATCCGAAGAGAAGGCCCAAGAGGAAAAACGTTAGCGGCTGATGTAATCGGATGTGCCACGACTCCACACAATGCCTTGCGTCTCTCTCGCCAATTGCAGAGACCTAATGGATCTGCCCCCTCCCTCACCCAGCTCCTGCCGTCAGCCTACGGTCCCTCAGCTTACGGTCCGTCCGTTTACGGTATCCGTATACGACTTCCCCCCAGAGCTTACCCTGGAAATTATCCCACATTTGTCGCTCAAGGGCCTCGTCGCCGCGGAGGGTGTTTGTCGGCAGTGGAAAGCGTTTGTCGCCATCGCCGACATCTACCCCCCTCGCCGCGCCCTGTTTAATCTATACAAAAAAATTATTCACGACCCCCTCTTCCACGACCTCGATACACGGCCCTGGTTATGGGCGAACCTCCAGCCATTTGACCGCCAAGCATACCTCGACTATATCCTCTCCCAGCACAACTACATCCCAGAGGACTTTCGTCTCTGGATCCTCGAATGGCCGAACAAGGCTGTCATCGCATGCGCCTGGCCCGGTCTCCCAGCCGCCTATTGCGACAAAGAGGCAGATGACGTGGAGAGGATTGCGGGCTACAACCATCTCGGATGCCTTGAACCTCAGGTCTACAGAATCATCGTCGATCTCTTTAAAATCACCCTTCCTGATGGGTGTAGCGATGGCGGTGACTTCACCAGCTATTGCGCCAGGTTACGCTTTGCCGAGCAGTGTTCGGACGCGCAGGTGGACCAACAGGTGTCGGAGACTGTCAAATCCGCGCCCAAACCAGGGCCCGGTGTAGACCACCACCCCGGATACTATTTGATGCCGGAGATGTTCGACTATGAGCCGCCTGCTGTACTGAGCCGCGCCCAAGATACGATGCGGTTTCCTGCCATCCTCGTCTGGGAAAAGGACAATTTGGGCCAGACATGGCTCGTCCTTAGCCCAGAGTCGCCTTTCGCCGTGTACTCGTTCCCAGACAATTTCGGAGAATACCAGGAATACATGTGTCACCAGTATCCGACTTGGATTGCCTGGCTCGAGTCCCAGCTCAGGCGGATGCATCGGGCGGCGGATTGGAAGCCTAAAATTACGGGTCTTCGGCGCCACTACGACGAGGACGGGAACGCCATCGATCTCACTGCATGGTTAGAGGAGCAGGAGAGATACACGCCGCGTTGGACTGAGGAGGACGAAGAAGAATACATCGCATTGACTCAAACTGACGGTTGATTCGTATGTGCTCGTTATTCTTTCTCGGTTTTCTCTCAATTTTGCTTTTTTTCTGCATAGATATAGACTCGACACCAGTGCACGCCGAGTCAGCAAACTTGACAATTGATCAAGGCTGACGGGCGTAGCTGAACGGCACATCGTCGCCCCAACGAACGCCGACTGGTCTACGAGTCCAGCTTAGATGAGCGGGTTGAGACTCGATCGTAGATACTCTCGTTCTATGTTTCATCGTTGAATTGGAAAAAGTTAGTCGTCCGCTTGCGTATAGTTCGACGCCAACGTAGTGATCGATGTGCGAAACATATTCGATTGTCTAGTTGTATGGTACTTACACATATGCATGTAACAAGAGAGCAGTAAATATGAATCCTCCAATAAGGGCTCAAGTACATAAATATCGACGGACGATTTGCGAAGGAGATCCGAGTCCCTTCTTTCTGGTTTAATCTGAAAATGGCTCTGTGGACTGGGACTTGGATCGACTGCCTTGAAGCGCAGCTGAGGAAAATACACCGGGCAGCTGCATCAAACCGCCCCTCGTTCCCAGTCTCCTCCACGGCAACCGGATGACAGTACCATCCTTTATGATACTTGGTTCCGTTCCATACCCAACAACAGACCGATCTGGACTCGGGAGGACGAAGAGAAGTACGTTCTGGTATGTGTTCGGGTTTGAATTTTGTTTTCAGGCGCTCAACAGAGCCTTTTTCAGACGAGTCCGGAACGAAGGGAGCTCCTTGGCAAATCCTCCATCGAACTTTGAGCCCCTTCTGTCCATAACTACTGCTGTCTCGTTTACTATCTGTATGTCGGACACGAATGTATTACGACCCATACAACAACTGCTATTACCACGGAAGTCGACGCCAAACGATTGTTGAAATAATTTAAATTGCCCTTCGAACGACAAATTTCATGTGCAAAGGCTAACTCCGGGGATAATGGGCCTCTGAGGTCGAAGCGTGCTCATTCACGAGGGTATTACAAGGTGCAATAGCACGGCTGGGGCAGCGTACAAGAATTCATTTCCAGAACTTGATAAATCTCCTGCAGGTTCAACAGAAATAAGTACCCGAGTGATCAGGCAATACTTACACTACATCGGACAGGATTCTATAAAGTAAAACATCGTCCCTCTAGTGGCTGGCAAAATCTGTAAGTATAACGCAAGACTTGTTGCAAACGATTTAACACACGGCATTGTTGTTGGAACTTGAAGCTTGAAGCTTGAAGGATGGCGAGAGGAAAGTGAGCTAGGGAGTGAGATGACCATGAAGATTGAGAATGCGGGGTTGTGTGGGCAGAAGTGAGGGTCAACCAGGGCCAAAGCCCGTCTTGTTGTAGAGATCGTCAAGGGCCTGAAGTGCCAAAGCGTACTGAGAACAAGAAAGAGGTTAGCAATTGCGCCGATCGAGACAGGTCGACCAGAGGAAGAGCAAGGTCTGTGCAGTGGTCGATGTGTGGCCAAAAGGTCCAATCGTAAAGTATTTGGAAAGTCCAAGAGGGCCATGGTGGTCGTTGCGAACAGGCTACAATGTTTGATCGATGCCCAATACGGAAAATTGATGTCCTCTCAGACCCGTTGACGAATGTGCTCTAAACCCAAGGGAGAAACCCAACACCACTGTATCGTATACGGTGGTACACAGGAATAAGCAAGTAGCTTATTTAGATAACCAACACAGACACGAGCTCGTAGCGAGTGTATTCAATCGAGTGTTCAGACGAGTAAAAGTCCCAATACAGGTCCTTATACAGGTAGTAGGTTGTGGAGGGAGAAAGTAATAAGTTTATTCCGAAGGAAAGTGGTATTTCCAAGGGACGGGTATTAGGTTCAGTCGAGACTGGAACAAGCAACCCTTTTGGTAGATTGTATAGCTTCTCAGCTGTAGTTGATAAGATTGATGTAGTAGGTGGGTTGGTGGTCAAACACCGATCGTATTCCTTATTCCGAAACTTCGCAACTCGATTCTACTCTTCTTCCCGACTGGTACTGAGATTCCCTAGCCAAATACGACGATGTTCCAACGACTTGACTTGACTGATTGCTTAATAGATTCTTGATTGAGGCGAGTACGACGATTTGGTTTCAACGATGACGACGATTCCGATTCAAAATAATATGATTCCAACTAGTACAAACTTTAAGAAGCCACTATCCAACACAGTGCACCTCGAAAGCCCAAGCACAACCCTTTAGAGACGCTAATGCGTACAACAGACGGGGGTGATTGTTCGGCCTCCAAGGGAACACTCTACCTAGTTATATACAAGTCCGGCAATCTAATAAATAATACAGGAATGCGATCCTCGCAACGCAATTAGGGTATCCTTGCTATTTCATTGGTCTACAGGTTGGATGGCGCCATCCTCGCACCATCCCAAGCTCAGTCAGCTGTCGATCCATCATGTTTCAGTTTGGTAAGGCTGATGCCGAGGGTCGGAAGTCGAGTTCCATTATTCCCATCTTTCCTACTCTGCGCTATCGTTCCAGGACCGGATAGTACTGGTCCGTAGCTTTAATTCGATACCCACATCTTGGGTATCCCGTCGTCAAAGACACCATTTCGAAGCTCGCAAGTAGTGATTCCAGAGTGCTCCCGTGTTCCGATATCACGGACCAGGCACACGATCTTCCGGCGCCATCATTCCGGTTGGTAATGACTCCAGCTGAGGCCTCGATCGTGATCAATGACTCAACCGTCCGCTTATTCCCAATTGCTGCTAATTCCCTTGTAACCATCGGATTGAACCAGAGCTCAACGACTTGGTTATAAGATATTCCCATTGGTAAGAGGACTAGCACGAACTCCTACGTGTTTCGGAGTGGGTCCGTCAGTCATCTTAGGTTCCCCTTCGACCCGTACAGTACACCATGCATCGTAATCCTACTAGCTGCTTCTGGGCTCAGCACTAGCGCTCTCGTGAGATGATACTACTGTTGGTTATAAGAGAAATCGCGAAATTTCACGTATTCCTAGCGTGTTCATATTGCAGGCGTATCACCGTTGACCATCTTTTCATAGTTTCAACGGTCATCCCGACTTTGACGACGATCTACACTTGGCTGGATGACCGCTAGAGCTGAGGACCAGCTTATCAACCACCTCCTTGGCCCTGTATCCTACCCGCGAAAAGGCCGCCTCCGGAAGGAAGGAAGGAAGGAATGAATACACGGCACGGTCCCACGCAGGAACGCCGGGGTCCAGGAATTATCCCGGTGTACACGCACTACCTAATTATTGTACACCGTCGTCCCTGGGCCTCCACCATACTCCCTAGCCGAGCTCACGACACGCCAACGCAACGCACACTCAACGGCCGCTGTAGAACTAGGAGAATGTGGGAGAAGCAAATAAAATTCATCGTCGATAGGCATATGCCTGCACATGGTCTATCCTCCCCTGTACACGGGAACTAGATAGAAGATTTTTAGAACCTCGTACGCGAATTTTGCCACCATCGCAATCGTCGCCCTCGGATATATCAGTGTGCACAGGAATTGAGTGTCGGTCATCTCCGCGTACATCTGCGCTAGTAGTGAGTTGCGCAGCTGTACGACGAGGATGGACGCCGTGCATTCCAGGAGAGCGTGCTCCGGCGTTTCGACTTTGTTGTGGCAGAGACGGCACAACCTCCGTTCTCGTTCGAGACGGGGGTGAGCGTGGTCTACGTAGCGTAACACCACTCCCAGCTGGTGAGTTGACATGAGGATAGAAGAGACGGCCTCCCTGTGAGATTGTGTCGGCACCATGGATAGGTAATGCCGCATCGTTGCAGTCACTTGTGCGGGGGGTTTGTTCTTCTGAGGTTCTAATCTTCCTCTTAGTAGATAGAGCTTGTGCGACGTGTCCACGAGAGCCTGGAGCAATTGTAGACAGCATTTTTCCAGGAGCTCTGAGTACTTCTCGACTTCCTCGTGTGTTGTATCGTGCGTGAGCGGTAGCGGTGGGCAGGCGAACGGTAAGCGTGAGATTGCTGTGGCCAAGTCCTTTGCCCACGATCGCTTCCTTGGGAATTTTGCAGCCAGTTCGATTGAGCTGTCCAGCGCCGCGCGAGCATACGAAGAACGGGGAAGTTTTAATAAGTACGCTAGGTACCCGAGGAGCACCCGAACACGCCGAGGGCGCAGGGGCATGATACCTGTCTCCGTGAATAAGACAGCCACAGTGGATCTCGAGTGTACATTGAGCATTTGCCTCAGAAAGTTCAGTTGAATCTTGAGGAGCGGCTTCACGTGTACATTCTCGGAGTCGGGCATGACTTCGCACCCATGAATCAGGTGGCAGTCGACGCGTGCCATGTAGAGGATCTTGAGCTGCTTCGGTGTCAGCTGTCCAGTCGCGTCTTCAGTGCCCATAATTCCGTGTCCACTGTAGCGGGCAGTTCGCGCCTTCTCGAGGTAGTGATCCGCGAGAAAACGTTTTGGCTCCGATGAGAAGTTAATTCCCACGTATTTCTCTTTCGTCTTGACCTCTAATGCAACATTGCCTATCGTGAGCTGGAGGGGAGGTGCATTCGCCGAGGCGCCAATAACCATTAAGATGGTCTTTACGAGGTTGATGAGGACAAAGCTAGTCGCGCACCATCTCTCCAGCGTCTTCAGCTTCCTCTGTAACCCTCTCGACGACAATGACATCAATATGAGGTCCTCGGCTTGGGCAAGCAGCGAGATGAGTGCTCCGGGTAGCTGCACGTCGTCGCAGCCAGGGTCCATCCTCAAGTCCGAGAGGAATAGATTCCAGAGTATCGGAGAGGCGGGGTCACCGGTAAGCACACCCATCATGGCCTTGAATCTCTCGGACTCCATGTCTCCGTGTCGTACATAGTACACCATCTCCCGGTACAGCATTCGTAACCAGTCAAAGAGGGGTCCTCCTACACCCATTCGCGTCAGCTTGAGCCATAGCGTGGGTTGGTCCGTGGACGGAAAGGCGTTGGAGAAGTCGACAAATTCCTTGATCATGACTCATCGCCTGCTTGCAGGACCTCAACCAGTGGACGGTCACGGTGTTCATCTAATGTGATTTGGGAGGAGCGCGGCGACATGGGTAGCAGACGCCGACGAGGCCCTTCAGGGACGGGGTGAGAATGTGTCGAATGGAGCTCTGGAAGGAAAGTCCTCGATTTTGGCCATGGCAGCGGAAGAGAAAGAGAGAGAATGCCGATCAAAGTTCACGTCACTCATGCGCGTATCAGCTTCCTGTCGGCGATCCGCCACATGTCAATGCTCGCCGCGGCGAGGACGCCACAATTGCGAGCTTGTTCAAGCTGAGTGGTAGTGGGCAGCAGTGGGCGCGCAACGTCGCGGATATTCGACTGGCGAGTCACAACGTATTGAGATGAAACCCAGGTAGAATTCTGCGACAATCAACGGCGAATCTTCTTACTCTATGTAGTACCTATATTCAACCTCGGTAAGTGGCCTTTCGTGCGCCTTTGGCTGGGTTGTAAACTAGATCAGCCCTCAACCAGCCGCCTCGACTCGTCGTCACAGAGGTCATGGGTTCGAATCCCTAAGGCGCACAAATGGAGTATAGTACCAGCGGCGGGATCTGTCCTTGGCCAGGATTGCTTGTTGCTTACTGGGAAGTGCTCTTGATCTGCCTGAGGATGAAGCCCCAAAACCTTCAGGCAGGGTACTCGTTTTTGACTTTTGGTTTTGAATAAGATGAAGCTGGCCTAGTCGAGCCTATGGAGATCTCGGTTAGAACATGCAATCAAATAACGCATACGATCAATGTCCCAACGCGTACCTCTCCTCGTCCTCCTCCGTCAAAAGAGGAGTGCTGTTGCGGAGAGAACGGAACCATGTATCATAAAGGATGGGGTCTTCACCCGGTTCCCGAGGAGGGACATCGGGAACGAGAGGAGTCTTGCTGTCCGCCGCCCGGTGCATTCGTCTAAGCTGGGAGTGCAGCCAATCGATCCAGGTAAGATATTGGCGGTCTCTCCCATCTTGGTATGTGCCATGAAACTCGATGAAGTATACGGCAAAAGGAGAATCCGGGCTAAGCGCGAGGAAGATTTGACGGATGCCATATGTCTCCCATACCGTCCGGACCTGAACCAGGCGGCGGCGAATATCTGAATACCTCCTGGTTCCGGTAGTAGTTCGCCGGAAGGTCCGGACCTGCATCAGAGCTACTTAACGGACGACGAGTCATCGCTATCCTCCTCATCCGAACCCAGATAGTCGAAGTCCGAGAAACCTGGCAAGGGAGTTCTATAGTCTCAGCCCCCGTCGCTGCAGTGGTATGGATGGCAAATCCTCTGGAGTTCGACGCCGGTTTTGTACAGCGGTGCGTCGAGACGGCCGAGATGATTGTACCCCTCGACTCGCTCCACGTCGTCTGCGTCCTCCGCACAGTAGACTGCGGGGAGACCGGGCCAGGCACATGCAATGACCGCTTTATTGGGCCATTCGAGTATCCAGAGACGAAAGTCCTCTGGGATATAGTTATGCTGAGCAAGAATATGGTCGAGGTATGCCTGCCGATCTAACGCACAAAAGTTCTCCCAGAGCCAGGGACGGCTATCGAGGTCGCGGAAGAGTGGATCGTGCAGAATCTTGTGGTAGAGTTTGAGTAATTCGCGCCGGGGAGGGTAGATATCGATCGGCGACAGCAATGAATTCTTTCCACCGTCGGCAGACACCCTCCGCAGCGATGAGGCCCTTGAGTGGTAAATGAGGGAATACCTGCAAGCGCAGCTCCGGGGGCAAATCATGGAGTGTGGCCATGAGAGAGTCTGGAAGAGACGCGTGAGAACCGAAGTGATGCCCATCAATTTCGGCAAACCTTCTTGCTTTGCTCCCAAAAACGGATGCTCGCGGACTCAGCTGTACTTGCCTCGACTCTATCTGGAACCCTGAATACTTGTCATCAACTTGCCGTCCGAATAATTTCCCGACGCATCTCCTTGTCCGCCCACCAGGCCACCACACACCGGCGGTTCTTGAAACCTGCCTTTTCCCTCGTAACACCCTGCCTGCGACGCAACGGCCCTATGGGGAACCTGGAGACTCTGCGAATAAGACGAAAATCACCCAGATCCGATGTCTCCCGTCCTGGCTGGATATATTGTATTCTGACATCGAATCTAACGGCGGAGAAGTAGTAACCGTCCTCAATACCGGGTCGTGTGGACGATGGACCCACAAACCAAGATGCGTTGTCTCTCTCTCCATGCTTCTCGGCCGTGATAGATCGCATATCCTGGCATTGCCGTGTGGGAGAACAATGGTCTATTGTATTCCTTCCTATCTTCACCAATGGCAAAAGGGTCGTATATCAGCGCCCGTCAAGACGCCGCAATACTCATCTTTATGCTGCCGAAGGGCCAAGAACGACCGGCGGCGTTATTCTCCTCGTACCGCGGAAGAATCAAGACCACCACGCGGCGTCGATCCACAGACAACCAAAGAGTCGCTGGTCTCAGCTGTGTTTCATTTGCTGCCTATTATTGCCGCCCATTGTATCATATCTCCACGATGGGAGAGTAGCCGTGAACAACGCAGTCTCCATCTTCGTGATCCATGAATGGCTGAAGAGTCACCCGGCGGCGTTACATCTTGGCATTGTCGTGTCGGAGACCATTCTATCTTTGCCGATGGCAAAAGAGTCGCCAGCCACATGTTTCTCGGTTCTTGGCCCATGATAGATGTCTTGCCGTATGCAAGACTGAATACCCTCTCCCCGAATACTATTTGTGAATGGCAGAAGGATCAATACCACCCGGCCACCCATCGAAGATTCGTGTCGCATTTCAGCGCATTTCCTCCCCACCGGTGTGGGCTGTGTATAACTCTGGCAATCTTCGAATCAAGGTTCCTTGAACGCATGTACACGACCTGAATCTACTCTTTGTCCCGGATTTCGCCACATTGTGGGCTCCCAATCGCAGCAAAGTTATGAACGATGTTGAGAGAACAGCGAGTGACCAGAACCCTATTCGAAGTCGTTTCACTTGCCCAACCGTACCATATATTTGTTTTCGACAAACGAGAGTTATCTTAAACAGCCACGGCGAGGCGGCCACGGTAATAAATATTACAGCGCGAGAAAGGTAATGAAAATTCCTCTATCGAAAGGATATGCATGGGCAGACAGATGGTCCCGTCCAACGGATCTAATAATGGCATAAGCAATGAACACCGCCAAAGAGGAGGGCGTACGATTCTCTGCATGGATCAAATACTTCCATGAGCAATCTTGTAATTTGCTTCATCCTCCTCGGTCCAAAGTGGGATGCATGCGGGTCGAGAACGATACCAAGTGTCATAACTGATAATGTTGCCGTCGGAGTCTCGCTTGATGAAACAGTGAGGAGGAGGACTCTTCCCGTCGGCTGTGCGGTGCATTGACTGGAGGTTTGATTCGAGCCAAGATATCCAAGTGTGATACTGGCGTGACTCCCCTCCGACATACGTCGCACCCATGTCAGAGAGAAGCCAATACACAGAGAAGGGGGAATCCGGGCTGAGCGCCAGAAAAGCCCGACCTCCATCCGCGATTTCCCAAATCAAGAGGGCGGGTAGCTCCCACTCCATGGGTCCGGAACCGGCGGGCGGTGAATAATCGAACACATCTAACCTGCAGTAGTAGCCCTGCATGCCCAGATGGTCTGAAATTTCATCTGGTCCCGGTTCAACGCCATTCCCCCGGAAATCGACCACTTCTTGTTCCTCAATATTCCCTTCGACATTATCGTCGTCTGCCTCCGTCACATACTCCGCCCCATAGTCCGCCTCAAACCCCTGTTCATCCTCTGCTCCTGGATACCAGAATACTTCTTCACCATCACTGCGAACATCGGGAGGCATCTGTTGCCTGTTTAGCTTTGGGTACAAGGGTACTGGTCTCAACCAGGACAGGGTGTACCCTGGGTACACTGGTGGGTACCCCGAGTACCCCGCACTATATACATACCAGCTATCCACGGACCACAGGACCGCACTGGATACATTACTTATGTCAATTAAACATACATTAAACATACTCCAAGTATGCATAGCAAATGCATAGGGTACCCTGGGGCAGTGGGGTAGGGGTACCCGACAAGCAACCACTTAAGACTCAAGTGGCTACTTAGTACTAATACTTATTTCACTAAGTGGCAAGTGCTCATGGGGGATTGAACCCAAGGAAGTCAATGCTCCAAGCCACAGTTATATACATTTTGGCAGCATAGCCACAGGACTTTTGATCCAGACTGTTTGGCAACTGTGTGGGTCATTGTTTGAACAAAAGAACAATGGGGAAGAAAGGACAAAGAGAACAATGGCACCAGCTTTGATCCAGCTTTGATTGCCAAATTCAACTTTTTTGATGTCCAAGTGGCACACTTGATGGGCCATTGTTCTAAAAAGTATATAAGGGCCAGTGCTCTGTCCTACCTTCTGGGGGCTTCAAGCCCCCTACCTGTAGTAGTCGCATGTTCAAGTACTTGCTTAATTAGATACCTACATTGAGTCAAGTTCAATTTACTAGTACCGAGTTAGTATTAGCATGTCTGATGGAGTTCAAGGTACTGATTGAGGTACCCTGGACCCAGTGGGGTACGGGGTACTCAGTGGGGTATGGGGGTACTCAGCGGGGCATGGGTACTCAGTAGAATATTTATACCCGGGGTACCCAGTGCACTGTGCAATATTTGTGCTTCTGGCAAGTACTTAGCCTTACTCGTTGTATATCTACTGACTTACCAGAAGTGGGGTACCGGGGTATCTTCGGGGTACCCTGAGGGTACACCCTGTCCTGGTTGGGACCAGTACCCCGCTGCCCAAAGCTAAGCGTATCTTATGAGGCATGATCAGGTCGAGATCGACGATAATTTTGCGGAGCTGAGGCTTGTGACAGCCGAGGTGGTTGTATCCATTTCGTCTCTCGATATTATCTGCCTCTTCCGCGCAGTAAGCCTCCGGGAGACCGGGCCAAGCGCACGCGATGACGGCTTTGTTCGGCCATTCGAGAATCCAGAGACGGAAGTCCTCCGGGATGTAGTCGTGCTGGGCGAGTATATGATCGACGTACGCCTGCCGATCAAAGGAGCGGAGGTTATCCCAAAGCCATGCACGTGTATCGAGGTCTCGGAAGAGAGGGTCCCGGACGATTTTTTGGTATAATTCGAAGAGAGCGCGGCGAGGAGGGTAGATATCGGCGATGACGACGAAATGTTTCCATTGCCGGCAGACACCCTCGGCGGCGACGAGTCCCTTGAGTGGTAGATGTGGGAAAATCTGCAGAGTGAGCTCTGGGGAGAAATCTTCGAATGTGGCCATGGGCAGTTGGAACAACATGATACTGAAAGCGAGGTACCAGGGGTATTACTTGTAAAGACTCACGACACCGGCGGTTCCAGACACCCGGGCCGATCAGCCGTGGCAACAGATCCTGATGATTGTCGAATTTGTATCTCTTCGCCGCCGCTTCGGACTTCTTCCGTCAGACAGACAGTTCAGCTTAGATAATGTAACGCTTTTGATGTGATGTGTGATTGAGTGATGGGCCAAACTGGGCCTCCCTTTCCGAACTGTCCTGCTTCCGTCACTTACCTCCGTGTTTCGAAAAGGTCGACGATCGTGCTTGCCGTACTCGCCGTCGCCTCGGCGGCGGCGGGCCGCGCCCTCGATATTTTCCAATTTGTCCTCGACAACGCGCCGTCGCCCTTGTACGGCCTCCTCCTCGCTGCCTGCCTCCTCCCCGTCGTCGACCTCTGCGCCCCCGCCATTCGACAGCACTTCACCAACCGCGTCTCCCCAATGCCGAACGAGTTGAAGATCACTACTGAACAGGTCGAGGCCGCCACTGTGCGGGGCATGCACATCTTCCCCCACAAGACCAGAGGCTTCCAGGAACTGACCATGTACGCGTCTTTCTTATCAAAGGTCGCGTCGTGTCTGATCCTTTCCACCTAGCCCAAAGAGAAAGGGAGACCTCAAGACAATGTGCAAAGACTTTGGTCTGAGGGTTACGGGCAACATATGCGAGCTTACCGGCTTCCTTCAAAACTTCAGTGAGAAATTCTGCAATGATCCTGTGGGAAGGTGCGTGTTCTTGCATGTTCTGTTGGGTTTGCACGACTAACATGTATCTCAAGCACCGCCAGGCCCAATCACCGCAGCCACAAAGGCCCTCGACCGGAAGGGAATGCCCCCAAGAAAAACAAACGAAACGCGGGGTTGGAGTTGCGCAGAGCAGTGATCATGAACACAGACCGGGCGACGGAGCGCTCCAAAGACAACCGGACAACAGACCAGGCCAACGGTCTCGTCATTTGGGTGCGTTTCAATTCTCGGTCATCGGAGCCACACTTTATCTGCCTTAGGCGAAACGCAAAATTGCCAGTTACCCATACGAACCTCGGAAAGCCAAGGCTAATACCCAGGTATTATATGCTGCTTATTCTTTCCTTTGTCCACTGATCAATCGTCTCCCAGAGTTCTGGCGGCACCATCAGCGAGCACTTACAGACCATTCAGAGTCAGCTTGCCATGCTGACTGCCGCAGGCACGGGTATGGTGGCAATGCTCCCCGCATACTCAACTCAGCAAATTGCCATTGAAGAGCCCGCCTTCCGGGAGGAGATGGACTTCGTTATTCACGATGCCACCACTTGGGAGGCAGGTGCTCCCGATCACCCCGACGATGTAAGTCCATGTCCTCAAACTCCTAAATACGAACCTTTTGCTGATACTTTCCAGGACGGTTACGACTACCATTTTGATACATCCATGCTGCTAGACTCCGAGTCTTTGGGTACAGCTGCCCCGCACATCTCCCCTGCTCCTACAGCATCACTGGTAGCCCCGAACGAACCGGTATCCATGGCGGCGGCGGCCGCTGGGAGCACATTGGTGCAGTGTTCTGCCCAGATGTCACCACTGGCCGCCTGCACTCCCATTACTGTCTCCCAGCCTTCCACAGGCACCGTTTCTGTTTCATCCTCTTCTCCTACCCCCGTTTCCTCTCCTGCTGCAGCTGCAGGCAGTAAAACACGTTCCTTCAAACTGGGCAATGGCACCACACTTGATATCGCAGCCGATGACATCCTCAAGATTACAGTTCCTGCCACCAGCTTCGCGGACGACCTCAAACGGCTCAACGAGATGTGGGATGACTCCTCCCCGCATTGGAAAGGTGTCTCGGTCGTCGTCGTTGCCGGCCAGCACATCTCTCTCAATCACTGGCCCCAGCTTTTCAAAAAAACAAGTGTTTGGAACGCGCTCAAGTCAAATTGGACAGAGTGGAAGGTACATATTCAATTTAATCTCTGCCGTTACTTACTATTGTACAGTTTGTTGTTGAGCACTACCGGAAAGGAACGCCTGAAGAATTCTGGAGAGAGTTTACCTCTCCCAGCGGAACCCCGATGTCGTACACTGCAATTTGCAAGAGTCTCCGCAAAGACCGCCAAGGTGATGATGAGGAGATGGTGGAGCGGATTCGGCGGGAGTACGGGGATTCATTCCAAACTACATTCACCTATCGCTGCAGCCGGACAAAGCAGGAGGTGGTTATGTCCAAGGCCAGGGCCATCATCAAACATTACGAACGTCTCAAAAATTCTTCTTGATTGATATACACCTCGAATCTCTCTTACCTACAAGCCTCTTTTGAATATTTCTTTTTCGTACACATCTTGAAATGCAGCAAATGAAATGTGATTATTAGAAGCGGAGAATTATCAATAAGGTAGCTGCATTATTCAAAAACCACAGGCGCAGTTGCGACCACAAGTTGCACAGCGCAACATTGTCTTCTGATTTGGGTTCAAGAAATTCTCCCGCGTCTCCGTAGGGTCATCGTTCCATCCAATCAGATACTTTACGATGGTGAGGTTGGAAAACTCCATGCTCCATCCCCCCCATTCGCAAAGGCGGCGAAGACTCCAACACTGCCAAGTTGCAAAGAACTGACAACCACCCCGACAGAATGAATGAGTTCCGTATGGCCACGGATCCAGACCGATGTCGAGCAGATTGTGTCGGAACAATTCAAGAAACTTTTCCGTCTTCTTTGGGAAGAATCAATAATGATTGGGTGGCGAGCAAGGACACTCACCATGGGTTTCGTTCCGTCTCCCCACTGATCACGCCTATTCATCGGAGGAAACAGATATCCATCAGTGGGCGCGTATAAGGCAATCCACTCAGCAATAGCCCTGACTGGGCACAGATGAGGAGCGTGGCGCCACTCATGCAGGACAAAGGGTTTGATGCCTGCAGGAATGATTAGCAAAGCATCGGCCAAGGAACGAATAATAGGCATACCACCATTTTGATTGGTCTTGCGAAAGGGTAGAGTCAACTCTACCGCAGTGTCACCAATCAGGCAAATCTCGTGCCCTTGTATTTTCAGGGCTTCATCGAAACGGAGCAGGCATAGAAACGATATAATGTAGACCGCATAGAGCATGACTCTTGTACGTCCGCCACACCACTCATTCGGGTCAGCAGGTCTCTTGCGGCTGCGGGGCTCTAGGGGCTGGATATTCTTGATGTGCGGCTTGTTATTATGATGATACAATTCCTCGAGGATCTCCTGCACAAGAACGTTAATGTAAAGCAAGAAGATCAGAAGGATAGCAGACCGGGGTAATGGCACGCGCACTGGTGGATACTTCTCCACCATGTACCTGGATGACTGTTATTAGAAATATCTTTGAGCAAAGACGAATAAAGACATGCCTTCTTTTTGCGCAGACTGATCATGTAGCTTGAGACCGTTTCCGAGACTGAAGGATTGCCCCTCATCTTTCCAGTAACTTCACTCTTCTGCCATTCCACCGATCCAAGCCCATTAAGACGCCCAAAGCCATAGGTAGTTGCAGCACGCATCTTCTGAGCATGTGAGTATGAAGCGCGCAGGACCTTGGCGTCTTTGGTTTCGCCATCCAATTTAATATCATCACACCTGAATACGAGTCAATATTCAAAGAGTTACTGGCTGGTGAGAGGACGTACGCATTCATGATCCATGCAACAATAAAGGTGGGTGCCTGGGTGTCCGGGTCCGATGTAACGAAATCCTTGCCAGTTGCAATAAAGCCTTGCTCGTGGACAAAGGTTTCCAGGGATTTGAGAAGCCTGTGTGACAAGTAAGAGAGATGATAGAATACACTAAACTCTCGGAACGCACCTTTTATATTCAGCGTCAGTACCCTCCACCACCCCTTTTGAGGACTCCTTGATGACCGAACGCAATTCAGTAATATCCCTCATCTTGAAGTCCCCGGGCCCTTGGGCATCTGCAGCTTGTTCCGAGTCAGACCCAGAGTTGTCGTTTTCATCTTCATCTGATCCTAGATCACCCTCTCCAAGCCCATCCTCGTCTTCATCCTCATCGTCACTCTCTCTGCCTTCCAGCTCATGCACATCCAAAGTCTCCCCCTCCCCCTCCATGTCTTCCTCGATCTCCAGGGCTGCAAAGTCAATACGGTCTATGGCCGATCCGGGTGAGAGTGTTGACAAGGTCACTGTTCGCTGCATCGGTGCGCCTTTGATAGCGAGCAGGAGTCCTGAGAACTTGTTCTTGTCCAGAGGCAGGCTCATGGTGAAGGTGGGAGGGAAGGGGAATTGATATTAGGAGTAAGAAAACAAGTCTTGATATAGTCGCCACTGTCTCAGTCTTTCCCCCCTCTGATTCCGAGACCAGCGCCGCCCCTGCATCCACTTTGAGTAAATGAATGTCGAAAAATGTAAAATTGATTGGATGCCCACCTGCGTTTAGCTTTCAAAATCTTCTCCTTCGTCTTCTTGGTCTTCGAAGTTTTCCCGCTTCCAGATTCTGTAATGGGTATTCAGAGCAAGCAAAGTGAGAATAAGATGGGTGTACCTTGTTTACCGGGCTGCTTGCCTTCATTCTTTGCACTGATATAGTCGAGGACAATTGACGCCGATAGATGCTCGACCATTGATTGCGGAACCCATGCACGTTGCCTCGGTAAAATCTGGGCCACCCAAACAACGGCGGCAGCCTTGCTGGCAGCCGTGTCCCGCTTGCCAGTGATGGCACCAAGAGCTGCCTGGAGTATTGCCGGGTCCACGTTAAGCAAAACACGCAACTCGGCAAGTTGGCCAGTGGAGGTATGGCGGCGATCTCCCACAATCCTCCCGATGATGGATTTGGATTGTTCTTGTACGAAAAACCCGTCGTTAGCCAAGGCCCCTTGGACCAGCTCCCGAACAACCAGCCCCGCAAAAAGGTGTTCCGCAAAGTGCTCCAGTATGCCGAATGAGTTGCCCCACGCGAAGTGCTTTTCTGCGAAACGTGCGAGGATGTCGAGGCGAGGAGGGTGGAGAGCAAGGGGAATGAGAGTCGCATTTGATACAATAGGACGGAGGTACAGATTTAGGATGTTGAGGTCAGGGAAATCGTGGGGGATCTTGTCTGCTAGCGCTTTGCAACGATGAGGAAGGTGACCAGAATTATTGGTCTGCATTTCCAATCGCAAGGCCTGGCGCCAAGCATCCACAGAAACTGCGGGGAATTGGCTGAAAAGAGCAGAGATGAGCTGCGTTCCAAGGCCAGCTCGAGTCAGCCCGATAGCGATGGTGATGCCACAGCTGCGGAGCCCATTCTAAAGAGATTGAGCAAGGGTTCATGTGTATAGTAGGTAGACTTACAGAGTAGTCGCCGCCCGCAAGCAGTGCGATCAGAATGAGGCCATCCCGATCCAAACCAAGGCGAGTTGATATGTCATTGGCAGAATACTGGGAAGCTTCAAAAGCTTTGTTATCTTCGGTGCGACTGCGTATAGTTCAGCAAGAAATGTATGAGTCACAAATAGTTACCCACATGCGCAAGACTGTGCTTGCCCCAAAGACAAATGCATCAGAGTCGTCAGTGAGGATTGCGTCTATACTAGCAGGCGTGCCGGCGACATTCATTGTGGCAAGGGTCGCTTCGGCTTCACCAGGGGCCTGCACAGCATTCAGACGATTCAAGATGAGGGAATGAGGGACATACAATGTGCCACACAAATCCAAATCCATCCAGCATCTGCTGGAAAGATTCCGCTAAGCAATGGTCGTTCCCACGGATAACAGCGCCGCGCTTGATCTTTGGCCGGGCGGGCCCGTCGAAGACAAAGATTGGGATAAAGGGGAGGCGGAAGAGTCGGCTGCAGCGGGCGAAGAGCTGTACAAGCGCCGGGCCTTTGGCATTCCCATACTGAAGAGCACAAGCACGGTACATCCAGCCACTGCAAAAGAGTTAACAAAAAGACCTGCACAGGTAAGCCGCTCTTACCTTGCATCTATGCCAACACGGTATCCACGAACACCATTGACGTTGGCGACAAAGCCAGTGCTGACGGCTAGTTCGGATAGGGATATCTTCTGCTCAACAGCCTGCAGTTCCTATGAAATATGAGTATATGGAAATCCGGGGAGCGAAAGAGAAATACCGGCCACAGCCCGTTTATGCCCATGGTGGTGGTATTCAGGAGAGTTGAAATTCGATCGACGGCAGGTGGCTACGGCAACAGGAGTAACAGGGTGCAGAAATTGTTGGCTTGACTAGTTGCAAGGGATTGAGTGAAAGGAAAAATCATGAGTGTTTGCAACGCACCCGTAAACTCCTAGTGAGCTGTCGGCCCAATTTACATCCCTCCTGCTCGTACTACCAGAGGATATTGCACCGGGGGCGGATGGGACTACAGCTGAACGCGAGAGACGCTAAGAACAGCCGCCGTCCCATCCCATCGAGCTTGCACTGCATTCTTCCTCTGCAAAAAATAATGAGAAAAGGACGAGGCTGGAGCCATTCTCCCTACCTCCCGGGAGCTTCAATTCCCTCTGGCAGCAGTCCCAGGCAACAGAGAACCAGCACTCCCTTTCGGTGAAGCACCACACGAACGATAATGCTGGATGTCGCCCGGAACTACAGTACTGGTTACGCTGCGCGTCATGAAAGAGTGTCGTTGTGGAGCGGTCTGCTGGTAGGATGTGTTGGAACTGAGGTTGGATTAGGGAGTTCTTTGAATTCGGCTGTTGGTGAGAGTTGGCTGAGAGAAAGAGTAAACAAGTCATCTGATCTGTAACGTCACGCGTCCAAAATTCGCGGACGTCCGTGAATTTTGGACGCGTCCCTAAACGCGGTCTACAGACATAGTTCTGTGTGAATCTGTACTTGAAAACAACATGCAACATATTTTGAGCTTTAAAACGCGTCGTGAATGAGTGTCTGTGCTAGAAGAAAAAAAGTACTGGTTTTGTAGCGTCCCCGAAAACGCGTCCAAACGTGTCTCTTCAGGAGCCAAGATGAAGATTGCCTTTGAATTCAATGTTGATTTACAGGAAGACACGTGAATAAGAGCAGAGCCCAGTGGTTGCCAGCAGACTGAACTGTCTGGCTATGCCGTGTACTGGAGCCGAGTGGACTGTCTTTTTTCCCGGTCACCCCATTTTCGCTTTTAATTTTCGCTGGTGAGAACTGTCTTTTGCATCGAGATGGGGCATCAAGAGACAGTCCACTCGGGTGCTTGCGAGCGCCAAAAGACAGTCAGTCCGGCGAGGCCTCGGCAGTCTCGCTTAACATGGCCTCATTGTGATATCTTCCTCACCCTCATTTGCAGCACCCACCCACAGCAGGACCTCAAAACGTGGGCAACTTATCAACCCATCGCGCTCCGTATTTTCTCCTCCCATCTCCCATCTCCCATCCCAAACCCTGTCAGACCAGTCCCGTCTCATCAGTCTCAAATCCAGACCCATGCCTGCTTTACCACCAATCAGCCATGATTCCGCCGGCTGGTCTCGAGGACGAGTAGCAGACCTTGGAGGGTGAGGCATCATCCTTCCCGGGCCCTCCCCATTTTGCCATTCCTCTATTTTTTTCTTCCGCGCTGCGCGCGTGCTGCCTCTTGGCACTTCCCTTACCGTGCAGCGTCTTGGCCCTCTTTCTCTTTCTTCCTTTCTTTATTTCCTTGCCTTCTTGCAGTGCTCTATTACCTCCGCGCGCACCCCCTATCTTCCCTTTTGCAATTTGCGTTCTCATTTGCCTCCGTGCGCTCGGCGCTCTTGGCCCTTGCTTACTGTACACGCCCATCATCGGCCATCACTAGTCACATCATAGTCACATCATTTAAACTGTATTGTTTGTCTGTCGAAGATTCACTTCCCACTTCAGCCGCTTGCCAGTGAGGCTGAGTGGATTGTTACCGTTTCCCAACCAACGCCAGCCCAGTGGTATCTCAGCATCGTACCCGAAGAGACTCTCCAGACCCTGACTCAAACACTTTGCGTTCACGAGACAAGACACCGCAATCTATATCAAAGATTCCAAGCTATCTGAGCCAACAGAGTGGTCGCCCACGAGGCCACGGCGCGCCGTGGACCCACAACGTCAAGACAAAAGATTATCAACATCTGTTGTCTCGGCACTATCGTGCCTGCTTTGTGCTTCTTCGCCTTGAAGCCTTTACCACACTGCTTCTGTGTGCGAGAACAATACTGCCTATGGTATCTGCGCCTGACAAGAAGCTGCAATGTCCAAATGTATCTGATTTCTGCCTGAAACTGTGACCGTTCGCATTGGGGGCGCCCCGTTGGCTTAAAAGGCCGTCTTATACGAACCCACCGGCATTCAGTCGAGTCTCTTTCGCCCCGCAATCCCAAGCCACAGTCACCAAAGTCAGCTTTTTTCGCTCCTGATCTGTATGCAACTAACGACTGAGTTCTCGCTAGGGAGTATGAACCATTCTCATTGGTATGACGATTTCGCTCGCGACTATTCCGAACAGCACAGACACAATCCACCCGATCCGGACGCATTTCATACCGCCGTGGATGTACACTATGACACGCTCGAGACCGCACGGCAGCGCAGGGAGAAACCCCGCGCGCATGGTGTGACCTATTTTGACGCTCCGCCTCAAGATCCGCGCTACGCTGTATCAGGAGCTGCCAGCAGGTATCCCCAGTTGAGACAAGAGGTCATCAACTCGCGCTTGGCTCAATTTGAGCCCGGTGTTCTAGATGACCTTCCATACGATCCCCTCGTAGGCCCACCCCGGGGAAATTGCTGTGAATATGCCAACATCCCGCCCCAGCTCTCCCGTGGGTATAGCACGCTCAGAACATTGAACTCTGAGGCCGGCCATTTGGGAGCCACTACCAACAGAATCCCGCTCTGTGGTAATTGCCAGACGTTGGCACAAAGGCTCGCAGAGCAGTACCCAGGTCTCACAATTTACGACGTAGTCGGCAACAATACCTACCAGTCGCACTGCACAGTTCGTTTCTATTCTTCTGGTTCACCATTCCGTCCTTTTCAATCGAAATATCAGATCCAAGCACTCGAAATGAAGAAACAAGGCAGATCAGATGAGGCAATATATATTGTATGTCTTTACTTGACGGTCATGATGCAAAAACCACTGACGTGACAATTTCAAGTTCCTCTTGAAGGAGACAGCGAACATTCTACAAAATGTATGTTATGCTCTCCGGTCGACTACTTGCTCACACTACTTCTGTAATGCAGTGTTCACAGCAACTTTCCAACAAGGCTTCCGTGAAAGAGCACGAAGCATTGGCTGCAGAGAACGCTGCAAGCGGTGTGCAAGAACGTTTGCGACGATTCGGATATGAAAAGGACCGCAAAGAATTTGAGGCCAAGTATCGTGTGAGTAAATTTCGCCACTGCATTCCATTTCCGCCAAGGTCCGACGGGCTATGTAATCACAGGGGGCGACGAACGCACGCGAAGCCGCAACCAAAGCTCGGCAGGATGCACAAAGCACTGCGGAGAAGTGGAGCCAAGTTACGCAGGAGGTCACAACCCTTGAGAAAGCCAGATACCTGCGGCAGGGCGGTGCAGCTGCAGGCCCGAGCCACATGCCTATGGCCGTCGCTGGTTCCAGTGGGCAGCCCTATCCCGCTTTTCAAGTTCCGAGCTATCACCCTTCTCGTGGTGCTCCTGCAAACTACGATGGGGCTTCCAACAGAGGCCTGCCACCATTCAACCAGGGATACCGCTGACGATTATGCAATAACGCCTCTCTGTGCGATATCGGTCTCGACGGGACTTGTAGATCTCGTCGTCTTGTACGCCTTATGCACTCTCTTGTATTGGTTTCATATCTCACCAGTGTGTTGTTCTGTATGACTGTATTCATGTTCTCCATTTCTTCAGTTGAAATAATCTATTTATCGAAAATGATGGAACTGCATATGAACTTCAACCGTGGGAAATGATCAGATCGCCACTGATGCGCCCTGTACTTGCCTTGGAAGGAGTTCCAATACGGGTCGTCTGTAGTTTTGAAAAGCAAGCGGTTAATCATCTGAAATGGGTCTTTCCTTGGAATCACTTGTACTACATTGATATTGTGTCCGAACAAAGGAATAAGCGAGTCGCGCTGAAGAGGACGACAATGTAATGCAAATGCAAGGTCAAAATTGATGCTCATTCTTATGTCGGAAGCCTGGGCATACTATATGAGACCCCCTACCTGGCCGCACAGGCTACCTGGCCACCTGCTCCATACAAGCCTGTCGGTCGGATATTATTGCTTGGTTGTAGTCGCATATTGGAAGGGATGTACATGGCTCGTCGTGAACCGAAATTGGACTTGATTGACGCAGTTGACGTGATGTTGTGCCTGTCAACAATCGGGGCGGAAGCCCGTAACACGTGATTTCTTAATTTGCCCATGGCATCGCTTGCATTTGACTCACTCTTTCTCAACGACCACCCCACCAATCCGGGACCTCTGGGGCTTCTTACACTCAGCAGACCCCGGGCTATCTGCTCCTCAACGATTAGGCCACCTGTTCTACCCCAACTTCCACCATATCGGCCAAGATTGCAACTGAAGCAGCAAATTCCAGCACTCAGCGTGTCGGATCGTCACCTTTGTATCGGACCCAGTTTTTCTGGTACCAACTTCAAACTCTGCACGGTCTGTAAGGACCTTCTAGGCATGCTATTGGCGATACTAATATGATTTTAGCCATCTTGAATTCCCGGCGCTAGAGCCGATTGCTACTCGACCCCAGTTTCCGTATGCCGAACGTGTCGAGATTTTATGAGGGGATGGGGGACCACGGCGGCGTAAATGGCCACCAGGGTGCGTACATGGAACCTTCTTCTCAATGTACCCCGCTCACCTTGTCTGTATACCCGTCACGGCTTCGGACGGGGGCTCGTCGTCACACGTGTTTTGCCCACTTTTCTACCACATCGAAACACGACCACCACATGTACCCCACCCTGTCCCACCCTCTTGAACTGCAATATTAGCACGTTCTCAACCCTCTCCTTCGTTACTGTGGCTGTTTATGGGCGTCGGCGGCTGATGAGCTGGCGGGAGGCGAGACAGCATATCACACTTTCCCGCACTTTTCCGGCACCCTTGTCACCTCTCCCGACCCTCATAGGGCTTTCTGATCATTGAAAAGCCCCAAAGTCGAGTCCCCGACCGTCTCCACTCGACGTCGAGCGCCGAAGAGTATCGCTGCTCTAGCCTGCCGTCTCTCTCCTCTCCCCAACACTAGAGCCCACCGTCGCGGCTCGCTAGGGACCAGCCCGACCACATATGCCCTTTCGACGCATTGGAGAATGATATTATCATGCTCTCAGTGGTTTCCGCGCGACTATCTACGCTTACGCACAGTCTGCTGTTCGGGTGAGGTGCTCATTGTCAATATTCGGTGTGATCTGCGGCAACAGAGCCAAAAATGTGCATTCATGAGTTGAATAAGAGGCCTCTGGGGCACTATAGTCAAGTTATACCTTCAGCGAATCGCCAGGAATCGAGAGCGGCGATGCGCCATGACAGACGGGAATGATTCCCACGCATGGCCAACTTAGCCGGGCAGGCCATTTTTGGACCTGCCTCCGCAAAATATTTCCCATGTCACCAAAACTTGACAGAATCGGTCGACTGGGGGCTTGTTTTACTCGTAGGAGTCCAGACTATCACCCTGGGCACTCCGCTCCGTTGCCCATGGCGGTAATCGCTTCCCCGACACCGAAAACCTCTTAGGTGGCCAGGAAGACCGTCCCATATAGTACATAGATGAAAACTTGAAGACGACGATATCGCGTTCAACGGATCTAGATTGTAGACTTGCCCCACAAAGAAAGATGGCGTGTCAAAACGTCGACCGCACTCTCCCGAAAATGAAACAATTCCGAATCTGAAGACAGTTAGCTCGAAGTGCCACGAACTTCATTACAAATACATATGTAAAGTGGAATTGTCTCAGTGGTGTCCAAATCAGATTCGGGACCGTGAAGGAAACAAACCGAAGAAAACTGCTCTTGTATTGGAGAAGATACATTCATCTTTGGTTCATTTACGAAGGAGTAATTAAACGCTTTCGATTCCCCCCTAGAAAGGTTCAGAGAAAATCGGGCAACGATGAATGACGCGTACAAATCAGGCGTCTGCTTGAACCAACCTGTACTCCGCTTCGTCCTCCTCGCTCCAAAGCGGGGCGCGTCTCCCCTGCTGGTGGAACCATACATTGGGATCAATGACGCTCCCTTGGTCGTCAAAGCTGGGCTCACAACCAGTGATCTCAGGCCTCCAGTCCGCCGCCCGATGCATCCATCTGAGTTGCGCCTCAAGCCAGGTAATCCAGGTCGGATACTGGTAAGTTATGTATTCTTGATATTCTCCGCGATTGTTCGGAAAGTGGAAAACGGCGAAAGGCGACTCTGGGCTGAGGACGAGCCAAGTCTGACCCACGCTGTCCTTCTCCCAGATCAGGATGGTAGGAAATCGCTTCTTCCGCTGTGCGCGGCTCAATCCAGGAGGGAGTAAATAGCCGAAAACCTCCTGAATCAAGTAATATCCCTTGGGATGCGTGAATTCGAGAGTCCCCGACTCTTCCACCTTGGGGTACTTGTCCGCCTCTGGCACTTGCGCGTCCTCTTCCACCTCCGAGTACCAGTCCTCGTCGCTGAGGCCAAGGCTCGCGAAATAGCTTTCGCGGTCACCCTTGCCATCGCTGCACCCATCAGGAGCGGTGATTTTGTAGACTTCGATACAGCCTAGATGGTTGTAGCCCGCAACCCTCTCGACGTCGTCTGCATCCTCCCAACAGTAGACTGCGGGAAGACCTGGCCATGCGCATGCGATGACGGCTTTATTGGGCCATTCGAGTATCCAGAGACGAAAGTCCTCCGGGATGTAATCGTGCTGAGTGAGGTACGCCTGCTGATCGAATGGGCGCAGGCTCTCTCATAGCCAAGGCCGTGTGTCAAGGTCGCGAAAGAGAGGATCGCGAACAATCTTTTTGTATAGATTTAAGAGAGCACGGCAATGGAGACGAACGCCTTCCACTGCCGGTAAACACCCTCGGCAGCGATGAGGGCCTTCAGCGGTAGATGAGGGACAACTTCAAGTACGAGTTTGGGAGGTAGGTCGTGGAATGTAGGCATAGTGCGGTGGACCCACAAAGAACGATGGCGTGTCAAACCGTCCACCGCACTGTCCCCGAAAAACAGTTCCGAATCTGAAGACAGTGAACTCGAAATGCCGATTAGATCTGAACCACTACAAATCGTCCTGGCATACGCGTAGATTTGATTTGTCTAGAGTGAGGTGGGGGAGGTATATTCAAGTAGAATCAATCGTCTCGTTGGTGTCCAAATCAGATTCGCAATCGGGAAGAAAACAAACTTATTCTTGTATTGGATTAGATATTTGGCGTTCATCTACAAAGGACCAAGCGCTCTCGATTTCCCCCTCTCTAAGTGGAAGGGTTCAGAGAGAATCGGGGAACATGAATAAGACGTACAAATCAGGCGTCTGTGTGAGCCAACATGTACTCTGCTTCATCCTCCTGAGTCCAAAGCGGCGCGTATCTCTCCTGCTCGTGAAACCAGGCAGTGGGATCCATGAGGCTCCCGTCCTCGTCATAGTGCCGCTGCCGACCCGTAATTTTGGGCTTCCAATCCGCCGCCCGATGCATTCGTCGGAGTTGGGACTCGAGGCAAGAAATCCAAGTCGGATATTGGTCACACATGTATTCCTGATATTCTCCGAAATTGTCTGGGAAGGAGTACACGGCGAAAGGCGACTCCGGGCTCAAAACGAGCCACGTTTGACCCAAGTTGTCTTTTTCCCAGACGAGGATGGCCGGAAAACGCTTCGCCTTTTGCACGCGGCTCAGTAGGGCTCCGACCCGACCGTCAAAATGACGGGTCAACGAGCCATCACGACGGGTGCCGGCCCGGCCGTACAGCCCTCTGAAGCCACAATTTTGACGGCCGGGTCCAGGTCCGGTTCCTTGGCTGACGGGGTACCCGTTCCCGGCCGTCGACGGGCCATGACGGGTGGTGACGGGTCCTCGGCTAACTAACCATGCCGAGCTGCCATCATCACTTGATGCTCCAGGGGTAGCGCACATGGGTCATCGGCAATCTTCCCGATGGCCCACTACTGTGGTTCTGGCTGGTTCTGGAGGCTTCCCGAGTATCAATCCGTAATTTTGACTTGCCGGCATGACGTTGACATCAATCTGATGGTCGATTTAGCTGGAGGCATGGGCTGTCACCGCTCCGACCCGTCATGACGGCCGTGACGGGTCTGACGGGTACCACCCGGCCGTTTTGAGGCCTCGCAACATGGTCTGACGGCCGGGTGGGGCCGGTCCGACCTCCCATGACGGCTGTCAGAGCGACGGCCGGGTCGGAGCCCTACGGCTCAGTATAGGAGGCGGTTCATAGCGGAATCGCTCCGGCATCAAATAATATCCCAGGGGGTGGTCTACGCCGGGCTCTGCTTTGGTGACAATCGGCGACCCCTTTTGGTCCACCTGGGCGTCCGCACACTGCTGCAGGAAGCGATGGCGCGCGAAATCGCTATCGAAGTCACCCCCATCGCTACACCCATTAGGAAGGGTGATTTTATAGAGGTTGACGATGATTTGGTAAACCTGAGGTTCGAGGCATCCAAGATGGTTGTAGCCCGCAATCCTCTCCACGTCGTCTGCCTCTTTGGCACAGTAGACCTCTGGAAGACCAGGCCAAGCGCATGCGATGACAGCCTTGTTCGGCCATTCGAGGATCCAGAGACGAAAGTCCTCTGGGATGTAGTTGTGCTGGGAGAGGATGTAGTCGAGGTATGCTTGGCGGTCGAACCGCTCGAGGTTCGCCCATAACCAAGGACGTGTATCAAGGTCGCGGAAGAGAGGATTGCGGAGGATTTTTTGGTATAATTCGAAAAGAGCGCGGCGAGGAGGGTAGATATCGGCGATGGCGACAAGCGCTTTCCACTCCCGACAAACACCCTCGGCGGCGACAAGGCCCTTGAGCGGCAGATGGGGGATAATTTCCAGGGCAAGCTCCAGAGGCAAATCGTGGAGTGTGGCCATCCGGCACTTGTGTAGGGTGTACAATGCCGTCAGTGCCGATTTCTATGAAAACCGTGCGGAGCGTCGCAATTGTTGCTGTTACCGCTGAAAAGAGCACTTTAAGTTCGGCAGCGATCAGGACTTCAGCTTTAGCAAGAACTCGGAATCATGGTGGAGGTCAGAGTCAAAGGGGACGCAGCAAAGTGATCCGATTTGTCGGCCGCTTGCTTGTCTCTTCACTCCGATCAGGCTCACCGCCAAGAGGTGGCAGATCAACTGATCCGTACACAGATGATAGCCCGATTGGGCTCTGATGTGATCTGCGAATGCACGAGACATGCAAAGCTGCAAGTAGGGCCTGGAATCCAGTTGGGTGATGTAGAGGGTGATTATTCATGCTCCAAATGCTCACACCGGGCTGGGCAGAGAGCAAAAAGTGGTGGATGCTGCGATGTCAGTTGTCTCGTATCGGTCGGTGCGTCGACATTGTACGCTCTACCTGGCTGATTACTCACACCTGATTCGGATGCAGGCTTCGTACCAAGTTCGTCAAATGCCAGAAGCTCCTTGGCGAGACGGGGAGCGGTATTGTCATGGATGACAGGGAAGATGAGCTGGCCGGGAACTTCAGAAACATCTGGGGTGTGTCGTCTTTCTTGTGCACCTCCTCTCAGTGCTGACTCTCGCAGACCAGGTGCTTGGGATGTGTCCCGAGTACAAGCGGCTCCATGCGCTGCTTGCCAGTAGCCCCGTGTACGACAAGTCCGCGTGCTCCAACAGTGGGACCGCCCTCGATTCCGACCTCAGCATTCTCCTCCGCCAGTCGTCGACCCCTTCCACCGAAAACCTCCTCGAGATCAACGACTCGGATGCTGACGACGACGAGCTGGAGTCCTCGGAGCGTGGCACGTCTCTTCCCCCCGTCGCTGCCCTCTTTGGCTCCGACGACATCGTGGCCACACCCGTCCCAAAAAAAGCTGCCACTACCACTGTCCCAGCCAAGACCAAGGTGGAGACGAAGACTGAGACGAAGGCACCGGTTCAGAACGCAGGTATGGGTCCCACACACACCCTCCTCGTCTCTACTTATCTTTTCATCAGGTCAGAAACGTCGCAACAACATGCTCTCCGCCATCGAGGACATCAACGCCAAGCAGTCGGACATGCTACTGTCTGTCACCAAGATGAAGCTCGGCCAGAAGGCGACGCAGGAGGCAGCAGAGCGGGCAGCACGATTCAAGGAGGCGGAGGCGGCGCGCCAGTTTCAGCGGGAGGAGGCAGAGCTTGGGCGCGCGCACGAGCGGGAGATGATGGATAAGAAGCTCGAGTTGGTGAGAATCCAGCACGGGCAGCCCATGGCGATGGGGATGGGCAATAGCGGGGCAATGGGCAATGGCAGTCAGATGCGTGTCGGCGATGGCAGCCTCATGGGGCTTCTGTACGACGGTGACCTGATGCAGCAGTGGCAATCTCAGTAGAGTAGATAACTTATTGCTTATAGAACGTAGATAGTTATGAGTCATCGTCTAAGTATGCAAATAGATCCCTCTTCATCATCTCCCGCTTCAGCTGGCCCCGCAGTAGCTCCAGGTCTCGCACAGTCTCGCCGTCATCCTCCTTGTCTGCCCGCTCCGCTTCCATGACTTCCGTCCCGGCCTTGAAAAACTCGTCCACCAAGAAGTCATCAACCCGTTCCACCTCCATGGCAAAGTTATGGATCGCCATGCATGCAATAACCCACCAGACCGCCACCTTGATTTGATCAGGGGTGTCGACACGGCAACAGATTCCGCGGAGGGAAGAGAACCGTCCTTTGAGATAGCCCATGGTGTGTTCGCAGCGTATCCGTATCTTTGAGAGATAGTAATTGAATTCTTCGTTCTGTCCGTCATACTTCTCGGGGCTATTGACGGTAAGAACTGGTATGCTCATCCGGCGCTTGAAAACTTACGCTTTAAATGGGGCTGTGACCCAATAGGCGATGGGATATGCAGAATCGGCGAGCACAAACTCTCCCTCGTCCAGCAGTGTACTGTGCAGAGCGTAGATTTGAGTTTGCTTCCATGCGGTGCTGTCATGCTGGCTGCCAGGAAGACCAATGGCGTAGTCTCGGATACGCAGATCTGGGGTATTGATAATCTGAGGGGCGGATGTGAGTCATCGAGTACACAAGTGTCGCTGGAAGTTACCTGGACGTTGAGCGAGTACTTCTGTTTCCGATCGAAAAAACTATTGCCGTAGAAAGCCGGGCGTGCATGCAAGACAGCTGCAGTTCCATCCACCATAACATAGCCATCGCGCCACGCGGGGCATGAGTTGGCCTCGATCCACTCCTTTGCTGCTTCCTTCTCTGCCGCATTTGGCCACCGAATGGCGGATTTGCGGAATTTGTCTTCGCATACCGCCATAATGACCCTCCGAGTGTAAAGATCGACAGTCCCCCAGCCAATTCCAGCCCAGAGCCCGACCTCAAGAAGGCTTGCGCCGTTTCCGAAGTGGCCGAAGCGGTAGAGGGCCACAGCAAGCTGGATTTGCACAGGAGTCTGCTCGTTACGAGAGTCGTTATCGAAGACGGGGTGGTCTGAAATGGCGGCAAGGAGGGCATCAAAGGCAGCAGGGGTGACGCGTAGACTGCGGCGAAAGATATCCGGGCGGTGATGCTTGTAGTCGGTGAGAATGAGGTGAAGGTTCTCCGAAGACTTGCGGATCTCGGTCCGCTCCTCGAGGTAACGGTGGGTGTGCAGTGCCTTGAGAGCTTCGAGAAGCATGCCGCTGACAGATGGCATGGGCATTTCGGCATCGTCGTCCTCGTCCAGGACCAAGTTGTCGTCGTCATCGATGGAAACCATCTCGGACATGAGACGAAAAACGGACTCCGCATACGAGTGTAGACCGTACTGCTCCAGGAGGATGCTGGTAAGCATTTGCCTGTCGGTGGTCCGTGGCATCTCCAAGGAGGGTGCGGTTTACGGGAGTGGCGGGTGCGCCGTGCGCCGTGGCGGGTGCACGTGGTGGGGCGCACGTGTCAGTGCTCGTGACAATTAAATCTGTTTGATGGTTTAAATTCACTTGGAAATTCAAGAGGGTGTCTTCAAGGTGAAACAAGTGAAAAATACATTTTTTCAGTAAATTGAAACAAGTGAATAAAGGAGTGAATAAAGAGGTGAAAAATCTAACTTTGAAAACCCCTAATGAGAAGAAGCTATCGTTTGACGAGATTGTTTATGGGTGCGTCCTTTACTGAGAACAAAGAAACAGAGCCTCGATTGAATAGGACTTAGTTGACTAGTTATTGATCGCTAATCAATGAAATGACTGATTGACTGAGCCGACTAAGAGTTCCCACGACTTGACGTGACTGATCGCTAGTCGTTTCCTTCCACCCACGATCCTGCCCTCGGCGTCGTTGACGACGCGTCAGCCGTGCGTCAGTCGCGCTCGGGTCGTGGCTGGCGCACTCTCTACACCATGACAAACCCTCTCCAACCCCTACTCGTCAATACTACCGTCGGGCAGACGCCGCCCTCACCGCCCTCGAGCCCCATTTTGACGCGTGATAGCGAGAATGAGCCTCCCGAGCCGTCTCCTGCAACCTTCGAGCCACCGAAGAAGAGGAGGAAGAAGGATTCTGATGTATTAAACGGAAAGACGGATGCGGAGGTTTGGGATAGGTCAGATATTGAAATACTGGGTGCGTTTGCTTGCTGGTCGGCCTTTGTCAAGCCATTGATATTCATTTCAGAGAGTATAACCTCTACATGGCAGTCTAAAATCTACTCTCACTACACCCCCTCCCTCGTACGCGACCATACGAAGAAGAAGATCAAGATTGTGCTCAAATGTCGTTTCAATGACGCGCGTCACCCGTCCGTGGAGCGTCTACGCGAGATGCCGGGCACGTTCAATACGAGCAATCTGGGTGCCACAAGCAAGACGTGCATCAGTCACGACCCTACCCGTGCCGAGGTCAACAACACCCCGTCTTCCTCATCGACCGCTACCGTGTACTCGGAGGCAACGCACCGGACCCTGATCGCGTTACGCTGCGCTTCCTCCAAGCGCCCGTTCAATCAGGTAGAAGACAAGTTCTATCGACAAGAGGTGGAGCTGTTGCGACCGGGTACGAAGGTTCCCTCGGCCGACACGGTCGCAAACAACGTCCAGCGCCTATATCGCACTTTGGCTGCGGATGTGCGGGATTACTTCCAGGTTTGCCTTTGAATTCTTGTCCCTCTCATCCTCTCATCTTTCATTTAGAGACGCGGACGCGAACTGCACACCGTCGTGGATGGGTGGACGGCTCCTATGGGCGAACAGTACCTGGGTGTGGGCATTATCTGGGAAGACGGAGGTGAAATACACCATGTCACGCTTGAGTTCATCCGATATGTTTCCGTTGAATCTCATTTGCGTTGTTTCTCATATCTCGCAGGTTAACGGAAAAACACTGTGGGAAGTATCTCGCCGAGAAGTTGGCCGAGACATTGAGAAAATACGGTCTGGAACAGTTTGTGCGTCGTTTCCACTTTCCGTGAAGATGTCCATCTCACCGTCGTTCAGCTTCACCTCATCAACATGGATAACGCGGGAAACTGCAACACAACGGCCGACCATATGGCGGTTGAAGTACCTTCGTTCCGAGGGAGACTTGCGCGAGGACGTTGTTTCCTCCATATTCTTCAATTGGTCGCCAAGGTACGTGTGTCCTCCTCTCTCAGTCTCATCCCCTCCTGACGAACTTTTCAGATGATTATCTCATTCTTTTTCAAGCAACCCAAGCGCAAGAAGGCGATTAAAGCTAAGAAAAACTCGGTCAAACGCACCACAACCCTATCCGCCGACTTGTCGGAGCCTGATGAAACTGAGGAGTTTGTGTTGTGCGAGGCTGATGCGTCCGCAGACGCTGAGGATTTGGAAATGGCCGAAGTAATCCATGAACCGGAGGACAACGCTCCGCCGACGGCGCAAGATGTTCATGACGAGAGAGTCACCAGTACTATACGTGAGGCCACAATCCAAGAGATGTGCTTCGACGGAGTTTTCATCGACCCGGAGGAAGCCAGAGACGTGTTGAAATTATTTCCAAAGGTTGGTTATTCCCGTCTTCATGATTGAAATGGTCTCATGTTGGGCTCAACAGGTCGCTGGGCTTGCCAAGAAAGTCCACGATAGCCGTGTGATACACACCGAGTTTCAAAGGATTGTGGCTGACCCACAGACTGGACTCCCGACGGACTCCAACGTCACCGAGCTGGCACGCCGCAATGCCACACGCTGGGGGTCAGAGTACCAGTGCCTTCGCACGCGTCGCATTCTCGGGAAAGCCGTCGACGAGCTGATCAAGAACCCAAGCCTCAAGCTGAAGGCGTATGAGTTCACCCCGAAGCAGAAGAAACTGGCTGTCGAACTCCAGACGTTATTGGAGGTGAATTTCTGAGTATACGGCTCACTGGCGACCGGAATCTGATGCATTCAAGGTTATCGACATCCCTTCCAAAATCTTTCAAAGCAAAAATCGCCCACTTATCACCGAAGTCCTTCCCTGCATGGACGACCTCGAACTCATGCTCAACGAAATCACCGATGATGAGCATGGAATTTGACTGCCCTTGAAAACGCGTATTTTGCACGATTTCAGATGTGGTTTCCATACTATATGATCTCAATACGAGAGCTGATGTCGAGCCCAGAGACAGTCAGTACGGTGGATACTTTAGAGTACTATACAGGTTGAAGGGTATTTACCTGGATACGACTGATGGACTCACTCCGAAACATGTAGGAGGTGTGGATACCTGCCTTACCAATGGGATACACCAATTAAACAGTTCTTAACCGTTGTACGATTGTCAGCAGTTCGAACCTTGGTGCAAGTGCAATTCGGAGGTTCGGGAGTTCACGGAATGATGGGCAAGTCGGCCGAATGACCTGAAACATGAGCAGACCACCGAGACGGGTCCGATGGAAGTGACGTAGTAGCCATCACCTGTCGGAACAAGTGGATTCCGGCTTGGATACGGACTTTTGGTCAAGTATCTGCTGGTATCCGAGACCAAGAGTGGGAGATATGGGTATCGTTCGAAACCTACAACACGTGGGAGTACATTTTGAGGCCATACTCTGGAGGGGGAGAAGGGATACAAGATATCCAAACTGTCTGAGTCATGGATCAGCGATGGAATCACGAGATAACATGCTGAATCATGGCTTGGCGCTCTGGCTGACTGAGCACCAGTGCCAGATCAACCAATCAGGTCGTTTCTATTCAGGATACGTGGGAGATTCATCATTATTGCGCCATTCATTTGTACTATCATATGATTCCCGGACATGTATAAAGTAGATAGAGTGTTACCCAAGAGGGCAGCGGATACTTCCCCCACTAGCAAGCTACCAGCTGCGACTAAGGGATTTGTCCGAGGCTTTCGAAGGTGCATTGCGTAGCTTAGCAATCGCCCTTGAAAATCTAAATTGTTGTTTTGTTGGCTCCCGTTGTGTGAATTGAGTTTGAAGCATAGTTTGGTTCGAGTGCAAGTTGGATTGTGACTAGGGTTTCAGCTCAGTGGCAGCTTTGGAAGGCTTGCTACGGCTTGGTACGGTTTGTGTGTCAGTTAGGGTCTGGTTGTGTGTTCAGTGTCAGGAATTGGTTCAGGAATTGTTGGAATTTGTGAAATCCGTGTTGTATCGATCGCTGTCGTCTTCAGATACCAGTGTAAAAGGGATCGAGAGACCCAAATACCTGCTTTATTGCAAAAACCCGGCTTTAGCCAAACTCAATCTATCTTTTGTGTTAGCTGTGAAGCTTTAAAATCTACAAAACGCTTTAGAATCGCCATCCTTGGTTTTCATCAAGGATTTTGATTCGCAATACAAAACTCGACCAATCATATCGAGACAATATCACAGTATTCCCTACAACCTTTCATAAGGCTCTGTACTAGGGACTTATACTTGCCTTTGCCTGCTGTCAATATAGTTGTCACTCGCCCCGGAGCTTCGTGATTGGGTTGTTTAGATATAGATTCGTCTGTATCGAGACTCATCTAGTCTTGTTGTTTCGAGTTGGTTGATTTCTATAGTAGGTTTAGAGCACATACATCACCGAAGCACAGGATTTGTGTGACACTACCCGTGTCGCTGCCTGCGCGGGACTCCGGGTGCTACGCAAGTATTTTGCGCTGCTTGACGAGTGCGAAGCATATCGAATCGCCATTGGTAATTTCCTTCAGCTTGTCTGATAGAGGGTACTGAACGGCGTCTCTAGTAATGTGTCCGGACAGAAAGCTGCAATGGTTCCGCGACCGCAAGTGGGACGATGCGGAAATTGCAAATTTACGTTCATTGGTCGTCGGGCGTTTCAACCAATCCTACAAAACTGCCGCACGAACCACATCCGCTCCATCGACGTCCATCCCTCCGACTTCTACCAGTGAAAATCTCTCCGGGAGATTCAGCCGCCAGCAACGAGTTTCCAATGGCTCAGCAATGTCCGAGGCTGACAATATACATACATATTTGGATTCACCGCTTTCAACACCCCCCGGGACGGTGATCCAGTATTGGAATGACCGGCTCACTCCATCTCCCGGGTCGACCGTGATGGCTACTCCAGATCTCGCCAAATTCGGCTTATCCTTTTGCTCTTGCCCTGGTAAGTTATCGCGTCAAGCCTGTGTCCACATTTTTGATCATTTTGCCAGCGACGTCGGTTGACGCCGAGCGCGCGTTCTCGGAGGGACGACATCAAGTCAGCTGGAACCAGCACTCGATGACTTCTCAAGCTTTCCGCGCGCAGATGGCGATTGCCTCGTGGGCAAACGCGCCGTTTTTTGACTTGACGTCAGCCGTGGCTGCTCTTGACGCCGAAAGGGCACCCCTACGTTAGAATTCTACCTTAACATTGTATACTCAACAGCCTCTATCAGTAGCTATCGTAGAAACACAGAAATACTAGAATTAGTTACATTAGCCATCATTAGTGACGTGATCCCCTAGTCGGCTATAGTGATCAGTGACGCGACGATCAGTCGACTTAGTAATTGCGAGCGAAGCGAAGCACTCCCATTTCACGTGACGAGGCGGAGGGCTGAGATGGGAGGGAAAACACGAACAAACTTTCCGCGCGGTGGCTGGCATGGTCTGGAGGAAAGAAGGGCTTCAAATTCGTTCAAACCTGGCTCTTTCTCGATGAAAACGACATATTCTTGTACTGCTGTTCGAGGCGCGTTGATCGACATCCATTTCTTGGTGGACCATTTCAGATTTTGTGTCGATGAGAAGAGGGGCTCGATCAAGGCTCGATCGTATTGATCGCCGGCCGGGAACGCGCACTCGGAGCGAGCACCCATCGACCAAGTCGAATCCATTTTTACTAACTCAATCGAGGCTCTGCAAAGAAAGGATGCTGATGCACGTACAGGTTTATCAAAGTCGCGAATGAGACGATGTGTCGGCCCATTCGTGCCCTGACGGAGGCCCGTGGACACGCCACCTCGGAACACGTGTAGGTGTCACTGCGCGAGCTACGGCTTCCACTGATTCGTTTTTTCAGACTTGCCAGTTTCGGAGGCGCTGGTGGGCAACACGCTTGTGAAATAGCAAGTCTGCTTGGGATCAAGACGATCCTCATCCACCGCTACAGCTCCATTCTATCAGCTTATGGGCTCGCCTTGGCCGATCGGGCGTACGAGCTGCAAGAACCGTCCTCTGCGTTCTACTCTGCTACTACGCGGCAGACGCTGACCCAGCGGCTGGACAAGGTGACGGAGGACGTCAAGACCGAGTTGAAGCGGCAGGGCTTTGAGGGGGATCGCGTGCACGTGGAGCGCATGCTGAATATGCGGTTCGACGGGACCGACACTGCTTTGATGGTCCTTCCCAATCCCGGAGACGGAGATGGGGCGGAGGACTTTGAAGCTGCGTTCAAGCGGGTGTACAAGTCCGAGTTTGGGTTCCTCCTCGAGACGAAGAGCATCATCGTGGATGATATCAAGGTCCGTGGGATCGGAAAGACGTTTGATACCCTTGGAGAGTCGGTTTATGAAGAGGTCAAGGGGCTTGCGCAGCGCCCGGTGGATGTACAAGCCAAGGCGGATGGGACTAGGCGGAGCGTGTATTTTGACCGTGTGGGGAGGGTGGATGATACACCTGTGTTTTTGTTGGATGGGCTTGAGGTGGGCGAGGTGGTCGAGGGTCCGGCGATGGTCATCGACGATACACAGACCATCGTTGTTGTGCCTGGGGCCAAGGCTTTGCTGACGAGCAAGCATTTGTATATAACACTGGAGTAGAGAAGGACGTGAATGTAATTGTACAAATGTATCACTGGCCACAGACAAGTTACAATGGAGTATCGGATTAGTCTTCTAGTTCATCTTCTCCATCGTCGTCCTCGTCGAGCATGTCGCCCATGACCATGGCTGCAGCCATGTCGATCGCAGCGCGCGACATGCGAGGCATAGCGCCTGGGCGCATGAGAGGGTGATTCTCCGGCCTTAGCTCTTCCTCCTCCTCCTCCTCCTCGTCACCTTCTCCATCCTCGTCACCTTCCCCATCCTCGTCACCTCCTCTATCTTGGTCACCTCCTCCCTCTCCATCACTATCCTCTGCGTCATCACTCCCACTTTCATCCCCTCTGCTGTCCCCGGAAGACGCTGACGGCGATCCCCCGTCGCTCTCTGATTCCACCTCAAAGTCCTCGTCCTCCTCGTCAGAATCATCCTGCACGTTCAAAGCAGCCTCCCCCTTCTCCTTCCCAAACAAATTCCGATGTTCCCTGACCCACTTGTTAATGCCCTCCTGCTCCTTCCCATCCACCATCGAAAACGTCGTCTCAATCCCAGGATCAGCTTCATCCGCCTCGAGTAACGCCAAATCCTCTGCGGGACTCTTTCGTGTGAGGAGGACGGTACACGTCCGCCCCGTAGCGCTAACCACGCGCAGGCCATCGTCTTTGCTCAGCAGACTCTCCAAAGACCAGAATTCACATGGTTTGCTCTCCCCCATAGTACGCCGAAGCTGCCGAACCAGAGCGTCCCGGCTTTCGCTGCACGATACGCTTCGACGCCGGGGACACCGTCTTCCGAGGCGTTTGCAGCCATGCCGACGCAGGCGCTGCGGAATATGGAGGCTTGGGGCTCGAGCAATTCGAGGCCTAGCCGGGAGATAAAGTCGAGGAGGACGCCACGCGTGGGTGCGCCGCCCTTGAGCGTGTTGACCTCTGGCGTGGAGCCCGAGTATGTAGTGTATTTCACAGCAGAGGAGGCCGCTGCATCGAGACCGAATATAATCTGCGGTGCAGCAGCGGCGGCAGACTTTTTCCCTCGATCGGGTACATCGGAGGCGAGGACGACGACGGTCCAGTGGGCCTTCATCTTTCCTCGCGTGGGGAGGAGGAATGCACGGGTGAGGTCGGAGAGGGGGATGGATGCTTCCGTGGCGCCCGAAGCTGCATTTACGAATTTAACGCACGACTTGTACACGGTGATGTCGAGCTTTTTGCGGATGGGGGATGTCGTGGATATGGCGTGGAGCGTAAGCTGAGGAGGACCGTCGTCAGTCTTTTGGCGCTTCGAGTCCGAGTCCGACTCGAGGTCTGCGTTTGCGTCTTGTTCCCGTTGACGCTTCAATCCGTTTCCGTTGGTAGCGGCAGACGTAAGACCGCCCAAAGCGGATAGAGCCTCTCGCTGCTTGTCCGGCCAGGTAGGTTCCGGGTACGGAGAGTCCCCTCCCGCGAGGAATCTTATGAGACAATCCAGCGTCTGGTCTCCTTCGGGCTGAGAACGGAGGCTGGCCAATGAGTCGGACAGGTTCGTTGGAAGTGTCGCTGAAACGGCATCCAAGAACGGGGTAGAGGGCGACATATTACACGTCGCTGAGGCGTGAATCGGCGCAGGACGCGTCGAACGCGTGGCAGAAGATGGTGGCGAGATGACGAAGGGTGTTTGGCTCTGTCTGCGTCCTGATCGATCACTCTTTGCTGCAACGTTCATCTTCGACATTTGACGTGCAAGTCCTTCAAAATTTCACTTCATTTCCGTGCTTTGGACACTGCTTTCGGCCGGCTCTGCAGACTGCGCCTCCTATCTTGTTAGTCTGCATTCGGGATGCCCTTACTCTCGGCAGTTTTGCCACTGCATTCTGGGCATGGACGGCGCCGATGCGAACTGCCTACGAATACAATTGCTGAAACGACCAGGGCCGGAATGACACCATTCCCCCAAATTCAGCGCTTCCAGAGCACTGGACTTGTACTAGACCATTGATGTCCGCCCATGTTCCCGCCCCCGTTTCCAGCGGAGTTCTACATTTAGAGCTCCTCACCGATACTTAAACCAGGTCCGTCTTGGTCTAACTATCAAACTAACCACCTACTCCTGCAATGTCCGTCAACCTCGTTCTCCCCACTCTCAAGAACTGGGCGCAACTGCGTCTGTCTGCCATCATCAAAGCCACGACACCATCCGCCTTTGACACTGCATTCGACAACTTCCTGTCCACCCACGCGACTTTGACTGTCAATGGCAAGCACATATCGCGGGACGAGTACAAGAAGCAGCTCCAGGGCGAGGGATTCAGAGAAGCCGGCGCGAGCGTCACCTTCAATGGCGCGGTGGAAATTCCCAACGACAAGAGCAATACGTTCCAAGCTGGCGTCGTTGGCCTCTTTTATACCGCTGTTATCAGCGAGAAGCTCATCCTCCATGGCGAGCCGGAGTCGAACCAGATTACTTCTTCTTTGAACCTTGTGTACGTTTTGCGTTTCTCTTGGTGAATGTCAACTGAGTATAGTTTTTGCAGCATCGAAGAGGATAAATCTCTTACCCCTCCTCACTTGCCCAGCGGAGTCCATGGTGATTTCGGTACGATATATTGCTCCGATTAGGCTTTACGAGTCCTAAACCCTTTTAGGACTCGTTCTTGGCATCAACTTTACCCTACGTTTTTTATCAATTCAATACCATGATGTCATTGAACTTGTCGTTGTTTGTGTGCCTTTTGTTCCGATTTTGAACCATGATCTCCGAGACCACTCCTTCCTCCGAGTCCCCTTCTGCCTCCGTTCCTGAATCTTGTCCCTCCTTGCATCAACCTCGCGTCTCAGATCTTGCCTTCGGCGGTCACTCGTACCACTGAATCTGGCTCAACTTTTCAAACCACTAGCGATTGGAATTGGATTGGAATTTGGACTCCAGTGGAGGCAGGAGCCAAGCAGGAGCATAGCAGCCCTCGCTGTCTACACCTCCGCTGAGAGAAAGACTATTTATTCCGGGTCCAGCTCCTCCTTGGTCCTTGGCTCCCCCTCTTCCAGTCTCCAACTCCAGACTCCTGCAGCAGCTGCTACTTATCTTACGAGTTCGGCTCTCTCTCCATATCTCAGGCTTCGCAGCTGCACTTCTGTCCCAGCCGCAATTGATGTCTTGAATTCTCAACACCACTCTGACCAAGAAGTCTACATAGTACACACCATGCGGCTCATGCTCACCGATGCGCTCCACTCACTGGGCATCCATTCCTCAGACCTCATCGCTGAATCAGTGATAATATCCGCCCCTGGGGACATTTTCACTGAGGATTTCCGCTTTTGCTATTTTCAAATTCCCAACAGAAGGACTCGTACTGCCATGCAAAGCAGTGGCCTCAAAGCCCACGTCAAAATCTGAGGATTGTTTGTAGATGGGAGGCGTGTGTCTGTGTTGAACCAAATCATTCTCGATGTGCACCAGAAGAACAACTTCAATTGAAGGTGGAATTTACTCGTGCTTAGATTGGTGTAATCCATAATCAACTATTTTGAACTTTCATTCACGGCCAATTCACGGCTTGGGGAACGCGTTTGAATCAAATTGCATCATCAGCTTACAGAATCGCGCTTACTTGCATGACTCACAAAGACTCACTTCCATGGCTACTCTTCCACCCTACGCCTCGTGTTCTACTCTACCATCGTACTCGCTCGACCCAGCCTTGGGTGAAGCGCGTCTCGAGCAAACGCCCTTGCGCGCCCCTCCCCGGCATCAAACAGGCAATTATCTCAAGAGATCTGGGCGCGACGTGCTTGTTTTGACCAACCAGGACAGTTGCGCGCCTGTCCCTACATACGGGCGCAGGGGAGGTATAATGGGTTTCGTCGCACTCGAAAATCGGGAGACTGTAGATGAAGTCGTACTTAAAGTGAGTTTGTCGTCGTCGACGTGTTTGAATATCTCTAATTGCTCCGCGCAGATAAACGGGAGCATGGTCATGATCTCCGAGGGCGGTTCTCTGGAAACCAAGCTCATAGACGACAGCTACACCCTCTGGTCTTCTGCCAGAGCCCATACCGCTTCGTGTCCAAGTGCCGTCCCTTTCTCCGTAGTCCTGCCCTCTCGATTTCAGGACGACCAACACATCTCGCATCCGCTTCCGCCGACATACAGCCTCACTATACCCCAGTTCTTCTTCAGAGTCTCGTACTCGATCTCTGTGGTCATCGTACGGCGACAATTTCAGATTCTGAACAGGATTAAAACGTATGTGGCTGTTTCTAAACGCATCTTCTGACGAAGCTCATTCTGATACAGGATATCCACGAAATTCAACTATTGCCCACGATCATCTCCACCAATGCCCATTCAATCCACCTCGGACTTTTTCTCAGATCTCAAGACTATGCCGGAAGAGTGGCGGCAGGTTATCTCGCCAGTCGCACCACGGTCGAGAGCCTCTGTCCAGCCTCTCAATTTGCATGTAAGCCGTCTCAATCTAGTTTGTATATAAAGCCATCCTGACTGCTTCTTTACAGCTCTTCCTCCCCAGTGCCGGGACTTTCGGCCTCACAGATTCCATCCCAATCCACATTCAACTCACCGGGCCCGCCACATCGCTTCAAATGTTCCTCCCTGCTTCCTCTGGGGACGCTGACGTCCCCGTCTCAGCGACCCTCACTCGCCAGGTATTCGTCAACCTGAACGGCCGCAGCAAATCCACGCAAAGATTTGTGATCGGTCACGCCAAGCTGACTGCCCACCCACCGCAACCAAACGAATTTGAAGCGAGTTTGGATTGGGGAGGTGTGTTGACGTGTAGTAATCCAGAGACGCTGGTTGGGATGTTTGATGTTGGGTGTGTTCGTATTCAGGTGGGTGAATCCTAATAATATGCGTTTCTTGCCGGACTGAAGGATGTGAGCAGGACTTTGTCGCTGTCGATTTGCGCCCGAGGGATGTGCTGAAATATGGGAATATGAGGGTGTTGCACCCGATTAGACTCGTTACGGATTCGTGGTTTGTACCTTCCTGATTTCTTTTGGGTATTTGGGAGTTCGGGTTCGAGGTGTGAAACAATACCAGACTCAACACGAGTTGATCTATATGCATTTTTTACTGTGGAGCGAGGGTGCCATTTGAACGGACTGCTTAATGAGCCCAAGCCTTGATCCTGTGAGATTGAAAAACAATGTCCCTTTAGGGGATCCGGAGTCCGAGTTAGGGGAAGTATCCTGCGGCGGGTGGGGTGGGCGTGATAAGGCACTAGGCACGGCCGCAGGGCCCCGTGCCAAGGGTATGAATTTGTAGCCGTTTGAGGTGCCAATATCCCTCTGCGCTCCTTCGGGATTCGAACCCGTGCCTTGCGGGAGGGCGGGAGCAATTTACAACCCAGCCGTGCAGTCCGGCATGCAATCAGTGACGTTTACTTTGATCCGCGTTCTCTTTCTCCCGACTGCCATGACCAAATTGGAAGACCTTCCTACAGAGCTTGCCCTGGAAATTATCCCCCATCTACCACTCAAGGGCCTCATTGCTGCCGAGGGTGTTTGTCGGGAGTGGAAAGAGTTTGTCGCCATCGCCGATATCTACCCCCCTCGCCGCGCTCTCTTCAAATTATACCAAAAGATCGTCCGCGATCCTCTCTTCCGCGACCTTGATACACGTCCTTGGTTATGGGCGAATCTCGAGCGGTTCGACCGCCAAGCATACCTCGACTACATCCTCTCCCAGCACAACTACATCCCAGAGGACTTTCGCCTCTGGATTCTCGAATGGCCGAATAAAGCCGTCATCGCATGCGCTTGGCCTGGTCTCCCAGAGGTCTACTGTGCCAAAGAGGCAGACGACGTGGAGAGGATTGCGGGCTACAACCATCTCGGATGCCTCGAACCTCAGGTTCACAAAATCATCGTCGATCTCTTCAAAATCACCCTTCCTGGTGGGTGTAGCGATGGTGGCGACTTTGCAAGCTGTTGCGCGAGGTTACGCTTCCTCGAACAGTGTGCGGACGCGCAGATAGACCAACAAGCGTCCAAATCCGCGCCCAAACCAGAGCCCGGTGTGGACCACCCCCTCGGATATTACTTGATGCCGGAGATGTTCTACTATGAGCCGCCTGCTATACTGAGCCGCGTCCAAGATACAATGTGTTTTCCCGCCATCCTCGTCTGGGAAAAAGACAACTTGGGCCAGACATGGCTCGTCCTCAGCCCCGAGTCCCCTTTCGCCGTGTACTCCTTCCCAGACAATTTCGGAGAATATCAGGAATACATGTGTCACCAGTATCCGACTTGGATTGCCTGGCTCGAGTCCCAACTCCGACGAATGCATCGGGCGGCGGATTGGAAGCCTAAAATTACGGGTCGTCCACGGCAATGCGACGAGGATGGGAACGTCATTGATCTCACTGCGTGGTTCCAGGAGCAGGAGAGATACGCGCCGCGTTGGACTGAGGAGGACGAAGAAGAATACATCGTATTGACTCAAACAGACACTTGATTGGTATGTTTTTTGTTGTGAAATGGTCTTCTCTCTCTCAGCCTTTTTGCCTAGAAGGGGGCACTACTCCGTAGATCAACTCCGATTGTTTATTCCAATACAAGAGCAATTTTTCGTTCCATACCGGTTGCGAATCTGACTTAGAGTCGACACCGACGAGACGATTGATTCCATACTAATCTTCATCGCGCAACTCTCCTCCAAGGCATTCTAGACACATCAAGTGGACTCGGATGACTCGAAAAGATGATTCATGGATGCTATACTGGTTCAAATGTCGTCGGCGTTCGAGCTCATAATCACTCTCCTTCAGATTCGGAATTGTTCCATCTTTCTGCTCAGTATTTCGTGCGGTCAGTATACCTTATCCATTGCCAGGGACAGTCTGGTTGACGTCTTGATTTTATGTAGCTCTTTCTCTGTGCATCCTCGCGCGGTTCACGCCTTCGAATTCCTCCCAGCGTCCTCCATGCCTCCATTCGACCATCCGCCCTGAAGTTGTCCCTCATCCACGGGCTCGTCGCCGCTGAGGGTGTGTGCATTCAGCCTTCCGGGAAGCCGTTCGTCGCCGTCGCCGAAATCTACTTGCCCTCCCCGCCGCGCCTTGTTCAAAGTGTACTTGCAAAAGGATAGTAATCAAGGTATTCCCACGGTTCAATTTATGCGTATTCCTTACGCTGGGAGGACGCCGATCAGGACCCACCGTGGGATCCTAAGGAGGGCGGGCACACCACAAAGGCGGCGATGCTGCAAGACGCTGAGTTTGACAAAGACAAAAGGGAAGAACAACACGTGGACTCCTTCCTTAATATTAGAGCTCCAACCGTTTCCGTTTGAAACGGTTTGAAACGGTTTATAAACGGTATTTTGAACCGTTTCGTTTGAAGGACCCTGTAAACGGTAAACGGTTAGCAAACAAATGGTTCAAACGGTTGCAAACGGCTGGCTCACATCAGTGAGATTGGATCAGTGATTTGATGGTCGCCGTCATCTGCCGTGTCACAATATCAATCTGCCATTATATTTTAGGTGGCCATCCGGTCACAGATCACGGAAACAAGATGCCGACAGAGGCCGACAGCTGGTCATGACACACTGTGATGTCGATGTGATGTCGGCAGTCTCGGAAGACTGGATTCTTCAACTTCTCAGTGTTCAAACTCGACCCACGGGGGCCAATATGGTGGCTCACGACCATCTTGGAGGTAAAAATCACCACTGGACAGGTTCACGTCCAGAAATGAGGGCCCTTGCAAAAAATACCGTTTGAAACGTTTACAAACGGTTACTAAACGGTTACGTACCGTTTACCGTTTCGTTTGCGCCCCTCGGCAAACGAAAACGAAACGGTTGGAGCTCTATTCCTTATATATTATACCTGACATCTGCAATTCATTCTTTTGTCTGCCATGCCCGCACTCGACCAATTCCCCCCAGAACTCATTGCACAAATGTAGTATAGTACCAGCGGCGGGATCTGTCCTTGGCCAGGATTGCTCGTTGCTTCTGGGAAGTGCTCTTGATCTGCCTGAGGATGACCCCCAAAACCTTCAGGCAGAGTACTCGTTTTTGAGTTTAGGTTTTGAATAATTGATTGTGCTCACAACCAACTCACAACGTACAAGCGTGTCAATTCATAAATCCTACATGCTTGTACTACGCGGTACAGAACAGGACAATGTAGCGATGGAAAAAGGCTTCAACGACGTACGAGAGGGACAGCGAGAAGTCGATTCGGGCTGCCATCGGTGACCCGGCGCTGTCGCAGTTGGCCTAGTCGAGACTATGGAGATCTCGGTTAGAACATGCAGTTAACTTGGGATGAATGCATACGATGAATGTGCCAACACGTACCTCTCCTCGTCTTCCTTCGTCCAAAGAGGAGTGCTGTTGCGGAGAGAACGGAACCATGTATCATAAAGGATAGGATCTTCACGCGGTTCCTTAGGAGGGACATCGGGAACGAGAGGAGTCTTGCTGTCCGCCGCTCGGTGCATTCTTCTGAGCTGGGAACACAGCCAGTCGATCCAGGTAAGATATTGGCGGTCTATCCCATCCTGATATGTGCCATGAAACTCGATGAAGTATACGGCAAAAGGAGAATCTGGGCTAAGCGCGAGGAAGGTTTGACGGACGCCATTCTTCTCCCACACGAGCAGGGCGGGTAGTTCCACCTCGTCCGGACCTGAACCAGGCGGCGGCGAATATCTGAATACCTCGGTCCTCCTGGTTCCGGTAGTAGTCCGGCGGAAGGTCCGGACCTGCGTCAGAGCCAACGGACGACGAGTCGTCGCTATCCTCCTCGTCCGAACCCAGATAGTCGAAGTCCGAGAGATTAGGCAAGGGAGTTCTATAGTCCCAGCCTCCGTCACTGCAGTGGTATGGATGGCAAATCCTCTGGAGTTCGACGCCGATTTTGTACAGCGGTGCGTCGAGACGGCCGAGATGATTGTACCCCTCGACTCGCAGGCTCCACGTCGTCTGCGTCCTCCGCACAGTAGACTGCGGGGAGACCGGGCCAGGCGCATGCAATGACCGCTTTATTGGGCCATTCGAGTATCCAGAGACGAAAGTCCTCTGGGATGTAGTTGTGCTGAGCAAGAATATGGTCGAGGTATGCCTGCCGATTGAACGGACGAAGGTTCTCCCAGAGCCAGGGACGGCTATCGAGGTCGCGAAAGAGTGGATTGTTCAGAATCTTGTGGTAGAGTTCCAGTCAAGTTCCAGTAATTCGCGCCGAGGAGGGTAGATATCGGCGACAGCAATGAATTCTTTCCACCGTGGGCAGACACCCTGCGCAGCGATGAGGCCCTTGAGTGGTAAATGAGGGAACACCTGCAGGTCGTGCAGTGTGACCATGACTCATGAGAGAGTCTGGAAGAGTCGCGTGAGAACCGAAGTGATGCCCATCATTTCGGCAAACCTTCTTGTCTTTCTCCATGTTGCACGATATTGCTCACAAAAAAAGGAGCGACAAGACGCCGTTATGTCTTTTAACGGATAATCGGGGAGCTATACTGGACTCAACGGCCTCCCTGAATCTCTGTGCTTGCTCAGTGGCGCTGAATGACCTCCCGACGCATCTCCGAGTCCTTGTCGATTCGACAGGCTGCCAGCGTACGCGGTTACGCCGACTTTTGCTCTCATATCACACTTTTTCTGTGTCGCTATGGCCCTAGGGCCTACGGATACCTGGAGACTTTGTATTGAATGGCGACCAGACAAAGAAAAATCATGCAGACCCGCTTCTTGACTCCCGAAAGTCATTGTATTCCTGCATTGCTGGGTACAAGAACAAATACCTCTATTGCATCTGTGACTCCAAGACACCGCAGTCTCCATTTTACTTATGGGCGGGTCCTTCTCAAGGCCCGGCCGCGTTATGTGGACCTACGAACGAAGATTCGCTGTCTCGGTCGTATTGCTCTTCATTCTTCATGCTTCTGGGCTGACAGCAGACATGCATTGTATTGTATCTTTGCCAACGAGGAAAGTTCGCCGTTCACGGCCCCGTTTCATTCCTGGCTCTGTGATAGATGTGCATTTCTGTGTACAAGGACAATCACGAACGGCGGAGGACTGAGCACGACCGCCGGTGGCATCGCCGCGTGCGAGATTATTCTATAACTGCTTAATGAATTGCCCACGCCTCCCTTGGACCCTGGTGGATCCGCCAGGCTGATGTAACCGACGTTGTTCTCACATCGTAGTTGGTATGTGTCGCTATGGCCCTGCTGGATACCTGGAAAATTTGTACTCCTCAGGGTACCCAGACCGAAAGAAAAAATCGAGCAACTCCGATTCCTGACTCTCGATAGACATTGTATTCCTGCATTGTGTGTACAAGACCAAATGCCCTCTATTGTATCTGTGACTCCAAGACGCCGCAATGTCCATATTCCCTATCGACGAAGGAGCAGTATTGCTGTTCAAGCGCGGCCACCTCACCGTGGACCCACAGAAACGAATCTTCGCCTCGGCAGTGTCGCTCTCCGTGCTTCTTGGCTGATACATCTTTTATGTCTTGACATCGCCGTGTGCGACAACATGCATTTCATTTGTATTCTATCTTTGTCCAGTAACGGCGAAAGAGTCGCCGTTCACGACCCCGTTTCATTCCTGGGTCCACGATAGATGTTGTTCTAGGATAAAGGCCGTGTGTCCTCCAGTGCCCCGCAATCTCCACAACGGCGGGAGAGTGAAGACGCCGCGGCCACGTAATTCTCATTCCATTGTATTGCCGTGTTACAGTGCCATGCGACGCAGGAAGGACAAATATTTTTCATTGTACTATTTTCCAAGTACTGAGCTCAATTGACGATACAAGCTACTTTGAATTTCGAGACATCGTGGATTGACATCAATTTTGTATGGAGCTAATACGAAACAGTAAAGACGTATTCCGACGATTGATAAATAGCTAGGCAGCATATAGCAAACAATTTGGATCCTTGAAGGGAGGCGGATTGACTTCGAGGCGAAGGTTCGAGAGGAGCCTGATTAGTTAGCTGGCAAGACATGAGCGCTAGGAGGAAAAAATGGGGTTCAGATGAGCACGTACCACGCGGAATCTTGATGAATCATCGCATAATTCTCTTCATCCTCTTCAGTCCACACCGGAGTGGTTCGCGGCCGAGAGCGGAACCAGGCATCCTGATCGTCGATAGGCTCGCGTGACATGCCCTTGTAACCAGTGGCAAAGCCCACAAGTTCAGGCTTCCAGTCGGCTGCCCTGTGCATTCGCCGGAGCTGTGCTTCAAGCCAAGCAATCCAGGTGGAATATTGGTATGAATTGCCTGCACAATACGACCCGGATGTCTGTGTAGTGAAGTAGACGGAGAAAGGTGAATGAGGGCTGAGTGCGAGGAATATCTGCCCGATAGCCATTTTTTCCCAGACGAGGAGAGCAGGGTAGTAAAACACCTTCTTGCCTGGGCCGGGTGGGGGCGAATATTTGAACACCTCCCGGATCTGGTAATAGTCCTCTGGGCGTTCTGTGCTGTGGAGTATCACCGCCTCGTCCTCTACGACTGCTGGAACCTCGTGGTGTCCGATCGCTGGAACCTGGTCCTCGCTCACTCGAGTTTCGTTCCTCCCACTCGCTCGCACCTCGTCTACTCCAGCCGTTGGATCCTCGTGCTCTCCGCTCGCTGCAGCCTCGCCCTCTGCGCTTGCTGGAGCCTCGCCCTCTGCGCTCGCTGGAGCCTTTCCCTCTTCGCCCGCTCCAACGTCGCTCCCCGAGCTCCAGTCTTCTTCATCGTCGCTTATCGCCTCGCCGTCACTGTAATATTCCGGAGGGCAGATGGCGTCGAGATCGATCATGAGATTGTACAGCTGAGGCGCAAGACAACCAAGATGGTTGTACCCCACAACTCTCTCGACATCGTCTGCATCCTCGGCACAATACACCTCTGGGAGGCCGGGCCATGCACATGCAATTACAGCCTTGTTCGGCCATTCGAGGATCCAGAGGCGGAAGTCTTCGGGAATGTAATTGTGCTGGGCGAGGATATGGTCGAGGTACGCCTGTCGATCGAATGGGCGCAGGTTCTCCCAGAGCCAGGGACGGGTATCGAGGTCGCGGAAGAGGGGATCATGAACGATCTTTTTGTACAGATTGAAGAGACCGCGGCGAGGAGGGTAGATATCGGCGATGGCAATGAATTGTTTCCATTGCTGGCAGACACCCTCGGCGGCGACAAGGCCCTTGAGCGGTAGGTGGGGGAAAATTTGCAAAGTGAGTTCCGGGGGGAAGATGTCCATTGCAGGCATGAGGAACCTGGGATGGGAGAGCTTGAAAATAAGTCTTGGACCCACCGTGACGAAGTACAATGTTGTGACGATTTACGTTTCGGATCAAAATATTAATTTAGATTGACCCCATGAATGATGAAAGACGGCGATGCAACTTGAACCAAGATGCAACGGCGATGTACTTGGTAAGTTGCCCTTGACTCTAAAATAGGCACTAGCGACTCTAGACGCCGCTATTTTGACTGGTAATGCATTTGCTTGTTCTCTGGCTCCATTTTCGATCATTTCAACCTACCGCTGACTCTATTAGCAGCCAAGTCAGTCCCGGAGCTATTTTAACAGGACCAGTGGACTCCTTAGTCTGTCCAGGCGCTCGTAAGCGCCGCCGTCGGTGGAAGACCTCTCCCCGTCAACACATTTGTGAAATGTGTATTATAAAAACAAAGTGAACGGTCGAAGCCGTCTGCTCAAGAGTACTTGACTCCACCCATCTAGTTTACGAATGGGTCCTTATTCCGGTCGAACGGGCCTTGTTACACTAATACATCCATTTGTTCAACCTAGATCTCCCAGATCATCATTCCAGGAATCCCCCATTTTCGGCGCTTTTTTCGAGACACGAGACACACACTCTTGTACTTTCTTTCTCTTGCTTGGATACCTTTTGTTCTCTGCCATATCCTGGACTGCGTGACTGCGGCCTTTTGTTCTATCTCCTGCGTCCCGACTCTTCGTATAAATAAGGCCAGCAGCAGTGAAGAAATTCAACACATTAACCAGCCCCCTGCCCGCATTCCACCCAAGCACAAGTACTCCAGAACCTGAAATCTGTTCGTCATTCAATTTCAACTTCGCACTACTGATCATCTTTTAGAATTCAGAAATATGTACAACGGATATATCGCACCCGGCTCCAGCCCTGCCTCTTCCTATCATCTTGACGAAAGAAGTGCTCAATACACACGTCAAGAGCATCAGAACCCCCCCAACCTTCCTGGTTACAACTCCCACATTCAAGCATACCTAGCACAGAACCCGCAACACCCCGCGCCATGGGTGACTGGGGTTAGCTCCTACGCAGAACCGCCTTACCAATCCACCTACGCCCCATCGGGACCTCCCTACCTACAGGGCAGTCAGGAAAGACACAACGTAGCTCAATCGCGATTGGGGCAATTCGAGCCAGGTGTCATCGACGGCATAGAATTCGGAACCGGAAACACCTTTAACAAGCCAGGAAATTGTTGCGAATATGGGACCATCCCACCCCAACTCCCTGGTGGACGGGCCGGCACATTGAGGACCCTGAATTCTCAAAGCCGGACCTACTTGGATGGTCGATATCAACCGCAGGCTTTCTGCCAAAACTGCGAGAGGCTTGCGAAAAGACTGGCCGACGAATATCCGGGCCTCACAATTCTCGACGTGGAGAGCGGCATCACGTATGAGTCCGCCTGTACGGTGAGTTTCAATGCTCTGCCGCAGTAATTCATCTGCTTGAACCAGAAATCAGCAACAAGCACTCGCCATGCGGGAGAGGAATGAGCCAGCCGCGAACATACACATTGTATGTATCTACCCTTAGGTCCTATACCAGTTCAAGTGACACTCGCAACAGTATTTAATGACTGCAACGGTGGCGGTCATGAAAGACGTACGTACCGATCGTCTCTTATTTTCAACGAATTGAATGCCGTGCAGCGGGCAAATAAGGCTCCTGCCAAAGCACACCGGAAGGAACAAGAGGCGCGGGCCGCTGAACAGGCCGCAGATGCGGCCAAGGCGAAGGCTCAAAGATCTGGAAAAAAGCATCACCGTGACCACATGTTCGTGAAGCAGAACGCACTGTGAGACCCGGGGGACATGATTTTCATGTACCCCGGGTACCCCCAAATCATGCACCGATGCCATGAAACTCACGTGAGGGTGGTCGAAAATCACCTCCTCCTCCATGAAATGTGAATAACCAATTCATGTCTGTTTTCGACGTTTTCATGTACCGAATTCATGTTCCCATGACATGAAAATGACTGGGAACTGAGTGGGTTTGATTTGAGCAATGCAGCTTCCTAATGAATACTATTCCTGAGGGACTGAATTTCGGATGAAAGGAATATGAATTTCAAAGTTATGTAGCTAATACAAGGAAGTGCTACCAGCAGCCCGCCCACTATTGCTTCCACCACCACCGGGACTCAAGAGCCACACACGCATCACCGGATTCGAAAAGATCAACCTGCGGCTGGATGTCAGATCAGAATGCGGCTCGAAGGTGTACACTAGTACACACCTCAAGCAGTGGGAGGCCACGGTAGCGGCGTCGTAGATGGGGAGGGAATCAAGCTCAAGGACAAAAGCCATAGAAGGGCACATACCTGAAAGAAGCGAGCTCTGGCCCCGCCATCGACTCGAGAAGCTTGAGGACATCAAGTTCGTATCCGGTCAGCAGATCGTAGCAGGATGAGCTCGTGACGCACCTGAGGTCAACAGTGATTGGAGCACTGGGTCCCAAGAACCAAGCCCTACACTCAGTCGAGACAGCCACAGCGGCTTCTTGTGCTGTCTTCAAGCTGTCGTCCGAGGTTCATGATGTGCAGAGTGGAAGGGCATCAAAGGGTCCAGACGTTGATATTGCAATGAAGTACTGTCGACAGGGGGCTCCTGGGGAGAAGAGAGTGGAGGAGAGGTACATTGAAGAACGGGGGGGAAGGCGACATGAGGGTTGGGAGGAAGGAGTGGAGCGCCGTGACAGACGTGACACCACTGACCTCATCCGCAGCATGGCTCCACACCGGCCTTCCCACAACTTTCCCAAGTCCTTCTCCGTGCAAATATCTCACTGTGCAACAGCGCGGTCGTCAAGGGACGTCCAGACGGGGTATAGGTTGATCGAAGAAAACCCTGGCTCGATCAATGTTCATTTCCATCTTGCTCCCTGATTTTCATGTGTTTCTCCCATGATTTCGGCTTCACCAATTCAGCGGAATTGTTCCTGATTTTCACCGAAGAGGCCATGATTTGATACATTGTACGGACTCTGTAAGAATCGCAAATTAACGTCTGAAGTACCCGAGGTATTTGATCTGTTCATTTCAGGCCATAGACTGTGATTCTGCTTGTTCATGGCACGGCGACATGAAATTCATGCGCCGTTGTTTTCACAGTGACGTGAGTAATTCTGCTTGAACTTTGGGCCAGTTACACCGAATCTGATGCGCCTTTCTGCACGTAGGATGCACAACGAGCTCGCGCAGATGCTACCACGGCTCTGGCAGATATAAAGAGCACTCAACAAGCATTAGCGGTGGCCATGAACGATCTCGCAAGCTATCAGAGAGACATGGCCATGGCCAACCAGCAATTCGATAATGGGGGGGGTCCAAGTCACGCTCCGGTGGCTCCTGCTCCCCAGCAAAGGCCAAGGACATATCCTGTTAACCCTCCTCCCCGTGCCAGTTTCGCTGGTGCGGCTCATCGGGCGTTGCCACCTCAAGGACTCGCATTTCATCCTGGCCGTGGGGCTCCTGGACAGCATATGCCTGGAGGTAGGAACTGGCAGGGATGAACGTTCTCGAGTTCAGATTCCCGGGGCACCTGATCTCGGGGACACCTGGCTCAATTATACCCAAAGGAATCGCAATCTCTCATATCTATTATGTAATCGGACACCGCTAACGAAGTGGTTATATACCCAACCTGCCATGGACTTTTGTGTACCCTTTTAATTTATATGTCAGAAGTGTAGCTGGTGTCCTGTATCCATTTTTACTCGTTTTAATTGATATTCTTATTTATTGAGAGCGGCTGGGCCATGAGTGAGAATTTGAACCGTGGGAATGTCCTGAGGTGGACTGATGCCAACTCTGGGCCATTCAAAGAGTTGAAAAATGTAACACCACCGCCCCTACTCTCTACCCCTCCAGGGTCTTTATTTTTACTCCAACTACGTTTGAAACAAAGACTAAGCGAGTCACGAGGAGGTCTGAGGAGCATTGTTTAACACTGCAGTGTCCACCACAATTTGGATGATGCAAAAGGTGCTATATCAGGGTCCTGGGCACGTAGATTTCTGGGTGAACAGGCGTGAGTGATTGCCAAGGGATCTAGACTTGAATGGAATCGGCCATTGGGAGTCAGGACCAAGAAAATCGAGCGAGACGAACGTACAACATGAAATTTGATTCATCAGGAAAAAGTTTTTTGCACAGTAGCTGCCACTCATTGTTTGATAGCTCGGGTAGCTGCAGGAGCCCTGGTAGAATTGGGTGAGATGCCTGGTAGCCCTTGGTAGCTTCAGTAGCTTCTGGTTTGTAGCCTGGTAGCAGCAGTAGCTCTTCACTCAGTGCTTAGTAGCACCTAATAGACCCTCCCCTGAAGTCAGTAGAACTGGTAGACTTGTGCAGAGTGCTCAGTAGCACCCAGTCTGAGATGGTGAGCTTTTGGTGAGCTGTTGAAATACAACACAAGTGGTGTGACAGAGCTCATAAATACTGCAATGTTCATAGAGTGCTTGTAGTGATTCAATTTCCAAAAAAAAAAAAAACCAAAAAAAAAAAAAAAACTACTTGTCAATGAAGAGCAAGTCACACTCACAACAAGTTCAAGTCCTGAACCACTTAGGCCACGCAGATTTGATTGACTTTTGAGTCAGTTTTGACTCTCCCACCCAATAACAAGACCGGTGTCAGACAGAAATCAAATATGTGCATGTTCCGAGAATGAGTCAGTAGAGCAAGGGAATTACTTGCAAGTTGCAAGTGCTAACACAGGTGGCACCCTGTTATCAAGCTTTTCTCGGACTTTGGCAAGCTCAATTAGTCTAGTAGTTTAGTTGTCTGGTCATAGAGATTGTTATTTACCGGAGGTGTCCTGTTCGAATCCTGCCCCTGACAAATGTCAAAAAATTCCTCCCTAGGTTTGGCACACCATAGAAGCTTCTCTTTTGCAATCCAATTAATTGTTCATTATTGGGCGACCCTGCCTAGTCGCACTGGTAGCTCGAGCTACTGAGAACTCAGGTGGCTACCAGGAGCCTAGTAGAGGGGTACTTGGCTACCCAGCTACCGGGGCTCCGGAGAACTACCAGAGCTATGTATCCAAGTGCATTTTCTGCTGATGTTCCTGTACTCCTGTACTCCGTTTCGTCCTCCTCGGTCCAAAGCGGCGTGTGTCCCCCCTGCTGGTGGAACCATACATTGGGATCAATGACGTTTCTTTCGTCGTCGAAGCTGGGCTCAAAACCAGTGATCTCAGGCCTCCAGTCCGCCGCCCGATGCATCCGTCTGAGTTGAGCCTCGAGCCAGGCAATCCAGGTCGGATACTGGTAAGTTATGTATTCTTGATATTCTCCGCGATTGTTCGGAAAGTGGAAAACGGCGAAAGGCGACTCTGGGCTGAGGACGAGCCAAGTCTGACCCACGCTGTCCTTCTCCCAGATCAGGATGGCAGGAAATCGCTTCTTCCGTTGTGCGCGGCTCAATCCAGGAGGGAGTAAATAGTCGAAAACCTCCTGAATCAAGTAATATCCCTTGGGATGCGTGAATTCGAGAGTCCCCGACTCTTCCACCTTGGGGTACTTGTCCGCCTCGGGCATTTGCGCGTCCTCTTCCACCTCCGAGTACCAGTCCTCGTCGCTGAGGCCAAGGCTCGCGAAATAGTTTTCGCGGTCACCCTTGCCATCGCTGCACCCATCAGGAGCGGTGATTTTGCCAAGCTCGACGGCGATTTTGTAGACCTGAGGTTCGATACAGCCTAGATGGTTGTAGCCCGCAACCCTCTCGACGTCGTCTGCATCCTCCCAACAGTAGACTGCGGGAAGACCTGGCCATGCACATGCAATGACGTCTTTTTCGGGCCATTCGAGGATCCAGAGGCGGAAGTCCTCCGGGATGTAGTCGTGCTGAGCGAGGATATGGTCGAGATAAGCCTGCCGATCGAACGGGCGTAGGTTCTCCCAAAGCCAGGGACGGGTGCCAAGGTCGTGGAAGAGAGGATCGTGGACGATCTTTTTGTATAGACTTAAGAGAGCACGGCGAGGGGGGTAGATATCGGCGATGGAGACGAACGCCTTCCACTGCCGGCAAACACCCTCGGCAGCGATGAGGGCCTTCAGCGGTAGATGAGGGACAACTTCAAGTACGAGTTCGGGAGGTAGGTCGTGGAATGTAGGCATAGTGCGGTGGACCCACAAAGAACGATGGCGTGTCAAACCGTCCACCGCACTGTCCCCGAAAAACAGTTCCGAATCTGAAGACAGTGAACTCGAAATGCCGAATTGATCTGAACCACTACAAATCGTCCTGGCGTACGCGTAGATTCGATTTGTCTAGAGTGAGGTTGGGGAGGTTTATTCAAGTAGAATTAATCGTCTCGTTGGTGTCCAAATCAGATTCGCAATCGGGAAGAAAACAAACTTATTCTTGTATTGGAGTAGATATTTGGCGTTCATCTACGAAGGACTAAGCGCTTTCGATTCCCCCCTCTCTAAGTGGAAGGGTTCAGAGAGAATCGGGGAACATGAATAAGACGTACAAATCAGGCGTTGGTTTGAGCCAACCTGTACTCTGCTTCATCCTCCTGAGTCCAAAGCGGCGCGTATCTCTCCTGCTCGTGAAACCACGCAGTGGGATCCATTAGGCTCCCGTCCTCGTCGTAGTGCCGCTGCCGACCCGCAATTTTGGGCTTCCAATCCGCCGCCCGATGCATTCGTCGGAGTTGGGACTCGAGCCAAGAAATCCAAGTCGGATGCTGGTGACACAGGTATTCCTGATATTCTCCGAAATTATCTGGGAAGGAGTACACGGCGAAAGGCGACTCCGGGCTGAGAACGAGCCACGTTTGACCCAAGTTGTCTTTTTCCCAGATGAGGATGGCCGGAAAACGCTTCGCCTTCTGCACGCGGCTCAGAATAGGAGGCGGCTCATAGTGGAATCGCTCCGGCATCAAATAATATCCCAGGGGGTGGTCTACGCCGGGCTCTGCTTTGGTGACAATCGGCGACCCCTTTTGGTCCACCTGGGCGTCCGCACACTGCTGCAGGAAGCGATGGCGCGCGAAATAGCTATCGAAGTCACCCCCATCGCTACACCCATTAGGAAGGGTGATTTTATAGAGGTTGATGATGATTTGGTAAACCTGAGGTTCGAGGCATCCAAGATGGTTGTAGCCCGCAATCCTCTCCACGTCGTCTGCCTCTTTGGCACAGTAGATCTCTGGAAGACCAGGCCAAGCGCATGCGATGACAGCTTTGTTCGGCCATTCGAGGATCCAGAGACGAAAGTCCTCTGGGATGTAGTTGTGCTGGGAGAGGATGTAATCGAGGTATGCTTGGCGGTCGAATGGCTCGAGGTTCGCCCATAACCAAGGACGTGTATCAAGGTCGCGGAAGAGGGGGTCGTGAATGATCTTTTTGTACAGATTGAACAGAGCGCGGCGAGGGGGGTAGATATCCGCGACGGTGACAAACGCTTTCCACTCCCGACAATCACCCTCGGCGGCGACGAGGCCCTTGAGCGGCAGATGGGGGATAATTTCCAAGGCAAGCTCCGGAGGCAAATCGTGGAGTGTGGCCATCCGGCACTTGTGTAGGGTGTTCAATGCCGTCAGTGCCGATTTCTACGAAAACCGTGCGGAGCGTCGCAATTGTTGCTGTTACCGCTGAAAAGAGCACTTTGAGTTCGGCAACGATCAGGACTTCAGCTTTAGCAAGAACTCGGAATCATGGTGGAGGTCAGAGTCAAAGGGGACGCAGCAAAGTGATCCGATTTGTCGGCCGCTTGTTTGTCTCTTCACTCCGATCAGGCTCACCGCACAAATTGAGGTCCTCTCCCATGCCCACACTCGACGTTTTTCCCCCAGAGCTTGCTGCAGAAATCTTCACTCATCTGCCTCTGAAGGCCCTCGTGGCCGCCGAGGGTGTTTGCCGACAGTGGAAAGAGTTCGTCGCCGTCGCCGATATCTACCCCTCTCGGCGCGCATTATTCAGACTTTACCAAAAGATTGTTCACGACCCACTCTTCCACGATGTCGATAGCCGTCCTTGGCTCTGGGAGAACCTCCGTCCGTTTGACCGGCAGGCATACCTCGACCACATCCTCGCCCAACACAACTACATTCCCGAGGACTTTCGCCTCTGGATTCTCGAATGGCCGAATAAGGCCGTCATTGCGTGTGCCTGGCCCGGTCTCTCGGCAGTCTATTGCGCCGAAGAGGCAGACAACGTGGAGAGATTCCTTGGGTACAATCACCTTGGCTGTCTCGAGCCTCAGCTCAGCAAAATCGACCTCGATCTCAGGATAATCTGCAGTCCCGACGCATCCAGCGACAGTGCTGTAGATTCCGTATCTTTCGCAGACCACCAGCGGCACCGGCGCCGTATGGAGCGACTTTTCGGAACGCACAAAGCCGAGGATACGGGTACGGACGTGCAGGAGACGGACAGTGACGAACCCCCGAGCCGCCCACCGGGATACTACCACAGTCTCGAAACTTTCCAGTACTCCCCACCACCTCGCTCAGGAGAGCTTGAATTACCCGGCCTCCTCATATGGGAGGAGTGCGGCGGCGACCAGACATACCTCGCACTCAGTCCCGATTCTCCCTTTGCCGTCTACGACATCTTCGGTGCCGGTGTTTACTGCGATGGCTCGAGCCAGCAGTATCTCACTTGGATCCACTGGCTAGAAGCCCAGCTTCGAAAAATGCACAGGGCGGCCGACTGGAAACCTTTATCCACGGCCGCAGTCCCATCAGGAAGATGGACGGCAGTATCATCGATCAAGCTACGTGCTTCCGATCGATGCGCCAATCTGTCGACCCTTGGACCGAGGAAGACGAGGCAAAATATGTGATGGCTCATATTTGATTGTACGTGCTCTATTTGTCGCCTCACCCGGTCTGAAACGAGCTACAGGGTTGAGGAGGCTGACATCCGAGACTTTCTGACTTCACTTTATTTCTGTGTAATGTGTATCTTCGCCTGTCGATGATTCTTTCAATGAATTACGATTTCCCGAAGTCTTCCATTGGTCGATCAAGTATTCAGAGGCAGTGACAAAAGCCTCAGCCGAGCCGCGGACCCAGGCGCACTCTGCGAGCACCTGGGACCAGCTGCGCCGCTGCGCAGTGTGTAGTGTAGGAAGAGATCGCGGTCCATTTACGCCATCGATATTCGATCGATATCGACCGATAACAGGCATTTTTTGCCAGCACTTCATTCGCTTCGTACTACGACAAAAGCCCCATTTTAATCGACACCATACCAATACACCCTATCGCACAAATGTCCCAAATAAAAGAAACGCAATACCTGCACCGCGGCATCATATATGTCCTCTCACGCCGCACTTCCCTCCAAACACGCAGACCCCGTCCCCCAAACAGCCATCCCCGCCGCAAGCAAGACGACAACAACGTCAAAGACACCCCACCTCCACCCGTCCTCTATCGCCACCTTGGCCACGATGGGCCCAATCACACAGAGTAGGAAGACGGTGAATGAGCCGAGGAAGGCCACTACCAAGGATTCGTCAGTGGGTGGAAATGAAAGTGGGAGGAGCGGAGGACTGACTGGCAGCGCTGAACTGGGGTACGAGGATGGAAACGGCGACGGAGAGCACAGTGATTCCGACGCGCTGGAGGACGAAGAGAGCTCGAGGCGAGAGCACAGGCGTTTTTGGACGGGTATTAGACACCGTCTTGGGTAGATGGTCCTGTGGGCCTTGGTCGCGCTCCAGCAGAGTGTCGAGCACGGCACTTAGAGGTTGCGTAATTAATCCGAATTTTGATCTACATCCGAGTGAATACTAGCAGGAGCAGCAAAGCGGAGAAAGGACACACAAGGGGACGAGAACGAGCATCCACAGGACCGTCTGGTTGATCATCTTGTTGTACCCTGGCGTGCTGAGGAGGTCCACGCTAATCTACAGGCAGGGCTATCAGACGTGGTAGACGGAGGGAATGACACACACACACCTCGGCGCTGACAGCGCTCCCAAACATCAGATACCCAGCACATGCGATAAGAGCGTAGATGAAGGTCGCGACTGCCTGCGCCACTTGGTCAATCAACGGTGCAAGGACGTAGACAAGACTTACAAACGCCCAGTTTATCATCTCATTGAATCGACTCGGATCGACCATGTCTTTGGCGAGCGACGGAATGACCGGATGCCCTCCAAACTATGATCCCGGTGAGAAGGCGGACAGAGAGGACGTGGGTGACGTACGCCAGCCATGAACAACCCAAAAGCGATCCCGAGGTGGTTCCAGCTGTCGATGCCAAAGGACGTCTCTGCTGGACTCCAAAGGCTGCCGGGAGACTCTGTCTTGGACACGCCGTCGATTAGGACCACCACAACGACAAGGATGGTGGATATTATCCCGAGGACGGAGGTGATGGATAACAGCGACAGTGGTAAGAACACGGTGGGTATGAGGCTGTGAGCATCAGGGTTAGTCGACGAACGGGTACAGACGGCGGCAGACGTACAGGAAGATGCCCAATAGCTTGTAAACGTCGGACGAATATTGCGGGACGAGGACATGCAGTGAATCGGCAGACAAGGTGACTAGAATCACACTACCAAGCAGTCAGCTCCTCGTACAGCGCGGATTCCGACACAAGCCCTACCTGACGGCGAACAGCTCCAAGCAGAACAAGACGCTAACGACCAAAGTCGAGCGTGGCCCGAACGCCTTGCATCCGATATCAGCGTACGAACGCAGCGATGGATCCGACAGGATGATTCGGGCGACGATCTTGGCCGTGTAGCAGCTAACGTAGCCGTAGAAAATGATCAAGACAAAGCCCATGCCCCACCCGGCGTAGGCAAACGCGAGGGGCTCCGACAGCATGCCGATCCCGAGGAGGATGGCGATGGAGTTGAAGAGCTACAAGTGCCAGTCAGCGCTCGAAGAAATGCGATGATGGAGACAAGACAACGCACCGTTTGCCCAAAGGTGCTCTTGCCATTGTCATTCAGCTTCTTGCTCAAAAGCGGAGTGCGTTCGTTGTGTAGAGCACAGAGGAGCGCCTCCTTGGGTGCCAACGCGTCGTCGAGTGCAGATTGACATACGCAGCAGACCCCGGACTCGTCGTCACAGGCGGGCTCAGCGCCGTCGCAGGCCTCTGCATCCGTCTTCACCGGCACCCTGAGCTCCCGCGCAGGGAAAAAAGCCAGCAGCAAAGATGGGTGGGGCATACGAGACGCGACCCCCGATTTTTTGCCATAAGTAATTCCATGGCACCGTAAGTTAGCGGAAGGCTAGAGGGCGAGCCACGTAGTTCGCGCGAACCCCCCTCGTTAGTCGTTGGCAAAGCGTTTCGAGCTCAGATGCACGTCGATGTAGAAGAGAAGAAGAGGGGATGCGATGGTTCTTGAGCAAACCGTTTTGATTCGATGATCTCGGAGTCGGCCTTCGATTCTACTAAAAATTCTGCAGAGAGCTTGACTATTTTACATTCAGACACAAGCTTTTTTCTGTCTGCAAAGTAACTCGTTCCCATCCTCCTGAGCAATTTTCCAGACCTCGAATCATCCAAGGCGGCATGCCAAGATCATTACAATTTACGAGCGGCAGTCGCACCAACAGCTGCCAGCACTAACAAGCCTCGAGCGAGGACCCGCGGTCGACAGTCCCGACGGGTGCCGAACCTTGTGCGAAACGTTTCACTCCAACGGCGTCTCACTGTCCCATCGCGCGAATTTGGGACCGTCTTGCAGTAGGCGGAGGAAAACATGGAGATGATACTTGAGATTACATCCGTGGAGGAAACGAGCAGCTCTCCCACCTTCGCCGATTCTTTGCAGCGGATTCCGGACAGCAACATGGGCAGATTCGAAAGCTCAGAACCAGATTTGTAGAATCGCGAGAGTACATTCGCAGCTGAAGATCTGGACAGACCATCGTTCTTCTTCAATTCGAGTTCGGCGTCCAATGCTACTTCATTTCTTCCGAGGGTAAGTACTAAGTAATCCGCGCCAGACGAATTTTATACTGCATGTCTTCCATAGGCTCCAGACCGAGTCGGAACCTTGAGGTACGATTGGAAGTTGGGAACGAAATTCAAAACGAGGGCCTCCGACACAGCTTGAGCTCCATGGCGCCAATTCGTATGTCGCCTGTAGCAGCTCCAGAGTCGAGACGGTGAAATTCAGCCCAGAGAAGTTAAGAGTCGGAGAGCCTCGAGCGCAGTTAGGCACGTCTCGGATGATGGTGGCAGAAACGAACCCCACTGCGTAACAGATACCCCGCATTACTAACCGAGTCGACTCTTGGCAAGCTTCAATTCACGCCAACATCGGAGTGGGGAATACAACAGCATCGAATTACAACAAGGCTAGCTAATCTACACGATACATACACACCCGAGAAAAACTCGACAAACCCAAACGACCTACGAAAACGATCCGTGAATGAGGGCGTCCCAAGCACCATTCTTGCTCTTGAGCGAGTCGATGATCTTGGGACGCACTGCAGGCACGGGGGTAGGGGCCTGAGCTATCGGCATGGGCATCGTGGGCACGTCCTGGGTCAACACACGAAGAGGTCAGCGTATCCATGTGGAGGAAACTGTCAGCTGACCTGAGCGTCTGCGGTGTCGGCCGACTCAGAGTGGTGGGCCAGCGGGGAGGGACCGTGAGGGTGATGCAAGGGGCTGGGCATGGGCGTCGAGTGCGGCGGGGGCGGTGGCATGGGCGACGCAGGACCGTGTGAGTGCTGGCCTGGTATGTGAAGGTGAGGAGGTGCGGGGCTCGCCGTGCCAGACGAAGAGCGTGACGAGTCAACGGTGGACGTGGATGACGAGCGACCTGTCAGGCCTGGCCGTTTCTGGGGTGCGCTTAGTTTAGTTCTGCTTGGAGGAGACAGCATACAGGGCTAAGGATGGAACCGAGAGCCTGGAGCAGCGCATCGCGATGGACAGCGTTGGGGTGTTGCTTGTTGTGCACGTCGTGGTGTACGTCGGGCGTCGGGGCCTGGTGGACCTGAGTAGGCGGCTGATGACTCGGTGGTGAGACAGTCGCTCCACATCTTGACGACAACTCACCATGGGTATAGCTATGAGGCTCGACGCAGAGCGGAGCGGTGTGGAAACGAGGGAGCTGGGAGAGTAACCACAAAGGTGAGTGGACTCAGGACCGCCAGTGTACGTGGTGGTAGAAGAAAGGGAATGAGGATGCCAATCCGGATCAACGATTTGCCAATTTCCCCACAGACATCACTCCCCGGACCCCACGGCACGGCCTCGTATTTGCCTCCCTGTTTCAGATTTGTCTCCACATCCAGCAACGACCTGCAACGACAAGATGAACTAAATCTCCTAATTCCGTCCTCGACCATGCTCCCAACGCACGATAATCATTTCAAGAAACTCTACTTGAAGCACGGGCCGGACACACGCGGCCACTTGGCGCCACTGGGACAAAATGCGGAGCCCCGAATCCCGCCCCGTTCGGGTTAGTAAGTACGGGAAAACCAATCCCCCGAACTGACTCCAGGCATACTCCAGCGGAACTCTATACTTGTCGGGAGCCAACGGGATGTCTTGATATCGCGACGGTAGGTAGGTGATAACCCTGGGGAAGCCGGTTGGTGCCTACCTTGGACACTCGAGCCTCCGACAAACGTGGTATTTCAAAGATCTCGGGCACCCGGAACGCTATGAATACTCTAGATCTCAAGACTGCCAACTACCCCACGGAACCATCACCTTCTGACCTTCTTTGTGTGGGTCCAATCGCCAGGTTCCGGTTCATATACGAGTTTCCCCAGAGCTTAGCCTGCAAATTTATTACCCGGCAGTGGACAGGGCTGTTTATCGCCGTCGCCGATATTTATCCTCCTCGCCGCTCTGTCCAAACAATACGACTACGGAAAATGAAGCCCTCATTGCATGCGCTTGGCCGGGTCTTCCGAGTCCAGAGGTTCACTGCTTCGACTGGGCAGAGGACGACGTCGAGGGGATTAATTCAACCGTCTCGGATGCATCAGGCCTCGGGTTCACTTGAACATCTGGCTGGGCGAAATATTTCGCGCTGTAGCAGACCGCGAGAGGCGCTTGGCGAGTCTGGGCCAGTGGTATTCAGTGCCTCGCCTCGGAATGACTGGCAACTGCTTGGCAATTTCTCTCACCTGGACGATGGCTTCGAAACATACCATCTTTATACTGGAAAATGAATTTCAGACAGCTCTCGATTCTCCATCCCCGAATTTTCTTTGGTTCAACTTCCGGCGAGCATCACACGACGACACTTACATAGTACCCGCAACACATTTTGCGTGGACGAAGTTGACGTTAGCCTCCATGCAATTAATTCTCTTGTCAACTCGGAGTGATGCAACCCAGCAGCAATCTCGCTCTCTTGAAACATCTTCCATCCGGCTTGGCTGAGTTGTAAAACCCCCTGCCCTCAACTCAAGCCACCTCGACATGGGTTCGAGCCCTGACGTTGACTAATGGGATGCTGACATCCCGGGTCGGGTTTCGAACCTCCCTGGCAAGGAGGATAGCCCTGACTTTGGATGTTCTCCCTTTTGCTGCTTGTCTTATTTTATTTTGAGGTCATCCAGTTGAAGGCATCCACTCGACGACCTGAATCAACTACAGCCGTACTTGAATCTCGATCTCGCCCATCCTACCCGTCGTTGGCTAAACGCTCAACCTCAACACCAGTTGCAGAATTATGGTAATCTCTGAGCTTCACAGGCGTGGCGTGGACGCGACTAAGTAGTTGAACGATGTCCGCCGTCGATCAACACAGGAGCGTAAGGTGCTCTCTGTTCTTACCGCCAAGACGCCGAGGGTTCCCCTTGCTGAATTCGAACCGCGGCGCGTGTCAAGATGAATTAGGAATTCTCGAATCCAAAAAGATCCAGGTGATTTTCCGCCGTGCGCCGCCGCCTGAGCTGAACCCACTCCCAGAGTTTCGCCTTCTTCAAATTCCCAGACAACTTGGGAGAGTATTCTCGCCAATATTCGACTCGAATTGCTTTCCGGACGTATCAGGCGGCAGATTGGACTGAGTCTAAAATCGAGATCAGAGGTCGATGCCTTTGCTGCGACGAGGAATAGGTACCGCATTGAATATTGATTTCACGAGCAGGGAGGATGCGCCCCGGTGAACGATCTGCTTTCATCGTTATGTATTCATTGCGTCCCCCGTCATCTGTCGTAACTCTCAGACACTTCCAGTTCTGTCAATAAAGTTATTCGTCAATGGTTCTTTGCAGATGGAGGCTTACGCTGGAATGCGGAATCGAACTGCCGTCATTCGAGCTTGCTTGTACTGAGTAGCCTCCGTATAACGCTATTTTTCATAGCTGTCCGTTGTGAACAGAGACTAGGAGCCTGGTGTATATGGTGCAATAAATTGAAGCCGAGTGCATTTGGAGTGAAGGACGCTTTACGGTTGAACGTTGAAACTTCCAGTAGTACCTTGAAATTCATCCCGAACCTCGCTCCTGAGACTGGATGGGAAAGGGCACCTTCCTTCTCCATTGACTGTTAAAAGACACGCTGAGCATTGGTCCGGAAAAGTTCAACTTCGAGTTCGAGTCAGTTTCGAGGGTTGATTTCAGAATCAAGATTCCGTTGCAGGCGCAATTGCCAAGTTCGATGACATTCAGAAATATACCACACCACGAGCTGCTTTTCGAGGAGCCCTGTAAGAACAGATAGTGAGAGTAGCAGCGCGACCAGCAAGCCCGAAAATTGATCCAGTTCTGATCCACGCGGCACGGCATGAAGCTCAGTTTCTTGTTTCGAGTTCTTTCAGGTTCGATTTCGCCTGCAAGAAGGATCGTCGCGTTTCTAGACCGCGAAGTTGAACCGGGGGACTTGACCGAAAATGGTGGAGGTTGACTCGAAAGAAAGGTGGCCGATTGATCCGGACATTCGGCCATTCGCTTGTTCCTTGAGTAGCCGACTGCCGACTACGACTTGCTTTGCTCCGTCACTCATCTTGCCACTGAAACTTGGGGGTTCTTGGTTTATCGAAGTTTCTCATGCCTGAATTACCTCCAGAACTCGTCCTGGAACTCTTTCCCCATTTCACTCTCAAGGCGCTCATCGCTGCCGAGGGTGTCTGTCGGCAATGGAAAGAATTCGTGGTCACCACCGACGTGTATCCTCCTCGTCGTTCTCTTTTAAATCTATACCAAAAAATTATCTGCGACCCTCTCTTCCGCGACGTCCATACCCGCCCTTGGCTCTGGGAAAACCTGCGCCCCTTCGATCGGCAGGCGTACCTCGACCATATCTACGCGCAGCACAACTACATCCCAGAGGAATTTCGTCTGTGGATTCTCGAGTGGCCGAATAAAGCCGTCATTGGTTGTGCATGGCCCGGCCTTCCCGCGGCCTATTGTGCCGAGGAGGCAGACGACATCGAGAGATTCGTGGGGTATAACCACCTCGGCTGTCTCACCCCCAAACTGCACAAGATTGTCGTCGATCTGAAGTGCATATCTCCACCCGATGCCTCTAGTGACGGTGACGGTATGCTCGACCAATTGGAGGAGGATGTGGAGGACGAGCATTCGGAGGACGGGGAAAACGAGTCTGGCTCTGACGAGGAGTATCCCGAGGATTACTATCGAAACCGTCGGACTCCCTTCAGCTACGTCCGTCCATCCGGCCCAGAGCCCGCGGAATTCGACTTCCCCGCCCTCCTTATCTGGGAGAAATCCGGTTGGGGTCAAGTGTTTCTCGCGCTCACCCCGCCGTCCGAGTCTCCATTCGCCGTCTACGACATGTCTCGCGACAACGGCGTATATTACAGCGGCCAAAATCGCCAGTATGTTACTTGGATCGACTGGTTGGAGGCGCAGCTCCGGAGAATGCATCGGGCTGCAGATTGGGAAGCTCCCCTTCACAATAGGATCCATCCTGAACACTCGACTGAGCACATGGACCCATGGTTCCGAACGCTGGCCAGAGCACCTCCGCTTTGGACTGAGGAGGACGAAGAAAGGTATCGGCTGGCTCGTTTGGGTGATTTGTATGTTCTGCATTGGGCTGATTTGCTTTCGGGCTAACTACTATCCTCCAGATAATACATCTACTTTGTATCAAGCCGTACAATGAATATATCCCTTTCATCAACAGGGTCGGGTTCTGGCGCTACAACCTCTTCGTTTGATAACGGATCTGCGTTTGTGAGCAAGGTGAGTGCACTCAGTGTATCACTGTTCGCCCAGCTGAGATTCCCTTCCACAGCCTGTCATGATTCGGGGCAGTACCCGGCTTGGGGTGGGATGCTGTGATACGTGTATTTACATCATGATCTCTCGATCCTTCATTCATCCAGAACATTCACCGTCAAGTGTACAGTGTATATTTTCACTGTCAAGTTTCAGCCCCTGGTTTCCCGCAGAGATGCCGATACTCAGGTTAGCTCTTTAATCTGATCTCGCCGTCATTTGCGATCAGCCGCGCCGGCACAAGCGAGAAGCTCCTGCGCCGGGTCCAATTTTATCATCGAAGCTGTTGAAGGCTGTGTGTCATATTCCGAGCGCACTTTGCTGTAACCACCACCTCTCCAGGCTCCAGCCCCATATCTCTCATCCGACTCATGGCTGACCGTCGCGCTGAACCACGGGTCATCAATATCTATGGTGCGTGCTTATAACCGCAACTCTTGACCGACTCTGATGGGTAATTCTCAGGGGGTACGGGTGGCAGTGGTGGTTTTGGTCGTACTCGGGGTGGACGCGGGGGGACTGGAGAGGGACCGACTGTGAATTTTTACGACTTCAATGGTACCTTGGTCACGGAAAACTCTCGGTGCGCTTCGCATATCTGTCGGGCCCAATGTATGGTACCCTGATTCTTTGATTTAGAAATCTAGGTCGAGAGAGCGGTGCGTCAGGAACAACCAACATCGGCCCACTTGATTCGCTCACAAACTTGTAACAGACTTCCGGCGCGTCAATTTGGGCGACTTGATTCTACGCAAAGAAATTGACAAGACGACGACGCTTCGATATCGCCGCGATCATACGGGTGATGTGGTCAGAACCCGCAGGGCGCATCATGGCCGCATCTTCGGGCATCAGGAGGATCCAATGACCGTGATTGTCTATGACAATGACATATTCGAAGAGGAAACTTTCCCTTTGTTTCTTCCATGAATGCGTTGATTGACTTTTGACTTTTGAACTTAGAACCTGGCCGGAATCTTGAAGGCCCAAAAATACAGGTATTGCACGCGACCTTCTGGCTACTAGAGCTAATTTGGAGATTGAACTTAGACACCCATGTCTGGCGCAACTTTTCGGGCTGACTCGCTCGTCTGGGTTAAATGCGCTGATTTTCCACGACGGTATGCGAGGGTTTTGAACGAGAGCGCCAGGATTCTCACCCCGAGTGAAGAAATGTTGACACTTGATCAAGTCGAAGCAATGTATTCTCATTCCGTTTTGGCTTCGCGTTATATTCTGTGTGAAATGGTGCCGTCCTTTTTCACCACCTTCCATAATTAGGTCTCACATGCTTATAGAAGCGACAATATAATGTTGAGTATGCCCTCTCCACCACCGTCAAGTCAAAAACTCACTTCAAGACCAAGAGCGCATCTGAATTCTGGCGGGACACTACTGGTGATTACCTCCATTATGCTGATGGCTCAGCATGGATATCATCGTCCACGGGACAGTTGTGTTGCAACATCGGGGACGGCGGCGGCATGCTATGGATCCTTGTCTGGCTGCGTGGAATGGGGAAATGTGTGCCCGACAGTTGGCTCTCAACCTCAGTCACACATCCCGGGCCCGGAAAAGCAACGGAGGAGGAGCTATTCCGAGGCTTGACGCACGATCAGCTATTCACCATTCTCCCCCACACTTTTGAACAGCGACTCAACTTCCAAAAAGTAATCAAGTTTCCATCGATGTCGATGTGGCGTGGTTATCTACGATACACATGTCCACAGGGAATTGCCTTCCTCAACCCGCTCTCAATAGACGACTGTGATGTGAGAACGTGGAAATACAATCTTGCGCCTGCGACAACAATCTCAAGTGGAACCTCTGGATGGACCCGGTGTGTTCCTCTGACTCAGCTCCGTCAGTTCCCGAGCTCATGGCACTGGCTCATGGCCGTCTTAGAGTGGAAGAATACCCACAGGGAATGAGATCTCTTTGGTCCACAATGACAGTTACATTGTCGGACTATAAGGCTGACATCGTCAAGAAATGGTGGTTATCTGGGGAGTGCACTGTGCGGAGCAGCGCCATTGGTTTGTTGTCACGGAGGTTGGAAAACTACCTTGACTGACACACTTGACCAGGCACTGCCAAAGAACCGTTCAGCCTCGGTCTCGTCACTGGGGTCGAGTTCACATGCACCATGTCCGCCGGATGGGATCCTTTCACATTGCGTGGGACATTCATGGCAGATTCGGCCTCTCATCCAGTGTATCTGTTTCTATTCACGCCTCCAGTTGAGATCCTCCAGGGCCAATTCGCTCTCACGAACCCTCCCGATAACGACAAATACTACTGGGCCACGGATTTAGAAGGTCGGGATAGGTTGACGCACGAGACGGCAGAGGAGATTGGTCTGGCGAAACCCTATTTCGACATGTATTTGCGGGGCTTCAAGCTGGAGACGGACGACATCAAGCTCCTTCGCGACTTCACAATCGCCAAGGGGTGTCATCCAGATGGGCTGGATGGGGTCCTTGCAATTCCTCGTGTGGGTGCCCGAGAAGAGGTGTGTCGTGGCTCTGTTCTATTTCGTTTTTCGCTAACACCACGCCTGATGGGAAACAAGTTGTTCATCGAGGAAATTATGGGTATTGACACAGATGATATCTCCATGCCCGGCGGGTGGCCTGAAGTAGCAGAGTACTAGGTCATTTCAACGTGCAAATATCCTCAATCGCTGTTGATTTCAAACACACCAGTTCGTCGAAATGCCGTTTGCAGTTAGTCAAAGAACTAACGGCTAATACACCGAATTCGAACGCTTCACTTTACACGGGACATTCATGGCCGATCCAACCTCCCAGCCAGTGTATCTGTTTCTATTCACACCCCAAGGAATGCATCCCGCTTGCTGCTTCGCGGAGCCGGGACCTTGGCTACATCCTTTCCTTTGCCTCCAGCCAAAACGCTCCGAGCTGCTTCACCCTTGTCAGCATTCTCCGCTACATTGGGAAAAAATTAAGACTCACCGGTCAAGCCAGACGTCTCTCGTCAGCCTATGTTGCATCGCATTACATATCCGCCAAGCGCGTAGTACACTTGGCTCGCGTCGTCACCTATGGAGTGTGAGCTACATACAACGAGGAAGAGAGAACACACCCTCCGTGAGATAGCCCACCGGCTCCAATCCACACATGGGTCGTAGGACACTCGGTGGTAGACGGACGCCCCACAGAATAACGAAATCGACGCGACAGGCATAACCCTCTCGCTACCAATCTACTCCAGAGCTTCCTCGTCGACATTCGCTCATAGCCAAAAGCAAGCCTGGTGGAAAACCGCTGCGCCGCGGAGCTGCCACAGCGCAATCTCCTACTTGAGGTAGTCTACGACAGCCGTCAGCGGAGATCTACATTGCGCGTTGGGCCGTTACTGCAAAGTTCCTCGCTAGAAGATGGCGCTATTCGAGGCGGAACGGTGAGTCTGGAAAGGGCTTGTCAAACAGGACACAGGGAGGACGATGATAGACTAACCTCTATCGCACAATACGCGTACGGTAGTGTGGTCTGCGATTGCATCTCTGACGCCGGCGAGACGTGCGTGTCTTGGAAACTGAAGCCAGATTAACACAAGTAGTCGCTGAGAGGGGAGGGTACATACTTTGAATACCTGAGCTCCATCTATGCCCGTCGCGCCCAACGCTTGGGGACGAGCACAATGATGACGGTCATTGTAACTTCAAGCCCAATGGTCTGGACCAGCGAAGACCAATAGAGAAAACTTTGCCGCCCGAAATGAGGGACTTCCAAGGATACAAGTCGGTGCGTTGCGACGCGCTAGGTAGAGCTGTTCAAGGTGCATGGACAGCAACGTCGAACGACATACCTGAGAATAACAGAGACGGGTACAATTCTACATCGGTGTTAGGAGGTGAAAGAAGAAGAGAAGAGCAAACAACTCACACCATCTCTTGATCACGCCCCACGCTCTTTCTTCCTCCCTCAACGTCAACGGACACCCCAGGTGAGCCTCTGATCCACACCCATAGAGCCCGCAACCCCACAAAAAGCGCTCATGCCAGCCTCGCACGGTTACACGCACTGCTCACCAGCTCAGCCCCTCTTAACACCTGAGACCTCCGTCAGCACAAAGAAGCTGTATGAAAGTCGTGGCAACCGACTCACCCTGCATCGGTATTATCAAGAACCGAGCCCTTGCTCGCCCACTGATCAAGATGGTGTCTGCGCGAGAGGCAGATCTAAGCCCCACGGCAAGCCGCAAGCGCAGCACGGTGAGTTTGCCGATGGCGACATCGGCTGTAAAAAAAATCAAGGTATGTCCACGGTCTACGTCGGTTTGAGAGCTCCTTCCACCAAATTGATCTGGGATGAGGCACAGTATCCCAGACAGAGAGCGATTTCTACTTCTCGTCAGAGAAGGACGATGAAAATGATGGCAGTGACCGACCAGGATAGTCGAATGATCCTCTCCATCGGCCAGCCGGAACAGACTTTCGAGGATGAGAAGCGGTCATGCTGTATAGAATTGTCAGGATGCTGGCAAGAAGGTCATACGGCGTACCTGAGAGTAGCAAAGCCAGTCCGGGTCACCGCGTACAACAAGAGCATCGGAAGTGCACTGCATGGAGCAGGGACTGAGTAAATTGCGTCGAGAAACATCTAGCGACCCACCTCAACCGTCAACTCCCTCTGTACCCAGTGCAAAGACACCTTAAGCTTGGCCTCGAAGGCACCTCCAAAAGTTTTTGATGTGAGAGAAGAATCGTCCAAGCGCTGAGATCTTGTACTCGGGACTGTGTCCTGCACCACTTGAGCAACGGGTACATCGTCTTGAGATGGTTCAGTGGGCATCCAGAATTTGGGAGCTGCTTTGCGCACGATCGGGTCCAGTGGGCAGTGCCGCAGATTCATCCAGCTTCCACGAATATTTGGCTTGGTAGACGCGCCCCAAGTAGAAAGACGCTTCAGGAGGAAGGCTCAGCACAGTTCGACCGAGAATCGCCCAGGTCAAGCCCTGGTGGTAATCTGCAAGAAGTATTGGGAGCAACGAGGCATACGCCGGATCACGCCCGGAACCAAATCACGCGTAAGTAAACGCCACTTGCTCTTGCCCTCCATCTCGCGATACCCCCGTTTTGACGCGTACCCAACTCCCCATCATGAACCCCGACGAAATGAACCCAGATTATGATGACGAGGACATAGCCTGCGCCGTTGAAGATGTCGTCAGTCTTTTGGGCGACAAAACCGCTCAATTCGCCGGCTTCCCCGTAGACCCGACTCAACTGCAACTGCAACATGGCGGAATATCGGACCTCGTTGGAAATGCGATGCTGCGTCGTATCATTTCGAGGAAGCTTCCCGGGTACTTCATGACGAGGCGTGCCGTGTGGGAGGTACGTGGTGCAAGCGCCCACTGGTAGTGTCTTCTAATTGCTCCTCAGCGCGTTCGCGACGTCCTCACATCCGACGCTGTCTCCGCCGCTGTCGTGGATCGCCTTGGCTGGAAGGTTCCGAGCGACCTCGAGAAAGCGCAGTTCTTTTTTCTAGTGGTCCTCACCTGCGACGACGAACCGGATCTGGAGCCGGTGCTCTGTGAATGGGCCGAGGAGTTTTATCGTTCATTGGCGATCATCGCCCGGGACACTCTTTACCCAAAGTTGTTCTCCGTCTCCAATATCTCCTCCACAACTAATCGCGAATCCGTCCAGCGACAGCTGGGTCAAACAGGCCAGTGACTACGCCGTGGATGCCGAGAAGCTCGCCGCGCTCGAAAGTGTGTATCCCTGCTCCTCTTTGTGCGACAAGCACTGGCTCATCATCCAACAGGTGTCAAAGCGTATTTCGAGGTCTACAAGGCAACTGGGAGGCCCCCGAGCCCTAACCCCAATTGGCGGGACCTCATGCCCTCGCTCTTTGACGAACGCACACCAATGGACGAGGTAAAGTCCTTGAACGAAACCTCCAAATATGCAGTCGCTCACCTGGCTGATAGATTTCCAACGACAGCCAACGCCCGGTAAGTACGCTTTATGCATGATCGACGTGAAAAAGCACTGACTTGGGAAATTGTACAGATACGTCCACTCCTAAAGAGAGCTCGGTGATTCCTTTTGTACAATATTTCTCTCGTTTTGTGGACAGTCGGCCGGATTAGATACTTGGATTTGAATTTTGTGTGTGTACCCTTAGATGTAGAGCCGTGGAGCCTGCGCAATGAATCTCTCTTGCCTTCAAGCTTCCTTGGCCGAGTTGTAAAATGGAACCGCCCTCGACCGACCACCTCGATCATCTGATCACTGAGGGGTTCAATCCCTAAGGAGGATCAAAGGTGTACTTATGGCGTCCAGGAGACGGTTGCAAGATTAGAACTTCCTCGGCAAGGAGGACCGCACCGTCACTGGATCCCGCCATTTTTGGAGAGTTTTATCTGACCCAGTACGCGTTTTTCCATTTCGAAGTATGTACTCAATATTGAGATATTCCCTTCAACTTTCCCCACATCTCCCGTGCCAGATTCCGTCCCGTTTGTTCACTGCGGCTGAATTAGTCGTTGCGTTTTTGAATCAAGCAAACTCGCCTTGGATGCAACTCGTCCCACCTGTTCGAGTATCAGTGCTACCCAAGCCATGAAAGTTGTTACGCACCACATATACGAATCGCGTTCTGCCAGAGTACAATCACCACTAAATTCGCTTCAGCCTGCACCTCGACAATCTCAGGTAGAAACTCACATTCCGCACTGCGTATAGTCATCAGGGTCGGGACACTGATGACAATGACCCGTCACATTCGCAGGAATACTCCCATTGAACCAGTTCGCCGGGTGGTTGTACATGTCCTCAAAAAGCTGATACGTGTCGAACATCTCGACACTAGCCGCAGTCCCCTGCCATTCGTCGTTCAGTTCCCCGACGCCGGCGCGAATCAGCGCGTTCAGGGTGTGTACGAAGTTGATTACGCGCTTGTTCCATGCTACGCCGTCGTGCGGGCTGGGGTAGTATATCGTCGGCGCCGAGGAGGTCGAGTAGAGTCGTGTCAGCTGGAGCGGGATGAGGGAGTTGACGATGAAACGGCGCGCGCCGAGTGTGTGGAGGTTGCGCAGAGCTTGGATTTGACAGTTTGCGAGGTCGGCGATGGAAACAGTTGCGTTTTGGCTGTCGGTGACGAAGGAGGAAGAGCCGACGTCGTTGGTCCCGATGAAGACGATTACGACGAATTCCGAGGGGTCCATGTCGAGTTTTTGGTTCTTGGTGCCGTTGTTAAGGACGTGGTCTTGGATGAACCAGGCTGCCTGCTCGCCGATGACATCCGGAACTGTAAACGACGGTAATCTATGGGTTGGTCAACTTTTGAGCTGCATTAGTACAACAGCACGTACAAGTCGTTGGAGCAGACGGCGCCGCCCGTTGCGTAGTTCCAGATTGTATAATTTCCGTATATTCCGAGATACCTAAAGACACGCATGAAGTAGAGGAAATTCGGTCAAGCCGTGTACAGTACTTGCCATGGCCACTGGAACCCTCCGTCTGCAGCGACGTCTGTCGGAGGATATACCTCTTGATAATCCTTCCCCGGGTACGTCCCATTCGTGATACTGTGTTCGCGAGACTGATCTACCAGGAAGTCAATCGCAAGTCCAAGTGTAAGCACTAGGAAACCCACCAGTGTAAGAATCGCCCTGGAAGACATCTGAGACGTGTTTTCGTGGACTTCCAAGAATATACTCACGAAAAGCACTACAGCCTTGGTCGTAGGACTTCCCCAGACGCGCGCTGTCAAGAGAACCAGGCAGCAAAGTGGGGAGAAGAACATGTTGCCGTTAGACAAACCATATGCGCGACCTCTTATATTCTGGTTCACGTTGTCCCGAAGTTTTTCCAGCATCGCGGGCTTGTGACCTTTACGGTCCGTTCGATGATCCCAAGAACGCGTCGGGCTGGGCCACCTGATTCGCGAAACGCCGGCTTGATTTAAGAAGAATAGTCCAGGTTTTTGCATTGTTTATACCGCTACAATTCAGAATTATTTAAACTTTAAAGTCGGCGGGAACTGCAGTGTCTTGTTTCGGTCCTGCAGATCTCTGCGTTCATTGAGTAAAAACGAATGGTTCTCTGTAGTGGACGTACCCCCATGTTCCCCATTTCTAGTACCACCGACGACTCTCTTTGCACATTCGGTGCAGATGTTTGAATATCTGAAAGAAATACGTCATGATCAGTGCACCTGTTAGTGAAGGCAACTTACTCAGTCCGTCGATGACAACACTGGCGTAATTCCTATTACTTCTACTCCTACTCGACGACCACTGCCTGCTTCCAGATTTTTCAGGTTGCCGAAGTCGTAGATTGGACAGCAGTGTGAGGACGTATAGGGGGCCGAGCTGGAATAGGAAGCAAGTTGGAACTAGAAGACGATGAGATCGTTGACGACGCGTCAAAAGAGCCTTACTATTACTGTCGATCTTGAATACGATGGCAATTGTTGCAGCGACTGAAATCAGGCTGGTCATACAGCCGTTTTGGACGGATAGCACCATAATACGGCGGATCGTTCTGACAATAAGTATCAAAATCTCAATTCCACGAGCGCCCGCAGAGAATTACTCACCGATTAATGGTGCCTTCGATTGTAGTCCTCGTACCGAATCTCCGAAGAATCCAGACAAGAGATAAAGTTATCGAAACATCTATTCCCCGTTCTTTAGCTTTATAAAAGATACAACAAAAATACACAGCGCATCCGGCGGAAGAAGTGACCCAGATGAGTCCCAAAGTCTGCCCTTTGCTGAACTGGTGTGGGTTTTAGAAGAGTTGAACGAAAAGGAGCGGTTACCTACATTTTCAACGCCCGGATACAGCAGGCTCGAAACGAAGGCCATGATGAACTGAGTCATAGTCAGTGTAAAAGTCGTATGGCGTGAAAGAATGACTTACTGTGAAGAGGGTCATGCAGATTAAAATCCCGGTGAATAAAATACTCTTGGATCTTTCACATCCCAGTGAGCACCGTACAGAAAACGATTCGTTCAACTCACAAGAAATAGAACCGGGATATAAGGTAAGAGTTGACGGTGGTGCCGGTCAAGGTGATGAAGATTTCGTAGATAGGAACGCTCCACGTCTGAAAAATGACATTATCTCTTTCGATGAAGCTGAGAAAGCGTACCTCTTTGGACAGAGCTGCCAGATCGCCTGAAATTCGACCATATCAGAAATCTGTTTTCGGGCGAAGCGAGCGACCTACCCCAAAAAGTCACAGTTGGCTATCCAAGTCATCATCCACGGTCCATTCAGGCATGAGAAAGACGCACCACATATACGTCGACATAAGCACCCAGCAGCCCGACACAGCAAAACAATAAGCTGAAACCCACGAGAGCCTTCCTTTCCAGGCCATCGTTAGGGTACATGCTGAAATATTGGACAGCCTGCGCAAAAGCCAGTCCAGTGAGAAGGGAAGCTGCCCAGGTCCCGATAAGGCTTGTCCTGTTCAACAGTAAGTATGGAATCGATCGCCGTGTTCTTTACGTACCCAAAAGCTGCGTCGAATATGCCCATGTTTCGGGCAGGTTGACGGGCTTCTGCTTTAGATTTCGGAATGCAAGAAATACTTATAGTGTTACAAACCCGAGCTCTGAGGGTTTCGCCCGAGCTTGCAATATAAAAGTTAAAACGCGGAGTATGCCGCCATCGTCAAGCTGGGGGAGATTAAATTCAAGCAGTCATTCCAAGGCACGATTGAGCATGCGAGGAGCTTGCGAGTTGCAGAGGTGGGGAACCCAGATTCCAGAAACAAGTTCGACCCCGCGAGTGATTCTCAAGTGTGGTATGCAGTTGGGCGATGCAAGAGTCCAGCTTGAGACTTGCTCGAAATCCGCAGGAATAAAGATGATTCAAGAGGGGAGTGCGCCGCCCCCTGACGCCGCAGGGGGGATCTAAAGATGGTGGAATTCAGAGAAGAATGGATGTTGCCGTGATGGTTGTCCATGTCAAGATCTGAGTCACGGCTCGGCTAATCTTGCCGTCACCGTGTTGCTCTCCGCTTTCATCTCCAATTTTGCTCCACTTGGTCTCCACTCACTCATCTCTGCTGGTCAATGAATTTCAAGATGAATGCTCTGTACAACTTCGACTCCGGGGTCCTCCGAGTCCAGCACAACGAATTAGGACGGATTGCACGTTCTCCGTCAGGACCGTCACTGAAAAAGAGGCACCGTCCCTGAACGCCGTCTGGCATCTCTGTGGGTTGTTACCCCCTGGGCAGTCCCTCACCTTGCCATATGATTTTGAGGGGCAGGAAATACTTGTGGAGCGAGCTCGAACACAACTTCCACCCTCTGGAATGGGGCTGTGCGATGGAAATCGGACTCACTGGATTGCGTTTTGTCCTGGAAACTGGATAGGTGGCGCCACCTCCACCGTAAGTGCCTTGCTGTTGTGCTCTGCAGGAATTCACGGAGACCAGAGTCCAGAAACGTACGCTATTCTCGTGGGTTTCAACAATAAAATTACGAAAACACATAATATAGTACGGCGATCCGAGTGGAGCACGGACCGTTTACCCACAGCTCCACGTCCATTCTCCCTGCCGTGCTCTTGGCCGTCATATCCTCCGTCGTGGTCATGTCCATGTCTGCCACCCTCCTTGCCCACGATGCACCCCATGGTCCCCGTGACCACTCATCTTCGCCACGGATGCTCAGTTCCTCGATGAGGCAGCAGAGCTCACCGATCAGCGTGTGTTGGGTCGGACAGCACAGTACCCGGAGGGTTTTGCCGCGGATGAGCGAGTTTCTGAACTCACAGGGCCTGCAGTTCTGACCAGGGTCCGAAGTCCACACGTACTCTGCCTCGGGTGCCGCCACGAACACCGCGTCTGAGCTCAGCCTCATCGCCCCCCTTTTCATGCCTCCTATCGTGCTGTTGTCCGTGCCCGTTCCGTTCATGCCCATGCTCTTCGCCGCGGTCATTTCCATGCCCAAAGCCGTCCTCGCCGCGAATTGCGATACCGAAGCCGCGGCCGCCTTCCTCGATGAGGCAGCAGAGCTAACCGACGCGCTTGCGCTCGTTGGGAGCATTCAAGGAACGGGCATCAGTGACAGCCATCCCCTTAAATCACAAATCGCAAGCAAAAATGGGGTCGAGTGGGCCATGAAAAGTATGTGTTGGCTTCGACGCGCTGGCACCTTTACTGACTCGTTGATTTTTCAAGTCAATTCGACTCTGGTGCCTCCCGGTAATAGCTACAAGCTTAGACCGCCATGTTTGTCGGCCTTTTCCCCGGCAACCCGAAGGTTACCCGAAGGCCCAGATCATCGTTCTCCAAGGCGTTTTCAGAGTGGAGGATATGTTGTCCCGCCCCCGGAAATCACTTTGTGCGACTCTATCAAGATCATCAGATGGCCAGTTTCGCTCCCGCTCTGCTTTCACCCCCACTGTGCCCATGCCCACCCATGGCATCTTCGCTCTTTTGACCTTATCGGCGTTCGCATCTTATGCTCACGCCCTCGCGGTGCGTTCTTCTCCTGGATTTGCCACCATTGGAGACTCATGGTCTTGCTCCAGGTTGTGCTGCCGCTCTGTCTAGTGGCCGGGGCCGGAGGGTAGACGCTGGGGGGTCGAAGAGCAGCGATTGTGAGCTGTGGCAGGCGGGTCCTGCTACTCTGCAGTTCTGTCTGTGCAGTGGGCACGCCGAAGACACGCGTCCACGAGCAGAGCGCCTCACGATCCATGGTTAGAGCAAAGTCAAAGCAGCATTCTTGCGACGATCGGTTGCTGATAACCACCAACTCAGTGCCGTACGGGGAGGGAGTCGAATTTAGGCAGACTATAGGGACTCGGGACCACCGCCTTCATATATTCTCAGAATTAAATAAATGTCCAATTTGAACGAGTGGAAGGGTCGTTTGGCGGCTTGGTGATGACGTCGCGCGTCAAACACGCGACTTGCTCTCTTCCTTCATTCGCCGAAATCGAGCTCTCTTCACAAAATGAGCGCTGCGGGAACGACTCGACACAATGACTACGAGCGTGCCATCGGAGGCGTTGTGGGCCTCTTGAACGACACCACCATTGGCCTCGCCAACTTCCCTACAGACCCGACGGTCTTGCCGCTGCACTACCACGGATACGAATCGGAAGATGCTCTCTTTCTAGGGCCTCTGGATTTGAAGTCTATCCTAGCATCCCAGCTTCGCAAGTATTTCACTGGCCAAAGTCCGACGCGTGCAGAGGTCAAGGTATGCCGCTTAACCCAGGTTGCCTCCACATTCCAAGTAATTTTTCGTGTGGGGACTTACCGAGGTGTTCATGCCCAGTGAAAAGTCCATGTGATCGCTAGGGTTAGAATGGGATGAAATGCGGTCGGTGACAGTAGGTGACAGCTAACGGCGTTTCATCGCGAAGGATAGGATAGGATAGGATAGGATAGACTACACGGCACGGTCCGAATAACGAACGCCGGTTCCAGGACTTCACCCGGTGTACAAGCAAGCGTAATTACACCATCGTTCCTGGACTTCATTCAACAAGGGGGCATCGGGATCGGAATTTCGGATATAGGGTCGAAAAGTTTTTTTCGACCCTGGCTGGAACCCCCCCCCCCCCCTCCCCTCCTATATAAGGCAGATCATTCCCACGGTCATGTGATTTACCGGCGGTCCAAGCCATCCACGGCTCCCAACCATACAAAAAATATTGATTACAAGCTTGTTGAAGGGCCCCAGTGTCAATCAGACCCATCCATGTCTGCCTGAGCAATGATCCACTTGTTTTCTGTGGGAATGTCTTGTCAGGACAGGCTGTATTATGTAATATATCAGTCCCAATTTGGAAATTTCGATCAATTCAAAGTTCTGGTGTTTACATGCTCCAAAACACCTTTACTAATATACAGGTAGAAGTTTTTTTCGAGCCCGCCCGGGACCCCCCCCCCCCCCCCCCCCCCCCCCCCCTCCCCCGGTACGAAATTTCGATCCCGGTGCCCCCTTGTCATTCAACCACCCAGGCTTAGCTCGCAGATCCCACAGGAAAACCCATGCCCCACGGTAGAACCTAGATATTTGAGAGAAGCATATCTGATGCAGAATCAGCCTTGGTCAGTAACTCTTCCACTTGGTCTCAGCATCGGGTGAGCATAGAATACCTCTAAAACATCATGCACATATTTTGCAACCAAAATGATGGTTGCACGCTCATATACGACAGCCTTCAGAAAGTCTTCAGATGACAATGTCATCTTTTTGACCTCTAGTTCCAGTCGCGTGTGGAATAGCTTGTCCATGAAGTTTGCTCGCAATATGAGAATTTCCGGCTTGGCCGTGCATTCAGATAGAGCATGCTCTGGACTTTCAACACTCGATTTACAGAACCGACAGAGTCGCATATGGCGAGGTAGACGCGGGTGTGCATGATCTGCATAACGCCCGGCTTCTAAGGCTAGTCGATGGGTGGAAAGTAGAACAGAGGTGAGTGCCTCTCGGTGTTCTTGATTCCTAACCATGAATAAATAATGCCTTAGATAGAGCGTTATTTGAGCAGGAGGTTTCTCTTTTTGAGGCTCACGTCGGCCGTGGAGCAAGTAAAGCTTCACTGAGGAGTCAACTTCATTTTGCAACCATAGTAGTGCATTCTTCTCAACAATCTTGCGGTAGTCTTTGACGGATTGTTCCGAGAGACCATTGAAGTGAAGAGGCGGGCAGGGATATGGCAACTTGGATGCCGCAATCAATACATCACCAACCCAAGATTTCTGGCCTTTGCGCGAGAGCTCTATAGAGCTCTCCAACGCAAGTTGAGCAAGACGGGGAGCTTGTGGTGAAAGTAGGTATTGCAGATAACCCAGTAAAATAATGAAGCGACGGACTCGAATCGGCATAATTCCTGTTTCGGTGAAGAGCGGTGCGAGCGAGGATCGTGAGTGGACATTCAGCATTTGCCGGAGGAAGTCGACTTGTAAATCACTGAGGTCCTTGACATGTTTATCGACACAGTCGGGTGAGACCTCACAGCCGTGGATTAGATGACAATCCACGCGTGCCATGTAGAGTGATTTGAGCTCTTTGGGGGTGAGTCGACCTGTGGAATCCTCAAGTCCCATGATCCTGTGTGCACAATACCGCGCTGTGCTTGCCTTGACATGATAGTGCGGTTCAAACATATTTGGTGTGACGGTGCTCATTGTGATACCCACATATTTTTCCTCGGTAGAGATGTTCAAAATAGCAACTCCCAGTTTGAATTCAGGAGGGATGGCGGGTGCGCGTCCATAGATCATGACAACTGTTTTTATCATGTTGATAACTATGAAGTTGCGCGCACACCACTCTTCGAGGGCGTTTAACCTGCGCTGCAGTCCCTTTGCCGATAATGACATTAGTAGAATGTCATCGGCTTGGGCAAGAATTGCCAATCTGATACCAGAGAGCTTAGGATCATCTATATCGTCCCGCAGAAGTAAATCAGCCATGAAGAGATTCCAGAGGACTGGAGACGCAGGGTCGCCTGTAAGCAGTCCAATGAAGGCTTTGAACTTCTCAGAGGTTTGATCGCCATGACGGACATAGTATTCCATTTTCTGGTATAGCATGCGCAGCCAGTCAAAGATAGCTCCTCCCATCCCCATTCTCAGGAGTTTCAACCACAGCGTGGGATGATCAGTCGAGGGGAAAGCATTCGTTGCATCCACAGCAGCAACATAGAGTGTCAGTTTGTTCGCACAGGCCCATTCCTTAATGCAGCGCAGAATGAAGGGATTATTGTTCGTTCGGTAACCTTCTCTGAACCCATTTTGATAATCAGGTATAAGGCCACGGGCGTTTGCCCAGTCTGTAATGCGCTTGTGGATTAGCAATGTCAGGGCTTTGAGAACACAGCTCTCCAGCGCTATCAGTCTGTAGCTATCTGGATTTGTGCTGATTTTCCCCCGTTTCAGTAGACCGATCACTGCTGATACGAACCATACCGAAGGGCCGTCTTTTTGACGAATGCATTCATTGCATAAGATCCTCAGGTCCTCGTTGGGGATGCGTAGGATCTCGCTGTAGATCACCTTATCCTCGCCAGAGGCCGTGCTCTGTGCGAGACGAAGATGATTTTTGAGCCATTCAATATCCTGCGAAGACCATTCCCTTGTAAAGAATTGTTCAGGCGAATCATCATGGGTGGACTCGGGAATTGAATTTGCAAGGATTCGATTCATTCGATGTTGAGCATTATCAAATGAGACAGGGAGCACAGGGGGTGGGTTCAAGCGCTTCTCAAATACGACTTTGAGAGCCTCCGCCGTCACTGCGATTGGTGCGGGAGCTGGGTCAATCAATCGACGAACTTCTTGCCAGAATGCGCCGGAGGACGGAGAATCCATAATCTTCCTGCGGTTTTGGTCTTTTATTTCCAATAATCGCTTTCGCCCTCTGTGAGGTGCTGGGAAGGCCGGACGTTTGGAGGGGCATGCATTTTGGTGCGAGGTGATTTTGCCAGGAGTGGTATCATCTGTAAGATCGGTGGTGACCTTCTCTACCGTTATCGGAGCATTACCATTTGAATTTTCCATGAAAACCGGTAGCATCGGCGGCTGATTTGATCGTGGTAGCGCCTGAGCAGATATGGCCATCATTTTGGCTGCGGCAAAATAGGGGTGCACGATATCTTTAGGGATGTGGATAAAATGTAACGGCGCCGCCCGAGCTCGGATAGCCTGGATGATTAGTTTCAGAACATCACCATTGGTGCAGGTCCATCCACTTGCGTCATTGTTGAACGCGTAGAATCTTATAGAGCGGATGGCATATTCAGAACACGTAGATAACTGGAGAGACTTTGTTTTGGGTGCTGTTTGCACTGCAAGTAGAAGTGCGACAAGATCAGCTCTCGCGTTATTTGAATCACCCCAGACTCTGAGACTTTTGTTGAGGTTGGAGTTTGCACCAAAATAAGGAAAGCGATCCATCTGAGAATCGTACCAGATTCCGCTACTAACGGGCTTCGAAAGGGATGGAATGTGAAGCGTCGCTTACAACGCGCTAAGCGCTGCCAAACTGGTGTTCAAAAGATTTCGTTGGGGTTCGTTGGGGTTCTCTCCCCAGTCAATAAAATGGGTCAGAAGTAGTCGAAAAAGCTTGCCACAGCTCCCCGCTCCGTTTTTCTTGCTAGCTCTGTTTGTTTACTTACTGGTGTCTATTCTTAACTACATTTTACTGACTGCTTGTGAACGACTTGAAGATGATTTGACTTAAATCAGGTGGGCTTAATAATAATATTGGGCGCTGGAGGACTCGAACGGGCAACCTACGCGCAGGAGAAAACTTATAATCCGACGAGACTTACCTCTGAACAAACTGGACAATTCTTGCTTTCCAAACTTTTAATTCTAGAGGTGGTATCCCGTGTGCAATTGACCATCTGAAATTCTGCAAGGCAGCCCTCAGCACCTCTCATACATGCCTTTCGGTGGTATTTCCAGGCAAAAAACAACAGTATTCAGCAACATGCATCGTGAATGAGTGAGGCTTGCCTGCACATGGTTCCGTTGCTTGTCCACTGCAGTCAGATGGGCACAATCCGTCTTTTGAAGAATTTGAAGGGTAGAGGACGAATGGCATCTTGCCATTTGCGCGTTGCGATCGTTGCGACACGGGTGGCACGAAGAGTGGATGTAAAGGGATCGTTTGGGATTGTTCACACACCTGCTGATGGGTACCCACATTTCATCTCAAACGATCCCCAATCATGGACTCTCGGCTATCCGACCGCATTTCATCCCATTCTAACCCTAGCGATCACATGGACTTTTCACTGGGGTTCATGTCTCGCCCCGTCTGTACCACTATCCTTCGTCGCTTTGGCTGGCAAACCCCGACGGGCCTCGATGAAGCAAAGTTTTTTGTGCTCACTGCGAAAGCTCCGAGGATCCAAAGTTTGGAAGCGAGGCTCTCGACAGCTGGGCTGAGGAGTTTTATCGTCCTCTATTTGAGATTGCACGCGACATTATGTATCCAAAGTGCGTTTCTCTAAACTCATTCTGCCGGCTACTAATAGGGGAGGTCAGAGTGGAACGAAACGAGTCGATTCTCGCATCGATTCTGACGTCGGAACTCTTTCGATTCTCAGGACCAAATACTCGGAAACACGAGTTCCGAAGCTAGAATCGAAACAGAATCGATTCTGAGTTCCGAACAGAATCGATGTTCCTCCTCCCGAGGAGGAACTATATCCGTTTCGGAACTCAGAATCGAAACTCGATCGAAACTCGGTCAAGAATCGACCGAGTTCCGACATGAGAATCGATCCAGAATCGACGGTCCGTCCTCCACTCTGACCTCCCATAATCTCGCGTGCCTCCAGTGAAAGCTGGGTAAAACAGGCGAGTGACGACGACAACAACGATCCCATTATGCGCGCTGTGCTCAACAGTACGTGTTCGTGCTCCTCTCCCTGCCAAACACCCCACGAGCAATTGCATCAGGTTTGCAAGCGGAATGGGAAGAATTCGAGAGAACCGGAAAAATTCACGGCCCTGATCCCAGCGGGCTGCAGCCTATTGCGCAAGTTCTCGCTAGCCAATTCTGAGATGGCCTCAATTATACGTAGACTCGAATCACATACTGTGTAGAAAGAGGAGAATTGAGGAAGCTTGTGGAGTGCGTCCGGGAGTTGGGATAACCGGAGCACCGGAGCACCGAAGCACCGATCAGTTGGTGATCTCGGTGTTTTGCCGCTCGGCACGATCGGGTCAGATCATTACATCATTACTCCTGACTCGAGTCTCGACGACACCACGCCGCTACCTGCCTAGTGCTGGCAAGGTTCGGTTCGGTTCGGTTCAGCAGCATTTTTTCTGAACCCCGAACCTGAACCTGGCGTTCGGTTCGGGCCATTGCCGAACCTTGAACCTGAACGCGCGTTCGCGTTCGGTTCAGGTTCGAACGCGTTCGAACCCCGCCGGTCCCTGATCCCAAGAATCCTCCCAAAAAAATGCTATGTGCTGAGGGTACCTGGGAAGGAGTCAACTGAGGTGCTTTGGGGAGCCCGATGGATCATGTACGGCGCTGTAATGTGCAGCCGACACATTCCCACCACTATTGATGCGCCATCAATCATCTTGATGATTAGTCAGAGGCACGCAACACGGCGTAAAAATGGGCTACAAGGGTGTGGATGTTACCGGATGGGCATACTTGCTACAGATCGCACCGGCACTGCCAGAAATGTGGGAAATCCGGCGTGTAATTGACACAATTGCGCTGATGGGGTTCACTTTCAGGTTCAGGTTCGAACGCGTGCGGTGCTGGCCGAACCCCGAACCGAACTTGCGTTCAGGTTCAGGGATTTTGTGAACCTGAACGCTGAACCCGCGTCCGGTTCAGGTTCGGTTCAGGTTCGAACCGATTTCTGAACCGGACCTTGCCACCACTATACCTGCCCGCCTCCCGCCGACCCTTGTGGACTGCCCGACACACTTGACCCCTGGCATCGCACTGCGACATCACCATTGCAACAAGGCCTCAACTCCAAGCCACTCTCCTCAGGCTCGGGCATCTGATAAGTGGCGGGATACCGGTGGGACCATCGCAAGGTTGAGAGAGGAGCGAAGGAGGAGAGACAAGCATGGCATGGCGAGATCCACCCGCACCCGGTGAGTCACCATTCTCAGGCTTCACCCACTTGTCACCCACTGTTCCTCCCGCCGAGTGCGCGTGCTCATTCTGTCTCATCCCTCTACCCCCACTAGATGTGCTACAGTGCGCACCCCTCGCCGACCCCGCCGTCTTGCCGCCTTCGCAATCGCGCTTGTCTGAGACATCGTCTGGGTTACCCGACTCCCTCATCCCGCCCTCTACTTCCTCGCGCGCCTCCCATACCCCGCGTCACACCGTGTACACGCCACTCTCTCACCTCCACTCGGCGCTCCCATTCTGCCGCTCCCGCCGTTCGTTCGGACGCTTCAACGCAACGCCGCTTCGCCCGTCTCACAATTACTAGTGGATCGTATTAGGCTGTAGATACAATGAAATGATGCGACTGTCTTTTTTGTTTGAATCCATCCATATTACATCGCATTGATGAATTGGAGACTGGATAGTACTAGCCAGGAGAACATGAGCATTGCGCGGCGAGGGCAAGGCGAAGGGATGTATGTGTTGGCCGTGATGGCAGTCGCAGCGGCACATCACCGCAGCACAGCCATCAAATCGTCGGTGCCACGGTTATCCCAACTCCCAAATTTTGTGAGCTTGTCGGAGTCCTGCCACTCAATCTCCGGCGTCCGCATCATTTGTTCTGTTCTTCTCACCACTCTGTGTCAACCGGTGGCTCGTTTTTGACCACATCCAATGCTCTGCCTGCGAATTCCAGCTGTGCAGTATGGCAAACAATATGGACGATCGTGCAGAACGCAGCTCGTGGATTCACCTAGCTCGAAGATGGATGGCTTATGCAAAGATCTCCGCGTTTCCACATGCGTGCGGCCCTCGAGGTGAGCTGCCACTCTTTTCAATTTTTTTTTTCCAAACTGTCATTTACGATTCGCGTGTAGGCCATCGAATCGCCTCTGTTGTTATATCCGACGAGCACATTCTCATCGCACAACTTGTGCTTTCGTGAACTTGAACGTTCAATCTCGTGCTCAATGGCACGACCACTCATTTGGGACGACGCGGAGACTTTTCGTGTGCGGGGGGACTCGCTCAATTGGACTCCCTGCTGGAAATTCGACACTCAGTTTTCGCGACGATTCCGTTGGCTGGCCTAACGTTCCGCCTTTCAGAGGTTCAACATCTCGGCTGGAACGAGTGGGTACACACCCAGCTTCTACCGCCCTCTCTGACTGGAAATAGATGTTTTTGAAAAAAATTGACGTACCGGAAAGCAGGGATCCGCTATACGACCACCGAGCCATAACGGTGTCTTCAAGTTTTCCAGGATGTTGGAGGAAGGCGGCGCCGTTTTCTTGGGCTTGAGTGCGTGTTGGCTCTGCTTGGATATGCGGTATATGCTGACCTGGGCTTTCAAGACACACTCCACGAAAACGGCGACCCGAGGCGCTACATTCGAGATTGGTTGTGGGAGCTCGCAAACCTCCAAGGACTGGGGACGCACCTTGAATTTTTTCGCCGCCGCGAACACGTAAGCGGATCGCTGTGGGACGCATGTCTGCAAGTGTAGACTTAGGGCTCCAGTATGTGCGGTTCGCTCTGCCTGAAAACGTAGTACTCACCGTGGCTCAGATGACGCTCTTGTCATGGGGTATGGCGGAAGTGCACCTGTCGAGGCTGACACACACCTGGACTATTTCCCACCACCTAGCATCGCCGACGTCGGTGAACCCACCGCGCTACACTTGCCGTCGCCGTCTGCGGCGACCTCGGGCCTACATCTGCCCGGCGTGGAAGGAGTTGGTGACATCGGCGGAAAGAATGCGATTATTCCGCGGGAGGACGGGCGCTTTCCTGGCGTATTTGAAGCACCAGCGCAACCTAGGGCTGGGCATGGATGAGAGCCGTTGTGAGGGAAGAGGAAAAACAAGAGGGTCTGAAACACTGATTTAGGATCTGATGCAGTGAGCGCTTGAACTGTTTCCCCTTCTTCCATCACCTCTAATATCGACCTAGTCCCCAAAACTCGAGCTTGGACCGCGGACTTCACGTCGTCGACATCTTGGAGACCATCCACGCGCGGGCTTATTCTTATCATCAAGTAACAGCAAGAGAAGACGAGGCCAATATTACTCGGCTTGTCTCCCAGCTTTCGAGAATGCAAGGCGCCGCACTGAAATTGGGTCGATTCTCGAGTATTCAAGGTGTGTGGGCCCTTGACCTGACTGCGGGTCGTTGCTGACAGCGGACGAAGATATGTCTGCCCCGACCGGTACAATCTTCCGGCACATGCCAAATTAAACCACAACACGGGCAGATGGAGGTCAGTCTCTCACTATAACCCCGCTCTATCCTGTTTTGAAACGCGCCCTTCAGCAAGTTCGTACCAATGTGCTACCGCGTTAGGCCGACTAAAAGTCGCCTCCTTTGACCATGCCCCTTCACCACACCGCAGTGGCCGCGGGGTCTCGCTTTCTTGCACAGACGTCCGATTTCCTATCACGATCACCAATTCGATAGCAAATGATCTTGGATGTGTCAACGCTCACCGGGACGACCACTTTGTCTCGAGCTTGCTGGATCCTGTGTTCGGACTTTTTCTTAAATATGAAGGATGGCTCGGACCCGGTGACGTTGCTTGACCTTGCGGGCAAGTTCAAGAGTGAGTATCCGTCTATGGTTCTTCGATTTCCGCCTAACGATGAATTCCAGATACACTGAAAGCCTGTGGCGGGTCCGCCGCTGTCTGTCTGGGCGGGTGGAATTGACAACCTGACTGACGAGGTAAGCACTCCCCCATTCCCGGAAAAGTCCGTTTACTCAATATAAGACCAGGCCGCCGTCAGAGTCATGTCACACATTTTCGGTCCTGCCTACATGGAGTACTGGCACTGGACCAACGTGTTATTCAGTGCATGGACACTCGGAACTCGAGAAACCTGTCCCTTCCGTTCATCAGCTCCGTCACCGACATCGTATCAAGCATGCTTGTCCGCACTGATAGACGAAGCCATCTGGTAGCCTCTGGAGGGCCACTCGAAATCAATCACCAGAATCATTTTCGAGGGTGTTCCTGCGCCTGCGCAGGCGCAGGAGAATGCGAGCTTGAGCCATGGGATGGCAGCACGGAGAGCCCGATAGCTCTGGATCATGCAGAGCGAATGGTCGCAGCCAGGATCCAGCGCTACCTCTTGGGCTGCAGCGTTCGCAACAAGTACGTACGCACGTACGCTCTTCCTTCCTTCCTTCCTTCCTTCCTTCCGCCTCCTGGTGCTGACATTTTCCTGGCAGATGGTAGCCCGTGTCTTTGAGCAGAGGTGTTAACCGACTCGCGTAGACCGCCAGCCGCAACTCCTGCAAGCCGTGCTGACGACTGCCTCGCTGGCAGCAGCCTTGGGTCTCGCCGCCTCTCTGGGTGAACAAGCTCTCGAAGAATGACCAAAGCAATATCGCTCGGGTCGGATGCGACCGGAAATCGGGCCAATTTTCGTATCCAGCGTGTGTGCGTTTTTTACTTGACTGTACGGCGTTGCTGACGGCGGACGAAGATATGCACCCTGCCTGCAGATTCGGATAAAATCTTCCGGTGGATGCAAAGAAAAAAAAAAAAAAAACAGCATATTCTCACCACCAGTCCACCGCCATTGGCCCTCGCCTCTTTTGAGGGTGTCCTTCGGTCAAGTCAGTCCACCACACCACACTGGTTCCGGAGCTCACGCCTCCTGGCGCAGACGCCCGCGTTCCTGTCAACTGCCCCATATCGCCAATTCTATCGCAAGTGACCTCGGAAATGTCAGGAGGACGACCACTACCTAACGGCTGTTTCTGACTGTACGGTGCGGGTCAGTAATGCACCCCGTCCTGTGTATACCGGCGAAAGACGTCCACAGGTAATGAAGGAGGAGCTGACGAATCTGGATTCGTTGGGTGCAGGATGGGAGTATTGCGACCGTACTGGTCATGGGCAAGTGGAGCGGGGAGTCTGGGTGAGGGAGTGGTGGGGAGCTTGACCAACGAGATCGGGATGAGGTGCTTTTACTTCCTTTCACTCCCTTTCCCCGCGGGCTGACTTCTTGCTGGTAGATCGCAGCTCGTGTAATCGAGTTTTGTCTCAAAAGGGTTATTCTCTTTCCGACTCATGCAGACCGGCCCCAACTTTTCGACTTTCGTGTGGAACCTTCGGCCGGTGGCGCTGGTCGACTTCCGCCTAACGCGGGAGTATGGGAAGGTCTTTGACGATGGCTGGCTGCATGATGGTCGCCCACTTGCAGTCGGAAGGTGGAGTATCTTGCAGGCGAAGATAATCAGGTACATTCCCTTCTGATGCTTCTCTCGCCTTGTATTGATTCTCTCCAGTTCATAGCTCGCCGCACACGTCGACTCGATGACCCTTGGGCCTTCTCACCACACCCGTGCAGCCCCAGACGCCGCAGCCGTTTGCGCGGTGACGTCGATTACGGGCGGATTGCGGGAATGATTCTGGTGATAGTACAGCATCGCGCCCAGGGAGAGGTCTAGCTTGAATCGGTAGATCCAATCTTCCTCTTGAAAAAGACGTCACTGAGGGGGCCGTTCTTAGGAAGTCAATTGGGGCGTTTTTGCTTGTTCAAACACCTCCAAGTCTGAGAGGCTCTTGCATTTGTAAGAGGTTCGCTTATCCTGATTTTCACCCGCTCATACCATCTGCTCTACCACGGCCAAAACAGCTACACGGAAAGTCGGCGAGAGGTGGGAGGAACGTGGCAAGACGTTTCGTTCAGAGGCTGGATAGCCCTATTTCATTGAGGAATTCGTGCGGGAGCGCGGCGACGAGAGTTATGTACGTTGATCGACAGGAGTATGACTACGGTGGATAAGTGAATCGAAGCAATCGCAGACGATGGGCCATTGCCGCGGGAAGACACCATCATCTGCAGCAAATCCATCTAACCAACCGGCAGCAGGAAATGTGTATCTGACTGCCACCCTTCCATGTCGCCGTGGGCAAGGCATTTCCACCCGCGACACAGGGCAAAGACCAGCCCTCTGCCCGCAGCGCAAGCACGAGTCCAGGTCTAACGCCGCCGCTGCAGCTCCTTCTCCGCCACTTCAAAACAATCCGGCAACCTCCAACTCCACGCATGCCACGGGGCATCCCCTATTGGGCCCAGATGCACATAAACGCGCTTATCGACAAACGCATCGTCACGAAGCCGCTGCAGAGCCCAGCGGTACTCGGTCTTGGCGCCCGTGAGGAGGACGAGGTAGCGCGCGTGGGGAACGGCAATGAGAAAGGTGGTGAGTGCTGAGCCTATGCCCGGCGCCTCGGGGTCGGGGAGGGCAGAGTAGTCGACAGCCAGGTGGGTGAGTGATGGGAGGTGAGCGAGGGTGGTGGAGGCTGATGCGGGGAGGGAGGAAGAGAGGCCGAGGTGGGTGAGGGTGGAAGACCAGCGTGGAGGGGTCGAGGGATTGGGGAAGGATACCTCCGAAACGAGAAGCCGTGTAAGGGGCAGCGAGGAAAGGAGGGGAGCAAGGGCGGTGTATGGATGGTGGCACCCAAAACTCACAACGCTGGTGCAAACGCTGAGGATGCGCTGGACGGCATAGAGGGGCACCATGCGGTCGAGATAGAGGTGCTTGACACGGGCAGCGAAGAAGGTGGCTGGCCGGGCATCGACGGTGGCAAGGAACGACGAGAAGGGGTCCCTGCCATTGTAGTTCTGAAGAAGTGCGACTCGCTCGTAGATAAAGGGCTCGATCCTGTGCCTTGTTACACGACACTCGGTGAACGGAAGTGACTATACGTACCAGCTCTGGGCTCTCCTACACACCTGTGGCAGAACCAGCGTCGTGTCCCCAACATGCTGGTGCGACCAATAATCCGACGGAAAGTCGGTGGCCACGACAAGCTCGAATATCTCGCGCTCGAGCTCCGGTGGCAGCTTGGGGTCGCCTGTGATTATTTCACGCACTGCAGGAACAGGCGGTGGATCAGCCCGCGAGAGCCGTCGTAGGGCTCGTTTGAACTGAGACACAATCAGATTGGTCGGACGAGCAAGGGCTGGTCGCCGTACCCTGGCTTGAATCTTGTTCATGTATGGTGACGGAGAGGAGAACCAATTTCAATTGAATACATTTGAGCAGTCAATCGTCTTTTGTCCGAACGTGAAAGTTTTGCAGGGACTCCCGGCGAGAGTGGGGAAGTAACTCGAGGACCGACATGGCAAGAGGAGGGCGTTTGATGGGCATCATTTGCCTTTGTCCACAACCACCACCTTGGCTCGAATACCATGCGGACTCGAAGCTCGCAAAGGGCTCGATTGCGTATAACGATGTGGCTGCCGAACGAGGTACTCACCGAGATCATTCAAAATGCACCCCGAGCAGACCAAACGACGCTCTGCCGCGTCTCCAAACTTTTCCATGAGCTTGTCCTGCCCATACTCCTTAAAAAAGTTGCCTTCAGTCTATGGAAGTCCCGCCCCGGAGCCCTTGAGGCTTTCTGTCGCACCATGATTCGGAATCCTGCGCGGGCGGATTCAGCCCGATCTCTGACCTTCCTTAATATGTACGTTGGAACTTTGTTTCAGACTGGCATGGTACTGATTCCGGCCGCTCCCAAGATCTTTCGATGATTTCCCCGCCAAAGGTCTATTAATCGAATGCTTAAAGCTCATGCGACAACTGGAGCACTTTTGTATCCGAGACTTCCGCCCGCTCGGAGTAGGCTCCTGCCTCGCTAATCTTGACCTTCCCAACCTGTGGTCATGCACCCTAGAATTTCACGCCGAGTCCTGGGAACTCCACGTTGCGAAATTTTTGACTCGCCACCCGACCATAACGCATCTTCGTCTGTACATGTGGACCCTCGATAGAGACGAACCCTTGCCCCAGGGGACCTTGCTACCTAGGCTTCAGTATTACCATGGACAGCTCCACCTACTTGGTGCATTTTCCAAGCAAAGTCTTGTAGCTGTTCAAACTTCTTGGATGGAGCAGGCCCCGAGTCTTATCGAGAAGCTCGGCCCCAATCTCGCGAGTCTTTCTATCGATTCTTTTTTCGCGGCACAAATCCCCGATGCCATTATCCATTTATCAACGCACATGTCGCAGTTGGAAAAATTGCAACTACACTGCTCGGATGCTCGTGCTACCGCGGTAAGCCTATGCTTCTTATTCCTGACTCAAACCGGAGCTTATATTCATACAGGCAATGGCAAACGACATCAACGCCTACTTGCCGCGGTTTAAGCGTCTCGCATATCTGGTGTTCATGATAAACTATAATCCACAAGGGAAGGATTCGTTACTCAACTCAGACATCGAACGCGGGGCTCTCGCAGCCTGGGAAACTATCTGCCCGACTCTGAGAGGCTGCTGCACTGGTAAGCTGCCCATTCATACCTGATTCCGCACAATCTTCAACCACCTCGTAGGGCGAACAGCTTGGCGGAAAGTCGGCGAGAAGTGGGAGGAATGTGGCATGAAGGTGTTACATGCAGAGGCTGGATTTGCGGTATTCGATCAACTGTTAATTATTGATGAGCGTTGAACGTGCTTACAAGTTGAACTCGAATGAGATTAGAGATTATGAGAGCGATCCGTCGTACTAACGCATCGAGTCGTTTTTTCCGCCGAATTCGCCGAGGAAAAACTTTGATGGCCATCACTCGCTCTTGTCCGCAACCACCATCTTCTAACCTCGAGATACTCTTTCTCCAGTACACATGCGGACTCGAAGTGCTCAAAAGGCCTGTATGCGCATAACTCGATGGCTTCCAAACGAAGTTCTCACCGAAATCATCCAAAACGCGCCCAAATGTGACCAGTGTCTCCAAACTCTTCTATGCTCTGGCGTTGCCCATTGACAACCGAGAAGTGGTCCTACGCATTTACATTCCCAATCATCGGGGCCTTGAGCCCTTCTATCGCGCGATGATTCGGAATCCTGCTCGAACGGATTCAGTGCGATGTCTGACCTTGATAAATCTGTAAGAGGTTTGAGCTCCGCTCCAGACTAACAGAAAGCTGAATCTTCCCTTCCCAGAAACCGTTCTTCCGTCCCCGGCCAAGAATTATTGATCAAATGCTTGGAACTCATGCGAGGGCTTGGGCACTTGACTATCGATGACTTCCCCGTGGTCACTGGCGTGGTCTCCTGCCTCGCTAAGCTCACCTTTCCCAACCTTTTGTCCTGCCTTCTATCGGAGATAGGAACCGACTCCTGGAACCTCCATGTTGCGCAGTTTTTGCGCCGACACCCTACCATAACCCATCTTTCCCTCGAGAGCGCCCCCAAACTTGAAGGACCTATTGCGGAGGGTGATTTGCTACCAAAGCTGCAATACTACTGCGGAGACCTCAAGGACCTTCGTTTCTTTTCGACGCACGGCCTGGTAGCCGTGCGAATCACATGGAATGTACAGCTCCAAAGTCTTGTTGAAAGACTCGCTGCACAAACCGGCCCCAATCTCACTGGTCTTTACATCGACCTTCTATCCGTGGCTGACTTCCCCGGTGTTCTCATCCATTTATCGACACACATGCCGCACTTGGAAAAATTGAAACTGCGCTGGTGGGAGGGGTCTATTAGCGGTGTACGTCTGCAATTTAAATTCCTCGCTTTGGTCCGGGCCTTATAAACTCCAATTCAGGTCCAGGCAATCATAGACCACATCACCGCGTACCTTCCTCAATTTGAGCGTCTCGCATATCTCGTGGTCAATTTTGCCCACCGCGATGACGTGGTGATCGACTCTGACAGCCAGCGAAGGACTTTCCAAGCTTGGACAAACGTCTGCTCAAAGCTGAGAGGCTGCTGCATCGGTAAGGCCTCTGGTTATCCTACATGAGGCAAATCATCATCCATATTACTTAGGTCTAACCGCTCGGCGGAAAGTCGGCGAGAAGTGGGAGGAATGTACCCGAAAGGATTCAGATCTAGAGGCGGGGTTGAGATTTATCCCGCCGAAAATAACAGGAAAAGAAATAAAGGACTTGCTCTTCTCGAAGTCTCTGGAAGTGTCTTGAATTTGTTTCTCGAGAAAACCCGGCGTGTTTGGAGACGTCTTTAATGGCCTTCTCTCTTTGGAATGTCTGGATTTCGGATTTCCTCAAGTCCGAGTCCCTTGCTGTCTTGATTGCTTGTTCGACCCTACTTATATTGGTTGAGGAGCCGGACCGGCCGAGACGTCCAGTCGTTGAGAGCGAATTCCCTGAACAACTGTGCCTTGAGAGGAAGCACGAAAATTCAAAACACGTCGAGTTGGAGTGGCTCGGATCAAAGGTGCTGGCAGTTTCTGCGCCAACCCGGAATTCCCCGCAAAGATAAAACAATACCCCAAAAATACCAGGACCATACGTACGTGCACACATAGTTCGATCCTTCTTTCTTGTCCATCCATCGCGGCCGAACCACGTCACGTTCCTGGGTTTGAGGAATTTTTGGTTCGCCCGGTGATCTTTGTACCACGGCACCTTTCGGCACGCACTTGACAGGCGGGATGATACGCGACGGTTGCTTTGATGCGCTGATGCGTCGCTTGTCTTCTACTCTCATCTTCGACCCATCTTGTTCTCATCCAAGCATCTATTCGGCTCGTCATCTACTATTTATCGGATCTAGGAAACTGGCAGAGCTCAAGAAAACCGCGGTGTTCAATTGACAAGACTTGGATGAAGCTAGTAACTATGACCATCCTTCCCTCGTCCTTGCCTCGTTCAACTTCTGGGACGCGTCAAATTTAAACATTCAAAATTCGATCCAAATACAAGTACAATTATTACGCTGGGGAACTCAAGATACTGTACACATTATCATTACAACTTTCTATGCTTCGGAACGCTCTTCGCCAGGCCAGGATTATTCGACATCCTTCACCAACCGTGGCCGCCAAAGTAGCCGTGGCCATTGCCGTGGTTGTTTCCGTGGCCGTGACCGTAGCCATTCCCGTTGTGGTTGCCGTGCCCATTGTAGTTGCCGTAGCCGTCGTGCCCGCCATGCTGGTTGTCCTGGGCCTCCACACTGCGGCGCCACCCGTAGCCGCCACTGACCACCTACCGTAACCGCCATATCCTCCATAGCCACCATATCCACCATAGCCGCCGTATTCACCGCCGTATTCCTCCACGGTGGTGTCCGTGACGATGTCCACGCTCGCGACCATGGCGGTGACGGTCCCCATGCCTCCCACCACGCCTCGAGTCCTCAACACCAGTATCTTTGGCATCGGGAGTCGTCGAGTTCGAGTCTTCGTCCCGCCGGTAGCCTCCGTAGCCGTCATGGTGTCCGTGGCGGTGGCGGTCGTGCTCGTGACGGTGGTGCCCGTCGTGCCTGCCTCCGCGTCGGTAATCCTCGACACTGTCACTCGAGTCGTCCTCCTGGCGCCGGTAGCCACCGTGATGCCCTCCGTGCCGCCCGTGGTCGTGCTCATGGCCGTGACGGTTGTGATCTCCGTGGTGGTCGCGCCCTCCACGCCCATACCCGCCGAAATTATTCTCCACCTCCGCCTCGGTACGAGCAGCCAACCCGTTGTCAGCTACCTTGACAGGTGAGCCGAGCGCCGAGGAGAGCGAGAAGATGCCGAGGAGGGCAGCGACAATGGGTGCTGAGAAGCGCATGAGAGAACTTGAAGAAGAGAAGAAGAGCTGGACTGCTGAAGATACTGAGATGGATCCAAGGGTTTATATACCCCGTTGGTTAGCTGGGACGGGTGCAAGAGGGCCATTTGGTTACAGGTTAGTTTCTTACCAGCTGAACGTTCGTCTCAGAGCACTGGATTCGTCGAGAAAATGACAATATACCACGGCTCCGCCTCCAGGAAGATCTGCATTCCGGGTTATTGACGGCTTCAATGCGGAATACGGATCTGAAGCAAAGTTTGTCAAATTTCATGCTTAGAACTGGGCATATGAATTCATTATCACGATTAACAGGGACTTGTCAAGACGCATACTGAGCGGTTCAATACATCCAATTTCGCAATGGCGCGGTCGGAGTGGTTTCCAGGTGCGAGAAGACGACAGAAAGACTCGAGTTGATTGCGATTCAGGAACGAATCTGACCGAGAGGTACCTCAGGGAAGATCTGCATTTTGTTTCATTGAATCCCACAGCCAAGGGGATCAATACCACTGAGGCACTGCAATGCAATTATCTTCAATGGAGCTGGGCATATGAAAATGAACTAAGAGTCACTGGTACTTACGATTCACAGAGATTTACTCCAGGTACCGCTCAGAAGCTCTCAAGCGGGGTCAGCCTGTCAGTTGAACTATTTGCGCTTTCTTAATTTCTGTCCGCCATTTGGAGGATGAGCGACTCAGAACCTTGGAGAGATCCCGAGGTACTTACCGAAAAGTGGGTACGGATCTTCGTCCCAGCATTCTGAGCGCACAAATTACTGTCGTTCATGTATGTATGGTGAATTAAAATCCCTTTCAAATTATAAGGAAGCAGTGGGGGCAATAACTTCCAAGTCTACCTCGACTCGAACGAGAAGTACCTGGCCTAACCAAGAGCGCACTCAACTCGTGATGGAGAGCAAGCCCACTCTGTATGTAAACTGATCCCAAAAAGGATTCAGAGGATGCCTCATTCGGATAAGATCTACCGCCACAAAGGTTAAAGCCAATTTGGCTCGTGCGCTATTCCAGTCGTGATCGTCATCGGACAGGATAAAACGCCGCAGCCAAGCCAAAAGTCGGGCTTCGGGAGCGGAGCGGTGACGACTGGGTTGAAGTCATCGCAAGTAGGGAGTGGTATACAGCCTGAGAAAAGGCGCAAGGCAGCGGAGGAGGGTATATCTCCTACGAAAGATCCCAAAGGATGCGTGGTATGACTCTGAGAGAATGGCGATGCATCGTGGGCAAGTGGTGTGAACGACGCCGACATGAATGAGTGCGCACAGAGTATGAGAAGCAAGTATGTGGCTTTCATTGCACAGTCAATAGGGAAAAGTGAGTGTTCAAGCAAGTACGACATATTAAGACTTTGTCGCCGCCGATTCCGCGACCGCAGAACAATCCGGTACGGGCCAACTCCACGCATGCCACGGCGCGCGCTCCTCAGGTCCCAGGTGCACGTGGACCCGCGGGTCGACGAGCCCACACAGCCGCAGAACCTGCAACGCCCAACGGTGATGCGCCTTGCCCCCCGCGACAAGGACCAGGAAGCGCACGTGCGGGACGGCGGCGAGGAGGGCTGTGACCACCGGGCCGAGCTTACCATACGGGGGCTTGGAGGAGTCGACGGCGAGATGGGTGAGTGAGGGGAGTTGAGCAAGGATGGTGGAAGCTGAGGGCGGAGGAGAGGCCGAGATGGGTCAGGGAGGGGCCCAAGGCGGAAGAGTCAAAGGATCGGAGAAAGATAGCTCGGCGACGAGGAGGCGTCGCAGGGCAGCGAGGACAGGAGGGAGTGACGTCGGATGATGGATGATGGCATCCAAAGCTCACGACGCCGGTGCAGACACTGAGGATGCGCGTCACGGTAGAAAGTGGCACCGTCCGGTCGAGGTAGAGATGCTTGACGTGGGCGGCGGAAGAAGGTAGCGGGGCGGGCATCAACTGTAGAGAGTAACGCAGTGAAGGGGTCCCTGCCTCTGGAATTCTGCAGAAGTGCAACGCGCTCGTAGATCAAGGGCTCGATCCTACAATCTGGTTACACGACAGACGAGGAGCGACGGAGGCAAAAAAACTCACCAGCTTTGCACTCTCCGACAAACACGCGGGAGTACCAGCACCGTATCCCCAACATGCTGGTGTGACCTGTAATCCGTTGTCAAGTCAGTGTCAATGGACACCACAAGCTCGAAGATGTCCCGCTCGAGCTCCGGTGGTAGAATTGGGTCGCCTGTTATCATTCTGAGAGTGTGCCTTTCCGCAGGTCCTAAGTATTTAATATAGAAGGGATGTCGTCAATATCAGCTGCGGGCTGCGCGAGACGCCTTCGAGTCAATGGGACGCGTCACGGTCGCCGGATTTCTGACATACATCGTCCAGTCAGTCTTGTTCAAGGTGGGTCTTGCCCGTGTTCAAGAGCTCAGGCTCCCGAGGATTTGGAGACACTTTCAGCGAGCTCCGGGAAGGAAAGTGATCGCAGAAAGAGAGGATTAGTACTATTTGATGGTCATCACTCGCTTCTTGTCCGCGACCACCACAACTCGTTCTCCACCATGCGGACTCGAAGCGCGAAAAGGGCTCTCATGTGTATCACTCGATGGCTCCCCAACGAGATCCTCAACGAAATCATTCAAAACGCGCCGAAATCCGACCAGGCGACGCTCTGCCGCGTCTCCGAACTTTTCCATGCGCTTGTCTTGCCCATTGTCAACCAAACAGTAGTCCTGCGCACGGACAATTGCAGTCTGCAGGTTCTTGAAGCTTTCTGCTGCGCGATGATCAGGAATCCCGCCCGCGCAGATTCAGTGCGATCTCTGACATTCATGAATGGGTACGCTTGGCCTTTCCTTCAAACTCTTGAAACTCATCGCCTGCACAAAAGATCTCCCAATGATGTCCCAGCCGAAGATGTTCTAATCAAATCCTTGGAGCTCATGCGAAGACTTGAGCACTTTTCTATCACAGACCTCCGGCCGGTCGGAGTAATCTCCCGCCTCGCCACCCTCACATTTCCCAACCTTTTGTCCTGCACTCTACCGGGGGTAACCACAACCACCTGGAACCTCCATTTTGCACACTTTTTGAGTCGCCACCTTACCATAACCCATCTTTGTCTGGGGTGCATCGATCAACAAAACCTGGACCCCGCGCCTCAAGGGATCTTGCTACCAAGGCTTCAGTACTACAGTGGGGCGCTACAGCTACTTTTTGCATTCCCCATGCACAGCCTTGTGGCCGTACGCGCTCTCTGGAGTGTGCGGAGTCCAAGTCTCGTCAAAAGATTCAGCACGCTGAGCTGCCCGAATCTCACGAGTTTCCATATCGACAATTTCTTTGGGGGACAAGCCCCCGCCATCCTTACGCATTTATCGACTCATATGCCCCACTGCGAAAATTTGAAACTGCACACTTACGGTAGCGGCCTGAGTATTGTAAGTCTACAAATTTGATCCTTCCTGTTCGAACCGACGCCTAAAAACGTACAGGAATTTGTAAACGACATCAGCGTGCAGCTGCCGCGATTCGAGCGTCTCGCATATCTGCTGTTCACTGCCCATGAAAGCGATCCTGCGGGAGTCGATTCTGATATCCAACGAAGCGCTTTCCGAGCCTGGGCAAACATATGTCCGACTCTGAGAGGCTGCTGCCTTGGTAAGGCGTCTAGTTCTCCTGGTTTCGACCAAATCAGTGATCCAATTCTACTGTAGATGACAGAGGTTGGCGGAAAGTCGGCGGGACGTGGGAGGAGTGTAGCGGCGAGGTCATTCATTTGGAGGCTGGATTCGCCGCATTCGATGAAGTTTTTTCTCAGGATCAATGAAATTCGACGCTCACGTTCATGGCAGAGGTGTATTCCCTCCGGCATAGCTCAATTTGAACATGCAGATAGTTCGTGTTAGACGCTTCCGCGACTCGGATACGAGTCTACCTACCTCTTGACAATGCGATCACTCTGCAGAATACAGAAAACCTGGGCGGAATTGACTTGCTAGGCAGGCCCACAGTTCGATGGACCACGGGCAAGAAAAGGCCGCTGCAAGCAATTATCTTCAATGCAGCTGGGCATATGAAAATGAACTGCGAGTCACTGGTACTTACGATTCACAGAGATTTACTCCAGGTACCGCTCAGAAGCTCTCAAGCGGGGTCAGCCTGTCAGTTGAACCATTTGCGCTTTCTTAATTTCTGTCTGCCAGTCGACCTTACAAGGAAGATGAGCGACTCAGAACCTTGGAGAGCATCCCGAGGAACTGAAAAGTGGGCACGGATCTTCGTCCCAGCATTCCGAGTCAGCAGAATGGCACAAATTGCTGTCGTTGATTTTTCAATTACAAGGAAGCAGTGAGCATTTGTCGATAATTTTCAAGTGTACATACATCGACTCGAATGAGAAGTACTTGACCTAACCAAGAGCGTAGTCAATTCGTGAAGCCAACCTTTGAACTGAATGCCACAAAGGATTCAGAGGATGCCTCATTCGGACAAGATCTACCGCCACAAAGGCTAAAGTCAATTTGCCTCGTGCGCGTTAACTTCAAAGTAGACCGAGGTGAAGAGAGTCGCGATGACACTGGGCGAGTGCAAGTCCAGATAAATGAGAGCGCAGAGAGCATCAGAAAATGTGGCTGTCATTGCAATACCTACACACCCAGTACATACGGCTATCAAGCCTTCCTCGCAGTCCCCTGCCGCTGCCTTAGCTGCGATTCCGCCACCGCAAAGCAATCCGGCACGCGCCAACTCCACGCATGCCATGGCGTGTCGCCCCCACGTGGTGGCCGATGTACGTGCACCCGCGGGTCGACGAGCCCATACGCCCGCAGAAGGTGCAGCACCCAGCTATGATGGGGCCTGCTACCTGTGAGGAGGACAAGGAATCGCACGTGCGGGACGGCGGCGAGGAGGGCTGTGACCACAGGACCGAGTTTCACGCCATACGGGAGCTTGGAGGAGTCGACGGCGAGATGGGTGAGTGAAGGGAGTTGAGCAAGGATGGTGGAAGCTGAGGTGGGAATGACGGAGGAGAGGCCGAGGTGGGTAAGGGAGGAGCCCCAGGGCGGAAGAGTCGAAAGATCGGAGAAAGATAGCTCGGCGACAAGGAGGCGTCGCAGAGGCAGCGAGGACAGGACGGGAGCGACGTCGGATGATGGATGATGGCATCCAAAGCTCACGACGCCGGTGCAGACGCTGAGGATGCGCGTCACGGTAGAAAGTGGCACCGTCCGGTCGAGGTAGAGATGCTTGACGTGGGCGGCGAAGAAGGTGGCGGGGCGGGCATCAACTGTAGAGAGTAACGCAGTGAAGGGGTCCCTGCCTCCGAGTCTGGAGTTCAGCAGAAGCGTAACGCGCTCGTAGATCAAGGGCTCGATCCTACCATCTGGTTACACGACAGACTTTGAATAACGGACGCGACAACTCACCAGCTCTGCACCCTCCGACACACACGCGGGAGTACCAGCACCGTATCCCCAACATGCTGGTGCGACCTGTAATCCGTTGTGAAGTCGGTGTCAATGGACACCACAAGCTCGAAGATGTCCCGCTCGAGCTCCGGTGGTAGAATTGGGTCGCCGGTTATCATTCTGAGGGTGTGCCTTTCCGCAGATCCTATTTAACATGGAAGGGATGTCGTGAAATATCACCTGCGGGCTGCGCGGGACGCCTTCGAGTCAGGACAAGGGGGACACGTCGGTTCTGACATACATCGTCCAGTCAGTCCTGTTCAAGGTGGGTCTTGCCCGTGTTCAAGAGCTCAGGCTCCCGAGGATTTGGAGACACTTTCAGCGAGCTCCGGGAAGAAAAGTGATCGCAGATTGAAGAGAGGATTATTTGATGGCCATCACTCGCTTCTTGTCCGCGACCACGACAACTCGTTCTCCACCATGCGGACTCGAAGCGCGCACAGAGCTCACATGCGTATAACTCGATGGCTTCCAAGCGAAGTCCTCACTGAAATCATTCATAACGCACCCAGAGCAGACCAGGCGACGCTCTGCCGCGTCTCCAAACTTTTCCATGCTCTGGCATTGCCGAATCTCAACCGACGAGTGGTTATCCGCCCAGGAAAACTCAGTCTCCAGGCTCTTGAGGCCTTTCCTCTCTCCATGATTCGGAATCCAGCGCGGGCGGATTCAGTGCGATCTCTGACCTTCCTTGAGAATGGGTACGTGTACGGTTTGAGCTCCGCGTCAGACTCGCGAAATTGACGGTGCGCTCCCCAGATCTTTGAATCACGACTCCCTCCACGCCCAGGCTCTATTAATCGAATGTTTGAAGCTCATGCGAAAACTCGAGCACTTTTGTATCCGAGACTTCCGCCCGCTCGGAGTAGGCTCCTACCTCGCTGACCTCGACTTTCCCAACCTTTGGTCATGCACTTTGGAATGCCATGCCGAGTCCTGGGAACTCAATATCGCGAGATTTTTGACTCGCCACCCGACCATAACACATTTTCGCCTGTACATGTGGATTGGCATCCATGGAAGGCACGACCCCTTGCCGCAGGGGACCTTGCTACCTAGGCTTCAGTATTACCATGGACCGCTCCACCTACTTTGTGGATTCTCGAAGCACAGTCTCGTAGCTGTTCAAACCTCCTGGACCGGACACACCCCGAGTCTTATACCGGAACTTGGTGCGCAGACAGGGCCCAATCTCGCTAGTCTTTCCATCGATTATATTCGCATGGCGCAAATCTCTGATGTCATTATCTTTTTGTCAAAGCATATGTGGCAGTTACAAAAATTGCAGCTGCGCTGCTGGCAGTGGATGCTCGTATTACCGCGGTAGGACTGCCAGTTTGATTCTTCTCGTTTGTGCCCACGCTTATAATCATCCAGGGGATTGCAAGCGACATTAATGCATGCCTGCCGCGATTCAAACATCTCACGTATTTGGCGTTCAGTACTTCTGATGAAAGTGACGATGCGGTGGGCAACTGGGACAACGAACGAAGGGCTTTCGAGATGTGGACAAACACCTCTTCAAGTTTGAGAGGCTGTGGCATTGGTAAGCGGTCTGCGTATCCTAATTTCCACAAGCTCATTCATCTGCTTTACCCTAGGCCAAACAGCTTGCAGGAAAGTCGACCAGAAGTGGGAGGATTGTAGCAAGGAGGCGTTTTATTCAGAGGCTGGATTTGCAGTATTCGATTCACTGTTGACCATCGATGACGATTGAAATATTTCAGTTCGACGCCTACACCTGTGTTTTAATTCAACAGAATGGACATGCAAATATTTCAAGTAGAACGAGAAGTTTGCTATGATAGGAGTCAGGCGAAAGTCGACGTGGATGAGGGAGCATAAGTATCAGGAGCAAGAATGTTGCTATGTTTCCAGAACTCGTAAGTACATTGATTGGGGTAAGGGAAGTGAGCATGCCCTCAAGACCTCCTCGAAGCCCCCTGCCTCCGCCTCCGCTTCGATTCTGCGACCGCAGAACAATCCGGCACGCACCAGCTCCACGCGTGCCACAGCGCGTCCTACACAGGTCTCAGACGCCCGCGGGTCTAGGAACTCGTCCTCCTGTGGGCGCTGCAACACCCATTGGTACTGTAACTTCAAGTAAGGAGGATGAGAAAGCGAGCACGAAGCTGCTGCGGCGTGTAAGCACTGGGCTCATGCCAGGGAGCGTGGAGGAGTCGACGGTTGGGTGGTTAAAAGGGGGCGAATTGCGAACCCTGGGTGGAAGAGTCAAGTCGGGGAACGATAGCTCCGCGACGAGGAGGGCAGCCAGGACAGCAGGGGGTCCGAGGGTGGTGCATGGATAGTGTCACCCGAAGCTTGCAGAGCCAGCGCAGACGTTGAGGATGTGCTGGACGGCATACGGTGGCACGTTGCCGTCGAGGTAGAGATGCTTTACGTGGGCAGCGAAGAAGGTCGCGGACGGTCCCTGCCTCTGGAATTCTGCAGAAACCCGACGCGCTCGTATTTATCCTAACGCGACAGACGACGAGCGATCAAGGCAGCAACTCACCCACTCTGAAATCTCCGAAACACGCGCCGTAGGACCAGCATCATATCCCCAACATGTTGGTGTAACGTGAAATCGGTGGCCACCCTCGAAGGTGTCGCACTCCAGCTCTGAGCTGGCAGCATCGGGTCGCCTGTGATCCTGATGTAAGGTGGGCTTCTGCAGTTCTTATTTGAAGGAGAAAGCATGGTGTCGATATGCAGCTGCGCGGGCTGCGAGTCGGGATAAGTCGGTCTGAGAGCCTCTAGTAATCATTAGTCTCGCCAAGTCTCGTCCATGGTGTATCTTGCTACCTACGTTCAAGGCTGCTCGAGGTGATTTGGAGCCATTTACGACCAGTTGAGGACAGACCCGAAACCCGAGGACCGAGGTGGCATCGTAGGAAGAGAGAGAAATTTTGATGCGCCATCATTCGCTCTTGTCCGCAACCACCATCTTGTAATCCCGAATACTCTCAGCTCCCACCATGCGGACTCGCAGCGCGCAAAAGGCCTATATGCGCATAACTCGATGGTTTCCAAACGAGGTCCTCACCGCAATAATCGACAACGCGGCAAGAGCAGACCAGGCGACGCTGTGCCGCGTCTCCACACTTTTCCATGCTCTGGCATTGCCGGTTTTGAACCGCAGAGTAATCCTTCGCACGGACTACACCGAACCGGAGGTTCTTGAGGCCTTCTGTAACGCGATAATTCGTAATCTCGCGCGAGCGGATTCAGTGCGATCTTTCACCTTCATAAATGAGTACGTTTGAGTTCCGCGTCACACTCAGGGAACTGATGGCGCCTCCCAAGACCTTCTGTCGTTCTCGTCGAAGACTTTTTAATCCAGTCCTTGAAGCTCATGACAAGGCTGGAACACTTGTTTATCGATGACTTCCGCCCGCGCGGAGTAGTCTCCCGCCTCGCTGATATCGACTTTCCCAACCTTTGGTCATGCACCTTAGAGTTCCATGCCGAGGCCTGGGAACAGCATGTGGCGAAATTTTTGGCTCGCCACCCGACCATAATGCATCTTCGTCTGCAGACGTGGGCCGCCGAAGGAGAACACCTGATGCCGGAGGGTACTCTGCTACCTGAACTTCAGTATTACCATGGACCGCTCCACCTACTTTCCGGATTCTCGAAGCACAGTCTTCAAGCTGTTCGAACCTCTTGGACTGGAAGAGAAACTTCGAGTTTTATGGAGAATCTGAGTGCGCAGACCGGCCTCGATCTCGCGAGTCTTTCTCTCTATTATCTTGACGCGGCAGAAGTCTCCGATGTTCTTATCCATCTATCAAAGCACATGCCGCACTTGGAAAAATTGGAGCTGCACTTCTGGGATGCTCCTACTAGTACCGCGGTAAGCCTGCCAGTTCCATTCTTTTGACTGCTGGCTCGAACCGGCTTATAATTATACAGGTAATTGTAAACGACGTAAACGCCTTCCAGCGGCGATTCAAGCGCCTCGCATATCTTGCCATGGCGTTCAGTTCTCTTGATGAAAGTCACTATGCGGTGGTCGAATCTGATAACGAACGGAGGGCGTTCGAAATGTGGACAAACGCCTCTCTAAGCTTGCGAGGCTGTTGCATTGGTAAGTAATAGGTTTGATTATCATGATTCCACCCGCTCATACCATCTGCTTCACTGTAGGCCAAACAGCTTGGCGGAAAGTCGGGCAGAAGTGGGAGGATTGTAGCAAGAAGCTGTTTCGCTCAGAGGCTGGATTTGAGGTATTCGACCAACTGTCCATGGTCGATAACGATTGAAGTTTTGCGCCTACAACTATGTACTCCATCCGCCATATTTGATTTTTTTTGAACACTTCACTACCAAACGAATCGACTTTGCCAGTTTGATTGACCACGGGCAAAGGAAGAGTGTGAGCCTGTGGACGGTAACGAATCGAAGTCACGGTCCATGGGAGACAAAAACTGAGAATGCTTCCACCGTGCCCCGCGCGGGACCTAAGGCCATTATTATTGTTATTATTCTACTTCAGCCAGCTATTATATAGAAGGGTCCACCGCTGGAAGCCCGACATCTTTCAACACGGTCAATGCCGATCGTCACTTGTCTTTGCCAACTTCCAAGCGCTGTCGTCGTCTTCGCCGACGGCACAATATAAGAGCAAAGCTATATGTATATGGGGGGCTTAGATTTGCGAGGTGAGCGAGTGGTGTTGAAATGAGCCCCAGAATGGTTCACGACAATCTGCAAGATGGGGTATCTCCGAGTCGTTGCAAATCGGTAGGGTGCAGGCCAGTCCGTACTCTACTTATATGCCCCAGAGAAGACTGCGGCGCAGCCGCCGTGTGAGTCAGTGACCCGCCAACTACGCATCTCATATATTCATCTCCGGCATTTTTCCGAGACTCTGCGACTCGGAGCGCGCAGCAGCTTGCCGAATAATCAACTTTCAATAATTAAAGTTGTAGTCTGTTGGCGTTCCCTCGGCCTCCCAGGGCCTGGCCATGGTTTAAAAAAATACCTGTTGGTTTTTGCATTTCTCATAGAATGCAGCAAATTTGAGTACCAGCTCGGGTCGAACGGGCCAGAAACTTGGCCACGGGTAGCCGTGATGGCTACCCGTACCCGTACCCGTGCAGGTAAAACCCGTCTAGTATGGCGTACCCGTGCCGATCCTACATAGTACATACGCGGGACGCCTTAGAGTCAGGAGCGGGAAGAAAAGTGATCGTGGCAGAAAGAGATTTTCTGATGGCCATCACTCGCCTCTTGTGACTTGTCCGCGACCACAACTCTTTCTCCACCATGCGGACTCGAAGCGCGCAAAAGGCCTATATGCGCATAACTCGATGGCTTCCAAACGAAGTCCTCACCGAAATCATCCAAAACGCGCCCAGAGCAGACCAGGCGACGCTCTGCCGTGTCTCCAAACTTTTCTATGCTCTGGCATTGCCCATTCTCAACCGACGAGTGGTTCTCCGCCCAGGCAAACTCCGTTTCCAGGCTCTTGAGGCCTTTTCCCTCTCCATGATTCGGAATCCAGCGCGGGCGGATCCAGTGCGATCTCTGACCTTCATTGCGGATGGGTACGTTTACCGTATTGCGGTGTGCAAAGCTCCGCTTCAGACTCGCCAAATTGATGGTGCGCTTTCCAGATCGAATCACGTCCTCCACGAGGCACGACAGTTTTAGTAGCGTTAGGCGTCATCACGCCTAACAATCACTTTCTGATGCCTAACTCTTCGGCATTGCCATGTCATTTGCAGCCTATCCATCAATTGCCAAGCTTTTGCCAAGACTCGGATTCAACAGTGAGTGGCGGTTAGGACACTGTTAGGTTTGGTCGGACAAAGAACTCAGAATCCACCGTGAGTGGCGGTTAGACTCTGTTAGGTTAGGTTGGGGAGACATTTGAGTGGCCCTCAAATCAGTCCTCTCCCCCCCATTTTCGTCTGTGAATGGAAGGACTCAAAATCCACCATGAGAGGCAGACAGACAGTCACGGTAGCAGACAGCCAAGCACATGCCAAGGATAGGCGGCTTGCCGAGGTTAGGCATCAACGAGATCGTTAGGCGCCATCAGACGCCTAACGCTACTAAAGTTGTATAGCCTCGTCCTCCACGCCGAAGCTCTATTAATGGAATGCTTGAAGCTCATGCGACAAGTCGAGCGCTTTTCTCTCCGAGACTTCCGCCCGCTCAGAATAGGCTCCTGCCTCCCTAGCCTCCATTTTCTCAACCTTTGGTCATGCACCCTAGCATTCCACGCCGAGTCCTGGGAATCCCACGTCGCAAATTTTTTGACTCGCCACCCGACCATAACGCATCTTGGTCTGAAAATGTGGACCGCCAACGGACGCGGCCCCTTGCAATTGCCGCAGGGAACCTTGCTACCTAGGCTCCAGTACTACCATGGGCCGCTCCACCTACTTTGCGGATTCTCGAAGCACAGTCTTCGAGCTATTCGAACCTCCTGGAATGGAGGAGACCCCTCGAGTTTTATCGAGAATCTGAGGGCGCAGACCGGCCCCGATCTCGGGAGTCTTTCTCTCTGTAATCTTGCCGCGGCAAAAGTTTCCGATGTTCTGGTACATCTATCAAAGCACATGTCGCACTTGGAAAAGTTGGAGCTGCACTTCTGGGATGCTCCTACTAATACCGCGGTAAGCCTGACAGTTCCATTCTTCTGACTGCTGGCTCGAACCGGCGCTTATAATTATACAGGCAATTGTAAACAACATAAACGCTTACCTGACGCGATCCAAGCGCCTCGCATATCTGGCCATGGCGTTCAGTACTCCTGATGAAAGTGACGATGCGGTGGTCAACTCTGGCAACGAACGAAGGGCGTTCGAAATGTGGACAAAGACCTCTCCAAGTCTGAGAGGTTGCTGCATTGGTAAGAGGTCTGCTGATACTGATTCTCACCCGCTCATTCATCTGCTGCACCGCAGGCCAAACAGCTTGGCGGAAGGTCGGCCAGAAGTGGGAGGATTGCAGCAAGAAGGTGTTTCTTTCAGAGGTTGGATTTGCGGTATTCGATCAACGGGCAAATGTCGATAACCATTGAAGTTCGACGCTTACAACCATGTACTCTATCCACCGTACTTACTTGTTTGAACGTTGGTGAACTTCGGGGCGTTCTAACTATCGTCGGCATTCTTGACGATTACCCTGCTGAAGGTTTCAAAAACCTGGGCATGAATCGACCTTGTCCGCAGATACCAGTTTGATCGCCCACGGGCAAAGGAAGACTGTGCGTAGGTGGTAAAAATCGAAGCCACGGTCCATGGGAGACAAAAACTGAAAATGTTCCACCTCAGCCAGCCATTTAATAATATGGAAGGGTCCGACGCAGGAAGCCCGACGTCTCTCGACTTGGTCAATGCCGATCGTCAGTTGCTTTTGCCAAGCGCTGTCGTCGTCTTCGCCGAGGGCACAATATATACGAGCAAAGTCATATGTATAGGGGGGCTTAGATTTGCGAGGTGAGCCAGTGGTCATATGTATTCTCTGTCGAGGACGAACTGACCACGCAACGCACGCAACGCAATTCCTTGAGACGGAGAGACGCACGATTCCCTGTTGCCAGATTCCACTCCATTTATATGAACTGCAAATTTATTAGAGGATACAACGGGGAGCTTGCGAATCCTCTCAAGAAAGATTCAGATAGAGCCGCCACTATTGGGTAAGCACCACCATTCTCAAACATAATTGGCCTCTTTGTGCAACCGTCCGTCATGATCTTTAGACCCGCGGGTCAAAAAAGGTCGAGGCTGGACGGTCGCAGGTACAATGAAAGAAGTAGTGGAAGGCAGTTGGGTCGAGAAAGGGAGCAGCTCGGAATACGATGAGAAGTAGAAGGAATGTAGCAGGGAGGATTCAGATCGAGAGGCGGGATTCGCGACAATCGCTGAGGTTTTGTCTTTCAAATGAAGTTTGATGCAGAAGTTGAGGTGCAAGTCACCGGACAGAATCTAAGCCTACCCATTGAGCGACCAGAAAGGGCGCCGCAAGAGAAAAATTCACTAGACTGAGGCGAAAGTCGACCTGAGTCCATGTAGCAAACAAGTCAGTATCTTGCAATACCCGTAAGTACACCGTCGCCCGGTACATAGGGAAGAAGTGAGCATCAAAACTTTCGCGAAGCCCTGAGCCTCCCTCAGCTGCGACGAACCCATCCTCCTGCATGCGCTGCAACACCCAGCGGTACGGCTGTAAGGAGGACAAGGAAGCGCGTGTGGCTCATGCCACTGGAGGAGTCGACGACGAGGTGAGTGAGGTAAAGGGAGCGAAGGTGACGGAGGCTGATTTGAGGAGCATGGAGGAGAGGCCGCGGTGAGTCGATACTAATAGTTCCTTGACGAGGAGGCGTAGCAGGGGCAGCGAGGACAGGAGGGGAGCAGCGCCGTATGATAGCATCCGAAGCTCACGACGCCGGCGCAGACGCTGAGGATGGGCGTCACTGGGAAGACCCGAAACAAGACCGCAGGAATAGAGAGGGAAGTTTTGATTGCCATCACTCGCTTTTGGCGGCGACCATCTTGTAACCTCCAATGCTCTCAGCTTCCACCATGCTGACTCGCAGTGCTAAAAAAAACTCGGATTCGTATAACCCTGTGGTGGCCCAACGAGGTCCTCCCAAAAACGTGCCCAGAGCAGACTCGGACTTGACGAAGCTTTTGTCTCCAAACTTTTCCGTGCTCTGTCATTGCCCAGTCTCAATCGAACAGTGGGCCTACACACGCACAATTGAAGTTCGAAGGTCCTTGAGGCCTTTCATCGCGCGATGATTCAGAATCCTGGGCGGGAGAAGTCAGTGCGATCTCTGACCTTGATCAATGCGTACGTCGGAGCTTTGCTTCAGACTCACGGAAAGCTGATTGCTCCAAAGTCAACGGGCTGCCGCCCCGCTCAGGAATTGTTCATGGAATCCTTGGAACTCATGCGAGGCGAGGACTGGCGAGGACTTGAATTTGGCTATCGATGACTTCCGCACGGTTGGCGTGGTCTCCTGCCTTGCTGGCCTCACCTTTCCCACTGGCAACCTTTTGCCCTGCATTCCACCAGTGGCAGGCACCCACTACTGGAACCTCCATGCCGCGCAGTTTCCGCGCCGAAGTCTCCTGCCTGGGCGGCTATGGTGGGTGCGCATGTGGCTCATACTGCTCTTCCTTGACCGTACTTGGGTCTCGCCGCCCTCTAGGCGAAAAGGATCTCCAGAAATCCGTTATCATGACCGAGGCCAATATCGCTCGGGTTGTCTCCGACTTTTTGTGGATGCCAGGGCGCTGCACTGAAATCGGGCCATTTCTCGTATTCAACGTGTGTGCGTTCTTCACTTGACTGCGGGTCGTGGCTGACGGCTGGTGAAGATATGTTACCCTGCCCGCAGATTCAGATAGAATCTGTCCGCACATACCAAAAAAGTGCCCAACCCAACTGAGTCACCTCCTTTGACCGTGTCCTTCACCACACCGCAGTGTGACTGGCTGCGGACGCCCGAATTCCTGTCAAGATCGCCAATTGGATAGCAAGCTGCTCACGGGGACGACCACGTTGTCTCGAGCTGACTTCTGCTTGCTGGATCCTGTGTTCGGACTTTTCTAAATATGAAGGATGACCGGCGGCGTTGCTTGGCCTTGCGGGCCAGATCAAGAGTGAGTATCCCGTCCATGATTCTTCGATTTCCGCCTCACGATGAATTCCAGATACACTGAAAGCCCATGGCGGGTCCGCCGATGTCTGGGCGGGTGGAATTGACAACCTGACCGACGTCGCCGTCAGAGTCAAGATCCTCGGTCGCGACTACATGGAACGGCGGGACAACCTGGATCGATTCCAGCTGCTGCGCATCGGAACTTGGCTTCTTGCCTTCATCGTGCGTCTCCCCCTTCTCCACTGGTCCTGAACCAACGTGTTATTCAGTGCATGGATCATCAGTTCTGGCCTCAAGCTTGTTTGAGACGTGCTCTGCAGCAGATTCTCACCGGCGCTTTCGCCTCCGACTGGGAGATCATCTTTACGTCCTTTGGTCCCGTTCGCAGGCGCCTCCAGCACTCAAGACCACGGCCACAACAACCCGCGGCGGCGGCTTCTCCTACCGGTGCAGATACCCGAGTCGCCGATTCGGTAGCTCACGCTGACGACCACTGGCTAAGGCGATGCAGGTAAGTTATCCTCCCGTCCCGTGGATACCCGCTGAAGGCGGCCACAGCTGAGGAGGGAGGAGCTGCCTGACAAAGTGACTATAGGCACAAGGCGGGTTTTCCCGCGTTTTCTGAGCTCGTTTGGAGGGAAATGTGCCCTTTACAGTCTATTGTATTGGGTGTGGGATTGAGGCCCATCAATGATGGAGCAAGTGGACGGGGGATTGTGGGTGGTGCGGCAGCTTGACCAATGAGATCAGGATGAGGTGCTTTTACTTTTGCTCCCATTACCCACGAGCTGACTTCTTCCTGGTAGATCGCAGCTCTTAAACTCGAGTTCAGTCTCACTACGCGTGGCCAGCCAGTCGACTTCGGCCTGACGCGAGAGTATGGGAAGGTCTTCATCGGCCACCGGCTTGGTCGGGCCGTTTGCAGACGAAGGTGGACGAGGAGAATCAGGTACATACATTCCCCTCTGATACTTCTCTCTCCTTGTATTGATTCTCTCCAGCTCATAGCTCGCCGCACACGTCGTCTCGATGACCCTCCTCGCCACCGAAGATGCCGCACCTCTATGTGTTTAGTGCGGGGACGTCATGGGCGGATATGCGCGGCAGAACCGGGCGATGATTCTATGGCGCAGCACAGACTGACGTACTTGCCAAGGCAGACGTATAGCTTCAAAGATCTTGATTATTGGAAAACAATTACTGAGGAGCGCGTTCTTAAGAGGTGTTTCTTTGACTGGAACTACAGCGTGTTGGAGGGGCGTCCAAGATACCTCTACTGCGAACCTGATACAACGCGAGGAGCGTGCCGCGTATTGGTATGCAAAGTTGTAGTGCCATGCGGATTAACCATTAAATTGATATGTACGCGAAGGAATTAAATAAGGTAGAGCACGGGCAAGCGTTGAAGCGAGGCCGTGCGTGCTGTATCGGGCAGTGAGAGCCGGCATGTGGAGGAATCTGGCGTTGAAGCCGATCTGCTGGCGTCTACGCCTTCTTGGAATCGCGCTTGGCGTAGATCATGGTGGTAAAGGGACTGTATAGGCGGTCAGCTCGATGTCACTGAAAACAGGCTGAAAAGCGTACCCTTCGAAGCGGAGTGCGATAACGTAGACGATGTACACGTAGAGCGTGATGAGGAGGCCCGCGGGCTTTTGGTACCTGCAGCAGTGTCAGAGAACTTGCTTGGCAAAAGGAGGAAGGACACGCACCATAAGGCAGTAGCGGTAAAGGACATGGTGCTCCCAACGTACATCGGGTTTTCAAGGACGTTGAACGGGAAGCTGGTGACCATTTTCGTTTGTAAGATTCCAAAGTAGTCGCCGAGGAAAGTGCCGGTGATGCCTAGCGCCCAGGTCGACGTGACGACGAAGATTTGGCCGAGAAGGAAGAGGGCTGCGGGGACGACGGTGTCCAAGGGCGCGGGAAGCAACGCGTGCTTTGGCTGGTCTGCGAGCGCTTGCGTGTATCTTTGCGATATGAGGTTACACGTATGATGAATGGGATGACGCGGACGTACAGCGCGTCGCGGACCATTCCAAAGGAGAATATCATGAGGGCGAGGAAGTAACATCCGTAGTGCGCGTTGCCACCAAACAGCTTGGTGATAGTCTTGTTTCTGTACTCTGCAAAAATAATGAGGATGAATTCGGGAAAGCATTCGTTGTGTCTGCTCACCATTCCGTGCGACAAGGTTCCAGGCGAGGGGGTTGAAGGAGATGGACAGGAAGGATAGCAGCAATGACTTTTGACTCAGGTCGACGATGGAATCGAAGGACTGGAGAGAGACCATGGTGGTGGTAGTCGAGAGACCCGATTAGGCAATGCCGCGCCATCGCTTTTGTCTCTACACCGACCTCCGAGCTCGGAAAGTACTGCGGCTTGCTGCGTCCAGTGCCGCCATTCTCGGGACCGCGGAAGGAAACCAGGGAAACAAGGCACGGCCTGGGAACGACGAACAACAAACTCCACTTCTCTCAAGATGGCATCTGTGCACAGCAGACATTTCTGTCCCCATTGGACCGACAGAGGCGCCCGAGGCGTAGAGTCACCGACGTCCGTCGGCAAGGGAATTCTTGTACTTATACCCGTCGACTAGCTGCGGCCTCTCTTTCCTCGTCCCTCAGGCAGGCAGGTCTTGTCGCCGAGTGCAGATTCCTATCCTCTCAGGCCCTCAGTAAAAACATATTCGATATAGCGTGGGGTAAGATTATATCATTCGGAAGCTGCAGAGTCATGCTGATGGTCAGTTCACAGGCCATTCCTGACCGCCACGGTCCTTATCCCACTCTCCCTTTTATGACGCTCAAATAAATGAGCCTTCTTCAAACCCCCAAGGCTCCTTCCGACCTGCTTCGCCGCGAAAGCGCGCGTATCCTGCCCCGACTGCGGCTCATCATCGAATTCCGTCCCTGGCTCGATTACATTAAACACACCAAACGCAATACTACTTCCCCGTTCGCTCTTTTATGGGAAACTTTCGCCCTCGGTGTCTCTCTGGCCACTCTTCTCAACCTCCTGGGATCTCCTCCGCCCCGGGATCTCCCACCTATCGACAACGAAAAGATCGACCTCGGACTCGGACTGCCGCACCGCGAAAAGTACTTTAGCAACTTCATCCAACGGGTGCAGCTGCTGGAGCTGCAGCAGAAGATTGTGAGTGCTTCCTTGTAGATTTGGACCGGATGCTCATTTACTTCCAAGCCATTCGGAGAAGTCTTACGGGTCCGCCCTTCAATTTCTCCCCTCACTCTCCCCTCACACGACGCGTAGGTCCAGGACCTCTTCGGTGGCACCAACTCGGGTTTTGCAAAGGTGCGGGCGTCATTAAGCGGAATGCAGTGCTCTAACCCGACGCGCACAGGTCTTGAAAACAGTCGATCGCGTACTTAATGCGCTGCAAGATTCGTATCCGGGCGTCTTTGTACTCCCAAAAGATGCCCCGTTGCTGCGGCAGGAATACCTGAGCGAGTTGCTCGACACGGAGCTCGCACACGTCGCTATTCTGCGCATGACGGGCGTGAGTTGTTCACAGTCATTCCTTCCATTTTGATGTCTGATGGTAACATAGGACTCGGCCGAGTTGCTATCGGAGGAGTCGCAGCCACCGGATATGCGCTTGGAGTGCCTCATCGTGAATCGCGCCGTGCTGAGGCAGTACCATGATCAGGTTCTCCGCATGCTTGAGGATGCGGTGCAAACACCGTTGAAGGAGAAATGGGAAGAGATATTCGCTTTCGAGGTGCGTGTTTCTTTAGCGGATTAACAAAGTGCTAACGGCTGTGTTAAGGACCAAGGGCGGAAGAACGCCGTCGGAGCTTATCGGGCTATATGCGCCAACTATCTCGACCTGGCCGATGTTCTGCGAGGGCATCTGAATAACTCGGAGGTGAGAATCAAGATGGCAAGGGGTGCATTGTGTCTTATCCCGCCGCCAGCCCCTGCTTTCTAGCCACGCTCAGATACTCTTGGACAACGTTTCCGCGCTTTTGACTCGTACCTCGACCTACTTTTCCATCTTGGAGGTACATAATGTCGTTCTCATGTCTGGCACGTAACTGAATATTTACTCAGAAAATCCTTCTTGTCACATCCCCAGCCGACTCTTCTACCTACCACTCGCTCTGTTCTGCTGTTCACCACCTCGGGGAAACATCGGAAAACCTGAACGAGATGGGCCACTTGCTCCGCACCATGTACTCGTCGCGCATATTCAAAGGTCGTGCCTTCACCTGGCGAGCCGACATCGACCCGAGCGAGCTCGGCCCACTTCTCCTCGATGACCTGCTCGCAGAAGATCCCGCGGGGACGCAGCACTTCGCGGTATTCCTCTTCGAGATGATGCTCCTGTGTTGCACCGAGGGCGCCGCGGCGGCTACGGAGGAAGAGCAGGGCCAGTATCAGTATCCGGTCAGGCCTGGGATCTGGGCCCTGCACTCCAACGTTCGACGCCTCTGAACTTGGTGCATGCGATACCCACTCCGCGGCTCAAGATGCTCCGGCTTTCGGACTCGGGTACGTTCTTCCTTATCTTACTTTTTTTCTTTCATTGCGCAGTGCGTTTACCGCGGATATAGATGCGCTGGAGCTCGACTGGGTGGATGAGCGCAATAAGCCACGTGTGCTGCAGCTTTACGCGGCGAATGCGGAGCAGTATGAGCAGTGGTGTCGGGCGCTTGAGATGTTCGTGCCTTCGGTCTACACGTGCTCTCACGACGAGAGGCGTATCTTTCGGGTATGCTAGCATCGTCTACCAGATAGAAGCCAACTCACAAAGTCCATCTAGACGACGAAGATGCGTACGTCGGCCGGCGGCGCTCGCACGGACGCTCTTGGAGCGTTACTGCCCGTAAAGGCCCGCGCTCCGAGACTTCCTCGCTATTTTGCCAAGAAGGTTGTCTCAGCGACCAAGAATCGCTCCTCAGCCCGAACCTCCTTCCGCGGTTCTTTGGTCCTGGGTCGCAGGAAGTCAGCCCGCTGGCTATCAACACTACATTCCCGAGGGGACATCTTGGAACGGGTGATGTGTCGGGATTGGGTTTGGGCTTTGACGTTCCGCCGACGCCGCCTCCCGAATCGGAGCCTTGTGGGTTTTTATCACTTTGGGATGTATCGAGTGCTTATACTTTCCTTAGTTGTGGAGGATGACCCGACAGCCTTGCTTGACCTGACGGGTCAGATCAAGAGAGAGGGAAGGTGCGTGTCCAGTTGACAATTCTTCGGGATTTCGGGCTCATGTCAATTTCAGCTACGCCCAAGCCCATGGTGGATTCGCAGATGTTTGGAAGGGCGTGTGGAATAAACAGCCTGACCGATGGGTACATAATTCCTCATTGCCTAAAACCCTTTATTCACATCCACCCAGGTCGCCGTCAAAGTCCTACGCTCGCGCCTCGACGATCTGCAAATGGAGGGCAAGATGCGGAAACGGCTGGCTCGCGAGCTGGGTGTTTGGAAGCGGTTGGATCATAAACACGTCCTCAAGCTGCTTGGCACCGTCTCCGATTTTGGGCCGTACGACTCGATGGTGTGTCCGTGGTTTGAGCAGGGGAGTGTGTCAAAGTACATGGAACGGCGCGGGGATATCTTGTCCATGACCGATCGGTTACAGCTTGTGCGTTTTTGGGACTTGGCTTCTCTTCCTTGTGCTAACCTGGAGCGCTAGCTTTGCGAAGTAGCTGATGGGCTGAATTACCGTGCGTCCTTCCTTCCGCTTCTCTCTTGGCATTTTAACTAACGTGCGAATCAGTGCATGAAAACTCGATTGTGCACGGCGATCTTACAGGAGTGAGTTCTCCTCCTTACTCGCAAGAAGTCGGCGTTTTCTTATCATTACTTAGTCTAATATCCTCATCGACGACGAAGGCAAGGCGCTATTATGCGACTTTGGGCTATCGAGCATCGTCGCCGAGTTACGTGGCACCTCTGCCCTGACGTCCTGCATCGGTGGCGCGGTCAGATGGGCGGATTCGGCCTTTTACACCCTCTGCAGCACCAACTCGGATGATGTTGACGACGACGAATCCGAAGAGCAAGAGACACCAGTCCCCGCCCTCACCACCCGGAGCGACATCTACTCTTCGGCAGCGTCACCCTCGAAATCCTCTCTGGTCGAATCCCATACCACTACGTCCGCACAGACGCCCAAGTCATCATCGAGATCCACAGAGGCAATAAACCCCGCCGGCCAGCACAGTCGTTTGTCACGGATGGGCAATGGGAGTTTATTCAGCGGTGTTGGGCTGCGGACCCTGATGCGCGGCCTTGCTGTGTTGAGGTGCTTCAAGCTATTGGAGCGCTGCATCGTGCGAGCTTGGAGTTTCGGAGACATACTTATTAGCTGGGTTTCTATCGTCTTTTGTACCGTCCGCGGGCGGCACATTCCACATTCATTTACCACAAACCTTCCTTTTGTCCTTTGCTTTCGATATAATGTAGCACTAGATGTACTAACAACGTGTCCTAATGTACTCGCATTCATACAAGAGATGAGACGGGTAGCGCAAACGATATATTGTTCGAGTGAAGATACTATAGATATAAGCCAGCCAAAACCAGCCTCACATGCCTCCGCTCCACCACGCAAAATATATTACACACACAAATCAAGCAAAGGGGGAGATACAATCCAAATCACAGCCTCTTGAGCGCCTTCTTCCTCTTCTCGGCACCCGTAGCACCTGGCCCCGCAGCACGCTTGACGGCCTTTGTACCAGGCGTGAGCGTCGCGGGTGCGTTGCTAGCAGGGACAACGCCGACCGAGAGTGCTACATTGGCGTCGGCGGTGCCCAAAGGCGACGGCGAGGGGGAGATGTGCCGCTCCTTGGGAGGATTCAGAGTCGCACCGTCGTTCTCGCCGAGACGGTCTGCATTGGAGCCCGGGGAGGATTTCAGCGGCACCATGGGAAGGCCATGGATTGACACGGCTGGTGCAGGGGAGGAAGATTTGCGGGTGATGATTGGCAGAGTGAAGGGTGCCGTGGGTGTCGACGTGGATGACTTGGAGGAGGAAGATGGGGTGGATGAAGAGGAGGCCGTGGCAGACGAAGACTCGGAGGAGGCAGTCGCTTCAGACGCGGGTGTGTCAAACTCGACTGGCCGTACACGGGGCGTGGCATGTACGCTGGTAATGAGTTTGGCACGACTGCAGTAGCTGGCATAGTCCTCGAGCAGGAGCTTGCCCGCTTCCTCGTCAAGAGCCGATTCGGGGTTTGGGTAGATAAGCAGACACTTTACGGTGACGAGGATGTGCTCGATTCCGTAGGTCGCCTTCCAATCCTTCTTGAGCGTGTTGACACAGATCTCGCCCGCACTCGAGACGTTGGGGTGGAAGAGCTTGGTGATGAACCAGCCTAGGGTCCTCAGTCAGCCACAAAATCGTCATCTCAAGGTGTAGCTCAGACGCACACTTGGGTGGCGCCGCGGGGAACTCTTCGTTGAACTTGAACTTGACTCTAAAGTACCCGCCAGCGTAGGGTGTGCCCTCTGAAACAGGTGGTGTCAGCCATGTCTCGGGCGGAGCGCGTAGGAGTGCTCACCAGGGCCTTCTATGATACCAGTAAGGTCGAGGAGGTTGTCCTCGCTCGTCTGGACGCGGATGCCCTCGGGTGGCGAGTTTTTGAGCTGCGTTATTTCGCGCATGAGACGGCGCATGACCGGAGGTGGCAAAGACTGTCAACGGCCGGTGAGCGCGAGATTTTGGACAGAGGACGAGTGGGGTACTTGCCATGGTTCTGAATGGAGGGTATGCGGTCGGTGGAGAGGGTGAGGTTCTCGCAGAGTAAGACACGGGATAGCGACAATGGCGCGGAAAACAAATGATGGTGCACAGCATCAGAAAGGGTCTTTCACCGGTGTCACCGTCAACATTGACCTTGTAATCGCCGTCTTTGAAACAACCATGGTACTCTTCAGCGTTGCTGGGAAATCTTCTCTTCGACTCCTGGGAAATCTTCTCTTCGACTCCACCGCTGCATGAAGGGCCGGTCTTCTCAAGGTTTAAGCGGGCTCTGAAATGCGCCACCAAGAGCTGCAAGAAGGGAAGTATGCGATCCACCAAGAACCACTGGCACCCTCGGAAATGATGTCTCGTTCTTGCCTAGAGGAATCTGGACTCGACCTTCTCCTCAGTTCGCCGCAAACCAGGAGTCGGATCTCAGTATACTACGTGCTCGACATGCTTCACGAATGGGATTTTTCCAAGTGTTATCGCTACCTACAGAATGGCGCAGATAAGGCCCGACTCATCGCTTCAGTGGCGCGCGTAAATGGCTCCCTTCTCTGCAAAGTAAGGATCATATCCGGCCACGACCTCGGACTTGGCAAGCACACCCCGCGTGGACAAGGACGCCAATGCAAAGTTACTCCGAGCCTTGAAGCAGTAAGATGTCCAACTTATCCGAGCAAATTTGCCTCGGGTTATTAATGAATCCGACTCCAGAGCCCAATGCGCCATTTTTTGGAGTAGAGCGCCATTTTGTGGACCATGCTTGCCTAAGCAATTGAGATACAGCTATATAAGGGGCTCGACGCGTCTCACTTTCTTCAGAGCCCCAACTACCACAAGCCAACCAAACCCCTTCAGCTACCACACCCAACGAAGATGTTCACTGTCCGTGCCTTGCTCTCCGTCGTCGTCAAACCGGCTGACTGACCTCCCATCCAGACCACCCAGATCCCCGTCTCCCAAGCTGGCAACTGCGGCAAACCCAGCTGCAGCTGCGGCGATGAGTACGTTTTTCCGTTCCATGTCCCGGCTGTGATCCTGAATCCTCTTTCCTTAGCTGCAAATGCCAGCCCGGAGCGTGCGCGTGTGGCTCTAACTAGGATGGATACATATTCTCCTTGGACCATTTGTCTTCTTGACCGTTATGCCATTTTGAGTTGACCAGATCCGAACCGCGATTAAGCCTCAAGCTTGTCAGAGAACCCATTTCGTCCTTCTGAATGCTTACGAGATCCGTCCGCGTTCTAATCCGCTCTCTCTCTCGCTCCGAATCCGACGTCATGCGCCCCAAGTGGTATTCAGTTATTTGAATTTGAGCTCCTCAGACGACGCGTCATCCCGTTGGAGCGGACGGACCGAACGTCGTATATAAGGACGACCGATTCCGCTTCGTCCCCCAACCCTCACACTCAAATCGATTCCATTCAACCATGCAATTTGTACGTCGCCCCTTCCCTGTCCATCAGCACGCGCAAGTGACTTACTTAACCCTCCGTCGACTCAACAGACCACTCAGACTCCTACTTCGCAGCACTGCGGGAGCACGACGTGCAACTGCGGCTCGACGTAAGTACCTACTTGTCTCAGGCGCTACCTGGGAACTCGGACTGATGAGTGTCTTTGTTTTTCAGCTGCGCATGCAAGCCTGGCGAGTGCAAATGTTAAATGTAACAACACGCCTACGATTGTTCGTTGTACATAAATCTGCAATAAATCACATTCCGCAGCCCGTATGACTGGTGAGGCGATTAGACTACTCTCCGTTGATAAAGCACCACAGCAAAGTGCATCTCTATCAACCTTCTTTAACTTCTCAATCTAATCTATTCTGTGCACGGTCGTCTCGGTGTTCTCGCTCCATGTGAAGGGACAATAAATCAGCGGCGTTCCGCACTGGGCACTGCGCAGCCAAGCTTCAAACAATCCCAATTTCTCGCCGCCCCAGGCTTTGCAAACGATGTCTGCATAATAATAATCGCCCAAGGTCTCGCGCGGACTCGCTGCAAAATGGGAACGGTTGAAATTTGAACTCTGCTGAGAATCGTAGATAGTGATTTGGCCTCTGCATCCCTTTTCAATGGCCGCCTGGCGAAATGGCATCGCGTCTGACTACGATAGAGCATTGCATTGTAGTACGTTATCAGGAGATTGCAGGTTCGACCCCTGCGGTGGTCATTTTTCTTTTGCTTCGCTCAGCCCGCGTACAATACTCATTGAGCCCCCAACCCTTTTACAGTGCCCTCTGCTCGAGCAACTACAACTTGAAACTTTTCCTAGCCCAATCTTTCCCACCAACCACTCCATCCACCTTGACCTCCGATTCATACTGGCCACGCTCTCTCCACATGGCACAGTGGATGGCATCCACCAATGTGAGAAGACCTCTATCCATCTGTGGCCTTCTCTCTCAAGTTACTATAACCACAACAAATTCGTCCACTTTCATTGGTCTGCATAGCATCCGTTCACTGGCAATTGCGCGTCGTCAAGCCAATGCCAATGCATCCAAGATAGGAGTGGTGTGGAAGAAGAATTCGAAGCCAAAGCAACGGGAGTAACAATCGAAGCTGGGCCCGGCGGAGGACTTATAAGTCGGTAAGTAGTGAGCTGCGGTCGCAGGCTCGAGAATCGACCTCCCATCCCATCCCACGCGAACTCGCAGACCAAAAAATGTCCACGTTCAACAAGTTCAACAACTTGAACCTGATTGCGTTCGTCCTGTTGTTGTTCTCTTGGACTGCGTCGACTGCTGCTGCTGCTGCTGCCGCACTGGTCGACCAATCCGAAATTCCTCTCGTCCCGGTAGAGGTGAATATCCTCCTTCTAAAACGACGGAGTTCTAACTTCGAAGTCCAAGATCTCGATGCCAGACACCCCAGGCTCAGGTTGCCCCTCCCCATCCACCCTCCAGACATTCTGCATCCGCGCGCGCTGCGTCGAAAAACGCACATGTGGACGTGCCGGGTTCGCCTTGGACTTGCTCGACCGACGATGTTGTCGCCCTCGTCAGAGCCTGGTGTCGTGGACGTCCATCACCGGGACCTCCCTGGAGATAAATTCGAATTCACTCCGAGAGGTAGAAGAAATGCGGATCCACTGAAATTGGATATCTTGAACAATATGGTGTATGCTATAAGTACTAATACGGAATACTAAGAAAACAGAATACATCTGCTGCTGCAAGTCCCTCGTGTGATGATTATCTCGAATCGAAGGATGCTCGTTTCACTTCGTAGTACGGCGGCGGAAGGCCAGGGCTTGCTTGAAGTTGAAGGTCATACCCGTAGCCATAGCCATAGTCAAATCCCCCGTGACCCTCCTGGGAGGATTCTGTCGGCGGCGTCCTCAAATGGGCATGGGAATGGCCATACTGAGCAGCGGTATACGTCGGCGCAGGATTCCCGCTCCCGCTCCCGCTGCCCGCCTCCTGAGCCGGAGCCGGGTGGAAGTGATAGTGGTAATGATACCGAGATGCAGTCGAGGCGTATTGCGAATCCGAGTCTCCCTCCCCTCCATCCCCGTCGGACGTGGGCGAAGGCGACAGCGACTCGCGGTCCGTTGAGGGCGATCCAGACAAAGTTGGATGGTGGAGCGCGGAATCTATCGTCGTCGGAGGCAGCCTACTCGTACTGGCCTCGAAGCTCTCGGGTATCGGGCGCTTAACGTCCCTCGGGCCACCGTGACCAGCCTGTATCGCAGGAGGCAGCTCCAGCACAAACGGACTGCGTGGTGGAGGCTCCGCATACGGATATGGCACGGCTATCATCTTGGATTGCTCGCTCCTCCATGGCCAGAGTCGACTGAGCATCTGCCGCGGCCGGCGCGGTTTGTATGGCCATTTGCCCTCAGCCACTGCCAGTTCGCGTGCGCGCACTCGTCGGCCTCGTCGGACACATACGTATACGGTTAGGAGGCCAAGGGTGAGGACGAGCCCGCCGAGGACGCCGGTTGCGATGGCTGATGCGTGTGAGGAGTGGTGTGATTGCGAGGAAGTGGCGATGGCCGTCGAGGCTGATGTCGGTGTAGAACTTGGAGAGGCGGTGGTCGGGGTCTGTGGACGGTCAGCGCGAGTAGCGGGGGGGGAAGGATAGGGACTTGCCACAGTGATGCCTGCGACCGCATCGACGAGCGACGCAAACTGTGAGGAGATACTCGCGCTGTCGTTGCTTTCATCCGTGATGTATACAGCTGCGAGAGAATGAGATCCGCATTCATCAAGACTCTACGGACCAACTCACCACCGACGCCCAAGCTCTGTAGTTTGTCCACCGTCGCGCTCAAGGCAGTTCCATTCGAAGGCGCGCCTGTGAGGATCACAGATTGCTTGCCCAGCGTTCCCGAGAGCGACCCCGAAGGACTGAAAGATGCGTAGGAATCCTCAAAGGTGTTGACGAGGTCGACCATGTCCAGATATGACGACGACACGGTTTCTCCAGCATCGAGGGCAGTCTAGGAACCTCGTTAGCTCTTTCCCCTATAAGATAAAAAAGACATGCGACGCACGAAATTGAAGCCCGCATTCGTCGCATGGGAGACATACCCCTGGTAGGTGCTGAGGAGCTTTTCAGTGGGGGAGACACCGTCGAGGAAGATGCCGCTGGGCCGGTAGGCGCTGTCCCATCCAGCGTAGGTGTCGATGGCGGATTCGATGGTGATATTAGTCCCCGTGTCGACGTAGCCTAACAGGACCGCGCGGCTTCCGGCCACTCGAAGCTTGGGTATACACTCGACAAAGTCGGAGCCGGGCTGTGTACCGCTGGGACCAGGCCCGTCGTCTGGGTTTATGATTATGTAGAAGGTGCTCGTGGGGTGTGAAGATATCCTGGAGAGCGATGGTCAGTCGATGTGAGGGAAGAGCTAGTTGGCACTCACGCTGAAAAAACGGGCGTCCATGCTGAGCAGTCCGTCTGCGGGTATGCGTACAGGGGTAACAGGACCTGGAGCAAGTTTTTTTGTCAAGTTTCCGGAGAAGCCACCGAGGGACGAGACGTACAGCAAGGGCATGAGCATAAGAGACCAAGGTCCAGGGCCAAAAGAAGGGATAAGCCATACGTGGGCATTGGCACGGAGGGAGAGGGAGAGTAAGGTGAAACGAGAAAGAGTTCTTTCCACCGACGACGAGATCATTTGCTTCAACGCTGATAGGAGTCGACGGTGTCCGTTTAGCCAGAACCAAGCCAGAGAGCTGAGATCCCCCGACGACGCCGACGGATGTAAATTGGTTTAAATATCACATTTTCTCCATGGCATCGGAAAACCACACGAGGGAGGCACCCCAAGGAACGCTCAGGCGGTCAGGTCCACATGGGAGAACGAAAGAGGATTACAAACTCGTTAGCTGGCATCAGCGGCAGTGCAAGCCTAGACCTCTTCCCGACCCCACCATGTCGATGCGTCCCCGCTATACGCTCCTCCCCTCCAACGACGACGAGACCGACGGCATCCGCCCTCCACCTTCACCCTCCCATCCTCGCGATGACGAAGAGGAAAACCTGACCCGTGCCCCCCCGGTGGTCTACCCGCCAGACCCGCGCTTCATCCGAGAGCCGCCCCCCACATGGCAGCGCGTCGCTCTCATACTCACCATCATAGCCTCTATGGCCCTCGCCGTTTATCTGCAGAATGGATGGACTGGGGCTCTTATCTTCGATTGAAGAGGTGTGTGGGCTACCGGCTTTTCAGTGATGTGTGCGTCGCTGAATTTCATATACGAAGACCGGACTTGGCGCTTCTTGACTCTTCTTTGGATGGTTTCTCTCGATGCTCCCCTCCCCAGGCATGACTTGTACGGGGCGCCGGCGGAATGGACGTTTTGTACAGCTTCAGGCTGTGTACGCATTAATAATATACTTAGACGACGAGTTTTCTCATATTGCACACACTGCGCCCACAATCCAACCGCCTCATTGTCTGAAGCCCTTGGTGGCTGACTCGGCAAATGCGCTGGTACTAGCGGCTCGCACTTCAGCCGGTTCAGAACTGCTCTCTTTCAGATTTCTCAATCCATATCTCATAGACTATGGCTTTAAATTCCATTCATTCGTTACTAGTAGTGGAACTGTTCCAAAGCTCAATCAATCAACACTCTTGCTTGCCCGTGGTCAATCGAACTGCGGCCTGCGTAGAGAGTCGATCCGTGCCCAAGTTTTTGAAACCTTCAGTAAGACGATTATTAAGAATACCGACGTACGCCGAAAGTTCCAGAAGCATTTGCATGTTCGAAATGGCGAATAGATATAAGCTTCAAACTTCGTTAGACAAAAGTTGGTCCGAAATCCAGCTTCTAAATGAAATTCTTTTTTACTACAATCCTCCCATTTCTCGTCGATTTTCCGCCAAGCTGCTCGACCTACGTATCAGGGATGATGATTGTGCGCAATTTAGGATAACCAAACATCTTACTTACCAATGCAGCAGCCTCTCAGCGTTGGGCATATTTTTGTCCAGACTTCAAAAGTCCTTCGTTCGTGATCAGAGTTGACCACCGCAGCGCTTTCAACATCAACAGAGCTGAATGCCAGATATGCGAGACGCTTGAATCGCGGCAAGCATGGATTCATGTTGGTTGCAATTGCCTGTACGATCATAAGCGGCGGTTTGAGTCAGGAGTCAAGAATATGTATGCTTACCGCGGTAGAAGGAGCATCCCAAAAGTGCAGCTGCAATTTTTCCAAGTGCGACATGTGCTTTGACAAATGAATAAGAACATTGGAGAGTTCTTCCGGGACAAAATAATGGACAGAAAGACTCGCGAGATTGGGTCCGGTCAGCGCACTGAGATTCTCGATAAAACTCGAGGTCTCTCCTCCAGTCCAGGAGGTTTGAACCGCCAGAAGACTCTGCTTTGAGAATCCACAAAGCAGGTGGAACGGTCCATGGTAATACTGAAGCCTAGGTAGCTGGGGCAAGGGGTCGTCTCCTCCATGGATGGCCCACGTCAACAGATGAAGGTGCGTTATGGTCGGGTGGCGACTCAAAAATTTCGCGCCATGGAGTTTCCAGGATTCGGCACAGAATTCCAAGGTGCATGACCAAAGGTTGGGAAACTCGAGGTCAGCGACGCAGGAGCCTATACCGAGGGGGCGGAAGTCTCGGATACCAAAGTGCTCTACTCGTCGCATGAGCTTCAAGCATTCAGTGAATAAATCTTTGGCGGGGAGGTCGTGACTTGAAGTTCTGGGAGCTGGCTTTCAATTTCGCAATCCCAAAGCGGAGCCCAAGCTGCAATAGGTAAACGTACCCATCCCGAATGAAACTCAGAGATCGGACTGAATCCGCCCGGGCAGGATTCCGAATCATGGAGAGATAAAGGCCTCAAGAGCCTGGAGACTGAGTTTGCCTGTACGGAGAACCACTCGTCGGTTGAGAATGGGCAATGCCAGAGCTTGGAGAAGTTTGGAGACGCGGCAGAGCGTCGCCTGGTCTGCTCTGGCCGTGTTTTGGATGATTTCGGCGAGGACCTCGTTTGGCAGCCATCGAGTTATGCGCATATAAGCCTTTTGCGCGCTGCGAGTCCGCATGGTGGGAGCCGAGAGAGTATTCGGGATTACAAGATGGCGGTTGCGGACAAGAGCGAATGATGGCGCATCAAAACTTCTCTCTCCCCTACTACGATGCCACCTCGGTCCTCGGGTTTCGGGTCTGTCCTCAACTGGTCCGTAAATGGCTCCAAATCACCTCGAGCAGCCTTGAACGTAGCAAGATACAGCATGAGCGAGACTTGGCGGAGGACTAATTACTAGCGCTCAGACCGACTTATCCCGACTCGCAGCCCGCGCAGCTGCATATCGACACCATGTGTTGTCCTTCAAATAATAACTGCAGAAGTCCACCCTACATGACGATCACAGGCGACCTGATGCTGCCAGCTGGAGTGCGACGCGAGGGTGGCCACCGATTTCACGTCACACCAACACGATGCTGGTCCTGACTCCTCCGGCGCGTGTTTCGGAGAGTTCAGAGCTGGTGAGTTGCTGCCTTGATCGCTCGTCGTCTGTCGTGTTAGGATAAATACGAGCGTGTCGGGATTCTGCAGAATTCCAGAGGCAGGGACCGTCCGCGACCTTCTTCGCTGCCCACGTAAAGCATCTCTACCTCGACGGCAACGTGCCACCGTATGCCGTCCAGCGCATCCTCAGCGTCTGCGCCGGCTCTGCGAGCTTCGGGTGACACTATCCATGCACCGCCCTCGGACCCCCGGCTGTCCTGGCTGCCCTCCTCGTCGCGGAGCTATCGTTCCCCGATTTGAATCTTTCCACTGGGTCCGCAATTTGCTCCCCTTTAACCACCCAACCGTCGACTCCTCCACGCTCCCTGGCATGAGCCCAGCGCTTATAAGTTACGTCACGCCGCAGCTTCACGCGCTCGTTTCCTCGTCCTCCTTACTTGAAGTTACAGGCGGCAAGTCGCAGTACCAATGGGTGTTGCAGTGCCCATAGGAGGACGAGTTCGTAGACCTGCGGGTGTGCGTGCATCTGGGACCTGTGGAGGACGCACCGTGGCACGCGTGGAGCTGGTGCGTGCCGGATTGTTTTTCGGTTGCAGAATCCCAGCGGAGGCGGAGGCAAGGGGCTTTGAGGAAGTCTTAGGGCGTACCACCTCGGCGTGCTCACTTCCCTTACCCCAATCAATGTACTTACGAGTTCTGGAATCGTAGCAACATTCTTGCTCCTGATACTTATGCTCCCTCATCCACGTCGACTTTCGCCTGACTCCTATCATAGCAAACTTCTCGTTCTACTTGAAATATTTGCATGTCCATTCTGTTGAATTAAAACACAGGTGTAGGCGTCGGCCTGACATATTTCAATCGTCATCGATGGTCAAGAGTGAATCGAATGATGCAAATCCAGCCTCTGAATAAACCACCTTCTTGCTGCAATCCTCCCACTTCTGGTCGACTTTCCGCCAAGCGGCTTGGCCTGCGGTAAAGCAGATGAATGGGCTTGTGGAAATTGGGATACGCAGACCTCTTACCAATGCCACAGCCTCTCAAACTTGAAGAGGTGTTTGTCCACATCTCGAAAGCCCTTCGTTCGTTGTCCCAGTTGTCCACCGCATCGTCACTTTCACCAGTAGTACTGAACGTCAAATACGTGAGACGTTTGAATCGCGGCAGGCATGCATTAATGTCGCTTGCAATCCCCTAGATGATTATGACCATGGGCACAAGCGAGAAGAATCAAACTGGCAGTCCTACCGCGGTAATACGAGCATCCCAGCAGCGCAGCTGCAATTTTTGTAACTGCCACATATGCTTTGACAAAAAGATAACGGCATCAGAGATTTGCGCCACGCGAATATAATTGATGGAAAGACTAGCGAGATTGGGCCCGGTCTGCGCACCAAGTTCCTGTATAAGACTCGGGGTGTGTCCGGTTCAGGAGGTTTGAACAGCTACGAGACTGTGCTTCGACAATCCACAAAGTAGGTGGAGCGGTCCATGGTAATACTGAAGCCTAGGTAGCAAGGTCCCCTGCGGCAAGGGGTCGTGCCTTCCATGGATGCCAATCCATATGTACAGGCGAAAATGTGTTATGGTCGGGTGGCGAGTCAAAAATCTCGCGATATTGATTTCCCAGGACTCGGCATGGCACTCCAAAGTGCATGACCAAAGGTTGGGAAATTCGAGGTCAGCGAGGCAGGAGCCTATTCCGAGCGGGCGGAAGTCTCGGATACAAAAGTGCTCGAGTTGTCGCATGAGCTTCAAACATTCGATTAATAGAGCCTGGGCGTGGAGGGAGTCGTGATTCAAAGATCTGGGGAGCGCACCGTCAATTTCGCGAGTCTGACGCGGAGCTCAAACCGTACACGTACCCATTCTCAAGGAAGGTCAGAGATCGCACTGAATCCGCCCGCGCTGGATTCCGAATCATGGAGAGAGGAAAGGCCTCAAGAGCCTGGAGACTGAGTTTGCCTGGGCGGATAACCACTCGTCGGTTGAGATTCGGCAATGCCAGAGCATGGAAAAGTTTGGAGACGCGGCAGAGCGTCGCCTGGTCTGCTCTGGGTGCGTTATGAATGATTTCAGTGAGGACTTCGTTTGGAAGCCATCGAGTTATACGCATGTGAGCTCTGTGCGCGCTTCGAGTCCGCATGGTGGAGAACGAGTTGTCGTGGTCGCGGACAAGAAGCGAGTGATGGCCATCAAATAATCCTCTCTTCAATCTGCGATCACTTTTCTTCCCGGAGCTCGCTGAAAGTGTCTCCAAATCCTCGGGAGCCTGAGCTCTTGAACACGGGCAAGACCCACCTTGAACAGGACTGACTGGACGATGTATGTCAGAACCGACGTGTCCCCCTTGTCCTGACTCGAAGGCGTCCCGCGCAGCCCGCAGGTGATATTTCACGACATCCCTTCCATGTTAAATAGGATCTGCGGAAAGGCACACCCTCAGAATGATAACCGGCGACCCAATTCTACCACCGGAGCTCGAGCGGGACATCTTCGAGCTTGTGGTGTCCATTGACACCGACTTCACAACGGATTACAGGTCGCACCAGCATGTTGGGGATACGGTGCTGGTACTCCCGCGTGTGTGTCGGAGGGTGCAGAGCTGGTGAGTTGTCGCGTCCGTTATTCAAAGTCTGTCGTGTAACCAGATGGTAGGATCGAGCCCTTGATCTACGAGCGCGTTACGCTTCTGCTGAACTCCAGACTCGGAGGCAGGGACCCCTTCACTGCGTTACTCTCTACAGTTGATGCCCGCCCCGCCACCTTCTTCGCCGCCCACGTCAAGCATCTCTACCTCGATCGGACGGTGCCACTTTCTACCGTGACGCGCATCCTCAGTGTCTGCACCGGCATAGTGAGTTTTGGATGCCATCATCCATATACAGACGTCGCTCTCCTCCTGTCCTCGCTGCCCCTGCGACGCCTCCTTGTCGCCGAGCTATCTTTCCCCGATCTTTCGCCTCTTCCGCCCTGGGCCTCCTCCCTGACCCACCTCGGCCTCTCCTCCGTCATTCCCACCTCAGCTTCCACCATCCTTGCTCAATTCCCCTCACTCACCCATCTCGCCGTCGACTCCTCCAAGCTCCCGTATGGTGTGAAACTCGGTCCTGTGGTCACAGCCCTCTTCGCCGCCGTCCCGCACGTGCGATTCCTTGTCCTCCTCACAGGTAGCAGGCCCCATTACAGCTGGGTGATGCACCTTCTGCGGGCGTATGGGCTCGTCGACCAACGGGTGCACGTACATCAGCCGCCACGTGGGGGGGACACGCCGTGGCATGCGTGGAGTTGGCGCGTGCCGGATTGCTTTGCGGTGGCGGAATTGCAGCTGAGGCAGCGGCAGGGGACTGCGATTCAGAGGAAGGCCTGATGGCCGTATGTACTGGGTGTGTAGGTATTGCAATGACAGCCACACTTTCTGATGCTCTCTGCGCATTGCGCTCTCATTCCTCTCGACTTGCACTCGCCCAGTGTCATCGCGACTCTCTTCACCTCGGTCTACTTTGAAGTTAACGCGCACGAGGCAAATTGACTTTAGCCTTTGTGGCGGTAGATCTTGTCCGAATGAGGCATCCTCTGAATCCTTTGTGGCATTCAGTTCAAAGGTTGGCTTCACGAATTGACTACGCTCTTGGTTAGGTCAAGTACTTCTCATTCGAGTCGATGTATGTACACTTGAAAATTATCGACAAATGCTCACTGCTTCCTTGTAATTGAAAAATCAACGACAGCAATTTGTGCCATTCTGCTGACTCGGAATGCTGGGACGAAGATCCGTGCCCACTTTTCAGTTCCTCGGGATGCTCTCCAAGGTTCTGAGTCGCTCATCTTCCTTGTAAGGTCGACTGGCAGACAGAAATTAAGAAAGCGCAAATGGTTCAACTGACAGGCTGACCCCGCTTGAGAGCTTCTGAGCGGTACCTGGAGTAAATCTCTGTGAATCGTAAGTACCAGTGACTCGCAGTTCATTTTCATATGCCCAGCTGCATTGAAGATAATTGCTTGCAGCGGCCTTTTCTTGCCCGTGGTCCATCGAACTGTGGGCCTGCCTAGCAAGTCAATTCCGCCCAGGTTTTCTGTATTCTGCAGAGTGATCGCATTGTCAAGAGGTAGGTAGACTCGTATCCGAGTCGCGGAAGCGTCTAACACGAACTATCTGCATGTTCAAATTGAGCTATGCCGGAGGGAATACACCTCTGCCATGAACGTGAGCGTCGAATTTCATTGATCCTGAGAAAAAACTTCATCGAATGCGGCGAATCCAGCCTCCAAATGAATGACCTCGCCGCTACACTCCTCCCACGTCCCGCCGACTTTCCGCCAACCTCTGTCATCTACAGTAGAATTGGATCACTGATTTGGTCGAAACCAGGAGAACTAGACGCCTTACCAAGGCAGCAGCCTCTCAGAGTCGGACATATGTTTGCCCAGGCTCGGAAAGCGCTTCGTTGGATATCAGAATCGACTCCCGCAGGATCGCTTTCATGGGCAGTGAACAGCAGATATGCGAGACGCTCGAATCGCGGCAGCTGCACGCTGATGTCGTTTACAAATTCCTGTACGTTTTTAGGCGTCGGTTCGAACAGGAAGGATCAAATTTGTAGACTTACAATACTCAGGCCGCTACCGTAAGTGTGCAGTTTCAAATTTTCGCAGTGGGGCATATGAGTCGATAAATGCGTAAGGATGGCGGGGGCTTGTCCCCCAAAGAAATTGTCGATATGGAAACTCGTGAGATTCGGGCAGCTCAGCGTGCTGAATCTTTTGACGAGACTTGGACTCCGCACACTCCAGAGAGCGCGTACGGCCACAAGGCTGTGCATGGGGAATGCAAAAAGTAGCTGTAGCGCCCCACTGTAGTACTGAAGCCTTGGTAGCAAGATCCCTTGAGGCGCGGGGTCCAGGTTTTGTTGATCGATGCACCCCAGACAAAGATGGGTTATGGTAAGGTGGCGACTCAAAAAGTGTGCAAAATGGAGGTTCCAGGTGGTTGTGGTTACCCCCGGTAGAGTGCAGGACAAAAGGTTGGGAAATGTGAGGGTGGCGAGGCGGGAGATTACTCCGACCGGCCGGAGGTCTGTGATAGAAAAGTGCTCAAGTCTTCGCATGAGCTCCAAGGATTTGATTAGAACATCTTCGGCTGGGACATCATTGGGAGATCTTTTGTGCAGGCGATGAGTTTCAAGAGTTTGAAGGAAAGGCCAAGCGTACCCATTCATGAATGTCAGAGATCGCACTGAATCTGCGCGGGCGGGATTCCTGATCATCGCGCAGCAGAAAGCTTCAAGAACCTGCAGACTGCAATTGTCCGTGCGCAGGACTACTGTTTGGTTGACAATGGGCAAGACAAGCGCATGGAAAAGTTCGGAGACGCGGCAGAGCGTCGCCTGGTCGGATTTCGGCGCGTTTTGAATGATTTCGTTGAGGATCTCGTTGGGGAGCCATCGAGTGATACACATGAGAGCCCTTTTCGCGCTTCGAGTCCGCATGGTGGAGAACGAGTTGTGGTGGTCGCGGACAAGAAGCGAGTGATGACCATCAAATAGTACTAATCCTCTCTTTCTGCGATCACTTTCCTTCCCGGAGCTCGCTGAAAGTGTCTCCAAATCCTCGGGAGCCTGAGCTCTTGAACACGGGCAAGACCCACCTTGAACAAGACTGACTGGACGATGTATGTCAGAAATCCGGCGACCGTGACGCGTCCCATTGACTCGAAGGCGTCTCGCGCAGCCCGCAGCTGATATTGACGACATCCCTTCTATATTAAATACTTAGGACCTGCGGAAAGGCACACTCTCAGAATGATAACAGGCGACCCAATTCTACCACCGGAGCTCGAGCGGGACATCTTCGAGCTTGTGGTGTCCATTGACACTGACTTGACAACGGATTACAGGTCACACCAGCATGTTGGGGATACGGTGCTGGTACTCCCGCGTGTTTGTCGGAGAGTGCAAAGCTGGTGAGTTTTTTTGCCTCCGTCGCTCCTCGTCTGTCGTGTAACCAGATTGTAGGATCGAGCCCTTGATCTACGAGCGCGTTGCACTTCTGCAGAATTCCAGAGGCAGGGACCCCTTCACTGCGTTACTCTCTACAGTTGATGCCCGCCCCGCTACCTTCTTCCGCCGCCCACGTCAAGCATCTCTACCTCGACCGGACGGTGCCACTTTCTACCGTGACGCGCATCCTCAGTGTCTGCACCGGCGTCGTGAGCTTTGGATGCCATCATCCATCATCCGACGTCACTCCCTCCTGTCCTCGCTGCCCTGCGACGCCTCCTCGTCGCCGAGCTATCTTTCTCCGATCCTTTGACTCTTCCGCCTTGGGCCCCTCCCTGACCCATCTCGGCCTCTCCTCCGCCCTCAGCTTCCACCATCCTTGCTCAACTCCCCTCACTCACCCATCTCGCCGTCGACTCCTCCAAGCCCCCGTATGGTAAGCTCGGCCCGGTGGTCACAGCCCTCCTCGCCGCCGTCCCGCACGTGCGCTTCCTGGTCCTTGTCGCGGGGGGCAAGGCGCATCACCGTTGGGCGTTGCAGGTTCTGCGGCTGTGTGGGCTCGTCGACCCGCGGGTCCACGTGCACCTGGGACCTGAGGAGCGCGCGCCGTGGCATGCGTGGAGTTGGCCCGTACCGGATTGTTCTGCGGTCGCGGAATCGGCGGCGACAAAGTCTTAATATGTCGTACTTGCTTGAACACTCACTTTTCCCTATTGACTGTGCAATGAAAGCCACATACTTGCTTCTCATACTCTGTGCGCACTCATTCATGTCGGCGTCGTTCACACCACTTGCCCACGATGCATCGCCATTCTCTCAGAGTCATACCACGCATCCTTTGGGATCTTTCGTAGGAGATATACCCTCCTCCGCTGCCTTGCGCCTTTTCTCAGGCTGTATACCACTCCCTACTTGCGATGACTTCAACCCAGTCGTCACCGCTCCGCTCCCGAAGCCCGACTTTTGGCTTGGCTGCGGCGTTTTATCCTGTCCGATGACGATCACGACTGGAATAGCGCACGAGCCAAATTGGCTTTAACCTTTGTGGCGGTAGATCTTATCCGAATGAGGCATCCTCTGAATCCTTTTTGGGATTCAGTTTACATACAGAGTGGGCTTGCTCTCCATCACGAGTTGAGTGCGCTCTTGGTTAGGTCAGGTACTTCTCGTTCGAGTCGAGGTAGACTTGGAAGTTATTGCCCCCACTGCTTCCTTATAATTTGAAAGGGATTTTAATTCACCATACATAAATGAACGACAGTAATTTGTGCGCTCGGAATGCTGGGACGAAGATCCGTACCCACTTTTCGGTAAGTACCTCCGGATCTCTCCAAGGTTCTGAGTCGCTCATCCTCCAAATGGCGGACAGAAATTAAGAAAGCGCAAATAGTTCAACTGACAGGCTGACCCCGCTTGAGAGCTTCTGAGCGGTACCTGGAGTAAATCTCTGTGAATCGTAAGTACCAGTGACTCTTAGTTCATTTTCATATGCCCAGCTCCATTGAAGATAATTGCATTGCAGTGCCTCAGTGGTATTGATCCCCTTGGCTGTGGGATTCAATGAAACAAAATGCAGATCTTCCCTGAGGTACCTCTCGGTCAGATTCGTTCCTGAATCGCAATCAACTCGAGTCTTTCTGTCGTCTTCTCGCACCTGGAAACCACTCCGACCGCGCCATTGCGAAATTGGATGTATTGAACCGCTCAGTATGCGTCTTGACAAGTCCCTGTTAATCGTGATAATGAATTCATATGCCCAGTTCTAAGCATGAAATTTGACAAACTTTGCTTCAGATCCGTATTCCGCATTGAAGCCGTCAATAACCCGGAATGCAGATCTTCCTGGAGGCGGAGCCGTGGTATATTGTCATTTTCTCGACGAATCCAGTGCTCTGAGACGAACGTTCAGCTGGTAAGAAACTAACCTGTAACCAAATGGCCCTCTTGCACCCGTCCCAGCTAACCAACGGGGTATATAAACCCTTGGATCCATCTCAGTATCTTCAGCAGTCCAGCTCTTCTTCTCTTCTTCAAGTTCTCTCATGCGCTTCTCAGCACCCATTGTCGCTGCCCTCCTCGGCATCTTCTCGCTCTCCTCGGCGCTCGGCTCACCTGTCGAGGTAGCTGACAACGGGTTGGCTGCTCGTACCGAGGCGGAGGTGGAGAATAATTTCGGCGGGTATGGGCGTGGAGGGCGCGACCACCACGGAGATCACAACCGTCACGGCCATGAGCACGACCACGGGCGGCACGGAGGGCATCACGGTGGCTACCGGCGCCAGGAGGACGACTCGAGTGACAGTGTCGAGGATTACCGACGCGGAGGCAGGCACGACGGGCACCACCGTCACGAGCACGACCGCCACCGCCACGGACACCATGACGGCTACGGGGGCTACCGGCGGGACGAAGACTCGAACTCGACGACTCCCGATGCCAAAGATACTGGTGTTGAGGACTCGAGGCGTGGTGGGAGGCATGGGGACCGTCACCGCCATGGTCGCGAGCGTGGACATCGTCACGGACACCACCGTGGAGGATACGGCGGTGAATACGGCGGCTATGGTGGATATGGTGGCTATGGAGGATATGGCGGTTACGGCGGTGGTCGTGGCGGCTACGGGTGGCGCCGCAGTGTGGAGGCCCAGGACAACCAGCATGGCGGGCACGACGGCTACGGCAACTACAATGGGCACGGCAACCACAACGGGAATGGCTACGGTCACGGCCACGGAAACAACCACGGCAATGGCCACGGCTACTTTGGCCGCCACGGTTGGTGAAGGATGTCGAATAATCCTGGCGAAGAGTGTCCCAGTTTGAAGCATAGGAAGTTGTAATGATAATGTGTACAGTAGCTTGCGTGTATGTTTCCCAGTGTAGTAATTGTACTTGTATTTGAATTGAATTTGAGCCGCTCAAGAAGCTGGAATGAGGAACAGAGGGCGGAAAGCACGGTACCGGTGGTGTAACTTGTTCGAGTCTTGTCAATTGATCACCACCGTTTTCTCGAGTTCGCGAAAGCCCTGGATCTGAGAGGTAGACGAGGAGCCGAATAGATGCTTGGAGCAAGATGAGTTGAAGATGAATATTGAATATTGAATCTGGATGAATCTGAGGTGATCATGAGAGCGGAAGACAAGCGACGCATCAGCGATCACCCCGCGCCAACGCTTTGGATCCGAGCCACTCCAAACTCAACCAACCACTCAACGTGTTTTCGTGCTTCCTTTCAAGGCTAAGTTGTGCAGGGAATCCGCTCAACGACTAGACGTCTCGACCGGTCCGGCTCCTCAACCAATAGGGTCGAACAAGAAATCAAGACGGCAAGAGACTCGGACTTGAAGAAATTCGAAATCCAGAAACAAGGCCCTTAAAGGCCCTTAAATATACTCCGGGTTGCCTCGAGAAACAAATTGAAGCTGAAGATACTTCCAGAGACTTCAAGAAGAGCAAGTCTTTTGTTTCCGCCACGATCCATCCCGCCTGAATGTAAATGTGATCGAGCCATAGCACTGTCTTTTGTTCAACAGTTCAAATACGAAGGAAGCATTAGTAGTCGCCGGTCAAAAAATTCTTGAACACAGAAAATGCTGCTGTATCGAATTCCTTCTTGCTGCATTTCTCCCAATTCTCGCCGATTTTCCGGCTGGCTATTTCTCCTGCAGTAGAGCAGATGAGTGTGATACTCAGTAAGAGCAGACAGACTGCTTACTGATGCAAGCACCTTTCAGAGTCGGACAAATATTGGCCCAGGTTTGTAAAGTCGTGCGGTCGTGATGGACGTCGACCGGCCATCTCCCGGGGCGATACTCGTGCTCCAGATATTCAAGACACTTGAATCGAGGCAGGGTGGCGGTGAGCTGGGTTAAAATTTCTTCCTGTGAAAGTATAAGCACCGAATTGAGGAAGAATCGCAGTCTTACATCACCGGGACGACCCCAGCAGTTCAATTTGAATACGCCCAGGTGCGGCAAATGTATCGATAACTCCTCAAGAAGCGTTGGGATTTGGTCCCCCGAAACAAACCCAAGAGAAACAGTGAGCGCGGAACTGGTCAGCGCACTGAGTTTCTTGACAAGACTTGGGAGTTTCACAGTCCAGTTGGTGCGCACGGCTGCCAAACTGCGTGTAGAGAATGAAGGAAGCCAACCAACGGCACCATCGTAAAACTGAAGCCTCGGTAGGAGACACCCATCCGGCAAGGGGAATTCGGGCGCGGGGAATTCGAGGTCTTCTCCTGTTACATGCGGAAGACGAAGATGTGTTATGGTGGGATGGCGACTCAAAAACTGGGGGATATGAAGGCTCTCAGATTCTGCATTTCCCACGAAGAGAGTGCAGGAGAAGAGGTTGGGAAAGGTGAAGTTAGCGAGGTGGGAGGCTAGAAGGTAGTCATCGAGACGCAAGTGCTCCAATTTCCGCATAAGTTTCAAGGATTTGATGAGAGCTTCGGGGGGCTCGGAACGAGAGGAGCTTGGGAGCAGGTATGAGTTCCGTGAGTCTGAAGGAGAGTTCTAGCGTACCTATTTCTGTAGCTCAGAAGAGCGCACTGAATCCGCTCGAGCAGGATTGCGAATCATCGCGCTACAGAAGGCCTCAAGGACTCCGACGGGATGCCTGTCCGAGAACCCTGCCTCCGACGTTGTTTCAAAGAAAACAGTTCGGAGGAGGTAGGGCAAGACAAGCGCATGGAAAAGTTTGGAGACCCGGCAGAGGGTCGCCTGGTCTGCTCTGGGCGCGTTTTGGATGATCTGGCCGAGAACTTCGTTAGGAAGCCATCGGGTTATACGCATGTGAGCTCTGTGTGCGCTTCGAGTCCGCATGACATTGATGGGTGAAAGAGTATAATCGCGGTCTCTGTGCGATGAATCGCTGGTCGTGGTCGCGGTCAAGAGCAGGAAGTGATGACTCATCAAATTTCAAATCGTGTCAACTCTCTCTCCTTTTCAGCAGCCTTTTCTTTCCAGCTCCCTGCAATCTCTGCTTAGCTTCGAGTTGACGGTTTCTCGACCTGCCACGAACAAGACCCAAGCGCATATGGCCGATGAGGACGGGTCTCCGGCGATATCCACACTCGAATGAGTCGAATCGGGGGCTTTGTGCTGCATATCAAGTCCGACGGCATCAAGAGACATGCGGATAGTAGCCCATCGGTACCCTGACGCTCCCACCGTGCTTCCGTCGGGTAACGGGTTTGGCCACTGACGGACGGCACAAGGGACAATCATAAGGTGCTCCTGAGAGCTCAGGGCTGGTGAGTGGTTCCTTCTCGCTCGCGTCTGTTGTATAACATCCCTGTAGGATCGAGCCCTCGATATACCGCTTTTGTGTTTCTGCGTTGCCCACGATTCCGGGCCACGGTCGATGGCCGTCAAGCACTGTCTCATACACGGTACCTTACAGTTGACTTCGGGATCCATGAATCAATCTCAGTCCCCTCCTCCTTTCCTCGCCCTCATTGCGACGCCTCTTCGTCGGACTCGTGGGGCTATCTTTCCCGATACATCGCCTCTTCCGCCAGGCTGGGCCCTTCCTTTACCTCGGCCTCTCCGCCATGCTCCTCGACTCGGGCTTGGACTCCATGACCCTTCATCGCTCTCACCTGTTCCGTCGTCCACTGCACGGTCCCCGAGACGCCGGTGCTCACAACCCTCCTCACCGCTACCCCACACACCTATCGCTCTTCCTCCTCACTAATGACAAGTCGCGCTACTGCTGCAACGCCTGCGGGAGGATCACATTATTCACCCGTGGGTCTATGTACATTTGGGAGTGTCGGGATGCATCATGCACCGGCGTCGCATGCGCGCGACCCTCTTTCTTCACATCACTGACGCCCCTCGTCTTTCGCTACTCCGCACTTCCCAATCCCGAGGCGCTCCCCATGGTCAGGTGCTTGTAATCGACCTCGCCTTCTTCATCCTCGTCCTCACGGGCGGCAAGTCATGCTACCGCTGGGTTGACCCGCGGGTTTGGGTGCATCTGGGACTGTGACCTGTTGGCCACACACGTCGGTATCGGATCGCGTTGCCTTGGCGCAATCGCAGCTGAGGCGGCGGAAGGGGGGCCGAGGAAGCTTCAATCGACGGATGCAAGGCCCATGATGGGCAAGGAACGAATGTCCTCCCTGCTTGCCAGCTCAATGCTACCAACTGCACGCCACGGGACGGGACCGGGACTGTGGGCACGGGCACGAGCATGAGCACCACCGCGGGCACCCCAAGCAGCTGGTGGGCCGGGAAGACGACTCGATGCGTTGAGGTGTTGGGGCAGGCGGAGAAAATATCCCCACAGACAGCACCGTCGGGACTGCGGCCGCTACGGTGCATGAGCTATGGCGGAGATGGCGAGTAGGCCAGGTGATGGTTTTTTGGCGGCCACGCTTGGTGGCGAAGAGTGTCCCGACTTGGAAACCGTCGACGTTAGAATGTTACTAGCATTGCACAATATCTTGCCTATCTTGCCTTCTCCTTATTTACACTCAATTTCACGCCGATATACCTTTCCTAACACCATTGAATTAGAGACCTTCATCCATTCACAAAACCAGCCTCTGTATCAAACGCTTTCCTGCTACATTCCTGCCACTCATCGTCGACTTTTCGCTGAGCCACTTCGTCTAGAATGAAATAAACTCGCGGAATTCAAGCTACTCGGCCGTCTTACCAATGCAGCAGCCTCTCAAAGTTGAAGAGGTGTTTGCCCAAATCTGTAAAACCTTGCGTTTTTCATCAAGGTCGACCTTCAGACCCGGTCCATGATGATTGAACGCTATATACGCGAGACAGTCAAATCGCGGTAGGTACGTTGTGATTTGGCTTGGCGGTATCCTGCGCGATTATAAGCGCAAGTTAAATAAAGTGAAGAGAAATTCGACACTTACAGCAGCAGCCACACTGTTCCTATCCCCGCAGCGCAGTTTCAATTTTTTCAAGTGCGGCATATGGGTCGATAAACGGACAAGAATCCCGACGACTTCTGTCTCGGACATAAAATCGATGTCAAGAGCGACATTGGGGCCAGTCTGCGCAGCCAGTAACTCGACAAGACTTGGGGCCGGTGCATTCCAGACGGTGCGCACCGCTATAAGACTGTGCGCAGAGAAGCATCGAAGGAATCGAATAGGTCCACGGTAAAACTGCAGCTTTGGTAGCAGAGTACCGTCCGCGATACGGGTGTCATCCCCATGGAGGCGAGCCACTAGTTCTGGGCGGGAGTCGTCAATACATAGGTGATCCAATCTTTGCATGACTTGCAAGCATTCGATGATGAGCTCTTTGGTGCGGACGGAATAAGAGGACCTTGAGGCGGGCATAGGTTATTTTAATGTGAAGGAGAATTCGAAGGCAAGTACATACCGATTTATGAGCGTCACAGAGTGCACTGAATCCGCCCGTATGGGACTCTGGATTATTGAGCTGCAGAAGGCCTCAGGATCCTGCAGTTCTAGGCTGTCTGGGCGGAGGGTCACATCTCGGTTGAGAATCGGCAATGCCAGAGCATGTAGAAGTTTGCAGACGCGGCAGAGCCTCGCCTGGTCTGCTTTGAGCGCGTTCTGGATTATTTCGGTGAGGACCTCATTGGGGAGCCAGACAGTGATGCACATTCGAGCTCTGTGCGTGTCCATGGTGAGAGAAGGGTGGATTCGAGATCGCAAGGTGGTGGCTGCGGACAAGAGTTGGCAGTGACGGCATCACTCTTTGCTCGTTTCGGCTTCTCGATCCTTGGCCAACGAATGGCTTTGAATATATGCATAGGACAGATACGTAGTAGTATCCTGCGTGTATCGCTTTTTCCTTATTCACACTGATACCTTTCCTTCGACTTGCCCAACCACTCATGTCCAGTCTGCAAAACCGGCCTCTGCATCAAGCACTTTCCTGCTACATTCCTCCCACTCATCGCCAACTTCTTGGCGCAAAGCGACTTCATCTAACATGGAATAAATTCGCGGAAATCAAGGTGACCGGAGCTCTTACCAATGCAGCAACCTCTCAAGGTTGGAGAGGCGTTTGCCCAGATTTTTAAAGCCTCTCGGTCTTCGTCAACGTTGACCGTAAGACCCGGACAATCGTGGTTCAAGGCGAAATACGCGAGAGCCTCAAATTGCGGCAGGTACGCAGCAATTTGGTTCGCAGGTGTCCTGTGTGACGGTTATGAGTGCAGGTCAAAGCGAGAAGAAATCCGAGACTCACAGTAGTCATCCTGTCCCTTTCCCAGCCGCGCAGCTGGAGCCCTTTCAAGCGCGGCATATGCGTCGATAAAAGGCCAAGAACCTCGAGGACCCATTCGCTTGAATCGGACAGATAATCAATCTCAAGAGTGAGACCAGGGGCCCGTCCGTGCAGCCAATTTCTCCACGAGACTTGATGTCCATATACTCCGCGTCCAAGTGGTGCGCGCGGCTACAAGACTTTGCGTGGAGAAGAAGCGAAGTAACGGGAGAGGTCCATGATAAAACTCCAGTTTTGGTAGTACGGGGACCGTCCGGGATATGGGTGTCCCCTTGGGCGTCATACATATAAAGATGGGTTATAGTCGGGTTGCGACTCAAGAACTGTAAGATACCGATTTCCCAGGAATCAGGATATGCTCTCATGAAGGAGCAGGACGAAAGATTGGGGATGTTGACGCTGCCGAGGCGAGCCACCAGTCCCCCGTGTGGCCGGGAGTCATCAATGCATAGGTGTTCCAACCTTCGCATGACTTTCAAGGACTCGACGAGGAGCTCTTCGCCACGGACGGAGTAAGACAACCTTGGTGCGGCGCAGGACATCAAATCTCTGGATGTAAAGGAAAGGTAAGGAGTACACACCCAGGTATGAACGTCAGAGAGCGCACTGAATCCGCCCGTACGGGACTCTCCATCATTGAGCTGGAGAAGGCTTCAAGAACCTCCAATATGTGGTTGTGCGAGCGGAGTACCACATCTCGGTTGAGAATGGGCAATGCCAGAGCGTAGAAAAGTTTGGAGACACGGCAGATGGTCGCCTGGTCTGACTTGCGCGCGTTTCGAACTATTTCAGTGAGGACCTCGTTTGGAAGCCAGACAGTGATGCACATTCGAGCTCTTTGGGTGTGCATGGTGAGAGAAGGGTGGATTCGAGATCGCAAGGTGGTGGTTGTGGACAAGTGCGGAATGATACCGATCAAATCTCCTCTAATCTCTTCCGATCTTGACTCTTGGACTTGAATCTCGGTCCTCCGCTTTCTCAGTTTCTAGGCAGTGTCACCATTTCTTTCCAACGCGGCTGGGCAGAGAGCTCACCTTCATGAACCCGATTCAAGTCATACCAGTCCTCACTGCAGGCCCAGGCCGCCCCTCGACTTCCTAACGCACCGTTCTGTCGGACTGTCTAGAGCCAGTGAGTAGTGGCTTCTCCTCACCTCTCAGGCTGTCGTGTAACAACAACCACATATAGGATCGAGCTGGCCATCTACGAGCGCATTGTCTTTAATGGCATGATCCCTCCTCGAGCGTGGCACCACCTAGATATCTCTATCCACTCTTCCCAGAAAACGACTCTGGTCCTGCCCTACTAGCCTTAGATGCACATGGGAGCACAGAGATGGTAAGTTCTCGCCTCCGTCGCTCCATGTGTCATGTAACCAGACTGTAGTGATCTCCTGTCCTCCCTCCCCCGCAATCGATGTCTGCCCCGCCGCCTGCTTCGCTTCCCGCATGCGTTAGCACGTCTCCTCGTCGCTGATCCTTCCTCGTCCCCCCGACTTCTCCTCAACTCCTCCACCCACGTCCCTGCCGAGTGCCCCGTGTTCCCCAATCCCGACACCCTCGGCATGAGCGCCTTGGCATGCCTGGGACCAGCGCGTGTCAGATTGCTTTACGGCGGCGGCGGCGGGGGACTGTAAAGAACTTGATGGCGCGCATCTCTGCGAATGCGAGGCGCCACATGCGTACTTCACACCCGTGGACATGACCACGACCGCCGACGGCGGGGATCGGCCGCAAGTCGGGTTACCACTGGGGACTATGACTGGGTGTTATAGCGCTTGCATCATCATGCATTTGTCGATCCGCAGGTGTAGTCACTGTGCCTGTGTCATGGTCCTGTCGGGGGCGCGCCGTGGCCTGCGTGGAGCTGGCGTTCCCGGATCGCTTTGCAATGGCGGGATTGCAGCTGAGGTTGCGGTAGGGGCTGCAAAGCAGGCTCCATAACCGTGATGGGAAGGGCATCGATGTCCTCCATGCGTGGCAGCTAAATAGCGGGGCGCGACCGGGTCCGCAAGCACGACCACGACCACGACCACGGGCCTCATAAGCGGCTATTGGCGCCAGGCAGAAGATGCGGATGGTAATGGTGATCGCGATGCTGCAGATTCGAGGCGCGGGGGCCACGTTCACCACAAAGTTACCACAATCCCAGTGGGGGTGGTTAAGGGCACCAGCAGCGGGCTCCGCGGAGATGACGGTCGTGGTAGCCATGGCGGGGGCATTGAAGTGAATAGGGCCAGGGGATGGTTACTTTGGCGGCCACGGTTGGAGAGGTCTTGGCTGGCAAACGCAGTCAGTACGTACAGTTATCTTGCGTGTATCTTACACGCCTTTTCCTCATTCACGCCCAATTCTATTTCCTTCGACTTGCCCAACACCAGATTAGAGATCTTCATCCAGTACCACAAAGCCAGCCTCTGTATCAAGCACCCTCGTGCTACATTCCTCCCACTCATCGCCGACTTTTCGCCAAGCCACTTCACCTATAATGGAATTATTCAATAAACTTGCGAAAATCAAGATGAGACCTCTCACCAATGCTGCTGCCTCTCAAAGTTGGACAGGTGTTTGCCCAAACCTGTAAAGCCTTTCGGTCTTTGTCTTCGTCAATGTCGACTGGCAGACCCGGGCGATCATAAGACAACGCTATATACGCGAGAGACTCAAATCGCGGCAAGTACGCAGTGATTTGGTTCACGGTATCCTGTATCGTAACATATATGTAAGCGCCGGTAAAAGTGTGAAGAAATTCGACACTCACAGCAGCGGTCATACTGTTCCCCTCCCAGCAGCGCAGTTTTAATTTTTTCAAGTACCACATATGAGTCGATAGACAGATAAGAACCTCGAGGACTTGTGCCCCGGAGAGATCATCAATCTCAAGGATGAGATTGGGGCCAGTTTGGGTAGCCAGCTGTTCGACAAGACTTGATCTCCGAGTCCAGGCGGTACGCACGGCTACAAGCCTGCGCTTGGAAAAGTAACGAAGTAGCGGGAGAGGTCCATGGTAGCACTGCAGCTTTGGTAGCAGCGTACCGTCCGGGATATGAGTGACTTCCCCGTGGGCGTCATACCACAGGTGAAGATGGGTTATGGTCGGGTGGCGACTCAGAAACCGCGAGATGTCGAATTTCCAAGAATCAGGGTGTGCGTGGATGAAAAAGGAGGACAGAAGGTTGGGAAAGGTGAGGCTACCGAGGCGAGAGATGACTCCTCCATGGGGGCGGAAGTCTCCGATAGATATGTGCTTCAATTTTCGCATGATTCTCAAGGATTCGACGATCAGATCTTCTCCGCGGACGGAATAAGAGTAGCTGTGACGAGGGAGATCAGCTCCGTGAATGTAAAGTAAAGGGAGTACTTACCCATTTGTGAATGTCAGAGTGCGCACCGAATCCGCCCGTACGGGACTCTGTATCAATGCGCTACAGAAGGCCTCAAGCTGCTGCACTCTGAGGTCTTCGTGGCGGAGGACCACTTCTCGGTTGAGAACAGGTAGTGCTAGAGCATAGAAGAATTTGCAGACACGGCACAGGGTCGCCTGGTCTGCTTTGGGCGCGTTTCGTATTATTTCAGTGAGGACCTCGTTGGGGAGCCGGAGAGTGATACACACTCCAGCTCTTGGAGCGCCTCGGCTTCGCGTCTGCATGGTTGGAGAAAGAGTATATTCGAGATTCCAAGGTGGTGGTCGTGGACAAGCGCGAGATGATGCCGATCATTGACAAGCAACTCTCTTTCTGCCATGTCGAATCCGCATTTCTTTCTTTCTATTTCAAACAATCCCGGACGTGTATGTCTGTGGAACACCTCAATATTCACGCCCGAAATGAACAAGATTCAAGGGGACTGTGGCCGAGGGATCCTGCTGGAGAATTTCGGACTCGTCGGTGGGGCTTGACGCAGCCCCCGTAGCTGTATCTCGACGACTTGAAGAGAGTCTGCCGGCGGGTGACTACTACATCACCGCCCGAGCTCGAGCGCCACATCTTCGAGCTTGCGGCCACCGACTTTAGGCTGAGGACTAGTATGTACTGCTGGTCCAACTGTCTCCAACATGTTCTTCTCCCTCAGGGGTGTTGGAGAGTAGAAAGCTGGTGAGTTGCTGCCTCCGACGCTCCAAGATGCCGTGTATTAACACCCTCACAGGAATCTACTCGCAGACCTCACAGGGTTCCTTGCCACAATTGATGCGCGACCCGCGACCTTCTTCGCTGCTCACGTCAGGCATCTCTCTCTACCTCGACCGCACGGTGCCACTCTATGTATGCCTCGTGAGCTTTGAATGCCACCCATATTCTTCTCCGATCTATCGGGCGACCCTTCCATACTGGACCACTGGTCCTCCACTCTCGCGCACCTCGGCCTCTCCTGCGCCCTCCCCCTCGATCCGAGGCGCTGGCGTGGGCTCCGCACTGGCCCTGTTCCTTGCCGCCGCTCCCCGCGCGCGCCGCCTAGTCCTCCTCACGGGCGCACAGACCGAGTACGGCTGGGCTCTGGTGCACTGCAGCGGCTTCGTGATGATGGATTCGTTGATAAGCGCGTGTATGTGCACCTTGCGCGATGCTCAGTAGGCCTTCGTTACTCGCGGCAGTGGCGCGGGTACCATTTTGGGAGCGTTAACGTCGTCGCCGTGAACCGAATATTAGCAAACCCGATGTATCTATGCAAAGGATACCAAAGTCATCGTACTTCATGCAAAGTCGATTCGTTGTGACACTTTATGCTGACCGTAGAGCAATGTCCAGTCGTCAACATTGACCGTCCGATTTATTATCCATATATTTTGGCGGGTGGCTCCCATAAATACAATCACCGAACTACTTCATTCGTCGTCGGCGACAGACAAAATTTCTTTGAACACTGCAAACCCAGCCTCTGAATGAATCACCTTACTGCGACACTTCTCCCATCTGTCGCCGACTTTCCGCGCAGCTATTTTGCCTAGCGTGAGACGAATGAGCTTGCGGAATTAGGATAGCCAAATTTCCCACCGATGGAGCAGCCTTTCAGAGTTGGCGAGGTGTTTGCCCAGACTTGTAAAGTCTTTTGGTCGTTGTACAAATCGACCACCGAACGATTGTATTCAGCCGCATGATTGAACACCAAATATTCGAGATTCTCGAGTCGGGGCAGGTACGTGGCGAGGTAGTCCAGGGTTCCCTGGATGATTCTAAGTACCGGTAAGGAAAAAGACTCGAAACTGCAGGCTTACAATACGAACGCTCCAATTTCCCCAGCAATACAGTTTCAAACTTTTCAAGTGCGGCATATGAGCCGATAAATGCTCAAGGGCGTCGGAAATTTGCGACACGAATAGAAATTTAATGCCAAGGATGGTGAGGTTGGGGCCGGTCTGCGCACTGAGCTTTTCGATAAGAGCCGCGCCGAAGGGGGTTTGAACAGCTCGAAGACTGTGCTTCGAGAATGCGCAAAGGAGCGGGAGCTCCCCATGGTAGTACTGCAGTGTGGGTAGGAGAGTCCCCTCCGGCACGGGGACTGCTCCATTGACAATGACGCGGTCGCACAGACGAAGATGGGTTATGGTGGGGTGGCGAGCCAGGAACTGCGCGATATGGGGCCAGCAATCATCAGGTGTAACTTCAAAAGAGCAGACTAAGAGGTTGGGAAAGGTGAAGCTGGCGAGGGAGGAGACCACTCCGCAGTCGCCATAGTCATAGATGGACAAGTGTTCCAGCCTTGTCATGAGTGTCAAGGCTTGAATTAAACACTCGTCGGCGGGGGAATAATCAAAATATCTGGAGGCGGGCATTGAGTTTCGTGAGTCGAGGGAGAGGCTGCTCAAACGTACGTTTTGTAGCTCAGAGAGCGCACTGAATCCACCCGAGCAGGATTCTGAATCATCGCGTTACAGAAAGCGTCAAGGACATCGGGGAGAATCTCCTCCGTGTCCAAGAGAACTGTTCGGAGGAGGCTGGGCAAGGCAAGCCCATGGAAAAGTTTGGAGACGCGGCAGAGCCTGGCCTGGTCAGATTTGGGTGCTTTTTGAATGATTTCGGTTAGGACCTCGTTGGGAAGCCGTTGGGTTATAGGCATGTGAGCCCTTGGCGTGCTTCGAGTCCGCATGGTAGGAGATCGAGGTTACAAGGTGGTGGTTGCGGATTGGCTCCGGATAAGAGCAAAGTGATGCCGGAAGCGGATCAATTCTGCGATGTGGGTCCCGCATTTGAAAGTTTCGGGTCTATCTCCCGTAAACAATGAACAAGAATTGGTACAAGAAATCAGTCACACGAATACAGAGAATCCGGACTCTGTGTCAAACTCTTCTCGGCTACATTCCTCCCACTTTTCGCCGACTTTAACCCAAGCGATCTCACCTAGCAGGTAGACATGATCAACAATATTCGGGTAGTTGATGTAGCCTTCTTACCAAAGCAGCAGCCTCTTAGAGTCGAACAGGCATTGACCCAAGTTTCCAGGGCCCCTCGAATTTTCACACTGTTATTCTCTGGACTAGCCCAGTAGTGCAAAGCAAAGTATTCGATACGATCGGATCGCGAAAGATACGCGGTGATATTGTTTATGGTCTCCGGAGCCTGTTGTTCTTGAATTGAGAGTTTCTACTTCATCCAGAGTCGAGAACTGACGCACCAAACTAACGGATTCATGACAGCCTTGAAGCTGCAGCTTTTTGAAGTACAGCATATGCCCCGATAAGGTAGCAAGCGTGTCACGCAGGTACACTTGAGCCTCCAGGGATGAATTGTGGTTGAGGGAAAGAATGAGATCGGGATCGGCCTGTGCACGGAGGACCTCGAGGACACTAGCGAACGATGGAGGGCATAACATTTGCACAGCTCCAAGATTGCGGAAACAGAAGGAAGAAAGAAACCGAGGAGGTCCGGCATAGCACCGGAGGTTGGGTAGTAAGGACTAGTAAGGAACCATCAGGCACCGGGAGTGTGTGTCTGTCGATGGACCACAGACGAAGTTGGGCGATAGTTGGATGGCGTCTCAAAAATGGAGCGACATGAGTATGTCGCCAAATGCTGCTGTCTGACGTATATAGGCGACAGGAGGAGAGGTTGGGGAAGCTGACGTCGGCAAGCTGAGAGACCACCCAGCCGTCGTCGTTAATTGAGAGGTACTCAAGTCTTTGCATGAGCTTCATCGCGGCTATTAAGAAAAGCGAATTGCGGTGAGAAGACCCAATCCTATCGAGTTTTAAACAACCCAACTTTTGAGGTCTGGGGAGTAGTACATACCAATTCCGGTAGGTCAGAGATCGCACCAAATCGGCCCGTTCAGGATTCTTTCTCATTGCCAAACTGAAGGATTCAAGGGTTTCCGATTCGTTTAAGGCAACTTCTCGGAGGAGGCAGGGGAGGACAAGCCCATGGAAGAGTTTGGAGACGCGGCATAGCGTCGCCTGGTCTGCCACGGGCGCGTTTTGAATGATTTCTGTGAGGACCTCGTTTGGCAACCATAGCGTTATGCAAATCTGAGCTCTCTGCGGGCTTCGATTGCGCATGCTAGTCGAGCAGGGCGGTTGTTCTGGACAAGAGCGAGTGATGGCCATCATTGACAATGACCAAACAATCCTCTCTTTCTACGATGTCCCCGCCTCAGTGAACTCGAGCCTTTGAACGCGGGCAAGAGCCATGAACAATTGAAATTGAAATTCGCTCTCCGTCAACGTGAAGAGACCACAGGCGACCTGAGGCTGCCTCCGGAGCTTGAGCGAGCTTGTGGTAGCCACCGACCTCCCGGAGGACTATTGGTCCCATCAGCATGCCGTGGAAACGATGCTGGTCCTACTACCGCAGGTGTGCAGAGCTGGTGCGTCTGGTCGCTTCCGTTGACCGAGTGCCCTGTAACAAGGGCCACACAGGATCGAGCCCTGCATCCAGGGACCCGTCTCGTCGTTCCTTGCTACATACAGTCGATGCACAGCCTGCGTCTCTTCAGCACACGTCAAGCATCTCTACCTCGACCCCACGGTGCCACTCTCTACAGTAATGTGCATCCTCAGCGTCTGCACTGGCGTCGTGACCTTCGGATGCCACCATTCACACCACCCTCGCGCCCCTCGGCCTCTCCTCCCCGCCTCAGCCCCCGCCATCCTCGCTCACCTCCCATCACCCACCTCGCCGTCGACTCCTCGCGCTTGGCATCGCAGCTCCACACGCGCGCTTCCCCGTCCTTACGGGCGGCAAGTGGAAATACCGCTGGGTGTTGCAGCACCTACAGGAGGATGGGCCGATTGACCCACGGGGTATCTACATCTGGGACCTGTGGGGACCCGCCGTGGCATGCGTGGAGCTGGCGCGCGTTGGATTGTTCTCACAGCGAGGCGGAGGCTGGGAAGCTCGAAGAAGCCTTGAGAGCGTACCACCCTATGCATGCTCGCTGCTTCTCTATGTACATACTCGGCGATCGTTGTACGAGTGTTGCAATGATAGCGACATGCTTGCTTCTGATGCTGCGATTTGTTCTTCTCTCACGTCGACGTCTACTTCAACTTGGTGACCGGTATGGCAAGTTTCTCGACCTGACGGTCAGCTTTTACTCCGTCTGCAGCTTCGACCTCCGGCAAGAGTTTCCGTCATTTAACGCGCGCCCCTGTGAAGATTCTGCTCGTTCAACTACTTGGTGCCCGGGATGGTCCAGCAGCATGTAATCTACCCTCCGTTTCTCAGGCTGAAAGTTACCACTCACTACCTCCGACCCGGGCGCCTCCTGTGGTATAGTTTTCCCTTCAAACTCATTCTGGACACGGGCAAGCCATCACCATCGCTCCTGAAGGCCTGCTATTTCTATATTTCTCTCGGCTGCGGCGTCTAGATGACGATCACGACTGGAATAGTACACAATTTGAGTTGGTCGTCCGAATGTGGCATCCTCTGAAGCCTTTTTGGGAATCGTTCAATGGTCGGTGTTGGGGCGGGCTTGGACTTGAGCTCGGTATTGTGTTCTCTCTCGTTCAAGTTTAGGTGAGCTATCATAGTATACCCTAATGGTTCCTCATAATTGAAGAAGGGATTCTAATTTCGACATAAATGAACGACCGCAATTTATGCAATTCTACCGACTCAGAGAATCCACTGACCTGGACGAAGATAGGCATCCAATTCTCAGTTTCTCGGGGCGTCTTGGGCAGTGCCACCTCGGGTAAGTCTTTGTTTTTCATACTAATGAACTCATATGCCCGTTTCGATCCAACATTGCTTCGAACTTGTGCAGTACCTGTCTGGTATGGATCCTCTTGGCAGTGGGATTCAATAAAACACAATGCTGATCTTCCGCAAGGTACGGTACATACGTACTTCTTCGGCGAATTCGTATACTCCAGGCACATCAACACACCTGAAAACGACTTTGAGTTTTTGACCGCAACAAAATGGGTTTCGGACCAGCCCCGTATGCGTCTGGAAAACGCGGGTTAATCTTGCCAATCGCAGGAACGCCAATTTACCAGCTTACTCCGCCCTGGTACCGGATCGCATTCAAGGCTTCAATAGACCAGGATGCAAATCTTCCTCGAGGCGGAGCCGTGGTATATTGACATCGAGTGGACGAATCCGGGGCCCTGAAACGAGCGATTCAGCTGGTAAGAAACTCAACTGTAACCAAATGGACGGAGGGTGGTCAATGTACGAGGAGGAGTCTGGCACCTTCATTTACGCGCCAGCTAGCCAGCGGGGTATTTAAACCTTGCACTCGCCTCGATATCTTCAGCATCCCAGCTCTTCTACTCTTCTTCAAGTTCTCTAATGCGCTTCTCAGCTCCCATCATCGCTGCCCTCATCGGCATCTTCTCGCTCTCCTCGGCGCTCGCCGTACCTGTCGCGGTAGCTGAGCCCGGTTTGGCTGTTCGCGCCGAGGCGGAGGTGGAGAATAATTTCGGCGGGTATGGGCGTGGAGGGCGCGACCGGGACCACAACCGTCATGGCCATGAGCACGATCACGGACGGCACGGAGGGCATCACGGTGGATACCGCCGCGAGGAAGAGTCGGATGGCACTGACGCTGTCGAGGATAACCGGTACGGAGGGAGGCACGGGCACGAACACAACCGTCACGGGCACCACAACGGGCATCACGGCGGCCACCGTGGTGGATACCGCCGTGCCGAGGACTCGGAGGGCGATGCCGATGCTGTTGAAGATTTCAGGCGTGGACGTCATGGACACGGCCACAACCGCCACGGACACCACGGGCACCACGGAGGGTACTGGCGCCGTGACGAAGATTCCACCCCGACGACTGCCTCGGATGCCCAAGATTCCACTACTGTTGAGGACTCGAGGCGCGGTGGGAGGTACGGGGGCCACCGTGGCCACCGTGGAGGTTACGGAGGGTACGGAGGCTTTGGTGGATACGGTGGCTTTGGCGGCTACGGTGGTGGTCGTGGAGGCTACGGCCGCGAGTGGCGTCGCAGTGAGGAGACCCAGGACAATCAGTACGGCGGACACGGCGGCTACGGCAACCACAACGGGCACGGTAACCACAACGGCAATGGCTACGGGCACGGCGGCCACGACAACGGAAATGGCTACGGCCACGGCCACAACAACGGTAACCACAACGGCCACGGCTATGGTTGGTAAACGATGAAAGGATGGAATAATCCCAGTGATGTTGAAGAGTGTCAAGAAGCATAAGTTGAATTCCTTGCTATAATGTGTACAGTATCTTGAGTGTATGTCTTCCAGTGTAGTATTGTACTTGTATTTGAATTGACTGTGTAAATCTGACGCGTTTCAGAAGTTAGAAAGAGGAACAAAGGACGGAGAGATCAAGGAGAGATGGTAGCTTGATCCAAGTCTTGTCAATGGAACACTGCTGTTTTCTCGAGATTCAATCCTGGGTCCAAGAAATCGATAGATCATTATGAGCCGCATAGACGTTTGGATGAGAGCCAGATGAGATAAGTTGAAAATGAGAGGAGTTGAAGATGAGAGGAGAAGACAAGCGACGCATCAGTGGATCAACGTTGACATCGCGTATCACCACACTGCCGAGCGTATTTGATCCGAGCCACACTGAACCACGTTCGATCTGCGTGTCCTCGTGCTTCGGAGGGCATCCGGCCTCGACTCATAGTACTAATCGGCTCGAACATGAAGTATGCCTGCTCTTCCCCAAGGAGGTCCCAATTCTCGACATCAAACTGAGGTAAATGAAAGCACTCCAACGTCAGGAGACTCCAAGAACCATCAAGACAGAGCAAGTCGTTATGTTGAAACTGTTACAATAACGTTGATAAATCTCAACCTCTACCCTCTCGACGGATAGATCATAGCTTTCGGATAGATCATAGCTTTCACTGTTCTTTTTTGCGTGCAGAACTTCAACCTCGTCGCGTCGCACACTAATCTAACACGATCTAACACGCTGGCCTCACAAGCGCCTCATCGTGGTGCAACGTTGGAACACAAATGTGGGTTTCACTGGGCCGGAGGCGTCCGGTTCTGTTGGCAAGGGGACTGCACCATTCACCCTCAAGAGCTCGAATTGGTGTGTGTCGAGATGCCCACGTCTAGTCATTCTTGCGAAGACATTGCTTTCAGCCGATAAAGGTTCAAGAAAAGCCTCGTTGCGGCATTGTTTTACATACAAGCGTCGACCACATTCTCTCAAAAAAATCCAGCTGCTGCGTCAAAAGCCTCCCTACTGCATCCCTCCCACGTCTCCCCGACTTTGAGCTCAGCCATGTCGCCTGCAGTAGAGCAGATGAGTCCGAGATTTGGGATAATCAAACTTCCAACTTACCAACGCAAATACCTCTCAGAGTCTGGGAAACTTTCGCCTGGGGTCCCAAAGCCATTCGGCAGTCATAAGGGTCGAGCCCCAGAGAACGTGGGTCATGATTGAGTGCCAGATACGCGAGGCGCTCAAATCGAGGCAGGAAGATGGTAGCAATGAAAAACACAATTCCCTGTATCATTATGAGCGCCATTGCCGGTTTGAAGGATCGAAATCGCAGACCTCAATGCGGGTCTTTGGCACATCGCAGCAACACAGTTTTATTTTCTCCAAGCGTGGCATATGAACTGATAAATGCATAATGACCGTGGTGATTTGGTCGGCGGATAGATGCTCGATGTAGAGACTCGTGATATTGGGGCTGGTCAGCTCATCGAAGTTTCGCCCAACGCTCAAGATCCATACAGGCCATGCGGTTCGCAGGGCCACAAGACTGCGCTTCGAGAAGAGAGCAAGCGACCAGAATGATCCCTGGAAATATCGCATCTCTGGAAGCAAGGTACCCGCCGGGATATTGGAATCATGGGAGGTGCTCCAAAGACGAAGCTGGGTGACGGTCGGGTGGCGACTGAGAAACTCTATGACGTGGAGGTTCCAGGACTCATCGTATCCCAGTGCTGCTGTCATGTGGGGGATCCAGGTGTCAGGGTGTGCTTCTATAAAGAAACAGGACGAAAGCTTGGGAAAGGTCAGGCTGGGGAGGCAGGAGACTACTCCGAACGCGTGGATGTCATCAATCGACAAGGTTTCCAAGTTTTGCATGAGTTTCAATGATTGGATGAGAAGATCTTTGGCGGGGACAAGAGGCAAAGATCTTGGGAGCGGGAGGTCAGTCGGGTTGTTCCCACGGAGAATTTGCCAAACGCACCCATTTATCAAGGTTAGAGAGAGGACTGATTCCGCCCGCGCAGGATTCTCTATGATTCCCAAGCAGAAGGCATCCGCGATCTCAATACTACTGTCCCGGATTTGCAAGACAACATTTCTGAGGAGGCTGGGTAATACAAGGGCATGGAAAAGTTTGGAGACGCGGCAGAGCGACGCCAGGTCTGTGTCGGACACGTTGTGGATGATTTCGGCGAGGAGCTCGTTAGGGAGCCACAGAGTAATGCAGATCTGAGCGCGTCGAGCGACTCGCGTCAGTATGCTGGGAGAACGAGCGTATTCGAGTGGTGGTCGTGGACAAGCATGAAGTGATGCGATTTGGATGCGATCAGACGATCTCTCCCTTTCTCAATCCTTTCTCGGTCTGCCATGTCCATCCGACTCCGCTCTCTTTCCTTCCCGATGGAATCCCCAAGATGTCTGTAGAGTGCCCAAATTCTTAGGCAGACTCATCGCCACCGCCAAGGAAGACGTGTCTCGTCCAAACTCCACACCCTCCCGGGTCAGTCTTTCGGAATCGGTGTGGCTTCGTGCGCGCGGCTGTATCTTACTAGTTGAAGAGAATCTGCCGACTGGAGAATATCAAATCCTCACCACAGAGCTCGAGCGCGAGGTCTTTGATCTTTCGGTGGCCAGGTGGCAATCGACTTCACAACGTACCAACGCACTACTGCTCGCACCAGCACGTTGGAGACACGGTACAGATTATCCCGCGTGCATGTCGAAGAGTAAGTACAGAGCTGGTGAGTTCTCGCCTCACTGGCCACGTCACGGTCTGTCGTCGTATAACAAGAGCCTCCATCAGGAAACACCTCCCCAGGTATTTTTGGCACATTTTGCCAAAATTTGCCAAAAATATTGAGAATAGCTGAATATCCGAAGAATGAGCAAGAATATGTTAGTCCCAACCAAAATACCAAAACTTTTGGCACTTTTGGAGTGGATATTGGCATTGGTTGAACCTTGCCAACAGAGCAGAAATGAAGAATGAAGCAGAGGGGGAACATTGCATCTCAGTGGGAGCAAAACATTCACCATCAGCTCTGCCCACTGATTGTTGATCAGGAACAGTCAGGCACAGCTGATAATCAATGACTGACAGGAACTTACAGAAGTGATCGGGATCTCAGTAGCTAAGGCTATTTTATTTAAATGACAAGGATAATTAAATGATGTTTCCAAGGGGAGTTGAACGAGGGACCTCCTGTAAAAGGTACAGACAACACAAAGGGGGAAGCTTACTACTACACTACAATAGAAACATGAGTCTGGCAATCTTAGCTCCCATGATGTGACCCCATGAGTCCAACAGTATTATGCACCAACAGAAGAGCACTCAGGGATGGGCTTAGTGAGAGATGAAAGCCAATCAGGGGCAGATGTGCCTCCACTTCATAGTCCAAAGAGACTGATCTTGTTTGAGGTGCACCACAGACTCTTTACCAGAAGACTGAGGTGAGTTGGTGACCTGGAATACAAGACTTCCTGGCTGTGGATGGATGACTAGAAAGTTTGGCAAATTTGCTGAAACATACCTCAAAATATCTGGCCCACCAAAAAAAGTTTGGCCAGTTTGCTGAGAAATACCTCGAAATTTCTGGCTCCCCAAAAAAAGTTGTGATATTTTTGCAAAACTTTCAGAAATTTTGGTGGACAAGCTCTGGTCAGTTGGAATTGGTACTTTATACAGGTGTACAGCAGCTACCTTTAATGTACTGCATTTTGATCAGGTTCCCAATGTCATACTGATGAAAAGCAAAATCTCCATTTTGGAAACTTTGTCAACATTGGGCAAAAGTTTCGAGAATGACTGCAAAATATTTGAGCTGCGAGATATTTTTGAAAGATTTGCGATAAAATATCCAGGGAGGTTTTTCCTGATGTCTTGCATAGGATCGAGCCCTCCGTTTACGAACGTATTGGGTTTCTCCAAAACCACAGGGCCGGACGATCCCATCTCTCTTCTCCTTGCCACACTCGAGGGACCTTTTTCCCGCCCACGGGGCCACGTCAAGAACCGTATCGCTCCTCTCTTTGTCGAGCGTCTACAGCGGTGTCGCGAGGCTCGAGTGCCACCACGCAATACGGTCTTCGCGCCTCTCCTACCCTCGCTGCCCTTACGCGATTCCCGCCGCTCGTTTTCTGCATCGTCCATCCCGTCCATCCCGTCCATCCGTCCCGTCCATCCCGTCCATCCCGTCCATCCCGTCCATCCCGTCCATCCCGTCCATCCCGTCCATCCCGTCCATCCCGTCCATCCCGTCCATCCCGTCCATCCCGTCCATCCCGTCCATCCTTCACCTCCCTCCCCGCCTCCGCCTCGCCGATCCTGAGACACAGGGCATCGCCGATGGCCTTCTCGCCGCCACCACCTCGTCCTCCTCGCGAGAACCGAGACCGAGCATCACTAAGTGCTGCAGAGGCTTGGCTACCAGGCCTTCGACCATAAATGGTAAATGGTGTACGTGGATCTAGGCCTGGTGTTGCCAGCGTGGAGTTGGCGTGTCGGAGATCGAGGCGCTCCGATGCAAGCTTCAGGATCCCCTTTCCCGCGGATGCGAGCCATCGCGGGCACCGCAGAGGCTCTTGGCGCGCCGCACGCAGACGACTTGTACTTTTGCCAATCGAATGAGGATTGGATTACGTACTCTGCGACGCCGCACGCGGACGGCACGGCCACTATTTCAGGTTGTAATACATGGTGTGTACAGGACCTCGCGTTCATGTTTTCCGTGTAGTGTTGTAACTATTAGTCTTGACCTTTAAGTTTGTTTAAAACATAAAATCCGGCGTCTGTATCAAACATGTCCCTGCTGCATTCCTCCCACTTCTCGGGACCCTTTCGCCAATTTGTTTTGTCTATTGCAAAGCAGATGATTATGAACTTGTGGACAACGTGATAAACAGACCTCTTACCAATGCAGCAGCCTCTCAGTGTGGGACAGGTATTGACCCAGATTTGTGAAGCCTCTCGGTCGCTATCAACGTCGACCGCCAAACGAGAGCTTGCGAGGGCATCATTTACAAACGCCAGATATTCGAGACGCGCAAATTGCGGCAGGTATGTCGTGATGTGGTTTATGGTTTCCTGTATACTAGGCTTTCAACAAGAAGGACCTTGAAGGATCGAGACTGCAAGCTTACACTCGTACGCCTATCCCAGGTGCACAGTTTAAATTTTTTCAAGTTGGGCATGCGAGTCGATAGATGGAGGAGAAGATCGGGAACTTTTGTCGAAGATACACAGTCGAAACAAAGAGTGAAGTCGGGGTTGGTCTGCACACTGAGGCAAGACGGTCAAGACCTGGGGTCTCTCCGATCCAAGACGTTTGCACGGCTAGAAGATTGTGCGTCGAGAACGCGGAAAGTAGACGCAGTAATCCATGGTAATACTGAAGCTTTGGCAGCAAGGTTCCTTCCGAAATGTGGGTATCTTGTCCAGTGACGACGCTCCAAAGACGAAGCTGGGTGATGGTCGAGTGGCGACTCAAAAACTCTGCGACACAAAGTTCCCATGAAACGCGAGCGTCTAAGAAGCAGGAAATGAGGTTGGGAAAGGTGACGCCGGCGAGGCAGGACGCTACACCCAACGGGCTGAAGTCCCTGATACACAAGTGCTCCAGTCGTCGCATGAGGTTGAAAGATTCGACCAACAAAGCTTTGAGTGGGCCGGGGTATGAAAGAGAATAGCTTGAAAACAAGCAATTAGCCGATGGGTGTGAAAGAGAGATAGACAGGCGTACTTATTTATCAAGCTAAGAGATCGCACAGAATCCGCTCGCTCGGGACTCTGCACTATTGCGTTGCAGAAGGCCTTCAGAACATCCAATTTGGAGTTTTCCGGGCGCAGAACCAAGGGGGCACCGGGATCGAAATTTCGTACTGGGGGAGGGGGGGGGGGGGGTCCCGAGAGGGCTCGAAAAAAATTTCTATATGTATATTAGTAAATGTGTTTTGGAGCATATTGGACACTCTTGATTGAAATTTCCAAATCGGGACTGATATATTACATAGTACAGCTGCCAGTCTCATCGACTCTCACAAGACATTGCCACAGACAACAAGTGTATCATTGCTCAAGTACACATGAGATGGGTCTAATTGACACTGGGGTCCTCTAATAAGTTTGTAATACATATTTTTCCTATGGTTGGGAGCCGCAGATTGCTCGGACCACCGGTAAATCACATGATCGTGGGAATGATCTGCCTTATATAGGAGGGGGGGGTCCAGCCAGGGTCGAAAAAAACTTTTCGACCCTATATCCGAAATTCCGATCCCGATGCCCCCTTGCGCAGAACAGCCTCCCGGTTCAGAATGGGCAGGACAAGCGCATGGAACAGTTTGGAGAGGCGGCAAAGGGTCGCCTGGTCTGCTCTGGCCGCGTGTTGGATGATTTTGGTGAGGACCTCGTTTGGAAACCATCGGGTTATAAGCATGTATGTCGGAAATCTGGGTTTGAGCTTGTAAGTGGAGCGTTAGTCACAAGTGTTGACAAGTATGTATAAGCGGGTCCAATTTTTGATAAGTCTAGATCAATTTCATAAGCGCTGCCAAGCGCTAAACTCAGCTGGATGCATCGATTCTGGGAGGTACATGAATACAAAAAAAAAACTACATATAATCGTTGGGCTGCGCGCACGGGTCCCCGGACCTACCCTATCGATATGAAAAGACATGGTTGAGGCCCTTTTGAGACCGTATGAGGCTCCTGCGGCCTTTTATGCCTCCCATACCCCTCCCATACCCCATGTATGGGTTTGGCATTTTTGGCGATGGAAAGGTTCGCCTTGGGGGCCTGGGACGGCCAGCTGCAGCTTGAAGACACTGGGATGACTGCCCTCCGGGTTGAGAACCATCCGTCCACGACGGCCGTCGGTGACTCGGTGGGTAGACTCTGTTAAAGGATGGTAACCACTAGTAGCCAAGCTATTGACATGTCGATGGAGGGAACGATGAGGAGGCCGGCGACGAAGGCGGTGACAGCCGAGGCGAATTGGACTCGTGAGGGACTGGGCTGGATTGGGGCTGGATCCCAAGTTGATCCGCTTATCAAATGACCGATGCACTTATACTTTCAGGCTGCAACTTATACATCGCCTCTAAGACGAACTTTTTGCTTGTAGTTCACTTATGAGAGGTGTGTTTTGCTTACGTGCTTATGGCTCTTATAAGTACCTATCAGCGGGGTATAAGTACAGCAATGTTTTTCGGACATACGCCTTTTGCGCACTTCGAGTCCGCATGGTGAGAGAGTATTCGAGGTGAGAAGGTTACGATTCCTAACCCATTCAGGAATCGTCCCCTACTCTGTCAAGAGGAGGGTTCTGTGGGGCTGAATGGACATCAGTGTGCCAAGGTGATCCCATCAAATGACCTTCCCAGTCAGACGAAACTTGTAAGCACTATATCCACTCGATCTCCGGGGGCATAGCGGCAGCATGGATCACTGGCAAATTTCCATCGCGCAGGGGAAAGGTTTGGGTTTCAATCGTAAGCCGCCGACAGCGGGAGGGCCCATGACTGGAGACGCTCGTCTGGCAGATTAATCCTCTTTGCATTAGATTCACTCCTTCAAGATTCAACATGACATTTAAAATGAAAGCAGGCAACCAGCCCAGAGTAGGGGAACGGCGCTCGCGCCGCTATGGATTCTTTATAACCCCCCTACCCATCAAACGATTGACATTCATGATTGGCTGGGGTTGTCAGCTGTCATCTCGTTTCCGAGTCCCGACAGGTCCCGGACTCCCGACGAATTTACGCCAGTGTTTGATTCGGATCTGTTGCTCTTCTGAAGTCTTCTGATCAGCATTTCGGCGCCCGGGAGCCGAGGTGCGATCCACATGACCGCCGAACCACCGCCGAAAGTGTTTTCAATGTGAACGCCTCGCCTCATCAAGATGCAATTCCGACGTCCGATTGGGAAGGGGCACATGAGTACTCGACAAGTAATACGAGAACCTCAGCTGGAAGTGTGCTGGCAATGGGCATTATTACCGTACTTGATCTCTATTGGCCGAGATCACCAGGTTGATAGTACCAACCATCGCTTGTGCTGCGGGGCTATTCGAGGTCCACTGTTGATTTTGCCTGCCATGGGTCCCAGCATCACTTCGGCTCATATGGGCGGCTCATATGGGCGGCGGCAACAGTGTGTTTCAAAACAAATATTGGGTACTCGGACCAGCGGATCAGAGTCCGGCTGAGATTTCACCAGTGCTTTTTCAGACAACCCTTTGGTGGAGCTTCCCGGGACCTGCTTCAACAGTGCTTGCAATTCAATCACTTTTGATGTGCCGAAAGACAAAACCGCAACAGATGAGGTTGAATTTTCTTGTCCTCGACTAGACTTGCCCAGCCCAGACACTGTTCAGAATCCCAGAATGTTACCAGAGCGGAATCGTTTCTGCCATGCGCACGCAATGGCCTCAAAGCCAGGGGTGAGTGGTGGTTGTGGACAAGCGCGAAATGATGCCGATCAAACTGTTTACATAAGGCCCCGCTCGGGTGCCACGGCTAGTTACTCGCCGAATTAGGGAATCGGCGCGTCAAGCAACTGATCAACGAGATCGACCAGTCTGTCTATCGACAACTCATAGACAGACTGGTTACGAGTCTACTCGGCCCTGCTCCTCCCTCCGTTCCTGAATCCTCTCCCTCCATCTCCGCGCGTCTCACAGCCTCACACTTCTAACACCAAGGAAGCTCGGGGATCTACACAATGACACGCATCACCGACTTATATGACCGGATTCGGCTCAAGACCACGAACGACTAGGAACGACTCCGATGGCGCCGGCGCCGGACGCCGGCGCCATGGCCGACGTGGGAGACGCGTTGGGAACTCTGGGCAACGCTATACATAGTACGGTAGAGATGTGGTGCGTGACAACCGGCGCAGGCTCAGGCTGACTTGTTCGAGTAGTCCGCGATCTCGTTGCTGCTCCAGCCTCCAGTTCTCCCTTTGGCGTGCGTGCATCTCCATGGAAAATTCCCCTGGTACATGGCCGTCGTTGTCGCCGCCTCTTTAAACAAAAGTCCGCTTGACAAGAGTTAATATCTCCATATGCGGAGCGTCGAGACTAATATCTCCATTCATAGCGCCGACCAGGGTTTCAACGTCCCTGTCAGACCCTGACGACAGACAATTCGGGCGTGCCTGCCACCTGCAGCTGGGGAGTATAGGTAAGTGCCGCAATTCAAGAACGCTCACTCAAACACCCTCCTCTTGGATGACCGCTTCCATACCCTCGGATATTGCAGAAATGTATGTCCCTGGTGTCTCTGAGAATTCACCTTGACTCAGCAGTCTGCGCATTAGAACGACTCCGAGGGTGGGCTCCCCGTCCTACCAGGAACTGTACGACGACCTCTTTGCAGCTCCTGGGGATCCTCATGAACTCTGGCCTGATGGGATCCTTAATCGTCCAAGTCTGTGAGTATCGTCGAGCGCAGTGGGTTGCCGCACTTCGCTCAATTCTCAAAACACCAGACTATTACTACTGCACATTCCCCAACGACCGAAGCATCGCCAAGGCCACTGTATATGCCGTATTCTGTCTGGAGCTTTTCCACACAGTAGTCATGGCTTATGCTGGGTTCGGCTTGGCCTCGATACAGTTCCCTCGCTGATCTATTGTAACAGGTACTGGGACTTTGGATTCGGAGACGGCAATCTGGATAATTTCCTCAAGAGGCTCCAGTCGTGGATCACCCCCGCCACTACACTCATGTCTGGACTCATCGCTGCCATCGTCCAGATATTCTATGCTTTTCGGCTTTATTCTTTTTCAGGTTCCAGGATCGTCGGTGCGACGATCACCTGGGTGCGAGCTACATTTCCGATTTCTGCCGTTCTCCAGCTGAGCTGATTGGTTTCACAGTTGGCTCTTCTACAATTTGCCGCTTCCGTGGCAGAAGGCATCGTAGTCACACGAACTGGCCACGCAGGCCGTCCCGCCTACGTGCCAGTTACACTCCTTGTAAGACTATTCGCTCCCACGTACATACATACATGGATACTTAGTTTAGCTGTGGCTGGTCGGCAGCGCTGGCTGTGATGTCTTGATTGCAGGGAGTATGACCTTCTACGTGAGTCGTGCACTTCCTCATCTCGAAATTCAACTGAGGATATCGGATACCTGTAGCTCCGCCGTGAAACCCTTGTGTCCAAGCATATGAAGAACAAACTATCGACCATTATCCGTTTGACCATCGGCACTGGGACACTCACAGGCAAGTACCTCGGCCACTCGCCTCTGCTATTTCCCCGCTCAAGCATGCCGAAGCCATCGTAGCTGTCTCAGAGATATTCGTTGTTTTCGCATTCCCGACGCACATGTATTACAATACCGGGGTCTTGACCCTCGGCAAGTTGTACTCCAACAGCCTACTGGTACGTTGCAAGCCGAGAACTTGAGTTGCAGCGGCGAGCTAATGGAATGGGCGGTCAGGTATTGTTGAATGCGCGGGCTGTTGTTGTTGGGGGACGCGATGACCAAACGAGCACGCAGAGAGCTCGAGATATTGACTCGGGGGTTCAGCGAATTGTGAACTAGGAGTCGGTGCGATGTCGACTGGAAGGAATGCATGATGCCCGGTATCGCCGTTTTCATCCGGAACCGATATAATCTTGAATTCAATTCAACCACAAGGGTGGTTGCGTATTTCCAACTTGGTTTTGCCCAGTCCAGATCAAAGTTTGAGATGCCTCTGATGGAGTGCCTATAACTTGGTGGGAAGGGCCGCTGCAGAGCACGCCGGGTACGAGAACCTACTGGGTTGATTGATCGTTGTACTTATGTGGATAAAGCTTGGGACAAGCGCGAAATGATCCTACGGGAAGCATTGAGGTTTACAGATGCAGGTGTACTACGGGAGGAAACATGCACAGTAAACAAGGAAGGAATCTTCCGCTCGACCAGCACCTTGATCGTCGCGCACCATTCGCCCGTCCATTCTTGAGATGGACCAGAGTTGAAGGCGATGCAGAGGTCGGGAGGGGTGAATTGCGTGCCTTGAGTTTGAATGTCGTCGTGGTATGTGCTTGAATTCCGAGTCAGAATGAGTATTAGTACTTCTGTGGTGGAGGCCGTGAACCGCGGTACGTACTCGCAGACGAAACGTGCACGCGTTTTCGCCCTTGTGCGGTGCAGTCTCTATGCGGAGGGTGGCCGGATTAGTCTTTTGCGGAAAGTAGCGGTGATGGAAGCACGGGCATGTTTCCATCTGGATGCTGCTCGGTGTCCGCTCAACGGGCAAGTTGGCAACTCTGGGCCGCAGAACAAAATCGGCGCAAAATCCAATGGTAAAAGCCCGAATGACGATGCGTACTTCGAGAGTCTTGACCTGAGGCAAGCGATGGAGAATCTCCTCGAAAACGGTCCCCTTCATGAGCTCTTTGGTCTACGCGCCGAGGACCTAGGAGAGTGAGAACAAGGTGACTGACACGAGAATCAAACCTACATGTACAATGAGCTTATCCTTGCTCGTCCACGCATCCCCCTCATCTATTCAGCTGGGTCGAGATCGGAGAGCAAGATGGAAGAAAAACACGCACCGGAGAAGCTGGTCCTCGCAGAGTCGTATCATTCGCGAGGCCTGGGACTTGGTCGCGTTGTGCAAGACCTCCAGGTCACGGATGGGTTCCTCTGGAAGCGGAAGAACCAGCGCTTGAGGAGCTCGAACATCGGTTGTGAGACTGCCGAAGACCTTGCAAATGGGCTTGTGCTGCTTCCAGTCCGACTGTGGGGTGGGTGAGAGCACTGGGCGGGCGGAACGGGCTGTACTAGCGCTTGAAGGAGACTTACCTTGGCTGCAATATCCGACTCTGCGACATCCAGCGCATTCAGAGATCTTTCCTTCCTTGAAGCAGTTGCCGACACAGACAATGAATGATTAGTCTTGGAAACAAATTTTGTTGAATACACAAAATCCGGATTCTGTATCAAACACGCTCTTGCTACATTCCTCCCACTTCTCGGGATCTTTTCGCCAACCTATTTGGTCTGTTGAAAAGGAGATGATTAGAACTTGCGGGATCCGCAATGAGCAGACCTCTTACCAATGCAGCAGCCTCTCAATGTCGGACAGATATCGACCCAGATTCGTAGAGCCTCTCGGCTGCTATCGACGTCAAGGGTCAACCCAGGGCGGGCGATGGCATCTTCGAATGCCAGATATTCGAGAGACTCGAATCGCGGCAGGTGGGCCGTGATGTGGTTCACGGTTTCCTTTATGATTGTCAGTGTTGGTTCGACTTGGAGCCAAGGAATATGCAGACTTACAGCGGTGATTCCTCCAATCCAGGTGCGCAGTTTCAAATTTTTCAATCGCGGCATGTGAGTCGATACATGGAGGAGAAGCTCGGAGACTGGTGTCGGGGATACGCAGTCGAAACACAGAGTGAGGTCAGGATTGGTCTGTACAGTGAGAGCAAGACGGCCGAGACCTATGGTCTCTGCGCTCCAAGACGTTTGCACAGCTACAAGACTGTGCGCCAAGAACGGACAAAGTAGAGAGAGTGCGCCATGGTAATACTGGAGCTCTGGCAGCAAGGTTCCTTCCGGAATGTGGGGAGAGTCTGGTGCAATGACGCTCCAAAGACGAAGATGGGTGATGGTGGGGTGGCGACTCAAGAACTCCGCGACAGAGGGTTGCCAAGCAACGCGTGTGTCTAAGAAGCAGGACATGAGGGCAGGAAAAGTGAGGCTGGAGAGGCAGGAGCCTACACCCGTCGGGCGCAAGTCCTTGATGGACAAGTGCTCCAGTCGTCGCGTGAGATTCAAACATTCCATTAACAAATCTTTGAGTGGGCCGGGGTCGGAAAGAGAATATCTTGGGAGCATGCGATGAGCGCATCGATGAGCACCATGAGTGAAAGAGAGAAAGAGAGACATACCCGTGTAGGAAGGTAAGAGATCGCACAGAATCCGCTCGCTGGGGATTCCGTACAATTGCGCTGCAGAACGCCTCAAGAGCACCTTGCCTGAATAGATCCAGAACAACCGTCCTATCCAGAATGGGCAAGACAAGCGCATGGAAAATTTTGGAGACGCGGCAGAGCGTCGTCTGGTCCGATTTCAGCGCGTTTTGGACGATTTCGGCGATGACCTCGTTGGGGAGCCGCAGGGTAATGCACATCCGAGAGCGGCTACGCGTGAGGATCACCTGGTGGTGGTTTGGGACAGGTGCGAAATCAAGGCGAAATTCCGATCAAATTCCCTCCTTTCTCTTCCACTCTCTTCTGCAATGTCGGTCCTCCGCTTGCTGGCTGTCCACCTTTCCGAACGGTTCCTGTGGAGCCCATGGGCAGACTCACCTTCATGAACCAGATTGGCGTGGCCGAGGATGACGCGTATCGGGACGTGCACATCTGTCAGTGACTCTCGGAGTCGGTAGGGCTTCCAGCAGCCGCCGCGGTTGTATGTCTAGGACCTGAAGGGTCAGTAGTTGCTTCCCGCCTTACAACTGTAAGAGCCACATAGGATCGAGCCCGTCATCTACGAGCACGTTGCGCCTCCGAAACTTCAGTGGCACGATCCCTTCTCGACCTTCGTTGGCTGTCTCCACCGCACGGTGCCGCTCCCTGTAGGAACGCACAGAGACCTCGAGCACCACTTCTCTGTCTTTCGCTCAATGGGGTCACCGACGTAACCAGGGACTACTGGTCGCACCAGAATATCGTCATGGTCCTCCCCCGGGTCTTTTGGAGAGTTCAGAACTTGTGAGTCGTCACTTCCGTCGTTCCCTGTCTTTCGTGTAACAGGGCCGCACAGGATTAAATCGAGCAACCCGGACCCTCCTCGTTCATGGCCACGCTCGATGCGCGGCCTGCGGTCCTCTTCGCCGCCTACGTCGAGCATACCTACCTCCACTGCACCATGTCACCCTCGACATTGACACACGTAACGACGTTCAGTGTCGTCAGACGCCTCCTCGTCACTAGCTTGCGTGGTCCATCGACCCGCCCTCCCGATGATGATCCACATCTGCCTATCCCCAATTCCGCCTCCGTCACCTCTCTCCCTTCACCTCAGCTGTCGACTGCTCCTTCTTGAGACGCCCATGCCGATGCTGCACACAACCCTCCTCGCCGCCGCGCAGCATGCCTTCCTCCTCGAGGGCTGTAAGCGGTGCTACAGCGCTTGGGGAGAATCCATTCGTCGACTGGCGGGTTTACGTGGACTTGGTCTCTGAATCTGTGGGTGACCCACTGCGGCATGCAAGTACTCCAGCTCGACGCCTGACTCGAGGCGCGGAGCACAGGACCATCACAATCGTGATTCAATGCCACGGGTACGGCGGCGGTGGCACCACGGGGAGGCTCAGGCTATGACGCCGGAAGGACGACTCGAGTTCACCGACAGATGATGGTTCTGGGCACAGGATGCGTGGGGGAGGCACGACAACCGCCACCGCCATGGTCACGAACACGGGCACTAGCGCCGCCGTCGAGGATGCGCGGCTACGGTGGTTGCCGCGGTGGTGGCGGTGGGTATAAAAGCTATGGTTGGCGCCGAACCGAGGGGGATTCCAAGTCCTGCAGTGATGTACAGTATCTCGTGCTCCTGTTCTCCGTGTAACATTGTACTCTTGTAGCCTTGCGGCGTCCAAGCAATTGCAACTACCAGAAAGTTCGTGGTATTCGCCACTTCCTTGGCCCAAACGAAAATTCGGTACAGCAAGATGACGCGCATCCCGGTGTATTTACCGTTCTCATGACATTCAGTGAGCTCCCGCTACGTCTCCCGGTAGCAAAATCCCGGCGCAAGTTCAACGCAATCAGTTCTCTCCTCTTACGACTTGTTGAACACGAATGGATAGTTACTCGCTAGAAGAAGACAAAACGTTGTCGAACACAAGAAATCCGGCGTCTGTATCAAATACGCTCCTGCTACATTCCTCCCACTGCTCGCCGACTTTCCGGGCAGCTATTTCGCCTGGAGCAGATGATTCAAATACTGGGGCTAATCCGGTCTTTCACTTACCGATGCAGCTGCCCTTCAGAATTGGACAAACACTGGCCCAGGTTTTCAAAACCTCACGGTCGTTATCAGCGTCGTCTGGCGAATGCCCAGGGAGATAATCGTACGCCAGATACTCAAGACGCCGAAATCGTGGCAGGGACGCGGTGATCTGGGTCAAAATTTCTTCCTGTGCAGATATAAGCAGGGGATCGAGTAAGAAGAATTGCAATCTGACCGTGCTCATACGCCAGCAGAGCAATTTTAATATGCCCAGGTGCGGGAGATGGGTCAATAATTGGTCAAGAAGCCGTGTGATTTGGTCCCCCTGAACAAAATCGATAGACAGAGTGAGTGCGGGACTTGTCAGCGCACTGAGTTTATTGGCAAGACTTGGGAATTCTACAGTCCACACGGTACGCACGGCTGCCAAACTGCGTGCAGAAAATGAAGGAAGCCAGCCGAGGCCTCCATCGTAACACTGAAGCCTCGGTAGGAGACTCCCATCCGGCACGGGGAGGTCCTCTCCTGGCGGAGGACGAAGACGAAGATGGGTTATGGTCGGGTGGCGACTCAAAAACCCCGTGATATGAAGGCTTCGGTCTTCTGTGTTTCCTCCGAGGAGAATGCAGGAGAGAAGATTGGGAAAGGTGAGGCTAGTGAGACGGGGGACTACTCCGTGCGGACGGTGGTCTTCGAGAGACAAGTGCTCCAACTTTCGCATAAGTTTCAATGATTCCATGAGAGTCTCAGAGGGCTCGGGATGCACGGCATCATAAGATCTTCGGAGCGTGCAGGCATGAGTTTCATGAGTTACGGAAGCTCAAACATACATACTCCTGTACGAAGGTCAAAGAGCGCACTGAGTCTGCTCGCTCGGGATTGCGGATTATCGCGCTGCAGAAGGCCTCGGGAATACAAATACTGGAGTCGTTCGTGTGTAGGACTACTGTTCGGTTGAGACTGGGCAATGCCAGAGCATGGAAGAGTTTTGAGACGCGGCAGAGGGTTGCCTGGTCTGCCCTGAGCGCGTTTTGGATGATTTCGGTGAGAACCTCGTTTGGAAGCCATCGAGTTATCCGCATGTGAGCTCTGTGGGCGCTTCGGGTTCGCATGGTGGAGAACGAGTTGTGGTGGTCGCGGACAAGAGGCGAGTGATCATCGATGGCAATCAACGGGATATCAAGACACTTCTTCCTGGACTATGACAGTCCTGTCACGCCGGATCACCCTGATCGGGCCCCTACTTCAAACCTGGGCCTGCGGCCACTGCTGCGCATGGCAGGTACGATTCAGTGATTGAAGCTCAATAACCAAGTGGAAATGTGATTTCTTTGACCCATGCAACTTCCACTCTGACCTCCCCTATTGGAATGGTCTTGTCGTGCTTCCAATACCGAAGTCACCCGGGCGAGCCGATGATGCTGCAGCCCTAGCCCATCGGCACCAATATGCGTGCCGATACTAATTGAAACTCCAACTCTCAGCCCAACATTGGATTTTCATCGCGATCTGATGGCACCAGCAGAGCGCCGTTCCTGGGTCAGCCGAGCCAGCCGGAATGCGGGAAATCAATGATATGAGCTGTTTATCAACGAAGTGGCCCGACGGCGCGGAATCTTATCACATCGGAACATCGGAGGCCAAGGAGCCGAATTGGATATCAGCTGATACATCCAAAAGGAATTAGCTACTCGTTTGATGAAGGAGGGGGGTTAGTATAAAGAACGATTCCTAACAAGTAGGAATCGTAAACAGCTCGAGGTAGTTCGACGACTAGGTAGAAGGCAAGCGCGGAAGAGTTACATCGACCACCAAGAACACCCAGTGAACCTCTGGACCAAGAAAAAACACCCTTCGAGCGCGGAGTTCATTCCCCGCTACCAAAAACTCTGTCCCACAGCACGAACCCAGCCTCCGTGTCGAATTCTTCCCGGCTACATGCCTCCCACTGGTCACCGACATCCATCCAAGTTTTTTTGCCTACGATACCACGAATAAGTGCGAGGCAGGATAATCGGACCTATTACTCACCAATGCAACCGCCTCTCAGAGTTGGACAAGCATCCGCCCAGTTGCGTAAAGCCTCATCAACTTTGACCGTCGATGGCAACCGTGCGGTATGGTGTAGCGCTAGCGCTAGATATGCCAGACGCTCGAATCGCGGTAGGCACTTGGTAATTTGGTTTAAAGTTTCGCTCATGGTCGTGGTCGGGTTCGAGTTGAAGTTGTAGGGCACCTGTATGGATATGAATGTCAGGGTCGCACACCGAAATTGCAGACTCACATTGTAGTCTCGGAGTCTCGGATCCAATCCTGTCAGTCGCAACTTTTGCAAGCGCGGCATATGGGTCGATAACTGGACAAGAACTTGGGCGACTTTTTCCACGAGGGGACATTCGATGCAAAGGCTGAAATCGTGACCCGTCTGTGCACCGAGTATCTGGACAAAGATTGGGCTCTGTGCAGTCCAGGTGGTTCGCACGACCACGAGATTGTCCGTCGAGAGGAAACGAAGGAGATGAAGGGAACCACTATAATACTGCAGATTTGGTAGCACACTGGCAGTACCCTCTGTGAAGCGGGCATCTGGTTCATGCCAGAGATGAAGCTGAGTTATGGTCGGGTGCCGACTCAAAAACTGTGCAACATCGCGTTTCCAGGCGTCGGGATAGTCTGCTCGTGGAAAGAAGCAAGAGGAAAGGTCGGGCAAGATGAGAGCAGAGAGGTGAGAGACGACTCCGTCAGTGCGCGAGTCCTCGATCCATATGTGCTTCAATCTGCGCAAGAGTTTCAATGTTTGGATCAAAAAATCTTCCGCGACAGCGTAATAAGGGGCTCTTGGCAGTGGTACTTCAGTTTCGTGAGTGTGAAGGACAGTTCAAAGGTACTTACCGATTTATGAAGGTCAGAGAGCGCACTGAATCCGCCCGAGCAGGATTCTCGATAAGGGCCGTACAGAAGGCCTTGAGCGTCGATGAATTACTCCATTTGGGTTTCAAGACAACCTTTTGAAGGAGGATGGGCAGGACAAGCCCATGGAAGAGTTTGGAGACACGACAGAGCGTCAGGTGGTCTGCTCGGGGCAGATGTAGGAAAATCTCGGTGATGACCTCGTTGGGAAGCCAGAGGGTTATAGTGATACTTGGAATCGGGACTATTCGAGTGCTTCGAGTCCGCATGGCTGGGTGTGGAGGCTAGAAGATGGTCGCAGAGACGAGAGCGATCAAGAGCCAATCAAGAGCGATTTGGCATTGATTCGGAGTCGGTGATCCGGCATCACTTCCGCTCTCTCTCTCCGTTCTGCGATGCCTCCTCCGCTCTGTGGGCAGTTTTTCCATCCCAGCAGTCTCCGAAAATGTCTCTGGAGCCCCCGGGTTCTCGGACACCTTCACCATGAACAATAACACGTTGGCCATGATGTGTATCCCGACTCGCAGGATTTTCACCCAGCCCTCGCAGCTGTACATCCATGACACCCCGCCTCCCTTTAGGACCTTCGGGAGAGTGCCCACCCCGCAGCGCGCATGATTACAGAGCGCGAGATCTTCCAGCTTTTCGTGGTCACCGACTCTGGAACGGACTAGTCGTCGGAACAGTGGGTCTGGGCATCCGCTGATCAAAAAGTGGATGCTTGTACATGTTTGTCCCTGTCAAAAGGCCGTCTTGATTTCCGTCCTTCCTGGCTGTGCCCGGACCGGCCGCCACAACTCCGGGAAAATTCGGCAACTATGGTGTAGCTCAAGTAAAATAGGCAATCCTCAAAATGATCAGAGGAATTTTCATAATATTCAGTTTCTGAAAAAGGGCAGTCAAAATGCTGAAAGAATGGGCCACTGTCAGACCATTTTCGAGTATCAAGGAAAATCCTCCGAGCAAAACACGCGCCGAGATGTCGTGAACCTGCCGGGAATAGCACCCGGAGGGATCTGGGCGGCAAGAACACGGTCCGGGCGGGTCTTCGGAGGGATGTTTACCACTGATGATTCCATCAAAGCCGATCAATCTCAAGCAGCATCGTGCGTTCTGACGATTTCAAGCCTTTCCACACTCTCACTTCTGTTCAGTACTCTCTGAATATCAGCTGGGACCCTGGAGAAACACCAAAATGAGACTCAACCTCTTTCGGAGAGGCCATCCGGGCCAAATGACCCGAACACCATTCTCGGGGTTTTCGTGGCACCCAATGCAACCAAGGGGAACAAACAGGATGGGAACGAGTCCTAGGTTGTAGAAATAAATTTTGGAGACATATATATCCCCCCAGAACACTCAAAGCTTTGCTGGAGATCACACTTGCCGAAGATTCAGATGTCCTCTAACTTGTTACTTCGGGAGCCCATACAAATGAAGGATCAGCGCGTTTACTGGCTAGAACGGTGCCTAGTCTCACCCACTCCCCCTATATGACCCAATTTTGCTCATACTTAGCCTCAGTCTTTCACCGTCAAGCCATGAAGTCCATCAAATCATCGAAAAGCAGCCAACTTGGGACAGCCAGTGAACACAAACCATTCAGTGCATCGGCAAGGAATGTCGGTAGCAAGATCTCATACATAAAAAGAAGCTCTGACGAAATTTCCAGATTTTCTGTGACTCTCCTTGGTCTTCCAGGTCATGGGTAATTATGGGTCAAATTTGAATGGAGAAATGTGCTTCTATATCAACATTGAGGTCTCGGAAATGGACCAGGTTTCACTGGACGGTAGCCATACATATCTAATACATGTTTAATTTGGCCCGCAAGCAGCAGAGCAAAGATACAGTTGAGAATGCAGCAGATGGTCGAGAAACCATGTTTCCGATCATGTGGCACAGCCACACGGTCCACTTTTTGATCAGCGGATGCCCAGACCCAGGAACAGCACGTTGGCAGCGCGGATTGAGTTCCGCGCGGGTGTTTCGTAGAGCGTAGAGCTGGTGAGTAGTCGCTTCCGTCACTCCAAGTCTGGCCCTTAACAAGGCCCTTCCAGGATCGGGCCTTGGATAGAGCCCGTTTGCGTTTCTGTGGGATTTCCCGTCGACGTTCCAGACCACAGTCGATTCGCGGCCCACGACTTTCTGTGCCGTCCGCGTCAATGACTCTGCGGTGCCATACCAACGGGCATCCCCAGCGTCTGCACTGGTGCTGTAAGCTTCGGCTGCCACCATCTTTGACCTACATACCTCACCCCCCTCCTGCTCCCGCTGCTCTCCAGACGCCTCCCCAGCCCCTCTTTATCCTTCATAATCTCGCTCTCGGCCGCCACCTCGGCCTCTCCGCCACCCTCCCCTACTCTGCTCTCGCTCCTTTCACCCTACGCTGCCTAGTCGCGACTCGGATGTCACGAGCCCAATCCATAGAACGACGGGCTGGCGGTCACGACCGTCTTTAGTGTGGACCTCCTCGCCGCCGCCTCAAACGCGCGCTTCCTGTCCCTCACGGGCGGCAAGTCGCGTTAGTGCTGGGTGCTGTATCGCCTGCAGGAGGATGGCTTCAGTGCATCTGGAGACACGCCGTGCCATGCGCAGAGCTGGCGCGTGCTATATTTCTGCAGTGGTGGCAAGAGGCTGCGAAGAAGGCTTTATGACATTCTTCCTAGCGAATGCGAGGCTCTGGGTCAAGTCACAGGATCCCGTCCCACTTAACTGGGCGCCCTTGCACGGTACGCGCAGCACCACATGTACTTCTGTTGCTGATTCTATATCTCATTCACAGCGATTAACCTAGGGCATGAATACTGCAATACGACACGATCTATTTTCCGCAGGTCATCTCGATGTTGACTCGGACAACTTGCCCGCCCTCGTGGCCATTGCGTGCGCCTCCGGGAGACACTCGTCGCCCATCCAAACACGCAGCGCCTCTGGCCCGATGATACTATGCTCTTCGACGTGTTCAGGAGCCGAGGCCGTCGCTGCCGCCTTGGTGCGCAACATCAGCCGAGTGGTGAGCCCACACTCGGCCAGCTCGAAGTGGCTATGAAACGTGCTCTGCGTGGCAGTCTGCGAGCCCAAGGAGGGTGAGACCCTTCTCCGCGGCGGTCAGCAGATTGTGCAGGAGGGTCGGGTCGGGGACGTCTGTCAGTGAGGGGACACTGGAGGCGTGGACGTGGGAGCTGCCGTGTATGATTTTGTCCCATCCGCGCGCGCAGGCAGAGTAGGCGTATTCGACGTCCTTGGGCGTCCCGGCGCAGTAGTGGTCAAGGGGTCGTAAGTGGGTCCAGAACGTGATAGTTGTACATAACTGACCTTTGATACCGACCGAGATCCGCCTTAATGTAAATTTCTGGGTGTTCTAAGAAAATGGCGGAAAGGGATGAAACGACATATAGTCAACCTGCAGGGAAATTGTTCTGGTGAAATCGGGGGTGCACTGCGGCTCTGGAGTCTGCCTTTCGACGGGAGAAACAGACACCCGTTTAGAGAGAGAAGAGGGAGCAACAAGAGGACTCGTGGCCATGAAGACTGACGAAGAGGGATGGAACCGGAGTTAGGTAAACGAACTTTCGGCCCGGCGGAGCCCGACGGTGATCCGAGGGAGGGTTTTGGGCGTGCCGAGACGCAAAAGTACATAATGTCCCGGGAGATCGCTTTCCGGTACCCGTGATCGTCGACCTGTCCCGCGTCATCGCGCTCCTGTACAGAGTTTAAATGGCATGTACCCCAGCGCACCGGCAGGGTCAATACTGCATATTTGGACTCCCTGGAGTCGTCGGAGTTCCGCAAAAATCAAACGAGGCCAATCCGGACGTTGCAGCCGCATTTCGGCACGTTGCCTCGACAAATGCGCGATCAAGACTCGATCGCCCCATCAGCAGATTGCAAGCGATGCTTGATGTCCGGTCCCATTCAGAGAAAGGGAATCCACCAGTGGTTCCTAACATGTGTGAACAATGGACAGTCAAGGCTTAAAGTAAAGTACACCGCAATATTTCCAGCCGGGTATACATGTGATGCCAGCTATGTCAAGAAACTGATGTTTGCGGTACCAGATAATTGCATGTTTCTCCACCATTGGGAAGAGGTGTTTCCTTGAGTCTCGAATAGCCCCCAGCTTGTAAAATGGGAAGTTATCTGGCTTGACATGCGCTCTACTGCCTGGGAAGTGGGTGGCATCACCGTCTCCTGATGGGACAAAAAGCCCACCGATTTCAATGCAACAAGGACACGCAGGTCTCTCGGCATATTTTTACGGCTTATTCCTCATTCCGAGGATCATTACTCCCTGCAACATCCAAGGATTCCGTCCAGCGGGTCCCGAGATATTTAAACTCTGGACAGGAAAGCCAAGACAACTGTACATCAAAGCATCGTCGGCGAGACAGATCTGTGATGCGGGATGGACCGGAACTTGATGTCCGCCGGACCAGATGACTATATCAAATGGACCGGAACATGATCGCCGGTACAGGAAGGTGCTTCCCGTGGACATTTAAGGTACACGCCGCCGAGACTCCGCGGGGGACCGGCGGCGGAAAACCATCTTGGGACGGATCTTCCCGGGATCAATGAAACACTTCGCTCCTTCAAAATGCCCACCACATGGTCGGCCGCCTCCCATGGCTCTCACTTCCCTGGAGTTCTTGACTCTCTTCTCTGTGATAAGCTGCGCTGTCCTCTATTTTTCCCCCCAATTCTTACACGCAAAACTTCCACTTCCGCCAGGACCCAAGTCGCAGCGATGGATCCCGGGCAGTGTCGACATGCCCAAAATTCGACCCTGGCTCACGTATGCTCCGGAATGGAGGAAGCTATACGGTTAATTTTTCCAGGCCGCGATTCGACCCACTAAACTCACAATTTCTCCAGGGGACCTTATCTATATTCGAGTCCTGGGCAACCCGATTCTCGTTCTGAACTCTGTGACCGTTGCTTCCGATCTCCTTGAAAAGCGGTCCTCCAAGTACTCGAGTAGACCCGTCCGAACCATGGTCGTCGAGTTGATGGGTTGTGACTGGTTCGCCTCTTCGTTCCCTTACGGTCCCTACTGGCAGAAGCATCGGGCAATGTTTCAACGCTACTTGCCTCAAAACGACTCCTCCATCCGCTGGCATCCTCTACAGACCCAGGAGGCACATGCCCTGCTTTGCTCCCTTTTTCTCAAGTGGGTGATGCACGAGTCTGCCAATGTTCTTCCATCTGAATCCTCTCTCAGGCCCGCAGAATTCCGGCACCACATCCGTACACTCTCCGCAAGCATCGTGCTCAAAATGACCTATGGGGTCAAAGTAGGCACTGGTCAGAATTCACAGCTGTAACCCAATATCCTTGTTCAATCAGATCTTAGGAAACGAGTACGTCGTGCTGGCAGATCAAGCCATTGCGGGTCTCGCAGAAGCAGGCATATTCGGCACCTATCTCGTCGTATGTCTCTACCCTTGCACATATTCCGGTCTTGATTCAGCTCTTATATGGTAGGATTATATCCCTTGGTTGAAGTATGCACCCTCCTGGTTTTCATTCAAAAGAAAGGCACGCGCGTGGAGGAAACTTGCTCGTGCGATGGTCAATGTGCCTTTCGCTTCTGTTCAGCAAGAAATGGCGCAAGGCGTCGCTTCGAAATGTCTCGTCTCTGAAGAATTAGAAGGTCTCTCCAACTCGGCCGATCCAACGATGGCCGAACGCATCATAAAGAACGTTGCGGGCACGATGTATGCTGCCGGAGCTGATACTACAAGCAGCGCCCTAGCTGCTTTCTTCCTCGCGATTACCATCCATCCGGAAATACAGCAGAGGGGCCAGGCCGAAATCGACCGAGTCATCGGGCACGGACAACGACTTCCTCTCTTCACGGATCGACCACAACTCGCATTCATTGATTATATCTGTTACGAACTACTGAGATGGAACCCGGTCGGGTGCGCTTTTCTTCATCTGTTCAACTCGGTCCAGAATTTTGATTAATGTTTTAGGCCACTGGGACTTCCTCACTACGTGACTGGTACGCACTTTGATCGATTTCATACGCTTTCACTCATTATTTTCTGAAAAGGATGACGAATATCGTGGATTTCGAATTCCCAAAGTGCGTGACCATACCACACCCATCTCTCGTTTTAATCATCATCCTAGGGCACGACCGTGCTTCCGAACATCTGGGCAATCCTTCACGATCCAGAAACATACCCAGACCCCCTGGCTTTCAACCCAAGCCGGTTTTCCCCAGAAGACCGCACAGAAGGCAAGAACCCACTCCCCGATGTTGCCTTTGGTTTTGGTCGAAGGTCAGGACTCAGTCGGCATTATTACCAAGTATTTCTTCTGACAATTGTCAGGTTCTGTCCTGGAAGGTTCCTTGCCTTTGATACCATCTGGATTGCGGTAGCATCCATTCTCACGGTCTATGACATCTCAAAGTCGAGAGATGAGACCGGCGCTGTGAAGGAGCCCACCGTCGAGTTTACGCCGCACATGTTAAGGTGTGTTTGTAAACTTAAATTGGACGAATGTCATCTCATCGTGGCGTAGCCATCCTGTACCTTTTGTCTGCACCATCACTCCGCGTTCAGCAGCTGCGGCACAACTAGTGCAAGATATAGACATGAGCTTGTAAATTATGATCTTTTAAATACATGCAAATTAGCTACAAAGGAGCGACTACCTTCAAGTCCTTACACTCATCGAGCGCGGAAAGAACGGCCCCGGAGGACATAGGCTTCTCTTCGACACCTGTGGGCTGAAAAGCCCTTACGGCTGTGAGTTGAAAAGGCCAGGAGGGAGTCTTCCGTGTGCGCAAAGGCGAGGTTGGGGAGGAGGGCGGGAAGGGTTGTACTTTGTTGTCTCCTCGACGCGTCCAAGCAACGTGCAGGAAATTTTTGGCATCCTAAAGCTTGACAATTGCGCGCTGCAAGATGAGGGAAGCATCCGCGACGCATCAGGCGCATCAAAGTTACATAACGTCGTGTACTTATCACCCCGACGCCCCGCACTTGCCCACTTTGAGTACAATCACATCCACTGATTATCCACTTGAACTTCAACGCGATTGTCTCGACAAGTTGTCGACAAGTATCAATCTCTACGAGTCGAAGGGAATGTGTGCTTTCTGGCCTCTGAATCGAATCCCCACACTGTTCTGTTACTCAGTCAGGTTCGCTCGAGATGTTTTTATGCTTCCTTGGCCTACTTGTGCTGAACTGGTGTCAAGATATCTACGACGCTTCAATATAAGTGTTGCTTTTTATTTAGCTACATCATAATATAGGAAGTCCGATTATCCAACGATTATCGCCAATTCTTCGCAGAAACGGCCCCCAGCGACGTGGAGCCGCGTCTACGCATTTAGAATAAAGCACGCCACGAGGCTGTCTTTGTTTTCCCATATCTGACCCTCCTGACAGACTTCTGAACCTGGGCGTCAGAATCCCCGCCTCTTCTAACATGATTCACGGTTCGGACCTGATTTTCCCTGGAAGAAAACTCAAACTTTATGCAACGAGGCTGCGCAGATTAACAGCTTTTAAACTCGATAAATTGAGCAGCGTTTCGACGTCCCGAGTCCAAGCTTCCCAGTCAGCCGCGCGTCCTACTTCAGCCTCTTCAGCGAAAGTAACAACCCCAGTATGATTTCCCGCTTCTGCGCGTTGCTGATTCACTGACCACGCACTGCCGGAAGACACCAACCGACAATGCTGCGTCTCCCAGCCAAAATCACAGCTTCCACGCTCCGCCAGCTGAGAGTCAGCTCGCGTCATATGTACGCTACGCCCGCCATCAAGTCCCCTGCTGCTGCCGCGACCGCTGCACCGAGAGTCAAGCCCGTCGAGCTCGGAAAGACCGGGGGCGGAGGATCGGCTTTCGAAGTCCCAAAGGAGCGGGATGTAAAGATAGACGAGAAGGTTCCCGGGACGGAGGGAAAGACGGGGCCCGGGGGATCTGCTGTCGCTCCCAAGGAGGAGTTCGCCGTCAAGGAACGTGGGGGCAGGGGGAATGCAAAGCCTGGCATGTGAGGGTGTGTGGCGCTCGGAAAAATCTATGTTGTACTTCTATTAAATGAATGAATGTTCGCCGGTCAAGTAGTGTCCGATGAGGTGAGCAATTCAAGTGAATAAAAAACAAAATTTACACGTCCGAAGCTGGGCTCTGCTCAGGCGGCCCACGCTTGAGTCGAAAAAACCGCCTCGAAGCCTGCCGTAAATCCACCTTTGTCTTCCGCTCCGACTCGCGATCGGGTTTGCCGGTGGTCGAAGCCGGTGGTCGTCGTCTCTTGAGCGCCCAAAAGCTCCACCTGGGAGTGGTACCATACGCGCCAAACACAGCAAAGGCCACGGCCAGCAAAAGTGCCGAGGCTGTGGTCAGGATAGTTGCCCTCGTGGGTAGGTTTCCAATTTCCACAGCCATGATCAGGAAGGTGGTGAGGAAGAAGATCATCCTGAGCGGCGTTCGAAAATCAATAAGGCTGCAACTCGCAGAGAAAGAAAACGAAAGACGCACGACCACATCATGAACACATAGGGAAGAGAAAACAAGATTGCATACGCCTCGAATGCTCCGAGACACTGTTCTTTGAACGAAGAGGCCTGAGAGGAAGATGGGTTGTCGTTGCGTAAGAAAGATAGAGAAGCAACACTTACTGGCCCCGCTGTGACAGCATCGACGGTTTCGGGGCGGTACTTCCGCGATAAGAAAAGTCCTGCAGGAAGAATGATGAGCCCATAGACGGCGACGTGAAGAAATCAATCAATCTTACCCATAATAATCGAACCAAGGGCAAAGCAGACCGAGACGAAGCTCGACATCTGCGCGATAGAGGTGTTTTGATTTCCAGGTATCGCCAAAATCCCCACATTGGCGTTGAGTATGAGGGATGCCTGCATTCAAACATCAAGTCAATGAATTGAAAGTGTCTTGCGGCTTACATATAAGGTCATCTCTTGCCATTCCGTGAGCACCTTCTCGATATATCGCTTCCAAGACACCTGGCTGATGATCCTGTCCATGAAAAGCCCTCGTAGATCGCGCAGATGTCCTTTTGGTGCGTTGAACAAGAGCGGGGATATTATGGCCATCCCGGACCCTCCCTGAGGCGGAGAACCTGCAGGGTAGACAGACAGACTTCTGTCGATGCGCGCTGCGTATTCTCCGTGAAAGTGATTTACTCGTTCGTTGGCTTCAAAAATAAAGTGAGTTGAGAGGTGAAATGGAGATGATTTCCCGCACCGAAAAGCATCATAACGCGCGCTGGTTGGGTAAGTACTAGGTAGAGCTGAAGATGCCGAAGAGAAACACACCGAGAGATGTTGCTGAGCCCCGAGCAACCTTGACGCCAGAAGTCGTAGTCCTCGAACCTTGGCCTGCATGCCTCATATGAGCCGTCAAGGCGAGCATCTTGTGCAGATCGTCGGCAGAGAAAGGGATTGTTGTCCCAGGCGATGTCAGGGCGTCTAGCAGATCCGTCAGCGCGTCAGAGCAAATGCATTGAAGAGAGACGCGCTTACCGGTGGCGCTAAAGACGAGAATGTCGCATAGTTCCTCTATGAGCTCCGAGGTGAGCCGGAGAGCACTCGGGAACACATCACAATGACGCCTTGAAGAAAATGAGAGACAAATCTCCAGCAAACCTCAAGCACTCACCAATACTCGTGTTCAAGGATCGATTCTGCGAAACCGTCAACCCGAGAAGTGGAAGGCTGGCAAACACGCACCGATATGAGACTCGGACAGGACACCACCAACGCGCTGGCAAGTACTGATCTTGCTTAGCTCGAATTCGTCCATCCAGAAGATTGTGCGAGACAGATGGTCCACAAGATAGTAACCGCATGTAAGGGGCTTCTCCGAGTCGTGATCCTCGTCGGGCTCCAACAACACGATATCGACTTCATCCGCGTCGAGCTCGGAGTCTTTCGTTGAGAGCCGCGCGTGGACGTGTTGAACGCATGCGTCGACCTTTTTTAGGATCTTGTCATCGTACAGATACGCGTCGGTGAATATCCTCTACGGGGCTTTCAGTTGATGAAAAACTGGGAGGGAGGAAGCGTACCCAAGGGCCTTTGTGGACAAAGTACAACGCCCCCTCGGGATGTCTGTGTGGGGTCCAGTTGTCCGCCGCCATCGTTTTTCTGTGCGGAAGTTAGCCGTCAAGACATACCGAGTCGCTTTTATATACCTCTGGAACACTCGGGTAAGCGGGGGAACCGGGCATCTTGTCTGAAGTTCGGTACTACAGCGGTTTTCAAAACAGTATACGGGTTTGGAGCCCTGCTCCACGTACATTTTTGCTGACCTTTGTTTGACGGAGAGTCGAGCTTCCGCTCCACTCAACTCCACAACTCAATTCGAGAGCTGTGCCATGGCTAGACGGCATTTCCCTTTCCGGGCAGGTGAGTGGAGTCGAAGTAGATGCGCCGGCATACAGAGGTCAACACAAATGAAGGTGGAGCGCTGCATCAAAACCCGTATATTGTTTTGAAAACCGCTGTAAAGCACAAGCATGTATCATCAGCACCTGTGAGCCATTGAAGTAGGACGGATTGAGGACGGACATGAATCGCGGCCGGGCGTATCTTTTATCTTCGAAACGTTCCACCGATATCGGGTCAAGATACACGGCGTATCGCGCTGGGAGGTCCGATCCATCGAGTGTGGAATCCGAGGCGTTTGATGCTACCCTACTCTTGCGTGGCTGAGTCTGGTCCATGGCTAAGTATTGGAGCAGGAAGATGAGCTTGGCTGCGCCGTTAAGTAGCAAGGGTCGTGTTGCGCAGTATTCGTGGCAGTGAGAACGAAGCAGCCTAAAATTGGGACGGTGGAGCGAGGGACATCAAGAAGCAGAAATCATGGACGTGACGGGCGTCTAATCCAGAGTGCGCGTGTGGCTTGTGGGTGGCTGTGGGTAGAGCCTCGGCTTGAGTTTTCTTTTGAGTTCTCGAATATGGAGTCCAGCGAAAGGAAAGCTGAAGGAACTTGAAAGCCCAGCCTTGCTGCCCTTGCAGTGATTGGTCAAGAAGATGCAGCAATCTCGTCGGCCGCCGGTTCCAAGCCGGTGCCAGAGATCTGGGCGTCTCAAGGGCGTCTAGAGAAGGAAGTCGCGCCACCATTGAGAGGCAGCTTGCAGGCGGAACTTGAAGTCACCGAGTCTTAGTCACGGGTTGTCACGCGTGGCGCGTGACGGGCGGCCACGAAAACAGGATCACGTGCCCACGACGCGCTCCCTACACGTTCGTCGTTATGTATGTACCGCAGAAAATTCGCATCTCATTCATAAATATTCTAAAAACATAGTCTACAAGTTTAATTGGGTTTACTGGACAAAATTCGAATAGAGTCCTTCCACAGCAGCCCAAGTGCCGTGTACACAGCCCAATACACTAATATTGGGGCTCGAATAGAAGCTGGGAGATTAACCTTCTAGCAAAGGAGGGGCTGCAATCAAGCTGCAATACGGATAGAAGCGCAGCGCCTCACTGAGCGCTGTACACCGGAGGGAACTCGACCCGCGGCTGCGCACCAAGTGGAGACTGCGCATGCAACTGCGGGTCACCAACTTGAAGAACCTAATCAAGCTGCGCATGCCTTGTCGAGGTGCAGCACAGGCACAGGAGGTATAGACACGCGTGGAGAGATGGGCACCAGGGGCACAGACGCGTTGACGCCGTGCTCGCGATCGTATGTGAATAGCTTGCAATTGGCCAAGCTGCCTGTGTAGGTTATAGAAGGATCCCGGTCGTCGATAATGGCCGTGGGAAGAGGGAAGCTGAGGTAGGAGAGCCGAACGAATCAAGGAGCGCTGAGACGGGACAATCGAGTGGGATGTCGGGTTGATGATTCACTGCATTTTACCTATTTCTAGGCAAACCCCTTGCCTAGATGTCTAAACAAACCACCTTGGCAAGGATGTTTGCCTGGCCTTGTCTAGATAGTCTAGATACATGCATCTGAGTTCGTCTGAGTTTGTCTTTGCTCAGCTTGGATTTAGACGAACCCAGAGAAACCCAGACAATGCTGCTCAAGCCAGATAAAATTGACCAGGCCTTGACCAGGCCTTGGCCGATGGGAAGAAGTGTTGCAAACTGTACAAATACACCTTAAATGGTGTTTGGTGAGCTACGGGGGCCCATCCTTGAGCTAAATTCACCCAACGAGAGCCGGATCCTTTGGAGATCCGCCGTCGGTGGCTGCTGGTCGAACAAGCTCTATTTTTCTCAGGCCGTCATTCTGACAACAGATTTGGAGCGCAATGAGATTGGCGCACACCTTGGTCATGAAGTCGGGGATTTTCGTTGGCGGGATGAGCCCAGGCAAGGCCCGACAAACCCAGATCAACCTCTGCAAGGTTGGTCGAGGACACCTCGTAGAACCTAGATTAACCCCCGTTCCAGACCAAGCCCGATCAAGCTAAATAAACCTACACAAGGCCCGATAAACCCAGACCCAACCTCGTAGAACCTAGATTACCCCTTGCCTAGAAATGGGCAAAATGCAGTGATTAGATCGAGCGAGTGAGAGGAGCTCGACGAAGTGGATTCAGATTAATCTCGGACGTTGTGCCTGCCGGACAAGTGACACAATGGAGACGAAAATGTGGAGTTGGAGAGTGGAGCTGATGGTCGGTGGGCAGCGGATGGACCAAGGCAAACCAGGACTCGGGACCCACACAGCAATTGGAATCTGGGATTCGGGAAAAACAAATGAGCTCGATTTTCGCTGAAAGAGTTGGGCAGAGCATTTCCAGAGCAAATCGTCTCCCGATGGCCAGAGTGACAGCCAACTTGAGGCAGAATGTTGGTGGTTTAGGTCAAGATGATGCCGGCTGGTCGGCATGGCACGCGCTCGTTGTCCGATCAATGATGGCTGCCACTCTTGCTCCCAACCACCGTGATGTCGAACCGTCTCATGGACTCGCATCTCTCATCCGGTCGACCTGCACTTTTCCTGGATCTAATGGAAGTATGTACTTAGAAAATTCCTTCAATCCGTGTTCAGACCTTCGTCGGCGCTCAGCACCGACCTTGTGTTTGTGTTCTTCCTCGGTGTGCTCGTCTACAAGCGTGCGGGCGAAGACGCTGCGCCACCGCCGCTGCGAGTGCACCTCTGCCACCGTATTTATAGGTTTCCCAATGGATCAGGTGATGGCGAAGCCTCGAGGCTTGAGTGCGTCCGCTTCCATCCGTCCTCCCAGGTGAATATTCAAGCTCGTTCTCAACCCATCTGAAATAACTAGTAGTCAACACTGTGAATTCCCGCCTACCCTCGATCGCCAGACTCAGTAAGCGAAAATCAGTGGGTTGCCCATGCTCTCCGCCATCCTACCGATCTCACGATCTTAGCAGACATAGTCCAATCCTCTGAGAATCTAGAGCACGTCCAACCCCACTCCCGGGACAGCGCTGGTATCTGGCATCCAGGACATATCAGCCTTTCTGCCGATCGTCGGCACAGATCAATGCGAGAGACATGTCGGCGAGGCACTCACTGGCGGTTTCTTTTACGCGGCAGCCACTCCCCTGTCGATTTTTGGGTGTCTGGGTATAGTGAAAGCCGGTGCCATGATTCTCTGCGCTAGCTTCTCTCCCCGGCTCGCCCAGATGCTCGCAGACGCCGGCTTCAATCTCGAGGGATCTATTGCCGAGATAATCGGGAAAGAGCTGCATCGCTCGGAGAGGAAGTCTGATTCCTCCTCCGCCAGAAAGGTTCCTCCCAATGTACGAAGGGTGCCCCGCCAAGAGACGGATTCGGGAGACGATCAATTTGTTGCGACGAAGAAGTTTTTGAAGCTCCTCGAGGAACAGCACATCGGCAAGGACAAGTTTGTCCTCGAATTCGATTATGCCCTGTGGAATTTTTGGCTCGTCATCTTTACCGTCGGCCTTTCGTGTCTGAGCATCACGCCATACTACATCCACATCATTATTCTCGATGTCCAATCGCCCCCATCCCCGCCGGCGTGGGTTTACCCGCTCCTGCGTACTGTGGGGTCTGCAGTCTCAGTCATTGTGTGTCAGATGATACTGCAGATTTGTCTCCAGCAAATCCTCCGGGAAGCCGTCGCTCCGCCAATCAATGCGGTCAACAACAACAACACCGGACCCGTCGTCCATTCCGCCACCATCAGCAAGAACGAAGAAATTGGGCTCACGATGGCGAAGTACAACCGTCTAATCAGCCCGGATGTCACGCAGTCAGACCAATTCTGGGATATCGAGAAGCACTCACGCAGCATCACGCAGCGCATCGCTGGTCTGGGTCATGTGTGCGGGATCGATATTTCCTGGGGCCTAGACGTCACCGCGAGCCTGATCAAAGAGAACCCCATGAACTTCGCCAACTTTGGGGAAAGTCCTCTCACCGGTGTCGATGATCTGTATCTGCGCTCGCACCGCGCCGCCCGACAGTGGAGGGAGGACTTTGACGCCGAGCATGCGGCACCAATTAGGGAGTTGCCACAGAGCAGCGCGAGTTTTCGCTCCCATGATTTTCTCAGCTTCCGTTTGGCTGTCGAGTGGGTGTTGATTCGAGGGAGTTGGGCGTTCGAGAGTCTTCTCTTGAAGTCCATTTATCCCGGCTGCGGCTTTGATATTCATCCCATTCACAATCATGCGAGACGGTTGGGGATTTGCTGAGCGAGCGATGCGCGAAACGAAGCCGTTGCTAACCGGGTTGAAGAATACAGCTCGAGAGTACAACTGTCTACTCAAGCTACTCAAGCGGCTACACAAACTCAACGGAACGTCCCATCGAATATGCGATCCGCCAGTTCAGGTTCGACAGCGATGTGGGTGATCCCACGGTGAGGATTCTTTGGCCCGACGAGTTTCCGCCAGAAGCAGCGGCGGCCGACAAGCGTCTGGGGGATATGTGGAGGGCGCTTAAACAGCGCACTGAAAAACAGCATGCTGTCTGGGAGAAGCGGCCAAATTCGTTGAAACCCGAGTTCATCTCAGCGTTGTTCTGCAACTACCCGAACTGTCTGGGGAGTCAGGATGAGGAGTTCCTAGGGATTATGCTCGCTCGTGGTTGCACTGTGTTCGATTTCGGTGGACTCAGACACAAACCTGATATGTCGCCGGCCCTGCAGAGGATCGACGCTGCGGCGTGTATCTTGAATTGTCCTGCAGAGTGGATCTCGGGGCTCATTTCTCTTGCCCAGTTGAATTCAAATATCCTGGGGGTCACCTTTTGCGGATCTGAAGATCCCGAGCCCCATACCCATTTATCAACCATACTGTCGCAAAATCGCCGGCGTTGGGCCACGAATACGCCGATTCCGGATGGAGAAGACGCCATATTTTGGTTTGGGTTCCAGAAGGGAGCTCGTGCCCAAGGGCCTTCTGTGTTTATCCCATTTTTGTGCGAGCCCCAGGGCACGAACATCATGCTGTTCAAAGCAGCTGAGGCTGGGACGTTCACGGTGACTCTACAAACTGCAACAACTCCCGAAGCTGCCGCCTTGGGTCGTGTGTCTTGGAAACTGAACGACGCACCGGGTTTCGAGACATCGGCAAATTCCATGAGGCTCACGCCGGTAGAAAGCAAGGGGCCTGAATATCGCCACGACTGCTTCACTGTGGAAGTACATCCACCAGCTCGACATCCACTTTACATGGAACCCAACCACTGCCCGGGAGGAGCCCGGCTCATGTGCTTTTCGGCGCATCTGGGTATCGCGTGATGGGTCTCACTCATTTGCGGATGATTGAATAAGGGAGCCAGCGGAGTGGTTTGATGTGTCCGGCCCTTTCTCATGTCGAACAAAACAGGTCAGCCTTGCCCAGCATCTCTTTTAAAAAAAAATTAACACCTTAAAGGATTCAAACTCTAACTTTGACTTGTAGGATGCTTGTGACTGTCGGAGGCCATGATACATGCACTTGGTAGAATCAGTCCAGGATGTAAATTTCTCGAACAAGCTGTTTTTCTCAACCTATCCAACCTCTGTACGCCCACGGAGCTGAATGAGACGGTACACGGAAGTGACGCGATGGAGACGACGACGACGTGGATGGATCGGTGTGGACCGAGGCACAGCAGACTGTCAGCGGCATTGTATACTCGATCGAATAATCACCTAAGTACCGGAGAAAACTTGATGAAGCTGGATTTGCGCTGAATTAGGCAGATTCAATAGTAATTTCGATAGCAAGTCGGCGTGGTTCAGATCAAGATGCCGGCTCTCCAACATCATGCATCAAAGGTTATCCAATCAATGATGAGTCACCACCACTCTTGCTCCCGACCACCTCCGTCTTGGGACCGTTTCATGGACTGACATCTCATCCGATTCACCCTAATACATTTTTCGCAGCTTCGATCTATTGGAAGTGATTCCTTCAATCGTACAGGTACCGCTCTACCGTCTGTCTCCCTCATACCCAACCTTCAAGTTGAGTCGAAGTTCAAGGGCAAATTGCTCAAAATGTTGTAAGAATACTCGTTCTATTTCCCAACTTCCTCCGCTGGAACATAAGTAACTTGAGGGTCCAAGCTAGAGTGTGAATATTCCCAGCATCACTTCCAACGGGATGTGATCAAGACACGGTTGCGGACGACGTCTGGCTTCTTTTTTTTCTTGTGCGACTTTTTATCTCTTGCCCAGCGCCCATGCCCACCTCCGGCATACTCGTTCTTTTGAGCCTACTTGCGCTGGTCTCCTGTACCCAAGCTCTTGCGGTTGGTCGCTTCGAATGCAGAGTTATCTCACAGGAGTTAACGGCGCTCCTAGATACTTCTACCGCTCTATATATACCCTTCAGATGGCTGTTCAGCATGGTCCTCCGCCTTTTCTGCGTGCGTATCACGACTATTTTCTCCACCGCCTCCTTGCTCACTTTAAGTTTCTACCCCAGAATCTCCGCGCAGCCCTCGACCACTTTCTACATCATTGTGAATCCTAACAGCGGGCCTGGCTCAGCCGGGTCTCAGCCCGATGCCAACTTTGTCCAATGCGTTCCCAAGCTCCGACCTGCGGCGAGCAAGACGATTATATTGGGATACGTCCTCGTCACGGATCCGACATCGGGGAGCGTCACTTCAGATATCGACACCTACGCAGGATGGCACACTGCTTATCAGCCGGATGGGATATACCTCGATGCAATCTCGCCAGAGCCAAACCTGTTGTCAACTAATCAGGGTTATGTCTCGCATGCGAGGTCGGCCGGATTCACCTTCGTGAGTTGTTGTTCCAGATGTTCTATATTTTTCAGTGTTGATGCATACTTCAGATGGCTCTCGGCCCAGGAGAATCAGTTCCTTCGTCGTATCTGGATATGGCCGACCTGGTGACCACATACGAATCCTCCTACTCATCTTTCAACGCCGCTTCGGTCTCTGGGACGCTATCAAAACAAGCAGTCATTTTGGTGAACGCGACGTCGACCGGGTCCTACAGTTCAACCATAGACAAACTAAAGTCGATGGGGGTAGCAGGTACGAAAGCCGTTCACACACAGTAGTCGAAGGTTTACCTCCGAGTCTGTAGCTGTCTACATCTCGGACGCAAGCGACGATAGTCAGAATCTCCCTGTGCAGTTGTCGGAATTCGTGGATGAAGTAGCGAGCGCGGGAGGGGTAACGGTTCCTTTCCATCGACGCTGCCGATCATTCATGGCGTTTTTCAGAGCTCAACGCCCTCGGGAGTGACATCCTCCGCGCCGCAGTCTTCAGCCCGTGGGAGCCTCAATCAGGTGGAGGGCCATCATTCTTATCGTGTTGCGCATCTCATTTTCACTCTTTAGAGCTCAACAAGCGCTTCTTCAAGTGTTGGATCCAAAACTGCGTCCTCCTCCTCGCCCTCAGCATCAACTTCTTCTCCCTCCGCGTCCAGCTCGGTACCTCCAACCGCGGGGATTTCCCAGAATAAGGTACGACCGATTCCGTTCCAGTTTCAACACGTCTAATTGAATGTCATCCTTTGATGTAGAAGAAGGCTAGCACACCTGTTGCAGCCATTGTAGGCAGCATCCTCGGCATTGCAGTGCTCCTTCTTGGTATTCTCCTCGTCTACAAGTCGTGCGCGCGAAGACGCCGCCAACGCACCTCCGCTGGCACTGATCCGGAGCCGTACCCCCTCCCCCGTGCCGAGGCCTCGTTCAACCTGCCCTCGGTATTAAACGGAACTGGTCATAGCCCTAGGATGCATGTCAAAAGCGCGCTCCTTCCTACGGAGACTCGAAGCTCTGGCTTGACCTTGTCGCCGGTATCAAACGCGACTAGTCATAGCCCCAGGAGGTCGCATATCAAAGGTGTGGACCGAGAGCCCCCTTCCACGGAGACTCCAAGCTCTGGCCATGGCCCTTCATCGGGTCGTGGAACATCGGATTCGGAGTCAGTGGTTGAGACTGAAATTGATGGTGCGCCCCCGCCTTCGTATGTCTCGCACGATTTTAGGACGTAGCGGGAGTTTGTGATGTGAATGTTTAATAGACCGTGTAACTGTTGGAAATAAAACAGCTCTTTTGTAAAGGCGAAAGGTTGTATTAAGTAGTAATTTCCCGAAAACCGCGTGTTTCTTCGCAAGATCCAACCACTGAAAGCAAAAGTAGGAAGTCTCAACAGCCGCACTGCCTAAATCTTGTATTAAACAACTTCTACACTACCAAACTAACCTCAAGCTCAATTACTGCGCGGTATACACCGGTGGAATCTCCGCCGGCTTTGGAGCGCCATTCACATCCAACTCCCGTATCCCACTATCCACATGCTGCACCGGAGCCGGGGGCGCAATACTAGGCCCGCCGTTGATACCCACACCCTGTTCGTACGAAGCAACGACCTCCTGCTGCCGGCGCTTCATATCCGTGACATTCGAAGACGAGACCGCCTCGCCGCTGGAAGACCCAGCGTAGGAGGATGTGCCGGCTGCGGAGGTGGAGGCGGATGGCTGGTGGTGGTAAGCCATGGCCATGGGCACTGGGTATGGGTACGCTGCGCTTCCTGGGGTACTGCCGGGAGTGGTTATCCCGTACGACGATTCGTGCATGGGTGCTTGTGGGATTGGGCCGTAGCCATACGGCTGGGTATTATTATTACCATACAGCACGCCGACCTTGGAGGCCGAACTAGGGACGTTGCTTAGCGATGCCATTGGGGCTGGAGTCGGGTATGGGTATCCAGGCTGTGGGGGACCACCGCCGAATGCTGAGCAATTAGTACATAACATGCATGATGCCAAGAAAAAAACGAAAGAACGTACGAAGAACGGAAGTTGAGTCAGCGAAATCCCGCTGCCGACGTCTACGCCACAGGAAGAGTCCAATACATATCAGGACAACCACAACAGCCGCGGCTATAACCCCTCCGATGAGACCTCCGTGAGATGAACTTGTATGCGAGGCGGGTGAGGTTGGGGATGGTGATGCAGAAGATGATGAAGATGAAGAGACAGGGACCGTGCTCGAGCTGCCCTGAGAGGCGGACGTCGATGCTGGGTGTGAACCTGTCACTTGGAAATAATCGACTAACCGAATTGAATCAACAAGTGCTGGAGAAATGAATGGAAGAATTCTCACACCAAATGGTCCCCTCTCCGTCCCCAGCAGCGCCGTTGATCGCCCTCATCGTTACGACGAGAGTACTAGGCAACAAGTTGGAAACCGAGGCACAGAGAATACGGTGGATACGCACTGTTGCCCATCGGAAATCGTCCCAGATTTCCAAAACGGCTGTTGAAAGTCGTCCAGCCCATTCCCCGAGGCTTGAGAGGTAACGACTGTCCCTTGGTCCCCGTCGATCGAATACAACGTCCTGACGCCAGTGCTCGTCGCGTCAAACGTCCCAAAGACAGTTATTCCCGTCCCTGCACCGTTGGATTCAAGTCAAAGAAGAACGACGGTGCCTGAGCTCACCGTTAAACGGCACCGAAAAGTGATCTCCTACTTTGACAGAGCTGCTGACGGTACCGTCGTGCTCGTGTATCGTGCCGCCGACGACCCAGGTCCCAGTGTAGGTGATGGAGGGGTCTTGGTCGTCGATGAGGACGGTCGACATGACGGGAAGAGAAGAGGGGAGTGGAGAAAGGGACGAGTGGAGTGGGCCAGAGTAAATTGACAACGATATTAACAATATATTCGGGAGCCGCTGTGCAGTTTTTCATTGATACGCGAGGTGAAAAAATGCCGACGCCGACGTGCGAGATGAGCGCCCGCTGTGGGCGCTGCATGGGCGCCGCCAGTCAATTGGCGAGAGAAAGGGCAGAGACTATAAGACTTTGCACAAGACGAGCAAGGTTTTGAGACTCTAGAGAGACTTGACCAGCAGAGCGTGCGCCAAGGCCGCCGTGGGCGTTAAACATTGAATGGTGACGGGTTTACGTGGTGCCTCGGCTAGATTGTCTCCGGTATGAGAGATTCCGAAGTGAAAGACGGGAGTCTTGCGGGAGTCGGATAAGGCGGAACACTTGTTTCTTGCGTTTGTTGGTCAAGGTTGGGTCAAGGCGGGAAGGAAGGACCAATCGGATGCAATTGACGCCATCATGATGCGCCCACTCTTGTTCTCTACCACCATGCAGCTACCCGTCGAACTGATTCAACTCATTCTGGAGAACCTCGGCCGTCCGGAGATTTTGACTATGCGTCTCTTGAACATTCTTTTCTGCGCTTCAGCAACCCCGATCGCTTTTCGCGAACTCGGTGTCGCCGACACCGTTCGCAGTGCTCAGCGCTTTGAGGGGCTTCAGTCAAATCCCCATATTGCTTCTTGTGTCAAATCCGTCGTGTTTCGCAGTGAGTCTCGACTTGCTCCCGTTCTTTCTCATAAAACACCATTTAGCAATCCTTGGCGCTCAATTCGACATGCTTGCTCTGATTACTGTGCGGCGGGCGATGTCAAGACTATCCCAGCTACCACAACTATCTTCTCTCAGATTCGAGTTCCATCCTACATTCGACGAGCAAATTCCCGACTTCACGGACGACAAGGCCTCGCCTCGGCTGAAGAGGCAGCGTGCGGTGCTGACGGCCGCATGCAGCGCCCCACTTCCAATGCTCAAATCCCTCACATTGATCAATCTCATGACACTACCCAGTGAACTGTTCACTTCGGACGCATTTGAGGCCCTGCTTCGGCCGCTCGACACGCTCTCCATCGAGACTCTGGGTCCCAGGTATTATAGCGGCGGCGTTAGGGAGGGCCAGCCCATTGCCAAGTTCTGGACACAGATGACTACGGTGTTGGCCGCAGCTCAGGCGAGTAGGAATTTCCAATCAATCAATGCCTTTCTTAATCCAATTTGCAGTCCATTTCCACGCTTCATTTGCGCAGCAGCCATCTCATCAGCCTCAGCCCCAAACTCATCTTCCCCTCATCGTCATTCCCCAACTTGACAACCCTCCATTTGACCAAAGTCTGTTGCTCGAGAGATACTGTCGAATTCATCCTGAGGCACCCTGGGTTGCGCGAGCTTGCGCTGCAGAACTGTCCCTTGGACCCTCATATCAAGAGTGGGGACTACTACACGTCTTGGGTGACGATATTAGAAATGCTTGATGCTGGACTTGAGAGCTTGGTCCAGATTAGCATCTTCGATTTGAAGTACTGCCTATGGTCGGGGATCGTGGCTTCTACCAGTGGGGACACGTTCGGGCTTGATGCCGTTTTGGATCAACGGGCATTGGAGAAGTGGACGGGGAACGTTGCGCTGCGGCGCGGGGCTGGAAATTCTCGTGAATGATTTTTTTTGAGGAACTGGGAGTCGACGGTTGTGAAGATCCAAAGAGTCGAGGAGTGGAGGAAGAATCTCGACGAGAGGAGAGCAAGAGGTGGAACGTTGAACGCTGATGGGTGGCGTGTAATGACTGTGAATTCTATTCGATCTCTTGCCTCGTTGGAAGTAACCTAAAGAGTGGAGTTTTATTTACTTATTTACATGGAGAATTTCCCCAATAACCTGTCTTTCATACGACCGCTCTTCAAATCACTGGACAGTATATACCGGAGGAATCTCCGCCGGCTTCACCCCAGTGCGAATCCCACTATCAACATGCTGCACCGCAGGCCCCGACCCCGCAAGTCCCTGCTCATACGACAAAACTACCTCCTGCTGCCGACGCTTGAGGTCCGTCACGTTGGACCCAGGAACAGCAGGGGCGTCGGCCGTGCTGGTCATCGAGGATCTGGGGTGCGCATGCGAAGACGACGAGCTCGGGCCTGCAGCGAATGAGGAGGAGGTGGCGGTAGGCGAGGTGGGACGATGTTGTTGTTGTTGATACGAATTCGAGTAACTTCCGTCTTGGGCCTGGGGCGCGTAGCCTGGATTTGGGTATACGTCGGAAGCCGGTGCTGCGTAGGCCTGTGGTCCTGGGTATGTATGCGCAACGTGCGAAGTTACAGGATAGAGGAGCGGCGCAGCCTCTACTTGCGCAGGGGGAGTCGCGATCGGCGTGCCAGGACCAGAACCGTATTCATACGGCTGGCTGTACATTGACCCGAGTTTCGGTGTACCTCCTTGGACGAACGCCATCCCAGGTCCGGAATTCGGACCATAGTAGACTGGATGGGCGTTGGATACTGCCACATGAAAGTAAGCGAATTGAATTTGGGTTGGGGAAATTGAGAAGCGACTCGTACCGGAATTTTGTTGCCGCTGTCTGCGTCTCAGAAAGAATAGACCGCAGAGGAGGAAGAGGATAAGAACGGCCACGCCTCCGACGACGCCTCCGATGAGTCCCGCATGTGAAGAGCTACCGCTGGCGATGGCGCCGGCGCTCGAGCTCGGCGATGGAGATGAAGACGATGTGTTTGTCGCGGACGACGAGGCCGATGATTGGGAGGCCGAAGAAGAGGACGGAGAGGACGATGTGCCCGACGGGCTGCTCTGCGTATTAGTATTAGGCGTTTCGGTGGGTCCGCCAGTCACTTGGAAGTAATCAACTGAAGAATATCCGATTCAGCTCAAATCGTAGACAACGAAAATGAATGAATCTCTCACACCAAATCGTTCCTTCTCCATCTCCATCATCGCTGTTTATCGACTTCATCGTCACCACCAGAGTGCTGCAAGATTATTTGAAAACAATGGTCGAAAACAGGAGCTGCACCTACTGATTCCCACTGGACAGAGTCCCCGACTGCCAGAAAGGCTGTTGATAGTCATCGAGACCATTTCCAGAGGCTTGCGACGTGACGATAGTTCCAGCGGCGTTGTCGATCGAGTACAACGTCTTGACTCCAGTGCTTGTCGCATCGAAGGTCCCAAAGACGGTGATCTCCGTACCTGTGTGCATAAATTAGGCTCCGCAAGGCAGATATTATTTGGGCTTCTTACCCTGGAAAGGCACAGAAAAGTGATCCCCGACTTTGGTGGAGCTGCTCACAGTATCGTCGTGCTCGTGGATCGTACCTCCTACGACCCAACTCCCGGTGTAGGTGATGGACGGGTCTTGGTCGTCGATTAAGGATGTCGCCATGGGGTGGAGGGAGGGAGGGAGGGAAGAAACTTCAAGAAAGGGAGTGGAGCCGGTGGAATTAAAACATTGTATTGTCCTTGTCCAGCCCTTGCTGTATACCCACTAGCGAGATAAGCGAGGACAACTTGAAGTCCCCGCCGGCATACAGACTTACAGTGGGCGTCTATTATTTGATTCTGAGGAACCTTTCCGTACCTGGTGCGGGCAGTTGGTCTTTGGCTTGGCTGAAGAAGATCCGCAGTATAATTTGCGCACAAAAACTAGAGCAGAGGTGATATTTCGCAGAGTTTCGACCAGGGAGACCTTTGTTTCGGTTAGCGTACGGCGCTTGCTGCCATTGCTTGTCTAAGAATGTCGCGAGATGTCGAGGAACCGTTCGATTGGTCTAATTAGATTTCCCCGAAAGGATGACAGCCCTGACACGCCGCCAGCCGACCGACCGTGCCTCCGCTCTTGGCTCCTCTTGGTGATCGCCTTGGTCCCTCTCTGGCGGTGTCCTCTGATCCTCCCGTTCGGCACCAGCGGCTAGGGCTCGGAACTGGGTCAAGGCCGTTCAGCTCTGTCAACTGACGTCGCGGTACGTGTTGTATCCTCTGCAAACTTCTGCACATACTCAACTGACAGACAGAAACGGGCACAGTTTGCTTGACCCCCCTCTTCAACAAGTGTGTGGTTGAGAATGTGCTAAAAGCTGGTCAACTCGGCAAAGCTCCAACAAGAAATCTTTGCATTACGGCCACCAAGCAACGTGAAATCGCTCTTGGGGATATCTAATTAGACCAATAAAGCTGTAGGGCCGGCAAGCGGCATGGCCTGCTACCTTTGGGTGGGGCCAATGAACGCCAAAGTAGTGTTCGTCACGGGTAGGGCAACCCGCCGCGGGTCACGGGTACGGGTACCTACGGGTACGGGTCCGGGTCGGCAGCTGAATTTTTTGCAGACCCGCGGGTACCCGCCACAACCCGTAGGAATAGCACAGACACCGCCGAATACGCCTTGCGCGAGCACGCTGAAGACGAGGGCTGACTGGAACGGTGGAAATCAATGCCGATGACGCCGCCGGTGAACTGCCGGCACTGTGCCGCTTGATCCAAGATAAATCAGTGGTGATTGATTGAACTCGGCATTTGATTGTGCTCACTTCCCAGCGATTCCACGGAAACTTATGCATCCTGTAGGCATATTTCAGTGCTTCATGCATGATTTCAGTCACTGAACCCACCAGCAGCTCACAAATCCACTGCGGGTTCCACGGGTCACGGGTCACCCGCCGACCCGCCGCCAGACCCGTACCCGTCATCGCGGGTACGGGTTTCAGCGGGTACGGGTACGGGTCGTCTCGCAAATACCCGCGGGAGACCCGTGACGATTACTACGCCAAAGTGTCACAGATTTGAACACGAGACCTTTTTTTCTTTTTCTTCGAATTCTCGAGCTCAAGTTCTCTGGAGATAACTTGATGGTGTACAAGTATTCATCCCCGCAGTAATCTAGAATCGGAAAGTGCAGAATGAAGAAAAGCAGCACAAGGCACATGCCAATACACCGTGGATCCACCACGACGTCGATCGCTCGTCCGTGCGCCGCTTCGCGCCGCACTCCCTCGCTCTTGGCCTCCAAGAATGAGTCGTCCAATGCAGCTTACAGGATCATTTGTGGTCGCTCGTCCGCGCGCCGCTACGCGCCACGCTCCCTCGCTCCTCTGAGGCTCTGCCCCTTGCAAAACAAATTGTCGTATTGTACGGTTCATTTCTGAATCCTAATTTTCATGTCCCAGAAAATCACACACCCGTCGTGCTGTATTATGCAGCCAGTGAGTATGCGCGTGTCGCAGTTGGTTGGTACTCGAGCCAGCCTTCGAAGGCGGAGACGAGACAAGAACAATTCAAAAGGGGTTACTCTGACAGCCTTGGGATTTTTCTCGGCAAAGAACCCGACATCTGTGCATGGCATTTGCGCAAATGTTGAAAAGTATTTCGGGTAGGATTGCACCCGGAAGTCGAGGTCATCAATATTGCGTTCTTGGCGCGGCAATCATCGGCTTCAGCAAGCATTTGGCTGGAGCCATCAGTGCTGACGCAAAAACCAGCGACAAAAACGTGATGGCCTGCAAAAACCAAAATTTAGGGCGCCCTATAGAAACCTGTACCTAAAGGTAGCAGGAATCGAACTATGACTCAGAGATGTCGGTTGGATGTCGGCTTGATGTTCATCGTGTCTAGGTACACAGAGAACCGGTGCGTAACTGGCGGAACTATACTTGGAGGCTAGAAAGCGTCGTCAAGGTTTGAGACAAGTGAGTTGCGGCTGTGATTGATGGGTGATTGATGCCACTTGCTCTTGTCCTTCACGATGATGCCGGTCTCGATGAGCAACCAACTGGTGGCTCCACGTTCCAGAGATCCTCGATAAATCGAAGAATTTGCATTCAAGACTCTGTCAAGACTTTCATTCCACCGGCGGCCACCTTCACTCCAACATCTAACTGATTCGGTCGGACTCGAATTCCACCCAGTCTAGTACGCCTCACTGGCAGCTGTCTGCATCAGAATCTCCCAAGATGCATCAGCGCCCAGCGGCGCTGTCGGACACATATCAAAAACTTTAAAAATCTATCAACCTTGGGCATGCATATACTCGTGGCACCTCTCAACCTCGTCCACCGCCCCCCATTCCACTCCCCCCATTCCACTCCCTCACCCTCGCCCACTCATCGCACGGCGCCATCCTCTCAACCCACAAAAACAACGCACAAATCGAATAATACACATACGAAACCTCACCTCCCTGCGCCACCATCCATCCCATCTCCACTCTCATCGCCGATATTCCTATCAATAGAGATTAAGTAAACTGCTCCTGCACCGCCCTCCACGCTAGTTCGCCCGGCAACCCCGCAACACCCGGGCCGTGACAATACACCCTAACAGGAAGCAAAGGACGCGCGATGACCTCCTGGACGTAGTGCGTGCGCATACTCCGCGATGTCGTTTGCGTTGGGGACGATTGCGGGTGGACCATCGACGAGCGAACGGTCCATTATGCGTGTACCGTCTACGCGTCGAGAACTTGGTGGGGCGCCGATGGCGGGGAGGGTGTTCGACGTCTTGGAGCTGGACCAGACGGTGCGATATGGCAGGCGTTTGTAGTTCAAGATGAACCTGGCTTTATCGTCAGCTGAATTCAGCTCGATGGCAAGGGGAAATAACCGGATGCATCCATGTTTACGCGCCTACACCGGATCCTGGCTAGTCCGAGAGGTTATTACTTGGATTGAAGTGTGAAGGGGTCTTTAGCGGTGAGCATCCTATTTCAACCCAACGCTCGAAGATACACATTGACTCCTATAGCTTTCAGTAGAAGACAATTCAAGGTGTGCGCAAGGACTGCTGAGACTTCGTGTTCCGGCAGTCTATAATAATGAACGGAGACGATAGCGCTGGAGCCTTATTTCAAGCCACAAAATGCAGTTTGTGGAGCCGGGCCGAGGGTAGTTCAGGTAAACTAGTGCTGCCTGCTAACTTATTTGAGTTGTACAGACTGTCTAGTTGGTATGATGTCTTCGTCGTCGAGATGACTCGACTGTAATTCAAGGATGGCCGCTATGGGTTCAGTGAGCCTCAGCTTGAGTGGGCTTCTGAGATCCATAAAGGTGCGTGTTTTCTCATTGCCAGGACAGTATATTACAAACACCTTTGGAGGCGGAACCGTATAGAACAGCTGCAAGAGTTTTTCCTTCCAAGGGACCGTGGACGTGAAGTGTCCAGGGCGCGGGTCGGCCCTCAGATAGACAAGCCCGATCATCCGAGCTAGTTCAGTGGACCCTCCCTGGCCTGCTGCGCCGCTAGTGTGAGGAGTCAGGACGCGGCGACGCCCGCTTTTGAGCGTGATACGACGGGCGAAGGATATCGAGGCAAACACGGAGAATCGAGCCAAGTGCTTGTTGAATGTCTCGGATTCCCAAAAGCTCAAGTACAATTGATGCTAACCTACTTCATATATACTAAACTACTGGGTTCATAGACGGAACGAGGGGACAAGGCGCGCGCGCCTGCCGCAATATCAATCTCGCGAATATATCAATTACTATCCGAACTAACGTTCAGTACGTTGAAATGAATGGAGCGCCTGCTGCGCCCCTGCACATAGGGAATAGTCTCGATAGTAGAGAATATAATTTGCTTCAGACTTCGGTCGGGGTCGGCGCGGGGTTGCAAGTTGAAGACTTCAAACCTCAGCTTCCGGAGCCGCCGGCTTGGACGATTCAGGGGCCGAACGGGAACTTTCCAAACCGAGTGCTCCCAGTGTCGCATCATGTGATCGTGTAGACCTGTACCTCAGGTTACCAGAGGTTACCTCCCAGCATCATGCATCACGGATATGTACAGCCCACGAAAATCTTGCGGATCTCTCGCGTTGATCCCTGTCGCACAAATCTATTGATATTCCGCGGGGCACTGTCAATGCGCGGATGGCATCTTGCTGCTATGAAACCCGCCGGGACAGGTCTAAGACATTGCCGGAAAGTTTTGAATAGTATAAAGGAGCCGACCCTGCAGAACCTCAAACCTCAGCTAGTCTCTCATCTCATGTCTTCCACCACCGTCAACACCGTCACCCACCCCTACATCCCCGCCCGCAGCGGCGACAGTCGCTCGCCCTGCCCGGCTCTCAACGCGCTCGCAAACCACGGCTACATGTGCGTTCCAATCTAAAAGACGCTCGTTATCAGCCTCACTGACTCACTCCCGCAGTCCGCGCCGTGGAACCAAAATACACTTTACTCACCTCCTTAATGCCGTAAGGACGGTGTACAATCTCACACTCCCACTCGCCTTCCTCCTCACCATCGCCGGCTTCGTCACCTGCGCAAAGCTCTCCTTCTCCTTCCCCTCCTCGCCCTCCTCCCCAACCTCGCCTGTGCGTACACGGAGGACACCCTCCTGGCCCTGTCAGCCCGAAAAAACGTCCAGCATCCTAAGCTGGAGTCGATTCACGCTGCCGCTGCCGTCCATCTCATGGACCCTCGACCTCGAATCCCTCTGCGCACGCGGATGGACCAAAATCACACACGACGCCGCCCTCGTCCACACCGCCCCCACAAACGCTCCCGATCCGATCCTGGTCCAAAATCTCCTCACAGCCGCTGAAAGGGGTCTCACCCTCCGCGGGCTCGCAGACTACCACGCAGAGCGGACACGTAGTCTCACCCACCCGGAGAGCACGTTCCACAGCCACATCGGGCTGGCCGAGTGTGGGCTCGCTTGGCTGATGTTGCGCACCAGGCCCGCAGCGACGACCTCCGAAGAGAATGGTCTCATCGAGCCAGAGGCGCTGCGTGTTTGGATGGGCGACGAGTGCCTCCCGGAAGCGTGGTGTGGAAATGAGAACGCGCAAAGGCCCGGGAACGCGATCGGGCTGAGGGAGGCACACGCAATGGCCCTGATAGTGGGCAAGTTGTCCGAGTCGACGTCGAGATGACTTTCCAGAGATCGTATCTTATTGCAGTATTTATGACCTAAATTATTCGCTGCGAATGAAATATAGAATCAGTATCCAGTTGGAGTACATGTGGTTTGGGCGTACCATGAAAAACGCCGGGAGTGCCCAGATTTGGGGACAGCACGGCGGAGAGGCCGAGCTGAGGAGGAGGTGAGGAGGCGTGAAAGGGGGAGCGGGGCAAGGAGCGCGGCAGGTGAAAGGAGGGTGGCACCCGAAGCTCGTGCAGACGCCTTGAGGAGAGAAGTGGGTTCAGCTCCGAGACGAGGAGAGGTGCAAGGGCGGTGTATGGCTGTTGGCATCCGAACGATGCGAGACTTGAGTGTGTGCGATCCGCAAAGACGGGCAGTGCGGTCGGGATCCTTGACGTGGGTGAAGAAGATCGCCGAACGCGCATCGATTGTGGGGGAGAACGACCCTTCCTCCGAAAGGCCGAAGCTCACAGTGCAGCACCAGTGCACAAGGCTGAGGATGCGTTGCTGCAGAAAGAGAAAGTGGCACTGCAGAGCCCAGACGGAGACGTTCGACGTTGGCGGTGAAGAAGGTCTCGGGTCGCGGATGGACTGTGGTCAGGAACGAACTGCCTCTGAAATCCAGCAGAAGGGCAACGCCCCAGTATGGCGCGATGCTGAAAAGACGCTTGTTATACGACGGACTTGGAGCAACGGAAGTGACGACTCACCAGCTCTACGCTCTACGAAAGACCCGAACGGGACTCAATCTGCGCTGCCAACTTGCTGTTGTGACGACTAGTCCTTTGTAGAGTCGAAAGCCTTAACCAAGGGAGGCGGGGTGTGTACAGCTGCGAGGGCTGCGTGAAAACCCTGCGAGTTGGGACACATGGCCATGCCCGAGAACTCGGGCCGCTCCGGAGACATTTTCGTAGACGGCTGGGAAGGAAAGACTGCCCAGATAGCGGAGGATGACCGACATCATAGAGAGCGAGGTTTTGATCCGCCATCACTCGCTCTTGTCTGCGACCATCCAACGACCATCTTGCCAGAATCTGGGACCTCCATATACTCTCCCGCTATGCGGACTCGAAGCACTCGAATAGTCCCGATTCCAAGTATAACTATAACCCTCTGGCTCCCCAACGAGGTCATCACCGAGATTTTCCTCCATCTGCCCCGAGCAGACCAGTTGACGCTCTGTCGTGTCTCCAAACTCTTCCATGGGCTTGTCCTGCCCATCCTCCTTCAAAAGGTTGTCTTGAGCCCCAAGTGGAGTAATTCATCGACGCTCAAGGCCTTCTGTACGGCCCTTATTGAGAATCCTGCTCGGACGGATTCAGTGCGCTCTCTGACCTTCATAAATCGGTAAGTACCTTTGATCTCTCCTTCACACTCACGAAACTGAAGTACTACTGCCTAAGAGCTCCCTACTACGCCGTCGCGGAAGATTTTTTGATCCAAACATTGAAACTCTTGCGCAGATTGAAGCACATATGGATTGAGGACCGCCGCATCCGCGGAGTGGTCTCTCACCTCTCTAGCCTCACCTTTCCCGACCTTTCCTCCTGCTTCTTCCCACGAGCGGACTACAACGACACCCGGAAACGCGATGTTGCGCAATTTTTGGGTCGGCACCCGACCATAACTCAGCTTCATCTCTGGGATAGACCAGACACCGATATCCCGCAGAGTATTCTGTTACCAAAGCTGCTGTATTATAATGGCTCCCTCCACCTCCTTCGTTGCGTCTCGACGGACAATCTCGTGGTCGTGCAAACCACCTGGACTACGCAGAGCCCGATTTTTGTCCAGATACTCGGTGCACAGACCGGTCACGATTTCAGCCTTTGCATCGAATGTCCCCTTGTGGAAAAAGTCGCGCAAGTTCTTGTCCAGTTATCGACCCATATGCCGCGCTTGCAAAAGTTGCGACTGACAGGATTGAATCCGAGACACCAAGACTACACCGTGAGTCTGCAATTTCGGTTCTTCTTGTGCGACCCTGACGTGCATATCCATACAGGTGTCCCTACAACTTCAACTCGAACCCGACCACGACCATGAGCGAAACTTTAAACCAAATTACCAAGTGCCTACCGCGATTCGAGCGTCTGGCATACCTAGCGCTAGCGCTGCATCATACCGCACGGTTGCCATCGACGGCCAAAGTTGATGAGGCTTTACGCAGTTGGGCGGATTCTTGCCCAACTCTGAGAGGCGGTTGCATTGGTGAGTAATAGGTCTCTTTATCACGCCTCGCACTCATTCGTGGTTTGATAGGCAAAAAAGCTTGGATGGATGTCGGCGACCAGTGGGAGGCATGTAGCCGGGAAGAATTCGACACGGAGGCTGGATTCGTGCTATGGGACAGAATTTTCGGTAGCGGGGAATGATTAATGAACTCCGCTCTCGAAGGGTGTTTTTTCTTGGTCCAGAGGTTCACTGGGTGTTCTTGGTGGTCGATGTAACTCTTACGCGCTTCACTTGTTGTTACTACTACCTGGTCGTTGAACTACCTGGAGGTGTTTTGAGGTGTCTTGATTATGATATCCCGTTGCGGACTCGAAGCACTCAACGCGCTCGGATGAGTATAGCTCCCTGGCTTCCCAACGAGGTCATCACCGAGATTGTCCGACACGCGCCCCGAGCAGACCAGGCCAGGCTTTGCCGTGTCTCCAAACTCTTCCAGGCGCTTGTCCTGCCCCTCCTCCTTCGAAAAGTTGTCTTGAGCAACGGTGTGACCTGTACAAAGGAGGCCCTGGAGGCCTTCTGCAGGGCCGTTCTCGAGAATCCCACTCGCGCGGATTCTGTGCGATCCCCGACCTTTATAAGCGGGTACTACCTTTGAGCTCTTTCACACTCACTGGACTGATTGTCCGCTCCCAAGATACTCTCCTTCCGACCCTGAAATTCTTGTTAAATCCTTGAAGCTCATGCAAAAAATGGAACGCTGATATATCCGGGACTCCCGTCCGCTCGGAGTAGTCCCCCACCTCGCTAGCCTCACTTTTCCCGATCTTTTCTTCTGCGTTCTCTCTACGAGCACAGAAGACCGAAATCCCCATGTCGGGCAGTTCTTGAGTCGCCACCCAACCATAACCCATTTTGGTCTTACGCATGTCTTTGAACAAGACCGGCCACGGGTACCGGATGGGAGTCTCCTACCGAAACTCCAGTGTTACTCTGGAGACCCACGCTTCCTGCCTTTATTCTCCACGAATAGTCTCGTAGCCGTGCGAACCTCCTGGACTGGAGAATTCCCCAGTCTTGTCGAGAAAGTCGGTGCACTGACTGCTCCTGCACTCACTCTTTCTATCCGGTTCGTTCCGGCGGCAATTTATTCTGGGGACTCTTGACCGCTTGTCGACTCAAATGCCACACCTGAGTGTTTTCAACTTGCAATTCGATGAGTGCATCGGCGCGGTGGGACTGTAGCTTCTTAGTCGAACCGGTGCTCAAGTAGTACTCACACAGGAAATCAACGAGATCGCCACGTACCTGCAACGATTCCACCGTCTCACATACTTGGTGTTCCAGCTTGACCATGCCCAGGAAACCGAGCGTTTGGCATGCGACGCTGATAACAACCGCAAGGTTTTGCAAATCTGGGCGGATGTTTGCCCGACGCTGAGGGGCGGTTGAATCGGTAAGTAAGAGACCTGGTTGACCCAAGTATCGGACTCATCTGCTTTAGGCCAAACAGCTGCCCGGAAAGTCGGGGAACAGTGGGAAGAATGTAGCAGGAACATACTTATTTGATACAGAATCCGGAATACTTGTGTTCGGAATACTTGTGTTCGACAAGTTATTTTGTTTCAACGGCTAATTTTATTGTTGTCAAGCAAGTCCAAGAAAAGACATAATCTCAGTCTGCCCCGTTGACTGCCCGTTGAACTACTTGTAGATGCGCCGGGGGCAGTTCGCAAGCGGTGCGCGGGAAATATCGTACTTTGATGTCCGCCCTCTTGTTCCGCAACCACCTTGTCGCATCGAACTCCTTCTCCCACCATGCACACTGGAGCTCAAAGTGCTGAAAGAGCCATCACACTCTGGCTCCCCAACGAAATCTTGACCCAAGTCATTCAAAACGCACCGAAATGTGACCAGGCAACCCTCTGCCGTGTCTCCAGACTCTTTTATGGCTTGGCATTGCCCAGTCTCAACCGAACAGTTACCCTCTGCACGGTGGGCTTCAACGTGGAGGTTCTTGAGGCCTTCAGCAGCGCATTGATTCAGAATCCCGAACGAGCAGACTCTGTGCGGTCACTGACTTTCATAAATGGGTACGTTTGCGCTCTGTTTCAGGTTGACGAAAATCTGATTTTTCACTCTCAAGATGTTCTTCTACCGTCCCCACCGAAGATATTCTCATCCAATCCTTAACCCTCATGCGAAGACTGGAGCATTTGTCGATCGACGACTCCCGTATCGACGGAGGCGTAGTCTTTCGCCTCGATAGCATCACCTTCCCAATCTTTCGTCTTGCTTCTTCCAAGAAGCACACATGTACGCCTGGGAACTCAATATCGAGCAGTTTTTGAGTCGTCACCCGACCATAACCCATCTGCGTCTGGGAAGCGAGATTGGACAAAACGTCGACTCGGCGGATCTCATGGAGGGGACCTTGCTGCCAAAGCTGCAGTATTACCATGGAATGCTCCGGCTACTTGGTGCATTCTCGACGCACAGTCTTCTGGCTTTGCGAACCTCTTGGACCCTACAGAACCGAGATCTTGTCCAGAATCTCGTTGCGCAGACCAATCCCAATCTCAGTCTCTGCATTGAGTGTCTCTTTGAGCACCAACTATCCGACATTCTTATCCAGTTACCGGCTCGTATGCCGCAATTGAAAAAATTAAAGCTGCTTGGTTGGGATAGGATGGTAATGTCCGCTATGAGTGTCCCTGTGAGTGTGCAATTTCTGGCTTGAACAGGTATTCATTATAATCATGCAGGACACTGTGGACCAAATCACCGCGTACCTGACGCGATTTGAGTGTCTAACCTATTTAGCCTTGAACCATGTCTTTGACCAGGGTAGTTCGGCGGTCGACAACCGAAAGGCTTTACAAGTTTGGGCGAATGCCTGTCCGACTCTGAGAGGCGGTGGCATTGGTAAGTCGGAGACCTGGTTAACCTGATTATTGAACTCATCTCCTGTAGGCGAAATGGCTGGCCGGAAAGTGGGCGAGCAGTGGTAGGGCTAGGTATTTGATGCAGAGGCTGGATTTGCTGTGTTCGACAACTAATGACCATTCATGGTGAAATAAGTCGTCGTGGCCCTCATTCAACCTTGCGTTCACAGAAAGTATAGCAAATTAATTTCCTTATATTCTCAATGCCACGATTTACAAGCTCATGTCTATATCTTGCACTAGTTGTGCCGCAGCTGCTGAACGCGGGGTGATAGTGCAGACAAAAGGTACAGGATGACTACACGATGAGATGAGATGCGTTCAACTCAAAGTCACAAACACTGCACCTTAACATGAGTGGCGTAAACTCGACGGTGGGCTCCTTCACAGCACCGTTCTCATCTCTCGATTTTGAGATGTCATAGACTGCGAGAATGGATGCTACCGCGATCCAGATGGTATCGAAGGCGAGGAACCGTCCAGGACAGAACCTAACAATTGTCAGACGAGATACTTCAAGGAGATTTGAATGTCGACTGACCTTCGACCAAAACCAAAGGCAGCATCGGGGAGTGGGTTCTTACCTTCTGTGCGGTTCTCTGGGGCGAATCGGTTTGGGTTGAAAGCCAGGGGGTCTGGGTATGTTTCTGGATCGTGTAGGATTGCCCAGATGTTCGGAAGCACGGTCGTGCCCTAGGATGGTTAAAACGAGAGCTGGGTGTGATATGCTCACGCACTTTGGGAATTCGGAATCCACGATATTCGTCCTCCTCTTCCGAAACGAATAAGCGAAGACGCTTGAGATGAATCAGATTGACGCGTACCAGTCACGTAGTGAGAGAGCCCCAGCGGCCTAAAACATCAATCAAAACTCTGGATCGAGTTGAACAGATGAAGCAGAGCGAACGCTACCGGGTTCCATCGCAGTAGCTCGTAACAGATATAATCAATGAATGCAAGTTGTGGTCGATCCGTGAAGAGAGGAAGTCGCTGTCCGTGCCCGATGACTCGGTCGATTTCGGCCTGGCCCCTCTGCTGGATTTCTGGATGGATGGTAATCGCGAGGAAGAAAGCAGCTAGCGCGCTGCTTGTAGTATCGGCTCCGGCAGCATACAATGTGCCCGCAACGTTCTTTATGATGCTTTCGGCCGTCGTTGGATCGGCCGAGTTGGAGAGACCTTCCAACTCTTGGGAGACGAGACATTTCGAGGCGACGCCTTGCGCCATTTCTTGCTGAACAGAAGCGAAAGGCACATTGACCATCGCACGAGCAAGTTTCCTCCACGCGCGTGCCTTTCTTCTGAATGCGAGCCAGGAGGGTGCATACTTCAAAAAGGGCATATAGTCCTAACGCAGAGCTGATTCAAGACCGTTATGCGTGCAAGAGTAGAGACATACGACGAGATAAGTGCCGAATATCCCTGCTTCTGCGAGACCCGCAATGGCTTGATCTGCCAGCACGACGTACTCGTTTCCTAAGATCTTATTGAACAAGGATATTGGGTCGCAGATGTGAATTCTGACCAGTGCCTACTTTGAGCCCATAGGTCATTTTGAGCACGATGCTTGCAGAGAGTGTACGGATGTGGTGCCGGAATTCTGTGGGACTGAGAGAGGATTAAGATGGAAGAACGTCAGACTCGTGTATCACCCACTTGAGAAAAAGGGAACAAAGCAGGGCATGTGCCTCCTGGGTCTGTAGAGGATGCCAGCGGGTGGAGGAGTCATTTTGAGGCAAGTAGCGTTGAAACATTGCCCGATGCTTCTGCCAGTAGGGACCGTAAGGGAACGAAGAGGCGAGCCAGTCCCAACCCATCAACTCGACGATCATGGTTCTAACGGGTCTACTCGAGTACTTTGAGGACCGCTTTTCGAGGAGATCGGAAGCAACGGTCGCAGAGTTCAGAACGAGAATCGGGCTGCCCAGGACTCGAATATAGATAAGGTCCCCTGGAGAAATTGTGAGCTTGGTGGCTCGAATCGCGGCATGGGAAAATTAACCATATAGCTTCCTCCATTCCGCAGCATAAGTGAGCCAGGGTCGGATTTTGGGCAGGTCGACATTGCCCGGGATCCATCGCTGCGAGTTGGGTCCCGGCGGAAGTGGAAGTTTTGCATGTAAGAATTGAGGGGAAAAATAGAGGACCGCGCAGGTTATCACAGAGAAGAGAGTCAAGAACTCCAGGGAAGTGAGAGCCATGGGAGGCGGCCGACCATGTGGTGGGCATTTTGAAGGAGCGAAGTGTGTCATTGATCCTGGGAATAGTGGTTTTCCGCGTGTTTTCCGCCGCCGGACCCCCGCGGGTTCTCGGCACACCGCAGCGAAACCTTTCCTGGATGAACCGGATCACCTTCGGGCTCCACCGGGCCGAAAGTTCGCTTACCTAACTCCGGTTGGTGGCGTCTCCCATCTCTTCTTTCTCCCCCATCATGGCCACGAGTCCTCTTGTTGCTCCTTCTTCTCTCAGGTACGTGGCTGAACGCGTGTCAATGTCGGTTTCTCCCCTTAAAAGGCACACTCCAGAGACGCAGTGCACCTCCAATTGCACCAGAACAACTTCCCCGCAGGTTGGCCATGTCGTTTCATCCCTTTCCGCTTGCTTTCCGCCCTTTTCTTAGAACACCCAGAAATTTACATTGAGACCGATCTCGGCATTAAGCTTGACAAAGGTCAGTTCCAACTATCAGAATCATGTTCTGGACCTACCTACGACCCCTTCAGATGACCAAATCTGCAGCCTGGACTGCCCTTTGCGGCATACACTACCCTCTGTAGCATGTTCAAAATTACAGCCTCCGAAACAACTGCCGACGCACCCGCGCGAAAGAGAACGTCGTTCGGTATGCAAACATTGGTTCCGGGGCCTTTGCAAGAAGGACGACGCCTGCGGATGCTTGCACGAAGATACTAGTAGACCGCTCCTTTTTGATGAGATAGACGAGTGGGGCGGGCGTTTGGAAAGTAATAGTGCGGCATTGCTAAATAGTGTCGTAAATTGAAGAACCCGCGTCTTGTCCGCGCCCTCTTCCACGTGTTTCAGATGAGGGCAATCTCCGCGCTGGAAACCTTTGGGACTGAATTGTCCGCTTAGATTTCTGGGCTGGAACGCAGATTTGCCAGACCCAATAGAGTTGCGGATCCGGAGAAAGGCGCCTCCCAGGTCCTCAGCTGCGATTCAGCCATCGCAAAACGATCCGGGAGACGCCAGCTCCATGCATCTCACGGGCCCCATCTGGCACCCCCGGACCCAGATGCGCGTGCACTGATTCATCATAGCGAGGCCTCTGCAGCGCCCAGCGATACTCGGTCTCGGTGCCCGTGAGGAGAAGGAGGAGGCAGTGGCGGCGAGGAAGGCGGCAAGGGGTATCAGAGCGGGGAGGGCGGTGGAGCGGCCTAGTTACCAGATGAAGAGGGTAGAGGTCCACTACGGGACCCAGCTCCGTGTAAGAGGAATCGAGGGAGGTACTAGCAGGCTGTGTATGGGCGGTGGCACACGAGGCCCACGCCACCGCTACAGACACTGAGCATCTTTACGTGGGTCACAAAGAAGGTTGCGCTGCGCACATCGAGTAGTATATAGAAGGCGGAGTGGATCGCTCTTGGCCCGAGATTATCCTATCCCTAAGTGACTCCTGTTATACGAAATAGGTGGCGAGCGAGAGGAGGACTCAATAGCTTCGTACTCTCCGCCATACCCTTCCAAAATCTTCTCCAACGTGCTGCAGTACGACCAGTAGTACGTTGTGCAGTGGGTGGATCGATTCCGATCGAAGATGTGGCGCTCGAGCTCTGGTGGTCATGAACCAGTCTCCTGCCCGCAGAATCTCTTCAAGTCATCGAAATACAGCCGCGGGGGAAGCCCCAAGCCCCACCGACTCTGAGATTCTCTGGCAGGACGCGCGTCAATAGTATACACGTCATCCTCGGACACGGTCGTTTGAATGTTGTTCATTCCAATTTTCGGCGAATCTTGGGGGCGAATCTCGAGTTCTCCACAGGCATAAATCCGGGAATCGTTGAAGAAGCAAAGGACCGAGAAGGCGAAAAGAGAAAAGAGTTTGATGCATCATGATTCATGCCGTCACTGCCAGCTCTTGTCCACGACCACCACTTTGCGATCTCGGATTCACTCCTTCTCCCACCATGCACACGCACAGAGCTCGAATGTGCATCACTGTCTGGCTTCCCAACGAGGTCCTCACCGAAATAATCCAAAACGCGCTTAAAGCAGACCAGGCGGCCCTCTGCCGCGTGTGCAAACTTCTCCATGCTCTGGCATTACCCGTTCTCAACCGAGAAGTGACCCTCCGCCCGGATAATCTCAGACTGCAGGATCTCGAGGCGTTTTGCAGCTCAATGATCGAGAGTTCTGTCCGGGCGGATTCAGTGCGCTCTCTGACGTTCAGAAATGGGTGAGTAGTTAGCTTTGAACTCTCACATTCGGACAACTGATCTCCTGGCCCAAGGGAGTCTTATTCCGTCCGCGGTGAAGAGCTCATCGTCGAATCCTTGAAAGTCATGCGAAGGTTGGAGCACCTATGTATCGATGACTCCCGCCGACACGGGGGACTGGTGGCTCGCCTGGCTGGCCTTACCTTCCCTAATCTTTCCTCATGCTCCTTCATGAAGGCGCACCATACTTCCTGGAAATTTGATATCGTCCAGTTTTTGAATCGCCATCCAACCATAATCCATCTTCACCTGTGGTATGACGCATACGGGGAAGACACCCATATCGCGGATGGCACTCTGCTACCAAAGCTGCAGCTCTACCGTGGACCTCTTCGGTTACTTCGTTTCTTCTCTACGCACAATCTTGTAACCGTGCGTATCTTCTGGAGCGCACGGACCTCAAGTCTTGTCGAGAAACTGGCGGCGCAGACTGGCCCCAATGTCGCTCTTGACATCGAGTTTATGTACGATAGAGAAATCCTCGGGGTTCTTGTCCATCTATCGACCCATATGCCGCACTTGAAAAAGTTGAAACTACGCTGCTGGGATAGGAACAGTGTGGCTGCTGTGAGTGTTGAATTCTTTCCACTTTATTCACTGCGCTTATAATTGCGCAGGATGCCGCCAAGCAAATCACAGCGTACCTACCGCGATTTGACTGTCTCGCGTATATAGCGTTCGATCATCATGGTCCTGGTCCGAACGTCGACCTTGATGGAAAACGAAAGGTTCTACAGAGTTGGGCAAACGCCTCTTCGACTTTAAGAGGCTGCTGCATTGGTAAGAAGTCCGAGTATCTTGAATTCCGCGAGTTTATTTCATTCCAGACGAAGTGGCTTGGCGAAAAGTTGGCGATGAGTGGGAGGAATGTAGCAGGAACGCGTTTGATATAGAGGCTGGTTTTGTGACTGAATGAAGGTTTCTAATTCATTGGTGTTGGGCAAGTCGAAGGAAAGGTATCAGCGTGAAATTGGGTGTGAACAAGGAGAATTTGGATAGGAGGAACAGCAGTTCCGAAGCCCTCGGTACCTTCTACAGCACAATACTTCAGAGTCCCGAACGAGCAGACTTGGTGCGATCTCTGACCTTCATAAATGGGTACTTACGTAGTCTGTAGCTGATCGCGGGGCATTGATAGGCCGCCTCGTGATGCCGTAAAGTGCGGAGTTTCAAGACCGATCATTGATCATCACTCCCTTGTATTCCCCGCTCAGCTTGCGTGTCCTCCTCCCTGGTCTCCCACTGCCCGTAAAAATGGCCCTCGGTGTACTGGATCACTCAAGGAACGAGGCGCGACCACTGTACAACACATCCGGCAGTCATATTCTCCCCCTACGGCGCTCTGAGGGGCTGCTTTACCCAACGACATCCGGGTCGACATCCAGCCCAGAATCGCCTTGCAGGCCTCGCTTTCACGGTTAGCAAGCGTATATCAGCGCTATTGAGGGATGGACTCAAGATTCTGACCGGTCTGTTTGGTGCGTCACAATACTTTTTGGATGAGAACGCCGCCGACTTGTTAGCCCTGAGCCATCCGAGTACATAACACGGAGACACGATTCACACAACGTCTCACGGTCTCCGCATACCCTGCCACCGTCTCCAGTGCCGTCGACCTAGTCGCCACCGATTCCACACACCCGAAGGTTCACATCTGCACATTGGCGGAATTGCACGTTGGCGGAATCATTACACGAGGCGTGGTGGGTACGGTACCCATCTGGGCTATCTCAGTTGGGCACGTTCGGGATGTGCAACGTCGACTGCGCCCATGGGGTGGTGCGGCGTTGGGCATCCGTGGACGGTTCCATTGCATCCGCCGACCGGTGCTGGGAGCGTCCTTTTGTCCAGCTCGGTTAGCTGGGCTGCGGTCGCTCCGCAGTGTTGACCGTCCCTCGAGCGCGGTGTCATTGGGTAGAGCTGACAGGCTGGGTTTGCGAGCATGAGCTTGGTGTTGATACTCGGTAGATGCAACTCCATCCGCACTCTTTCACACCCAGGGAAACTTCTCATGTACTATACAAGTGTAAGAATGATGTATTCACGTCGAACGAGCTTTTTTGAGTCCTCAGAGGCAGCAGAAATGCGTCCAGACGCGCTGTGGAGGCGTGGGAATGTTTTCAAACTCCGCACTTTACGGCATCACGAGGCGGCCTAGCAAGCGATCAAGGTTATCAACAGACTATAACATAACGAAGAATGAGTGACACATGTTATAGTGTCTGTCTACGAGAGACTAGTACTTACGCTTGTCCTCTCTCTTTCACACTCGTTCTGATTGCCTGCTCCCAAGATATTCTCTTTGGGAGGCGGTCGGAGATTTGTTAATCGAATCCTTGAAGCTCATGCGAAGACTGGAGCACTTGTTTATCGATGACATCCAACCGTTCGGCTTCCGCCTCGCTAAGCTCACCTTCCCCAACCTTGTCACCTGCGTCTTAGAAGCACGCGGTAATGCAGGGATACTCCATGTTGCAGAGTTTCTGCGTCGCCACCCGTTCATAACCACTCTGGGCTTGTCGGGCGTCAATGGGCCAATCACCGATATCCCGGAGGGTACTTTGCTACCAAAGCTGCGAAACTACCATGGCGACCTCGAGTTAATGCGTCTCTTCCCGACGGACAGTCTTGCAACCGTGACAGTCTTGCAACCGTAACCACCTGGACCCGTGTCGAGGAACTCAGTGCGCTGACCGGCCGCGATCTCACAAGTCTTTTCATCGAACATCTATCCGCGGCACAAGTTTCCGATGTTCTTGTTCAGTTATCGACTCAGATGTCGCATTTGGAGAAAATAGCATTGCATTGCTGGGATAAGAGCATTGGCAAAGTGAGTCTACCTTTCCATTTATTTCTGCTAGCACCAGGGCTTAGAATCATATAGGAAATTGGGACATACATTACCGCGTACCTACCACGATTCGACCGTCTCGTATATCTGCTGTTCGACCATGACAACAAGCGTTCGGAGGTCGAGGCTGACGACGACCTTAAAAGGGCTTTACAAAACTGGGCGAATGTTTCTCCGACTCTTAGAGGAAGTTGCATTGGTAAGTAATAGTTATGATTGCCCTGAACATCGGACTCATGTGTTCCATTGCAGGCGAGATAGCTGGTAGGAAGGTCGGCGAGAAATGGGAGGGATGCAGTAGGGAGGTATTTGATGCAGAAGCTGGATTTTTTGTGTTTCCGATGTAAAAGCGGGCGAAGCATGTAAAACAGGGCCGCCGACAGTTAACTTGATTCTTGAAGCGTCTGCATTTTTGAGTTGCCTTGATTTTCTTCAAGTCCCTGACGAAGGCGGCTATGATTTGACGGCGGCAGCCTCGTACAACTGAGCAAAGGAAGTGCAAGAACACGTCGAGCGAACCTGGTTCAGTGGGAGTAGCTCGGATCAAAAGTGCTGGCAGTGTGGGAAGTCGGCCGTTGACTTTGATGCGCTGATGCGTCGCTTGTCTTCTACTCTCATCTTCTCAACTCATCATTCATGTTCTCTCATCTGGCGCTCATCCAAGTGTCTATGCGGCTCGTTAGCTGGTCCTCGGATCCCGGACTTTTGCGAATCTCAAGAAAACAGCGGCCACGACTTGGATCATGAAGCTTGATCACGACTAACACCACCTTTCCGTCGTGCTTGCCTCGTTCAACTTCTGGGACGCGTAAAATTTGACCAATCAATTCAAATACAAGTACAATACTACAATGGAAAAGATACACTCAAGATACTGTACACATTATAACGAGGAATTCAACTTATGCTTCTTCAACCTCGGAACCCTCTTGAACATCACTGGGATTATTCCATCCTTTCATCGTTTACCAACCGTAGCCGTGGCCGTTGTGGTTACCGTTGTTGTGGCCGTGGCCGTAGCCATTTCCGTTGTCGTGGCCGCCGTGGCCGTAGTTGCCGTTGTGGTTGCCGTGCCCGTTGTGGTTACCGTAGCCGTCGTGCCCGCCGTACTGGTTATCCTGGGTCTCCTCACTGCGGCGCCACTCGCGGCCGTAGCCTCCACGGCCACCACCATAGCCGCCAAAGCCTCCGTATCCACCAAAGCCTCCGTACCCTCCGTAACCTCCACGGTGGCCACGGTGGCCCCCGTACCTCCCACCACGCCTCGAGTCCTCAACAGTAGTGGAATCTTGGGCATCCGAGGCAGTCGTCGGGGTGGAATCTTCGTCACGGCGCCAATACCCTCCGTGGTGCCCGTGGTGTCCGTGGCGGTTGTGGCCGTGTCCGTGCCGTCCACGCCTGAAATCTTCAACAGCATCGGCATCGCCCTCCGAATCTTCGGCACGGCGGTATCCACCGTGGTGGCCGCCGTGATGCCCGTTGTGGTGCCCGTGACGGTTGTGTTCGTGTCCGTGCCTCCCTCCGTACCGGTCATCCTCGACAGCGTCAGTGCCATCCGACTCTTCCTCGCGCCGGTAGCCACCGTGATGCTCTCCGTGGCGTCCGTGGTCGTGCTCATCGGCCGTGACGGTTGTGGTCTCCGTGGCGGTCGCGCCCTCCACGCCCATACCCGCCGAAATTATTCTCCACCTCCGCCTCGGCGCGAACAGCCAAACCGGGCTCAGCTACCTCGACAGGTACGGCGAGCGCCGAGGAGAGCGAAAAGATGCCAATGAGGGCAGCGACGATGGGTGCTGAGAAGCGCATTGGAGAACTTGAAGAAGAGTAGAAGAGCTGGAGTGCTGAAGATATCGAGGCGAGTGCAGAGGTTTATATACCCCGCTGGCTAGCTGGCACGGGTAAATTGAAGGTGGCAGAGTCCTCGTACATTGACCGCCCTCCGTCCATTTGGTTACAGTTGAGTTTCTTACCAGCTGAATCGCTCGTTTCAGGGCCCCGGATTCGTCCACTCGACGTCAATATACCACGGCTCCGCCTCGAGGAAGATTTGCATCCTGGTCTATTGAAGCCTTGAATGCGATCCGGTACCAGGGCGGAGTAGGGTGGTAAATTGGTGTAAGTCCTGTGATTGGCAAGATTAACCCGTGTTTTCCAGACGCATACGGGGCTGCCCGAAACCTCGTTGGTGCGGTCGAAGTCGTTTTCAGTTGCGTTGATGTGCCTGGATTATATGAATTCGACGAAGAGGTACGTATGTACTGTACCTCACGAAAGATCTGCCTTTCGTTTCATTGAACCCCACTGCCAAGAGGATCCATACCAGCTGCACAAATAATGTAAGCAATTATCTTGGTTCGAAACGGGCATATGAGCTCATTAGTATGAAAAAACAAAGACTTACCCGAGGCACTGCCCAGGATGCGCCGAGAAACTGAGAATTGGATGCCTATCTTCGTCCAGGTCAGTGGATTCCGACTCGGTAGAATTGCATAAATTGCCGTCGTTCATTTATGTCGAATTACATTCTTCAATTATGAGGAACCATTTGGGCATACTCTGATAGCTCACCTGAACTTGAATGAGAGAGAACATAATACCGAGCTCGAGAGTCGAGTCCAAGCGCGCGACCATCGAACGATTCCCAAAAAGGCTTCAGAGGATGCCACATTCGGACGACCAACTCAAATTGTGTACTATTCCAGTCGTGATCGTCATCTAGACGCCGCAGCCAAGAGAAATATAGAAATAGCAGGCCTTCGGGAGCGATGGTGATGGCTTGCCCGTGTCCAGAATGAGTTTGAAGGGAAAACTATACCCCAGGAGGCGCCCGGGTCGGAGGTAGTGAGTGGTAATCAGCCTGAGAAACGGAAGGTAGATTACATGCTGCTGGACCATCCCGGTCAATATTCACCAGTAGTTGAACGAGCAGAATCTCCACAGGGGCGCGCGTTAAACGACGGAAACTCTTCCGGAGGTCGAAGCTGCAGATGAAGTAAGAGCTGACCCAAAAGCTGACCGTCATTTGAGAATTGCCAAACTGAAACCGGCGTACCAGTATTCCGTTGTGAATGGCGGAGTGAATCTTCTTGCTGCATCCAAGGGCTCAATCTTTCGATCCTCTGGAGGTGCCGTGGGCCAGTTTCGGGAAGAAAAGGTTCGAGACCGAAGACGACATCATGAGTCCAGAAAAAGATGCGCTTGATCGCATCATTCATTGCTCCTGTCCGCAACCACCACCTTGACCTTGTCTCAAATCTACTCGTTCTCCATGCTGACTCGAAGCCGCGCTCGGCTGGGCATTACCCTGCGGTTCCCCAATGGACCAGCTACGCTGGTCTGGTCGCGGTTCCGGACTGGGTTTGGATTGTTTGGACATGTAGATACAGTGATTGACATGTACGGATTCGGACAGTAGATAGACAGCTCTTCTCCTCCACACGACCAGACCGTACCGCTCCATCTGGTGATTGCAGTGCGATTCGACCCCACGCAGCGCGACCGTAGACAGCATAGACGTGAACGACGGACTTGACGGAAGAAACTTGAAAAACTAGACGTGTCATCACTCCGGAATCGATTCCCTCGCCACTCGTATTCAGCGCGGGCTCCTGCAACTTACACTGGGCCGAAAGAAAGCTCCCCGCAAAGGACAGTTTGGCTACATAGCACCACTGGCTCTCCCAGTCGAATCACCCTCCACCGTTTCGACACCTTTGACTCTTTCCGCATTTTCCTCAGACGACGATTTCTGGGACAGATTACCAGGCCACAATCTCGGTACCCCACCAACATCCCCACTCATTGGTCCTTACCCACACGACCTCACAACCGCTCACACCGTCACCCACGACTCCTCGGACGACGAGATGCCGTCCGAATTTTTCTACGGCGATAATCGTGACGATGACCCTGTCCCGGGTGACTACCTAAAAAGCACCATGAACAGATTCAAGGAGGCGTCCTCGGACGCGTTCAAGTGCGAGCGTCTGGCGAACGGCTTTGCCACGGGCTCCTTCGCGGAGAAGTGGTACGACAAGCTCGACCCAGGCACCCAGGATGACTGGAAGAAGCTCAAGGCGGCGTTTCTGAAACAGTGGCCGCCCGAGACGGTGCCGGAGTTGAGCATAGAGCAGTATCGGGCGCGTTTGCGTGGAGAGAAGCTGAAGAAGGAGGAAATTGGAAAAGTGGTGATCGTTCGGGGTATGGAGACCACGGGTCACGTAGCGTGGGCGAACCGGATCCTCGCCCTATCCATCCGGGTGGACGATCCGTCGGGAGCCATGATCCACGGGATTCGCGACGGGATGCCGGCGATGATGAAGAAGATGGTAACGGGCACCTTCCCCACCTACAAGGCGTTCTGCGACGCTGTCAAGGCCGTAGACAACGACACGATCGCGACCGCAATGGAGGAGGATGCGCGGCTCACTCAGGTCAAGAACGACACCCGTCGTTTGCGGGACGAGATTGCGCAGGCTCGGCGCACCCCAGCCTCACCTACAGCCCCCCTTCGTGCCGCGTTCAGCGGGTTCAATGTCAGTCGTGGTAGCGCGCCCCGAGCGCCAGTCGTCTCTCACGACGCCGACCCATTCGGTGGTGGCCCTGTGCGGGGCGCCGCTCCGGCTCGCGGATACCAGCGAGGTGCCACACCACGCAGCGGCCCAGGTTTTCGTGCGAATCATCTTCGTATGGCGGACCTGACGAGAAACACGGCGGGGATGATACACCACGCGAATACAGCAACAGGCAATGCCGCCTATCAGCTCCAAGTCCAGGCGTGGGTCGCCGCCAATCCAGCCAAATACCAGGGTGGTGATGAATATGCACCCTACCCGCTAACGCCCGGGACCGAGGCGGTGGGCAGCGGGGAGTGCTTCGATTGCGGCACCCGCCACCTCAGGGATACACCGCATACCCGTGCTATCGTTGACCCCAAAGAAACCTTCTACCGTCGCGTCGCAAATCGCATCATTCGCGACGATCGCGCCGCCACCGGCATGGCCAACGCTGCCGGCCTGCCCGCAAACATCCACCTCGTGCACGTCGAGGCTACAGACGATTACCCGGCCCATTGGGTCCCTGACACGTCCGTTTCGGGAAATGGGGATGGACCCGAGGTTTAGTCGAAAACCGTCGGGTCCGTGATGCAAAGGTCGACAAGGAGGTTGTGATCCCTGGAGCAGAGGCGGCGGCCTCCGGGGAGGAAGGAGAGCCCCGCACCAATTTCGTTTTTACGGACAACATGTATTCTGAGCACGATGCAATAAATCCTGTTGATGTTTACGGTGTGGGCGAGGGGAGAGAAGAGGAAGAGAAGGCAAAGCCATTCATTCAGACGGTTCAGCTAGTGGGAGTGAATGGAGAGCTCGTCGACGTCGTAGCAACGTTCGATGACTGCGCCATGGTCAACTGCATCGACACCGCCGTATTCAGTAACGCTCGCGCAACTCTGTCGAGCCCGGGCGCATCACCAAGGGTTTTACGGATGGCGAATGGGGTGTTAATTCCATCTGGAGGATGTTGGCGGGGAAAGGTCAGCGTTGGGGGGGTCAGTGCGGTCGGGAAATGGGAGATATTTTCGGGCGGCGGCGCGTGGCAGATGCTATTGGGGAAACCCATGCTCAAAGCGTTAGGTGCTTGCCACGAGTATGTGGAGGATACGGTTACGCTCAACACGTCGGCGGGGAAGACCATCCTGCAGAACGAGTTGGACGCCGATGCTGAGGGTTCACGCCAAAATAAAGTCGCAATTGCGTCTGCTAGTGACCCGGGAGAGTGCCTTGGCACTTCTCCCTTGAAGACTGGGCAAGTCCATGACCTTAACTCCCTGCCACCAGTTGATCATGCACCAAGCTCGCAGATATTGGGTGATGTTAGTCTACTTAACTCGGTGGAGGACGGGCCACGAACCCCTGAAGTCGCTGCTGCGCATGCTAGTGTCCCGGCAGCGTGCGATGCGCGTCTCCCACCCCCTGCCGAGCACGTATTTTGGCCTACATTACCTATTTCAGTTGATCCAAGCACGGTAGTACAGGGGATATCTTATTCGGCGCGGAAAAGAGCCCGTTCGGTGGCACGGAAGAAACTGAAGGCAGAACGGGCACAGGCTCGAGATGCTCTTCTTGCGACCTGGGCCGTAATGGAGGAGAGCTTGGTGTGTCACGGCAAGAGCGCATTCCGGCGGCTGGTGCGGCGGATAAAGAATAGGGCCGAGCGTACGGAGAAGATGCTACTCCGCCGCTGGTGGAGGACACCATGGACGGCGGATTCGGAAGGGTTCTCATCAGAGGATGTAGCCGACGGGGATTTGGAGTCGGAGACGGAGGTGCCAGTAGGAGCCGCATACGGAACAGCGGACGGGAAGGTGTCCTTGCAGGAGGTCGTGGATCAAGGGGAACCCCAGAATGTCGAAGGTCTACGAAATCAAAGTCACTATGCGTCCGCTAGTAGCCCGGGAGGGTGCTGCGGCACTCCTCCTTTGAGACAAAAGGGAGTTTCTCATGCAAAATTGTCAGCCTATACTCACCACTTGACAGAGGAGGTGGATGAATGGGTATCGATCACCGAGTTGGAAGAGAACGAGACTGCAAAGGCTGATGGGTTACAAAATCAAAGTCGCAATGCGTTCGCTAGTAACCCAGGCGGGAGTATTGACTCCCCGCCCTTGAAGCCAAGGCAGGTTTTTGACCATAACTCGCATTCGGTTGACGAGCACGCAGGAAATTTTAGCGGTCTTAGAAGACATCGAAGCGGATTCCTCAGCGCCAGGGACAGAGCAGCCTGAAATTCGGGTTGATGAAGACACATCCATCTTCACGCGGCATACGGACCCATTCAATCCGGCGCGAGTCGCGCGTATCTTGGAGGTGGTGGAAATTGGCGATGACATCACGTCGGAGGAGCGCGCGCAGATTGAAGCGACTATCCGCGAGTATGCTGACGTCTACGCGTTGTCGGTCAGCGAGGTCAAGGCAATCCCGGGCGCAGTGCATCGTCTGCACGTACCGGAGGGCACAAAACTGAATACCAAGATCCAGCAGCGCCGCCTGACACCTCCCCAAGCTTCGTATTTCTCAAAGGCTTTGGATACAATGCTGGATGCCGGGATCATCAAACCCATTGCCGCCGCAGACGAGTAATATACCCGCCGCTAGCAAAGTCACTGGCGGCCACCGGTGGCCCCCGACGGACATCGGCGGCCGCTGGTGGACAGCGATCAACGGTGATCAACGGTGATTCACAGGAGATGCCACCGGTCCGATGATCCTCCCGGCGATCCACCGGCGATTTCCATCGGATTTATCGGATTCGCTTCCTCTCTCTCGCCGTCGACATCCACTGGATTCCAGCGAAAGCCGCTGGCCTTCGTACTACGTCGGGCTTGGGCGGCGCTGTCGTGTTTCATGTCCGCATGGTTGCGGATGATAAGAGATAGGTGGACCCATACAATCTCCGGCTCCCGTCGCCACAATCTCCATTCACCCCTCCTCGACCAATTCTCTGCACGGAGCGTTTGTCCTGCGCTTTTTGTCCCGTGGCGGACCTCAACATTGTCCCAACTCTACGCCGTCGACGTCGTGAAAAGCCTCAGGTGGTTTGGCTGCTGGATGCTGCCTTGCAGTGGGTTCAAGCAGATTTGGTGGTGGCACATTGTGCCTCATGCCAGGCGGACTACTACCCCGACTGCATCACGTACCGAGGGGACGACAACACTCGCTGCCAGAAACTCGAAATAACGCCCAAGTACATGCGGGTCTCGAAGCATGGAGTCTGGGTTGATCGCCAGGTTGCTCTATTCCAGGAGAATGCGCTCAGCAGCTTCCACTCGGGATGGTCGAACTTTGCGGATTGGGTCAATGGGTCCACTTCTGCCCAGCGGAAGCTCACCTATCGCCAGTCGCACCGGCTGTTTGTTGAACACTCCTCCCGCCGACTGCTCGCCTTTCACGAGAAAGAAGATTTTCATACCAACGCTCATCCCAACACGCACATGCTCGCGGAGGCGGTCCGCAGGCATATCGGGGTGAACGGCGGGGTTCTACCTACCGCGATGAGGCACGGGTGCGCTGAGTGTACGCATATCAAGCGCTACCGGTCGGATCTGCTTAATGAAGGGGTCACTTTTGGGAACGACATGGATGTGGCAGGAGCTTCTGGGATTCCGGAGGGTGTCGAGAATGTGAGTGTCATATCTCTGATTAATCTTGATATATTTGCTCACAGCTCGTCTCGCAGAACCCCGAGCCACTTGCGGCAGATCCTGTGGTCGACCAGCTGGGTTTGCCCCAACAACAAGATGCGCCGGGTGAGGGTGAACCGCGAGGATATACACGCCTTGCGGTGATGGACGGAAAGACCATAAAACATCGAGTGAGTCCAACTGTCTCAAACCGTACATCTGATTTGAGTTTTGTACAGAAATGTGCGCTCGACGTGTGCGAAGGGCCATTGGTGAATTACAAGGATGGACGTTTCTGCGAAGGTCATTTGAACCTACGCGATGTGTGCGGCATCATACCTTGCGGCCGTCCTGTTTGTCACGCGGGCGCGCTAACTTGCGACACCGAGTCGCACATTGCTTGGCATCGCCAGTACGAGAATCGATTCTCTCGCCTTTCTTTCCCTGGGGTTCGCCGCGTCATACGACGACAAAATGAACAGGAAGACAACAACTCTGCTGCCGCCGGCCCGTCACTTCGCATCCAACTCGAGTCGCTTGGAGATGTACCCGGAGATCAGGTCGTGCATACGTTCAAGGCCAAAACTACTTATTGTCTACAGACCGTTCAGTGGGCGTGTGGTTTCCCCATCGGCTGGGGCAAATGCTATTGTTCCGAGAGCTCTCCGCAGGTTCTCAAAATTTTGGACAACATCTGGGCGAACTATCCCTCGTCAAAGCCGAGTTTCATCGCCTACGATGATGCATGCAGCCGTCTCCGCCACATTGTCTCTCGAGATCCTCACAGTCCGTGGCTTTCCACGACAAAATTCATCGTGGATGCGTGGCACTACATTGGTCACCGTGCGACGGACATCCTTTGTCGTTTGTGGTGTAACCCTGCTCCTGCGAACGGTTCCCAGCCGGATCTCATTCTGGTGGAGACGGACGCGAATGGTACAACTCATCAAACCCGCGCGTTCAATACGGAAACAGCAGAACAACTCAACTCGTGGCTCAGCGGCTTCGAGGCGCAGCTACGGCAAATGTCGGACGTCAATTATGACTTTGTGATTCACGTCCTCATGATGATGTATGCTGAACGAGTGGTTAATAGGGTGCAAAAGAAGAAATTAGGGCTCACCGAGGAGTTTTGGGACGAGGCCATTGGGAGTTAATAGTTCATGTAGTGCGTTGGACTTGATTGAGCTAGAATCACATTTGTCCTTCAGCTCAGTGTGCGCATGGCATCAACATCTTTCTGTTCCTTAAGAGGGTACGGGGTCATGTGTGAGCGCAGTGTCTGCAATTTCTGTCGGAAGTGCAACGGTGTACATTTGTCAGTGTTCATCAAAAAGTGCCAATTTCCGATGTGGGCCACCGGATTCCGCTGGCTCCCACCGACTCGTTGTGGGCTGTTCTGCCCAGCGTACCCCACTGGACTGCGGTGGGTTCCGGTGTATGCAAGAGTTGGAACACGAGAAGACTCTAGATATCTTAGTTATAAAACAACACTTACCAGGTTGGATTCACTGGCCTCCAGTGGCTTCCGCTGGTTGAATGTGGCTGATATACCCCGCTGAGGACCGGTGGAGACCGCTGGAACGGGGTGGCAAGAGGAAGAGTTGCTGTCCCGTTGGAAACCGGCGGAATCCAATGGACTGTGAGTGCAGTCGGAGACTGGAGTGCTTGGGCGCGCAGGTGCACACTGTTGTTCAGTTACAGCGAATTCCACCGGATTCCAGCGGGATTGATTGTGTGATGCGTTGATACGCAGCGTCACGCGCACTAGTGTATAGTAGATTGCTCGAGTAGGTAATGTCCTAGAAGTAGACCGCGAAGCGATACAACTCCACAACACACTAACCACACAACACACACAACACACACACAATTCCTTGACTAGCACGCTGACACCTAACGGTTGAGTTCGGGGTTGTCTGAAGTATACAGATAAGACTGATACTCCGCGGTTTGGTTCTCGGAAGCTTGTAGGTTGACTCTCGAGGTTTCACACCAAGTTCAATGTCTTTTGAACTAAGAGGAATCTCTTGACTGGTTTGTAGACTGCTCACAACGAACACGAGGTTACGATGTTAAAAGGTTTTATATTTTATTGACCGAAACACACAATATCCAAACACCAATACAACTTCGATACAACACGAAGAGGAACTATAGCACAGAGGGCAACCCACTACCCCTTAAGTATGTTACTATAGCTGACCCAAGTTGAACCAGAGCTCGGGTGCCTTTGATATTGCGTCTAAGCTAAGAGAAATGATACAACAAATCTCCGCGGAAGTCACAAGACTGCACTATAACCACAGATCAAGCTTCGACCCAATGTCTAGGCAAGAAGGCGTACAATGCAATGCTGCAAGGGCGGGATCTACAGGCCTTATATACTACTCCCTACTGGTCTGATGATATAACTACTATTACGCGCCTGCCATCCCTATTTCCGTACTTTCCCTATAACCCTAGGTGTCCTGTCACCTATATTACATCCCCTCGAACCGCTCCGCGTGGTTCTGTTGCTTATGTTGCTGCTTGGCCCGGCTGATCGGTGGTCATGCCGTCTTGGCATTCGAGCCGATTGGCCTGGTAATTTGATTCCGTCGTTTCATTACACTCTCTTGCTGAGCCAGCTCCTCTTATGACTACAGCCCTCGACCCAGGTCCATAAATAACCTCGGTCCGCCATCTTCGTCATCCAGAGCTTACTCCTGGCATATTCTGTCAGATGCGATCATCGCTCTGATCGTCTGCCGCGACTCCGCCGCTTTCCATGATCATGATCGTACTCGGATCAGTTCTCGATCATACTAGTGTGCCTGCGCGAGTTCGACTCGCCCACTTGTCATCTCTTTTCTGGGTGTCTCTTCAATACCGGAACGAATGGTAGTATTTCCTCCAACTCGCCTACACGAGCCACTCTGTTTGCATACATATAGATAGACTTATACCGGTCCGCGAGGTACTCCGCGAACCTTGTCATGATAGTACTGCGCGTCCGCGCAACCTTCGTCTTTGCTCTATAGCTAGTCTAGCTCATTTCTGAATACACCTGGGCTTGGTATATCTCCTTGGGTATGGTATCTCCACAAGTAGTAGTCCCCGCGAATCGCCTATTGGAGTCACCACAACCGACCACTTGAACGAATAGCCAAGCGTAGTGTACTGACGACTTGTACTTGTCTCATTAATACACGAATAGTGACACGGAGCTCAGTCCTATCCCTTATTGTATATCACCTGACAGAGGCATTGGTGTGCGCACCAAAACAGCTAAATAGCCAGATTTCACGCGTGCGAAATACGCAGTCGTATCATCTCCCCTTCACTAAATCTCGACCGTCCCCGGTCGTGAACATGCGCGATCATAATTCATCGATTTAGAGGTTCGAGGACTGATAGCCCCCTCGAACGCCTGTTTCAATTGTTTTTATTTTGAGCCCAAATTGTCTTCGTTCATTCACCAATAGCTCCCGTGCTCCACGAGGTAGCTTCCGCGGATCTTTGATCCACCTTTAATTGAAAGGCTGTGCTGGATTTTCCGCTAATTTTTATTTCACCGGAGTCTCACGCGCCCCTCTCGCCATTTCCGCTCCAACTATTGAAGACACGCGTCTTCTGCATTATCTTCATTCGTTCCGTGCTTGTATCGTGCTGGTAGACTGCCCACGAACCAGCGGGACCATCGTCCTCGAGGTTCGTGCTATCTATGCTTGTTTTTCCCAGCCATTCAATTTTAGCGCCGTACCGGACGCCCGGTTGTCTTGGCTTCTTTTTCAACTCAGAGTCCTGGCCTCGAGTCATTTCTATGGCAAGTCTATTCCTGATCTTTTCCCAGGAATCTCCTTCCATGAGCCCCTTTTTAAGAGTCGACTCATCAAGACTTTCGCCCTTCTCGTTTTCTTTTCCTCTACTCTGCTTGTCGTCTTCCCGCATTCACCTGGCGGGCTCTTCTGGTTACTCGTCTTCGACTCCACCACGCCTCCTCTCATTCTCGACTACGTGGCGGTCCCACCAAGTCCGTACCGACTCATGGCTCCAAAGCCCAGACCTCTCGATCCTGCCTCGGCCAAGGCGCGTTTCCTTGCGGACCCTTGGAAACCCATCCGCGACGGTGGTGCCCGTGCCTTCGTCTTCTTCCCGAGCGTTTCGACGTCACTCGTCCACTTGAACCGGTAACTTTGCCCGTGCTCGTCCGAGAGACCCAGCACTATTTCCAATTCCTGGTACGTCTTGTTCTTTTGTCCCCTTGAAACATCTAACTCTTCTTTCAGAAGCGCTATCGTGACCACGCGCAAGGGGAAGTCATCCCCGAAATCGAGGCATTCTTTTCTCAATGTTTCGACGTGCTCGCCCGTCTCAACGACGTTTCTGGTCTTGGCAACAAGAACCTGAAGGGCACGGCCGCCTATCGACCCCTGATTCCTTCCGCGGATCCTTCTCGCGTGCGTTTTAATACGCCTCTCCTTTCACTTGTTTTATTGATGCTTTTTACAGCCCGTCCTTCTCCCTTCGTTCGACATCCCGGCGCCTCCAGCGCCACCTGCGCCTCCTGCACCTCCGGCGCCTTTGTCGCTGGACGATCGCTTTCGCTATGGCCATGGACGATGACGACGATGAGGTTTCCGACGCCGCTCCCGTCCCTCCGCCATCGAAGTCTGCTGCCAAGGCCCTCGCTCCCACGCCCGCGAAGTCTTCTTCCAAGGCTCCCGCGCCGCGACTCGCGACCCCTAACTTGTATTTTAACGAGGACGACCGTGTACGTCCACTCTCGTTCATTTTTCTTTGCTCTCTTTTTGAATTCTCTTCAGATGCCCGAGGACCAGCTGGAGCTTTCGCCTTCGCCTTTCGGCTATTCGTCCACAAAGTCCAAAAACAAGGCCGCCCCTTCCATCAACCTCTTTACTCAACCCAAATCGGCAACCGCCCCGTTCTTCCAAGCTCCACCCAAGAAGAAGGGAAACAAGAACTCCAAGGCCAAGGGTCGTCGTCGTTCGAACGACGTTACTCCCGGTCCTTCTTTGGGTAATGTCGAGTCCGAGGAGATCCCTTCCGAGGTGCGTCTCTAGAATTCTTTTCTTTTCTTTTTATGCTAAGGCGTTTTCAGGACGAGGCATTAATCCTTAAAGGCCTTCCGTCCAAAACTCGTGCCGAGTCGCCGGCACCCCCTACTCGTCGTTCGCTGCGCTCGTCGACCGTGGCTGCTCGCTCCGCCGAATCACCACCTCCCGACGCTCCTCCTGCCGAGGTTCCCAAAACCTCGCGCAACGCAAACAAAAGAGCGAACCGTCCGAGGCTCCTGACCAGAAACGCCCGCTCCTGCACCCTTACGCTTCCAACCCCGACGGTGGCTACAAAAGCTACATCCTCAACGATCCCAAACCCGAGGTCCCGACCAACCCTCCGGACGGTCTTCAAACCCACGAGTGGTATGCTGGTTCGATGCATTCTAAACGCAGAGTCCCAGTACGTTCCTTTTCTCTTTTTGCTTTTTTTTTCCGACGTCCTGACGTTTGAAACTAGGGCGTTCAATGCCCGGCGTTATTCCTCACGTCATCCCGCACGACTTCATCGTCAAAGCCACGCCCGTCCCCGAGACCATGGACGTCGTCGATCACTTCAGCAATCCTCAATACTCGATCGACCAGGATTCGATTCCTGCCCCCGCCCCATTGTTGTTCAAGGACACGGATGCGCCCGACGATCCGACCCTCGATCCGGCTCTGATCATCGCCTCGCGCATCCCGGGCAAGAACTACTTCCAAGTGAGTCGTTATTTCTTTGTTTTTTTTTTTCTTTTTCTGGTGCGGCCCTAGCTCAACCTGTTTTGTGCTAGGCGCCTGCTCCGTGCTCGAACTGTGCCAAGCGCAACCACGTCTGTGGGTCTTTGGGACCGAAACACGCGTGCCTTGGCTGTGGCGTCGGCCACGGGACTTGCTCGAATTCTATTGACGAATACGAACAGAGCTCAATGTTCGAGTCCCTTCGGCCTGCCATCGAGATGTCCAACTTCAGTGTGTTTCCTCCTTTTTTTCACACTTCTTCTTATTCCTGACTTCTTTTCCTAGGCTTGATCCATCGCTTGGAGAGCTTGGCCTTCGCACGCCATAACCTCGAGTCGTCGCTCGCCGTCTTCCTCAACCAGCGCTCCTTCTATCGGATGCAGTTGCAGGAGTTGGCGCTATACATCTTCTCGCTCCGCAAGTCCCTTCCCGAGGCCGAGCTCTTCAAGAAGTTCCAGAACGGTCGTGACGACCTCGACGTGCTCCTCTCGCTCTTTCCGTTTCCACAACATCGACATGGATTCGGCGACTGCTTTCGTGGAGGACCTCGAGGACCGTCACCAGTTCGCTTTTGCGCACATGGAGCCTACCCACGTACGTCGCAGCGTTCCTTTATTCTTTCCTTCCTGATTCTATGCCTTGTAGTTGATCGCTTTGCCTCTCGTCCCTGCTCAAGCGTCGACCAGCGGATTATTGCGCCTCAACTCTGCGCCCGTTTTCTCGCGCCCGGCACCCGTGGAGACGGCTCCTCCAATGGCCCCTGCGGCTTCGTCTTCAGCGCATCCATCTCACCCTCCAACGCCGATCTCGCGTTTTAGTACTCTGGGTGGTGGTACGTCTATTTTTCTTTCTTATTCCTTTTCTGTGCTTGTCTGATATTTGGGTCTAGCTTTGGATGAGTCTCGGCTGACTTCTCCGTCGACGCCTGCCATCGCGACTCTCAACGCTCCCGACACGCCGATGACGGATCACGCGCCGGAGGACGAGCTGATGGGCTCGCCCAACTCCTCGCCCGCTCCTCCTCTCACGGCTGCTGAACCGACGGATTAGGTGGACTTTGCTGGATGGGTTTGGGATGCGGGCATCTTGCTGCGAGCCGAAACGGCCAATCGCGTTTTGTATACTTGTTTTTTCACCCCGCGGACTACAACCGACGTCACATACGTCGTCTCTACCTACTTAGAGTAGAAGTAGTAGAGTGCTCTCCCTTGTACATCTAGTAGTCGGCCCAATCGTGGCCTCAAATATCATTGCTTTTGACTCACGCCTTTATAGTGTGACGAACGAACTTCCACTCTTAAGATAATACAAATATTCTTGTTCTTTTCTTTCAAGTAAGCGTTGGCTACTGTAATGCGCATTGAGTCTTTTCTAGTCCTAGTACATTCGTAGTCTGACACTCTTGTCCTGCGACCTTGTATCATAGCTTTGACCACTTCTCGGACTGCTTCTAGGACCGCTTCTCGGATCACCACTTCTTGATCCCTCATCATCCTCGAACCCCACACGGGTTCTTATTGACCATTCCTTATTCTAAACTCGAATAATCCTTGGCCAATTCTTATCTGCTCACCCGCGCACGTTTCCTCGAACTCAGCTTCTAACTATAGTTCTGCCGATCGGTGCCCGCATGTAACATATTTGCAAATTGCTTTGTCTAACGCCATAGTGATTTGTCGGTGGTCTATTTGCAAGTCTGAAACTTATCTCTTGAAAAGCTTGGCGCCATCTTGGCTCTCTCCCCCTCACAAAAATAACACGACCGTCCTCGGGCGTGCCCCGCGAACTTGTCATATTATTCCTGTCATGAACGGATACCAACATTTCAACGCTACAGACCGCTTCCTTTTTCGACCGTTACCCGCACTTCACCAATTTCACCACCGTGCAATATATAAACGGCACTCAATTGGTCCTAGGCAACCCATTCCGCTCTCTACTTCTCATGGCACCTGAGCCTCTTTCTCCCGACTCTGCCGCCATGAAGGCCGGCGCTCAACTCGTTGAAGCCGTTGCCGCCTATCGCTCCATCGACAAAACAATGACTGTTCTTGTCCCCACCCGCAAGACCTTACTTGCTCAGGCAGTGAATCTCGGAGTGCGTCTGCTATATTTTCTATTGCCCGACGCCTTTGCTAACTCATTCCCAGGGTCACCTCTACGCGTTCAAAGAAGCCCTTCACTTGGTCGAGATGACCCCTGCCAAGGAAGCGCTCTTCCACATCCGCGATGACGCCCTCGAAGCCAAGAAGGAGTGCGGTTTCGAGCCTCCTGCTGCTGCCATGAAGGAATGCGCCCTCGCCCTCCAATATTATCAAGCCCAGCGCAAGGATGCCCAAATTCGCAAGAAGGACGCCGACGATCGCAAAACCAAGCGTGCTGCCACTACTGGTCGGAAACTTCCCAAGAAAAAGGTCCGTCGCAATCCTCTCCTGTCCATTCTCCTTCTTATATCCGCCCTCAATTTCCCAGGTCAATTCTGCACCTACTGTCGAGGATGGAGAGGACGACGAGGATGGTGTGTCCATTATCCCAGCTCCCGCTGTCGACGCTAACTCGGTGCGTCTCTTCCTCCAGTCGTGCTTATCCTCTCTCACGAATTCGCCCATCTCCTCAAGATGGATGTCGACGACGATGGCTGCTGCTGGCGCTCCCTCCAAGCTCGCGGGCCTCCACTTCCACAAAGGCGCCGTCACCCGGATCCCCACCATCGTTGACTCTGGTTCCAACGTTTCTGTTCCTCGTGAAGGTGCGTCCCCTTCACTATAGATAACGTCCTACGATCTGACTTGGCTAATTTTCTAGTCCAAGAACACCTCCGAGGGAAAGCGTCCTGAGACGGTACGTCTTCCTTACGAACGTATTCGTTTTCTGAACCGCGACTCTCCGGCGTACCTCAAGGTCGTTCAGTACACCAAGCCCGAGCCGTCTCTCAAGGACTTTCCACCCCGCAAGCGCCAGCGTACCAGCTCCATCTATGCGAACATCTCTGATGACGAGGCCGCTATTGGTGTGTCCTTATATTTTCTTTCTGCAGCGTAAAGCTCACGACGTCTTCTGTTCCTCAGACGCCTTCGTTGATCCGCCTGCCAACGTCGCGGACAAGGCTCGTGCCTTTATCGCTGAGAACCCTCCCCCGGCGTCCTCCGACCGCTCTCCCCTCGAGATCAAGAAAGATCTTGAGTATAGCGCTATCCGTCTTGACGTTCATCTTCGTCGTATCGACCGTCTCCAGGCCGACCTGAAAGTCGCCGAGGATCGTCAGTGGCACGAGCTTCAGTTCGAGCGCCTTGCCAAGGGTGAAATCGAGCCACCCCCTTCTGTATGTTCTGACATTTTCTTTTGTCCGATCACACGCCGACACTCCTTCTAGTCGCCCGAAGGATGTTAAATCCCCCTTTCGTTACTGCCAACAATCCCCACTCCTTAGAATGTTCTTCCTTTACGCTCAACCGTATCTAGTCTTCGTAAAATAGAAGTAGCAGACCAATTCAACATTTTGACTGCTCTTTCTGCCTGAATTTGTCGTTCCGCGGAAGTTTCAAAATCGCCACATGGACTTATCGCGTGGACCATAAAAAGCCCGACGTCCGTCCATGCTTTCTCATGAGCAGACTCGCCCGCGAGCAACTGCTCGCCGCAGTTATCCTCTCCAAGGTGCTGGTAAGTGCGCTTCGCAGACCTGTCTTCTCACGGTTGAATTCCCGCCTATCATAGCCATCACCCGGCGACTGCTGTCAACGATGCTCTGCCGCCAACAAAACTTGCTTGTTCCTCTCCTGGGGTCGTGCGTGCGTGGCTTGCGAAGGCCATTATTACGCCGACTGCAAGTACAAAAGCTTGGACGAGTGGAACAGCTTTCGTCACTCTCCTCACTTCCAACTTCCGGGTGCGCTACTTGTTTTCTGTACTCTTGGATGGCACTCAAAGTTTTTCTAGAACCTGCACTCCTTGATTCCGTGCCAACCGCTTTCCTTTTTCCCTCATGTTCCCGAGGTCTTTGCGATCCTCCATACTCAATACTATCTCTGGCCGTTGTATATGCTGGATCTCAACCTCCGCGAACTGAGCCTCGACCTTCTGATCGACTGGACTGTCGCTATTTACGGTGCCGGACCTCCGCCCCAAGCTTTCCTGGACTTGGCGCTGTGTCGTCTGACGGAATTATGCTATCCCGAGACGGTCCATGACACCATGCAGATTATCCAGGCTCGGATTTACTCAGCCGAGCCGCAACCCAAAATAGTAGCCTTCATGTAATGGAGTAGACGTAATTGCCCTTTCTAAAAACATGCGGCCGCTGCTATCTTGGTCCTCCAAAATCTTCAGTTTCCGATCGCTGTATCACCCTCGATCACTTCCGCGAGGTCTCTATTTGCTATAAAAGACCCCCTCGAACTGACCGATTTCTCTGTCTACTTTCCCAGCGACATGCCTCGTCGCAACCTTCGCGAAGTTCAGACCATCCAAATGCTGGAGGACCTCCGGGTATGTTCCCATCTTAGCCCTGATCCCAACACTTCGTCTAAACTGCCTTTCCTTAGCCTCCCGGAGGAACCATGTGCGGTCCTTGCCAAGAGTTATGCCTGCCTTGTATCTTCGTGTCCTGGGGGCGTGCTTGTCGTCGGTGCACCTATCGCTTCTGCCCTTGCGAGTTTACGGAGATGAACGAGTTCCTGTCGTTCCGCCGGAGCCCAATTTGCGACGAGCAGGGTGCGTCTACTTTCGCCTCCCTCAATGCTTTTACTCATTCGCCACTTTCTTCAGCGGTTCCTTTTCATCGCAAGCCCGTGCCGTACTCGCAGCTCCTTCCCTTCGTGCCTCGCGCGTTCGAGATCCTTCGCGAGTCGTATCACAACCGTACTCGTCGTGAGATCAAGTCCACCTTCGAGCGCATGTCGATCTCTGCGATCCTCACTTGGCTTATGCAACACGAAAACGACCCTTACTTCCACCCGGACGTCGAGCATCTCGCCCTCAAAGTTCTTATTGAGCGCGGCCACCCTGACAGCCTCAACGCCCTCTTTGCTATTCGCCAGTCCGGTACCTTGACTTTCACCGCGACTGCGCGCCCTGTTCGTACGCCTTAGAGTACGCTTTTATAGCTTCGCCGTTCATGTCCGTAGTTTGTCTACCAATTTCGATAAACGTTTGGTCTTGCAAATTCTGGCTGCTGCATCATCGTTCGAATCTTCCGCGGAGGAGTCCTCGGACTGTTCTTCGTCTTCCGTCTCTGGCTCTTCAAAGTCTTCTGCTGTTACCCGCAGGCGAACATCCTTGAATTGAATGTCCTTTCCTTGGTACACCTTAGATTTCTTTGTTTTCGGCTCCACAGATTCCTCGTCGTTTGCTAGCTTCTCCAGAGTTTCCTTCGAGATGTCGATGACTCTATGGATGTTCTCTGGTAACGGAATAGATTGTCGTGCAAAATAAGGGATAACCCTAAACGCTCCAATTTTGTCTTGGAACATTGCACCGTTCATTTCCGCGACCAAGTACGCTCCTCCTTTGGTTCGTCGAACCACTATCATAGGTCCTAGGTATCGGTTCTCCATTTTTGAATTCAAACTCTTTTCTACACTGGTATGTCTGACCAGCACCAACTCTCCTGGTTGGAAATCGTACTGTTGGATGGTGTTCTCGAAGTACCTCTCGTACTTCCGTAATGCCATCCTTTTCTCATGGGTGACGCGCAACCTCATGGCTTCTACATGCTGATGATGCTTGGCCAAGGCCTGTGCCCGGAATCCCACTAATTCTGAGTTGGTCAAAACCCTGTCAGGCAGTTCTACCAACCAGGTCGCTTCCTCCAAATCCAAAGGTAGGATCGGATGCGCTCCGGTGACTAGGAAGAAGGGAGAACACCCCTTGCCTTTCCTAATGGTAATCCTGTCTGCCCACAACACCTGATGGAAGAAGTAGAACCACTTCCCCGGGTTTCCACCCGTAGCTTTGGTTAGCGACTGTCGAAGCGGGAAGTGCCCCTGCTCGACCTTGCCGTTACCTTGCGAGTTGTAAGGCGATATATTGATTCCAATAATGCCATATTTCTTTTCCAACCACGCTAAAGCCTTTCTGAACGCGCCCGCATTATCTGTTACAATCACCCGCGGACAGCCCCATCTGCAGATAATATCCTCCAGAATGAACATCCCAAGCGTCTCAGCATTCTCGTTCTTAATTGGTCGTGCTTCCAACCAACTCGATAGTGAATCGCGGGCGTCTACAACCATTGAATATCCATTCGAAGTTGCTCCCATTTTCATCACGTCAATGTGAACTTGCTGAAACAGACTCGGCGTGTGCGTGATGACAGGCGGGATTTTCAAGAGTGTCGTTTGCCGTACTTGACAGCTATGGCACGTTTTAATATACCAACTGACATCCCTATCCAACTCCGGCCACCAGAATCGTAGGCTGATCAATTCTTTGGTTGCCCAAAATCCTCGATGTCCTAGACTATCGTGTGCTGCACGCATCATGTACATCCTGTGCTCTTTATCTACCACCAATTGGTGTGCTGTACCGATTCCTTTTCGATACATCCTCCCCTCTTTCAAAAAGAAATGTGAGGCCCACCGAACGAAGTGTCTGTAATCTTTCTTCTGAACACTCTTCGGCCTTTTCAGTGGATTCTCCAGCCAAGTCCTTAAACCGGCCAGTCTGTTATCCTGCATCTTAGCCAAGTTAGAGCGCCGACTCTCGTCATACGGCTCCCGCTTGTCCGGATCCCATTTCAACTCCAAGTCCGGAATTAGCGGTTCCGCGGCCTGCACAAACTGTGGTACAGGTTCCCTTTCTTTCTCATACGCCCTTTTCACAGAAGTCCTGACTTGCTCCTCCAAAGACCTGGCCCAAGCCCAGTCAGTCTCGAAGTCCGCGGGGCTCTCCGCGCACTCAGTTGTCTGTAAATAGCCGCCCCTTGTGTCTATCTTGTCTTTAAATTCCTCGAATTCCAGCGGTTGCGGCCCATTTGGATCAATCTCCTCATGGTCCTCGGGTGGATCATTATCGTCGAAACCATCCTCTGGATTCTTAAAGACTTCGTCCCCTGGATGCGGGTCCCTTCTTGACAGACCATCCGGCGCGAAAGTCGCACCAGGTACGTGTTTTAACTTGAAATGGAACATGAGAATCTTCTCGATCCACCGGTTAATAGTCGCATTTGGCCCCATTCCAGGATTCTTCAACATTCCACGGATGTACAAGGCATCCGTCTCAACCACCAGCCGTCTACATCCCAACAACCAGTACGACATTGCATCCAGAGCCCTCATGAGCCCGAACAATTCGCGCTTTGGTTGCGAGTAATTGGCTTCTCTTTCTGTTAGTGTGATTGACGCGAACCTCGCGTACCACCTCTTGGTCGGGTCCTCGGGGTCTACCTGGTAGATAATTAACCCCACAGCCCTCCAAGACGTGTCCACTTGTAATACTATGTCCGAATCCAGCTCATAATCCAGAGGCTTGAGTGCCTTACAGTCTTTGAGCGCTTCTCGAACATCTGCTTGTGCCTTATCGTGGGCTTCACCCCATTCAAAAGGTATTTCCTTCTTCGTTAGGTCATTTATTGGACCTAGGATTTTCGCAAAGTCTTTTATGTAGGACCGGAGGACGCCAACTGTTCCGAGGTATGACTTGACTTGTGTAAAGTTCGCCAGTTTTCCCCATTTCATGATGACATCAATCCGTTTAGGATCCGCGATCCTGCCTTCATAAGTACACATATGACCAACAACTTCAAATGTGCCTTTGCAAAGTACTGCTTTCTTTCCTGAAAATGTTCCTCCAGCATAGATCATTCTAGCAACAACCCTGTTCAAATTTTGAAAGTGTTCCCACACGAATCGTCTGATGCCTTTGTTTTCGGCTATGCGCTCATAGTCTCCGTCCTTAGTCTCGTATCGAGTCTTAGGTCTGCGGATAGGTACATCATCAATGTAGGGGATGGTGACATGAGGTACTTCATCTCTGAGAATATAGGTAACATCATCATGGAAAATGGGAACCGAATTGGTCCAGCCCATGGGTAGCTTCACTAATCTCATGGCTCCAAAGGGAGTCTGAAACGTTGTATAGTCCCTCGAACCTTCTGCGAGGTCTCGATTGTCATATCCTACGAACATATCCAATGCTCCTCCGCAAGCGCGTCCTGCAAATTGCTCTGCGATGGCCTCTGTACCTGGTGTGACTCCAGAATGCTGGATGGTAACTTCGTTCAACCTCTCCAAGGAGTGCACAATCCGTAGTGACTTGCCATCTTTCTTGATTACCGCAAAGATCGGAGTGCGATACGAAGAGTTCGAAGGCTCGTATACACCTGCATCAATCTTCGCCTTGATGTTCTTGCAAAATTCTTCATAATGACCAGGCGGAATCGGAATCTGCGAACACACCCACGGGGTATGTTCTGCAACCGGAATTTCCACGGGAGGAAAGAACTCGTGCTTCAATCTCCCTCTCTCATTTTCTTCCCAGGCGAAGCTCTTCTCATGTTGCATCATAAAATGGTGCATCAACTTGCGCTCCTCGGGTTCTAAGAGTCCATCATCATGTATTGCGTCAACCATATCACGGCGCTCCTCAGTATACCTTCCCACTGCCTCGAATTCAGGTGGATTCGGGTTTAGAGTTGGCATGTCCTGCAAGGGGTCACCCGTGATCTTCCTCTCGATCCGATATTTCTCGGGCAAGGTGGCCAGTATCGGCGTGACCTTGTCTGCGACTTTCTTGTACTTCTTTCCGAGGAAGTTAGCTACCTCCTCTGTGCAATCCCTCAATATCTCGGGTATGGTAGGTACTTTCTTGCGAAACATCTTTCTAATTGACTTTGGCGCTGATCGCTCAGTTTCCCCGCGTAGTTGCATCAGCGTCATCTTTCGGGTATTCTTCCCGCATCTGATCCGACGCTTCTCACGGTTGCGTTTCTGGGCTACGCCAGTCTCGCCCACTTCTTTGAAAGTAAACACCTCCATCCCTTCCTCAGTCTTACTAAGACCTAGATACTGATTCAACAGCTCAGCTGCCGCTTCGTCATCGTCCACTACCTGTCTCGAGGCACATAGATATGCTTGTGTGATATCCTCCTCAGTAGCAACTTTGTCCTTGGGTTTTGCATACCCCGTACATATCAGTTGTCCACGCTCATCGTAATCCCAAGAAGTCATGAGTTCTCCCCCATCCTCGAGTTCCTCGAACAAACTTAAAAATTTCTTTTAGGCGACTCGCTGTCGGCTGATAATACCGGGTGCTCTTTCTCTGCTTTCCCAACTACGCGCTGTTTGCCACGTTCGCTGGTAGGAATGGTCATTGTACGTTGTGTCACAGGATCCGTCATGGTTATTGTCTGAGTTCCATCCGGTTTGTTTTGAATCACAGCACTGGTAACGATTTCGAAAGGTCTACCCAGGAGCGCTTTGTAGGGCGCTGTCCTGAGCACATGGATCTGTAGGAATACAGTGATACCTGGGAACGTGAAAGCTACATTTCGTGCTAGCCCCATCGTTCTCTCAACCTTGCCCGTGGATCCCTGCATCAACACGGTCGCGGAAGTATCCCATGCGAGCCCAAAATGAATGGCCTCTGCCTCGGTTATCGAACATATCTGCGAACCACCATCTAGTAGTGTTTCGACAGTTCCAATGCCATTAATCAACGGATACAGACTTCGCAATGCTGCGGAAGACGTGCCAACGTAGATATCCTTTCCTGATTTCCCCGAGCCTAAGCTATCGTGATACTGTACAAAAGCATCCTCAATTACGATGGACCCTTCTGGTACAGCCCCACTTGCTTCCGTGGTTACGAATACATACTGATCGAATGGTAAATCGTCAATGTGCACCGCCCCTTCCGGAACCTGATCTCCTGACTCAGCCTGGACCTCCGCGGACGGCTCCTCGGACTGGGTCTCGGACCCTGTCTCGCTCTGAGCTTCCTCGGTGTCCAACTCGCTTTCCACCACCACCTCTCCCGTTTCCTTGTCTACCACTCTTACTACAAAGTTGGACGACTCAGAGCCTTGGAGGGCTTGGAAGATAGGTCGCCGACGTTTGGCCGTGACCTTGTTCATTTCCTTCTGCAGAGGGTTGCTGGCTGCCATTAGATGCCGGATCGTCACTGGAATTTCCATATCTAAGATCCTTTTCTTCAATGCTTTGACCGCTGCTCCATCATCAACTTCCGAGGTTACCTTGTACGCTCGCTCCGTGTCATTGGAGGTCGTCTTTGGTAGCTCAGTCTTCTGGGGATTCGGTTTTCGCGGAAGGGCTGGCTCTCCCTTAGCATCCACTACCGGTGGTACATCCCGATAGGGCAACTCTTCTGCTCGAGTACTGGTGGGCGGAGGATCGTCTTCATCCTCTACCTCTTCAACTGTGGGCTTCGGATCTCTCTTCCGAGGAGGCACCACAACTGCATCCATCACTATCTTTTTAGGTTTTTCCATTTTCTCAGTCCTCTTCTTGGCCGGCGTCTTTTTCGGTTTCTGGGCGTCCTCGGGAACGTCGCGTCTACCCGGAGGGCCACGCGGCAGATCCTTCCTCGGACTTACCGAAAACCCTGACCATTAGCTTGCCCAGCTGCGGCCCTGGTTTGCAAGTTCTGCGACGCTTCTGGTACTGGCTCTTCCTCGCCAGCTCCGGTATCCTTCAACGATCCATGTCGAATCTCGTACAACTGGATCATCTGACGCAACTGCAGAGCTTCGACTTGTAAGGTAAGGATTTCATCCCCACGCGAATCATAGTCCGGCTCCTCTTCTGTCATGTATGCTTGCTTCAGAGGTTCCTGGGGCATCTTCCCCCCATTCCGACTCATGTAGAACTCCTCGACCTTCTGGGCTTTGGATTTGTTCCTTGGTTCTGACGGAATACTATGACCGTTGTACTGGAATATCTTCCTATCCTGAACTCTAATCATTCCCAATAGCAAATGCTTGCGTTTAACCTCGCAGTCTTCTTGGTAATGTGGTCCAAGACAATAGAAGCACCTATCGTCCCTGGCGGCCCCGTAAGATTGTCCACCATAATTGCCTTGTGACTGCCTCTGTTGTTGCTGAGGCGGTCCCCAGTTTGGCCTGGGTGGGGGCTGCTGCGGGGTGCTCTGCTGTAAGGCCGAGGCAATTCCCTTGAGTAGCTCCGCGGTCTCCACATGGCGCTTATGCTCTTCGACATTCTGTTTGTCGGCGGCTTCTGCCATGACTTTTTCCAACTCGTGGAATTTTTCAAACATCTCGGTGCGCAGACTTCCATCCGTGCCCTGAGTCGCCGACCCTGCTCCTTCTTCCGCGGGGTCATAGAGTCCCCCTAGGAATTGGTTCTGGGTGCGTTTGTCCTTTTCTTTGTCCTGACGCGACGGTCTAAAGCCACTGCTGATGCCATAGAACGTGGTCGACTCTTCCTCGGTCAAGTCCTGACCGATTTTCAATACATCCGTCCAGAGGTATCTGTCCTCCGCGGGTCTGTCCAACTCTAGAGGCAACGGTGGCGGAGTTCCCTGCACTTTTGCTCGTTCCACCAAAATCGCATGCCCTTCTAGAGCCGCTTTGATACTGGGTAGTTGGTCCATGGGCGTGTTCCTTAGCCTGGCCTTCAGCGCTTGCTCGAAGTCCGCACTCAGACACGGTAGAATCTTGGACACCAACTCGCGATTGGATACTACATTCCCTAGTTTGGTTGCTTGCCCACGGAAGCTCCTGAAGAACGACATATATTCGGTCACTTCTCCCAAGTGGAGTTTATCCGCTGCTTGCTTCCTTACTACTTTGTCTAGTAGCATGACAGATCCCTTTTCAGCCTTCTTGGCTTCAGGATAATTCATGTACAACTCCTTCACGAACTCATCGTAGGTGCCATCCTTGTATCTTTCCAAGTTGACCCATTCTCGCTGAAGTTCTGGGGCTGCATATCGGATCGCCACCCATTTCTTTTCATCATCTGTCTTTGCATGATACGCCGTGCAAAGCTCCTCGACATTGTCCAAATACCACCCCAACATATGGGGTTCATCTGCTTTGAAATGCAATGCTCTGCCACCAAAAGGCGACGGAAATTTTGTTTTATCCATTGACATGGTTGTTTGTCTGTTTACTGGATTAAACGGAGTTTGAGTTTGAAGCTGCGGGTTCGAATTCGCGACAAGCTCGATTGCACTGTTTGAAAGGCTTCTCGTTCTTTGAGCGACTTTCTTTTGTTGGTCCGCAGCGTTGGCTGATACTCGTTCTTGGGCTCGGGTTGAAGCTGCTGCTCTTCCTCTGACCACGGGTGTAGCGTTTCGCTGCGAAGGGGTTCCTCTAGCTGAGCCTGCGGCTGCTGCTTGAGAGTTTTTGGTAGTCCTAGTGATCTTGTTCTGGGACTGGGTTGCAGATGCCTCGGGTACAAGGCTTTTCTGCGCGGCGGACTGTTTCTGAGAGGGTACTCCGAAAGACAGTTTGCCTAAGGTATGCTCGAAATGATTTGCTTTGTTAAACCGGCTTCGGTTTTCTTCTCGGATCTAAAAAGTAGACTTGTTGGAATCTCAAGATTCGACTTTGTTAAGCTTCGTTGATGCGAAATTTCAAAATTGACCCCTCGCGGTGGGCTCCAGATGATACGCAGCGTCACGCGCACTAGTGTATAGTAGATTGCTCGAGTAGGTAATGTCCTAGAAGTAGACCGCGAAGCGATACAACTCCACAACACACTAACCACACAACACACACAACACACACACAATTCCTTGACTAGCACGCTGACACCTAACGGTTGGGTTCGGGGTCGTCTGAAGTATACAGATAAGACTGATACTCCGCGGTTTGGTTCTCGGAAGCTTGTAGGTTGACTCTCGAGGTTTCACACCAAGTTCAATGTCTTTTGAACTAAGAGGAATCTCTTGACTGGTTTGTAGACTGCTCACAACGAACACGAGGTTACGATGTTAAAAGGTTTTATATTTTATTGACCGAAACACACAATATCCAAACACCAATACAACTTCGATACAACACGAAGAGGAACTATAGCACAGAGGGCAACCCACTACCCCTTAAGTATGTTACTATAGCTGACCCAAGTTGAACCAGAGCTCGGGTGCCTTTGATATTGCGTCTAAGCTAAGAGAAATGATACAACAAATCTCCGCGGAAGTCACAAGACTGCACTATAACCACAGATCAAGCTTCGACCCAATGTCTAGGCAAGAAGGCGTACAATGCAATGCTGCAAGGGCGGGATCTACAGGCCTTATATACTACTCCCTACTGGTCTGATGATATAACTACTATTACGCGCCTGCCATCCCTATTTCCGTACTTTCCCTATAACCCTAGGTGTCCTGTCACCTATATTACATCCCCTCGAACCGCTCCGCGTGGTACTGCTGCTTATGTCGCTGCTTGGCCCGGCTGATCGGTGGTCATGCCGTCTTGGCATTCGAGCCGATTGGCCTGGTAATTTGATTCCGTCGTTTCATTACACTCTCTTGCTGAGCCAGCTCCTCTTATGACTACAGCCCTCGACCCAGGTCCATAAATAACCTCGGTCCGCCATCTTCGTCATCCAGAGCTTACTCCTGGCATATTCTGTCAGACGCGATCATCGCTCTGATCGTCTGCCGTGACTCCGCCGCTTTCCATGATCATGATCGTACTCGGATCAGTTCTCGATCATACTAGTGTGCCTGCGCGAGTTCGACTCGCCCACTTGTCATCTCTTTTCTGGGTGTCTCTTCAATACCGGAACGAATGGTAGTATTTCCTCCAACTCGCCTACACGAGCCACTCTGTTTGCATACATATAGATAGACTTATACCGGTCCGCGAGGTACTCCGCGAACCTTGTCATGATAGTACTGCGCGTCCGCGCAACCTTCGTCTTTGCTCTATAGCTAGTCTAGCTCATTTCTGAATACACCTGGGCTTGGTATATCTCCTTGGGTATGGTATCTCCACAAGTAGTAGTCCCCGCGAATCGCCTATTGGAGTCACCACAACCGACCACTTGAACGAATAGCCAAGCGTAGTGTACTGACGACTTGTACTTGTCTCATTAATACACGAATAGTGACACGGAGCTCAGTCCTATCCCTTATTGTATATCACCTGACAGAGGCATTGGTGTGCGCACCAAAACAGCTAAATAGCCAGATTTCACGCGTGCGAAATACGCAGTCGTATCAGCGTCCACTGGCATCCAGCGGATTATACGTGAGCGCGGGACACCCACCATACTCCAGTGGCTTCCGGTGAAACTTGACGGCTCGGTTAGCGGATGACACTGATCTCCACCATCACCCGCTGCCGACCAGTGCCGATCAGCCGTTTGACAGCTCCGCGTGTATTACTGCCGCAGACGTTAAATGTGTCTCACCGATAACTCTGGCCGCAAAAGCCCATGATTCCCAGGGTCTCACAATTGACGAACTGCACGCGAAAATCAATGCGGAGTGTACGCAGGCGCAGCTACCTGAGCCGTTTGATGTGCCCGCCGTCGAGAATCTGCCACAGATGGAGAACACCAACAAACCCGAGAAATGGCGTGTCTGCACAAACTACAAGTCCCTGAACAATGTCACGCAGGTGCTGCAGATGCCGCAAGGAGACATACGTACCAAGCAACAGGCGCTCAGCGGACACCGCTGGGTTTCGATGTTTGACTTGCGGCCGGGTTCTACGCCGTGGAGGTAGCAGAAGAAAGCCGCCCATATACCGCGTTTTATGTCGAGGGACGCGGGTATTTTGTCTACTGCCGTATGCCGTTTCGGCTTACCGGTGCTCCGAGTTGCTTCAATGAAGTCACAGCAAAGGCTTTGCAGGGGCTGGGCGGTACAATGATCCAGTTGTTTGTCGATGATGGCGCTATGGCTGGGGATGTTTTTGCGGACGCGTTGGGGGATTTGCAGACATTTCTCCAACGGTGCCGTGAGAAAACTCTGTCAATATCACCCCAGAAGACAAAGCTCTTCATGACAGAGGTCACATTTGCGGGGGAGCGTGTTGGGCGGGATGGCATCAAAGCAGATTTATCAAAGCTCACGGCGGTAGTCAACTGGGCGGTGCCGCAAACCATTCAAAATCTACAAGCGTTCCTGGGTCTGACCGGGTACTTTCGTCCTCTGGTAAAAAACTACGCGCTACTCGAGAAGCCCTTGAAGGACCTGGGGAACACGCTGCAGGTACCTCCGCAAGCGGGTCGTCAAGCGTATCGTAACGCTGCACGACGGCACAATATAACCGCGCAATGGGCCCCAGAACATCAACGAGCCTTCATCGCACTGAAAGTTGCGCTGACAAGCGCACCCGTCATAAAGCCGCCGAAGTACGATGGATCGTCTTTCATTGTTACAACCGACGGATGCAAGGACAGTTTTGCCGGCGTTCTATCCCAGCGTTTCGAATGGATCGACGCACGCGGGAATAAACAGGTCCGAATACACCAGGACCCCACACTATACGGTCACATGCCGTTGCAGGTTCGGACAAAATGACCCTCGAAAATGCCCTTCCGGCCGGCAGAAAGTTCGGACAAGCCAGCCCGCCGCAGGCGGAGCCCGGACGAAGGTTCGGACAAGGGAGGGTCTGGAGGCCACCAAATCGACCCAATCTCGGTCCTGTTCAGCGTTGTCATCGCGGCCGCAGGTAGCGTTTGGCTGCAGTTTGCCGGGAGATTGAGGGTGATTTGCAGGGGAGCCGCGCAGATTTGAGGGCGAAAATTTTGATAAATTCGGGCCGAACTTCCAAAAAAGGCAACTCGGCTATCAGGCCGTTGGCGGGTTCGGACAAATGGGCTGGCGCCCCACTAAACTGGTTCGGACAACGGCGTCCGGCCGGCGGAAACGACCTTTGGGGGTATAGTGTGGGGTCCTAATACACCCACTCGGTTTTGCTTCGAAGCGGACATCGGACACGGAGTCACGCTACCAGCCGTACTTGCTTGAATTTGCGGCGTTGAAATACACGCTCGACAAGTTTTCTGACACCATCGGAGGACACCCAATCGAGCTGGAGACTGATTGTCAGGCCCTTCGCGATACAATTATCAACAACAAGTTGAACTCCACTCACGCGCGCTGGCTTGACGGCATAATGAATCATCATCATCAGGAAAAACCGGATCTGCCAATTTGAGGCCAAGCCAATTCTTCAAGCGGCTTCAAGCCCACCGCTCACCCATGAAACGGCTGGCACCACCAACACTTGTCCAATGATGCAGGCTCTCATATGTGACTCTCACAACACGGAGTGCTGTGGCAAAACTTGTTGGGATTTGAGAGAATTGTGCCGATAGTCAATGTGCAACTTGGTAGTGGGCATCCACGAGGCGGGCAGTAAGGAGGGAAACGAGACCATGACCACAGGCAGCGGCGCGGGGACTGGAAGATTTGGGGCAAGTCATTGCCGAGACGTGGGAAGTCTCGGACAAAAATCACGGCCGAAGATAGCCGAGGATCAATCAGGACGTGGCATCCAAACAAGATGTCATTTTCTTCACTCTCTTCTTAACCACCACCACCCCTTCATCCCTCTCTCCGCATCTGGTGCTTCCTTCTTCGGCCAACGCCAGCGTCGCTCCGTTCCCTGGTGGAGTCAAATCCAACACCCGCTCTACAATGTCAATAATCTGCCTATGCACCGTCATCCACTGACCTAATTTGCAGGGCCCCCACATCATGTCCTGCCCGAGGCCCGAGTGCCCGCAATCCTTCCTCAAAGGCAGCCTTTCATTTTTCTGCCGTCCGCTGGGTCAGAGCTGCAGTCCCTTCCGGTGAGAATTACCAATTCTCTGAGTCTCGAGTCCTCATCTCCGCCGTAGACGTTGTGTCTCGTCGGATGGCTCCCATCATGGTGAAACTTACCTCGGATCCGGCATCGTTGTCTTGCAGGCAGTGGGTGCGTGTGTTCATTGTGCCATGGGACTATAATTGATTTTGACCTGGCACCCAGATGTTCTGGACGGAATGGGCGGGCATCGTGTGCGGCCGCATCACCGCATCTAAATCATGTACGTTACCGTTGTCGTGATGTCCCCGCTTGCTAACCTTATTGCCGTAGATTGCCGTTAGCTCCTCAGGACATCACCTTCGCTGCCGTCCCTATGTGCCACTGGTGCTCACTGCTTCTGCTCAGCTCCCTGCCTGCCTTTACAGGGTATGTATGTCTTTCAAGTCCCCAATGACCTACCATTAATTTTGTCTGCCCGCTAGTAGTGCCTTCCATGCTGTGTCACACAGCAGTCTACGCCCATGGGTGCATTGTTGCTTCTATTTGGGTAGGATGGATTTGGGTAGGATGGTGGTAGAACTATTAGTGTAGATGCATGCATGTATGTCTGTAGTGTGAATCTATTGTATTTTTGGATACTTTTGAAGCCAAGCAAAGGATCAGGAGCCGAATACCGCTGTGATTCCGGGTAATTCACGCTAAATAATCAGTCACAATCGGTGATAATTTGCCGAGGAATGTCGCCAACGGATCGGGACCTGGACATTCTGCCAATCTGTCAATTGGCGTCAGTTGCTGCCAATTGGCATCAATTGGTGAATCCGGTTTTTCCTGATGATATTGTTGATTGTAGCCATCGTCCCGGCAAACAGAATCAGGCCGCGGATGGACTCAGTCGGCAGTTCACGGACACGCCGAGAGTCAAGGGCGACGGGCACGAGTGGAGTGTTGACCCGGATTGGGCGTCGTCCGTTGGATTGGCCTACGACATCTGGTCCACACAATTGAGCCCGGAGCAGACTGCCCTCCGTGAGCGTTTCAAAAGCGAGCCGGTTTTCCTGGAGGTTATCGAGGCTATGTACAATCTCGACCACGGCAAGCGGGTGCGTGACAAGCGCCGCGCCCGGCACCGTATGCTCGGATACGAGATTGCGGACGGAAAGTTGTGGCGCATAGGTGATGGCAAGTCCACTCGCGCTCGTGCACGGCTTGAATGTATCACCCAACAAGAGGCAAAAGCACAGGCGGCGGCGGAGCACGCTAACGGCGGACACTTTGGCCGGGACTTGATTAAAATCAAGATGCTTGACCGCGTTTGTAGCCCACGTCTGGACAAGTCGATCGTCTCCGCAATAGTTGAGTGCGGGCAGTGCAAAGCATTTGGGGGCACGCATCTTGCCGCATTACTTGAGCCCGTCACGCGGCGGCACCCCTGGGAACTCATGGTCGGGGATTACCTATCCATGCCTGTTGGGAAGGGCGGATTCAAAACCATTGGGCTGTATATGGATGTCTACTCACAGAAAACATGGGGATTCAAGTTCAAGGGTCCGGGGACAATGGCAACTACAAATCAGTCACTCGAACGCATACGCTTACACTTCAGAATGCCAGAGGTTTTCATGGCAGATGGTGGGAGCCACTTTGCCGGTAACCAGGTTGCCGAATACTGCGAAGCGCATGGGTCACGATACCAACAAGTCGCGGCGTATTCTCCATGGGTCAATGGCCTTCTGGAAGGTCAGAATGGGAAGCTACTGTCGCGCCTCAAGCGAATGTGCGCACCGCAGCTCGGAGAAGACGGTTGGGCCAAAATCACGAAGTTCACCGACCTTCCCGCTAACTGGCCCGATCATCTCGACGAAGCAATACGGCAACTCAACAGCCGTATACTCCCGGCATACAAGTTCGCGCCCGACGAACTCTGTCTCGGGCTAGTCGTCAACACCAGCGACACACCGCTACAAATCAGCACCTCCGAACTCATGGACAGCCAGATCCACCTGCAAAACTCTTACCAAGAGCAACAGACGCTCGACGCGTATTCACACGTCGTGGAGCACGCAAACAAGAGGAAGGCGGCGTTTGATAAACGCGTCATGGATTCTCGGGACGGCGTGATTGAGTACAAGAAGGGGGACCTAGTACAGATCCGTGACTCCTCCCTCGATCTCACACTATCCACAGAGTCGAAGATACTACCGCGCTGGGGTCAGCCACACCGGATTGTCGACTGTATACGGAATTTGTACCGTTTGGAGACGATACACGGCTTTCCGGTGCGCGGCACCATCAGTGCACGGCGTTTGCGTCGATTCAATCCTCGGCGGGGTACGGAGTTATTTGAGGAGCAAGCGAAACTCGAGATGGAGCGTGGCGAGAGGCCCGATGAGGTTATGGAGGGCGTAGACTTGGAGGAGGAGGACGGCGATGAAGGAGAGGTGGAGGATGTAGTCCTTGGGGAAGGAGAGGTGCCAGAAGGTTTGAATGGGGGTTTGTGAGAGGTTATGTTGAGGCTTCGTTGGCGCAGGGACCGCGCCACGCGGGAGGGGGGCGCATGGACCAGCTACGCTGGTCTGGTCGCGGTTCCGGACTGGGTTTGGATTGTTTGGACATGTAGATACAGTGATTGACATGTACAGATTCGGACAGTAGATAGACAGCTCTTCTCCTCCACACGACCAGACCGTACCGCTCCACCAACGAGGTCCTCATCGAGATCATCCAAAAAGCACCCAGACCTGACCAGGCGATGCTCTGCCGCGTCTCCAAGCTTTTCCATGAGCTTGTCTTGCCCAGCCTCCTCCGAACTGTTGTCTTGGAGGATAAAAAATCCGAAGCTCTTGAGGCTTTCTGTAGCGCGATGACTCGGAATCCTGCTCGAGCAGATTCAGTGCGCTCTCTGCGCTACAGAAATCGGTATGTTTTGAGCAAGATCTCCCTCGACTCACGAGACTCATTGCCCGCGCCCAGATATTATTATGGCTCCCTCCCCGCAGAGTGCTTATTACAAGCCTTGGCACTCACGACAAGGCTAGAACACTTGTCCGTCTATGACTACGGCGACTGCGGAATGGTCTCCTACCTCACTGGCTTCACCTTTCCCAACCTCTTGGTCTGCATTTTAGAAGCTGCGCCCGATGATTCCTGGTACCCCCATGTCGCGCCGTTTCTGGCTCGCCACCCCACCATAACCCATCTACGTCTGTGCAGCGTCAATGGAGACGAACTCGTGCCGAAGGGTACTCTCCTACCCAACCTGCAGTATTACCAGGGAGATCTCTCGCTCCTTTGCGCATTCTCGAAGCACAGTCTTCGAGCTTTTCAAACCTCCTTCACCCCGGATCTTATCAAAAAGCTCAGTGCGCAGGCCGGCCCCAATCTCACCATTCTTGGCATCAAATTTTTATTCATGTCACCGTCACAAATTTTCGAGGCCCTTGAGCATGTGTCGACTCATATGCCGCATTTGAAAAGTTTGAAACTGTATTGCCTGGGCAATTACAGTGTTCGCACGGTGAGCCTGCAGTTTCAAATCTTTTCCTTGAAGGGCTGCTTAGATTCATTCAGGAAAGACTCACCGCGTACCTACCCCGTCTCGAGAGTCTCGAATATCTGGTGTTTGAACATGCCGCTCAAAATAATCGTTCGGTGGTTGAAAGGTACAACGACCAAAAGACTTTACAAGTCTGGGTAAACACCTCGCCAACTCTGAGGGGCGGCTGCATTGGTAATAAATTCGGTTATCCTGACTCCGCAAGTTCATCCATCTTACTATAGGCAAAATAGCTAGGCGGAAAGTCGGCGACAAATGGGAGAAGTGTCACAGTAAGGTGATTCATTCGGAAGCCGGGTTTGCAGTGTTCAAAGAAGTTTTGTTGGTTGCCGACGGCGAATGAAGTAGTTCGGTGATTGTATTTAATAAACACATGGAGGTCAATCAAGCAAAGAAGCCGTGTATCCATGAATTTCAATCAGAACCTAAGTAAGAAAGCCATAACTACAGTGTACAAGGTCATACAAAAGCTCGCAGGGCCTATTCCGACAACACAATAATGCACCTGCACCTTAACCTTGAACATCACAGAACCCAATTCTTCCCTCAATTTTCCCCAGCTGCAACTTTTTCTTCTTCCCAGTCTTGATGCCCCGCTTTGACATTCCACCGAATGTATCAGACATCCCCCCAGCCGATGCAGCAGCCATGAGATGTAAGGCATCCCCAGGATCAAAATCTGCATGTTCTGAAGGAATTCCACGGAGTCCACTCTTATACTCGGCGAAGAGAACAAGAGCGATGGACGCCAATGCAATGAACAATTGGCAGGAAGATAATGTAGTCCTTTGCTTCTTTGTGATACTGCCATCCGATGGAGCTGATGCTGAGGAAGCCTGTGATGTTCCGCACCAAGGTGGGTGGAGGTCCAGGGAGACTGTAGAACCCATGGGTGCCCGCAAGGTAAATTTTCATCAGTGTTCCAGTGGACGACACTACTCCTTGAAGGTACAACATCTATAAGAGTGAGATCCATGACTATCAGCAACAACCAGTGACTCTGAATATCAGTTCACTTACCATCAGCTGGGCATCCTCATTTGGATCATCTGAGCTGTCATCCTCCGAACTCAATAGAGCAAGAGTATCGCCAATAAGGTTTCCCAAAGCACTTTGGCTGTACTCAAACACCCTCTCCATGGCAAATGTGGTGACATCTGATACCCAAAGGGGTGCGGGCTCAGCCTCGGAATTCCCAGTTGTATTGTCAATGTAGACATATGGCTGGGGGTTTGCCAGGTCATAGGTGACGAAGTAATTGATTATTTGAGGGGTCACTGTACAGAGCATTGGTCCAGACTGTGATGCATATTTTCCCGTGCGGCTTATGATCACAGCTAACATCACCAAAACCGGAGAAATTGTGTATTCCCGGACATGATTCGTCCGGCCTGATGGGGTATATGAGGCCTTATCAGTTGATCATCAGGCCGGCAGAGGCTTGTCAGGGCATATATGGTGAGTATCTGCCTCATATTCAACTAGGATGCTACTCTTCCCATGTGAGCCCTCATGAGCTGGGGTATCCAGCTAGGTACTATTACTGTAAAAAGGTAGTCTCGGGCCATGTGCCACCTCATATAACTTTTTTTTCCCTTCTTACATGGCACGACAACTAAGTTGAAGTAACTAACTAGCGGAAGCAATATATAATGACCTCGGGTGTGCTATTCGAGGCTCCGCCTCCACTCAGTGGACTCCGAGTTGCTCAGAGTCAATGGTATCGACAACGCACATGGTCCAGACCCAGGCGATCAATTGATGATCTTGTTCCTGACAGCAGCCGCATGGTTCCGCAGCACATTACTCAGCTCTTTTAAAATGGCGTGATTTCGCTAAGCACTTCTTGTTTCGCCCCACCATCTTCCCTCCCTCTCTCGCTGCAAGTCAAGGCCAAGTCTTCCTCCCTCCCGCGGCCGGCCAACTCCAGTCCCTCTCGTTCAAGATCCGGTCCAGACGGAAGTTTCGCGTCCCAGATCAACGCTCACCACACGCTGTCCGCACTACACCTGCCGCCCACGGCTAGCTTGAAGACACCCCCGGTCCAGCATCTCTCAAGCCTACCAGCCTCAAGCTCCCGGATCCCGCCACGCTGCAAGTCTCCAGACGGCCGCAAGTTCCTGAAGACACCGCAAGTTCAATACCCCGCAAGTCCGAAGACGCTGCAAGACTCGAAGACACTGCAAGTCCGAAGACGCTGAAAATCTCACGCTCTCAAGACCGAAATCCCTCGGGTTGCAAGGCAGCCGCTGCCTCTGTCTCACTCCCCTTCCCGTTCTACTATACTCTCCTCTGTATCCATGTTGTATCCTTGTTTGCCAATGCATTCTTTTTCTTCTTCTGAAGATTGAGTCCGAGCAATGGTTATCAATAGGGAAGCCAGGAGATCCAGAGCCCTGTATTCAGACCAGCCTCTCTCAAGTTCGTCAGGCTGTTGAAAGTTCATCAGGCGGATGAGCGATTGCGATCTCGAGAGATGGAAAGTAAGGGCGGATGGAAAGTTCATCAGCCGGATCAGCCTCCCAGCCCTCGCGGCCCATATATGGCCTGATATGGTCATACATGTTTTTCCCGGTTTTGGTGATGAAATAAGGTTCAGTTCCCCTGTAAGAAAAAAGAGTGATTTCATACAGTAACTGGAATTCGAAGGAGCAATGCTGCAAACCATGGCACCAATTGTGTCGTTTATGCCAGACGCGGTTATAATGCTTGTTCCCACTATAGGAACAGATCAGAGTGAGAAATAGAACCCAAAAAAATTGAAGGCACAGGTTTCATTATTCTGGTTGCATAGTGTCGCAATTGTCACTAAATTGAACTGCAATACTGCCTGTCCCTCAAAGCCTGAGTTGGGGTTGGTGACATTGATGGTACTTTGACTCTGATAGAGTGGTGGGTCTGTGGTCTCATCAAGATGCACAACATTGCAAGAAACATTGGCAGTTAGTCCCTGTTGGGTCATAGACACATTGAGAGCCATGACAACATCATCCGGTGGAAGAGGGCCCGTGGGTGAAGTGATGAGCCAGGTCGGTCCACTGTCATTCTGGGAGGAGTCCAGAGTAGGGTTGATGGGCAAAATGCCCCCGGTGGTACCAGAGTAAAGCACATTGTTGAGATCAATCACCCCAGTATGCTTGTGATCAGCGTGAACTGCACCACTGGTGCTGATGACAGAGTGCAAGGAAGAGTTGACTTGAAATAAATCTCATCAGGAGCAGGAATGAGATCTGTGGATTTGAACTTACGATAATCTACCATCCCGCTGGTATCATTGATTCCATACCAAAGCCCATTGAATTTGTTGGTGTCATCAAAGATGGGGCTGGAGAGGTCTATCTCGCTGCCGGCAAACCCAGTGTGTGTAACAATAGTGTTGGGTGTCAAGAGTGCAGACCAACTGGCTGTGAGACTGGTGGTTGCCAGGAAAATTACTGCACAAGCCAGAGCCCACATAGTCTCCCGCCGTTCGAAGATCATGTGCCTCCTTGAGAGGGAGACCCAGATCCCAATGGTTTTGACTGATGTTGGCTGCTCCAGATACACCCGCATTAGATACAGCACTGCCTCAGAGAACAGGCTGAGGCACATTGAAGTTTTGTTAGTAAGAAAAGAGACAAAATGATTACCAGAACGCACTAGGAGGATGCCAAGGCAAGTAGATGGGACATTTTCAGTGATTCTGGGTGCCAAGAAAATTTGTCCCCGTATGCGCATGGCTAAAAGGAAACCAAGCAGAAGAGTGGCAAAGGCAAGTTGCCCCGCAATAATTATCAGCGGCCTAGTAACACGTCTGCAAGAGGTGTGTTTATTTGAAAGCTTGCGGTGGTAGTCGGACACACCTGGTACATCCGGTCTTGACTCGGAGGCCACTGAAGAAACCCTCACGGGGCTTTGTAGCAGGCGGTTTTTCGCTGAGAGACAAAAGAGATTCGTCTTCTGAATCCATCATACCAGTGTGAGGGGACCAGTTTTGCCGTGGTCGTGCCTCCTCGTCCCAAGGGTTCTCGTTCCGGCGTCAAGTCAAGACGGGCTAGTTCCGCCATCGACGACCAGCAGCTTGATAACGTCCCCGAGGACCAGCCCCTGACTTGGAAAACGGTACGTCTTATATCCGCATTCTCCTTTTTCTTCCACTAATCCTTCTTCCTTCAGATGAACAATGATCAGAAGGTCGAGCATCTGACCACCCAGCTTCGCAAATTGGCCAAGAAGGTCATCCTGGAGCGTGATACTTGGCATGGTACGTGTGCTCTTCCTTTGTTTCCTCATCCCATCTGAACCTTTTGCTAGTGACCTCGGTTCCAGGCTCGATCCCTGGCTACGTCCTCTCTCTCAGCTTCACCCGCGCCAACGGAAACACCAAGCTCCGTCTCTACGACCACATGCACGAGTCCTCGGCTCAAGCGAAGTCTGCCGCTCCCGACTCGACCGTTCCTGAGCCGCTCATCCCGCATACGGCGACGGATGAGGCGGGAGGGATGCTCTCGACCTCTGTGGTCAGTTCCCATCGCTTTTCTTCCATCATGGTCTCGTGCTGACCCCTTTCTAGCCTCCGAATAGCTGCCTCACCTGCGCTCTTCGTGCTGCAGAACCCTGCGAACCCGCCGCGTACGGCCAACCCTGCCACAACTGTAATCGCCTCAAGATTACGATGATTTGTGACCACGCGCTTAGCCCGGAGAGGATTCGCAAGTTGATGTGGGCCCCGGAGTCATACCGCGCGCTCCTTTTCCCATCTGGTGCGTCCTCTCTTTTCGCTCCTACTCTGTTTTTTCTAACTCTGCCCTCCTTTTAGAGCCTCCTATCAACTTGTCGCGCATCGCTCGCCTCGTTGCTCAGATCCAGTCGTCCGAGGAGACATCCCGCCTCATTCGCGAGGACTTGCTCAACGAATTCCGCGACATGTTTCGTCGTTTCCGCTCCCTCATGGACCATGCTGGTGGAGCCGCCTTCGAGACTTTCTTTGAGCAGGTCCAAGGCCAGGATGACGACGAGATGCTGATGTTCCCCGCGCTTCATGGGATCAACACCCTCATCCACAACTTTAACGACGTCGTCTCCAAGTCCACGCGCCCTCCTGAGGCTGACGAGCTCTCTTCCCTCCTCAATGCTCTCCGTCTCGATGTCGCCCAGGTTGGCCAGCTCCGCGCTTCCCTCGTCGGCAAGCCTGTCGAGGAAGCGGATGGTTCTATTCCAGCGGGGAACGACGGTGGTGCGCCAGGTGGGGATTCGTCTCAGTAGGGGTCGCGTCTTCGGGCGCCGGGCGCTTTTCGCCTTTGATTTTTCTTTTGCTTCGTACTCGGACTGCGCTCTACGCGCCAACAATATCGAATACTGTTCTTCTCTACACGCGTAGTTTTAGATACAGTTGTAACACTTGCTTTGGGCCAGAGGCCAAAATATCAAATGCTTTTTCTGTTTCTAAACGTGCGAGCTTTCTAAGTCAAAACCTGAGATAAAAGGAAATCTTATTCCAGGGATTGAACTCTCGATTTTAAACTGTATCCGGCTCAATACAAAGCTAGTCGGTCGTCTGCTACTTGTTCCAAGCAGGAACGGTCTCCGATACGCCGGAGTTTTGACATAAAAGGCCAATCATCACCTCATGCTGCCGTATCCACTATCGCGTATCACCGTCGATCCCACTTCTTCTGTTCCTGGCTGTACATCCGCATCCCAGATAATCTTGCTCACCATAGAAGATTCAGTGGGCTCCCAACTTTAGTTTTTGGGAGAATATGCATCGTCTGTATCCTTGTCTTTGCCGGATACCTGAGTATCTCTGACATCGCCTAGCCCGAAACAAGTCTTTTCCTTCTTCCGTCTTCTCATTGGAAATTGTGGATATGCTGAGTCATGATGCAAGGTCCGAGCACGCTGATCATGACTCCTTGGAACGTATTCTAGAACTTCTTCCGATAGGACCCACAATATACCCCGTTTCATGACCGTATCCGGTCGAATACTCATGTATCCGGGTCTCGAGCTCGGTTTGTCTGGCTCAGAACTGGTTTGCCGTGCGGTTCATTTATCGGTAAAATTTTCCCGACCACATGGTAATACCATTCCTCCCCCATTTGAACCTTTTGCTGCCCTCAGCAAAACGTAACAGACCGAATCGCGTAAAATACCCGATGGAATATAACTTGTACACCCCATACGAGTTCCTCACCCAACTCTACCCCCGTACCGTCGACTTTGTCTCATCTCTGTATTCCAACATGAGTCCGCTCTCTGAGGCCGCCAGCGTTACCTTCCCCGACGCCATCCAACCTGTCTGGGTCGATGCCCGCGACGAGTCCGAGAACCTTCTTGGCAACAAGAACACCAGTTCCAAAGTTTTTCGCGACTCAATGGATCGCACTGCTCAGGCTTGGGTACGTTTTCATCTCCCCTGGTCCGGATACTTGCAACTAAACGTCTCTCAGCTTGCGTTCATGTCGGATACCAACTTGTTTGACCCTAGCCCGATCGACGGCGTTCACAGTTTGCTCTCAAGCACTGTAAACAAGGTCGATCAGGTGGTTCACAAGTATGGTACCGACTCTGCTTTCCAGAACCAAGTCGCGCCCGATTCCGTTCACCCGTTCCTTGAACGCGCCAAGCTCTTCCGCACCGTCCGCCAGAAAATCGCCGCTGGCGCGACTCGTGCCGCTGTTCGCCAGTACCTCAAGACTCCCCCGTCTGCGGAGAACAGCCAGAGTTCTAGCAAGGTGTGTATTCCGTGCACCGTGCCTTTTCGATACTCAGTATCCTTGTCAGAAACGTGGTCGTTCGCGCAGCTTGGACACCATCAACCTTTCCGGAGAGGAGGAGGTTGACGATGATGGCCTCATGGATGTAGATGAAGTCTCCGAGCCAGTGCGTCTCCCCTATTTTTGTGCTCTACCCCGTTCTGACCTTATTCAAGCCCAAGGGTAAGACTAAAGCGCCCGCCATCGAGCCTACCTTCATCGTTTCAGACGAGGAGGCCGAGGTCGACACCAAGCCTCGCAACAAAAAGGCGGTGAGTAGCCATAGTCGGTTCCTATTCCCTCTCATACTAATTGCAGGCCAATCTTCGCTTCTATAAGCGCACGGACACTACCGCTCAGACCGTCACCCCTACTCCTCCCTCGAAGGCCACTCCCAAACCTGACACCAAGTCAAAAGACGTTCCTGGCAACAAGAAACAACCTCCTACTGGTCCCAAGGCTGGTAACGCCCGGGTACGATCTCGGATACCTTGACACACCGATTGCTAACGCTCGATACAGGCTAGTACTTCCACCAACGCCCCGAACGACAATATTGGTATGTATCCTTGCTTTCTCGTTGTACCTTTCTAAGCCTTTCCCAGATATCGCGTCCTACGAGGACATCCGTAACGCTCTTGAGAAGGCCTCCCGGCTCTCCGAGCGCCACTCCAAGATGCTCGTTTCTGCGGATGGCCTCGTGCGGACCGATTGCGCGTATCGCACTCTCCTCACTGAGATTGGTGGTCACCTCGCCGTCCACCTTCGCCACTACGACGGTGTCTTTAACGAGTACGAGCACGTTCGTCGCCAGATGGAGGATCGTAACTTGACGCCGATCGACTTCCCCACAAAGTACGTATCTGGTCACCCTCTTTCCCTAAGTCACTTATTCTCCTCATAGCGACAATTCCATCCCGATTCCTGGAGGCTCCAACGTTCCCCACCGCGTCTTTACTCGCCACGGAGTGCTCATCCCTGGTATCGAGTCCGCCAAGGCCAAGAACGGCCGCTCTAACTAGAGCTTTCCCCTCCCTTTTTACCAAATCACAATTCAAGTCGTAGTCCATACGCGTCCACTCCTTATACTGCGATTTTTCCTCGTCTAACTCCTACTCCACTCGTTTAACTCAATTCCCCTCGACCAACTCCTAGTACTTTCCTTGTATCCGTTTCCCTAGAAAAGTATTCCTAGCTAGATACCAGCATAAAATGCAATGTCTCTCGCCTGGACTCATTTCACCCTGTTTCAAGGAGGGTATCCACGAGTATAGGATTCCTCGGCCGAGCTCCACCGCCAACCGGTGGTTACGTACAGGCTGATTGTCGGATCCTGCCAAATATCCGGTGTTCACGTTAGCCCGGCACCGTCGTCGATCTTTTACGTCACTTCCTCGCGTAGATACCATCCGACGGTCCGGCATTTCACCAGATCTTTGGCTTGGCACCTCAAATTTTCAGGCATCCTAGCCAGACGGCCGACTCCCCGTCCCTACATTGTCGTAGAAGACTTGTATCCGTCTTCTATTCCATGTATCGGGAGTAAGCGAAGTCGTATCCAGCCCCAGCGATTCCCAATTTCCAATTTTCTTCAGGCACATCATTGTTTCCAGGACCCAAAACATATGGATGGCGACTCTGCAGATCGGAATTTTCGATTGGAACTGTGGAGCGCTTGTTCAAATGGATTTATCAGGTCAGGGAGATGGTCACAAATAGGCCGAGACCAAAATTTTCAGTATCTGCCCCATCTTTCCTTCGTACTGCTTCACCAATGAGCCTCCCCACCGTTCTTGACGAGTTCAAGCCTGCCCCTGGCTTCGAGATCCGTTGGGCCAGCGCTCGTACCGATTCTGACGCGTTGCTCAACCTCAGCCCCAACGCTCCTCTTCGTGCTACCTTCAAGCGCGCTACCGACTGCATGAGATCTTGGGTTCGTGGTCCCATCCTCTCTTTTCACAGTATTCCGGTTGAACTGTCCTCAATACAGGAGCCTGTCCTTACGGAACCCAACCTTTCGCTCGTTATCGCCGAATACGAGATTCAGGCTCTATTGTCGTCGGTCGAGATTCGTATTCTCCAGATCAAGTTCGAGTTCCAGCACACTGGCGTCCCTTACGATTCGAGCTTTGAGGCCGCCCTCATCACCTTCTCGTCTGGCTGCGACCGTTACCGCGCCGGAATTGAGAAGATCAAGGTCGAGCTTGGTATCTATCGTTTTACCGCTGAAGGTACGTTTCACACATTCTACCCCCGGGCAACAATTGATTCTGTCCCCAGAATCGCGTACTCCCGTTGCGGAATAGAGTTGTTCAAGGACAGCCAGAGGCTCCAGTAGTAGCGCCCGGATACTTAGATTATCATGTAAATTTAAGCAATAATCCGTTTTTGGCTCCTTCCTGGATCACGGTGTCCCCTCAATTCCAAACCGCCCCATCCACGCGATCACCTAAGACGGCGATTGTCGCACACATGGCTGTTTCACAGCCCGGAATAACACTACCACCGGATTACCCTTGCCACCGCCTTATAAAGGGCCGGATACAGATAATCCGCAATTATCCATGGCCGAATTCACTTCCATCCTCGTTACCAACGCCCATAAAGCGTTCATCCCCAGCCCTGGCACTGCTACTCGTGTCGCCGCAGTCTTCCTCGCCTCGGACCACCTCCTCAAGACGCCGACGGAGTACAACACTCGTCTCACGCTTGTCCGGGTTGCAACCTGCCTCAATGCCTGGGTGCGTTCCTTGTATCCGAGCTCCCCAACGTGTATCTGACCTGGATACTAGGAACCCCTGTTGACTAACCTCAACGTCACCCACACCGCTCGTTGCCCCGAGATGGTCGTGCTTGCCGTCGAAGTCAAGGCCAAGATGGAGCGCCTCACTTCGCTCCCGGTTGACGGCACCCTTGATAGTGGCCTCGCCCATACCATTATCTTCCCCGAGCGCGCTCAGTTTTACAATGGTTATGAACGCCTCCTCAACGCCGCGCCGTGAGTTCGTTTGCGCTCCTGTTTGCCACACGCTCATCTCTCCACAGCGTCGACCTCAGCGGACTCTAAGCTAGAATAACTCTCCGGCCGTAGATACTATCCATGTGTACCTAGCTCCGTGATAAATCGGTTATTGTTGACCCAGAAATCCCTACTTGAGACGTCCACGCGGTGATTTTCCAAGTACCTGGTTCGATACCTGGTTCAGCTGATCGGATTGTCGTATCCGGGGTTTCCGAAATGATAGGCGAGTAGTTTTTAGCGATTTTTGCATTGAAATAGAGCGCCCTGGACCATGGAGTTCCCTACCCACACCCATCCCTGCGTCTTCAAAATGCTCGTCTCTCGCTTTACCCGTATCGTTCCCATGCCCGAGTTTACTCCACCCGCCGACCTCCGCGGAGACTGGTTGCACATCATCATCGCTTCGCACGAACTGCTTCAACTCGTCGGGCTCGGAGACCACAAGGAGACGAACAAGATCATGTCCAGATGCGCTAGACTTTGGGTGAGCTTGCTACATACTGGTCTTCTCGCCGATATTCATCCTTGCAGCTCCGTTTCCTCAAGGAACCTTTGTTGCTGCTCATCCTCGGCCAGGAGGGTGTCACCACTCTCCTTGCCGCCATTGAAATCAAGATTACTCAAATCGCGTACGACCGCAAGAACCTTCATGGGCCCAATTACGTTCGCATTCCCGAGATTGTAAACTCGTTCTTGGTTGGCTGCAACCGCTATCGACTCGCTCGCTTCTAAATAAGCGGTATGTCCTACGTTCTTCTTCCGTACCCTCCCTCAACTGCTTCTTTAGCCTGGTATTCCGTCCCGATCCTTGATACGTAGATTTGTAGTCCATGTATCATCGCCGTTTCTTGCTAAATACCACGTTGGCTTCTCTTCTTGGTGCGAGTAGAACGCCTCGGCCCTTCCTCGAGTACCAGCTCCTCATCGCCTTCCAAGGCATCCTCTTCTGCCTTTTCTTCATCGCTCAACTCAGCAGGGTCACGCTGCTCCCAGTCCGGGTCCAAGGTGATATCCTCAAACTGATAGTCTCGACCCGAAGTTTCGTCCCTAGGTTGTCGTCGCTCTACTAATATGTCCAATTCCTCTTTGGTCATATCAATCAGCTCTTCGATTTTGCTCTTGAACTTGATGGTTTTGCGCGCAAAGTATGGAACCACCCGAAACGCTCCGACCTTTCCAGGATACACAGCGCCGTTCATTTCACATACAATGTACGAGCCACCTTGCGTCCGTCGCAGAATTACCATGGGGCCCAAGTACTTGGGTTCGAGTTTCGTGTTGAGCGACTTCTCAACTCGAGTATTCCGAATGAGTACCAAGTCTCCAGGTTGGAAATCATGATTCTTGATCGAATTCCCGAATTCCTCAGCATAGCGCTTGACTGCTGCCAGTTTTTCAGCATCAACACGCTGCCGCATCTCTTCTACATGTTGCCTATGTTTTGCCAGTGCCCTAGCCCTCAAGCCTACAAGGTCTTCTGTCGAGATTATCTCTCCTGGATAATCTACTAACCAAGTCGCTTCCACAATGTCGAGTGGCACAGTGGGATGACAACCCGTCACTGCAAAATAGGGTGAACAACCCAAGCCGCGTCGGGTTGTAATCCTATCAGCCCATACTACTTGCGGTAAGAACCAGAACCATTTCCTAACATCCCCCCCAGTGGCTTTGTATACCATCTGGCGCATTTGCTTATGGCCAGATTCCACGGGTCCGTTGGCTTGTGAGTTGTACGGGGAGATACGAATACCTGTTATCCCGTATTTCAGATTCAGCCACTCGAGCGCCGCTAGGAACTGTGGTGCGTTGTCCGTCACTATTTCCTTCGGACAGCCCCATCTGCAAATGATATGTTCCAGCAAGAAACGTCCCAGCGCAGCTGCGTTGTCGGCTTTAAGACCTTTAGACTCCAGCCACCGACTGAGAGAATCCCTAGCCGATACTATGTAACGACAGCCGTTCGATATAGCCCCCATAATCGCAACATCGACATGGATCTTCTGGAATAGGCTCGGCGTGAACGTTGGGACCGGAGGTATCCGCAATAACTCTTCTTTTCGAGTCTGGCACAGATGACAACTCTGAACATACCATTTGATGTCATGTTCCATCTCTGGCCACCAGAACCTCTGCTCAATTAGAGATCTGGTTGCATATATCCCTCTATGTCCCAAACTATCGTGCGAAGCCCTCATCATGTACATTCTGTGCTCCTTTTCCACTACCAGTTTGTGAGCTGAGTCCGCTGAGCGTCGGAATAATCGTCCTTGGGGATCCAAGAAGAATTTCCTAGCGTACTGGATAAAACGCCTCAGTGCCAAAGGATTTATGTTCTTTGGCCTATTGTTTATAGGATCCAGTAGCCACTGCTTCACGTATCCGAGCTTCCAATCCTGATTCTTCGCTCCTACCGACCTCATGTCCTCCGGATACGTTTCCCTTTTTGCAGGATCGAACTTGAAAGCGTCTGGTGGTAAAAGAGGTTCTTCCTCACGGATATGGCTCATGATAAATTGAGGTATCTCCAAGTCTTTCTCTCGGAATTTCTCTCTGATCATTCTAGCTTCCCCGCGTTCCTCCAGATACGCGTCCATACACTGATGTTCGAATTGCAGGAGCATGTCAATCGACTCCGCAGCCTCTTCCTTCACCTCAGCGAAGTACCCACCTCTGGTATCGATCCCAGTCTTGAAGTCTTCGAAGTCAGCGGGCTGTTCAATATCATAGTCCCAGTCATCGTGTTGCTCGGGCGGCGGGTTATCATCAAATCCGTCCTCCGGGCTTGGATAGTCTGGATCACCTGGTTGTTTCTTGCGTCGAGAAAAACCATCCGGTGAGAAGGTACAGCCCTTCACATGCTTCAACGTAAAGTGGAACATTAGTATCTCTTCAATCCAACGGTTGATGGTTGCATTAGGCCCCATGCCAGGGTTGTCTAGCATCCCTTTAATGTACATGGCATCTGTTTCCACCACCAAGCGCCGGCATCCAAGTAACCAGTATTGCATATGTTCCAGTGCACGCTTGAGCCCGTAAAGTTCGCGTTTTGGTTGTGAAAACCTAGCCTCTCGCTCGTTGAGGGGGATGGAGTCGAACTTTGCATAGTACCGCTTCTTCGGGTCATTAGGATCGACTTGATATATCTCTATACCTATAGCCATCCAAGATGTATCCACCGCTAATACTATATCCGAGTCCCAATCGTAATTTAATGGCTTCAAGGCTTCGCAGTGCTCCACAGAATACTTCAATGCATCCATAGAGCCTTGCGCCTTATCCGTCCATTCAAACTCAATGTCCTTCCTCAGCAAACGAGTGAGCCAACGCGCCTTTGTCGAATAGTCCTTTATGAACATTCTGAGGCAACCAACTACACCTAGGAATTGTCGTACCTGAGAGACGTCCTCAAGAGGAGGCCATCTCGAGATGACACCAATCCTATCGGTGGATGGTTTTCGCCCTTCGAATGAACACACATGCCCTACTACTGCAAATTCAGCTTTACAGATAATCACCTTGAGAGCTGAGATAGTGCCTCCGCAGTATTTCAGTCTCTGAGCAATTCTGTTCAGATTCTGAAAGTGCTCCCATACAAAACGTCGAATCCCCCGATTCTCTGGTATAGTCTCATAAGTACCATGTTTGTCCTGATATCGCGATCCTGGCCCTTTCACCGGTACATCGTCGATATACGGGATGGTTATATGAGGTATCTCGTCTTTGAGGATAAAGGTAACGTCGTCATGGAAGATGGGTACCGAATTCGTCCAGCCCTGCGGCAATTTCACCAATCTCAGAGCTCCAAAGGGCGTTTGAAAGGTAGTATAGTCGCGAGAGGACTCGGCAATATCCCTATGGTCGTATCCAGAATAGAGATCGAATACAGCTCCGCACGCTCTCCCTGCAAACTGACTCGCAATCTCATCTGTAGCTGGTGGAATCCCAGAATGCGCTATGGTCACCGCATTCAAAGGTTCCAGCGCATGTACCAACCGGATACTCTTCCCATCCTTCTTTAGTACTCCGAAAAACTTCGAACGGTACGAGGAATTGGATGGCTCGTACACTCCTGCATCGATCTTCTTCTTGATCACTCGACAGAACTCATCTAGCTGACCACGAGGTATGGGTATAGATCTCTCAACCCAGACCTTATGTTCAACCGTGGGAATTTCAACCGGTGGGAAGAATTCATGTTTCCACGATCCTCTCTCGGAATCATCCCATGCGAATGCGTCGTTGTGCTTAGATACAAAGTCATGCATGAGTTTCCGCTCCTCATCCCACAGAAAGCCTTCATCATGAAGCTTGTCTATGCCCTCCTTCCGTTCTTGGGTGTATCGTCCCGTCGGGACAAAATCCCCTGGATTAGTTGGCAATGTAGGGAGGTCCTTCAATGGGTCCCCAATAATCTGCCTCTGTATCCGATATTTTTCGGGTAACTCGGTGAAGACTGGTTTCGTCTTCAGGGCCACAGGTTTGTACTTTTTGCCGGCAAACGCCTCCAGGACCGGGATACCAGGATCTAAGACTGAGTCCGATTCCAGTCGCGGTACATGGCCGTGTACAGAGCACTTGAAACATTCCTTGGCGGTGTCCTCTTCATGACACCGTTTTCTCCTCTTTCTGTTGGCCTTTTTGATAGAGCTTCGACTTCGCGTTCCCCCCAGATGAGATGGTAAATGCTCATCAAAGGTAAATACTTGGTACGTAGGCCCATCAACCTTGCTTTCCTTTGTATCAACGCCACTCATAAACTCGTTTAGGAGCTGTGCAGCCGCTTGATCCTGTTTCAACGCCTCACTATCCTCAGAAGCTACCAGATACGCCGCCTTCAGCTCATCCGGATTGAACTTCCCATCGTCTCTGGGTTCTGCATACCCCTCAATCCGCAACTCTCCGTATTCATCAAAACCGAACTTCACTGCTAACTCTCCTCCTTCGGCGCCAATGCCTAATTCCTCGAAGAGCCATGAAAATCCGATTGAGCCTCAACACTTGTCACCTCGGTTACTGGTGTTGACTCCTGTTTCTGCTTCGGCGGTGATGGCTCAACCAATCTTAGGTTCTTTCCATCACTTACCACCGATCCCCGCGCGAATGTAGGCATCGTGATCCTGTCACCCCCGTCTGGGTCTCTAATAGTCACCGTCTGGGACCCGTCTCTGAAGTCCTGGGTCCGAGCTTCCATTAGAATGTCAAACGGTCGGCCCAACAGCACTTCGTATGCGGGTTGTTCTATCACATGTACTTGTAAGTACACTGTAATGTCTCCAAAAGTGAAAGGCACGTTTCTAGCCAGGCCTGCTGATTTCTTCAACTGGCCATTCGCACTCTGCATGTAGATCTGGACATCGGGTAGCCATTGTACACCGATTTTCTCAGCAACAGACCGTGCCATTGACACAATCTGAGACCCAGTATCTCGGATACTTTCCACCCTTCCCATCTTATTCACTATAGGGAATAGAACACGAAGGGCTACCGAAGCTTCCGCTGCAAATATCTGCCTCGGAGTTTCATTTTCGTCAAGCGAGGATAGATACGCAAGTACAGGATCAATAGCGACCATGCACCCGGGTTCTAGACCTTCGTCTTCCTCTGTCGACATATAAAATGAGCTCACACCTGGCAGATCATCTACTCCTATGGCATCCATCTGCAGGAACACAGGTATGCCTTCATCTTCCATGAACGGGAACGCCGACTGCTCTTCTATGGGATTAGACACAGTCAACGGCTTTATAGGTCGCCTGGACTTCTGTGTAATCGCACGGAGCTGTTTCGCGTATTCCCCGTTCATGGCGACTAGCTTCTCAATGGTAATGCCACGGAGTTCCAACCCCTTCGTCTGGTCCACGAGATCTGGTATAATTTTCGGATCATCGTATTGAGGTACCAGACGATAAGCCCTCTCCTGTCCACCACCATTGTTCTTGTTTTTCAGGATACCCCCTGGTCGCTGCTGCGACGTAGGTGAATCCAACTTCTGAAAGGGTACCGGAGACTCCTCGTCATCAGTCATCTCCTCTACTGTAACCATCCTCCGCTCAGGTTGAACTGGCGTAGGTTTAGAAACCTTCTTCGTGGGTGAGCCCGTATTCTCTTTGCTCGTATCATCCATGATCTCCGAAGGAACCATGAATCCCACTCTCTTCTCTCCGCTCGTTCTGCTTCTCCAGTTTTGGTTTTTATCAGCCGGATTCTCGTTCTCAGGGGTCTTGGCAATGGGAGGTGGTGCAAGTTTCGCCCTCCTCTCAGCCCCCTTCATTGAACTTTTGGGAAACCCGACGCTTGAGGCGGTGGGCTGGACGACGCACCAGTTCTAGTCGAAATGAACTGAGCCTGGGCCTCGTCGCCGCCCTGCGCAGGGAATAGCTCTCCTCTGCACGCCTGTACCAACTGTATAACCTGATTCAAGTCATACCCCGCACCCAGAAGAGGGCTTGGTGAGCTGACAACCGGTTGTTGCATGAACTGCTGTTGCTGCGGTGGTTGAACACCGCCATTGCTCTGGGAAAAGGGTGGTTGAACACCCTGTGGCATGTGAGGAGGTGTATCCCGAGTGTCAGGTCGTTGAACCAACTGATTCCTGCTGGAATACATCTGCTGCACACGCTTTGAATGCATCTCGTCGTCCCTAGTATCGTACAAGTGATCTACACGATCCTGATATTCGGGATAGTATTGATCTCCTGCCGCACTTGGTCCCCCAACATAAAAGGTTTGCATCATTGCCGCTTGCTGAGACCTTGCCGTTTCGCGGGTTGCTCCTTGCCGACGGTAATGTTCCTCCACCTTTTGAGCACGACTGACATTCTCGGGATACCGAGGAATGAGTTGGCCATTCGACAATTTGACTTGTCTATCGTCAAGAATGATCCACCCCAAAGAAATGAATTCATCTTTTACGTGGCACGATCGTATCCTATGCAGTCCCCCACAGAAGAAGCACGGACCATCCTCCCTTGGCTGATATTCCACTCTTGGTGGCGGGTACGGCTTCTGCTCCTCTTGCCTACCATGACCATCTTCCTGTCTATTACTCGATTGTTGAGGAGCGGTATGCGACGGAGGTGCTCTGATATTTTGATTGAGAAGACGGACCGAAGATTCAAAGGCGGTTTCGATGTTCTTCAACCCATCCTCGAACCTCTTGCTCTGGATTTTTGTCAGATCTTTGATAGAGGCTATCTCGCTCGCAAATCCTTCCAAACGGTCCTCGATTTCAGACTTCAGGCGTACCTCTCCCGCTGTCCTAGCCGTCGGATTAACCGGTGGGTCGTACACTGGGTTCATAGGTGCCCTTGCTGGCGTCGCTCCTCCCAACAAACTCATCGCTCTCCTTCCTGACCAGTTGTCTGCAATAGAATCCGCAATCTTGAACACAGTGGAGAAGAGTAATTTGTCTCCGCGACGACTGCCCGAAATAGGTGCAGCCCCGAGAACTGGCGCTGCTGGTTGTGGCCCTAGCAAAGCCCAAATGGCTTGCTGGTTCATACCCCCTTCAACTTCGGCCGCGAAGTTTTCATCAAATACTCCCAGTATCATCTCTACAAGCTGTAAGTTTGTGACCAACGCCGATCCTTTCAAGAGCTTCGTAGCTTTGTGGGTGAACGAGATCTCGAAACGGCGCAATTTCCCGAGTTCGGAGCGGGAAATTGGTCGATTCTGACTACATATCTCCCGGAGCCTGTTCAGAGATCCCAGATCCATATCCTCGACTTCAGGATATAGGGTCAGGATTTCTTCTTTCCACTCTGCGAAGGTCCCCGGAGCCGGATACTTGCTTAACATCTTCCACTGGTCCCGAATGTTTTCATCATCAACATAGTCCAGCAACAACTCTTTCTTCCTCGTATCGTCTGTAATGCTCCCATTGGTGAACACGGTCTCGCAGTGCCTGATAAACAATCTCAGGTCGCCAGCCGCCTCCCCTTTGAAATGTGGTCGATTGTTGTCATAAGACGCCGGTATTTTGAACGCGGTAGTCATTCTGACTCTTGGTATGGTGGTAATATTCGGAATAGGGTTTTGAACGACGGTGGTATTGATCGTATTCTCTAGCTCGACGCCGGTACCTGACGGTCCTGCTTCGTTTTCTAGCTGAGAGGTGGATGCAATGGTGACACGCGGTGTTCGGGTTGAAACTCTCGGTTTGGTAACACGAGAAGTTTCAAGAGGCTGGACTAAAGTCGCTTTTGCCTTTTGAGAGGTTTTGGTCTGCCGACCAGAAGGAGGATTGACGTTAGAACGCAGAGTACCCGCGTTTAATTGCCCTTCTCCTCGAAGTAAACTGGGAAAATGCCCAGCTGACTTGTCTTGGATAGCCTTTTCCTTTCCTTTCGGTGGAATAGCGAAATCCGGTAGCACTGGTTGCCCAAGTAAGACTCAGACGTGCAACAACACAGAGTATTTGATAAATCGAAAGAGATTGTATCACTAGCTCCGGGGCGAGTGACAACTATTGAATAGCGGGAATGTGGCGAGTATAAGTCCCTAGTACAGGGCCTTGTAAAGGTTGTAGGGAATTGAGTGATATAGTCTCGGATACGATGTCGAAACAAAGTATTGCGAATAGAGATCCTTGATGTGAACCAAGAATGACGATTCTAAAGCGTTTTATAGATGGTAAAGCTTCACAGCTAACACAAAAGAGAAGCGGTCAAACACCGTTTAACGGCGGTCTATGCAAGAGGAGGCCGATCACATGCTTTGACATCATATCACGCACGTCGGCCGCCACGCGGTCTTTGTCCCTTTCTTTCCTTCTTCCACCATCTCCTCGCAGGCTTGCCACACATACACCTGCTCGGATTTTTCTTTCTCCTCAGCCTCTCCCATCTTGGCTTCCTGGAGTCACTTGGAAGGGACCCGAGCTTCAAGAGTCGCCGCTCGTTAAATCCATTCGCGCGCACGCGGTGCGGCAGTGTTGCCACTCCATGACCGTCCGGTCTGTCCCTACCCGCATGGAGCTTATGGCCACTCCCCCCGTCCTCCCATTATCTATTCGGGTCTCCACTTCAGGCCCGGCCATGCAGTCCGATCCCTAGAACGGTCGCTCCTCCGTTCGGGGCATGTGTCATTGTGCCACCGCCTTTGATCCCGCTTTGGCTTTGTGTGCTTTTCCTGCGGCACCAGTCACCTCCTCTTGATTCAGTGTCAGGCTGCACTTGTGCCTTTGTTGCCGCTCCTTTGTCGAGTACAGTGTCAGTTTTCCTGCATGGTCAGAGGTTGTGTGTATCTTGGTTCGCCTATATGGAGCCCAAGCCTCCCATGCGGCTGCTTTCACCGGCTCAGTGCCTCTTGACATGTTCCTGGACGTTCGTTGGATCACATCCGTCAGCCTGGGAGCTGCATCCGGCTGTCGACCTCCTTACCCTCAACGATTTTGGACTTTCCCCTCCACATTACCCTTTGCGGCGCGGTACCATGCACCTGGCGACCGCTTTCACCATTCCACTCCTCCGATGGCCCTGGCTTTTTGCCCTCTGCATGACCCACCTCCGTCCGTGGTCGCACCGGTCACAGGGTGACAGCTCTCTTCCTTCTTTGGCCGCTTCCTCGGTTCGCCTCTCTCAGTCCTCTGGACTTCCGAGGCTGTCTCTCCTTGGCCCGTGTCGCTGCCAGCTGAAGTCGTGCGCTTTGCCGCTTCGCTTGGTTGTCGCGCGTGGATTCCGCTTTAGGCCGACAACAGAGTTTTGTCCCCCAGATCCACAGTTCCTTTACTGAGAACGACGGAAGGCATAGAAGAAGCGGTCAAACACCGTTTAACGGCGGTCTATGCAAGAGGAGGCCGATCACATGCTTTGACACCATATCACGCACGTCGGCCGCCACGCGGTCTTTGTCCCTTTCTTTCCTTCTTCCACCATCTCCTCGCAGGCTTGCCACACATACACCTGCTCGGATTTTTCTTTCCCCCACCCACCATCCCTTATGGCATTTCCTCATTCCATTGTTCTTTTCTTGTGTTGCGTAGTCCTCGTTACTCGTAGCTACGAAGTCCTCTTGTAGTGGCCCGTGTCGCTGCCAGCTGAAGTCGTGCGCTTTGCCGCTTCGCTTGGTTGTCGCGCGTGGATTCCGCTTTAGGCCGACAACAGAGTGGCCGGTGTGCCAAGCCATGATTCCGCGTGGCGGACCTGTCGATCCGTGACTCCAACATTGATCCATGACTCGACTGATTTTAGTGAAGTCGTATCCGACCTCTCCCTTGATTGTATACCCTCCAGACGTACGCCCATAGGTTGTAGGTCCAGAACGATACCCATATCTCCGACTACCTGTCCCGGATACCAGCAGATACTAGTTCAAAGACTAGTATCCGACCCGGATCCTCCTTGTCCCGACTGCTGATGACAACTACGTCACTCCCTTCGGACCCGCTTCGGCGGTCTACTCATGTTTCAGGCTTTTCGGCCGACTTGCCCATCATCCCGTGAACTTCCGAACCTCCGAATTGCACTCGCACCAAGGTTCGAACAGCTGACAATCGTACAACGGTTAAGAACTTGTTTAATTGGTGTATCCCATTGGTAGAGCAGGTATCCACAACTCCTACATGTTTCGGAGTGAGCCCGTCGGTCATATTCAGGTAAATACCCTTCAACCCGTACAGTACTCTTAAGTATCCACCACACTGACTGTCTCTGGGCTCAACATCAGTCTTGTACTGAGATGACTTAGCTAGGATACTACCTTTGAAATCGTGCAAAACGCTCGTTTTCAAGGGCAGTCAATTTCCATGCTTATCAACGAGACGTCTCAGGGGGAGCGAGGACAAGATGGGGGCAAGGGCGGTGTATGGATGGTGGCACCCGAAGCTCACGACGCCAGTGCAAACGCTGAGGATGCGCTGGACGGCGTAGAGGGGCACCATGCGCTCGAGATAGAGATGCTTGACATGGGCACCGAAGAAGGTCACAGGTCGGGCATCTACGGTAGCAAGGAAGGACGAGATGGGGTCCCTGCCATTGTAGTTCTGAAGAAGCGCGACCCGCAGGGCTCGATCCTGTGTGGCTCTTATTACACGGCACTGGGTGAAGGGAAGCGACTATACGCACCAGCTCTGGACTCTCCTACACACCTGTGGCAAGACCAGCGTCATGTCCCCGACAGGCTGGTGCTCCCAGCTCCAAGATCTCGCGCTCAAGCTCCGGTAGCAGCCTCGGGTCGACGGTGATTGTTTCACGAGGTGGGGCCGGTGAGGGTGCCCGCGAAAACCGTCGTTCACTGGTTAAAGATTTCAATTGGATACGTTGAGTCGTTCCATCTCGAAGGTTTCGCGGAAACTTTCCGAGAGTGAGGAAGAAAAGAGCACCGACATGGCAAGAGGAGAGTTTGATGGCCATCATTCGCCTCTTGTCCACCACCACCATCTTGACTCGAATATGCAGACTCGAAGCGCGCAGAAGGCTTATATGCGCATAACTCGATGGCTGCCAAACGAAATCCTCACCGAAATTATCCAAAACGCGCCCAGAGCAGACCTGGTGACCCTTTGCCGCGTCTCCAAGCTATTCCATGCTCTGGCATTGCCCAGTCTCAACCAATCAGTGGTCTTAAACACGCGCAAACACAATGGGGAGGTTCTTGACGCCTTCTGCGGCGCGATTCTGCAGAGTCCCGAACGAGCAGACTCGGTGCGATCTCTGTCCTTCTCAAGCGCGTACGAGTTGCTCTTCAGACTCGCGAACTTTACTAACAACCCGCTTCCAAGATATTCATATCGGAGCCTCCCCGCTGAATTGATCGAATCCTTGCGCCTCATGGGATGTCTGGAGCACTTGGTTATCGACGACTGCCGCCCAGTCAGCGTGGTCTCCTGCCTCGCTCGCCTCACCTTTCCCAAGCTTTTGTCATTCTCCTTGACATACCCCGCGAGCGCGTGGAAACCCCATGTCGAGGAGTTTTTGAGTCGCCACCCAACCATAACGCATCTTCGTCTCTGGCTCATCCATGGACAAGACCCCGTGCCGGAGGGTACTCTGCTACCCAAGCTGCAGTATTACCATGGAACAGCGCGGCTACTTTCTGCGTTCTCGAAGCACAGGCTTCAGTGTGTTCGAACCGCTTGGGCGGAAAACGCCGATGTCCCAGCGACATGTGCCTCAAGTGTTATCGAGAAACTCGGTGCGCAGGCCAGCCCCAACCTCGCGAGTCTTTCCATCTTGTGTATGAACGCAACACAAATCTCCGATGCTATTATCCATTTATCCAACCATACGTTGCACTTGCAAAAATTAAAACTGCATTCTTATTCTCATTATATTACCAGGGTAAGGCCCAAGGACTTTCCATTCTGCTCGTTCTTATGGTTCTACAGGCAATGGTAAACGACATCACCGCGTGCCTGCCAAGATTCGAGCGTCTCAAATATCTGCTTTTCGATTATTCCGACAAAGGCAATCGTTGGGTGCATGACGTTGGTGAAGACGAAGAGCCCGAGGTTTTGAAAACTTGGGCAAATAGTTGTTCGACTTTGAAAGGCTGCCGTTTTTGTAAGCAGGCTATTCATCAACTGTAATATTGCTCATCATGCACTCACTAGGTGAAATAGCTTGCGTGAAGGTCGGTCAAAAGTGGGAGGAATGTAGCCCGGAGGAATTTGATGCAGAGGCTGGATTTGACGAACGTTGAGAATCCGTGTCGGGCAAGCCGAAGAGATCCGTGAAATACCGTGTTGAAGTTCGTGTTCTGCGTGCACAAAAACGGAGACACTTTCGAAGCATCGAAATAATCCACAATACACGCCAAGCAGACCAAGCGACGCTCTGCCGCGTCTCCAAACTATTCCATGAGCTTGTCCTGCCTGCAGCCTGCTCTCCTTCGAGAAGTGTTCTTGAGCCACTTGAGGAGCGGTCCCTCGAGGCCTTCTTCTTGGCCATTCTCATGAAGTACCTCTAGGCCCAATAGCCTCGATCAAAGTCAACGGAGAATGGGCGGAATGTAGTCGGCAGGCATATGATATCGAGTCTGGATTTGTGGTAACTTGGCCTCACCAGCTGGCAGCAAGTCTTGAACATGTGAAAGTAAATGTGGCGACAAGCGCATTAAAAGACCGCCCACTGGGAAGTTGAGGCAAAGTTGAGGACCAACATCGCCGCACAATTGCGGCTTGCCGCACAAAGAAAAGATCATTTGATGGCTGTCACTCGCTCTTGTCCACGACCACCACAACCCTTCTTCACCATGCGGACTCGATGTTGGCATATGGGAACGAGACGGAGGAATCTCGGTCAATCCGTCAGAAGACGACTACGCCGTAGTGAGAATAATACTGTGCCGCAGTGCTCTGAGTAGTATATAAGGCCCTGTAAATTTCGTAGAGTGAACAAGGTTTTCCCCCACATTGATTCTAGTGATGCCGATGTTCGGTTCAGAACCGATCCGAACATGTGCGAACCCCGAACCGGACCCAAGGTGCGGTTCGGGGGGTGGCGGTGGAACCGCACCGAACCTGAGGTGCGGTTCGAGGTTCAGAGGGTCTGGAGAATTTCGCACCGGTGCGGACCGGTGCGAACCTGTTCGAACCCCCTCCCGAATTAGCTGCTTCAGATCATCAAAATCAAACAAAATAGGTTTTGATCATTCGGCTAGTAGCCACCGGCGATCTTCGGCATCCTCGGGCCCATACACCGTTGATTGACATGGACGATCAACATCAAAATCCCTTGACTGTGGGTTCGGCAGCATCGGCAACCCGTGATCGGAGTGACCATCTTATGATGCAGGTGTCGGCAACAAAAGGGGTTGTCTGCATGGGGTGAGTTCAAATCAAATCTGTGTACCTCCATCATCACAGGCTAACTGTATGCTGTCGCGGACACCATCGCGTGTGGTGGGTTGCTTCAACGCGGCGCAGCTCCCGGTGTATGGTGGTGCTACTCAAATCATTTCACACGTGGGTTCATATGAGAGGTCTGTAGTTCGTGTCTACGAGTTCCAGCTTTGGGGGAAAAAATTGAGGTTCGAACCTCAGCGAACCTGTTCGAACCCCGCACCGAACCTGTGGCGGACCGAACCCCAGGTGCGGTGCGGGGTTCGGAGATTTGGGTGAACCGAACCGTGGGTGCGGTTCGGGGTTCGAGAAAATTGGCTCCGAACCGAACAAGACCGGACCGCGGCAACACTAATTGATTCTTCGTGCACATCTGCCAATAGGTTATGGGCCCCGCGCCATACAAACTAATACACGAACAAACATCAATATAGCGACACTCGACATTGTTCCATTGACCCGTCCCAACGCCCATTTCACCATCACACTACCCGACTTCTACCATGACCGACAGCACATCAACGACTCGGATCGAACTCCTTAACGAGGACAATTGGATGCCGTGGAAGCGCCGCATCGGCGCAATTCTTCGAGACAATGACCTTGAGGGTTATGTCGACGGCACCGAGCTTTTCCCGACGGCAGCTGACCCGTTAAAGCTCACAGCGGACGAGACGAAGGCTATCAGGGTATGGATAAAGAAGGATGGGAAGGCAAGGAGCTAGATTGAGCTCGCCTTGGGTAATTCCCAGATGGTACATGTAGCGGGGGCATCGACGGCGCGTCAAATGTGGACGCAGCTGTGCACGGTCAAGGAAGCGCGAGGTCATCTAGGGATCATGTCATATCAGCGTAGATTATATCGCACGATTGCCGACGAAGGCAGCGACATTGCGGCCCACATCACGGAGCTGCGTGCTATTCAAGAACAGCTCAACACCATGAGCAGCCTGGTATTGGACCAGGAGTTCCTGACACGTTCACTAGCTCATATCTGTAGGACGCGTTTGTGATACAAACTATAGCCCACAAATATAGTTAGTTGGGGAGACTCCGAGGGAAGCACTGGCGAGCGAAGATAGCCAAGACGCCGTCCGAATGGTGTGAACTACACCAGCAAAGAGTGAAATCTCTGGAACGTCCTGAGTCACTCCTTGCTGTACCTCGAGCAGAACGTCTACTCGAAGCGTAGGGTGGCTAGAAAACAACCGCTGGTTAATAACAATTGCTGAAGAACCACTTATCTTGTATCCAAGGTGCCTCCGAGCTCGGGTCAATGGACCAAGCACAAAGGCAATATGGAAGTCAAGAGTAAGATGGATTGATCCTATCTACTTCACACGTAAATACAAGTACATTGCATAGCTATTTCCGTCAAATCAACCATCATTCCTACAAGTGGAGATCATAGAAACTTATCAGAAAAATTGTAGACCATAGGGGGAAACATCGGCAAGTGCTGGCATATGTTACAATATCTGGCTGCGAACAACGGTGCACTCACCACAAGTCCCATATCCACATCCACCTCGACAACCGGCACATCTGCCGCGACTATTACCGTGACATCTCACGAGTTAGTCGCCCTCATTCTTGAGGAACATTGTCGTCGTAAGGAGAAGGCCGGAGAATCGACAACGGGATCAGCGTTATTCGGAAGGAACCAAACCCGCGCACCGACGGGATCCGACAGCGGCAAATGCTTCAATTGTGGCAGTCCCGGGCACATGGCTAGGGATTGTTGGAGCAAGGGAGGCGGCAAGGAAGGCCAGCGCCCCAATGAGTGGAAGGGGAGGAAAGGGAATCGGAAAGGAAGGAAGGGCAATTCGGCTCACCTTGGCACGAATGATAGTCGAGACGACTCTGGCCCTCACAGCGCATTTATGGTGTTCCATTCCAGCCAACCTCACTTCGATACGCGTCTATCGAAAGATGCGTGGCTTGCAGACTCGGGCTGCACTGTTCACATCATGAACAATCGGGAAATCTTCACGGAGTACACACCTGTCACTGGCGAAACGATAAACGGACTGGGCGACAACGCTGTTCAGGCATGCAGTCGTGGAACAGTCACCCTGGAGAGCATCGTCAACGGCAAGAGGGAAACAATTAGCTTGTACAACACGTTGTACGCACCTACGGCAGTCAATAATTTGCTGTCCGTTTCCCGCATTGACGAAGCAGGGGGAGCTACGTCATTTAAGCGGGGCAAGGCTGAGATTCGGAATAGATCGGGACGGCTCGTCTTGGAAGCCAAGAAGAAATTCCGGCTCTACTGGTTGGACAACGTCCGCGCAGTGAGAGTTGGGAATCGAGCAAATCCCGCCGACGCCGAGAAATTGGACCCAGACAGCTGGGCAGCCTGGCATCGCAGATATGGCCATGTCTCTGATTCGACATTAGAGCTCATAATTCGCCATAAATCCGTGGAAGGACTTACCGTCAAACCCGCCAGCAAATCCGACGCCGAGATCTGCGAAGCGTGCATCCAAGCAAAGATGCATCGCAAGCCATTCCCACACAAAGCCCTTCACCGTTCTGAGAACCCGGGAGAAGGCACTCACAGCGACCTATGGGGTCCTGCGCGCACACGGTCAACGGAGGGGAATTATTATTATATTTCCTTTACCGATGATGCGAGCCGTCGCAGAACAATTTTGTTCTTGAAGACGAAGGACCAGGCGAAAGCAAAGGTGCTGGAGTATGTCGAGTGGGTGGAGCGGCAGTACGGGTACAAGCCGAAGTGGATTCGCGTTGACGAGGGAACTGAGTACCTGAACAAGAAGCTCAAGTCAGCGCTCGCATCGAAAGGTATTGAGTTGCAACCAACAGCACCTTATTCCCAGTCACAGAACGGTGTTTCTGAGCGAACCAACCGCACTCTACTCGAGTTGGCTAGAGCAATGTTAGCAGAAAAGAACTTACCGAAGAGTCTATGGGAGTTCGCGGTCACACATGCCGCATACATCCGCAACCGCTCGCCAACCAAGGCGCTACCCGATGGGAAGACGCCGCACGAGATATTCACGAAGGAGAAACCCGATGTTTCTCACTTCCAGGAGTTTGGGGCGCCCGTATGGATTTTCCGCGAGGATGTCAAGACCAACTCAAAGCTGGATGACAGAGCTATCAAGCATATATTCTGCGGCTATCTAGATGGACCCAAAGCAGTACGGTACTACGATTCGACAACCCACCGCGTTAAAATCTCCCGCAACTATACGTTCACCGACCCCGAGACGGCCTTCACCGAGTTTGATGTGCTATCCGAGGGGGAGAAAACAACGCCGGCGTCGAACAGCACATCTGCACCGATTCAGCCTACACCAGGATCGACAGCACAACACGTACCTGCACAACCAACGGTATCATCATCGCAGCAACCACCGTCCACGCCAGCACGGATGCCACCGCTTAAGAGCGAAGGGACAACCCCGCCTGAAACGCCCAGCAAAGCGACGCGCACAGCACCACAATCCGTACCATCGACCCCACGACTTGCAACGGAACCTGATCTCAAGCCGAATCAGCTGAATTCCATTCCGCTTCGGAGACTCACCCGTCCAACTAAAGACCATAATTATCTGAAGCTTGGAAATCCTGACGCCCGCAGAGGGCAATCAGACCGCCCGAATCGTACCCACGACGCCCAAGATGATGGCGACGAAGGGGACAGCGCCGCGCATTTCACGTACATGGCAGCACTCGGAGAGGTCAACGAGGCTAAGCCCAATATTCCGCGTAATATTGAGGAAGCACGCGCGTCGCCCAAATGGCCCAAGTGGCGTGAGGCGATTGATGCAGAGTTGGCCAACTTGACGACGATGGGAACGTGGGAGCTCGAGGACTGCCCCGCAGAGAGAAAGCCCGTCGGATGTCGTTGGGTATTTGACCTAAAGACAGGTCAGCAAGGGGAGATTGTCCGCTACAAAGCGAGACTCGTAGCCAAGGGCTACTCACAAGTCCCCGGTGTCGATTATTTCGACACGTTCTCCCCCGTCGTCCGTCTAGAGTCACTTCGAGCACTACTCGCCATTGCAGCAGTCAAGGATCTAGAGATGAGACAGTTAGACGTCAAAGGAGCGTATCTCAATGGAGATTTACAGGAGGTGTTTATGGAACAACCTCCGGGTTTTGACGATGGCTCCAGACGCAAGTGTCATCTGAGGAAGACATTGTACGGTCTGAAACAGTCAGGACGAGAGTGGAATCGAAAGCTTCACACCATACTCACCAAGTTGGGCTTTCACCGACTCGACGTCGACCACGGCGTGTATCTACGCCAAATCGGAGATCGTTACACGATTATCACGGTCTGGGTCGACGACTTACTGCTATTCAGCAATAGCACCATCATGCTATCAGCCACAGGGGCTGCCTTGAAGAAGGAGGTCGAAATCAACGACCTCGGAGAGCCACAGAAGCTCATTGGTATCGAGATATACCGTGACCCTGCCATGAGAACCATCCAGATCTCGCAGGAACACTATATCGACAGAGTCTTGAGCCGTTACAGGTACCAGGAGATGTCGCCAGTTGCCACGCCGATGGACCTGAACGTCATCTTGGAGAAGAATCCCGCAGAAGGGAAGACCAAGGGGGCATCGGGATCCGAATTTCGGATATAGGGTCAAAAAGTTTTTCTCGACCCTGGCTGGACCCCCCCCCCCCCCCCCCCCCCCCTCCTATATAAGGTAGATCATTCCCACGGTCATGTGATTTACCGGCGGTCCGAGCCATCCGTGGTTCCCATAGGAAAAATATGTATTACAAACTTATTAGAGGACCCCAGTGTCCATTAGACCCATCTCATGTGTACTTGAGCAATGATACACTTGTTGTCTGTGGCAATGTCTTGTGAGAGTCGATGAGACTGGCAGCTGTATTATGTAATATATCAGTCCCGATTTGGAAATTTCAATCAAGAGTGTCCAATATGCTCCAAAACACATTTACTAATATACACATAGAAAATTTTTTCGAGCCCTCTCGGGACCCCCCCCCCCCCCTCCCCCGGTACGAAATTTCGATCCCGATGCCCCCTTGGGGAAGACCACCGACGAGCGAGGCCACAGCTTTGCCGAGTACATAGGCTCGCTGATCTGGCTCGCAACCGTCAGCCGTCCGGATATCGCATATGTCGTTGCGAGACTTGGAGCGTACACGAGCAATCCGAGCGCGACGCACTGGACGGGAGTGAAGAGAGTGTTCCGGTACCTGAAAGGCACACGTCATCGACGGATCACTTTCGGAGGTTCGGACTACCGGTCCGACTCGGACTCGATCTTCAACAACTACGGCGCTTATAGCGACGCCGACTTTGCATCCAACCCCGACGACAGCAAATCAGTCTCAGGGTATATTTACCTTCTTGCTGGTGGACCCATTGCTTGGCACTCGAAGAAACAGCCCACCGTTGCACTCAGCACCGCCGAAGCTGAATACTCAGCTCTTACCGCTGCGACACGCCATTACCTTGCTTGTCAAGGTCTCTCAGGCTCAAAATATGTAAGCCGGATGTAACCCGACAAATGATCCGATCAATCAGATTTGTAATTGCAATCGTCAAAGCTTCCGGAGGCATGAAATAAAATTGGTGTAAGGGTTGCTGTATGTACAACCAAATTGAATAGGTGCTAGAGCTGGACATTGGACAAGGAGGTGACTATACTCATGTTCATGGATAAAAGCTACATCAAAGAAATAAAACCACTTCTTGCCACTTCTTGCTATGAATCGAACCCAAAGCCTCCCCCCCCCCCCCCCCCCCCCCCCCCCCCCCCCCCCGTCAGGCGGCCTTGAACAGAGCCGGGGACGTGAAAACCACTGTACCAAAGCAACAACACCAGAGATGGGGAGAAGGATTTTCTTGATAGAAACGGCCAGGGAGGAAGGGAGATAACAAAGCCAGCAATCACTGCTTTTGTAACTCCGAACTCGTGGGCCGGTATTCTGAGAATGAGAAGGCTGCTGCAGCAAGCAGAGGTTTTTGAGGTCGCAGTCATCACGTCGTGAGGAATCACAACTGAGCCAGATAAGTAAGCCGGTGCAAAGCCGGTGGAGATTTCAGAGCTCGGGTTTTTGGCGGAAGCTGGAGAGTTGGGCAGAGGTATAATGTTCCATTCGAGGACGCGTCGAGGCCTTTGAAGTTAGCATGATCTCGCATCAACGCATCAACGCCCGTCCAAGACTTGTCCAAGACTCCGACTCCAAGGCGCCGGGACCAAGCTGATTCCTGAATGCTCTCAAGGCTGGACCAGTCCTCGGTTACAGTGGCTAGGTGGCTCGTGCACTATCATAATCTATGGCTCGCGACGCCCTCCATCGAGCCTTCTGGATCTTTCCTTGAATCCTTCAGCCGACGGCGGTGACCGACAACGACCGTTCTTATTCCGGCAATCACCGGCTACAGAAAGTTGAAATGAAAACTTCTGGCCCCGCCGACATTCTCCCTTTGCCCTCTTCCGGATTCAGATCCCTACAATCTACTTCTCAGACCATCTGCGACACGCCTGCGACAACGGGCTCTTGCCTCTCTTTTTTTGCTGCTGAACTGTCAGTTGGCCCCCGCGAAATGCTTGAATACCCCTCCGCTACATCTGGGTCAACTTTTGCATCTCACGTCAGAGTCCTATCGCATCCAGCCAGAGAAAAGTGACCACCCCGCATACCTCAACGCTTTCCTTATCGATGTTGGGGCGTTCCGTATCGTATTGTGTCTTTATTTCTCATATTCATCAACTCAACAGAACAACATGTGGGTTGAACCTTGAACGGTGAACCTGGTCTCCCAAGAGCCACTTTGCAAACGTCAGCCAGTCTTGGCTTTCATCTTTCACACACAACTCAGAACCACCCTCCCTGACCGAGTCCTGCGCTTGTCCGGAGTACCAATATTGTGTGTATTTGAGCGAGCACGAGGAGAAGAGCCGGGGATGCTCTGGTTGTAGCCAATACCGATCCAATATTTCCCGGGGCTAGACTTGACGAATATATCGGCCGACGCAGGACATGTTGAACGGTGTTGCTTTCGAAATTTCATTATTTAGTTCTGGCATTTGTCGGGCAAGCCAACGGTTGATTCCACAATATTTTACACATTTGTGACAGATTTGCCGGATACTCCAGCTCAGGGTATCAACGGAGAGACAAAAATTCTTGCAAGCAAGGTCTTCTCCGACGTAGTCGGAGCTTCCCAGTGCAATCTGGCTCCAATATTTATTCCATGCCCTTCCATTTGATTTCCCAGCGGAGAGCTCGACTCTGATCTATTCCGACAATCAATCGGCCATATCCATTGCGCACGATCCTCAGCACCATGCAAGATCAAAACATTTTCGTATCGAGAATCATTTTATTCGGGAATGTATCGAACAGGGTGTTATCAGTGTCCAGTACTGCCCCACCAACAACATGGTTGCAGACATTCTGACCAAAGCCTTGCCCCGCACGAAGCACGAACAATTCTGTTCGAACATGGGACTTCTGTCGGCTTGAGGGGGAGTGTTGGCATATGGGAACGAGACGGAGGAATCTCGGTCAATCCGTCAGAAGACGACTACGCTGTAGTGAGAATAATACTGCGCCGCAGTGCTCTGAGTAGTATATAAGGCCCTGTAAATTTCGTAGAGTGAACAAGGTTTTCCCCCACATTGATTCTTCGTGCACATCTGCCAATACTCGAAGCCCGCAAGAGGCTGACACGTGTATAACCCGATGGTTTTCCAACGAGGTCCTCATGGAAATCATCCAAAACGCGCCCAAATCGGACCAGGCGACGCTCTGCCGCGTCTCCAAACTTTTCCATGCGCTTGTGTGGCCCATTCTGAACAGGACGGTTACTCTCCGCGTAGACTACCGCGATGATCATATTGAGGCATTCTGCCACGCAATGGTACGGAGTCCCGAACGGGCAGACTCAGTGCGATCTCTTACTTTCGAAAATGGGTACGTCTGAGCTGTCCCTTCAGACTCGGGAACTGATTTGCCGGCTCTCAAGATTCGAAGACTGTCCCACAGATTCTGTCATCGAGTCCTTGCAACTCATGCGACGACTGGAGTATCTATTCATCAACGATTACAGCCCGTTCCGAGTCGTCTCTCGCTTCGCCAACCTAACCTTTCCTAACCTCTTGTCCTGCATTCTCCCGCCGGCAAACCCAGACTGCTGGAACCCTCATCTCGTGCAATTTTTCAGTCGACACTCGACCATAACCCATCTTCGTCTCTGGGGATCCACCGAGGGGGCGGACACCGCGGAAGGTAGCTTATTACCCAACCTGCGATAGACCAGAGCTGGTCTGTCTATGAGTTGTCGATAGACAGACCAGTCGATCTGGGAAATGATCGAAGGGAGGCGCGGCTTGCCTTTTTGGGCGATTTCGGCATTGTCACGTGATTTTAGCATCGAAACGGTCGTTTCCGGTCTTTACGACCTCTGTAGGCTGAAATTCATGTTGTATTGCCTCCAAGGTACTCTTAAATACACTAGGAGTAGGGTGGGAAGATTCAAATTGCTGGTACATAGGATTTAATGATACAATAGTAACAATACAGGAAGAATTTGGGGAAGAAGGGAAAGGGATCCAATTCGGTCGGGGCCTAGCCAGACAACCTGCCTGTCTGGCTAGGCGCCCACGCATGATGTCCACATTCGACGGGCGTCGCGTTCGGAGGGAGTAGCGTAGTAAGCCGCGGTAACGACGGACAAATCGCGCCGTCCGGTCTGGACTCGCGATCTTGGCTCCGAGTTGTGTGACAGCCAGGGCGCCGGTGTCGGTAGGAAGTTGGAAGGGGAGGAAATTGGGGCGTAACGTGCGCTGCAGGCCGCCTGCGCGCATTCGAGGCGGTAGGCGCGAGCAGGGTGAGGCCAGGTGGCGGGAAGTGTGGGGAATCCCATGCATGGAAGGTCACGGCGAGAGCGATGTTAACGCAGTCTCTGGAAAGCGGGCCTTCGCGAAGGAGGCATCTTGTGTTTAGCGACCTCGGATAGAGAAAGAGAATGAGAACGCACCTTCACCTCACCCTGGCTACCCCAGATCGTCTCTCTCGAGCACGTTCCGCCCTCGCGTTGAGACTCGTCGTGTTTCCACCGGCGGCTAGTCAGGCGTGGGGTCGCCAAGAGGTACAGACTATGGTGTGGGTCGAATGCGGATGAGGTGGCTGGTCGTGCTCGTCGGGGTCTTGGTGGGTCCCGTGGATTTCTGATGGTCTCCAGCGAGTTTTGGGAGGTCTGTGACGGCTGTAGTCGTTGGGCTGAGTCGGACGAGCCTGGGGAGGTAAGGGGAGAGCAAGAGGAAAGGGAGGTGGTGTGCTGGCAGCAGTCACGAGACAATGCCGAAATCGCCCAAAAAGGCAAGCCGCGCCTCCCTTTGATCATTTCCCAGATCGACCAGTCTGTCTATCGACATCTCATAGACAGACTGGTCCTCGAGTCTAAACCTGCGATATTACGACGGAAACATCGCGTCACTTCGTTTCTTCTCGGCGCAGAATCTTGTAGCTGTGCGAACCTCATGGGGTTCACAGTTCCCCAGTGTTGTCGAGAGACTCGCTGATACGACTGCGTATTTCGCACGCGTGAAATCTGGCTATTTAGCTGTTTTGGTGCGCACACCAATGCCTCTGTCAGGTGATATACAATAAGGGATAGGACCGAGCTCCGTGTCGCTATTCGTGTATTAATGAGACAAGTACAAGTCGTCAGTACACTACGCTTGGCTATTCGTTCAAGTGGTCGGTTGTAGTGACTCCAATAGGCGGTTCGCGGGGACTACTACTTGTGGAGATACCATACCCAAGGAGATATACCAAGCCCAGGTGTATTCAGAAATGAGCTAGACTAGCTATAGAGCAAAAGACAAAGGTTGCGCGGACGCACAGTACTATCATGACAAGGTTCGCGGAGTACCTCGCGGACCGGTATAAGTCTATATATATGTATACAAACAGAGTGGCTCGTGTAGGCGAGTTGGAGGAAATACTACCATTTGTTCCGGTATTGAAGAGACACCCGGAAAAGAGATGACAAGTGGGCGAGTCGAACTCGCGCAGGCACACTAGTATGATCGAGAGCTGATCCGAGTACGATCATGATCATGGAAAGCGGCGGAGTCGCGGCAGACGATCAGAGCGATGATCGCGTCTGACAGAATATGCCAGGAGTAAGCTCTGGATGACGAAGATGGCGGACCGAGGTTATTTATGGACCTGGGTCGAGGGCTGTAGTCATAATGGGAGCTGGCTCAGCAAGAGAGTGTAATGAAACGACGGAATCAAATTACCAGGCCAATCGGCTCGAATGCCAAGGCGGCATGACCACCGATCAGACGGGCCAAGCAGCGACATAAGCAGCAGTACCACGCGAAGCGGTTCGAGGGGATGTAATATAGGTGACAGGACACCTAGGGTTATAGGGAAAGTACGGAAATAGGGATGGCAGGCGCGTAATAGTAGTTATATCATCAGACCAGTAGGGAGTAGTATATAAGGCCTGTAGATCCCGCCCTTGCAGCATTGCATTGTACGCCTTCTTGCCTAGACATTGGGTCGAAGCTTGATCTGTGGTTATAGTGCAGTCTTGTGACTTCCGCGGAGATTTGTTGTATCATTTCTCTTAGCTTAGACGCAATATCAAAGGCACCCGAGCTCTGGTTCAACTTGGGTCAGCTATAGTAACATACTTAAGGGGTAGTGGGTTGCCCTCTGTGCTATAGTTCCTCTTCGTGTTGTATCGAAGTTGTATTGGTGTTTTGGATATTGTGTGTTTCGGTCAATAAAATATAAAACCTTTTAACATCGTAACCTCATGTTCGTTGTGAGCAGTCTACAAACCAGTCAAGAGATTCCTCTTAGTTCAAAGACATTGAACTTGGTGTGAAACCTCGAGAATCAACCTACAAGCTTCCGAGAACCAAACCGCGGAGTATCAGTCTTATCTGTATACTTCAGACGACCCCGAACTCAACCGTTAGGTGTCAGCGTGCTAGTCAAGGAATTGTGTGTGTGGTGTGTGTTGTGTGGTTAGTGTGTTGAGGAGTCGTATCGCTTCGCGGTCTACTTCTAGGACATTACCTACTCGAGCTATCTACTATACACTAGTGCGCGTGACACTGTGTATCATCGCTACACAGGGGAGCACCAACCTCAGGAGTGTTTACATCTACCATCACATATCGGCGAGCCACATACCCGAGCTTCTTATCGCGTTATCGACCCATATGCCACGCTTGGAAAGTTTGACAGTGCACTGCCGGGGTAGCCGTATGGAGACTGTATGTCTTCACCATCGAGGCTTTTTCCCTGGCCCAGCGCTTATAATCTCATCCAGGAAACCGTGAACCAGGTCACCAAGTACCTGCCCCGATTCGAACGTCTCGCATATCTGGTGTTCGAGTATGGCGCCGAACGCAATTCTCCCAAGCTGGTCGACTTGGATAGTGACCGTGCGGCTTTACAAATGTGGGCCAACACCTCTCCAACTCTGAGGGGCTGCAACGTTGGTACATCGCCAAAAATGTCAAATCCGGATCCGGCATCACGCGCACGAGCGGCGCTCGCCAGCGCTCACCAGATCATGGTCAGCCTCACCCGCCCGGATCTCGAGCTCAGAACTTTGACCGGAGCTGGTGAGCGTCTCCACCAGAGCTGGTGAGTCTCCACCACAGCTGGCGAGCATCGCACCAGAGAACCGTTAGTACTGCTTCTACTGCAGGTATTTGGTCCTCTCGTCGCCGTATAGATCGTTGCACAAGTCAAAAATGTTATGAAAAATGAAAAATTTGGGGTCAACTACGATAAATACAAGCTGGGTGGCCTAGTAAGTACTCCAGGAAGTAATGAAGTAAGGGGATAAAGGAAGGGTGTGGATGGGACAGTTTGTAACAGGAATGAATTGAAGGCCAGACTTGAAGCTTGAAGGACACGAAGCGCCACGAAGCAGAGGGAAACACTTGATGGGTCGAGCATAACTTGATGGTTTGCGGAGACGAGGGATTCCAGAGGCCTTGGGGCTTGAAGCTTGCGGAGACACGGGGACTGGGACACTTGACACTTGAGCTTGAGGCTTTGAGGCGCTGAGCGCTCGGCAGGTCAGACTTGAAGCAGGGAAGAGCAGACTTGTATTATGGCAGGGGATTGATCCGTCGTAGGGCACGGAATCTTGAGGGCGTCGTTGACGAGAACAGACGGGAGCGCGGGAGGGAAGGAGGGAAATAATGTGGTGGTAGGAAGGAAGAGAGAGGGTATGCGGACTTGATCACGCCATCCGCAGTTTATGTAGCGCCGGTGGTCTGCGGAATGATTGATGTCGCTTGCCGGCGCATGCGGGACTCAGGCAGTTATGCGAATACAAGGCTCAGAATCCAGGGGAATCAAGGCGTGAGCTCTCCAGGTGCTTTTGAAGCTGGAGTTGTGGATTGTGTGTGGAGCCGAGAGAATCATAGTCAGTGCGGATTCGGCTGTGGCCACCAGTAACTGTGATGGTAGACCGGGCTGATGCCACCCTGATGGGCCCCGACACGGCGAGACACGGCTGGCGAAAGCCTTGTGATTTCTCTGCAGACTGGTGAGATGCTGGTGAGCGAGGACGAGACAGCCTCAGCACAGATCAGAATGTCAAAGCCTCGTGAGTGATGTCCGCTAATATCCGCATTTTACAAATTTCCTGATGTCAGTTGATGGGACGTGACTGGCAGCGGCGTTCTTCTAACCCTCACTGCCGCTGCCGCCGCCCTCGATATCCCCTGCCTGCTTCTCAACTAAGACACTCCTGATGTAATGATTTCGGTTATCCTTATTTCCCCGAGTTCATTTTATTTTTACAATAGGCGAAATAGCTCAGATGAAAGTCGGTGGGGAGTGGGAGGAATGCAGCAGAAAAGTGATTCATTCAGAGGCTGGATTTGCAATGCTCCATTATTCAGACTACGATTGAAGTTCAACGTTCAGCGCTTGCTACAAATACAGATTCTTGACAATTGCGCACAGAAGTTTCGGAAAGCCGCAGAAAAGAGTACGTACGGGACAATTCGAATTCGAATGAGCACGCGCAGGGAAAGACCGCGAGCCTTTGACACACGACAGGGAACAGTGAGATGTGTTTTGCATTTCACTCAGCGAGGACTTGATTCGGAAGGGACAACAGTAATGTCTATTAACCGGCAAAATGCATTGACTTGAGACGATTCGACGAAGAGTTGTGAATCTAAGCAAATTCGGGACTGCCGCGGGCCCATCGGGCGAATGAGACAATCATCGGTACCGTCATCTCCGTCTCATGCATCCGTCGCACCGACCCGACTCGACCCTTCCGTGTCTCCGTGCGCGAAATAGTATTGCACCCCGCAAGAAGAGCCTTGCCCGCAGCTTGAGGCGCACCTGTCTAACGCCGGGTCTGAAGCTCCTTCTCCGCCACATCTAAACAACCGGGCAGCCTCCAGCTCCACGCATGCCACGGCCCATCTCCCACCGGGCCCAGATGCACATACAGGCGCTTATCGACGAATGCATCGTCACGTAGCCGCTGCAGAGCCCAGCGGTATTCGGTCTTTGCACCCGTGAGGAGGACGAGGCAACGAGCGTGGGGAGCGGCAGCGAGCAGGGTGGTTAGTGTAGAGCCCATGCCCGGCGACTCGGGGTGAGGGAGGGCAGAGTAGTCGACGGCGAGGTGGGTGAATGATGAGAGGTGAGCGAGGGTGGTAGAGGCTGAGGCAGGGAGGGAGGAGGAGAGGCCGAGGTGGGTGAGCGTGGAAGACCAGCGTGGAAGGGTCGATACATCGGGGAGGGGATGGATAGCCCTGAGACGGGGAGACGTCTCAGGGGGAGCGAGGACAAGATGGGAGCAAGGACGGTGCATGGAGGGTGGCATCCGAAGCTCACGACGCCAGTGCAAACGCTGAGGATGCGCTGGACGGCATAGAGGGGCACCATGCGGTCGAGGTAGAGATACTTGACATGGGCAACGACCTTGCCATTGTAGTTCTGAAGGAGCGCAACTCGCTCGTAGATAGAGGGCTCGATCCTGTGTGGCTCTTGGATAACGACACTCGGTCAACGGGAACGGAGGCTACTCACCAGCTGGACTCTCCTACACACCTGCGGTAAGACCAGCGTCGTGTCCCCGACATAGTGGTGAGACCAATAGTCCGACGGAAAGTCCTGGCCACAAGCTCGAAGATTTCGCGCTCAAGCTCCGGTGGCAGCCTCGGGTCGCCTGTGATCGCTTATGAACCCGCGAGAAGCGCCGAAGGGCTCGTGTGAGCTGCGATACAGTCAGATTGGGCGGATTAGGATGGCTGCGGACGCACCCTGGCTTGAATCTTGTTCATGGTGAGACCGTCGGCGCTGTGTGGTGTAGGAGGGGAGATCGAATTTCATTTGAATACATTTGGGTAGTGCGCTGTCTGTCGTCCGCACAGAGACTACCGGTAAGAAAAAGAGCTCGAGGACCGACATGGCAACGGGAGGGCTCGTTTGATGGCCATCATTCGCCTCTTGTCCACAACCACCACCTTCGCTCGACAGCATGCGCACTCGAAGGGGGCAAAAGGCCGACTATATGCTCATAACTCGATGACTTCCCAACGAAGTCCTGGCCGAAATTATTCGAAACGCACGCCGAGCAGACCAGGTGACGCTCTGCCGCGTCTCCAAACTAGTTGTCTTGAGCATCTTGGCACGTGGTCCAGCGATTCTCGAGGCCTTCTGTACGGCCATTCTCGAGAATCCTGACCGGGCAGACTTTGTACGATCTGTGAGGTTTACGAGTGGGCAAGTACCTAGTAGTCCTTCCAAAATCACAAGACTGAACTCGTGATCCAAGATTTATGATTAGCCTTCCCGCAGACGGTCTGTTCACCCAGTCGTTGAAACTCATGCGAAGGCTGGAGCACTTGACTATCCGGGACGTGCGACAGCCGTCTGGGGCAATCTCTTACCTCCCTACCCTCACCTTTCCCAACCTTTTGTCCTGCTTCATCATAGAGCGGCGTGCCGACGCGTGGAAACTCCATATCACCCAGTTTCTGAGTCGCCACCCCACCATAACCCATATTCGCCTGTCCGAATCATACAGTGCAGTTCCAGTGCGAGAGGGCGGCCTCCTACCGAAGCTTCAGTATTACGATGGACCTATACACCTCCCTTCATTTTCGAGCCACGGTCTGATAGCCGCGCGAACCTATTGGGTTTCACTACTCCCAATTACAACTCGCGTGGAGAAACTCTGTCCGCTGACCGGCCCCAATCTCACAAGCTTTTGTATCCACTCACCCATATCCGCGGGACGAGTGATAGAGGTTCTTGTCCATTTGTCCATCCATATTCCACACTTGGAAAAATTAGAAATGCATTGTTCGGATGAGAGCCGTGGCACTGTGTTGCATTTTCGATCCTTCTTGTTATATCCGGTGCTCATAACGACACAGGAAACCGTGAACGCGTACCTGTCGCGATGTGAGCGTTTGGAATATCTGGCTTTCTGTTGCGGCCAGAAATGCGAGCGTTCTACGGTTGACGACCGAAGGATGTTACAGCTTTGGACAAACACCTCTTCAACTCTGAGAGGCTGTTGCATTGGTAAGAGGTCCGGTTATCCTGATTTCCGACAGTTGATTCACCCCTTTTCGATAGGCAACACCGCTTGGCGCAAGGTTGAAGAGATGTGGGAGGAATGTAGCCTCGGACAATTTGATATGGAGGCTGGGTTTTCGGTATTCGAAGAATTCAAAGTGGTGCGTTGACGAGTAAATAAGTAGTAAACAAAAACAACCTCTTGTTCATATGCATGTGAAAAACAACCGTCACTGCAGCTTCTACCAAAAAATTGTGGAACCCTACAAAGAATAACGGCGTCAAACATGAGTTCATTCAAGCTCAACCACCGACTCACATGAAAAGGAACAAGCTCAACTCCAAGCAGCCCACTCTCACAAAGCCGGGGCAAACTCGCCTCGATGTCCCGAACAATATATTCCCAAACCCACGAGCTGAACCAAGTCCCCACACCCGGAAACGGCAACCTCCCTTGTACCTGTACATTGACGCGCTTCAAAGCTGGCAGGAATGCTTCTAGTATCGCAGATTCAAAGGCCTCTTTGGACGTGGTGCCCATGGAGTGCGTATTGACCATCTCTCTGCGGTCGTTGAACACGTTGATCGTCTGTATGCGGTTGGTGGGAGGAAAACGGGCGAGGAAGTGGATGAAGGGCTCGGATATCTGAAAGGCGTCGATTTGAGTGAGATTGGGAAGGAGGTCGAAGTTGAGGTTTTTGAGCTTGGGATCTAGACAAGATTCAGTCCATTGTCTGGTCAGATTAATAGCAAGAAGAATTTACCGTTTCCCTTGAGGTGCAACTGAGTGAGAGTGCGACCGGCGCGAGTGAGGAAGGCATTGATCCTGGGACTATCCAATTCGACAAGCTTGAGTCGAGTGAGGCCCGAGAGATCCACAGGACATGTGCGCTCGAGGAGGAGGAGGTCGATTATGGGGTTGGAGGCGCTGAACGTAATGTATTCCGGTCGTGCATATGTAACGGGCATGGAGATCATGAAGGAGCCGATCACGGGGCGAGGTTGGGATTGAACAAAGATAAGCCGTTTGATCCAAGTGCATGCTGGCGAGTATATTGCAAAGATTGGTCACATACCAAGACCCGTCGCGGAAGACGAGTCACGACACCCCGCAAGGACGGCATTCCAACGAGTTTCGCGACGCTTTGCAGGACAACGCTACCAGCGGCAGCTTTCACCGAGTTCAATGTGAGCTGGAGTACATTGGACCAGGGAATCTGGGCAATAGCGTAGAGACTTCGGGTGTCCCCGGCATAGAGCTGCAGGTCTCGAACATAGGGAATCAAATGTGGAGACCAGGCCAGCACATCCAACAGACGTTCTGCATGGACTATTGGTTCCATCGGTGGAGATTTCTGGATGGAAATGGAGCGGAAGATGTAGATTTGTGTGCGCTGGACGAAACAGCGGGCAGCTAGAGATGCGGATTTCAGATGGGCCATGTTGTGATGCTCGTCAAAGTTGCCGGCTATCTGGTCGACGATTTCGTCCCATAACTCCTGGGGGAACAGAGCAGCGCTCGCCATGGCAGGCGGGGGAATGCGGTTCTCGACAGATTCCTCAGGCGTTGCGCACTGACCCGTGTCGAGAGAAGGAGCCGTGTCGAGAGGAGCAGCCGTGGCGAGAGGAGCAGCCGTGGCGAGAGGAGGAGTCGTGGCGAGAGGACGAATTGCGGCGAGACAGGGAGTCCGGTTCATTCGCAGAAAAACGCTTGGAAGTAGAATCCTTGCAAGTAGAAACCGAAGTGGGAAGACCATTTTGTGAGTGGTGGTCCGAGATCAAAAAGAGATGCGGCGTGACGCAATGTCACACTCCATCGCTCTTGCGATGACCTCCTTTCGTCTCGACTTGCCGACGGAGCTGGTATTCAAGATCCTGACCCATGTCCTCGGTACTTGCGACCATCTCAGCGTTGCTTAACTCGCCCTGACACTCCGGACAGCACACAGCGTGCACAAGGTCGTCATGTCGCCCGACCCCGACATCGACTGGTTCCTGAATGTCCACCACACCCTCTCCTCCGTCTGCTTCTCCTTCCGCGAAATCATGAGAGGAATCTCCACCAAGGCCTTCCAGTACACCCCTTCCACCGGTGCCACCGACGTCGCCACTCACAGCCTCCCGGAACACGTCCATCGACAACTGCGCAATCTCCGCCAACTCGGCAAAGTAGTCCGAGAACCCAGCGTTGGTTCATTCACATTGGAATCCCTGGACCCAACCGCGCCGCAACTCGTCCAAGGCTATTCGCTCTACATCGCCATCGTCTATCTCCGCACCCAGGCGTCTCGCAGCACGCGCGAGATCTACCGGAGCACCAGCGTCACGATTTTCGGGGCGGTCATCACCCTCTCGAAGGTCTTGTACAGTCGAATCGCACCGAGGGAGGTCTCGGTCATGCTCCAGGCTGCGACGGAGGACGAGGCCGAGCTGAGTAATATCGGTGTGCTCCTCGTCAAGAAATTCACCGCGCTCTCCGACCTTCTCGATTCCATCGACGGGAGCGAATCCTCCGAAGAAAAAGAGAGTGAAGACTCGCAATCGGAATCGGAATCGAAACCCGACGTGCGTTTCTAAATTTCATTCCGCCCCCTCCACTTCCACTCAATCCTCTCATCTAGCCCAGTAAACTCAAAATCGACCTCGAGCAACTCATAACTATCATCTGCGCGCTCGATATCGAGTTCCTCTCCCTTCTCCAGCGTACCTCGGACAACCAGGGCCAGCCGCTTCCATGCTGCAACCCACTGTGGCTTGCGCAGCTTCCGGATGTCCAAAGCACGCTTTCGAGGCTTGTCGACGTCGGTGATCGACATCCCGAGTTCATTGAGGCGGACCACAGGGAAAGGCTGGACAAGTTGTTTGAGAGGTGGACGTCTCCTCCTGCGGAGACGACGAGTGAAGAGGATTCAGAGAGTTAGTTGGACGATCTACATTCATCTACATACGAGTACAGTCTTCAATGCTTTCGGAACCTCCACGCATGTACAACCCAACTGGAAATCAATCTTACTTATTCTCTACCTATCGCAGACTAACAGTATGATGGCAGAACCCTCGACCACTGGAAGAAAGGTCATCAGCAAAAGGACAAGGTGGAAAAAGTTGCGAATCGCCTGAAACGGAACGATCTCAACGCTGAGGTTAATCCCACGAGTACGGAGAGGGTGCAACGCCACTTCGATAGCACTTTTTATCTCCTCGCTCGGCGGTACAGGGTCAAAGAACCATTGCATGAGGGTTCGGGTTGCGCCGCGAGCGCACGAGGACGTTCACGCGCTTCAGAGCCGCCGTGGGTTGCTGAATGAGTATCGGCACCAAAAAGGATTGTATCGTAGTACTTCGAGCAACATGATCAAAATGTGAGAGTGGGGGCCGGGCAGATTCGGGCTCGGAACGGCATTTTCGGGAGCTAAGCGAGCCACGGTTGCTGTCGCATTTTTATCCTCTCTCCACCTCTGCCTTGCCTCCTGCCGCCTTCCTAACAAGGTAACCATTCTAACGCGATGCCTGGCGAGCCATTCTAATTAGAGAGAATTGCGCTCGCAATCCTAATTAGCTATAGAGTGCCGCAAAACCCCAGGCCTACGGAGAATCTTCCGAAACCGGCCTGTGTCCATCAGGAAAACTGGGGGACGCTGCATAGCGCTGGAGAGTGCTGCATAGCACCATAGTGCCCATAGCTACATCCCTGCTATGCAGCACTATGCAGCACTATGCAGTGCCTGCTTGCCGACGCTTCGCTTGGGCAGTTCCAAAATTAAGTGCACCGAGATGCAACCGAGAGACCGAGATGAAGCAAATATAACGGAAAGGTAGAACAAAAAATGTCTGAATTCACTAGCTAATACATCCACGAGCCTCAGAACGTACTACAGAACGCACGCCACCGACTCGAACGACAGATGAACGTTGACATGCAGGCCGCCGGCGGTACTGCCACGCGCGAATCGCGTGTCGCGGCGTTGAACGGGCCAAACGAATAAAAGGACTGCTCGACATGTTAGCTTAAATGCAGCTCGCGAACGGAGGATGGACGACTTGCCTGCGGGGAACTGCAAGAGGCTGCGCCAGAGCGTTAGATTGAACTTGGACTTGAGGAATCGTGGTGCAGACGAAGTTGGGAGGAGAGGGGAGTGTCGAGGCGTCCCACGACGTAGACCTACCGTTTAAATGGATGGCAGCTTTGTTGCAATCGTGGCAAACGGGTTCCCTGGAAACGGACAAGTAAGTTAAGCGACAGAGATCTCAAAGCACTTCATAGTGGCCATAGTACTGCATAGTGCTATGAGCACTATGGCACTATGACCGAGCTATGGCTCGGCTAGTGTTTTCCTGATGTCCCGACCCAAGCCTGAGGCTTCCGTGCGCCTGAGCCTCTCTTGCCATAAATCTAACAGTCGGCCTCGAAAAAGGCTACACTCCCTTCCCTCGCCCCTCTGCCGCCGTGTCCCGACTCCCGAGGCATGACTGTCTCATGCAATTTCATCAGTTTCACACCGGGAGGCGGACAGGAAGCATCGCGCACATCATCCAACCATCGCAGCATGATACGCACCCTAGACACTGAGAAGGTTCGTTGTATTTCGGGAAGCCACGGAGGCAGGTCTTGGGACGCCGCAGCTGTGTCTGCTTCCCATGCAACCCACCCGAGGTATATTTCCGGTCCTTCAAATTCTTGGAGGTCAACTGCTCGCACCAGACGCCAAAAGATGAACTCTACCCCAAACATTCTCAACCCGCTCACACCCAAAGCGCTCCTTCCTCCGGACATCGCTGCCCAGATCCAAATTGCGGACTACATGTTTGTCGGTGCATTGGCAGTGAGTATTTGATTGTGTTTCGCGTAGACTAACAGCCTGTGCAGGCTTTCATTTGGGATGTTCTGTGTAATGCGAGCACGGATTATCGTCTTTTCAAGGGCTTCAAACTGTCTCTGGGGAGTGCGGCGTACATCCTGGCACGGTGGGTTTACTATGATCAGGAGATGGCACCCCAAATGAAACCAATTACAGGATCGTCTCATTCTCTTACCTCTTTGTCTCTACAATGTTCCAGAGTGCGTATTGGCTACAGGTCTCCTCCACTCTAACGGTTTGCGCTAGCTTACCCAATCGGCTTCTGCGCTCGTTTCTTCTTGGCTGCTAACATTTTTTATGCCCTGTCAGTCACCTTCAACGCCTCGCTCATTCTCCTCCGTGGTATCGCCGTCTTCCGGCGAGATCCCCTCTTTATTGGCCTCTTCATATTCCTCTGGCTCGGCGTCATCGCCGGCGCTGTCACCGTCCCCATCGCTGACAAAGGCGCAAACCTTGGCCCGCTCAAGTATTGCGTCAACACGAGCTCCAAGCCGTATATGGGCGCGGCGGGGGTTACACCCGTGGCGCACGATACAATCATCTTCCTCGTAATCTCGTGGCGGTTGTTCCAGAACTCACATACGGATACCGTCGCGGGGGAAAGCCACCTTAACATGAAGGGAGCGGTGTCCTTCTTCACCGGGTCGAAGCTCCCGCGGTTCTCCAGGGCATTGTTGCACGATGGTCAGGTTTATTATCTGTGCGTTGTACCATTGCTCTTCGTGAATTATTAACGCAAAACATTCCTCCGCAGGGTGACCGTCGCGTGCAACCTCCTCACCCTGATCATGTTCTACAACTCTGACATCCAAGTCACCTACCGCGTCATGTTCACGTCAGTTCCCTTCCTTCCCCTTCAAAGATGGTCTTGAGGTCCGTCATTATAGTGGCGGCAACGTGATGCTCTCCAACGTCATGGCCTCGCGCGTCTGGCGGCACACCAAATTTGGGTTCAAGGCCCGTGGCGGGACGGAATTCAGCAGCGGCACGCACTCCGCAGTCATCGCCGCGCCCGGCCCCGGCAGAAACCCACGAGCCGCTCTCTCGAGCGGCCGACCTGAACACGGGATCGAGATCTTCCACATGAAGAGCACTGTATTGGATATTGATGAAGCCTCGGTGGACAATTGCAAGAATGAAACGACCTTCACGCACGCGGGGGATGCGGTTGACCTCGCGGTTTAGTGTGTGTATCTTGTGTGCGGATCACGTTGTATGGGGGACCGGGGTCAGAGCAACAGATAACTCTTTTTGAACGCGTTGAATCCCAATCCATTTTTTATGAGAGGCGACGAGAGGAAAACAGTTCACGAGAGAGCATGTAACATGTTCCTAACATTTGCCTAACATGTCCGAGGACCGATAGCATTCATGCAAATTGTCTGGAAATCCAACAAAGGCCATGAGAACTCGTAACTCAAGGTCCCACCTCCACCTCCCATGTCATTGCTGCAGCCCGCGTGGTGGTGGATCAATCATTGACAATCAACCGAGTCAGCTCTTGGTTGAAATCACAGCGGAGCAGCGAGTGGGGTCGTTGATCAGAGGCTTAGAGTCTAGACGGGAGTAGGTGATCAGCACGCCAGATATTGATTGAAATCAAAGCGGCGGGACCGTTGATCACAGGGGGAAGTGATACGCAAGATGCGCTTGGCATGATGCGATACCCACGTGCAGGCGCAGGGGCCGTACCTGACCGGCCTGGCCCTCCCATGGATCGGATGTTCTCGTAATGTGCATGTGAATTCGCAGGCCTGTGAGTTTGTCAAAACCGTACGTCCGGGCTGGGAGTCTGGAGAACATGGTCATGGGAGCGCCGTGGCCCGTTGGAATGTGGAAGGAAGGAAGGAATACACCGCCAAAGTGCCGTCAGGCCGAAGCCAGCCGGCGTCCCCATGTGAACGGGTTCAGCGAATGAACGGCACGGTCCCACGCAGGAACGCCAAAACGCAATAGAAAACCAACAACGCATCGTCGTGCGTGTATGTACTTACAATCAACGTGGAATTGTGGAAGATTCGAGCGGGGGAAAATTGAAATGTAGGAGATGTGGGATTCCGCCGACGATAGAGTCCAGTGTCTATCTACGAGAGACTAGTGAGAGATGAGAACCCTTGGCAGTAGAGCTTTTACATAGGTGGGAGAGCCCGGTGAATTTTGGTGACACGACTCACACGAGGCGTATTTTTGCCCCTCCATGTGCTCTGAGGGCAGAAGCTGGTGAGAAAGAGAAACCGAGAAGCACTAGAACCACGCACGTTTATGGACTTATGTTCAGTTAAAGTGGCAGCCTAGGGAAACTTGCTGTTTAGCTTTAAGGGGACTGGAATCGCCGGTGGGAAAGATTGGGCTGCTCTGATCGTATCAATGACTAAATAAATCTCTTGCTTCTCACCACCAAGGCGAACCCGCAGCCAGCGAATGGATGGCCCACCATTGGGACACCTCTCTGAATCGGTATGCTAGCTCGGAGAACCGTTGTGCTCATTCTCTGATGCTCCAAGGACTAGGACGATCCGATCAGGGAGATCTAGAATCTAGAATCTAAGATGAGAGGGCTAGGACAGGTTCGTTCAGTTGTGATTCCTGGGCAACCGGCCTGGAGCTTGACAGTTGCAGCCGGCCACTAGTCTTCCATCAGCCCAGAATAAGATGACAGTTGAAGGTTGCCCTCCCGCCACGTCTTTTAATATGCAATCTTCGCTCGGGGTCTTCGCCGTCTATGTATTATTCTCGTTCAATCGCCGTTGTGAGTATTCTTCCCTGGCATACTTGTTGTTCTCGCCACTTACTGCAGCAAGATTGGGATTTCGACGGCACTTCCCAGCGGGGCGCATTCCGATTCAAATCTCGACCATGACGATTTTTTCCGCTTTCTTATGGAATCCAAGCAGTCATACGAGCTCATGCCGGACGGTCGCTTCAATAGCGTCGAGTGCGTCCTTTCCTTTCGTTCCCCACTTCTACTGGAGCGCCGCGTGCACCTTTCAGGTTTCTGGGCCCGGGAGTAGGACAGCTCTTGACTAACAAGGGTTCCTTCCTCAAAGACATCCATCTCTTCGACCACCTCGAGTTCGGTGTATCCTATCGAGATGCACGCGCCATGGCGCCCGCCACACGCCTCCTCCTCGAACAGGCGTTCCTCGCGCTTTCTGATGCCGGTATCGACTACCGGAATAGAAATGTCGGCTGCTACACTGCGGGAACCTCCATCGAGCTCATGAACGTCGGCGTTCCGGTATGTAATTTCTACTCGCGATGGACTGTTAATCCATCCAACAACGCCTGGGCTTCAGGACCCATACGAGCCACGCGGCGCGTTCTCGGGTGTGCCCTCTATGATCTCCAACCGCATCTCCAGTCATCTCGACTTGCTTGGCCCGTCGGTCGCAGTTGACACTGCGTGCAGCTCCAGCTTGACGGCGTTCCATCTGGCGGTCCAGGGCATTCTCTCCGGGGATTGCGAAGCCGCAGTCGTTGGAGGATGTCAGCTCAATCATCGGTGAGCCCCGTATGAAGCTTTTCCACGAGCTACTGACCCATTTTGCAGGGTGACCGAGTGGGTTGCGTACACACAGTCTGGGATCCTCTCCGAGGACGGCAAGTGCAAGCCGTTTGACGAGTCGGCGAATGGGCACGTCGTCTGCTTCCTGTTTCATGCTCGGTCTCACGAGTTTTGAATAGCTTTGCGCGAGCCGAGGGATGCGTGGCGGTCGTTCTAAAACCATATGAGGACGCAATCCGGGACAACGACCGCGTATATGCAACAGTATGTCTCTCCGGCTTCTTGTGGTCCCCAGGCTCAAGATATCCTTCAGGTCCTTGGAACATCGAGCAACTCGACGGGCGGTGGCGGCGCCCCCGGAGTCCCAGTCGCTGAGGCACAGCTTGCGGCCATGCAGACAGCATTCAAGCGTGCTCGTAAAGCTCCTACCGAGATCGATTTCGTCGAGGCCCATGCTACCGGCACCGCAAAAGGCGATCCAACCGAAGCCAACTGGGTAGGAGAGCATTTTTGTCGGAGAGATGGTGAAGTGTTAGTCGGGAGCGTCAAGGGCAACATAGGGTACGCGTACTGTCGTATCGTGCTTAGATCTGACTGACGTCTCTTTGTAGACACACAGAGATAACGTCGTTTCTCGCATCCCTCTCAAAAGTTCTCTCAATCTTCGAGCACGGTGTGATTCCTCCCAACGTTAATCTCGAGACCCGCAACCCTGCGATTCAGTGGGAGAAGTATCGGCTCCACATTCCAACTACGCCTACAGCGCTCCCGAATTCGAAGAAGCAACCGCTCATCGCTATGGCCAGCTCGGGGATTGGAGGGTCCAATGGGCATGTTGTCTTGCAGGGACCCGCACCGCTAACGCCCTCGCCATTGTGTCCCAATTCCGGTCGGGATGTGTTGCTCATGGCGGGAGGACTGTCGCCCCGAAGCGCTGGTCTCATCGCCGAGCAGATCGCGCAAGTTGAGGCGGATCCGCGGGCATTATCGACGATGCTTGGGAGGAGGGCAAAGCAGATGACCTGGCGGTCGTACGCAGTCGTGAGCGGCACCGCGCCTTTACACTTCTCGAAGCCGCTATATTGCGGACGCGACCCCCGTACCCTCGTTTTCGTCTTCTCTGGCCAAGGCCCTCAGCACGACCGCAGTATGTCCTTGCCTCGGCCGTTAGTTCCAGTGCTAACGAGTTGGTAGTGGGCCGAGATCTTTTCGCCACCTTTCCCGCATTCCGTAGCAGCATTCTCGAACAAGACGCTGTCTTCCAACGTGTCACCGGGACATCCATATTATCCGACTACGGCCTCTTCATTCCTGCCCAAACACACCCACCCTACGCATTGCCGGAGATTTGGCCCATCGCCCTCATCCTCCCCGCGATCGCCATGTTCCAAATGGCATACTTCGACCTGCTCAGCACGCTCGGCATCCGCCCTGACTTCCTAGTTGGCCATTCGGCGGGAGAAACAGCGTTGCTGTATGCATCCGGCGCGTCTACCAAAGACATGGCCCTCGAGCTCGCCATTATCCGTGGACGGGTCCTTTCGGGTGTGGAGAGCGCGGGCGGGACGATGGCGGCTCTTTCATGTTCCCAGCAGGTCGCGGAGCGTTTGCTGGCGGAATACACGGGCGACGACATTGTCGAAATAGCCTGTCTCAACTCCCCGAACGCGATTGCCATCGCTGGCCACGAGCGCGCCATCGACGAGATTATCAAGGTTGCGCACGATGCAGGGATCCTCGGTCGCAAACTTCGAACTCGCGTGCCGATCCATTCGTCTATGATGGAGTTGTGCCACGGGGAATTCCGTGCCTCGACAGAGGATCTTTTCGCCCGTTATCCTGGCGCTCACGTCCCCTCTATCCCGACCTACTCGACGCTGACGGGTAAGCGTTTTGTGGGGCCATTCACTGCGGAATACTTCTGGCACAACACCCGCAGCCGCGTCTTGTTTATGCCAGCCATCCAAAGGCTTGCGGAGAATGCGACGTTCGTGGAGATAGCCCCGCATCCGGTTCTCTCGTCTTACTTGACGGAGATGTCGGCCACGTCGTCCACCGTTCTATCTACTGTCCGTCGTCCAAGGACCGGATTCCCTAGCCTCGAGAATCGCGATACCCTCGCTTTCCTCGGCCAATTAATCTGCGCGGGACACAACAATGCTGACTTCATGGCGCTCAACGGACCGCAGGTTTCAATTCCTAAACTTCCGCCCTATCCGTTCTCTAAAAAATCCTTCCCGCTCTACCTTGAGCCCGACAACGCTGACAAGTTCTATGGCCCGCTCAATCGACCGAACGCACGCTTCAACAAGACCACGCATCCGATTCTGGCGCAGCACATCATTCGAGATGAGCCTATTTGGCCTGGTGCCGGATTTCTGGAGATGGTGAGCGGTCTGCTTCCGCTTATCGAGCGTCGCAAACTGGTATGCTATCCAGGCTCTCGAATACGGAGCCACAATGCTCCTTGAGACAAATTTCCGCGCAATGCTACCACTCTCGTTCGACGAGCCGATGGGTGTCAGAATCAATCTGGACGGCAGTCATTGGAAGATTACCACCAAGACGCCGGCCAGAAATCCATCAGATACGCCGGTAAAATTTCGTCATTTAAAGTGTTTGATTCACTTGCTCATCGTTCTGCAGACGGAGCGCCTTCATGCAGAGGGCTACCTCTCAATGGAAACACCGCCGGCATGCCCTGATATCGACATAGAAGCAATCCGTACTCGATGCAACACCTTTGTCTCCGACGGTATTTTGTCCTTCGTCTCTTCCGAGCGTCGTTATTGAACAACTTTGCAGAATTTTATCCCGCCCTTTCCTACTTCTCTACATATGGCCCCAAGTTCCAAAGGGTTGCGTGTGCTTATTACAACGCTGAGGAGGCGTTACTTTCCATACGTGGCCAAGACGCCAGCCTCGAAACGTAAGGGACTGTCACTCTCTTCCTTGGCATTTCCTAAATATGAACTCAGTGACCACCCATACATCACCCATCCCGCAATTATCGACGCCTGCTTTCATATCGGAGGGTACCGCCCCTTCCATGGGGACTATACACCCAACTCGTACTATCTCCCAGCGCGAATTTTCGAAATGATTCTCCATCTCCCTTCCAAGACCCGGTACTTCCCAATGCATGTGTATGCACATGTTAGAATCGAGGAATGGCGGCCGGGTGAGGTTTTCTTGGTTATTCTGCGTCTGTCCATCGACTTACTTTCTGCAGACGCTGTTCGCTATCGCGCGACCATCGCCGACGGGTTCGGCAAAGTGTACCTCACTATGCGCTTCGAGCTCGACAAGCACCGCATTGCGCCGCTCCCCGACCTCACAGTACCATTACACGTTGTGAAACACCGCATTCCACCTAACGACAATACCGACCTGCTCCTCTTTGATGAGGAAACCAACTTTGTATTCCACTACCGGCTCGGAAACGAAGCCGACCTCCAATGGGACTTGGGTGGTCTCAATCCCGAGCAGGAGCTCAGCGTATTCATCTTCGCCACGCAAGGAGCTGATGCCAACGCGGGCTTGGGTCTTGCTCGGTCGTTGCGGCGGGAATACCCGTTTTGGACATTGTACTTTGTGTCGTTCCCTGCGAAGCTCTCGGCGGTAGAGCGGAAGCAGAGGCTTTACTCCCTTGGGGCACATCTACGGGACGAACTCGACCTCTTCGTTACGCTCTGCGGAGAGGTAGAGGTACCCCGACTCGTGCCGCTATCAGCTTCCTTCCCCAAAGCGATCTCGGACCCAGCACTGGATCTGGAACTGGGTCAGACGAGGGTGCAGATCCGCGCCGCACTCACCTATCCCGGCTATTCGTCGTTCGCCGCCTGCTCCAAAGGAGTCTTGATGCTCGGCTTGGCGCCATCCTTCTCTTCCGACAGCATTTTCCAAACAATCGCCTCAGACGCTACCATCGCCATTCCGTATGCTCCGCGTCTCGATGCCCTCCCGGGTGTGGTCGCGGCACTTCTTGCAATCCCCGGGCTGCGATCTGGCGCAAACCTGATCCGTCCAATGTCGGTGCTGCTCACGCATGCCGATACATCAATCGGTGCCGCGGTTTCCCAGATCTTCGCCGATTTCCCCGTTCTGAGAGTATCGACGACGACGACCGACTCGTCTTTACTCTATCTTCTGCGATTGGGCGTTGGTTCTTTTGATCTCGTCGTATCTGGTCATGAGCCGACGGGGGAATATGCTCAAATACTGGGTCTGCTGGTGCGCCCAGGGAACGGGAAGCTGTTTCTCTGGCATAGTGAGTTGGCGCGCGTAGTGCAGGAGGAGCCGGAGACCGTCGGCGTGGCGTTGAGGGTGGCCGAGGATCTTGGGTATCTGCAGCGGCTCGACCGGCAACATCTGCCGAGCAATGACGTCACTCCAAACGACAGAGTTCTGTTTAGATCTGACAAGACCTATCTGCTCGTCGGCGGTCTTGGGCATATTGGCGCACATGTCGCTCTACATCTAGTCAAGGTCAGTTGGTCTTCCTTAGGGCCGAATCCTGCTGATAGTGCTGCAGAATGGAGCCCGCAGCCTCATCGTAACGTCGCGGAGCGGTAAACGCGGCCTTCAACGGCCGGAACAACTTGCAGCACGTCGCATTTACAGCTACCTAGACAGCCTGCCGAACGTTCGCATAGTCTACGCCACCGTTGACCACTGCGCCCCCGATTCCGAGCAGTCGTTGCGTGCGACAGTCGACACTGCGTCGTCCACGATCGCGGGATGTGTTATCCTCACTGGTGCTCTGTCCGACGGCCTATTTCAGACCCTCGGCAAGGCCGATTTCTCGCATGTTTTTGCGCCCAAGACGGGTGTGCTACACGACTTGGAGCAGGTCCTGGATTTGGGAGCGATGGACTTTGTGGCCGCATTCTCGTCAGCAACGGGGACGTTCGGGACGGGCGGGCAGACGAACTATTGCGCGTACGTCGTGTTCCACTAAAATTCAAAAAACCCAACATATTGCAGCGCAAACACCTCTGTCGACGCGATGATGGAGAAATATACCAATGGTTTCTCCTTCATCTCTCCCATGATCACTGATTCGCCCATGATTTTCCGGCGAAGCAGCCATCTAACACATCTCGTCGACTGGGGTATGTCCAGCGAGGGTATGCTTCTATGTACATTCGGCACCCGACGTTTTACTCACCTTCCTAAGAGCTCATGCTGTGGTTCGACGACGCCCTGCAGAAAATTACCAGCGGCGTTGAGTTTTCCCAATACTGCCCCGACCTCGACTGGGGAGCACTCGATCGCACGCTAGGGATGCCCAAGCTCGGGCGGCATCTCCTCCCAAAGACCACAGTTCAGACTGTAATCCAAGCCGTTAAAGAATCCAACGAGGAGAAGGCGAGCCATATCGTCCAAAAGACACTCAATATCTCCGCGTCGGATTTCGATCTGAACGTCCCCTTGACGGCGTATGGCATTGACTCGTTATCCTCTGGTCGTTTATCGTGCGTTCTCTCCTTCCGTGATTCCAATTTTTCACACTATGTATTTCTTCAGCTTTGCTCTCCGTTCCGTCGCTCAAGTTACCCAACTGCAGCTCATGGCCGACAACTCCCTCGCCGACATCCTCCGCAAATTTGGCTCCCGGCCTTCTGTTGAATCTATGAACGAGGCGAACCCTCTCGGCAGCGAAGCAGTATCCGGCAGCGTATCCTCGGCAGTGACGATGTCTAGGCTTGTCACCGAGTTCGAGACGCGCATGGCCACCGTCAACCGTGGCCCTTCTTCCGTCGTGAACACACTACGGGCTGTGCTCGTCACTGGAACGACCGGCGCTCTCGGAAGTCATCTCCTCGCGGATCTCCTCTCTCACCCGGAGGTTGTGCGTGTATACGCTCTGAACCGACGCGGGTCTACCGGCGTTGACGTGCGCGAACGACAAGTGGCGGCTTTTGCGAAGCAGGGTCTTGATGTTGCGCTCGTCGAGTCGGAAAAGCTGGTCCTCGTTGTTGGTGATTTGGAGAGGGAGGATCTTGGATTAGCCGACGAATCAATAAACGAGCTTTCGAACTCCGTCTCGCACATCATCCACAATGGTATGTCTTCCGTTTGACAGAGTACACTCACATTATTTCTCTCTTTCTTTTAGCATGGACCGTCGACTTTTATGCCCAGCTGGCTGAGTTCCAGCCGCACATTGTGGGCACAGAACATCTTCTCCGCTTCGCAACGCGCTGTTCAAGCCCCGCAAGCTTCTCCTTCATCAGCACCGTCGGAACCACACGCAACGCTTCCTCTAACATCTCCTCCTTCCCGGAAACCATCCTTCCCGACCCTAGCATCGCGGTACAAGATGGTTACTGCGAATCGAAATGGATATCGGAGCGCTACGTCCAGATATTCGCGGAGAAGGGATATCTCAACACGAATGTGATACGAGTTGGAATGCTTGCCGGTAGCGCCAGCGGAGTCTGGGAGACAACCCAGTGGCCCGCGATTTTGGTGCGGTCGGGACGGGAGATTGGGTGCTTGCCTGCGGCCGGCGGAGATTGCGACTCGGCCGATGTCTCATGGCTGTCATTGCCTGTCGCCGCCACCGCCATCGTCGAGATGCAGACACCCCAGGCAATGAACAGGACACTGCATGTCGTCCATCCCGAGCCGGTACACTGGGACACCCTCTTCCGGCCACTGGCAAAGGCGCTGGGGGTCCCGCTCGTCCCATATCCGGAGTGGTTTGCGCGGCTCAAGGCGGCGGAGGATGTTTCTGCGCTCAAGCTATTGGATATGTGGGCCACGGGGCTGAAACCGCGGCACAACTGTGAAAGCATGGGGTTGACGGCACGTGTGTCGGGGAGTGCTGGAAAGATGTTTTCCCCGACACTGAACGGGACGGTGCCATCATTGGGCGAAGAGGATGTGCAGAGATGGCTGGCTCATTGGACGCATGTTGGATTTTTATAATCCTGATACCCTCCGCGGTTCAGTTCATCCACGCCGTTCTCAAATTACTGGCCCGTAGCCACGAGAAAGCCCGTACGGGAAGTTAGAGTCGCAAAGGAACACATGGAATACTCGCACGCAACTGTTTGGATTTGGGCAGCGATGTGCGGAGGGAACTGGCCCGGTTGGGGATGCTTTCGGTATCTTTTGGCGCAATTTAGTTTCTATTAAGGGCCGGATGCGGTGGGTTAGTATGCGGACGCGGCGGTCCTAATTTATTGGTCTCAAGTCCTGCTTCCGAGTCCACGGCTTCCCGAACCAAAACGAACCTGGCTATGGTGCGTGTCATGATGTAATGGTTGGATGATGTCGAGAACATGAATGCGAGGGATTCCTCGCCACCCGCATCAAGCTGAAGCTGGAGGCAGAATAGAGCGCGGAGAGGTGCGAGATGCTAACATAGGTGGGAAGAAAGCAGAAGGCCTTGAGAAAGCCGGCACAAGTACTAGATGATGATGCATTCTTAGATGAGTTCACACGCGGCTAGAAGCTCCATCGAGCGTTCATCACGTCGTGTTCTACCACTGAGCGGTAACAGATGTAGCCCTCTTGCGTGGGAGGAGGAAGCCGAAACAGACCATGCCGTTGATATTTGAATAACCAACGAATAGCTATTACAGCTCACATCGCCGGTGTGCGCGGAAATCCCGAGAATGAAGGCCGTGGCATCATTGTGTCTTGAGACGTTCTCCCAACGATCTCCGCACTCTGGCCTCGCCGAAGATGCGGCTCCATTGAGAACTTAGTCTCTTATAAACAAAAACTATAACATTATGTAAAATCATTCTTGGTTATGTTATATGTAAGTAATGAGAATTCCCGCCGGACGATTGCTTCGAGCCGTCCGCTGGTATGCAAACTCTTAGGCTCTACGCCTGCCGATTATTAGCCGTTCTGATTCACCCATGGCCACTTGTGAATCTTACAAGGTTCGTCGGAGCCTCCTGTACAAGCCCCAGCTGCCTATATAGGCATGTCGCATTTACCACAGGCTGAGTTGAGTTCAGCCTAAGTTTACCAGGTCGAACTAAATATGAGCAGGAGTCGACATAGGACTAGATTTGAGACTGAATTCAATTCAATTCAACCTGAAGAAACGTGAAAATCGAATTCAATCTTCGGCTGGTTGAATTTCAGCCTGAATCAGGACTTGACTTGGAGGTGCACCACACTGCCCTCTCGATGCTGGAAATTTAAAGACGTTGTCCATTAGTTTGTGAGCATCGTTCTTGCGTTTCGGCCGCCATAATCTATTATATAAGTATCGAACATGACGGGTATGTATTGCTTATCAGCTTCCCGCACCAGGAGCCCCCGCCGCCTGCAACCCCAATTGGCCTCTCCGCACATTTACCACATACCCGCGAATTGGATCGCGTTCCATCGACGTCGCATGCAGATCTTTCCCAAACACCTTGAACCCATCCGTCTTCTTCAGCACCCTCCGCGCGTTCTCATCGTCTCCCGCCAGCTCCTCGATTTTCTCGGCCCCGAGGACGCTAGAGGTCATTTTGATCAGGTCTGGTCCATAACGCGCGCGGACGGAGTTGACATGGGCTTCGTCGATATGAGGGTCGAACATGTGCGAGAAGTGTGACATCATGGTGGTGATGCGGGCGTCGGTGAGGGCAGGAGAGTTGTCTGCGAGGCCCAGGATGACTGCGCGGAGAAATTCACGTGAAAAAGACCTTGGCTTCGTTGTCTAGAATGCTTACCTGGGCGGAACATCCTGAAGGCCTCATCGAAATTCTCCTCATTGACGTCGCTCAAGATGGGGTGTTCTTGGAGCTGCATTTGCTGGTATGCGCCAAGGACAACAAACAGGAACCTGACGATTATGATATTCTTTGGTTGGAAAGGTGCCAAAGTAGGAGGCATTACCTGGTATGTGCAATGCCGAGTTTGCTGTCGTGCCATGTCTGCGCCAACTCCTCCGATACGTCGCTCCTGATGGATGCGCAAATCGTCGCCGCCGCCGAAAGCCCACTCATGACTGCAACGTGGACCCCAGATGAAAAGAACGGATCGATGAAATCTGTACACCAGAGGCGTTTTTTCTCAAATGCACGGAAAGGGGGAAAGGAGTAGAAACAAACTCGCGGCGTCCCCAACGATACGATAATGATCCCCGGAGTACGAGCTCGCGTAGTAGCTGTAATCCGAGGCGGTCTTGACGCTCCCACCGATCATCTTGCCATCCTCCCCGAGGAGCTTTCGCACACCGGGGGCGTACTGCAGCTGGTCAAGATAATGTTCAAGGAGGCTCGATTTGTTGGCTTTCTTGGCGATGGAGTGTTTCTGGTGCATGACGAACCCGATAGAGGTGGTCCCATCGTGCAGCGGGATTGTCCAGGACCAGCCGGTCTCGTCTGTGAAGATGGTTCATGGGCAATTATCCTTTTATGAGACATCGAAGCGATACACACCGGTGAGTGCCTCAAACCAAGGCGAGCCCTCCTGGGGCGTTCCAACACCATGGCGCTTAACACCCGTCCAATATCCCCAGACAGCAATATTCCGGAGGCTCTCGCGCACGTGTCGATTCTCTGCAAAGATGAAACGGTATGATTGAAAAGGCAAGCCAACGTACTCAGATACTTCGTAGACATCATTCCCGTGCGCCCAGACGCGTCCACGAGCCAATCGAACTTGATGTTGCCCGTATCTCCCAGCTTGTTCGTCCAGTTTGCTGCAATGGGTCGCGAGGAGGCGGGGTCGCCAGTGAACTCGAGGTTGTTGACGCGTGTTTCTTGGAATACAGCCACACCTTGTTTCGCGGCGTGTTTGAGGAGAAGGTCGTCCATCTCGGATCGAATCTGTGCGGAGATTGCATTGACTCTGTCGCTAGTTCGGTGGGCACAGCAAGGACTCACAACATTCCATGTTTTGAACAATGGCCCATGAGCCGCGCCAAAATCAACCCCTGTGGATAATAATGGTCAGAGCTTTGGGGAAGGCAGCAGTTGAGCTGAGCGCGTACAGGTGTTGGGGACTCCGTGGACAAGTTGGAATGCCGCACCAGGCTTAAAAGGTCGAGAGGTTAAAATTGGGAGAATTGGAACTCCAAGACAGCCAAACTTTGACGACGAATCCGTAATTTGCAAACTCCTCCGCAGCCCCGATAAAGTCCAGATAATTCCGCATTGAAGGGAGGAGCGACTCTCCGACGTGATACCTGATTTGGTGTTGTTTCGTTCAACACCTGATTGAAGAAAAATAATCAGAGACTGACCGCGGGAACTTGTCAGCTTCGAGCAGAATGACTTCGTGCCCTTCGCGCACGAGTGCCGTGGGAGCGTAACTTCCCGCAGGTCCGCCTCCAACGACGAGAACTTGTGCTTTGTTGGGCTGCGGAAATGCAAGACATGAGCGACGGTGAGCGCGCGAACAAATAAAAACTTACGGGGATCATGCTGGGTGTTGGGTGGACAGCTGGATGCTGCTTGCGTCCGCATGAGAGTGAATTATATGGCGCTACGTTAGAATTGGAGGCTGCAGATGCCATGCGATGACCGTGGAGATGCTAGCCCTGAGGAAGAGTTTGGAGACATCGGGGCGCGCATCCGGAATCTGGTCGTAAGGATGAAACTGGGGCGAATGCGAAACTGAGATGGTTACTTAGGCCCGGACAAGGAAGCAATCGATTACGCCAATTGGCAGGGTATTTGAAGCTCAGAACTAGAAGGACAACCAGGCACCTTCACATCTTGACTGTCCTGTGAATTGATAAAATTGAGACAGTTGGCAGTTGTGCGACAAAGGGATAATTCTATTGAGAAACCCCGGTTGCAGGCAGAAACCCCCTCTTATGTGGGAACCCCATGTCAATAAAATATTTCAATGGGGGTTTCTTGATCTGGATCAATTTTGATTATCATTGATGTTGCCAGCGTGCCGCTGAGGTCAGGGCATCCGAGAATGTGTCAGCTTCGTTGATGCCAGGCATCGCGCGCGTCGGGAGGCGTCAGGTACCATCAGGCATCGAACGAGAAAGAAGAAAATGTTATTCAAGGTAAATACAGGTGTTGCCAAAATTAACGAGCGGCGGGGTTGACAACCTGATGCTGGCGTGGAGTGCGCAGGAGGAGGGCGGGGAGGTCGAAGAAAGGGAAGGGCGGGTGTTACGGGCAGCGTTGAGATCATGACGTGCGAGCGTGGGGCGCGGGGAAGCCGTGGAGTTGGAAATGCTGGCAGGGATGCCAAGGGCAGTTGACACGTGTGGGGTGAATGGGTGCACTGGCAGTGGATGGGCACCACGCGCAGGAGCTGGCGGTGACACGTCGGCGAGGCGACGGCGTGTCCGATGTGATATTGATTCAGAGTCGATGGACAGCGGGCCCGGGAGCGAGAGTGAAGCTTGTGAACTCGAAGGCGGGAGGGAATGTCAGACTACATACATCATTTAAGCGGGTAAACATGATTACTCGGCAATCTGTCGGCGGGTCTGTTGACATCAAATGTGCCGAACTGTTGCCGAAATTCGCAACCTGGGTTTCCACGTAGACATCTATTTATAAGGGGGGGTTTCTACCTGCAACCGGGGTTTCTCAATAGAATTATCCGCGACAAAGGGAGTCGAATTGGGCCGATTATCCATTGACAGTGAGATTTCTGCCAAGAGAGGCTCAGGAGCGTGGAAGAGTTGGGTCCCAGAGAGTCAGCAGGCTCGCACCAGCGATGGGCAAGTTACCTAGTTGGGCCCTCGTGAGGGAGTGAATGCGGATGAAGTGTGTGAAACAAATGAATAGAAAGCACCATTCCGAATTTACCACAAGGCCGCAGTGAGACCGCACACATGTCTGCAGCGTGACCCGTCTGCAGCCGACTCCGCGTCGACACTTTGAGCAGAGATTGAAATTTCCGTGGAGGAGGAGGAGGAGGACGACGAAGTATAGTGGCTTTTCGCAGCTGGTGCCACGTCGAGGATGAGGTGCGCGTGGCACTGGAAAGACTCGACACCGATGACCTCGACGGCGAGCGGTGACGTTGACAGTGTCTCGAATATTTTCGCTTTACCGTGGGTTTTCGTGTCGCGAGGCCATGGCAGGCGCGTCTTCAAGTTGTCGTAGCCAAGTCGTAGCACGTAAAAAATTACCGGAGATCACGACATCAATTTGATAGCCCAGGTTTGATCGTCCCCGTAAGGTATAACTCCAAGTTCGAGTCTCGACTTGATAAGGTTCACCTTGGGTTCACCAGTGACCAATTCCTTCCCTTGCAGAAATACCTGAGTAGAGTTCCAGTCTAAATAAAACCATGACAATTGAACATTGACACCCGTGGATCCAAACTTTATTCTAAATTCGTCATGAAATCTCTGAAGTCAATCTGGAGTGTCGGTTATTCGATAAGTAATTTTCTCCGCGTGAATCTTGTCAATAGAGGTGAGCTCTTGCCGCAGACGGGTGCAGATACACACCACACACCTTCCCGTTCTGCATATCCTCCAAGCCCTGATGGACGCTTGCCAGCCCGTCAGGATACAATCGGATGGGTACCGGTTTCAGCAAGTCCTTCGCGAGGAGGTGGGAGACGAGGCGGCAGTAGGATCTCCCGTTCTCGTAGTGCTCCGCATTTGCCGGGAATTCGAATGGAAACTTGACGGGCTGGAAGATGCACTGAGGAAAGCGGGATGAGGGAAGCTAACGGCACGTACCTTGCCGAGATACGAGTATGCGAGGACAAACTCGGTGTCAACCCGCGGGAGCCTGCACTTGTACGGCAGGAGAGTGGCTATCGTGCCCCCGTTTGCGCCAAGCGACCAACTCGTCTGCGCTCTTGTAGTACCCTCACTGATACAGTCAACAGCATAGCGTAGTGAATTTCTGGTCGCTTTCACAATTCGTTTGCACGTCAGGGAGTCGGCGTAGTCGAAGACAAGATCGGCACCCAGGTCCTTGACGAACTGAATATTGTTGAGGGAGGCGGTGGAGATGACGCGGAAGCCAGAGAGCTTCGCGAACTGGATGAGATATTGGCCCATCGCCGAGGTGCCGGACCAGATGAGAATGTCTTCCGGCGTAGCCGCGGGATTGAAAGGAGGCGGAAGGCGGAGTGTTTGGTAGAGGGATTGGCAAGCGGTGACGCACGCGATGCCCAGCTGGGCTCCGTGCTCGAAGCTGACCTGGGGCGGGAGCGCAAAAAGCAGGGAAGAATCTGCGGAGAGATACTCGGCAAAGGCGCCGTTGGGCCCAATGCCTGGGGAGAATCAACGTCTGATCCAAAATGTTAAGCTCACCCCGCCTACCGCCGTGTATGCATCCCGCCACTCGGTCCCCAACAGACCAGCTGTCGCAATCACCCACGTTGGCGACGACTCCCGCGAAATCGCAGCCAATAATGTTTCCGGGCTGTTTATTCTGCAAAAGCATCTTCCCTGCAGTATTTCGCTGTTAGATGAGAAGGAGACCCCAAAAGTGCACATACAGTCGGTGGGGTTTTGGGCAGCTACAATGACCTTTACCAGGAGGTATCCAGGCTCAAGTGCGGGCAGGGGGACGTCGCGGATTTGGCACTTACCATCGCCAAGGGTGACGACGGCCTTCATGGTGTTGTGGGACAGCTAAAAACAGTCAGCCCCATAGCCTCGTAAGTAGTTCCAGAGGTTAGACATTGAGCTCCCGATATGCCTGTTGCGGGAATGGACGGGAGCCGCGGCACCAGTGTGGCCACACGCCTGGAAGTATTGAGACATCGTCATTCAGTCGGATACACCAGGGAACAGCCTAGATACGTACGTCGGTCTCACGCAAAATCCCCTTGTTCCGAACGTCTGTCGGTAGCATCAAAGATGGGTTCCCTGTTGGTTCCCTGCGTGTGTTGACTGCCTGAGAACACGGGAGACCCGCTGCCAGCCAACCGAAAACTGCTTGGACCAATTTTATACCAGGTTCTGGCCCCGGAGATTGGGAGGTCCCTTTGGGGTCCTCGCCTTACAGATGTATCTGCGACCCACGCGCGGGAGGTGAACAGGAAGTTGGATGCGAACAGCTTCGGCGGATTCCATCCTGACCTCTGATTCGGGGAGATCGGGATCTCCGGTTTTCCAATACGTGACCGTATTTCCTGGAGCAATGTCTGCCGACGGAATGGAAACTCACTCTGTGAGAACACTCCAATCGAATCGAGAGAGAGAGAATAAGGACGTTGGGTATTCGTCGAATCGTGGTGTACGCGTACAAGATGGAAGTCAAAAGCCAAAAAGAAAAGATCTAATCAAAGCACACCATCAAGTCCAACAAATGCGGCGATGCTTGGGCGATGCACGGAAACTGTGCACTTTCCCTCTCAACCATGAACCACAGCGGTCTCAAATTTGTGGGTTACTTGGAGCTTGGGCACCTCCTCGTCGCTGACCGCGTCTTTCGTAGATTATCATCGGCGCCTCTGTATGCGGTCGGTGGTCTGTCTTCCCTCCCCGGTACAATCGCTCACCAGCTTGCAGGCCTCGGAGCTGCCATCTCGCTGCGATTAGCCGGGCATTCTGTTACTGTATTGGAGAAGGACAGTCAACTCGGCGGCTCGGACCCGGTACGTGGCCCTACGCGGCCAGAAAGATCCTTAAGCCCGTCTCCCAGAGATTTAACAGCTGCGCTCGGTAGGCTTGCACATCTTGCGGCATTTTTAAGGCTCAGAATTCTTCAGTATACCACCGAACGGCACCAAAATCCTCATCGAATGGGGTCTCGAAGAAGAGATGCGCGCACGCTCGTCCGAAATGCTCGGTTTCTTGCTTTATAAATGTGCGTTCTGCCTCAGCCGTCTGTCGAGCAGCTTTTATGGGCGTCGCAGATGATACGGGCCTGAGTATACCAGATCTCGTGGGTGAGTTACTGGTTGCTGCATGTCCCGTTTGAGCATTCATCAATCCCATCGATCCAGGCGTCAATCGCTGGAACGACGAAATGCTTTCGGAGGCGCGTGGGGTGTATGCTTTCTTCAAGGTCCGTCTGCTACCCGTGCCTTCCTCACTCTCCCCAATTCCACCCAGCACCGCGACTTGATCAACATGCTCTTCCAAAAGCTTATGGCGCCGGACGCCAATTTACCACTCGCCACTGTTGTCCTCGATGCAGAAGTGGTCGAAATCGACGTATGGAACGCCATGGTCAGCGTCGCATCTGGAGAAACATACTCGGGCGACGCCATCATCGGAGCCGATGGGGCCCAGGGATTCGTTCGACGGTATCTCATGTTGATGGAGGAGGAGGTTGACCCAGATTCGGATACTTCGACTGGAATGGCGATGTATAGGTGTGTCGGGCGTCGTAGCGTCTCCCTGGCTGGCAGCTTATTACCTCCAAGTGCGACGATACCGAGGGCCGAAGTATTGAAGCTCGGATACGACGGTGCTTTCGAAGGTGATCTTGGTGTACGTAGGTTTCGGTGGTGGAAAGAATTTTAAGGCTGATACGGAGACTAGTCTGGGGTATGGATGGGGAATGGACGGGCGGCGATGACTTGCTGGGCGGTGAGCACTCGAACCTTTACTCTTCCGGTACTCCGGTTTCACGATCGAGCAGGGGAATCAAAAGGACTATATGCTGTGGATATATACCCCCGACAATCCGCAGAAGGGGTCGTGGTCTGAGCCAGCCGATATTCCTCCCACCGAGATCCTGGGCTCATGCGATAAATGGTGAGTTTGCCCACGCCAAATTCTCATTTTTTACACCCGGACGTTGAAGAATTTGCAGTATACAAGAATTTGCTGAACTCGCAGGCCCCGCAGCTTGCGTGCAGGTGATAAAACCCTACCCACTCGACTCGTGGGTTTCCGAGAGCGGAAGGTTATTGGCCATTGGGGATGCAGCGCATCCAATCCCGGTACGAGCTCGTCAAGCAGCTCTCTTCTCTTCCATTAAACTGAGAATGTACGCTAGGCCGGTGGACTACACCCGTACTCCGTCGCCCTCGAAGATGGTTGCTTCCTTGGTCAAATATTCTCGCATACGAGAGATCCGGGGCGGATACCGGATTTCTTCAGGGCGTTCAATGAACATCGGTGCGTAGCACGCTCCTCTATGGCTTCCATCTCAGCTTTATCAGAGAACCACGCTGCACCCGGATCCGCGACATGGACCAGGAGTACGTCGACATTCTCTGCCTCCCAGACGGAGAGATGCAAGAAGGAAGGGACGCGCTGTTCCGCGCCAACCAGGCTGCAGGCCGCAACGCCGTGGAGGGCGACATGCAGAAGATCTACGAGGATTATTGTTTCGTGTGCGTTTTCTTCCTTCTCCGTCTCAAAACTCTGCCAAGTCTCATAAATGTTGTTGTTGAATCAGCTTTGCGTATGACGCGCGGGACGATGCAGACGAATGGTGGATAAATTGGGGGCGTCACGCGGACCGCGCAAGTACTCCGCCGCAGAACGGATTTGCTAATATGTTCCATCGGGCGTCGTTGAGTGTTGTGGAGCATGTGAAGGAAGAAAACGACGAGAATATCGACGGCGGGATGTCAAGGCGGCTCAAAGCTGTCCATATCGAATGAGTGGTTGCATGCTACACTCTTTTACAGACGCTGGACGCTCCTAGTTGCATGCACCTTGTATTGTGTTTACTATGTTTTTATAGCTCTAGATTTCCAAAGTCGATCGTCGACGTTTGGATCTGGAAGGAAATACGCACTGGGCTGACCGTCTGCGGTGAAGATCCGGTGCGCGAGGGCACTAGCTCCGAAGCTGTATTGCAGATGTTGGCGTTTGGATGGAATTGAATGAGGCCATGTGGTCGTCACTCCTCAGCTTGAGAAGCTTCACGCATCTTCATATCGTTGGAAACGGTGAGCATATATTCAATTCCATGCTGAATTTACCTAACGAGAGCTCAGATGGTACGCTGGACAATCTAGACCCCCAGCTCCTCCCTTGTCTTGACCACATCGACGCCTTTGGCATCGGACCACCCCTCGCTCGTCTTTTAAAACGCCACCCCGTGCGGCGTGGAGGGTCGCATAACGACTCTCACTTTCACTCACTTTGAGCAAACCGTCGATGACTTGCTATACCGACTCTACAGCAAGTCAATCTGTGTGTAGACGGGAAGAAAGCAGTCTTCTTTCTGTTCAATTCCTTTCGTCCGAGGTGAGTTTCATAATGTCATTTCAGTTCGCGGAAAAGAAGTTTGAAGAACGCCTCATCATTTGACTTGGGACTTCCAGGGCTACTCGCTCTAGGTCGCGCCTCTCCCTATCCTAGCTCGACACTCGATTCTACGTAGAGCGCCACGCGCCGCATGCGCATCTTACCCAGGACAATTCATGCAATCGTAAGCCATGGCCATGATGGCATCCACTCTTATTCTTTCGACTACTTACACCTTCGTAGCCGTGAAGAAAACGCGAGGGAAGTGGCACCGCAAGACGCCCGCCTGGCCCTCAATCTCAATAACAATTTCCTCCTGGTTCAACGCAATGAGCGGGCCAATCGTCGGGATGTTTCCCGGTCCATCGATGACAACGGAGACCAAATCCCCGCGCTTGAATCCCAGCCGCGCTGCCTCCGCCTCTTGAAAGCCTACCACGTCCTCCGGCTCGACATCCCCCTTGGCGATCTCCGCAATCGCCTCGTCGGACGTGAGGCGCGTAACGGGCTGCGCTGCCTCAAGCGCGCCAATGTGCTCTTCCATGCGGTCCATCCACGCGCAAATATGTGGGAACTGCGTCATGCCCTCGTCAAGGAGCTGGTTCTCTGACCCAGCCCAGTTCTCCTTGCTCCAGACGCACAGGAAGTTGGCTGAGATGTCCGCAAAAGACGGGCCCTCGGTGTCGAAGGAAGAGCCACTCACGCCAGTCGGCGAGCTGTGCCTCGAGGAGGGCGAACTGTGCGGCGACCTTAGAGGTGGTGGCGGGGCGCTTGGCCTTGAGTTCCTCGACGGGGATGCCTCCGAGAAGGGTTGCACGGTCGGCGACGAATGGCTCCGGGGCCTGATCCCAGAGGACGAGCTGGACGAGGGTCATGAAGAGGTGCTCGTCAGCCCACCATTTGGAGAAGATCTTCATGAGCGCAGCGTCCGAGCAACTGGTCGATCCTTTGCGGGGAGGGAAGATGGTGCCGTAGGTGTTCCCTGCAGAGAAACGCCGCTCGAGGGCGCTCGCGATGAGGCTGGTATCGAGGTAGACGTCGCGCCCAATGGCGAGGATGGGGATGCGCCGGTGCCCGATCCCCAGAGTGTCGGTGATCTCGCTGCGAGGCATGATCGGAGAGACGGTGACCCAGCGCTGGGGATTTTTTTTGACCAAGCACACGTGCGAGATCTTCTTGGAGAACGGGGACATGTCATAGCGGTATAGGATGACCGACATTGTTGGATTTGCGTAGTAGCAACGGGGGATTGTTGACTGCCAGTGGACTCTGGAGGGACGGAAGGAAGCAGGGAGTCGATGATTCTTGGGCAACCTAAGGTGTGGGCGCAATGTGGGCGCATTGTGGGCCGGATTATATTTCCCTTGACAGTTGCGGCGTCTGTTTCAACGGGCCTTCCGGGAAGATTGGCCGCTATGGGTAGGGAATGGACGGCCGACGGTGATTTGCTGGGCGGTGAGCACTCGAACCTCTTGCTCTTCCGATGTTGCGATTTGAATATCGAGCCAGGGGAAGCAAAAGGACTAAATACTGTGGATTTATCCGCCCGACAATCCAGAGCCAGCGAATATTCCTGCCACTGGTATCCTGGGGCCATGCGATAAATGGCATGCCCATTCCCCACTGAAATTCTTGGGAATTTGAGGCATGACCAAAGTAGTGGAAGTTGAAAGTGACTTCCAGTAGAATTTTCAGGACAAAAAACTTTGTTGAAGTCGCCGGCCCCGCAGCTTGCGTGCAGCTGTGCCTCATGTATTTTATCTAGATTTCCGAAGTCGATGGTCGATGGTCGATGTTCGAGTCCGGAAGGAAACAGGAAACACCCTGGGCTCACCGTCTGCGGTGAAGATCCGGTGCGCGAGGGTACTAGCTCCGAAGCTGTAGTGCAGATGTGCCAGTGCCACGGCGAAGTTTGAATGTATGCATGGAATTGAATGAGGCCATGTGGTCGTCACTGGTCAGCTTGAGTTGAAGCTGCTCCGAGTCCGCGAGTAACCGCGCTCGCATGGCCACCGGTCACCAATTTTGGATGGAAATTGAGCGGAAGAACCGTGATTGGGCGCGGGACATAAAGTGGGTCGGACTGCATGCTAAGGTGACCCACTTCATTTCCCGAGGTCTTTTCTAGTTCGTATGCTCCACGATTTAGTCAGAGCTCCTGCACGAGGAGAGCGTCATGAGCACGAGTGGTGGTGGAAGAGTACAAGAAGTAAAGTCCTCATCATAATGTGATCGATCATTCATCTCTCTTTCCTCTTGACATGACGTCGACTTTTACTCTTCTGGCACAAGAATTATGGGATGAAATCGTAGACCACCTCCAAGGTCGTACGGACGACCTCAAATCCCTCTCCCTGACCCATCGCCGCTTTCTCCCCCGCGCACAATCTCACACTTTCCGGTCAATCACCGTCTGGAATGCAAGAAAGGCGGGGGCTGGCGGTATCGCGAGACGCCTACTCGATGTGATGACCTCTTCTCCGCATCTAATCCGGCATGTTCAAATCCTCAACGTCTTTGCCGGCGATCCCAAAAGTCTGCAATCCCTCGCCCGGATTCCCTGGTCCCATGTAGACCAGCTCACGCTCATGCCGATGGCCGCCGAGGCGCTGGGATATGCCGGAATCCTCGTCGGCATGCCTTCCCTCCGAAGCCTGGTATTCCGGCCTTACACTTGGGATACCACGTTCCTCTTCAATATATTCGCACAATGCGCGCCTGGGGTCAAGGTGTTCACATTCGTGGATTACACCCCTACCTCAAAGCCTACACCCTCCACCGCACTCACCACGACGTGCGTGAAGCCGACACATCTGTTCATGCTCGCCTCGTCGCGTGTGTTCGACCTGCTCGTCGATCCTCGCTCCCCACTCGACCTCTCTGCCGTCGTGGACTTTCGGTGTACGGATTTCAGCAACCCCAGGCTCGGTATCTTATTGAGCCGCATCAGTCCGAGTCTCACGCATCTGCACGTCGTTGGGAACGGTGAGCATATATTCAATTTCAGGTTGAATTTACCTAAAGACAGCTCAGATAGGACGTTGGACAATCTAGAACTCGAGCTCCTCCCTCGTCTTGACCATATCGACGCCTTTGGCATCGGACCACCCCTCGTCCATCTTCTAAAACGCCTCCCCGCGGAAAGCCGCATAACGACTCTCACTTTCGCTCACTTTGAGCAAACGGTCGATGATGAATTGGAGTCAGTCCTCCTTGCTATACCGACTCTACAGCATGTCAATATGCGTGTAGACGGGAAAGGTCTCGAGTGGAACGCGGTGCAGCGACATTACGAGTCCGAGTTGCCGCGACTGCATGAAAGCGGTCTTCTCTCCGTTCAATTCCTTTCGTCCGAGGTGGGTTTCATTTCATTTTCTTCTTTGAACCTGTATTAATTTCGTCACAGGGCGCCGGACTGTTCTTGCCAGAGCTCAGAATTTAGTCTGTATATTGCTCCTGTACCAAACGAACCACATCCCGAATTTCCGGACACATTTCATCAACCACCATCGACCGAAACCCTTCCTCGCACCCGAATCCATCCCTACACTCCCTAGACAGCTGCATCTGCCAATCGAAGCGGAATTCAAGACTCTCCAGTTTGCTATACGACGCCAACGTTTCACCGAGTGCTCGCACTCCAAGGAGATCGTGGTCATTCGGCGGGACGAGCTGCACGTGGACGGCGACCTGTATGATCAAGCCGCGGACGCAAGGCTGCATGTGCGTCAGGAGATCGACGAGTGTCGGGCAGACGTCAGCGCCCCAGAATCCTTGGTCGCCAGTGTCGTTCATGTAGAGAGTGAATGCGAGTCATCCGGAGATGTGGAGGGTTTGGAGGTCTGTGAATTTGTCGAAACCGTACGTCCGGGCTAGCGATTCTGGGAAAACATTGAGCATCGTTGAATATGAATAACGAGCGACGAACCTTCGTGTGTGCATGTACAATCAACGTGGAGGTGTTGAAGATTCGTGCGGAGGGAATGCAGGAGATGCAGGACTCCGTCGACGATCGAGTCGGTGGAATAGCCCATGTAGAGCGTCAAATGGGTTATCGTCGTGCTTGGCTGGGCAAGCCACTCGCGAAACGAAGCATCCTCGAAGAAAAATGTGCTGAGCACCAATTCGTGCAGGGGAGGCAAGGGCGAGATGGAGGACAAAGAGTCTTTCTTCTCCCAGTCCCACGTCACATTGGAGACGTGGAGTCGCTTCAGACTCGGGAATGGCGACAACAGCTGGAGGAACTGGGGGAAAGAGAATGATTCGTGGATGCAAAGCTGTAAACTCGTGACGTCCGGGACGACGGGCAGGTCCTGTTCAAGCGGCTCGTGGATCTCGAGGATGACCGTCGTGAGGCGTGTAAATTGGGCCAGATGCGGGAACACCGTGGATAGCACAGTTGAATGATGTGGCCACGAGACAAAGTGAATGGCGATGACTGCGGATAGGAATGTGTTGTATTCGGACGAGAGAAGAGGCATGAATGGGTCTAGGTCGTCGTCGCTGATTCTGAGGTGGGGGAAGAGCGAGCGTCGGGTCGCTGGGAGCCATCCGTGAGAGACGAGGCTGCAGACTCGCAGAGTAGTGAGGTCGGCGAGGTGCGAGATGACGAGGTGGCACAGTTCTGGCGGGAGAATTGGAGAGTTCATGGAAAACGCGACAAAGAGGCAGCCGATCAATTGATGCCTCTGTCACGGATCACTTGATCTCCGCCCGAGATGGCAAGCGTAAAGTTTCCGCTGGCGGCCATCACACCCTCTTCTTTCTCCTGGCCATGGGCAGCCACACGCGCTTCGTCGTCCAAACGTATGTCTTGCTCCGTTGACGCTGTAATCGATGAAGAACTTTCATGCAGTTCCGATGTCCTGGCAGACCTGCGAGTCAACGTCCTTGCCGAGGGCTCGGACAAGGTCATCTTCTTCAAAGAGCGGTTTCTCGAGGACGACGAGATCGTCGAGCACTTTATCCATGAGGCGACCCGTCAGCTGTGCTGGACGATGCACAGACCTCGTAATGGCTGGTACATTCGAATCCGGGCACCCTCCTTCCCCCGTGGCGCGTTCATCCCATTCACCCCAGCGCCAGCCCAACCAGCCCAACCGCAGGCGGCCTCGGACACACCAACGTACCCAGCTGGTTCCCTCCTCTTTTCTTCACGAACGAATGCCCCCGTGGCTGCGTCGACAGCAGACCACACACATTCATATCCGCCAACGCCTACCACAGCGCCTGGGCCTGCACTCGTCGTACAACCACCGACACCAAACCCCACTTCGGATGTCTCTCAAAGTGCATCGCAAGTGGCTCCCCCGCCTCCTACACAAATAACCCAATTCGTCCTCTCACCCTACGTGGCGGACCCTCGGCCTCCAGCTCAGCAATCCTTCTTTGCCCGTGCAATGAGCGTCATCCGTGCACACGGTGCTGCACCGTCTTATTCCTTCACTCTCTCCAGGGTGCAGCCGCCTCCTTCTCCGTCGGTGCCACCGCCATACGTCGCTCCCCCTGCTGCTGCGTCCACCACCGCACTCACAAGCGCTGCTGCAGCTTCTACAAACGCATTACCACTATCCACTGCACCTGTGCCCATGCCCACACCTGCCCCCCGAACGCTGCTCACGTTTACGGACCACACGCCGACGCTGACTTACAATACCATCACGGGCCTCATCGTCTTCGACGAGCCCGAGCTGCGGAGGCTGGGGGTAGAGACGTCCTTCTGGATCGCTGTGGCGCTCACGTATCTGGAGTTTTTGCAGGAGAAGGAGGTGCGTTTGCTCTCCTTCCTAATTGGGATTACACTCACGAATCCCGATATAGAGCTACCTCGCTGCGATGAGTGATTGAGTTCTTTGGGGCTATCATGGTGCTGCTACGAGCTGCGTGGTACGTCGCTGGCGATGCAACGGGGACCGCGGCGTTTGGGGCGGCGTATTCGGGTCTGGGTTCCTCGGATGTGCTGAGACGAGGCTGCTGTCATAGCCCGGCTACCCACGCGATGCGCTTCAGCGGAAGGTGGACGTATGGGCTGGGTGCTCGGGCGTGGTGCGATGGATTGCTCAGTGTCGCGTGGTGGGCTGGATGGATGTATGAGGCGGACTAGGGCCCAGACTCCTTACTGTTGCGCACTTTCGGCTGCAGTAGATACCACGACGTACCGAAAGCAGCTGTTTATGATCACTGCTGGCTGCAGGCGCAGCTTTTGGCCTTCCTTTCGTGAAACTTAGGAGGCGAAGGCCTGTCACATGGTCACATGTGTCACACCACACCTCGATTCTCCATGAGTCCATCTCCACGAGATGGTGGATCGTCCTCTCGCCGCTCTTTCTACTCGCAAGGATTTTCCTTTCTTACTTCAGTGGTCAAGAGTTCTGTCATCGTCGGGGCAGTGTATCAATAACGAAATATGATTAGTTTCCAGTTGGGTTGTACATGCATGAAGGTTTCAACAAAACAAGGCGAAAGCAAAGCACAGAAAACATGTGGACAGACAATTTGCATGAATGCTATCGGTCCTCGGACATGTTAGGCAAATGTTAGGAACATGTTACATGCTCTCTCGTGAACGGTTTCCTTTCAGACAAAACGGTTGGAATTCAACGGGTTCAAAATCATACAAAATCGGAGTTATCTGACCCCCCATACAACGTGAGCCGCACACAACATACATACACTAAACCGCGGCGTCAACCGCATCCCCCGCGTGCGTGAAGGTCGTTTCATTCTTGCAATTGTCCACCGAGGCTTCATCAATATCCAATACAGTGCTCTTCATGTGGAAGATCTCGATCCCGTGTTCAGGTCGGCCGCTCGAGAGAGAGGCTCGTGGGTTTCTGCCGGGGCCGGGAGCGGCGATGAATGCGGAGTGCGTGCCGCTGCTGAATTCCGTCCCGCCACGGGCCTTGAACCCAAATTTGGTGTGCCGCCAGACGCGCGAGGCCATGACGTTGGAGAGCATCACGTTGCCCGCACTATATTGACGGAGGTCAAATCCATCTTTCCGAGGGGAAGTAAGGGAACTGACGTGAACATGGTGCGATAGGTGACTTGGACGTCAGAGTTGTAGAACATGATCAGGGTGAGGAGGTTGCACGCGACGGTCACCCTGCGGAGGAATGTTTTGCGCTAATAATTCACGAAGAGCAATGGTACAACGTACAGATAATAAACCTGACCATCGTGCAACAATGCCCTGGAGAACCGCGGGAGCTTCGATCCGGTGAAGAAGGACACCACTCCCTTCATGTCAAGGTGGCTTTCCCTCGTAACGGTAGTCGTATGTGAGTTCTGGAACAACCGCCACGAGATTGCGAGGAAGATGATTGTATCATGCGCCACGGGCGTAACCCCCGCCGCGCCCATATACGGCTTGGAGCTCGCGTTGACGCAATACTTGAGCGGGCCAAGGTTTGTGCCTTTGTCAGCGATAGGGACGCCAATTCGAAGGTGAATACATCTTACTCTTGCTCTTACCCACTCACTAAGCTGTATTAGCCCTCGCCGCTCCCCCAGCTCCACGTTCTCCGGGCCCGAAAGGTAGTCTTCCATTTAAATTCGTCCCATGTCAATTCTAATTTCGCGTCAAAGCTATTCAGCTCCCGCCTCGGTTACGGGTACGGATGACGAACCAATTAGTGACCTTGATTCGTGAGTGCATTCCCTGTGAATCAGCACATTTGTTACATCTTCTTCAGCCGTAGTATGTACGACCGAGAATACGAGTCCGTGCCCAGGTATGAGCAGTGATTCTAATTTCGCGTGAAGCCTGAACTGACTCGCGTAGATCTACCAGCCCCTCTCTTTACCCAATGTCCGATTCCGAGTCTTAAAAATTTATTTTTAAGCTCGGCTTTATCGGCCGTTTTCCCGCGAGAATGGGGTCGCACTTTTTCGATGACGTCAGCGTCGGTGGTGGGATCACTTCCATTCAAGGTAATTTTACGATCATTTTGTCTCCTTTTGGCAGGCACATTGTCATTGACCGTTACACATTGAACACTAATCTTATCATCTTACCCGCCGGCCTAGGTCAAAGGTTACAATCTCCACCGGCGCGGGGAAGCAGAATGGATTCAGTCGGCACGCCGCGCTTTCCTGCGAACGCGATCTCCCCCAACTAACCACTGGCATTGGGCAAGCCCACTCTGATGGCCTCCTTGCTGGTCTGCCGCGATGCCCACGCAGCGCGCTGTCGTCTCCGCGGTTGCCGGTGATCCTACGTCCAGACCACTTTCGGTACTTTAAAATTCCGACATGTCTAATTGATCTTCCACTTCACTTGTCAGGATCAGCTTCAACTTCACTTCAACTTCTGTGTACAACCCAAGTACTTGCACAATTTGGCATCTAAAATACAAAGAGTTCATCTCAATCCAGATTTCACAACCCCAGACTCGGATTGCCATGCAACAGCAATGGCCCTCAAAAGCAGGTACCGAGGACTCCCAGGCACAGGTCGAGCTTGGCAAAACCTTCGTCTGTTTGGGCATCGAGCTTGAGTTTCCGCCGGGCCAGACACACCACACAAGCTATCCGTTTGGCCTTCATGCAAAGTATGACTTACCGTGGAACTACGTGACAGACGGCGGTCGTTTTTGCATCTACTCCACTTCTTGTCTCGATCAGGTCGACACTGCGGGGGCGCTCTGTGAATCGTGTCGTGATCTCGATACAAAGAACCAGGTCCTCTACGACATCCGGGGCCGCATCGAGCTTGGGGTCAACGACAATTCCCCTCACATATTCCTCCCCATCGGCGGCCTCATTCAAAAGCTCCTGAAGAAGGATGAGCAGCTGCGTGCCCTGCGACTTACCAAACTCAACGACACGCGCCGACTAGCCGTAACGATCACCGAGCTCTCCCTCCACAAGCAACTCATGATGGGAATCGCTCACCATGACACTCCCCGTGTTTCTGCCCTAATCCGCGCTGGGCTGAACAACGGAGAGTCGATCCGCGCAATGCTTGAACGCTTTCATCGCGCGGCAACCGACGTCTTCCGAGAGGGCCCGAGGTATCGCGCGAAAGGCTTCACGGAAATCGACTACAAGGTCGGACTATGCGCGCTCCGTATGGGAGGGGGGCGGCTTGCCGATTTTCTTCACCGCGCGCTGGGCCTACCGGGTCTTTCTTCTCTCCGTACCCACACCATCCTCCCCCATCTCCGCGTATCTCACGGTGTACCTGAGGCTGCCGAGATAGTCCATAATATTGATGGGTATCGCGCTGGTCAAACAACGCCCACTGGCCCGACACGGATTATTCATATATCTGTGTTTGCTGACGAGGTCAAGGTTGATCCTCGTCCGCGCTGGGATCCGGATACAAACATGATTGTGGGGCTCGGTCGTGAGGATTGCGGTGGTGTGTCCTTGGAGTACTGTACGATCAAGGATGCCGAAGTCCTAGCCGAGGCAATAGATCGCGGTGAAGTTCACATTGCGACCGAGGTGCGTGTTTTATGTGGATTCGAACATCTGTACTGATACTTGTACCAGGCAACTGTCGTCGCAACGGGGGTGTACTCTCGCGACCCTCGTGAATCCAATGCTCTTCCCATCTGCATTTCAGGGACCTGCAAGCATGAGACGAGCGAGCAGCACGCCGATTTCTTGCGCACTGTTTATGATGCAATTGAATCGCGCAAGAACCACGGCTCAGTCATCTACCGGACGATCAGTTTTGCGTCCGACGGCGAATCGAAACGAGGAAAAGCTCTCAGCCTGGCGTTCATGCAATCACATCTTGCGTCGTCATCCCCGATCTATCCATTGCTCAACCCCCTGCAACTCATGAACCGACGAGTGGGCCCCGACGACATTACGATCTCCAAGGACCCTCGTCATGTTATCAAAAATGTCCGCACTCTTGTCATGCGCCGCAAGGGTTTCACGATCAAAGGCTTCACTATCACTCCTTCCATTATTCAACATCACCTCCGCAGTGCGGGCCACAGCCAGACCCACATCAATACCTTGATGAATCCCAACGATAAACAGCATGTTCCGCTTGCGTACGACCTTCTACGGCTCATCTGGCAGCTACCAGAGGCCGATGCAGAGGCCGATCCGCCGCTACCTCCGACGTTCATTCCGGCGCGGAAGGCACTACGCAAATTCGGCCAATTCGCATATCATCTGCTCATGCCGTTCATTCATCTCACACTGTCCCTCCATGAGCAGCTCACACACTTGAGCACGGCGGCGCACCTTCTTTTCGTCATGTTCTCCGTTGATGGCACAAAGACGGCCTTCATGGCGAATCAAACGTTCGTCAATATCATGCTCATGATGAAGGACATCTATTACTCGGTCGCAAAAGTCAAGATCAACAATCCGGACGGCGAATTCTTCATCATTCAAGTCGGCACAAATCGGCTCGAGACATTTTTTGGAATCAGTCGCACCTCCAGTGGCCCCGACACGAATTTCGACGTCTTGCAGTTGGGTAACCGCGCTTCAAATATAACTGAAGTCAACCTCATACTCAGCGAGCACCCGGAGTGGGATCGGGGTTCTCGGCGTCTTAAATTAGTAGGGGTGCTGAACGAGAATGGTGATAGCCCACGCGATGCCGACCACGTTTCTCCTGCGTCCTGGCTGGGAGACGTTCACGTCAAGGATGTTGTCCTTCTAACCTGCTGGCGATTGGGGCGCACCAAGGCCGAGGAAATCCTGCCTGTCGGCCGTGCTCTGTTGCGGCGTTGTACAGACTCTCCCGGGGTCGATATGCTTGCGCCGTTCGGGGCATTGTTGGTTGACTGTGATGATGCTGCTGAAGAATTCGAGGTGGATCCTACTCTCCTGGGCCGCGCAAACCGGTTCTCAAGTTACTTGGACGAGGACGAGGCGGAACCCGACCCTCGTACTTCAGCTGCTCACGTGGACGACGACGGGGAGGACCTCGACGATCTCCTCGGCGCCGAAGAGGATCTATACGTGGCGTCCCCTGGTCAGCTGCAGCCCACTCGCAAAAAGCATGCCTCCCACGTACTTGTGGACGGCAAGCTCATGTCGAAGGCGCGCGTTCTCAAACAACTACTCAACCATCGCTCTGCTCGCACGTCCAGCGATCGCCTGAAACGCGTTGCTGGCATTCCAGCATTCTCGCACAACACCAACAGCGACTATATCAACTTCTCCGGTCCCACGGGCGCTCCTTCCCTTCGAATCGGCAACCCCATCGCCACCGTTGTCGAGTGCGAGGATCAGTTCTTCCTTGCAATCGCACAAGTCAGTGCAATCCTCGTTGGTGGAACGCCGACCAATGCAGTCCCCCTTGATTTCCTTTCGGATCGCAACCTGAAAGTATCGTACCAGGTATTTCGCCTCGTGCCTTCAAATGTTGAGGACAGTCCAGATGGTTTACACGACTGGAAATGGAGCACGGGTTGGGAGTCACGCAAAACTCATGCTGTGGCAGGGTCCCTCGTTCACCCGCTCGACCCTACCGTGTCCAATCGCGTCGCCGATAAGCCGACCTACCTCTTCTCGAGCACCGAGCTGATCATGTGTGGTGCCAGCCTCGAGTCTCAATTGTTGTCGGGGAACCAAGTTGGTCTTCCGGAGATTCGGCGCTCGGATACGTACCCGTACCGTCGCGATGGTGAGTCGCTCCTCTTGAATTTGGACCGAAAATTAATCGAATTGTAGGCAAGGCATGTTTTCTGATTGAGCTTGCCTCACCGGGCTTCGCCCGAGGCGAATTCACTCATGGTGACACTTACATGTGCAGCAAATGCGAGGTCGGTATTCCAACCAGCAGCGCGCAGCGCCTTCTAGAGCACAATGGCTCCCATATTTTGTTCGATGATACCGTGCTCACGGAGGATGAACCGTGCGGTCTCTGTCTCCGCCCTGCGCCGATCTGTGTCTTTCAATTATCCAAGAGTGAGGGCACAGCAGCGGCACGGCAGGTCGATTGGTCCCGATCAACTTGTCAAAACTTGGTCAAGTTCCAGATGGCGGCCGCTCGCAAGTATTCCGAAGGTTCCCCGTGCACCAATCATCTCATCGACTGCCCTCTCAGGTGTGGGCGTACGGTTTGGACTTACAATCTCATTTCACATCTCCGAGGCTCCGTCCATAACCTCAAATCGCTCGAGGTCATTGACTCTTTCTACAAGATGGCTGAGAACGAGCGGGAGGGAATGAAGAAGATCTGGGGGAAACGGCATCATCAACCCGAGCAGCGAAACATCAAGAGCAGATCCAAGAAACCCAAAATGCGGATTTCGGAGGCACATAGTTAAGGCTCCAACCTTTTCCGTTTGGAAACCGTTTCCCCCGAAAAAACGGTTTTTATTTCCGTTTTGTTTGCCCGGTTGGGGAAACAGTTTCACAAACGGTTTGGAAACGGTTTGTATCAGCACCAAGTCGGCAATCCTGTGGAGGCTCAGAACCAACCAAATCATTGCCACTCACCGTCTCCCAGCAGGCCTGCGCACCTTGATGAACCACTTTCTTCAATGTTGCAAAATTCAACCCACTCACAAACTGTGGAATCGAATCCGGAGCTCTCGGCAGCTGCTTCGCCGGATTGATGTTAACCGACGAACCGCCAAATCAGGCTCATATGGGCGTCAGATCGGCCTTGGTGCCTCCAAGACTGGTTCTTTGAACACACCTACGTGCCATGAGCATCCTAGAGCCACTCTAGACGCTGTGAAAAGTCATTTGAAAATTAACCGTTCGGAAACGGTTTCAAACGGTTTGGAAACGGTTTCAAACGGTTTGGAAACGGTTTCTTTCCGTTTCCGTTTTGTTTTCCAAAAATCACAAACGGAAACAGAACGGTTGGAGCCTTACACATAGTACAATCAACGCATTTCGGTGAGTATCGTATTGCGCCACTGGCATCTTTAACAACATTGGCTCAGATTCTCTGTGAAATCCACCGTCCCGCCGAGTTCAAACGCAGGTGACGAGGAATCCGATGAGGCGGCTAATTCAGATGTTTTCCCCGTTCGACGCGCGACCCGCAAGATTGTTATGGATTCAGACTCGGACGAGGTTGGATCCGAACACGAAAGGTATCATCAGCTTCTTGATTGGTGCTCCGCATTTTCTGACACTGGACAGGGTGGCGATGGAGGCTGACGACCCTGACGAGAGACTTTACTGGGACGAAGATGAAGTCGCCGCTCTAAGGCAGCAGGCAGAAGAAACTCGCAGCGCCGGCGAGTTCGAGACCGTCACGGACGTTCAAACTGATGCAGCTCAAGGGCAAGAAGACGGTAAGCTTGGCTCCTGAAACTCTATCTCTTGCTCACTATAAATATTTTGTTACATGCTAGATGAACCTGCTGGATTATCCGATCCCGTACCCGCCCAGAACAATGCCCCGCCTGAGGACTTGACCACTGGTGAGCCCGGAATGCTGCCTTCGGGGCGCCCCGACCGCAAGAAACGCAAGAAGCTCGAGTCACACGATTGTGAATGTGAGGCAGGACTTGTTACTCAGGCCGAACGCGAGAATGGCTCGGGGATTCACTGTTCAAAAGACGGCTGCGAGACCGGCTGGGTAAGTTCCTCGCACCAGCGTACATCCCAATACTCACCTTCTAATAGTTCCATCGCTCCTGCATGGGGGTAGCGCTGGGTATCAAGTCCTGGACCTGCGAAAATTGTCGCCGAAACAAGTGGCGTTAGTTAGCTTACGTAGTGATGCTTACTGTACCGGATATATGTCCTAAAATGGAATTTCCTTATGGGGAGGGGGGGAGGGTAGGCCGATCTTGCTGAAAAAAAAAATCGGGGTGATGTACTGAACTCTTATCTTTGATACCCCTTGGTCTTTCGAGAAATCCGCAAAACACTCTCAACAAATTTCTGCTATTGAAATTCTATGTACACGGGCGCAGCATCAACTGTATGCAGGTGGGGGGACAAGGCGTCCCAATTTGTGCATCCGTGCTTCCACGTCCACGGTTGACTGTGTGCTGATAGACACCAGTGGGAGCGGTGTTGATCCTGATTGCGTCTCCAGCGACCTAAAGTGTGAGAGCTGGAATGGATCAATCCCATGCTGAGGTGCCACTGGTCGCACGATTCCGCTTTCCGTGTCAGGTCCTTGGGAAAATGACCCGCGACTCCGCCGGTGCCGGCTCCAAAGGACCACGCTTATGACACCGAAAAGTGCTATTCCACCAAGCACGATGCCAACGAGTGCCCCGGTGGTTAAAATTGATTTGCGGGAAGTCGAGGAAGACTGCGTTGGGCTGAGAATCTGATGTGAGAAGGAATCATGAATAGAGAGTCCAGAAGGATAGGCAACCTTTGAGTGGATGTCTGAGTTGTCGACGTCCTGAATGATTTTCCCGCGCACATTCAGTTGGATCAAGAAAAAAGATGGTAAGGGACGCACGATGTCGATGTCGCTGTCCCAGATGCCGACCCCGATATTCCAGACACCGAGCCCACCGCAGCATTCTGTTCGACCGTGACCTGCGCATAATCGAACAACGTGCTCTCTCCGTTCACCAGACTCGATTCCAGTAACCAGTTCACCACGTGTGACACATTCGCGCTGAGATTGGTGGCAGAGAAGAATAGGGAATTGTATACGTAGTCGGATGGTCCAGGCGCCGGGGCATAATGGAAGCTGGTGACAGAGGGGTCCGGGTCACCCATTTGGAATGTCACGTTGGCAGCGTTGCTAGCTGGAACATCGATTCCATAAATGTAGACCGCAGTGCCTGCGAGCTCAGGATGAAGACATTCAATGTTAAAGACGGGTGAGATTTTCCGCGAACCTTGAAATGAAAAAGATCCCGAACGGAGACCCCCGTCGTGCCAAGTAGAATTATACACTTGGTCAGGATCTGGCTGAAGGAGGCAGAGGGTGGCAGGGCACCGGGCAGTGGATGTGATGGCGTGCCACGAGCCTACGAATGTCCAATGGATGGCATCCGTGTCGTCAACAGTAAGGTTCGTAGGACCAGCGTACGCTTGGAATTGGAGGAGGCACAGAGAAAGGACCACCGAGGTGCGTAACATGGGGGGAAGCAGTGCGACTCGTGCGAGTATCTGCATACATATAGCTGATCATGACCTTCTTTGCCGAGGTTACGGAGCACTGTGGCCAGTGGGTGGTCGAAGTGGCCTTCTAATACACCCGCCGCCGGGTGACCCGCGACAGCCGCATCTGTCGTTCGGCCGACCAATTAGACCACAACATTACGACTTCTCGAGATCTGTATGGGGCGTCTTTATCCTCTCCCGATTTCTGCGAGGGGGGAGGAGGATGCGGCGTTGTGGCCGGGTGGAAGGAATTTGAAGCAAGAAAGACGTTGGAGCTTCAGACTAGTGCTGCTGGCGATGGCGAAATGTTTCGCCAAGCCACGTTTCGCCAGGGTGGCGGTACCTGGCGAAATGACCGGGGTATATTTTGGTGGGTGGCGATTGGTGGCGAAACGAAATCTATGATTAGTACTTCCTTCTGCATACAGACCCAATTTTATCTTTGTTCTTTACGATTCAGTCCTTTTACAGCCCTAGTAACGGTATCCATAGCGGCGCGAGCGCCGTTCCCCTACTCTGAGATTTTTGGCTCCTCTGGAGCCGCAAGTGGGTCGGCACGACAATCATCTTGCAATCATCCATTGGAGTCACATTGTAGTTGAACCAAAGTTGAATGCTGATGATCAACTTTCAAGTGCCATTGATTGGAAGTAGAGGAGGAATTTCAAAAAATCTTGCCACAAAATTCATTTGAATGAAGTGTTGGAATCAAGGTGTCCACTTCCTTGACTCGGGAATTGGCAGAAGACCCTCGCAAACGCGCAGGGGATTCATTCGTGTCTACAAGTATTAATACTGTACATGAACTGCTATCTACGGGGGCTCGGAAACAATCGGGAAGCAATAAGTCTAGAATAAGTAGGATGAAGGGGCAGGGGCAGGGGAATTATGAGGAGTAGAAAGTACCTGGATACCAGGGCCGCGTGCCTGTGAGCGTCGGACTCGATATTCCAACATGAAGGTTATTCAAAGTTCTTATTTCCCCCCAAAAAACTGGCTGCGAGGGCTCATGGAATTGCACGGACATGATACATATCACCGTGAGAGATTGCATTACAATTGAATGCTTACTACTTCAAACAAATAAGAGTCAATTGATGGGATGTGTTTTGCAGGTCATCAGAAAATTCAGCCCCACAGAACCCTCCTCTTGACAGAGTAGGGGACAAGTAGGGGATCTACCATATATGGATGATCAGCACAGCTTAAGCACAGCACGCGAAATTTTCATTGGATGCCATGCCCCGCCAGCTCGACCCCTTTTACTCAAACAACTTCCAATGGGTACGCGACAAGGAAGAAGGGGCAACCAAGCGCAAGATCTATTCCTGCGACCACTGTCATGAAGAATTGGAGCATCGTGACCATCGCCTCGCCAATCACATCGCTTCTGTGGAGAAGTGCCCAACCGCACCCGAGGATATACCAGAGTAGTGGGACTCGGCTACGAGTGGGACTCGGGTAATCTCGGCTAGTATGTCAACTCATTAGCGAGTCCCACTCGTGTACACGTAATGTAGCTGGCAATTGACCTGCCGAGGGCGGCATCATGATTGCTGCTAATTGTGCCGTCTGGTACTGGGGGAACTGCTTCCCCCAGACCCCCGCATATTTGCTCACGCACTCCTTTCGCTGGCGCGGCATTTTCGCTGCGCGGCCCTTTTTGCACTGCCTCTGCGCTAGTGCTTCTTTTTTCGCTGCGCTGCCTTATCGCTAGCGCGGCCTTTTTGCTGCGCTGCCTTTCCGCTGGCGCGGGGCCTTTTATGTCTTTTGTTACTCAACTTATTCCTGCGTGCAAGGCTTATTATTATTATTTTAATGGTCTGATACGCGGGGGAGACCCCCGTGGACCCCCCTTGACGCTCGCCGCTGGGCCCACTGCATGGTGCTCGCTCGCCGCGGGGCCCACTGCATGGTGCCGCTGCTTCGCCGGCTGATGGGATCGATCTTCACAATTTCGAGAAGTGACGAGATCCATGATCAAAATGTGATCGAGTGGGACTCGGGCATAGTCGGGCGCTCGGAACGGCAATTCCGAGAGCTAAGCGAGTCTCACTCCCACTATTCTGGTCATTCCTCACCGCACCCGCAACCGCGCGTACAGCCGCACACATACTGATGTCGTCGAAGAAGCCAGAGAAGCGCGCCGGTTCAGTCATCGACGACGAGCCCGAGGGAGGCTCATCCGCAGCCCCGCCCAAGCAGAAGCCGAAAATCACGAAGCAGCAGCAGCTTGATGGCTACGTTGATCGACCTCTGACACAGTTGCAGGAGGATACAGCCAACCTCAAGCTGCTGCACTTCTTCATCCACTCCAATACTGCATTCGTCCAAGCCAACAGCATCTTCCTCGTGGATTTTACCCAAGAGATTCGTCCCTCCTTCAAGATTGCGCCTCGGAATGTGATGTCGACAACTTTACTGGACTCGGAGCACAGCCGTGTTCATCTGGAAATGGTCGACACGCTGCAGACTATGAAGCACAGTGCAACTCTCATTATTGACGGGTGGGAGGATGTACTGCGTCGCTCACTGTATGGCACGGCGGCTGACACTCTTCATGTAGCGAATTGAGTGAAGTTCCAAGGACTTGCTTATTTCCCACGCTTCATGAACTGACGAGGAGGAGATGGAGTCGATCAGTCTGAAGTAGTGCGTATGGCGAAACGATTTTCGGCGTGTTTCGCCATATCGCCATGTTCCGGCACGTCCCAAAAAGGCAATTTGATCCGGCGGCAGGCGGCGGCACGCACCGGCAGGGCTCAACGGAGCGAAAATTTTGCTTGTGACCCTGTGACATACGAAAATTTCCGTATAAAAAATCCCGTGTGACCCGTGACCATACGAATTGAACGCAATACTACAGTATAAAAGCCCCACTCCTCGGCCCCATGCTCACACTTCCGAGTCCTCGGTTCCCATTCCACTAGGATGGCCGGCGACAATCCCTACTGGAACTACTGTACTATTTCGACCAAAGATTCAGTGACGCGTGACGAGGCCTCATGAAATGAAGGATTTTGCACCCGGTGACGGATGACGGTCAAAATTTTCCCTTCGGCAACTCGGGAAACAGTAATTTCCCATCAATTTCAGACGGAATGTGTGATCCGACTGATGCCATCAGTCCGTATAAGGAAATTTGATCTGATGGCCGCTCGGTGAATCTCTTATCTGGTGAACTTTGGCGGTGACGCGTGACACCCAGTGAAGGATTGGTCGAAATAGTACAGTACTTCTACAAGGGCAAGAAATAGAATGCCGGCCAGTTCCGCTCTCACTGTAAATGTTGTATCAAGGTCTGGCTTGATGCAAACGGAGGGAGTACTCTTGACATAACGACACAATCACCACTTTATAAACAAGGTATGTCTGTGCGTTTCGAGATTGCAGCTCTTCTCTGAAGTAGCCTTAGCGTGTGAGGTCCATGGCACCCGGGGTGTGAACTCATCGTGGATTGCCCATATGATTGGGGGCAAGGGTATCGATCCCTGCCCACATCTCAGATTCTGCCCGGGACTTTGTGCGAACCCAACGCGAGGCTGTCAAAGCCGCAGAAGCAGAGAAGTCCGCCACGCAATCGGCTGCATCCACATCTCACAAGCGTGCGCGTAAGGACTCGGGTGTCGGAGGTGAATCACCTCGCCGTCGAGATGATGCAATAAAGATACCTGGTACTCAGAATTCTTCAGAAACATGATCCACAATTTACATACGATGGAAATAATTCCGACAGCGCAGAACATTTGACAAATCGCGGGATTGAACGCATGTGGAAGAAAACAAAACAATCACGTGACCACCGCAGGGGTCGAACCTGCAATCTCCTGATAACAAAGATACCGTCGTAGTCAGACGCGATGCCATTTCGCCAGGCGGCCATATAGGGAACTGTCTTCCCGCAAATTGAGAAAACACCCTTGACAAATTTCTGCAATTGAACTCAAATTGAACTTCTATTGTGTACACGGGCGCAGCATCAACTGTATGCAGGTGGGGGGACAAGGCGTCCCAATTTGTGCATCTGTGCTTCCACGTCCACGGTTGACTGTGTGCTGAATGTCACATTGGCAGCGTTGCTAGCTGGAACATCGATTCCATAAATGTAGACCGCAGTGCCTGCGAGCTCAGGATGAAGACATTCAATGTTAAAGACGGGTGAGATTTTCCGCGAACCTTGAAATGAAAAAGATCCCGAACGGAGACCCCCGTCGTGCCAAGTAGAATTATACACTTGGTCGGGATCTGGCTGAAGGGAGCAGAGGGTGGCAGGGCACCGGGCAGCGGGTGTGATGGCGTGCCACGAGCCTACGAATGTCCAATGGGTGGCGTCCGTGTCGTCAACAGTAAGGTTTGTAGGACCAGCGTATGCTTGGAATTGGAGGAGGCACAGAGAAAAGACCACCGAGGTGCGGAACATGGGGGGAAGCAGTGCGACTCGTGCAAGTACTTATCTGCATACAAATGGCTGATCATGACCTTCTTTGCGGAGGTTACGGAGCGGGAAGGCAAGAGGCAGCAAATCAAGTGATCCGTGACATTGAGTTGATAGCTCCGGTTGGGTATGATTTGATGGGAAGAAAACACCAACGGCGTTGAGAGTCGTGAAAAGACAAGTGTGTTTAGTAATAAGTCGAAATGAGTGGGTTCAGACTGGGTGGGGAGCATACAGTTGGCACCGGTGGTGCTTAGTGGTGGCAAGGTCCGGTTCAGAAATCGGTTCGAACCTGAACCTAACCTGAACCGGACGCGGGTTCAGCGTTCAGGTTCACAAAATCCCTGAACCTGAACGCAAGTTCGGTTCGGGGTTCGGCCAGCACCGTGCGCGTTCGAACCTGAACCTGAAAGTGAACCCCATCAGCACAATTGTGTCAATTTCACGCCGGATTTCCCACATTTTTGGCAGTGCCGGTGTGATCTGTAGCAAGTATACCCATCCGGTAACATCCACACCCTTGTAACCCATTTGTACGCCGTGTTGCGCGCCTCTGACTGATCATCAAGATGATTGATGGCGCATCAATAGTGGCGGGAATGTGTCGGCTGCACATTACAGCGCCGTACATGATCCATCGGGTTCCCCAAAGCACCTCAGTTGACTCCTTCCCAGGTACCCTCAGCACAGAACACTTTTTTGGGAGGATTCTTGGGATCAGGGACCGGCGGGGTTCGAACACGTTCGAACCTGAACCGAACGCGAACGCGCGTTCAGGTTCAAGGTTCGGTAATGGCCCGAACCGAACGCCAGGTTCAGGTTCGGGGTTCAGAAAAAATGCTGCTGAACCGAACCGAACCGAACCTTGCCAGCACTAGTGGTGCTTGGAGACTGACAACAGGGACGGTGTTAACGAACCTCACGGAGGTAAATCTCATTTAGGAAGGGAGGAGTCGTGAGAGCGACATCAGTCAGTGTCATGTATCAATTGATCTGGGGCCTCTTGCCGGAAGGTCTGTAAGAGATCTGAGAGACTAGATCATGACAGTTCCTTGATATCTTCTTGATGACGGTCGTCAGTTTTAAAGATACGGATGAGATACTTGGGAGAGAGATTCTAGAAGGTCGGCTGAAGCCTGAGATCTGAGACCCCGGGGCCCATCCATTGTAGACATGCTGCACACGCAGAGTCTACTGTCGCCGCGGTAATCTGCAGTGTTCCGTCACAAGCCGAATTTCAGCCGCATGTGTATGGCGGTCAAAATGCACTTTTAATCCAGCGCACCATTTTCCCGCAAAGATGAGGTTCCGCACTACTTTTTCACACAAAAATCGATTTTCGCGCACCATTTGATTTCCAAAGTTCGAATAACAATGGGGCGCGCGACGTGACTCGCGCGCGCTCCTTTATTTCTGACATCGCTCACATGCGCGCTCCATTTTTGATGACCGGGGCCGGTCCAGACCCGCGCTCCAATCTTTCTGCGTCAACTTGACAGCGCGCGCTCCATTCATCTGACTTCAAATGCGCGCTACATTTTTTTCAGCTTGTGGACTTGGGGCATCAGCCTTTTGACAAAAATCTTGTCAACTTTCAGCGCTTTTCCGCTTGACAACGGCTTGGCACAAGTGATCAAGTGCTCAAGCCGACTCTCATCTCCCTCAGACCTACGGAGGCTATGTACATGCCTAAATGAAATATCAGTTGAGAGCATCGAGGCCATCAAGAAACGACAGAGGTTCAGGCCGCGAGATCGCCGTAATGACAGAATCAATATTGTGTTGCTGAGTACTTGTGAGGAATCAGACTTGGCTTGTCACTTGTCGACTTCGAGGAACCGTTCGATTGGTCTAATTAGATTTCCCCGAAAGGATGACAGCCCTGACACGCCGCCAGCCGACCGACCGTGCCTCCGTTCTTGGGTACTCTTGGTGATTGCCTTGGTCCCTCTCTGGCGGTGTCCTCTGATCCTCCCGCTCGGCACCAGCGGCTAGGACTCGGAACTGAGTCAATGCCGTTCAGCTCTGTCAACTGACGTCGCGGTACGTGTTGTACCCTCTGCAAACTTCTGCACATACTCAGCTGGCAGACTGCAACGGGTGTCATGCGCTGACCTATTTGCACACGTGACAACGCCAAATAAACCAGATATACATTGGCGCCGTACAGCGTTAAAGTCATGGGAACCCCGTCTCGATCGGATTGAGGAAGAAGCCGAGGAAGACATTATTTAAAGATGTGGGAACAGTTTCATAATTATGAACGACAGCGTGGATGAGGGAAGGAGTTTTCGATCAGTGAACTGTCAGATCATGACAGGCTTCTATGAAGAACACGGTGTAGACACGACAATAGGAGACGACAAAGGTGCAGGACAATAGTGCATGTCGGAAGCCAGGACAATTAGTGTAGCATCGTAGATCTATTCCTCATAGTATAAAAGCAGTAGCTAGTCGTCGTATTCTGTACCCTCTCCTAGACTTTTATTCAGTTCATTTTACGAGCTTTAGTAGCACACTACCCAATCCACAGCATCTTACCGCTGTTGGACGCGTGAAACAAGTCTTGTCGTGACAACGGGCACAGCTTGCTCGACCCTCCCCTCTTCAACCTAAAAGCTGTTCAACGGCTCCGATCAAATATTAATCCTCACTCGGCAAAGCTCCAAGAAGAAATCTTTGCATTAGGCCAAGCAACGTGAAATCTGCGGCTAAGCTGGAATTGCGCGCATTGTTGGGACATTGGGTCGAGAGGAAGCAGCCTCCGGGCTGCCGAGACACCTGTGTATGCATAGAACTGTTGGCCGAGGTACATGTATCACATATTGTCCCGGATCAACACTCCCGGGGATATCTAATTAGACCAATCGAACTATGACTCGTCGACTTCAGCACTTTTCGGCAGTTTTGCGGCTATTTTTTGGCGTGGAAAAGTGTCAAAAGTAAATTGCAAGAAGTCTGATGGGAAATTCCTAGCAAAGCCGATTCTGATCAACGGCCGGCATAAACTATCACTGATCGAGTGCAGCAAGTTATCACTCAATTATCACTACTACGGAGAAGGTGCTGGCAAGGTGCTGGAGTCCACAAGTGAGAAAAATGGAGCGCGCATGGAATGCAGAAAATAGAGCGTGTGCGCTGTCAAGTTCGCGCCGAAAGAATGGAGCGCGGGTCTGGACCTGTCTCGGTCATCAGAAATGGAGCGCGCATCCCCTACTCTGTCAAGAGGAGGGTTCTGTGGGGCTGAACGGTTTGATGACCCCCAAAAACCACTGCATCAATTCCCACACTTGATCCACATTACTCTCCGTTATCATGTAAGACTCTGCAATGATGGCAGTTTCCTGTTTGCCTTTGATCCGAGCCATGGAACCAGAGTAGGGGAACGGTGCTCGCACCGCTATGGATGTGTACAAATGTCACAAGAAATGGAGCGCGCGAGTCGCGTTGCGCGCCCCATTTTTTTCACGTGGAGGAAGAAGGATGCTAGTACTCAAGAGGGGTGGGAATCGTGGGATGAATACCCTTGGAGGTAGTTCACGATCGAGGCTGGATTTTCTGTATCGAACGATAGATAGAAACAATTTATACATAAAACAATGAAGCAAACCCTCAATAGGGCCTACCCAGTCTTCGGCGGATACACGATACCACTCGACGGGCAGGTTGAGCTCTCGGGTGCGTCTGCGTTAAACCACGTCACTCAGCCGAGCAGATATACAGAGTGTAGAACGCACCAATCATAACAAACTCCCCGTCGATCACACTCCCTGAGAGATGAAAGTAGTAAAAGATGGCGTTCAGCGTGCTTCCGCTGCATCCAAAGGTCGGGGCGAACTGGACGAATGAATGAATCATTGGGGTGAAAGGGAGTTGCATTCAATTTCACTGCGTACTTACCCCGGACTCGGCTTTGATAGCCGCGACGAGGCTAGCTAAGGTGTGCGTTTCAGTGGTCGAGGGCGAGATGCCTTGATTTTCGAGCCAGGTGAAGGTGGGAACAGTCTGTCCATGGCGTTGGAATTTAGATGAAAAAAAGAACCTCCGATGAGAGTCGGAGCATGCACGGACCTGGAACAAGCCAACGACGGTCTGGAAGAACGCCACAGCTTCGGCGGCTCTGGGACTGCCCTCGGGGAGGCAGGATACTTGCAAGGTGCTGGGAATACTCGATCAATCTGCGATGTTTGAGTATCGGATGGCATCGGTCGATACCTGTAGCAAGTCCCGTGCGTAGACCATTCATGCTCCCAGAATTCTTCATCAGTGCCGTCAGAGGGGAGGTTCTTCCAGAACTGAGAAGCACTCAGTCAATTTTGGATTGAATGAGTACCTAATTTGTAGGACATATTCACCTCGTTCATGAAGGTAAGCGTCGAACTTGCATTTTGCTGCGTCAGCAACTGGGCAAGTATGATTAGATTTTCGTTTAAAGATATCTGGATGAAACGAAGACGTCGACGTACTGTGCCGATATCGGTATAGTCCCTCGAGGGATCGCAGTTTTCGCTGAACGAACCGTCGCAGCTGTATCGCCAGTGCGTCGATATCTCAGATTCATAGGATCCAGTGAAGGCTTACTTGTCGGGCCACAGTCCTTCGATAGCTTGTTAGCCAACTGTATCAGTCAGAATGAAATCGACGGGCAATACCGTGGATGGTCCAGCTATTGGTCGGCCCAGTGGTCGGGTTGGTGTCCCAGAACTAGGTCAATATAGTGAAAGGAGCACTGCGGGGATTGAGTTGAAGAAGCGGACTTGAGTTTGTAGCACAAGGCCCTGAGAAAAGGACGTCAGACAAGTCAGTCGTCTTGCGCACGGTGACGCATGAATCGCACCCCAGGAGCCTCAAAACAGCACGTTCCTTCCGCTGAGGAGCTGCAGGAGAGCGGTCCGTTGGCGGGGCAACCCGAGGATATGGTCGTCGCGCGGCCGAGGAGGGGTTGGAGGACAGACGCCGTGGATAGCTGGCCCAAGGTGAACACAGACAGAGCGAGAGCGAGTATATGCATCGTTGATTGCAGTGGAAAACCCCTTGGCCGAAGAGCTTTTATAGGTGCGAGAGCCTGCCGTATTTTGGTAACACGACAAATATTTCCGAGACCTCCATGTGCTCTGAGGGCACAAATATCTGGCAAGGTCGTTCTCTTGGCTTCGTTGGACGGTTGGTGGGAAAGAAGGGGCGAGAAGCAGTAGAACGACGCACTTGGGTGGACTCGTGCTCAGCTCAAAGTGGAAATTTCCTCAGCACCAGAGGATCACCAGGGGCTACCAGGCAACTACCAGGGCCGAAGTTTAAGGGACTTGATGGCGGTGGGAGAGAGCAAGGAGAAGAAGATGTTTATCTGATCGTATCAATGATCAGATACACTTGTTCCCAACGAGTTACGAAATCAAAACGAAATAGTCTCGTCGCGATCTCCACTGTTTTATATTTTGCCCTCAGCCTCCGAAACTGTATCCTGCTCGAGCCTCGTCTTTTCTCATGCAGTCGCTGAATCACACCAAAGTATTACCAGTAAGTACTCGCACACCGCATCACGATCAATCTGCCAAGAACCGCTTTCTTCCCTCGACCGCCATGACGAGCTCTTCTAGTTTACCGCAGGAGATATGGGACTACATCGTCGACCACATAGCCGGCCACCTTAACGAGAAAATGCACCTGGCGGAGCTGAGATCGGCTGCTCTGGCTGGCCGCTGTTTCCTCTCCCGCGCGCAATTCTACATCTTTCGCTCTATTTCCGTCCATAACTCTCCCCGAACAGAGCCAGAGGTCCGTGCAGAGCGCCTCCTGCATGTGATGACCTCGTCCCCACATTTAATCCGCTGCGTTCAAGACTTGGAGGTCTACGCTGGGGACACCAGGAGTCTCCGCGCACTTGCCCAGATTCCCTGGTCTAATGTCATTCAGCTCACATTGGGCCCAGTGGAAGCTGCTGCCGGGAGCTTTATCCTGAAAAGCCTAGCCAAACTCGTTGGACTCCCGTCCGTCCGCGGGCTTGTCTTCCGTATCGGGCGCTGGGATGCCACTCATCTCTGCAATATATTCGCTAGTTGCACCTCGATCAACCGGCTTATCTTTGTCCATTGCCACCCTCCCCGGTTGGTCGCTCCCTTTGCACGACCCGGGATGCCTGCCACACTCGCACGACCAGAGTCCATTACATTCAGCGGGTCCAACCCTATAATGGATCTACTTCTCGAGCCGACATGTCCGTTGGATCTCTCATGCCTCACTCGACTCAAGTTTGCCGAATTCGACAACCCCAGGATCAATACTTTTCTGAGACGCGTGGGTCCGACTCTCACGCATTTGCACCTCAACGGATACGGTGAATCCATTTTGCTCTAATCAGAGAAAATCATTGAATGTTGTCTAGATCGGAAGCTGGACAACCTTGACCTGGACCTCCTTCCCAATCTCACCCAAATCGACGCCTTTCGGATATCCGAACCCTTTAACCGTTTCCTCGCGCGTCTTCCTGCCACCAACAGCATAGATATGATCAACGTTCTCTCCATGGGCACCATCTCGAAAGAGACTTTTGAATGTGCAATACTGGAGCGGTCCATGCCGGCTCTAAAGCGTGTCAATGTGCAGGTTAGCGGGCATATTCCGGATTGGGGGACTTGGTTCCGTCCGCCGCCATGGGAAGAGGCTGTCCGTGGCATCGAGGAGAGTTTGCCGCGACTTTGTGAGAGCGGACTTCTCAGAGTTGTGTTCGTCCCTTTTCATGTGAGTGTGCAGTTGGGCTTGAATGAACTCGTTGTTGACCGTGGGACTATTCTTCCTAGGGATCCACCGTTTTCTTGTAAGAAATCAAATACAACATCGTAGTCATATTGTCAAATTTGAGTCGGAATTTGACCTTGGACTGCTTGTGGAAGAAGAATGCTTTCGATCATCAGAACAGTACATGTACGGGCTACGAGGTGCAAGTCTCTATCAACTATCCTGTTCACAGTCGCGAGGATCTCTTCGACTTTCCTGACACCAATTCATCATTAGTCCTCGACGTCAAATCCAGCCTCTGCATCAAATTCTTCCGGGCTACATTCCTCCCACTTGTGACCGACTTTCACGCAAGCTATTTCACCTAGCGAGTGAAATGATAAGCAATATTATGGTTGGTGCATGGATAGTCCTCTTACAAAAGCGACAGCCTCTTAAAGTCGAACAACTATTTGCCCAGGTTTTTAAAACCTCGGGCTCTTCGTCTTCACCAACGTCATACACCCAACGACTGTCTTTACCGCAATAATCGAACATCAGATATGTGAGACGCTCGAATTGCGGCAGGTATGCAGTAATGTCGTCTACCATTGCCTGTATGATTATAAGAACGAGTAGAATCGAAAGTTGGGGCCTTATTACCCTGGTAATATAATTATCATAAGAGTGCAGTTTTAGTTTCTGCAAGTGCGACGTATGGTTGGATAAGTGGGTAATAGCGTCCGAGATCTCCGTTGCGTTAAGACATGTGATGGAAAGACTCGCGAGGTCGGGGCTGGTCTGCGCATTGAGGTTCTCAATAATACCCGAGAGCCAGGCGGCTTGAACACATTGAAGACTGTGCTTCGAGAACGCAGAAAATAGCCGCGCGCTTCCATGGTAACACAGCAGCTTGGGAAGCGGAGCACCCTTCGGCACGGTGTCTTGTCCCTGGATAAGCCACAGACAAAGATGTGTTATGGTCGGGTGGCGATTCATAAATTCCTCGATATGGAATTTCCAGAGGCAAGCATCGGATTTCAAGGTGAATGAGGAAAGGTCGGGAAAGGTGAGGCGAGCGAGGCATGAGACAACGCCTAATGGGCGGTAGTCGCTGATAACCAAGTGCTCCAGACGTCGCATGAGGAGCAAGGATTCGATCAAGAAATCTTCAGCGGGGAGGTTGCGATGTGAATATCTTGGGAGTGGGCTATGAGTTTCGCGAGTCTGAAGTGGAGCTCAAACGCACCCGCTTGAAAAGGACAGAGATCGCACTGAGTCTGCTCGTTCGGGACTCTGCAGGATCGCGCTGCAGAATGCTTCAAGAACCTTCCAGCTGCGTGTGTCCGTCTGTAAAACCACCGTTTGGTTGAGACTGGGCAATGCCAGAGCATGGAAAAGCTTGGAGACGCGGCAAAGGGTCACCAGGTCTGCTCTGGGCACGTTGTGGATTATTTCGGTGAGGACTTCGTTGGGAAGCCACCGAGTTATGCGCATATAAGCCTTTCGCGCGCTTCGAGTCCGCATGGGAGAAGAGAGTGGTGGTTGTGGACAAGAGGCGAATGATGGCCATCAGACGACTCAGTCACTCGGAGGTCTTCTCTCAGTGTCTCACCATGTCAGTCCTCCGCTCTCGAGCTCTTTTCTCACCGGTGGTCTCTGTGCTTGGACGACAGATAACGCACTATTCGAATGTATTCAATTGAAATCCGATCTCCTCTCCGTCACCACACTTGACCATGAACAAGATCCAAGCCAAGGTGCGTCCGCAGCCATTGCTGGTCCGACCAATCTGACTCTATCTCAGGTCAAACGCGCCATGCAGCGGCTCTCGCGGGCACCCCCACCTCTCCCTGTCCCTGCCCCTGCAGCACTACGGGAAACGATCAGGCCATCCTGGGGTTTTGATGCATCGCAAGGCTCTAATTAGAGTCGGATGCGCGATGCATCGTTGGCTCTAATTAGAGACCCTCGCGATGCATCGCGCTAGAAGGCTTACCTTATTTAGCATTCATCCGAGGCATGCCGTTCCCGCTGGCACGGCGGCGTCGTCAGGCCGACAATTGGCGGGACAGAGTCGGGTGGCGGTGTCTGGGGCGGGACTGTCATTCTCGGAATTTCTTTTGAATCTGCCAGTGCTGGCGTCCCTTCGAATGGCAAAGCTGTTGCCCTACGTTCAACTCCTGGGTGGGAACCCGCCTTTGCATTCCTTCTTCTTTCCCTCTATTACGGTTGCGCGGTCATGGGTGTCCTGTGCCGCGTCTGTTCTGCGTTTGCTCGACAAATTGATTCGGGCTCGGCAAGGGCTCGGAGCAACTGTACAATCACCAAACAATCACCGATGGCTTGGTTGGCAGTCGGCGTTTAAAATTAAGTAACCGGCTTTCGTTCCTCCGCCATCCCTCCCCTTGCTCTGCTACTTGCATGCTTCCAGTTGCATGCTCCACTGTATAACTGGGCCCTGGCTTGTCTCTTCTCTCAGCTGGTGCTGCGATTTCCCAGCATTTGCTATCCCGGCCAGCGTTGATCGTGAATGGCGGATTCTAATTTCTTGTTGGATTCATGCCAATCGAACTGTCTTGGGTCTTGACCACTGGCTACTGGCTGCCTTGGGATCCAACAACCGCGTAGTGTTCTAGAATCGGTCACATCTCTGCTGTGAGTAATCGCGGGTGCCTTTTTTGGTGGACCCTCTTCGCGCCGCCCCGCGCTTTCGGCATTCAGCAAGCCTCTTCGTCAACGGAGCTGAGCGACCGTGGAAACACACCAGCGGCCCTTCTAATTGAGGCCTGGATCCAGCAAAAATAGAAACACCCTCCAATTGTCCAGGAGCACTGGGCAATCAGACTATACAACCCAAGAGCGTTGTCATTTGCCCAGGCTGCTCGAAGCTTTTTATTTATCTTGATAGTCCTCTATGGACTCGATAACCCAAATAATACCTCCTTACTTCATTTGCCAGGGAAATGTTCCACACTAGTTGCACAATGCCAGGTCAGGCTGAATCCTACAGAGATGCACGTTACTTTTCAAACCAAATCGTGTCGCAACATCGATCTTCTTCAATTCATGAGGCATCAACGAGTTCAGGCTACATACCTGCTTGGTTACATTCATAGAACTCATATCCGTTGTCAGAGACTTTAAAAACAGTCTACACGATGTACACAAGATGATACTTTCCGTCTCCGATCTGCGTGACCAGATGCGTGACATTCTTCGAATCGTAATTTCCCTCTCGTCTCCATAGTTCAACTGCTTTCAAGAACACCATCGATCTTGGTTCAGAGTTCAAGCGACAACTGCCGACTCGAATTTTCTCTCAGACTTCCCTGGCAGCTGCTATAGATCGTTCTTTTCGGTTCCGATGTATAGTGTGACTGCGTTACATCAACGAGACGCTTTTACCATTTCTCGCTGACCCTGCCACAGTCTAAGATGCTGGACACGGAGGAAAATGGGAATTCATTGAGTCTTCTACGATTGAGCTACACAACATCTCCGAGCACTAAAATGTACCCATTCCCAAGCCCACAGGGATGAGGCCGCTGTAGCTGCTGGCGGCTACATCGCGAGCAATGCAGCTCCCTCGCACGACCAGCCTTTCCCGACGTCTCCCGTGAGACGCTCGCAGATGCCCGGGCCGCGTCTACTCCGAGTGTAGCCAAGAAATCCGCACCAAGGGCCAAGGCTGCTCAGACGACGCTCGGCACCGCCCTCGCATCTCCCTGAATCCATACCGAAAACGCCCCTCCCTCCGAGCCCCGCCGTCCCATCCGCAGTGGACCCTAGCTACCCCACCGGCCCACCGGTGCCCTCGCCATTCGACGCACCACCCCGTCAATTGGAGGGAAGAGAGCCGCGACAAGGGTGAGAGGCATGAGTGTCCCGCGATCGCTCAATGCGAACGAACAGCACCTGCCGGGCGCAGCACCACGATCGCAACAACCGCACGGATATCCCGTGGAGGTGCATACGGTGCGGATGAACACCACGCCATGTCCAGCCACACCGCAATCGAGAGAGGGTACGGGGAGAGCCCCTGTGTACAGGCTACGTGCGCAGCAAACGGATGTAAAATGAGGTCATGGCGAGAGTTTCCATGCCATCGCAAAGAGTCTCGTGTGCAATGAGGAACACGAGTTAGGGAAGAAACAACAGGCGCACCGTCAGTCCCCCGAGCTTCGAGTCCAGCCTCAATCCCAGCCACCCACTATCGGATACGTCGGATACGTCGGAGACGAACGACCGCCATACTTGCTTGCGCGCGCGAGGGGCCATTTTCAATCCATGGAGCCTCCTCTGCGACCGAGAAAAGGCCAGGATCCTCCGCCGCCACAGGGGAAAGGGAGTGCCGCACCAAGGCTCGAGGTGCTGCCATATTGAAAGCGAGGCGGTCAGACAGTGAGCGGTGGTCGTTGCCAGATGAGTAGGTGTCACGAGAGGGTAGGGATGAGGAGAAGCCCCGAGGGCACGTCGGCGTCGTCAGTGTGGTCAGAGCGCGATGCTGGCAAATCATGGCAGAAGAAAGGCCGAAGCTAACATGTGTCAACAAATCCCTTTTGAGAAGGGCGGCCATTAATGCATTACGAAACCATGTTGCACGGACCAGCGACGACGAGCAAGCGAGAACAACGCCATCGACGGTGAGCACTGACCGTGGATGTTGACTGTCTGAAAAAGGGACTGCCTCTAACGCGATGCATCGCGAGCTATTCTAATGAGAGCGAACGATGCATCGCGATAAAGTCTCTAATTAGAGCCCGCGATGCATCGCTCCCCCAGCATCTGGTGAAACGATCACCGGCGACCCGAGGCTGCCACTGGAGCTTGAGCGCGAGATTTTCGAGCTTGTGGTGGCTACAGACCTCCCAGAGGACTAGTATTGGTCACATCAGCATGTTGGGGACACCACGTTGGTCCTACCACAGGTGTGTCGGAGAGTCCAAAGTTGGTGAGTAACCGCCTCCGTCGCTCCATGTCTGTCGTGTAACAAGAGCCACACAGGATCGAACCCTTTATCTAGCGAGTCGCGCTTCTTCAGAACTACAATGGCAAGGACCCCATCTCGTCGTTCCTTGCCACCGTCGAGGCCCGGCCAGCCACCTTCTTCGCTGCCCATGTCAAGCATCTCTATCTCGACCGCCCTGCACCCCTCTACGCCGTCCAGCGCATCCTCAGCGTCTGCACCGGCGTCGTGAGCTTCGGCTGCCACCATCCATACACCGCCCTTGCTCCCTTCTTGTCCTCACTCCCTCTGAGAGCTATCATTCCCTGTCAATCGACACTTCCACACTGGTCCTCCAGTCTCACCCACCTCGGCCTCTCCTCCTCCCTCCCTGCCTCAGCCCCCGCCACCCTCCTCACCTCCCATCACTCACCCACCTCACCGTCGACTACTCGGCCCTCCCTGATCCCGATGTGCCGGGTATGGGCTCCGTGCTCACCTCGTTCCTTGCCGCAGCGCCCCACGCGCACTGTCTCGTCCTCCTCACGGGCGCCAAGACCGAGTACCGCTGGGCGCTACGGCGGCTTCGGGACGATGCGTTTGTTGATAAGCGCGTTTATGTGCATCTGGGCCCGGTGGGAGATGGGCCGTGGCATGCGTGGAGTTGGCGCTTGCCGGATTGTTTTGATGTGGTGGAGAAGGAGCTTCAACGGCGGCGTTAGACAGGTGCGCTCTTGCTGATGCTGCGGGCAAGGCCCTTCTTGCGGGGTGGAATGATATTTCGCGCACGGAGACACGGAAGGTTCACCCTGAAGTCTGGTCGGTGCGTCGGACGCATGATGAGATTCGATGAGATGGAGATGCTGTTACCGATGATGTTCCACTTTCGTCGAATCGTATCAAGCCAATGCATTTTACCGATTAATACACATCACCGTTGGCTTCGGACCCAAGTGTTAACTCAGTGAAATCTAAAGCGCCTCTCTTTGTTCTCTGTCGTGGGGGAAAAGACCACGGTTCCTTTCGCGTACATAGTCTTTGCATGCAAGGGATTTTCAAAACTTCGGGTGCAATTGCCAAGAATCCGTAGGTTCACCCGTGAATTCAGTGAACAGTGAAATGTGGCAAGTGGAATACACCTCCTCCATAAACACAAGCGCCGAACTTCAAAATTTAATCGTCGTCCGAATAATGGAACACCGCAAATCCAGCCTCTGAATGAATTGCCTTTCTGCTACATTCCTCCCACTGCCCACCGACCTTCCTCTCAGCTATTTCACCTATTGGAAAATGAATGAATTCGCCGAAATCATTGGCAGCCCTTCAGAGTTGGAGAGGTGTTGGCCCAAATTTGCAAAGCCGCACGGTCGTTATCCAAGTTGACCAGATTGCGTTCAGCGCCATAAATATGATACTCGAATACCAGATACGCGAGACGTTCGAACCGGGGCAGGTACTTGGTGACCTGGTCCACGATTTCCTGGATGAGTTCATAAGCGCTGGTTCAGGACAAAAGCCGATGGTGAAGACATACAGTCTCCATACCGCTACCCCGGCAGTGTAGTTTGAAACTTTCCAAGCGCGGAATATGGGTCGATAACGCGATAAGAAGCTCGTGTATGTGGCTCGCCGATATCGGATGGTAGATGCAAACACTCCTGAGGTTGGTGCCCGCCTGTGTAGCAAGTCTCTCGACAACACTGGGGAACTGTACACCCCCTGCGCCGAGAAGAGACGAAGTGATGCGATGTTTCCGTCGTAATATCGCAATTTCGGTAGCAAGCTACCTTGCGCGGTGTCCGCCCCCTCGGTGGATCTCCAAAGACGAAGATGGGTTCTGGTCGAGTGTCGACTCAAAAATTGTAGGAGATGGGGTTCCAGCAGTCTAGCTTTGCCGGCGGGAGAATGCAGGACAAAAGGTTGGGAAAGGTTAGGTTGGCGAGGCGGGAGACGACTCGGAACGGGCGGTAATCGTCAATGTGTAAATGCTCCAGTCGGCGCATGAGTTTCAGGGACTCGATGACAAAATCTGTGGGAGCATTGGGGAATCTTGAGAGCCAGCAAATCAGATTTCGTGGGCCTGAAAGGACAACTCAAACGTACCCATTTGGGAAGGTAAGAAATCGCACTGAGTCTGCCCGTTCGGGACTCCGTACCATTGCGTGGCAGAATGCCTCAATATGATCATGGCGGTAGCCTACGCTTAGAACAACCGTCCTGTTCAGAATGGGTCACACAAGCGCATGGAAAAGTTTGGAGACGCGGCGAGAGCGTCGCCTGGTCAGATCTGGGCGCGTTTTGGATGATTGCTGTGAGGACCTCGTTTGAGAACCATTGGGTTAGACACATGTCAGCCTCTTGCGGGCTTCGAGTCTGCATGGCGCAGAGAAAGAGTAGATGGAGGTTACAAGATGGTGGTCCCGGACAAGAGTGAATGATGGCCATCATCATGCGATGTCGGTCCTGGGCTCTCTGGGGAGTCTTTTCTTCTCGAACTCGCTGGGACCGTTTACGAATCCATTCGGGAGCTTGGGCCCTTGAACGCGGGCAAGACTGTGGACGCCGGTGTACATCAGGAATCGGACGTGTCCTGACTCCACGGCGGTCCGCGCAGCCCCACCATTTCTTTCAAATAGTACTAGGAAGTGCGGCAGCGCATCCTGCAGAATGAGCAAGGGCGACCTAATTCTACCACTAGAGCTCGGCGAGCGCGACATCTTCGAGCTTGCGGTGTGACGTGTCCATTGACGACTTCACAACGACCTATGCACCAGCATGTTGGAGATACGGTGCTGTTTTTTTCTCCCGCCACTGTGTCGGAGAGTGCAGAGCTGGTGAGTCTCGTTTCCGCCGCTCCACGTCCATCGTATAACGAGGCCCAAGCCCTTTATGTGCGACTCCACGACTGCGAGCGCGTCGCCCTGCTCAGGCAGAACTACGAGGACGTTGAATTGTTCCTTGCCACTGGCACGATCGATGCCCGGTCGGTGACCTTCCTTTGCGGCGCTGTCAAGAATACCTGAGATCCATTTACACGCGTTCTTATTCGGGGTACGTGATCCGCAGTTCAAGATCGAGGCTGGATTTTCTGTATTTCACGAACAATAGAGACAACGGATACTATACAGCAATGAAGCGAACCCTCATAAAGCCTACCCACTCTTCGGCGGATACTTGATGCCGCTCGACGGGCAGGTCGAGCTCTCGGGGGCGTCTGATCCCATGTCAACAACCTCAAGTCGAACAGGAGCAAGGAAAACGCACTAATCATGACAAAATCCCCGTCGATAATGCTCCCGGAGAGATGGAAATAGTAAAAGATACCATTCAGCGTGCTTCCGTCACAATCAAAGGTCGGGGCGAACTGGACGGATCCATGAGTGAGGTGCAAGGCAATTTCAATGCGTACTTACCCCGGACTCGGCTTTGATAGCTGCGACGAGGCTGGACAGGGTGTGTGTCGCGCTGGTCGAGGGCGAGATGCCTTGATTTTCGAGCCAGGTGAAGGTGGGGAGAGTCTATCCGTGGCGTTGGAACTTGGATGGATGGAGAAGAAGATGCACGGACCTGGAACAAGCCGACGACGGTCTCGAAGAACGCGACAGCTTCGGCGGCTCTGGGACTGCCTGCGGGGAGGCAGGATACCTGCAAGGTGCTGCAAATATTCAATCAATTCAATGTACGATTGTGAGCACCCGGCCGATACCTGTAGCAAGTCCCGTGCGTGGCCCATTCGTGCTCCCACAACTCTTCGTCCGTGCCATCAGAGGGAAGGTTCTTCCAGAACTACATAACCAGACAAGGTTTGAGTCACGTTTTCTGAACTTGGAGTATGTAGGCGATGTTCACCTCGTTCATGAAAGTAAGCGTCGAACTGGCATTTTGCTGCGTCAACAACTGGACAAGTCTGGTTAGACTTTCGTTCAAAGCTATATCTGCATGAAATAGACGTACTGTGCCGATGCCGGTATAGTCTCTGGAGGGATCGCAATCTTCGCTGAACGAACCGTCGCAGCTATATCGCCGGTTAGCAGATTCATAGGATTCAGGGAGGGCTTACTTGTCGGGCCACAGTCCTGTTGAACGCTACGTGAGACAAATGTGGATGAAACAGACCAGCAGTAACCTACCGTGGATAGTCCAGCTATTGGTAGGCCCAGTAGTCGGGTTGGTGTCCCAGAACTAGTGTAATCGTGAAAGGAGCACTGCGGTGAATGGGCTGAGGAAGCGTACCTGAGTCTGTAGGACAAGACCCTAAGTAACAAGTGAGTCGTCTTGCGTATGGTGAAGCATGAATTGTACATACCCCAGGAGCCTCAAAACAGCACGTTCCTTTCGCCGAGGAGCTGCAGGAGAGGGGTCCGTTAGCGGGGCAGCCCGAGGATATGGTCGTCGCGCGGCGCAGGAGAGGTTGGATGAGAGACGCCGCGGACAGCTGGCTCAAGGTGAGCACGGATAGAGTGAGAGCGAGCATATGCATCGTCAAGTGGTGAGAACCCCTTGGCCGAGGAGCTTTTACGGGTGCGAGAGCCTACTGTATTTTGGTAACACGATGACTATTTTTGAGCCCTCCATGTGCTCCGATGGCAGAAATATCTGGCACGGTCGTTCTCTTGGCTTCCTTGCACGCTTGGTGGGAAAGAGAGGGCAAGAAGTAGTAGAGCGACGCACGTTGATGGACTCGTGCTCAGTTCGAAGTAGAGTCCCCTCACGAGGAGAGGAACACCAGGGGCAAAGTTTACGCACTGGATGGTTGCTGGATGACGGTGGGAGACTCGGAGAGAAGAAGATGTTTATCTGAGCGCATCAATGACCAAATAATCTCTTGCTTCCCGCCACCACAGCCTCACTGCACGTCTCGGCACCAACTCGCCATAACGAGCTATATGGAAGATTTTGGATTACTAGGGAGAGGGTGATGGCGCAAGATTGGGCTGTCCTAACGACCGCCGACTCAGAGTCTTCCGATTCCTCTCGACTGTTCTCGGTGCGAGACTAGTAGCGTCCGAGTCAAGTAGTGTGCTCAATCTCTTCAGGTCTCTTTCCCCTGTCCGTATTGGGATGGGGACGCTTGCCACCGACGCCCCGCGCACAGGTGGAAGATGCAGGAGCGAAGCTCGAGTTTCAAGGGCTTCGGGGCGTGCATGTGCCGACGAGTACAACAACCCTCCGGATCTGTGAAACTCGTCCTATGTCCGAACTCTGATGCGACCCACTTTAACAACAATGTATACCAGTCGAGCCTCGAGGGAAATTCCGAGGATGCACGGTCCGGTCGCTTGATGCGGCGTGACCGCATCTCGTCGGCGAAGAGTCGAGGTAACTACTAACGGCCAGCGCATGACTTGGGTTTGTGGAAAGTTCCGCGCTAGCGTGGCAGAGTGAACATTGCAACAGTCTACACTCGGGAAGATCTTTTCTCGCCTTGCATGCCTGGATTCAAACGTCAAGTCTGTAGCTAAAGACTTTCAAGGTGAGTGAGACTACATATAGCCAATTGCAAGCGTCGACACTCCTCATTTAGCGCATTGAGTCCATGTATATGACACACCTCCGTTCGCGCCGTCAGTAGCCAAGGTTCTAGATGTCCTATCCGCTTTTGAATTCTCCCCCTCCTGGGCGCCGCTCTGGTGGTGATGCAACGATCACCACGAGCTGCAGTATCAAAAATTACTTTTCGAACAGTCTATAACTGGCGGTTCGCACCCCACTCGATGGGCCCCCCCAAAACATGTCCCTCGCTCTCCTCGTCTTATTGCCGCTGACTCTGTTGTTTTCAGTGGCTCGAGCTGATCTCGCCAATTTGACCATCGACGATACCAACACGACTTACTGGGTGTGGCTCAACTCGTGGACTGCAATTACGCCGACTTTGCCTTGTCCTGGATGTGCCGCCCAGCCGGATTCCACATCGGTATATAACAGAACATGGCACGACGGCACGCTCGTGTCCGGGATTTTCAATTTTCAAGGTGCGCGGAGCGGGAACGTAGTACTTCCTTTCAACTCTGAATATTGGCATACTAGGAACCGCAGTCTACATCTACGGTATCGACATACCCAAGCAGTTTGCGGCCAACATTCAATTCAACCTCTTCAGCAACTGGTCTGTGGCGGGCCTCCATACATATTCAGGCTCCGAATACGTGTACGACTCGCTCTTCTTTTCGGCGACGAACTTGAATTCGAGCGTGCCGGATGGCGTGCATTGGACAATCAAGACGTCCGAGGTTGGACAGGCTGCGTTGTTTGATTATGCCAAGGTTACAGTTGACGACGCTAATTCGACGGATGTTGGTTCGGAACCTCCGTGAGCTGAATCTATTTCGTTTACCTTTCTTGTCCCAAATCTCATTTAGTACTGGTCAATCCAGCGGGAACTCCGGGACCACGGGATCGTACATCTCGTCCTCTTTTTTTGTCCCAACAAATTAACGCTCTTGTTCAGCCCTGGTCAATCCAGTGGGATCTCTGGGGGCACGGGGTCGTACGTCTCGTCTTCTTTTTTTGTCCTAAAAGAAATCTAACGTTGGGTTGTATTGTCAGCTCGTCCACGACGGGCTCAACAGCAAATACGATCGCCGGCTCGCCTCACAAATCCGAGACCACACCGGCAATTGTGGGTGCTGTGCTGGGTGGTGTCATCGGGCTGGCGCTGTCCATCATATCGCTCGTATTGTGCCTCCTGCGTAGACGACGCTCGGCAGCGACGGGAAACGATGACGGTACAGAGCGTCCGGGGATGCGATCCAGGGGCACTGTGAGGCTCGGGAGCATCGAACAATTCCTGCTACGCGGTGGAGAGACCAGTTCGGGGTCGGCACGGCCGAAGGAACGCGCTTTGAATGAAGAGTCTCCGCCCTCGCGATTGGATAGCTCCAACACGGCGCCGGCGAATGGAGATGGGGCCAGGGCCCAAGAGGGAGTGGAGGGCCAGGAGCCGTCCAGGACTTTGGGACAAGATGTTGCGACGCTCCCTCCTGCATATCGCTCGACTTGTTAGGACTGCATGGTCGCACTTTGGTTCAAATCCTTCGAGAGTCGGCTTGAAGTCGTCTCTTGCATTGGAGCTGAGTCTCCTGGCATCCATACAAGTATTAAATTGCAGGGATAATTTACAAGTACACGCAAGATACACATTAGTACAGAATACCCAACCATTACCATCGCCGACTGATTAGATTCCCAGAACAGCGCCAAGATGCATTCACCACCCAAGGCCGCCGCCATATCCGAGTCCACCGAGTCCACCACGCCCGAATCCACCAAATCCACCACCCAAGCCTCCGAGCCCGAACCCACCGTCACCGAACCCTCCCAAGCCAAAGCCATCCTCACCGAATCCTCCGAGGCCAAAGCCCTCGCCACCAAACGCTCCCAAACCAAAGCCGCCGTCACCCAATGCTCCGAGGCCAAAACCGTCATCGCCAAAACCTCCCAAGCCAAGGCCGCCTTCGCCAAAACCTCCCAAGCCGAAGCCGCCATCCCCGAGCCCTCCAAGGCCAAGGCCTCCAAGTCCAAAGCCTCCCTCGCCAAAACCAAACTCCCCACTGCCGAAACCAAACTCTCCACCGCCGCGGCCGAAGCCGAGTCCTCCCAACCCGCGGTCGCCGCCGAAAAAGTTCTCCTTGGGATCCGCGTCCTGGTTACTCTGGGCATCTGGAGCGGCGGCGGGGGGAGGTACCGCTGGCCCGGGATTGGCTACAGCCCCGATATGCGGGTCTGCATCCCCTGCGATCGGCAGTGCGAGGACCACCGAGGAAGCGAGGGAAATGAGTGCAGTGATGATGGTGGTTGAGAAGCGCATTTCGATATATGTGTTGGGTTGTTGGTTCGTTTATTCGAGGAGAGCTGAGTCGCTGAACAACTGGGAAGCGGAGGGGAGTTTTTATACCTCACTGGAAAGATCCAGATACATGATTGGAAGCCTCGGCCCAGCTTCCTTTGACTGCCATATTGCACATATGGTACTTGACCATATGTAACTCGTGTTCTTGAACACTTTAGTCGGAATTTGCAATTTACACATTATTTGCACAGAGACTCTGGTACCAGGAAGTTCTCAAGATACATATGTCTTCGTCGGAGGCGACATCTCTTGGATCGGCCCCGGGCAGCCCATTTTCAACAGCGTGTTTCATTCATTTCTCACCAACACCCGCCTTCCGTCTGACACTTCGGATCGTGTCAAGGTTTCTTTCTGGCTCTCTGGGAACTCATTTACCCAGCTATAATTGATTTGCATCATGTTCAGGCCATTATGGTCCGGGATCATTATTGACTCTAGATCTAACGCAATTACGCCGCTCTTAATAGGAATGAAGCTAAATACTATCTTCACATTCAATTTAAGATTCATGTTCGAACGCAATTACCGCAGTGGCGTCAGTTCAACCGTGAGAAGAGAAGCGATTGATGCTTGCGGGGATCAACTCGCGGTTCACATCGCCGTCGGAATAATGCAATAAAGATACCTGGTACTGAGAATTCTTCAGAAACATGATCCACAGGATAGATAGGACAGAGATAATTACGACGCCACAGAACATTTGTCAAATCGCGGGATTGAACGCATGTGGGAGAAAAACAAAAACAATCACGTGACCACCGCAGGGGTCGAACCTGCAATCTCCTGATAACAAAGACACCGTCGTAGTCAGACGCGATGCCATTTCGCCAGGCGGCCATGTAGAGGCCTATCTTCCCGCAAATTCAGAAAACACCCTCGACAAACTTCTGCAATTGAACTTCTACTGTACCATTTCGATCAATTCGAATGGCACTTTGAGGTGTGACTTTCCATACAAATGTTCGCTTTCGTAGCCGACGGCCGGCATGTCTCAACATGGAAATTTGATCCGCCATCAGACCTCGGCAAGCACCGGCAGGGCTCGGCGGAGCGAAATTTTTGCTTTTGACCCTGTGACATACGAAAATTTCCGTATAAAAATGGCTTGTGACTTGTGACCTTTCGAATTGATCGAAATGGTACAGTATTATGTACACGGGCGCAGCATCAACTGTATGCAGGTGGGGGCACAAGGCGTTCCAATTTGCGCAGTCGCGCTTCCACGTCCACGGTTGGCTTTGTGCTAGTAGACACCAGTGGGAGCGGTGTCGATGCTGATTGCGTCTCCAGCGACCTGAAGCGTGAGAGCTGAAACGGATCAATCCCATGCTGAGGTGCCACTGGTCGCACGATTCCGCTTTCCGTGTCAGGTCCTTGGGAAAATGACCCACGACACCGAAAAGTGCTATTCCACCAATGACGATGCCAACGAATCTGTCTGGGTCGCAACTTGTCTGGATCGCAACATATTTGGATCACAACATAAATGGATCGCAACCGCACAGGGTTACATGATCTAGGATCATCATCACGTACTTGATTGACAGATACTGTCATGTTCGCCTAAAGACCTCAGTAGGGCTGTAGTGGTAAGTACTACACTCTCACTCAGTGAGTGCCCACTCTATGTCCATGATATGATTTATCATGACAGTTCTGGATCATTGGCTGACTCAGAACTATGCAGGTGGACCAAACAATGAAAATCTATCCACCACTCCTTTCTTCCTACTGCCATCTACCTCGTCTCAAAAACAATCCATCTAGCTATCCCAGGTAAGTTCGCACCCACACTCAATTAGAGTGCCCTGACCCTCCTCTCAGATACCAATGTTCGACGTGAGCGGAGTTTACACACTGCCGGGATCGGAAATGCGGCTCCGAAAGCTCTTGCGCGCGCTTCACCCCGGAGGATCTCCCCCCGGTGGGAGCCTCCGAGTCTGATTTCCTTCGTGCCATGTGCCTCTGTGACAGTCGGCACTATTCATCGGTGCGTCCATATCTTACATTCCTCCTTGTCGCATCACACGCTGACTGCTGCTCTTCTATAATCTGATTCTCGCGGAGGATACTCGTGCCATTGACACAGGGTTTTACAAGCTTCCCTCGGTTGACAAGTGCGTTTGGCAATATCTCTGCTTCCATATTGGTATTCATCAGCCCATATGCTAGGTTGCTCAAACTGCGAGCGATCGGCCTCGTGCGCAAGCTCGCCATCCAACCGACCTCACCGCCACGATCATTTTGCCGCCATTCGACGTCAGATCCGGGGGACGACGTACCGACGCCGGACCTCTGCGGCGGGATATGGAGAGGAGGAGCGCACCGCCGGCATTTCGATCATGAGGACGAAGAGATTGCGGCCGCGAGGGGCATCTTGGAGAGATTTGATTTACATGAGGATGACGGGAATTCTGGGATTGATGTTTATTGTCGGGTGTTCCTAGTGTTTGCCTCGAATATAGGCTTGCAGAATTAGTTGGCATGCCCGTGCCTCGCCCTCCGGACACACGAGTGAAGTTATGTTGGAAGGCTCAGGCCTCAGCCGCTAGAGTGCCGCCACGGCAATTAACCATGAAAAGACTGTTGATGAATTGTTGATGAAGCCATCCATTCATGGTACATATGAGCCGTAACACACTCATCAGCAGTAGGGAATGTAGCAGCCAGATTCCGGCCAGTAGGTCATACTGGGTGGACCTTGGCCGGGTATACCCCCAAAGGAAAAAGGACCCACCGCTGTTCGAACCCACGCACATCACAATATGGCTGAATAACCGGTAGGGTAAGTAGTTGGCAATTGCGAGGTCAGATCGACCAGAAATGGAATCCGCTCTTGGGGTTGTTCCGAGTTCTCCAGGATGAATTGTTACCCAACAGTCCCAACTTGAGATGTTACCCAAGCGAACTTGTAACCAGAACCGCATGAGTTTATGAACATGGGCTCCATTTACATGTGATCCCAACCACCTGTAATCAACTTAGTTTTTTTACAGTATATGTGCCATATAGTCGGATGGTCCAGGCGCCGGGGCATAATGGAAGCTGGTGATAGAGGGGTCCGGGTCACCCATTTGGAATGTCACGTTGGCGGCGTTGCTAGAGGCTGGAACATCGATTCCATAAATGTAGACCGCCGTGCCTGCGAGCTCAGGATGAAGACATTCAATGTTAAAGATGGGTGAGATTTTCCGCGAACCTTGAAATGAAAAAGATCCCGAACGGAGACCCCCGTCGTGCCAAGTAGAATTATACACTTGGTCAGGATCTGGCTGAAGGAGGCAGAGGGTGGCAGGGCACCGGGCAGCGGGTGTGATGGCGTGCCACGAGCCTACGAATGGCGTCCGTGTCGTCAACAGTAACGTTCGTAGGACCAGCGTACTCTTGGAATTGGAGGAGGCACAGAGAAATGACCACCGGGATGCGTAACATGGGGGCGAGAAGTGGACAACTCAGCGAGTATCTGCATACAAATAGCTGATCATGATTGCACGTAACAGTTTCTTGATATCTTCTTGATGACGGTCGTTAGTTTTGGAGATCCTTGATGAGATACTTGGGAGACAGAAGGTCGACTGAGGCCCCGAGGCCCATCCATAGACACGCTGGAGACACAGAGTCTACTGTTGCCGCGGTAATCTGCACAGACAACCAGATTACGGTGATGAGTTAGCGCGATATCAGCGACATGGCCATCCAGTTCTCGCAAGCTCGTAGGAAAATCTGTCAAAAAGTGGATGCCGACCTTTCTCTTACTCATATCCGGGGCCTGCCTGGATGGGGACACAAGAAGTTGGGTGTTGTTCCGGCGACGCTGCGACGGAGCATTGTAGCGATGCAGTATTTCGTCACAAGCCGAATTGTAGCCACAACACGCACTGTGGCCAGTGGGCAACGGTGGGTCGGAGTAAGAGATGCGTGATCCGAGGTTTGCTGTCAGCTGAGTCAGCTGATGACATCTGATGGCCCGGAACACTGCCACATGCATCGTTATTAGTACACTTCGAAATCATAGTTTTGGTTTACGATTCCTAACTTGTTTAGGAATCGTTCTTTTTGAATCTTAACCACCCTCCCCCCCTTTGCCATCAAAAATGCTCCCCACATGACCTCCTGTTTTTCCGGCTTTTATCCATGTCAGTTCTCGGATCTTGGGATGGCTCGTCGGACCAGTGTCCAAGGCAGCCGCGGATCAATATCTTAACTGCCGTCAATTCCCATTGCGATGTTAGTGTTACTCTGCATTCCAGTTTCGCCTCGGCTTGCACTCGGATCCACTCGGCAAGTACACTCAGTGACCCACGGCTAGGAGCACGTGTTGAGGACAGCTACATTTTGGCTATGTACATTGGACTTTTGAATGGCCCTGATCATGATGATTTCATGCTTCTATCATTGATCCGAATGAGTCTCCGAGTCGGCGGCAACCCAGCCGCAACCACTACTTATCATGATTTGATCATGATGACACTCTTGAGCAGTATGCAGTTGTGACCAAAGTTGTAACAAATCACAAAAAAAGGAATCGTTTCTGCCATGCGCGAGCAATGGCCTCAAAGCCAGGTCGCTTTTTATTTCTGCTACAACCCCGTGATCAGCCCATACTATCATTTGCCCTTCTCTGCACAGACATTTTGATGGCCTTGCTCTGAGCTCATTTGTGGCCCGTTCGTGCTCGGATTCCACAGCAGACCTCCATAACATACCTAGATAGTGCCCCGAAAGTACCTTGTCCATTGGGTCCCAATTGAGGCCGCAGCAGACCTGCCGATGCCAGCCATCAAAATGCCTACCTTTGCACAACAAAGTCATCGCATTTTTCGACCCTTCTCTTGCTCTTATGGCTCCGCAAAAAATACAGTCATAAATTACACATTCCCAAGATCAGGAAGGGTCAAAATCCCGAGTCAATTGAGGCAAAAATGAGTTCGGTAAAAAATCATTGATCGCTGTGCAAAGGTGGGCCATTGTGCAGAGAGGGGCAAATGATAGTAGTGTGGGCGGCGTATCCGATCGATGATTCGCGGTCGTGCAGCCTCAGGCAGCCAGTATTTCAGGCTATTTTGAGTTTCCGTTCCTCATCGGCACATTCCATTACTCTGGTCTGGTTCAAACAACTTTGGCGCACAGGCGCTCCGTGCCGTTCCGGCGCCGGGTTGGGGAACCAATTAGCATCAATAGCGTCGTGGGTAGGGCGACCAATTGAAGTGGCCTTCTAATACAACCGTGACAGCCGCGAACAAGTTTGGGCCCCCGGCAGGTGCACGCCAGACAAGGCTACTTATTTGGAACTAAATTTTTCGACTCGGATGACAATACTTACCGAGGGGTTTTCCGGCGGCGGAGGCGGGAAACACTGGGTTTCGTTGGGCGGTCGGATCGCTCCGCCCAACCAGTGTACGACTTTCCAGTTGGTAGGAAACAAGAAAGAGATTTGGAACTTCAGACTGGGCAACACATTGCAACTGGCGGTGCTGGGCAGTGGGGCAGTTGAGTGCACTACGCCCAACTACTCTCTCGGATTGGTTCCAAGTCTCCGTGCTCCGCGGTACGAAGCCATTCGCACCACAAAGCCACTGAAGCCTAAGGGCAAATTCCGAGTCATCTACGAGCGCCGCCGCCCTTCGCTGTCATGAGTCCACTTGCTTGTATTTTACCCGGGTCATTTCATTTGAGACCTATCCGTGTCGATCAAGATGATAGAGACTCCGTTTAGCCGAAAACACCAAATTTAGCAACCTGTGCCTGAGCCCCTGAGGCGTTTGAACAAAGTGAGTCTGTCCGTCACTGCCAGTCAGCCTGAGACCACTGGGCGGGTATTGCAGTTGACGCCGCTTTACCCATTCCTACCATGCACCTTTTGTGGTAAAGGATGGAGTCGAATGCTAAAAATCCAACCGTGGGAAATATTCGTTGATCCGCTGTCCCGATGGCGCCGGCTCTTCCGGCTATTATCAAGTGCTGTCGGGGTTTAGAAGAGTCCGGGTCCGACTGGGGCGTCCAGTGGATGAGCGCGGAGAAGTCAGTTGGCATCCGGCAATCATCGGATCCCCGCCGCGCCAAGTAGTTTGAACTACGCTCAAAATGGCTTCTCGGATGCGTCGTGCGCGTGATAATTTTGCCCTCCTGTGAATGCCAACTGGTCGCTAGATAGCGCGGACAAGGCAATATCCAATGTATCTTGAATGTATCATCCTGAGCGCGGGGTGTTTATGCAATTCATGGGTTACATACTTAGGTGCAGCCGATGCCGCCATGGTCAACAAAATGAATGTGCCTTGAAGACAGAACAGATTCTAACAGAAGCACTTTTAACAAATTCCCCTTACACTGGGCGCATGCTAATTTTGTTGTTAACAGCTGTTAACGTTGCGATTGAAGATTGGCGCCGGCGCTGCTCTGCGGATTCTATTTATACTAGCCTGTGCGTCCCATCTATAAAAGCAAGGCTCTCTCTCTCCAGCTTCTACATACAGACGTACATCACCCTCATGTACCCAAATAGTACCACTCAAAACCCACCCCCCTCGTCCTCCACGGCTCCTCTTGGTCCAGACGTTCAAATCTCCTTCACAGTAGCCCGCAAGCGGGCTCTTATGGCATGCATCAACTGTCGGAAACGAAGAGTTCGGGCTCGTATCTCTTTCGCTGGCTCTAATTTGTCGCTTGACCCTGGTTTATTTGAACAGTGCAATACGATCAACATATACCGGCAACGCGACGACCCCTGCGAGCGATGCACACGGAAGAAGATTCCGTGCGAGTACGTGTCCGTTGCAGAGCAGTCTCCTCCGATACCCCGTTATAACGCTTGGCCCCCCGAGCTCAGGGAGCCTGCACCGGGCGTACAAGGGATGTTCAAAGTCGGGGATGGGGATTTTGTACCTCCTACCCTCCAGCCGCCCCAGCCGACGCAGGCCTTCGGATGGCAGCTCGACCCAAACTACCCTGGTGTGGTCGAGCCTCGGTTTGATTTCGGTGCCGTACCCACTGAAACTCTGCCCTACAACCCATGGTCGTCGCTACCCTCTCAACGCAACAGTGACCTTGGTTTCAGTCCCCAGCAATTCCTAAGCGCTTCAAAAGAAACCGCCACCGAATATCAGGCGCAACAGTATCCCTGGTCGACCTCATTTTATCCTATTGCGGACCACGACCTCTACAGGGCACAAGAATTTGGGCACCCCATGGCGTGGAATGGGCCCGAAGACATTTCGAATCTTTCGCAGTATGCTCGGTAAGCGCCGTCGCAGTTTAGGCTTTGCTACCCACTCACTCATTACTCGTCATGTCAAAAAGTAAAGGTCCACGGTGTTATAACTGATTGACCACTGCACAAAGTTAGAAGTCCTGGTACTGGGGGATACTTTGGAGTGTGAAGAGTCCACTCCATAGAGTACTCTCATTGAATCACCCTATCAGGGCAGTACTGAGCCCAAAAAGAAACAATATACCCGGTGGAATGACACCGCTTGATCATTCGTCCGGAAAAATAGCCCGAAACAGTTCTCAAACCTGCAGAGCAACATGTCTGGTGACCTGAAGAGTAAAATTCAGCTCATTCTGCATCCCATACAACATTCAAATGTTAACTGAAACTCCCGATGGTCTCGAGTTGAACCAAAACATTACACTGTTCATTTTTGTCAAAGTCACCCATTTCGGCTGGAACCTGATGGATTTGGCTGATCCAAAATATGGTAGGGGGCATTTAAAGTAGCCTGTGCATGTGCCCCGATGAGTATAAACTGTGGTAGACCTCCATCTCCTGGTCCTACAGCATTTTGAACATGGAATGTCAATGCAACTCAGAAACTGCCAAGGTCATGGTTCTCGAAGGCCCTGCTCTGAGTTGTGAAGGCAAATTCATGAATACTGCTCATTTGGGGTAGTGAAGGAACACTCTGGCTACCCTTCGGTCACTACACACCGGGGGACTTGGTATTGTACTGCGGGATATTCTCGGATTTTACTGAAAACTGGCTGGGAAAATGTTGGGCCCTCCAACGACGGAATGTGTATGTGAAACTGGGCTTTTCGGTACATGAGCAGCCTAAATGGATGCCAAAGAAGCTAAAGATGTCATATCCGGGCCAGCGGGTCCGTTGTTCCATCAAAAAACGGCTGCGGACCTTCACTTTCTGACATGACGAGTATATGGACCTGGGTAGAACTGGAGGATATCAATGTGTCTGCCCGCCTGCGGGATCTTGCGTCTGCGGGGCGACGTCGAGCGGAGGGTACGGGTTGGTGCAGTGGTGATTTTCAGGTCTCACACCGGATCGCAGAGTACAGCGTCGGTGGAAATGATTGGATTGCCGTTTAGCCGAATAGCAGTGCAAATGCGGCGTGCCAACCTCAGCAAGACAACTGCGATACCTCTTCATAGATACCACCTTGTACACCAGTATGTAATACATCCGCCAGGTGCCTATGTATGCATGAAGCCACCGACCGACGGCGCGCGACAAAAGTCAGAAGGTGATTCGTCCAGGTTCATAATTCACTCAAGTAATAAAAGATTACCTGGGGTGGGCGCCCTGCCGTTCGGGGTGTCCATTTCAGCGGATGGATTCCTTCGGATACAATGATGCTAACTCATGCATCATGATGGGTTTGGATTTCAGAACTAATCCGTCGGCATAGTCAGCCAAGACACCGCCAATTCCCACGGTTCATTCTCCATCTTTCGAGTGCAGTGATTGGATTCCCGACCGGGCATGGCACCGAGCGCCTGTCCGCCAAGGTCGTCGACGACGTTTGCACCGGACCGAGGTACAAGTATGCTTCTTGATTGCCGGCGCTGATAGAGTAGAAGCCGAAGCCCGGAGTGAAATGAAAGCCAGCACTTTCACGCAAGGAATAAGAAGGAACTTCACTCGATTCGCTACATGAAGAGTGTCAGCCAGTGCGTGAGGCTCACGATTGGCTACTAGTAAGGTAGCGGGGCTGAGGTTGCCCCACGTGACGCCCCGTTAACTTATGTAGTCAGCCACTTTCAAAGTCCTGCGACGGATGCTTTGAATCCAGGCATGCAAAACGAGAAAATATCTTCAAGATCGACTCCGAGTCTTCGCTGGCGAATGCGGCAGGATCGCATCAAGTCTGAATTTGGCTCGACAGGTGCCAATGTTGTTGAAGTCACAGTTGGTCGCATGTTTCATCGGGAGGGCTGCTGTAGGAGTCGCCACGTGCACGAGAGATCTAGACAAGAAGGTGATAATGGTCAAGGATGGTTCCAACCCAGTGGTGCGTGCCCTGGCATTTGTACGCTACCAGTCCCAAATCTTCCGTAATAGCTCGGTCAAGTGTCGCAGATCTTGCGGACGAAGCTTGAGGTTGGTAAGTAGTCTCTGTGACAGACGTTCTAGTGTATACCATGTTTGATGGCCAGCAAGCAGGTATCGATAGTAAGCAAGCTTGAGGTCGAGCTGAGCGTCACAAGCTATGGAAACCCGGAAGACCCTGCTGATGTGATGGATTAAGCGACGCCGCCGCGTCTGATGGCCCCGGTAGGACCCCCAACACCTGTCTGACAGCCTACAACCTGTCACGACTAATCGCTTCAGACCCGTACCACCGTCTCTCCCGTCCTCCTCCTACTGCCCACACTCGAGAAAGCCGGAGACTTGATGACTCTTCCGGCTCTGTGATTTTCTCTGCAACATTCCTCCTTGGATTCGGAATCTCTGGACTCGGGGTGTGCCAAGCTTTTGTGGGGTTTCTCGGTGTTGTTCAGTGATATTTCGCTCTCCTTTTGATTTCATTGACCTGCCTAGATATTCTGTAAATACACCGTGTGTATATCTATCCCGTAATCGTGCCTCCCTCCTACTACATCTCGTCCACGTTGTGCTCGTCATCCTTCCACACGCTCGTGAACATCCCTTGTTCGACGCTGCCTCTGCTTCTCCTGGCTCCATCTCGGCTTCCGCCTTCCCTTCACCTCCCACTTAGCACCTGTGGCTTGCTTGTTCTTGTGTCACTTTGAAATCAGAAACACTGGTGCCGGTATCAAGTAGGCCCTCTTGGAGACTGGGATCGTCTACCTAAGGTCGATTCAAAGAGCACATGCATTCAGTCTCCGAAGATCGCTTTTAAAGCCAGTTCCTCGCCACATATTGTGACTACGTATATTTATACTATTCGAAATTCGATCAGGCTTGTTGTTGGCCACGAAAGTCGAATGAGCGAGGGAAAGTAGTCAACGATGCTGAATGGGAGCAATCAAGCACCAATGGGAGCAATCAAGCACCAATGGGAGCAATCAAGCACCAAATACGTTCAACAGATAAAATACGTGGGCTGTACAGTAACAGCAAAATACGGCGGGACAGGATACAGATAGCCAAATACGGCGAATGGCTAGGAACACGACAAATCAATAAATCAGACAATGACGGCGGCAGATATTCAGTGGTCCTGGTAGTCCAGTGACCGGAGGACGAGTAAGCAGAGTGACCCTGGGCAGCGGATTCACGACCGAGCCAGGCGAACACAATAGACAGCGATATTGATAAATCAGACAGAAAATATATTTGGCACAATCCGACTGCGGAAAGACAGTGAGGGATCGACCATCTACTGACTATTTTCCAGCTCCTTATATACCCTCCTCCAGAACTGCGGCGCAGTCAGCTTCGGACTGTAAGGAGAAACCTCGGGAACTGCGTAGAAGCATTGGCAAGTTGAAGGTACGCCGAGACATTCACATCCAACTAGTGAACGGTGGAAATAGTGCCGATCAGGCCGTGATGACATCATGTGATTGGCCGAATTGCCGAGCGTCGGGATTTGAAAAGTGCCGAAGAAACAATTGATGAATTAAATGTGCCGTTTCAACCTAATGGTTGTTGCGAGGCTGATGGCCGTTGAAATGCAATTTGATTGAATGTATGCTACAGTGTGCGTGTGAAAGCTACGTGATTCCACTGGTTTCACGATTGTGGCATCACAATATCTTATCTACCACTCATCGGCATCTGGGTCGTTCAAATCTTCTTCATCCGTGAACCATCCCACAATTTCATTCTCATCGGTTGTTCCCTCATCCTGCATTGCACCTTCAACCTCATCGGCAAGTCGGTCTAATTCTTGGGACTGTGCTGCATCTAGAACAAGGTCAGTCTGGTGTGAATCCTTTGTTGTGGCTATTGTGATTAGCACCAGTGGATGGGAGAGCTATCAGTCCTGGCTGGGTGAGCTTTTGACTTTGACGATCAAACACCGAATCCTTTGTTAAAACTAACCCAGCTTGCCAAGCATTCGGCCTCTGTGCGCTTAGATGCTGAGCTGCCCCCCGCTCCACGCACTCAAGTAATTTTTCCTTGTTTCTGGTAGACAGACAACTCACACCCGTGCTTTAGCGGGCGCCCTCGCAGTCCGGGTCCACTCAACGCCCTCCTCCAGCAACATTGTCGACGTCCACATCAGCTATTGCCAATCAACTGACGCCGACAATAGCCTCCGAATCCGCTTGGAGTAAATTGTATGAAGAGCGTCGGAATGTAGGCAAACTATGTCTGAACAATCCTTTACATGACTCACACAAGTCCAGAGGCAAGATAATGACGAGACACAGAAGACAAAGACGAATGTAATTCCAGTATGTGTTTGTTCTCTTCATACATCAAATTTACTCAGTTGCCTGGTGTAGACCACCGAGCGTCCAACGACACCTCCGCCGAGGAAGCGCACCCTTCAATACATGTCACCGGACAGGGCTCAGCTCCGAAAGGTCATGGCTGTGGGTGGCTCATCCGACGCCGTGCGGGCCTCTGCAGGTACGTGATCCAACCAACTTGGTAAGACTGAATCTCAGCATATTCAAGTCCCGGTCACGTCACAACAGATTCAACTCTACCCTGTGGAAATCCCGGCTCTTCATCATATCATCTCCGAGGGCGGGCTGACACATTTCTACTGTGATCCCGCTTCCGCCTCGATGGGTACTCTCACCATCCAAATATCCACACAGATTGGCAAGGGCGCGTTCAAACAGCACACCCTGGGTATCTGACACTCACTCACCTTAAGGCTCCAACCTTTTCCGTTCGCAAACCGTTTGTGCCAAAAGAACGGTTTTTATTTCCGTTTTGTTTGCCGTGACCCGGAAACGGTTTCCCAAACCGTTTGGAAACAGTTTCTCTTGGCCCACCTGGGGGGCTTATAATCAGCCAAATCACTGCTACTTGCAGTCTCCCAGCAGGCCTGCACACTTGTGGTAAAACAGTTTCTTCGATCCGGGAAATTCAGCTCACATACCGCCAGTGGAATCGAGCCCCGCGCTCTCGGCAGTTGCTTAGTCAAACCAATCTTGCCTGATGAATTTCGAATCTCCCTCCCCATTGGCGTCGAACAAGTCTGATACTGCACAGATTGGCTCCATGTGGACACCAAAGCATGGTGGGACCGCTGGGCATCTCTGGGCACTGTAAAAACGGTACCCCCAAATTTATCCGTTCGGAAACCGTTCGCAAACGGTTGCAAACGGTTTCCTTTCCGTTTCCGTTCCGTTTGCGCAAAATCGCAAACGGAAACGAAACGGTTGGAGCCTTAACTCACCTTGCCAAAGCCGGTCTGGGTAGAAAGCCGAGCGAGTATGTTGTGGTGAAGTGTATTTACCACCCAAAAGGGAAGTCCTCGATGGTGTTGCTCGATACAGTGCAGCCGACGAGCACATGAAAACCATTGAGGAGGCCAACCTTCTTTTCTGGGGATCTGTGCTTTTTGAATTCACTTGCAGCTTCATCAACCAGTTCATTTCGGATGCGCCGGAGACAATCCCATTTTCTATCCCTCACCTTCGTTTCGTTCGGGCCGCTGTCGCTGTGGTACATCAAGCTATCCAGGGCACGACGGTGGGCAATACATCCACTGTTTCCCAGACGTTCCTTCTTGAGGAATTCATCAATGCCCCGGCGGAACGAGTTTGTCAAATTTGTGCACAATGGGGATGCAGTCCCGCTCCTTGAGCCGGCAGGCGACCATTACTAGATTGCTCAATTTCTCTGTTTCACTCAGCATGTTCAATATGCCAAGACGGGTGGACTGATGTTCATTTCCGATTATCAAGGTGTGTACAATCTGATCCTCTGAGTTTGTGTGCGGAGCCTCATGCTTTGACACAGGAACATCAACTCTGCTCACCGACCCGCAAATCATGACTTGCCCGTTCGTTCTTTTTCTGTTTGTTTCACAGTCAACTTACGCCCCCTGAGGGATGTGAAATCTGAGAAAGACAAGGATCTATTCGGAGACGGCAACGTTGGGTCCATATTCAAGAAGTTCCCAACCCAGCACCAATGCAACAAATATTGCAATTGGTTCCGCCTTGGTCGACTGGCTTAGTGTGCTGGACGTTCAAAATATGAGCAATTATGCTCCCTATGCCACAAGAGGCCGCAGATCAATTGATGCTCGACACTGATTGATGTCGAGTGATGGACCCCCGACTTCCAAATTGAGAGTTACCTCCGTGAGCACCGTTAACTCCGTGCCTTGCCGACGTCTGCCCACGGTTGCCTCTGTCTACTTTTGCTCTCCACCAGTCTAAACCCATCTCTTTTGACTTGATACTAGTCCCACCGACCTTGTCATGCCTCTCTCAGCCCTTTGTGGATTTTGGTATGACATCACACACATCCGGAGCTATCACTAGTGTGTCACGGATCACTTGATCTGCTGCCTCTTGCTATGCCATGTACTTATGCAGAATCTATGCCTCAATCTATGCGCGACAAATACTATGATTTGAACAATGATGCCGTCGTATCCAACTACAGTTCGATCGGAACCGAGATTCGTTTCTTCCGTGCTACATCTATTTGCCAGTGTGAATTGATCTCGGTTCCGACGTGGAACCCCTTATCGGTACCCCATCAACTGGATCACTCGGCTGACTGTCGCTTAACGCATCACATCAGCAGGGTCTTCCGGGTTTCCATAACAAGCTGTCACAAGCGAAATTGTGGCCACAGTTGCAGCGGGTGGTGGTGGTCGGAGTCAGGGATGGGCGGTACCGTGATCCGAGGGCCCGATCAAGCATTCAGCTGAGGGAGTTGATGGCATCTGAGTGCGCCGGACCGGCAAACCAAGCCCTCCCGCAGTCAGCTCACGTTTTGGCGGCGTATCAGATCGTCGTTGGATTGTCGAGCAGGGCGATAATTCGCACATTCTCAGCCAGCATTTCAGGATATTTTGCGCTTCCGTTTCACATCGGCACATTCCAATACTTAGTCAGGTACTTGATATTACCCTGGGCCTGGTCCAGCTCAAACGATCAGAGATCTTGGCGCACAGGCGCTCCGTGCCGTTCCGATGTCGGGTCGGGGAACCGATTACCATCAATGGCGTGGTGGGTGGGTACTAGACCCATTGCAGCGGCCTTCTAATACAACCGTGATCAACCCCTGATCTTTTTTTTGACCACCGCAGCACTCATGTCAGGGAGCATCTGTCGACCGACTAAGCCGGGACTTGGACCGTGGGTCCGCGGCAAATGCACCCAAGGACTCCACTACTTATTTGTAACTACTAAATTTTCCCAACTCGGGTGACGATACCTACCGAGCTGTTCTCCGGTGGCGGGACGAAACAGTGAACACTGGTGGTTTCAAACGTGAACCGTGGGAATTTGGGAAACTTGGTGGGGATGGCTCCGGCAAACCGGTGTGTCGTTCGGCCAACCAGTGGACCCAACATTACGACTTCTCGAGATCTAAATGGGGCTGCATTCTCCTCTCCCAGTTTCAACCAACCATGCACGTAAGAGGCATTATTTCCTGGTCCCTGGTTCCATGTGGCCGGGTGGAAGGAATTTGAAACAAGAAAGAGGTCGGACCTTCAGCCTGATCGACACATTGCAACTGGCGGTACTGGCCAGTGGGGCAGTTGAATGCACCATTCCTAGCCGCTAGAGCAAATTGGTTCCCCAAGTCTCCGTGCTCCGCGGTACGAAGCCATTTGCACTGCAAGGACACTGAACAAATTAATTCACGAGCGCCGCCGCCCTTCGCTGACGTGGGTCCACCAGTTACTTGTATTCTACCCTGGGTATCAGACTGATAACAAGACAAAATTAGCCGGCGTGCGAACAAAGTGAGTCGAAATCCATCAGCATGAGCCTGAGGCCGCTTGGCGGGTATTGCCTCTTGGCCTTCGCTCCACTGATTCCACTACGTACTTACTTGCTACTTACGCACACTTTTTTGTATAAACATCAGAGTCACCATCATCTGAATGCTAGAATCCAACCTCGACCGTGGGAAGTATCAAACAGGGATTGATGCACTGTCCCGATGGCGCCGGCTTTTCTCAACTGCTGTAGTTTAGCAGATGCCGGGTCCGACTCGGATGTGGGGACGTCCGTGGAGAGCACGGAGAAGTATGTTATTGCAGTTTGCATAAGAGTTGGCACATCATGATTTGATGCCGTGCCGCGCACCCGGGTACCCATCAAAGATTGCCCCGTATCTCGGCAACCACAGCACCCACCGGCATGGTTTTACTACGTAAATTCATCGTTTTGAACGCTCGAATTTTAGAGTACATCAGAACAACAAAATTCCAATTTTATGTTTGAACCTAAACTCCCGGCTCTTGGATTTTCCTGCGAGAACGTGGGCCTCAATCAACAGGGTCTCAACACAAAAAGAGGTCAGAATAGACCCCTCAACACCCTCCCGGGGTCAGATCTATTTTACAGTACGGGTATCGGCGCCAGTGCGGGTCGGATCACAAAGATGATCCGTGCTGACGCGTCTGCCTCTTCTCTTCTCGCTCCTCCCTTGACAAGCCCCCGAAGCCATGCCCGGGAACGCCGCCATACCCCTCGAACGTGAATAGGCTGCCGAAGGCGTCGTGAATGCACCGGAAACCAACACATGCTCCGTCACCAGTAGTAGTCGGGTTTTGAGGATTCAGACGGAAAGGCTGGGAGAGCTGGGCCACAAGTAGAGACAGGGATGGGCATGGACGAGATTTCTTGGTGTCTGGCACATTATGGTGCGTCGGCCAACCCCCTGACTCCGTTCATTGTCCCTGACTTTTGAGCCTGTGCCACGGCGCCTCCGAGTCAAGTCACCGATTCAGCCTCGATGCAGCCTAGAAAACGCCGCCATGAACAGCCCTCCCACCCCAAGGCCATTCTCTGAGGCCTGTATGTCGGCCCCTTTCACTCGACAAACCCAGCTGGATACCGTATGACGCCTACGACCCATGTCTCGAGCTACGCCGTTGCCGCCCTCTTCTGTACCCCTAGCCCCGCCGACTGCGATGCCACCTGCCTCTGCGCGTCTTCCCGGTCCTACTCCCCACTGGTCCGTGCTCTCCATGTGGGTGGATGACGCGTCAGGACGTGTAGTGCATCGAGGTGGATCACGATCATGATGTCTGTGACTCGACTCCTTCTACTGTCTGTAGTATGACTCCGATGAATTCACACTTTGGGGAGGGAGTTCAGGGGCCTATTCCGAGTCCTTTTTGTGTTTGAATCGCGTCGATTGAGGTGCGCGTTCTTGCAGGAAAATTCATACACCGGGAGTTTAGGTTCAAACAAAAACTTGAAATTCCGTTGGGCCTATGTCCTCATAAAATAGGGCCTCGAGAAAGATGAATTTAGGTGGTCAAACCAGAGCATTAGGTGCCGTGGTTGCTGAGATACAAGGCAATCCCTGATGCCTGCCGGATGCGCGGCAAATGATCAAATCACTGATGTGCCAACTTTTATGCAAACAGCAATAACAATGATCGGATCCCCGCCGCGCCAAGCAGTTGGAACTACGCCCAAAAGGGCTTCTCGGATGCCTGGTGTCATTGTGCCCTGCGAGTAGGTTGGGAACTTGTCGCTGGATAAGTAGCATGAACAAGGCAGTATCCAGTCTATGCAGACAACATATTATTTGCATGGTGTTGACCACGGAGTACTCGTTTGATCGCCATGTTGGATGGGATTATGCCTACTGCGACAGAAATAGTTGTGACCAGATTCCAATTACGCAAAAGCGCTTCCACTCGACCTCAACGTCGCCGTACCCACTGGTCATCTGCCCCATTACCCATGGCCGTCGCAAACCTCTCAACGCAACAGTGACCTTGGTTTATTCACGTATACAAGCGCTGTATACGAGCCCGCCGAGTGTCAGGCGCAGCCCTATCCATGGCCGACATCATTTTATCCCACTGCGGACCATGAGCTCTACGCGGCACCGGGGCTCGGGTACCCCATGGAGGGGCATGGTCCTGAAGGAATTTCGAATCTCTCTCTCTACGAGCGGTAAGCGCCGTCGCCGTTTAGACTTTGGTACCCACTCATTATACGGACCCGTGTAGAACTGGAGGATATCAATGCAACTGCCGCGGTACGGGACCGTGTCTCTGCGGGTCGATGTTGAGTGGAGGATACGGGTTGGGGCAGTGGTGAATTTTACACCTCACACTGAATCGTGGAGTCGAGCGCCTTTGAGCAGAGTGGCAGTGGGAACGCCAACGTGAGCAAGACAAACTATGATACTGTCTCTTCATACATAAATTATAATATACATACCACCTTGTATTGTATCCTATGAATGCATGAAACCAAATACCACCCACTGACTGACGGCGCGCAGCCAAGGGAAGAAGTTAATTCATTGTGCTGGTTCAACGAACACGAGCAGGTTTTAAGCGCTGTCAGCCTGTTCTGATGCACTCGAGCGATGAAAGATTACCTGGGGTGGGCGCCCGGCCGTTCGGAGTATCCATTTCAGCGAACGCATTCCTGATACAATGATATCGACTCATGACGGGTGTTGAATTTAACTATCCGTCGACATACCGACGATTCTCATGGTTCACCATCCGAGCGCCTGTCTGCCAAGGTCGTTTGAACTGGACCGGGGTACATGTGATGGCTGGTTTGCCGGTGTCGATGAGAAGAGGCAACCCAAAATGAATATTTGCCACCCATTGGCAGTACTTTCGACATCGGCATGACATTGATAGCTGCGAGGCATTCTCAACCGTGTGAAACACCGTTCAATGATGGCAATATTCGTAGAACATCAACCACCCTGGGCTACTCCAATGTGCCGCCCAAATAACATGGCCGCCTGGCGAAATGGCATCGCGTCTGACTACGAAGATTCCTTTGTAATCAGGAGATTGCAGGTTCGACCCCTGCGGTGGTCATGGATTTTGTTTATTTGCCTACGTTTGATTTTTTTTCTGCACTCCAGGTCCAATGTACTTCACTCCTCGTTCCATAGGCAGTGTCCATATGTATCCGTCGGTTATACGCCGGAGGCAAGCCGTCTCCGTCGCCAGATGATCCGGACTGCCCCTGCCGTTGAACATGCATGTTCTCCCTCAGCTGCCTGCGCTCCTCCATCTTTTGACTTATCACCGGGCCCGGGACGCTTGGAGGCGGGATTCCAGTAAGTTCGGACTTTTCCGAGCGCTCTCTCGGTTGGTTGAAAAATGGTTCTACGCCCCCTATCGAAGGGTCGGCACGGTCGCCGCAGCGGCGAGTCAACGGCGGCGGCCCTGGAGGAAGAGAACAGTGCACATGATACTCATGATAGCTCCTGTTAAAGCACCGATGAACGCCGGGGTTGATGTAGCTCTGGAGTGCTCTGGTTCGGGAGAAGCACTGGAGAATGGTCATGTTTAGCAGCTGAACCTGCTTGTTGATCCACCGTGACCTGGGCATAATCAAACAATGTGCTGTCCGCTGACGACCATTGCATCGTGTGTCGGACGCTTGGGTCGAGCTCGGTGGCCGAAAAAAACAAAGAGTTGTACACATGTGACATAATGGGACCCGGAATAAAAATGAACGCTGTTCATTGACGATCGTTCTGCATCTCAAAGGAGATGGTAGAGGTGGGGTTGCCTACCATGTCGATCCCGTAAATATACACCGCAACGCCTGAACTCTTGAGGGTGAGCCAAATATCAGATATCAGGCGACACTCACCTTGGAAGGAAAAACTACCAGAGAGGGAGGTGCCGTCATGCCGAATGGTGTTGTGTTGTATGCCAGAGCTGGATTTGGTTGGGCGAGGCAGGCAGAGCAGGGGTTTGTAGGTGTCACCGAGTTCCAGGCGGAGCCTAAAAAATTCCAATAGGTCCCATCTGCATCGTCGATCGTCAAATTCATGCCAGCCGAATTTGATTAGGACGGAAGGGCAGGACGTGACAAAGGGACGGTAAGCGTTTGAGGGTATTCTGTGCCCATGACCCTGCGCTTCAAGTCTCTTTATGTAAACATGAACTAGTGGCGCTATCGATGTGAAAGATGCGGGAGTGGATCTCCTTGAATGAAACAAGATGCGCTCAGGCTCATTTGACACGGAGAATGATATTCATCAAACACCAATGCGCCACTGCATGCTGATGACCTCTGAAGACCATGTGCACCCGGGCCCTGAGACCGGCAGATGCTGATTTGCAGCAGTGGATGAACGTTGAACCACCTCCGCTGCCACGCCTAACGGGCAGCGAGCAGCGAACCGGTACTCAGCTCGCCACTAGCGATTTCACATGTAACGTTTTCTGAACTTGCCATCCAGAGCACTCCAAGAGCACTCGCAACGAGCGGTAACTGAGGCAGCCACATAGATTGTGAGCGCCGCTGGGACGTTGCGCACCCATTCGGTATTCAGGCGTGATGAAGGGATGTGGATTCCAAATAGACGGACTTGGATAAGAGTTCATACTTAGAACTTTCGTTGATGCGGGATCAAAATTTGATCTTTCCTTCTCACGGTTGAAATTTACCGTTCATCAAGTACTGCGGCCACTGGATTATGATAAGTAACAAATATCAAGTACAGGCTGGGCAATAAAAGAAGTAAATATCGTTTAATAGTCGATAACATCGATATCCGATCGCGTCCGCCGCCGCACGTGTAGAAGCCGCCAAATGAGCGCGTCGAATACGGAATCCCGCGGTGGTTGCTGATCATGAATCTGGGGGAAGTAAATTGGTATTCAATTGGTGTATTTGTTTTGGGCTGACTCTTTCCGAATGCAAATTTCAATTACTTCTAGCCAAGTGGTTCTGTCAGCCAAGAACGTACTCTATCCTTCAAACCGAAATGTGTGTGCGTGTTTTTTTCAACTACCATCAAGTGCTCTGTCTGGCTCGTCGAGAACCTGGGACGGATGCGAGTGCAACGCCTGCGCTATCAAACGAGCCGATCATAAGGAGGATTTTTACGGCGGCGGACTAGCAGGGTTCGGGTTCGGCGGAGGGTTCGGCAACGGTGGCCTCGGGGACTCGCTCGTAGCGACATGGTACGATCTGCCTTTCTCCCTTCCATCCTCCACATCCTCCATTGCTCACAACCAACAACATCCAATTCCGCGGTACCTCCTTCCTCCGTGGGCGGCGTTTCAGACAGCTGTTCTGTCCTAGCGGGTGAACATTGTCGGCGAGCTTTGTATCCTCGAGGAAACGAGTGGCTTGGAAGAAGTTGGGACTCGATGGAGGACTTGGGCGCGGTGGATTCGGTTTTGATCATGATGCGCGGCGGTGAAACCACCCGGCAACGGCGACTGCAATCTTGGGTCTGCGGTCTCTTTCTGTACTAGACTACTACTAGTGTGTATAATGAGGTGTCCATGAATACAAATCATAACTTATCTACAAAAATGGCTACAAGTGTCCGAGTCCCAGTCCATGATACGTCCGAGTCTGTCTTCAATAAAAGTATTCCCTGCCGAATCCACAGACACACGATCCTGATGCACGAGCACAGGTATTACACCTCCCGCTCCTACCAAGTCGGACAGTCCAGGTCAGTTCAAATTTAGTCACCTCCGAAATAGCACTCACGGGAAATAGATTTCAGTCGACGTCTCCACAGCCATTCGGAGAGTGTAGGAATTATTCAGAAATTGGATGTATGGCGAGTCGGTGGGTGTGGAGTAGGGTTGGGATGCAGAGGTTGGGTGATAATTGTAATTGTATTCCAGTGGTACGTTCCAGGCAGTTTGCGGGTACGAATACTCGTACTCGTATGTAGGAATTTGTTGTTGCTGCTGCTGGCTATGCGGCACAGCTGCAGCTCCGGGAAAATCCAGGGTGGGACCAGATGGCTTTGAGCCTGATTTAGATTGGTGGTGATGTGTTGGAGGAGGGGTGACGTTGGGAGACGGCGAGGGAGAGGAGCTGCAGCTCGAACTCGAACGTGAACTCGGGTTCGGACTCGGACTCGACGCCGCCCGGCCGGATTCCTCTGCGACAGAGATGTATTCGCAGGCAAGGTTCCGATGCGAGCATCGATCGCACGGATTGTCGTATCCGTTAATCGCGTTGCACTGTTCAAAAAGTGAGTGCTTGTTTCTTTCAAGTGGAAATCCATGGCATCATACCCTGACTCTGCGTTTCCGACAACCGAGACAAGCCATGAGAGCCCTCTTTCGGGCGAGTACAAAAGGCTTTTGCGGGCTCGACCCCGAGTCGGAGGGAGGGAGAAATATGAGTGGCACTGGCTGGGACATGATTCAGATTGAGCTGGGAGCTGAAGCTGACACCAGACGAGGCACCATGGCGCGTTGGATTTATAGACCTCGGGAGATTCAATATAACGCCTTTAGAGCGGGGCCAACGGCACCGGGTTAGTTGCTGTCGTAACTAGGTTATAATTAAAAAGCAGTGGCCACACGCACCTGATTGATGGAAGTGAATGCGAGGTCCGAAAGCGAACGATGCTCAAAAGTGGTTGTTTTGGAGGTATCCCACGTATGATAAAGCCCCAAGGCTTACCGCTAGACCCGAACCTGGTGTACCTAGGACTTGTCGATAGTAAACAGACTGGTTACGAGTTAGCGAGGCGACTCTCGAAACTTGACCCAACGCAAATTGCGACCTGATCGAGATTCGAGACTGGTCTGTTGCCAGGCTGGATAATGGAAAGCCGCGATGAGGCTGATCAAGCACTGTGGGCTTTTCAGGCCAGTTTCCATTTTTGGCTGTCGAAGAAGCGGTAGGCCCTCAGACTGTCCGAATGAAGTGGAGAAACTGTTTCAGCTCCGATGACCGAGAAACCGAGAAGAGGACTCCGAGGTGGTGATTCCGATCGGCGAGGGAAGTTGTCAAGAGGTTGTGGTAAGTAATACGGACCGGGCGGCCCACTGGTCGGAGATGGTTGTTCGGCGACTGTGTTTCCCTGGGTGAGGAAAGGCTTGGTTTCAGAGATCTGGAATGACTTTTGATGAGGATGCATGAGTCTCAACGCACTTCAAGGCCACCTTGAATTCGAGAGGACGAGTCGGATTCAAGGAGTCATAAGGTGCAAAGATCTAGGGTTGCAGCGCACGCGTGCAAATGTGCTTCCTTGACTCCTTCCCGTCGTTTGCAAGGGACGCCCAACCAGCCGAGTTTGAGGGAAAGTCTTGGATCGTTGGGTCGCGGGCTTCACGGGTGACAAAGCCGTGATGAGACATTCTTCCTGTCGTGTGAGCGATGGCTTGGTATGTGGGCGGTGCCTTCCCGCCTGCTGGCATTTCGGCTTTGAATCGCCGTGCTGTAGGTAATGGTGACAATGACATGCCTCGGGCGGGGTTTAAGCGAGGAGAGATCTCCGTTTGGGGCTTTTCAAGGTGGAGGTTTGTGGCCGTGAGTTTGAGGCCTGAGGCCTGAGACAAGATCGACTTGGATGCATATGATGATTTCCAGGGAGTGTTGGCGGCTGCTTGGTAATGGTTTCCGAGGCAGTCGGTTAGAAAATCTGGATCGTGGCATAGCACTTGAATATAGAACCGTTGAGATGAATCGCGATCCGAATCATAGAAGGACGAGGTCGGTATCATTACATATTTAAGCGATGTTTGGTCCGTGTGGGCCGAAATATTAACGATGAATGATGCGACATAGCCATCGAACGGCACGCCGGCCAACCTCCGAACCAAACGGATACTCAATTGTCTTGAGGAACTCCACGCGTTTAACGCTTCAAATAACAGAATGAATACAGCTGCCGACCATCCGGATGTTCTGTTTAAGGCCGGAGTCAAGTCGGAGTTGAAACAAAGCCGCGGCCGCGGAGAGTCGAAAAATAAATGCAGCGGGAGGGTTACGACCTCGGACAGGTATGTACACTGACTCGGAAAAAGTAATGGATCACGCGTGGTTCAAAATTGTTTGATGCATTGCTTCACAGCCACATCACTTCTGGGCAATGTTAAGGTCTCCGAAGGAAGCTTACAGGGTCTAGTATATACCTGTAAAATATTGAGTCGCCTGACCCTCTCCTTGCTGTAGCAGAGCAATCACAAAAATGAAAGTGATCCATTTTAAAATCTGGTTTCTGTCAAATCCGTGTGTTTGATCTTTTACCTGGACTCAATGGGGCAGGTGCAACTGGAAATTGGATTGGATGATGATTTGATGTCTGTTGAGCAATTCTGGGCCCAAAAATCCGCTCTCAAGTGGGTTGGTTGTGAAGCCCTTGGTCAATGAAGTTGTGACCACTAATCCGGCAAAGGTGCCCATGGCCCGTCAGTAGTCTTTAATGAGAGGTCTTAAGCATGTATAAGGCAACTCTCCCAATACTAAGGAGTGCCCCAATTACACAGGCAAGGTGACTGTGACCACCTCACACCCTATCAGGGTCAAAGAACTTCAACCACCGTTCGGCCACGGCCCTTTGGTGGCCTTGATCTTGAAATAGGGCCTTGCACGGTGTGAAAATCCGGCTGAAAACAGTAGATGCGGGTCACTGAATTACACCTAGAGTGTAAGAAAGGCAACTCATGCAGACGTCCATGGTGGGTGGTTGCCTGATGTTGATTTTTGCATGATCTGTATATACAGCCTGAGCAAGGAGCCTCCCAACAGCCCCTGTAAGCCATATTTCTGGGTCTTGATTGATCAGTTGTGCTCTTTGGGATTCTATGAGATGCCTAGAAGATGCACAGACTCGATGGTGTGATGGTTGACCCTATGGGAAAATCCGGCCACAGATCAATCCTGAAAAACAACACTGTCTGGTGTCGGGGCATATATGTAGCTCTGTTCCTGTACCTGGGAGATTGGATTAATGGAGTAGAGTATCCTAGGCTTCATCCTGGTCAGTTTCTGTATGGCATTGACACTCACGACACCTGAGAACAAGTGCTGAACTTTCAACCCAATGTTCGGCTTGGCAATGAAAATTGAATGGAGGACTCTGCACATTGAATTTCCACTTTTTGAGGACAACTGAGCTTTTCTGGCATCCATGAGCTCCCACTGACAAGTTATACCATACAGGTAAGTGGTCCTGGGCACACGGGAGGATTATTTTACTGATTTCTTCATTTGATGTTTCTGAGTCCCTGAGCAGGCCGGAAGTGCACTGCTTTGGGTCACAGATGGAAGATGGGATAGTGAAGAGGAGTTGTACAACATCTTAGCTCATTTGGGCCAGTCGTTGCAGTGTTTCACGCCAAATAGCGTGGGTCAACCAAATGCAGAATAACAAATGGATCACATGTTCGCGTTTGACACACCACCGAAGCCGAACAAAGCCGATTTCGGACTCCGATTTGTACCTGCTGATAATAGCCCTCCTAGTGCTCCTACTACACCCCACAACCAGTTTCCAATGTCCCTCCATCGGGCTTGACACTGCATCCAATTTTCAAGATTTGGTGATCCATTACTTTTTCCGAGTCAGTGTAGGCATCTGAGTCACATCTTACATCGTTGTGAGATAAGTAGAGTCTCCGCGCCTTTCTCGGGATCCCCCCAGTGGTCGAACTTGGCTTTCCAGGTGAGGGCGTTGGAAGTGGCCAAGGTCGCACGCGGGCTACTGCCCGGAAGTCAAGAAAGCCCGTATGTGTTTTCGGGTTACTGCCCAAATTCAAGTTGAACTGGTGTTAGTCAACGAGAGAATAATTTACGAGGCTCGAGATTATACAACTCGGGTTGAAAAACAAAGAACGCAGGGTTTCACAAGTTCATCCCCTCCTCCGACCGCAGAAGCAGGGGCCTGCTGGGTGGCAGGTGCACCCCGATTGAACCCGACTTCTGAAAAGTTCAGTTTGCGACGAGAGTATCACTCGAAGTCTTACTGATCATATATGACGTGGGGATGCATTTGGGCTTGATGGTAGTGCGTATTGTACGCATTGTTCCACGGAGTCCGGGACTGGAGTTGCTGTGGATAAACGGTGGTGTATATTTGGTCCGTGAAAGGCATCGTTGTCCACGATCCGTGGGTATCCTCGCAGGGAAATTCCTGGCGGCTTACATTGGGAAAGATTCGGCGTCTGTCGAAGGGGCAGATGGGTGCCATAATGCCAGGCCGGTAGTTGAGGAATCGATTGGCATTTGTCGGCTGATTTTCCGTCGAATAGTTTGGAGTGGATGAACACTCATGTGGGACGAGTGTAGGAGGCGCGATATCACCAAATCTTGTACTGGTACTAGCTGGGCTCCGTTCGGATTCTTCGGCAACGGAAATGTATTCGCAGTCGAATTTTCTGCGAGTACATCGCTCGCAAGGCTTGTCGTATCCGTTGGTCGCTTTGCACTGTTCAAAGATCGGCAAGGAGAGGAGGATCTGGAGAGGACCAACCTTGATCTTGCGTTTGCGACAATGGATGCACGCTATGGGGGTCCGCTTGCGGAGCCCTAGAATGAAAGCAGGCTGCTTGGACATTGGGATCATTCTGGGAAGCACGGAATGATATTTTATACTTGCAAGGAGACTCGACTTGGAAGTCTTCCCGTCTGAAACGGCTGCCAGCAGTCAGAAAGCTTCAAGAACCCCGAGTACTAGTAGACCCCTCCTAGGCGCTTCGCAATCTTGTTTCTACAGCTTCGAAAGGCTGTAAACTTATTACTTTCGTGTTCAATCTAGAAATTTGGAAATGGCGACTTACTCCGAGCTCTGCTTTGGCGGAAGAAAACGCCGATGGTCGGTTCCGGTGGATTAGAAAGTCCGAGGATCAGCGCCAGCTTGCGCGTCTAGTGACCTAACCTAAAGCCTAAAGGAAAGAGAATGAAATGGCTGCCACATATCGGTACGTAGTTTCTTCCCGTCGTTTGAGCTGCGCGTTCGAAATGTCCAAGGAAGCGAGTGGCACTGGAAGCGCGGACTCGAACTCATCTTTGTTTTTCAGCGCATTTGCCTGTGAGGAGACTCCCCATATATACCTTGAGCAGTGACTTCTGCTTACCTCTAATGGCTGTGCAAACATTGGCAGTGCAGCAATTGTTCCAACAGTCATCACGAAGAGCAGTCGTGCGTGCCACTGGCGGGGCCGCCGCTGGTATAGTTGTTTCTGTCGTGATACAGCCCAGGAAGATGCCACTATCTAGCGCTCACAACGTGACCGTGAGTTTCAGGCCTGAGACAAGATAGATCGACAATTGGGACTGTTTGGGCAAGGGGGCATCGGGATCGAAATTTCGTACCGGGGGAGGGGAGGGGGGGGGGGGGGGGGGGGGGGGGGGGGGGGGGGGGGGGGGGGGGGTCCCGAGAGGGCTCGAAAAAAATTTCTATATGTATATTAGTAAATGTGTTTTGGAGCATATTGGACACTCTTGATTGAAATTTCCAAATCGGGACTGATATATTACATAATACAGCTGCCAGTCTCATCGACTCTCACAAGACATTGCCACAGACAACAAGTGTATCATTGCTCAAGTACACATGAGATGGGTCTAATGGACACTGGGGTCCTCTAATAAGTTTGTAATACATATTTTTCCTATGGCTGGGAACCACGGATGGCTCGGACCGCCGGTAAATCACATGACTGTGGGAATGATCTACCTTATATAGGAGGGGAGGGGGGGGGGGTCCAGCCAGGGTCGAGAAAAACTTTTCGACCCTATATCCGAAATTCGGATCCCGATCCCCCCTTGTGTTTGGGGGCTGCTTGCTAATGGTCTCCGAGACAACCGGGTGGAAAATTTAGGTTGTGGCATAGCACTTGAATGTAGAACCTGAGGCCTGCGTGCCTGAGATGAATCGCGATACGAGTCATTGTTGTGGAAAAGGCAAGGTCGGAATCATTACATAAGCGATGTCTGGTTCCGTCGGAACAATGCATGCAACAGCCATCCCGGCCAACATTAGATACTTATTCTCATTCAACGAGCGTCTCTTGAGCGCTTCGAGTGACTGGCCGGTCTTAGACACAAGGGGCTCCAAGCAAGCTACTTAGCGTGCTTCAACTGGCAGAATGAGTTGATCAAGAATGGGTTCAACCATATGTACAGCTGCCGTGAATTCGAATCCGGATGTTCTGTTCAAGGCAAGTTCAAGGTCGGAGTTTGGAACAAAGTCCGCCGCGGGGCAACCGCGGACTCGAAAATAAATGCAGCGGGAGGATACGGTGGCGAACTCAGACAGGGATCAGTCTGTGGACATCTTACACTACTTATGGGATACAAATAAAGCAAAGAAAGTAGAGTGCTCGGTCTCCGTGCCCTTCTCGTCGAACAGTGAACGGGGCCATTGTAAGTGAAGAAACTTGAAGCCCGTACGTGTTTTCGGCTGCTCAGATCTCCAAGTACTAGTCCAGCCGGCGTTATTAGGGGACGAGAAAAAATAGTTTACGAGGATCGAGATCGCGATATCGCAACTCGACTCGAAAAGGCTCTTTCATTTCATCCCCTCAGACCACAGAAGCACGGGTGTGCTGGGTGGCAGGTGCATTGCCTGGGGACCGCTGGCTCGCTTTTGTCAACTTCAGTTCAGCTTGTTCGCGACGAGGGTATTGCTTGGAATTCTTACTGAGCATACACCACATCGGGGTGCATTTGGACTGGGTGGTGGTAATAGTGCGTATTATATGCGTTGTTCCAGGGGTCGTACTGCCTTTGTTGTGGAACATCGGCGGGGTATATTTGGTTCGTGAAAGGCGTCGTTGTCCATGATCCCTGGGTATGGTCGGAGGGAAATTCCTGACGGCCGATATTGGGAAATATTCGGTGTTCCTCTAAGGGGCCGATGGGTGCCATGTCAGCTGGGTAGGTGAGGTATCGATGGGCGTAGGTAGGTGGATTGTCCATCGGATAGTGTGGAGTGGATGAAGAGGTAGATGGGAGGGGTGTAGTATCGCCACCTGGGCTCCGTTCGGTTTCTTCTGCGACGGAAATGTATTCGCAGTCGAGCTTTCTGCGAGCACATCGCTCGCAGGGATTGTCGTATCCGTTGGTCACGTTGCACTGTTCAAAGGTCAGAGAGGAGAGGAGGTCTGGATTCTGGACAGGACCAACCCTGATCTTGCGTTTGCGACATTGTATGCACGCTCTGGGGGCCCTCTTTCGGGGCACTATGAAAACAGGCTGGGTAGACATGATCATTCAAGGAGGCTGCGGTATAATATTTTATACTCACCTTGGAGATCTTCCCGAAGATCCCGTCTCATGCTGTTATCCTGATGGTTGCGGGCAGTCCCGTGTGCTATTTTTTTCGTCGAGAGAGTAACAGACCCCCCTAGTCGCTGCCGCAATCTTGTTTTCCCCGCATCAAGAGGCCGTAAAGTTATCACTTTGGTGTTTGTTAGTTTAAGAAATGGCTGAGCTCTCCTTTAGAATGCGCGGACGACGCTGCAAGCAAACGGCGATCGTCGGTTCCGGTGCTGGAAAGTCCGAGAATCAGCGCCAGCTTGCGCGCGGCGGCGCGTCGCCGTCCAGTGACCTAAAGGAAAGACATTGATGGCAGCCATATTAGACCGTAGGTTCTTCTTGGCTTCTTCCCGTCGTTTGAGCTGCGCGCCCGAGATGTCCGAGTCCAATGAGGCGAGCGGCAGCCTTGCGCAATAGATGCGCCCACTTGAACATTAACTCATCTTTTGTTTCAGCGCTTCGCCTGGGAGGTGCACAACTGAATTACTCCTCCCGCGATAATGTTTTTGGTGACTTGGGACGATAGATCTTGTACTTACGGATACAAGTACCTGTGGGTTTGGCATGCCGGTGACGCCTCTATAAGCTGTTGTGGCGACATCGTTAGGTCGTTCCAGGTAATCACGAAGACTGGACAGCAGTCTCGTCTAAACGTTTACAGTCCAGTCAGCCCAAGATGTCACTCACAAACGAGCTCTAAACCAGGTGTGTGTTGGAGGAAGACAACTCGGAGATTGCAGACCGTTGATCCACGGCACGTGCAGCCGCCCTGGCCCGTCCATATTTTTTCCAGAGTCGGGCAACTTCCCCCGCCAGCTCAATTCACTGATAAAGGACGCGACTAGAGGCCAGTACACGACGTGAAAATCCAATGGGCGTGTGCAGCAGCTCGTCCGTGCTCGACTTGAGCGACCCGTGCGTTCGAGGCACGTGGAGTGCACTGCTCCCCGTGTTGGCCGTCTGCGCCTTCTGCATTTCATCGCTCCCCATTCCATCGCTCTCAGCCCTCCACCAACGCTTCAGGCCGTTCTTGACTCTGCAAGAAGCAGAGGCCCTTGACACGGTTGACGTGACCGAGTATGTCGCAGAGTCTTCGCCACGACCGTCTCCCGTCTTCACGTTCCTTGGCCTCGTTCAGAGCCTGGCGTGGGTGACTGGCGGGGTCTTTTCCTTTGTCGTATCACACGATTCGGACGTTTGGCCCCTCATCCAGAGTCTCCTCGTCGCGTTTTCGTGGCTGTACACCACCGTCAGGCCAATCGCGATTCCTTTCTCGACGGCCCCGTACGACCTATTCACGGTCTACCTTTTGCACCTTCTCGGAAGTGTGCTCCTTCTAGGCGGATATCTCTTCGAATATGCGGTTGGCGGCGAGCCATTGCCTTCGTCTATCGTCCTAGGTGCACTCGGAGTGAACCTCGGCCTCGTTCTCGTGCTGCTGTACTGCACACTACGGATGCCGATTAACCTGCCCTCGGCACGCGTGAGGAAGGAGGATATCGTGCGTCACAGGTCCTTCCCACTGGTCATCCTATTGACCTCCCGTAGGGACTGACCGTGTCACCAGAGGATTACACACCGCTCTGGGAATGGATCGCGTATACTTGGATAGCCCCGCTCATCAGACGCGTCAGTTTGCTCTCCTTGTGCCCAATGCTTGTTCTCACCCCAGACAGGGAAGAAATACCACCCTTCACGAGAAAGATGTCTTCAATCTCAGTCCGACAATGCAATCTCGCCCTGTCTTTCTCAAGTTTCAGTCCACGCCGTGTGTGCTCCTCATGATGCTTGGATTTCCTCTCACCATCTTATTAGAGCGACTACCCTTTTGCGACGCATCGTGTCCGCGGTGGCCTTTGACATGTTGTGCGTACCGCCATCTTCACCTTGCCACGACTGAAATCCCTCGCAGTTTTGACTTTGTCGGCACCCTCTTCGTCATCCTCTTCTTCTACGCCGTACCCTTCTTCATGAAGTCAGCAGTGCCCCTTCTTTCGCTCAATCGGTCCTGACGATCTCTAGACATATGCTCGACCTCATCGACCAACCTCAGATGACTCCCCGGGACAAAGGGATGGCCTACGTCTACGCCGGGCTCATGTTCCTCTGCTCTGTTCTCAAGGCAGTCTTTGACGTCCAGCATCTCTGTGAGTTCACCCTCCAGAATCATACGGTCCATTCACGTCCGTTTTTTCAGGGTTCGGAAGACGTGCGAGCACCCAGGTCCGATCGTTGCTCATGGCCGCCATCTTTGAGAAGACTTTGAAGCGCAAAGATTTTAGCGGTGTCGTCACCAAGGACAAGGAAGGCAAGGGGTCGAAAGGCGGCGCGGGTATGTCCTTCTACGCCTTTCCACTCGGTTGCTGATGCCACACAAGCGGATATCGGGAAGATTCAGAACCTCATGGCGCGCGACGCCGAGGTTGTATCTAACCTCGTAGCCGTAAGTCATCTTATCCTCTGCCTGGTGTCATAATGCTCAGCCATTCCCTTTCAGTCCATCTACTCCTTCCTGAGTGCACCTTTCGAGCTCATTCTGGCGTCCATCTTCCTCTACCAGCTCTTAGTGAGTCCTCTCCCGACCCATCCATTCCAATGTGCTGACAGCATTCAAGGGATGGAGTGCCTTCTCGGGTCTAATCATCTTCTTTGGCTGCTGGCCGCTCAACAAGTACATTACGAGCCTCAGCTCCACGATAAGCAAGGAGAAGGCCAAGGCCACGGATAGGAGGATGGCGGTCGTGGATGAGTTGATCAGTTCCGTGAGTTCTGTTCTCTCCCTCACTGGGGTATTTGGGCGCTGATGGGGCTGTGGAATAGATCAAGTTTATCAAGTTCTTTGCTTGGGAGGATCGTTGGGTGGAGCAAGTGATGAAGACGAGGAACGAGGAGTTGCGGTGGCAGGTGAAAGGTGTGTCGTGCTAGCAAACCCTGCCTACCGTTTGCTGACGTGCGTGCCATCCAAGGGAACGTCAACAGACTCATGCTGACTGCGTTAGTCTTTTCCATGCCTGTCTGGGAAAGCAACGGCTAAATGGATCGCAGGATGTGGAGTATTGCGCCGATATCACTTTCGTTGGTGTCGTTTTTCGTGTATGTGTGGCTTGGGAACCAGCTCACCGTCGGGACTGCGTTCGCGGCTATTGCGGTCTTTGCTATCGTTCGGTGAGCTTCGAAGTTTGCTTGTCCTTCTCGTACTCATGGTCGCCTTCTAGAGCTCCGCTCAATAGTATGCGTCTTTGACTCCTGGCTGGGCTACCCGCTGATCTTGTCCAGCTATCCCGGAGTACATCGTGAATCTTGTCAACGTGCGTTTCCGTCTTCCTTCCGCAACTAAAGGCTGACGCTTCCATAGGCTCAAGTATCGCTGCAACGCATCGCGGCTTACCTTGCTGAGGACGAGGTGACTGCGCAGGTGTCATCTTTGAAAGTGGAAGAAGAGGGTCTTGCGCCGATGAAGGAAGGCCTTGGGATGGAGAAGGCTTCGTTTGAATGGAACTCAGTCACCGCGGCTCCTATGAATGAATCCGTCTCTACTTTCGCCGAGCATCGATTCGAGCTGAAAGACATTTCGGTGATGTTTCCCGAGGGTCGGTTGACCGTGGTCACTGGACCCACTGCGAGGTTCGTGTCGATCTTAGCAAAGATATGTCGGGAGCTGACGTGCTGCTTTTCTAGTGGCAAGACAGCGTTGCTGGTACGGTCACTGTTGCTTGAATGGGCCGCTGGACTAATGCACTCCGTAGATGGCTCTCATGGGTGAAATGACTCTCCTACCGACAGGCGGGCGTCTTGTCATGACGAAGGACGACTCTCTCGACGAGCATGGGAATACGCGCGGGATTGCGTATGCAGCTCAGACGCCATGGCTGTGAGGTTTTTGTCTGGCTGATGTACCTTTCTCATCTTCTCCCCAGGCGCCATCAGTCCATCCGCGATAATATCCTGTTCGGGTCGCCGTTTGACGAGGCGCGGTACCGCCAAGTCGTCGAGTGCTGTGCCCTCAAGCCGGATTTTGATATGCTTGAGGACGGGGATGAGACGGAGATTGGGGTTAAAGGCGTATCGTTATCAGGTGGACAGAAGTCGAGGTGAGATGAATGCAATTGACGGGAGGATCTGGCTGACGATTTCCCCAGAGTGGCTCTAGCACGTGCGGTATATTCGCGCAAGAAGTACGTTCTCCTGGATGATCCGCTGAGCGCTGTGGTATGTCTTTGCTGCTCTGACTATCGCAGTCGATTCATGGTCGCTTTAGGATAGCCACACCTCCCGGCTGCTGTTTGAGAAATGTCTTCAGGGACCTCTCTTGGCGAATCGGACGGTGATTCTCGTGACTCACCACGTCGAGCTGGTTTTACCCGGCGCGTATTACGTGGTGCGGATGCTCGATGGGCGGATCGAGGCGCAGGGCACTGTGCAGGAGCTTAGAGCGCAAGGGATATTGGACGAGATTGCTCACAAGGCTGAGGTCGAGGCCGAGAAGGAAGAGCTGGTTGTTGCTACCGAGACACCTAGTGGACCGGACAAGGACAAGAAGCCCCGCAAGCTCGTCGAGGATGAGAAGAGGGAAACTGGCGCTGTCAAGTTGTCCGTCTATCGGCAGTACTTTGCGGCCTCGAGCTACTCTCTTCTGGCTGTCGCCCTTGCCCTCATCATGGCCCAGCAGGTCCGATCCGTTGGAGAGAAGTTTTGGATCAAGATATGGAGCGAGTCGTACGAGAGGTCGTTCAGCCCGGACACCACCACCACCCGACTGCCGAGTGCCAGCCAGAGACCACTGTTCTACGTTGGCGTGTATGCCGCGATTGCCTTGTCCGGGATCCTCATTCAGATGGTGTCGTTTGGCTTCCAATTCCTCGGCGCTTTGAGGGCGTCTCGCGTTCTCTTCAAGTGAGTGTTTTGCCACTTGACGTTTCCCCTCTGAGCCATTTGTTAGTGGGTTATTGCTCAATATGGTCCGAGCCACCTTTAGGTTCCACGATACCACACCACAAGGACGCATTATCAATCGGTTCAGCGCTGATTTCTTTACGATCGATTTTCGTATCGTGTTCTCGCTGCAGGGCATACAGAATCACTTGGGGGCGTTAATCGCTGCTGTAATTACAGTCATGTGAGTTCCTGTCTTGGTCTCGGTCTCCTTGCTCACCGGGCTGTAGTGTCGTCTTCCCGCCGTTCCTACTGCCCGCGGCGATTGTCGGGTATATGTACTGGTACCTTGCGGTCGGATTTGTCAATACCTGCCGAGACCTCCGCCGGATGGAGAGTGTCATGCGATCGCCCATCCTCACCAATTTCTCGGAGGTTCTGACGGGCGTTGCGACCGTCCGAGCGTTCTCGGCTGAGAGGCGGTTCGTGGATGCGATGCATGTGCGCATTGACAATGCTACTACGATGTGGTATACCACTTGGATGATGGTGCGGTGGTTGATGATGAATTATCAGCTTTTGAGTACGTCTTTTTTGCGTTGTGGTGCTGGTAGATTGACTGACTTTTTTGCAGCGAGTATTGTGCGTGCCGGATAGTGCCGACCCATTATTCCGACTCACCTTCTTTTTTACGCAGTCTGTATTCATCACAGCTTTGTTCGCCATCTCATTCTTGCAGAATGATGCTGGATTGGCGGGTCTGGCGGTGACGGTAGGCCCAGCGTTACCCAAGATAGCTTCCTCGCTCATTTGATTCCCAGTCTGCTCTTGCCTTTAATGATAGCGTGTACTGGGCTAGCCGCTCTTTCTCCACGGGGGAGCTCGAATTCAAGTGCGTCCCTGTCTTTATCTGGATAGTGTTCCTCATGTATCCTGCAGCTCGGTAGAAAGGGTCGTGGAATACATGAATGTGCCACAGGAGGCGCCAGCGATAATCGAGTCTAGGAGACCACCAGCGTGCGTGTGCAATGTTCTTGTCCTTTCTCTCATGCTGAGGAGGATGCAGGTACTGGCCTTCGAGCTCCGGCAACTCTTCTCTCCTCGTGGTCGACCGTCTCAGCATCAAGTATGCTCCGGACCTGCCGTCCGTGCTGCAGGACGTGTCGTTTGAGCTCAAGCCGGGCGAGCGGATAGGCCTTGTTGGCAGGACTGGTAGCGGGAAATCCACGCTGGCGATGAGTCTTTTGCGTTTCGTGGACCCCTCGAGCGGGAGAATCCTCATTGACGGAATCGACATCTCGGAGATTGGTGTCCACGACCTGCGGTCTCGTGTGACCTTTATACCCCAGGACGCCACTTTGTTCTCTGGGTCCCTCAGAGATAACTTGGATCCCTTTGGCGACTACGAGGACAGTGCCTGCCTCGACGTTCTCCTCCGTGTCAACCTCATCAGCCAAAGTGAGATTGAGGCTGACGACGGGAGCTCGGACACGGCGCTTGATAACAAGACGAAATTGTCGCTAGACACTCGAGTGTCTGCGGGTGGAGCCAATTTCTCGCAGGGGCAGAGGCAACTGGTGGCACTAGCTCGGGCGCTCCTCCGGCGCAGTAGCATCGTCGTGATGGACGAGGCGACGAGCAGTGTCGACTTTGCGACTGATTCGATGATTCAGACGGCGATACGCACTGAATTCACGGATTCGCTGTTGATCACGGTGGCGCATCGGCTGCGGACTATCATTGACTATGACCGATTGCTCGTCCTCGACAAGGGCAAGGTCGTGGAGTTTGATACGCCGCTTAATCTGATGCGCAAGGAAGGCGGGCTGTTTAGGAATATGTGCTTGAAGAGCGGGACGTTTGGGGAGCTCGAGGCGGCTGCCAATGGACACTGATTTATTTCCAAGATGGACTATCATATATTATGGACGAACTTGGACACAGTATATATGTAGAGGGTATTGTAAACGAAGCAGAAAGAATATCCGAAAGTAAAAAGAAAGTGTCGTCGCATCAAGCGAACATGTAATCGTCGTCCCCGATGGCTTTTTGCTCGGGCTGAGCCCACGGCGGGCTACGCGCGCCATTGCCATTCACAGCGGTATAAGTGGGCGTCGTAGGTGACGTCGGCGCCCTCGAACGTGGCTCTGCGATGGCAACAAGTGGCTCTCCCTGCGACCCATACGCCATCCCGTGCCCGTTAGCGCCCATCCCGAGCACAGCGACACTCTGTCGATTAGTATTTTGCTGCATCTTGCCAAGTGGCCAGTTCCCCGCCCCAAGGTGCTGCTGCTGAGGTTGCTGCTGAGCAAGGACGAGCGGGGGCGGAGGGTGCGTGCCCTTGCGTGCCCAAATCCCAGCCCCGATCCCGCTCTTGATGGACGCAGTGTCCTTGTCTCCTCTAGCTGCGTCCTGGATCATAGTCAACGGCGGAACCCGCTCCTCCTCCACATCCGCGCCTGCCCATCCCTTCTCGGGTCCATCACGGTCAATAAAGCTCGCACGCTCGATACTGGGCGAATACCCCTCAGCACCCCCACCAGCAAACAGCCCAGACGGCCCGCGCTCAAACAACGCAGCAGGCGAGCCATTCGAATCATCCGAGATCGCAGAACCCTCGCCATCACCCTCAGGACTCGTCAACCCCGGATTCGTGTCCTCGTCCGTCATGGCTGGCGAGGACGGCCCCAAAGCAGGCGGTGCGACAGGCCTCACGCGTTGTTGGGCAAGCCAAGCCCAGCGTTTGGCAGCCAACCCGCCTTCATGCTCGATCGCCAGCAACGCAGTAGCAACAGCCGCCAACACAGCCTCGAGTGCCTGTCCGCGGGAAAGAACAGCACGCATCCCATCCACGGGTCGTCCGTCGTCTCCTCGTATACACATGTTCACGTGAGGCCCACAGAGCGCTGCCTCGAGCCCGCGTCGCGAGATGTGGAGTGCGGCGTGACGTTCTTTGAAGAGGCGCGCCCACGTGGGAGGACCACCCGCAGAGGGACGCACACGGAGCTCGGCGATGACGGGGTCTCCTACACGTGGAGTGGGCCGTTGCTCGTACCCAGTGCAGTAGAGCGTCGTAACGAGATCAGTCCTGTCACGTGCGGCACTGTCGAGGACAAAGTACCCTCCGCCCTCGTACTGCTGGGGTTCCCCTGCACGCGGTGGGGCAGAGAGAGGGACCGATGGTCGGGCGTGGAATTTGCCTTTGGCGGGCAAGGTAGAGCTTAAAGCACCTCCGCCGTCGTTGAGCTTGATGGAGAAGAAGTGGTGCGAGGAGGATTGTCTGGCAACGCGCATGGGGTCGTACGACCCGCAGGCGGAGGAAATGGGGACGACGGCGCCCAGCGTCGTCTTTGTGAGCACACAGTTGTTGGTAGCAGTGAGCCCGACGGCGCGCGAGGGTTGGTCTCGTGCCGAGAAGACGTTGACTAGCAAAGAATTCATTGGTTAAGGAGGCTGGCAGGCATGAAAGGAGAGAACGCACTGTAGCCCTTGGCTCCTTTGTTAGCCGCCGGCGCAGCCGTCGAGACGTCCCAGCCCTGGCTGCGCGAGACCTCGACAGACATGTTTTTCTTGCCCAGAAAATGTGCCTTGGTCTTTTTTTGAATCTTGTACGTCGGCCGACCACTGCCTGATTCGGCGCTTCGGTAACGCGCGTCGACGGTAGCTTCCTGTGCGGCGGTGAGTCTAGGGGAGGAGGGAGAGGAGAACGGGGGAGAGATACCTTGCCACCGGGAACCATAGCGAGCTCGAGGTCAAAGACGTCAAAAAGGTCCTCTGGTCCAAGGGGCTCGAAAAAGGGCACGGCGGTTTCAGCACGTTGGTCCACGCCGCCGCCGGGATTGCGGTCTATCATCGAGTCGAGGTCGAGCTCGCGCATGTCGTGCTCGAGGAGGTCGATACTCGGCATACGGGAGTGCGGATGCTGGACGTGCGAGTCGGGCGCATCGTCTGGTCCTCCTCCTCCGCCTCCTCCTTCATGATCGGTGACGCTCGACTCCTCGGGGGACCCAGCCAGAGTCAACGGATCCTGTTCCTCGACGTCGGGCGTGGGAGGGTCGCCACCGGCTGTCGGAAACGTGGACATGGTAGCGGTCTTGGAAGGAGGGGAGGGTGAGCTGAGGGGACAGCGGTGTAGCAGAACAGGGGGCGCGGAAGGGGAGCTAGGAGGTGGTGCGCATGAGTCGATCGAGACTGGACATACTATAATCCAGGGCAGTTTTCTTAGGAGACTGGTCGTAGTAGAGATGGGGTGTATGAGTTCATTGTCGCAAATGATTTTAAGGTATTAGTATGTGCATAAATCTACTCAGAAATCCCCACCTCCGTACCCCCTCGACGGCCGTCCCCCACGGCTCTGGTCGTACCCAGACATCTGGCGCTGCTGCCTCGGCGGCTTGTTGATAGCGAACTCGAGGTTAAGCGGGCCATAGCTCGTGGTCTGACCGTGTAGCTCCTGCAGCGCATCCTTTGCACGCTCGACAGATAGGAACTCGACGAAGCCACTCCCAGTCAGCTCATTCGTGGTCGCGTTGCGAACTAAATGCCGTCAGTCAGACTGGCCTGAGAAGGAGAAAGAGCCACGCACGGAAGTAGACCCTCTGGAGTGCAGACTCGTAGTCCTTCAAAACCTCCCGGATGGACTCTTCGTTGCCGCGATAGTCGTAGAAATACAACTTGCTCGAGGGCGGGTTGTGAGCCGTCGGCCGGACGGGCGCAAAGTCCACCCGGACGTTGCGGTCGAGCATATACAGCGGCTCCTCCAGATAGCTGGCATGGGCCGCTACAGCGTCCTCCTTGGACAGGAACTCGACATGTGCAAAGCCCCGGGACGTGCCGTCAGGCCGTGTCGACACGCGTACGCTCCGGATGGCCCCAAAGGGTGCAAACTTTTCGCGCACCTCAGCCTCGTCAGCGCCAAACGGCAGGTTGCCGCAGAAGATGACATTGCTCGGGGGAGCAGCGGCACGTGGGGCAGCGTCAGAGGAGGAGGAGCGGAAGGCACGTGGGCTGGGGGAACGCTGAGCGTCGCGCGGGATGGTGTAATCGGTCCGCAAGGGACGATCGAGAATCCAAAGGCCTGCCTCGAACGCAGCCGTGGCAGCCTCCTGGTTCTTGAAAGTAGCGTAGCCAAATCCACGGGAGGAGCCGTCCGGGTTGGTCACTGGTGGATAGTTAGTGTTTAGTACTCGAGGGATGGGAAGCAAGGAACGCACCAATCCGCACACTCTCGACTTCTCCAAACTGAGACAAGGTCTGCCCGATATCATGTTCGGTAGCCTCGAACGCAATGTTCCCAAGGAACAGTTGCAGCGAGGGCGGGTTCTCTGACGTTTTGGGGCCCTCTGTCGTTGCTGAGAATTGGCGGGCGAGCGACGTCGACAGAGTGCGCAGAGGGAGGAGAATGCGGGGACGGGTGGTGGGGAGGGCTGGAGCCGCCAGCGACCGTGTGGCAGCAGCGACTAGAGCCGCCCGGGCTTGTCGACGGAACGCGTTGGCAAACATTTTTGGGAGGAGGGGGAGGAAAAGGAAAAACTTTGCGATCAGTTGTGACTGTGAGGGTCACAACCCAAACGCGTCTTCTGATGACCCAGACTTGTTTCAAATTGCCCACAACTCCACTTCCCGATGAGGAAGGTGATGAGGCAGTGTCTTTCGGATCATTTTGATCAGAACAGTCTGCAAATCGATTGCCGTCGGCAGATAATTGTGAAAATTTACAAGTCCGCTGACAATGAAAATCAAAGTTTTAGGCTAGCTATTGGATACATCGTGTGTACGCGGGAACGGACGACGGGACGGGGAAGGGGTATATGTAAGGTGTGAGGCATGGCACGCTCGCTGCGGGTAACTCAGGGGCGGGGCAGCTTCGAGCGCGCGCAAGCTGGTCAGACCTGGGAGGACGGCGTCAACAGCCGTGGTGCCTGGGCCTACTGAGCTGAGGGCGGGGCTTGACCGTCAACGGCTGGACGATCTCAACGTTGCTGTGGTCGGGCGAGATGGGCGGGAAGGGGCACGTGCATTCGGGGTGAGAGGGCCGTTCCTTGAGCGGGAGGTATTCCAGGTCGTGGTGGGCGACAGAGGCGTGAGGGAGGTCAACGCGTCGTGGGGCGCTGCTGGGCGTGCTTGAGTTAGCGATACCAAGTGTGGTGTGGGTGGGCTGTCGGGCTGGTGTCCACTGGAGAAGGTGTAAAAGAGCTTTCCATGGCTCTTCGTGCCCTTGGGAGAGAGTTTGGTCAACGGCGGGACTGAAATGGAGGGGATACTGCGACGCACGAGTCTCGAGAGGACACCCTTCGTCCTTCAGCGACAGCTGCAGTGTCTCGCTCACACAGAATAGACAGCAGAAAAGAACGCTCGAGCGGTCGTTGATATCGCACATGGCTGGCGGGAGGGTGGCGGGGACGTGGCGGTTTTGCGCAGGAAGGAGTGAGGATGGAAGCGAGAGGCAAGCGAGCCACAACAAAGGGCGGCGAGAATACGGCAGCACGGATGGCCGAAGAACTGGCCGAGAACAGCGCCACCATCACCTTCCTCATTGGGAAGTGGAGCTGTGGGCAAATGCCAACAGTGATGACCCAGTGGTTCCGATTACTTGAAACGGCAGACTCATCCCATAGCTGAAGCAAACGCTCCGATATGTCTGGAGGCCTCTCCTTGAACTAATTCCGTCTGTGATATGTTTAGTCGGACGTCTCTGACTCCGATGCCCTTGCGTCATAACTGTGTTTCACGACAGATTGCTGTAGATGTCCTCAAGATTGAAGACAACAACTCCACTATTCCTGGGGATGAAAAGACCGGCTTCGAACATCGACCGACGTCTCAGAGGCTCCCCACGATCTCCTTGACGATTGGCGTCTCTTGCCTTCGATTCAAGTACCCTAGTCCACGCACGGTATGGGCATCCCTCTTGTATGAAACGTGGCCGTGTTACTTGCTACATACTAAATTCGTCTCCAAGCACTTGCTTGACTTTCTCCTCGGACTTCGGGGAAAAAAACTATGTTACGCAGCTAACTGACTCCCCTAGCTTTCCTAGTGGTGGCAAGGTCCGGTTCAGAAATCGGTTCGAACCTGAACCGAACCTGAACCGGACGCGGGTTCAGTGTTCAGGTTCACAAAATCCCTGAACCTGAACGCAAGTTCGGTTCGGGGTTCGGCCAGCACCGTGCGCGTTTCGAACCTGAACCTGAAAGGTGAACCCCATCAGCACAATTGTGTCAATTTCACGCCGGATTTCCCACATTTTTGGCAGTGCCGGTGTGATCTGTAGCAAGTATACCCATCCGGTAACATCCACACCCTTGTAACCCATTTGTACGCCGTGTTGCGCGCCTCTGACTGATCATCAAGATGATTGATGGCGCATCAATAGTGGCGGAAATGTGTCGGCTGCACATTACAGCGCCGTACATGATCCATCGGGTTCCCCAAAGCACCTCAGTTGACTCCTTCCCAGGTACCCTCAGCACAGAACACTTTTTTGGGAGGATTCTTGGGATCAGGGACCGGCGGGGTTCGAACACGTTCGAACCTGAACCGAACGCGAACGCGCGTTCAGGTTCAAGGTTCGGTAATGGCCCGAACCGAACGCCAGGTTCAGGTTCGGGGTTCAGAAAAAAATGCTGCTGAACCGAACCGAACCGAACCTTGCCAGCACTAAGCTTTCCCTCGCAATCTCCGGTACCGCTCAACACACATCCGAATACGCAACGCCGAATCGGGATGCTATCTTACTCCCTGGCCAGTTCAATCCAAGTACCCCAACCTGGAAAATGTAATTAAACGCAATGCCTGGTATGGCATCCCTTTTTGTATGAAACCAGTACTAAACTCGGTCAAAGAACACACTGCGAAATTGCCGGTGGAGCTCTCAGCTCAACATGCATACGAATACGCAGCAGTTCAATTCAAGTACCCTAGCATTTGCATAACGCACGGTATGGCATCCCTCTTGTATGAAACTAGTAATCAACTCGTCTCAAAGGATTTGCGTATCTCTGGTCAAAGAAGACTATGCATTGTCGGCAGGACCTCGAAAAAAAATTATATTGCCCAGCTGACACGAAGAACTGCGGAATATCTGGTGGAGCTCTCAGCTCAGCATACATACAAAACGAATACGCAGCGCCGAATCGGGATGATATCTTACTCCCCGGTCAGTTCAATTCAAGCACCCTAACCTGGAATTTAACCGCAATGTATGGTATGGTATCTCTTGTATGAACCCAGTACTGAACTGCGCTCAAAGTATTTGCGTATCTCTGGTTAAAGAAGATCTATGCATTCCCCTCGGACGACCTCGAAAAAATCATATTGCCCAGCTGACTGCGAATATCCGGTGGAGCTCTCAGCTCAACATCCATACGAAAACGAATATGCAGCGCCGAATCGGGATGATATCTTACATCTTACTCCGCGGCCAATTCACATCCAGCAGTGCCCGGCGGTGCGCCGTTGACAATGTGACTAGCTGTTTGATTATTCCAGCTCCAAAGAGTCCGTTGCTTTAGTTTGGGAGTACAGATTGGATCTTACCGTTCCCAGGACAGTCGACTGGCGTTACTGGTTTCTGAGAATATATCTTGTCCCCATGTGTCGACCGTCATTCAAATCGACAAGGGGCTGGTGATCTGCAGTTCCGTTCCGACTCGTTGCCTCCCTCAGATTCGGCGCTGGAGCACTGCAAATACGACAATGAAGCTGTTAGCAGATTCGGATCCTCATCCGCAGCCAAAGAAAACACTTTGGAAACCAGGTGAGGGAGGTGAGGAGATTACTTAATTTTTATTTGTAGGCGGGCGCCGGGCGGGGAGAACCTCAGCCAGAAACTCCAATATTTAGTAAGTACCGCGGCTTGATATCAAGTCAACTGAAGCGCTCACTAATAATGACCTGTTGTGGCTTCCCGTGCGTGGCGCGCAGCTCCATTCCTCTAGATATCATGCTCACTCCATGTCCTATAGCATCCTCTGCATTCCACCAAACGCCGCCGTAGGTCCTCGAAGCTAGGCTGGCTCGACATCGGAGCTCGCTGATTATAGTTGAACCAAACGCAAAATGAAAAACACCCCGCAAGGACGCCTGAGCGTGATTTTCTCCGGGACCTTTGACTGTTTCTCCGTTGACAGTGAAATACTTCGTCAACAAGGATTGCAGACGGTGCACCGAGGCCCAAGGGGCGAGATTAAAAGCTAAAATTGATGCGCCTCACCCCTCTGGTTGTTTTCGTCGCTCAGGCATCGCCGCACCGAAATATTAATGTCGGCGTAGGACGGAGCATGGAGTTTCTGGCTGCAAGGTGCGGGATGATATCAGATGTTTAAGCCTTGACCAACTTGGGCCTGCTCGCAGAAGACTTTCGTCTCATGGTCACCCTAGTCCGAATGAATTCCAGGAACCACGAATAATCTCGATACATTCTTTCTTTATACTGTATACGGAGGGGTGACTCGGTGGAGGTACGCATTCGCCGCTCAACCATGGCCAATTTCGTCAAGTTGTCGTGCGGAATGATGTGAATTCTTCGGGAGGCGAGCGGCTAGTAATACCTGAGGTTCCGTATAATGGAATTAGAACGGCTTCGGAAGCATTGCCCACCGACTCCGCCTTGTCCGTTCTTCGTCGGGATTCGGCAAGCTCAATTTTGTAGAGCGTCAGAAAGAATATTGGGCCGACTGTCGCCTCGACGAATATTCTGTGTGGGCGGTGAATCGGTCGCCGACGACGCTCTGCATCGTACACAGAGATGAGCGCCGAGCCTGGCATCCGTTCTGGTACATACTCCTACCCAGCTGTGGGCCATGGCTGATCTTTGCTTTCAGGGTTTTTATGTTGCTCGAGTCCGCACGACGGCGAGGCCGCAAGGGAGTGCACACCTTTTGGAATTCACTTGACGGCAAGATTCAATTGACTGATTTTCTACAAAGGTGACCCCGTTGGCCCCCGGCATTGGCTACTCCATGTTTACGGGAGCAGATGAGCCCGATTCCGGACCGCCGCTGGTACATTTCCAGCATTCCCTGCCCCAGCCTCATTTCAAATTTGCGAGCGAACTTATTCAACTCGGCAAGACGTCGGCAGTGGGCGATATCAATCAATCACACGGCAGTTCACAAACAACGCCATACAACCGCATGTGCTTTTGACATCACCATCATCCACGTCGCGAGATTTACTGCTCTGCCTCTGTCCTCCATGCTATGCTCACTTGAGTCCCAAGATTTCTCTGCTGGTCTGAGCTTGGGTATGTTCCCTCCCGCCGGGATGTTCATTGGTCCTAGTCTCTCTTGACAGACTAGCGCTCCGTACCTCCGCGAATATACTTGGTCCTGGCACAAACGTGACCTTTGTCATCCTCAAGCGTTCCCCTGCGAAGAACAAGGAGATGCAAACCATACCAAAGAACCCCATCTCCCACTCACACTCCGCCAGCCTTTCTGGACCGACGTCGACAAACTTGGACCTATCTTCCATTCTTAGAAACAGCCTTACTGAGCCCGATCCCACGAGATTCGTCGGTCAAACGCTGATGTACCAAATCTCTGGTGGACTGCTCATACTCTCGTGATCAGCCTGGCTGCGGTTTCCTGTACTGTTCTCTTGTCGAGGAATCACGTCAAGCCTACTCAGATTACTTACCTCCTTTGGTCCAATGTTCAATCGCGTTGCACCGTAAATCACCATCGAGCTGGAGATCAAAAGAGCTCCGTCTGCAGCATTTTTTTGGGCCGGTGAATGAATTCCAGGCCCGAGAAAATCGCCGTCCTCGGTCGTCAAGAGAGTATTTGCGCCGATTACGGCAGCACAACTTCTTTCCTGGCCTTTTTTCCGACGGCCTGTGCGCGCGAATTCAATGTCGACCCGCACGAAGCCTTGAATCTCGAGTCAGCCTGTCTCATGCTGTTTCCATTTACTTTGTTTACAATCACCGTTCGGTAACAGATCAGTTGGCGGTACTTGGTTACTTTCAACAACTTGATTGCAGATCATTTCATTCACTGGAATTTAGTTCTGGTAGCCGATGTCCGACTTGGACTGCAAGATCGCCGTTACTGCCTCTGAAATCCACATGTTTATGCTCTGCCTCAATTATGACTGGGTACCCCGTTAAACCCGAAGGTGAATTCAACGGTCGTTCGAATACCTGACTCATTATCGACTCTACCATTCATATTTCCCAGATAGCGTCGTCGCAGTCGTTCCAGCCTTCCACGTACGAACAGATTTCCCCCGTTCCCTGGTCGGCTCCGGCTGCGGCAACTAGCATGGGATGCAAAAAGTACGTGTACTTTGCTGCCGTCGCCCACAGCTGGGCGCCTACTCTACTGGACAGGATCGAACAGCCTCCCTCGCCTCGGCCAGTCGTGATGCATCCGGCGGGATCTTCCTCGAGTCACTCGATTGATATCTATCTCTCTCCATCTCGTTGCTTCTCTACCGACAGCCTCCGACTGGGTAAGTTTCAGAACTATTTTGAAGGTGCCAGCTGGCTGACTGTCTCTCCCGCGTTCCGCTCACTGGAAGAAGCATCTTCATCTCAATCCTCGATCCCATCTGTCGAGTTTCAGGTCCAATCGCTTTTTAGCCGGGGGATTGCTCGATCGTTTGAAGACGCCGAAAATGACCCCTGCTTCACAGATTGCGTCCACGACAGCGTGCCAAAGTAGGTGTTTGTCATTCCGCCGGTATAACCCTACCCCTTATGGTGAGTGCTAGCCTATCGAAGCGGTGGCCGACTGACGAGATACTCCCTGAGCTTTAACCAGTGAGCAATGCAGCCCCAGTCTCAATGCCATTATTATGGGACAGGCAAGGCGGCGCTGCGGGGCCAATAGACACGTATAAATACAGTCACCCACGCTGAATTCTCCCAACGTCCCCTGGATATCTTAGAATGTCTCTCACAGAAACGAACGACCAGCACCGAAGACTTCTCCGAACTCTCTTCTTACCGTCCCGATCGAGGGTGTACATGGCTTGCGTCCATTGTCGCAAGCGGAGGATCAAGGTCCGTGCTTCTCCTCCTCAATTATGACTTTTTCTGACTGGGTGGAGTAGTGCGTGACGACAGAGGAATATGACCACCCTTGCGAACGGTGCATCAAGAACTACACTGCGAGTACATGCCAGTGACATCTGGTGGCATCCCCTCGTTATCCTCCGACTCGGCGTCTTCGTCACGGCATGGGACCGACCCTGTGGAGCCTCTAACCCCGACCTCGTTGTACCGCCCACGGTCAACCGCACCGCCCGGACATCCGTCCTCACCAGGCTGGGCGAGCCTCCTCATCCCTACGGGTTTGGGCAAGAAGGCGCAGCACCCTACGCTCATCACGCATGCGCATGCTGTCCCCAACATCTCGCAACACCACCGGTACAGCTCTGGTGTGCATCCCAGTCACTCGAGGCCGGACCATACGGCGAGCAAGCATCCTACCCCTGTGTGCCCCACGGCCATGCTCATCCAGCAGCGTATCCCTACCCCCCGACGAGCGTGACGCTGCCTATCCCCCGCGGCTTAGCCGGAATCCTCATCACCCCAATATCTATCGCTCGCAAATGGAGAGCGGGATGCCGCGTACTTCAACTCGTGAGTCCTGTTCTTACTCTCACTCGCGCTTTTGTTGATTAATTGGTAGTGGCCATGGTCGGTGTTCATGTCCGCCTGCTGGGCCATGTTATTGTGGGCGCCGAGGACAATATTGATTCCGCCTCTCCGTCGAGTCGAGGTTCGGAATTGGACATGATTTATGTATCGCTAGAGTAATGTACCCCACAGCATGTATTCCAGATAGTAATATTCCACGGACCATTATGTTCATGAAGACCGGAGAACGTTCGTTGCTGAATAGAACAGGAACGGAGACCTTGTTGTACTTGGTTTGAGGCCTTTGCTCTGCACGGCAGATAATGTGAATCCGGTCTTTTTAAAAATCTCCTGCCACTAAAGCTGATTGAGTTCGCCTTGGGAGGCCTGAGGGTTCCTGAGTCCCACGCCTTTCCACGACTTGCAAGCAGGATTTGTGGGCCGTAAGTAGTATTTGTCGGTCGCTACGTAGGCAGAAATGATTCTGATTAGCCCAACAGTTGTCCCGTTGCCAGGGGGTCTGTAAGAACGAGAAAAAATCGTCAAATCGGAAAGTTCGTAACGTTTCTGTGAGCTAGAAGCTCAAGCAAGAGTTGATTCGAGTCATTCGACTGCGGGTCCAATTACTTGGTTGAACAATTTAGTCCTAGTGTCCTCCAGTTTTCGCACACCGGGACACCTCTGATGTCCAGGTCCAAGGTTTCTCCGTCACGGTAATCAGACCTTGCTCGTACCCAAGTATTATCAAGTGTTTCCGCGAAATCAAGAGCCCAAGCTATCACTCTCTAGCTAGCCGTGTAACCATGGAGCATAGATGCGTTTTCAATATCAATCGGACGCGGTAGCAAGTGATAGTTCGCGATTGGCGACGACAGTTGAGCAGAGTCATCAGTGCGCACGGGGCGAGACGGAGCGCTCGAGCCGACGAGCCGATGCTCATTTTTGGAACGCGGCACCCAAGTAAATTGAGATGGCCACGCGGCAGGGCAGAGGTCTCGTTCATTCCTGACCGATCTTGACGACTTCAGACTCACTGCGCGGGATCACCTGGGGGAATATATTGTACAATAGTCGTAGGACCTGAACCAACGAACGCATATTCAAGGAAAGAACTTGCACTGCCAGAGTACGGGTCAAAGCCGAAAGATTGCCATGACTGTGGATGGCAATTCAAAGCCGCGTGATGTCTCATAGCTGTCCATCGAATGTTGGATCTGACCGTCCTACACGCACAGATATAAATTAGACCACCTCGTCCGAGTCTTTCGTCCATCTACCAGCCTCACCATCCCAGAGCTTCTACCCTTCAAAAGAGTCCCAGAGACTTTTCACGTTGACAAAAAAGAGGACACTTGTGGCTTGTTCAGCGTGTCGGAAACGAAGAGTCCGGGTACGCTAGACCCCTTTCCATGGAAAATCCACTGATAAACGAGGTTTCGCGTAGTGCAATGCGATTAACGGCGACCATAATCCTTGCGAACGATGCCAGAGGCGGAACTTGCCTTGCGAATACATCTCTGTTGCGAAGGAATTTGAGAGGGCCCCTACTCCAACACCTAGCCCAAACACCGGGCGAGGCCGCAGAATCGAGCCCATTGCGACTCCGACGCTGCCGTACATCCCTCCGGCACCGTCAATTTCAACTTCGACAAGAGGCCGAGGTGGAGGCGGGGGTGGCGAATTCTACTTTGACGCTGGCTTTGAGCAAATTCAACCCACTGGGTTAATCGTGCCACAACAGGCTCAGCAGCAATTTTCTGCATACGGACAGGGCCAAAGCTTTGGATACGAGAACGATTATCCCTATGCGTCTGCGAATCGGCCATCGGAGTGGACCACACCGTACGACCAGCATCAGCAGCAATACCGGCCCCAGCCACAACACCAAACCTACCCAATGCCGAGTCCCGACTCGATGTACCTTAACGCTCAGCATCCGAACCACTCGTACACACCGCGAATGGAGACGAATATGTATTCCCAGTGAGTACAACCCAAGTTGCAAACATTTGAGGTCGCTGGTGTTCTAGGAGTGGAGGGTGTACCTGCCGCCGTCCTGCAGGATCATGCGTTTGCGGGTATGAGACTCAGAGGGGGCCCTATTACTGAAAGAAATTGGGCTGTACTCGCACAGACTTGATACAGTATCTACTGCGACACCGTTGATGTATTTATTCATCCTGAACGAATTCGAATTCGAACAGGGTTTTTTCAGTTTAAATGGTTGTTCCAGGACAGGAAGCAGGGTATTTCAGGGTTTTTCACTGCTCTAAATCATCCAAAATTGCATCCGGGGATTTATTTTTCGTCCCCAATCCCGGTCCGGTTACAAGAGCGTATGAACAGTCAGTACTTCAGTACCCGAGTCTTACTGGCCGCCTGTCGTATCGATCCAATTACAGGTCTGAATATCTGCGGTAAGCGACCACATCCACTTTTCTGAGAGAGTTTTGATCTGCTGAGGTTTGTGAGCAACTCGAAAAATGCAAAAATGAACCGTGGGAATGAGGATCCGAAGTATACCATGGTCCATTCCAACCCAGACCAGCGCAAGTATACCGGATAACCTGTGTGCAGCAAAGAAAGAGCCGTCGGCCTTGAGGAACATTTTGAAGTCACTTCAACATACCACAGATATGGCAGGTATAGTGTAGCAAAACTGTTTTTCAACACACCCTGTGGTTTTTTGAGAAGAAATGACACAACTCAGGGCAATTTACCAACAAAAGTGAATGACTTGACACGGCTCAACAAAAAACAACACAACCTAAAAAGTGAATGAAATAGTGAACACATCCTTCGTTTTCTTGACACCAACGGCACAACCAGGGGGTAGCAACGGCACTTAGGCCCCTTGGTATTAGTTGAATAGAAAGTTTGATGCAGTTTGCCGGACTGATTGCCGATGGCTTCCTCGTTGATGCCGTCGGGGCCCCATGGCTACATGACATTCTGGGGGTGAATTGTCAACGCTTTCTGAACTCTGTTGATTCCCGCTTGACCCTCAGAAGGGTGGGCAACATCTAATTGGCTGCCGTCAGAATAGATGGAAATGTGCCTTGATTACATCATCAGTTACAGGTAGCATCAGCGTCGAAAATAGAATCAAATATTCACAGCACTCTTCTCCAGTTCTGATGCCACAGCAATAATTTCTACGCCACTCGCGCCCTGCGTCGGCCACGTGGTGTACACGCATCTCCACAGCTTCTAATTATGCCCGGATACAGCCGTGTTCCACCGATGCCTGCTGCAATAGCGCCGCTCTAAAGGACTGACCGCAGTGATGTTGGGTCTCCCGCGGTTGACTGTCCTACGTGCAGATATAAAATTAGTCCATGGTCGTCTTTCGTCTACCTACCAGCTGGCCATGTCCCCAGCCTCCAACCTCCCCCAGAAGAGTACGATAAACCTTTCGTATTAGCAAGAAAGAGGGCACTCATGGCTTGTCTTGGGTGTCGGAAACGCAGAATCCGGTATGCCAACCCCTCTACCTACAAAATCCAGTGGTTTACCGCCTCGTACAGTGCAACGCAATTAACGGCTACGACAATCCCTGCGAACGATGCCAGAGACGGAACCTGCCCTGCGAATATATCTCCGTTGCGGAGGAATCTCAGAGGATTGCCTCAGAGTCGAGTCCCACTCTCACCGCCCGACTCAAATAACGCGCGAGTCCGCGAATTTGATCGCATTGCGACTCCGACACGGCCGCACATTCCTCCGACGTCGTCCAGTTCTTCAACAAGAGGCCGAAGCCGAGGCCAAGGCGGGGGGTCTTCGCATGCCGGCGACTCTTACTTCGACCCTGGCTTCCACAACATGCTTTACACTGGTGCCGACGGTGGATTTGAGCAGGCTCATCCCGTCGACCAACCATACCACAACAGCAGCAGTTTTCTGCCACGGACACCGGACAAGCCTTTGGCTACGGGAATGAATATGGTTATGCGTGTGCGTATCCGCAGCAGCCGTGGACTACGCCGTACAGCCAGCCTCAGCACTTCCAGCCCCAACAGCAACAGCACAACCACCCTACACCCATCCCCACCTCCGACTCGATGTATCTGGACGCTCAGCATCCCAATCACTCGTACACACTTCGAATGGAGACAAACATGTATTTCCAGTGAGTACAACACATGTTCCATCATTTGAGGCTGGCTGAGCATGGCATTCTAGAAGTGGAGGGTGTAACTGCCGGCATCCTGAAGGATCGTGTGTGTGCGGCTATGAGAGGGGGCTCTACTGAAAAAATCGGGTTGTACTCAAACGGACTTGATTTCAAGTCGTTGATGTATTTCTTCAGCCTGCACGAATTCGAAACACGATGCATGATGTTTCAGTTTACAGTGTCGTACCACTGCCACTGTCAGGAGGCCGAGCGGGGTGTTTTGGCCGGCAAGAAGGATATTGCAGGCTACGCGTTAGAGCAACGCGGCACGATATCATGTCTGTGGCGTTCCCGTATCGCTTTCGGTGCCATGGATGCCACATTTATGTTTCTCAGAGTGATGTCTCTGTTCGCAAATAGTTGCTTCATTTTGTCCCTCATCAGTGAATACCCGGGTCCCAGCAGACGCCGTGGCATGTCGGAGATCCGATTACGGGGCTGAGTTTGTCGTCATCTTTAACTGTCAATGACCATGGGGGCGTGTCCGGCGTGCCGAACCTGCTTGTATCATCGAGCATTCTGTGACACAAAAGAAGATGTGAAAATCAACCGTGGGAAGCACGACCGCGTCCCAGACGAAGTGTATACACATGTACATAAATGATAGGTACTTATATCAAGGTACTTACCCCAAACTCCACGGATTCTGAGGTTACGAGACTGTTGGTGTGATCCATTCACGCCGCAACATACTAATGACTTCTCTGGCAATCCGCCGATCTTCCCGCTCCGACCATCGCCTTCTCTGAATCCTGATAATCCTGAGCTACCGGGATTTCTGTGTGCGGAGCCCGTAAATAGGTCCTGTGGTCATGCACACGGGCGGCCCATTTGACCCGTTTTGCTTTAAAAGGGCTGTTCACTTTGTGGACGGTTGGTACGTATCCGAGCAAGAGCTCTGGATAGGGTCGGGCTCCTTTTTTTCCCCGATCGGTCACACTTCCAAGCGGTGAGAAGGCGTAGGCTTGGCCCGGTTTGAAATTTGAAGGTCTAGCAGTGTGTTTCAAAGCCCGCCTCAATCCCATCCCGACATGTTTCGCGTTGGTGGTGCAAGACAGAGGCAATAGGTGGGATGGCGACTTAGATGCCGCAGGATGGAAGCAGGAGTAATCGAAATACCGCAAAAAGGAGCACGTGACCACCGCAGGGGTCGAACCTGCAATCTCCTGATAACAAACAAATGGTCGTAGTCAGACGCGATGGCCATTTCGCCAGGCGGCCGGCTGTGACATATGTTCACCATGTCATCATCAGTTCCGCCAGACATCGGGCAAGCTCTGTGGGATTGTAACTCCCTTTTTTGCCCCTCTACTGTGGGGCTACGGGGTTCGTGAATAAGAAGTCGTAGACGCAGAGAATCTGAGCTTGAAGATTTTGTCGTAAGTGTTGAGAGTCGATAAAATCTACGTTGTTAATTTTACCTACTGACTACGAAATATACTGTTCACGGGTGGGCAGTGCACCACCCTACTTACCGCTGCGCCGCAGTGTTGAATTGCGGGCGCAGTTGGTGCGCAGCACGGAAGTGCTGTGGAAATGGTGATCGCCGGAGTGCCGAAGGTGATCCTTACATCTACTTTCAGCACTTTCCGAAATCCGATGACCTGTCAGTCACAAACCCACTTGTCTGAGTTTCAATGCGGGATTGCATCAAACTCTCTTGGAGCACGCACGATTTCAGATTTTAGTGCGGGCGAATCATGAATCCGAGTCAAAACACCTGATTAATCGTCCTGGCCGAATGACAAGCCCCAAATAAGAGTCTCAGCCTGTCTGCGATCCTCTGATTCACAGAGCCGCCACAACGATTCTATGTCAGAACTCACTGAGCTTGTCCACCGCGTCATGGAGTTGAAATACGGTACAATGATCCAGACCACATTATGTATACGAGCCTGATACTGGGTCTCATAGGCCGGTGGCACAGTTCCAACGACCAATCTTTCCAGGTTCCGCAGTCGTGCTTCCACGTCAACCGTGACAGTTGTTGGAAAGCCTGGTTGATCTGTATACTGCTCCATTGCCGCTTGCGGGGTCGGTGGACTCGGACTCGGACTGCGGCCTGGGGCGAGCTAGGGCTGCAATCATTTCCGTTTGCAAACATTTGCAAACGGTTTCAACCGTTTTCATTTCCATTTAATTTGTGGGTCAGTGCAAACGGTAAACAGATGTTAAACAAACGGTTTTAAATGGTTACCTACCAGCTTCTACCAGGCGGCATTTTTGACGTGGACTGGCGACTCCGCTGTCAGTGATTCCCGGTTCCTCGGATGTCAAATGGGTACCCCGTCAACCGGCCACCCTCGGCAAGGTGTCTGATCATTTCTGATCCCGCTGATTGACACGGCTGAATGCCAGGTGACATCCGGCAAGGGTCTGGCATGTAATCCAAGAGCCCTGAACAGTCCCCCAGGCTTGAACAACAACCAGATGGTGACCATACACTAACCTGAGGACTCAACACCCATAGGTAGGTCCTTGTTGTGGGCTGGTTTTACATGCCACTCCAGATACCATTTGAAAACAGTTTTAAACAGTTTACAAACGTTTACGTACCGTTTCCGTTTGATTTGCCCAGATCTGCAAACGGAAACGATATGGTTTCAGCCTTAGGGCGAGCACGCTTCCCTCAGGCTCTGCGCGAGAGCAACCGAAACGGTTGGATGGTTGGCAGATGCATGAGCGACTGCGGCTCGTCCTGGGTCTCGAGGTATAATATTGCTCCAGAACGGTGCTTGCGGCCCCGGAATAAAATGAACACCAGCGAGATCAAGAGCGCCAATACAGTAGACGGGTTGTGCAAAGCCGTATGGAGCCGCGCACGGCTTTTTGGCATTGTGCAAAGCCGTGCGGGCAAAATGGCAGTTTTTCTTCGGTTTATTGCCGGATCTCGGTACGTCATTGGCATGCTCAATTTAGGTCAAGCCAACTCCACACGGCTCCAAGGTGAATTTTGACAGAATGTCGTCAATTCGGCTCCTTTTCAAGCCGCGTTTCGGAACTACTGTACTATTCAAATCACTTCGAATGTCACGCGTCACACCCGATTTCTGGAAACCCCGCCAATGATTTTTTCTCAATTTATCGGATTTTTGGAGAATTGTCGGAAAATTAAAAAGTCACGTGCATTTTCGAAGTGATTTGAATAGTACAGTATCTGGGCAAGGTGAGCATCATAGGTACGAGTCGGCATCAGCAACAGTCCTGGGGTCCATTTACAGCCCGGAAAATACAGGGGAAAAATAGCCGTACGGCTTTGCACAATGCACGAAAAAGCCGTATGGCTTTTGCACAACCTGTTTAGTGATAGCCCCACGACAGAGCCGACGATCACGCCCGGATTACTGTGGCTGCGTGGAGCAGGGGAGGGGCCGCTAATGAGGCAGAAAGTTTAGAGTATTGACTAGGATTTCGGCAAAGAAATCATCGGTGGCGTTGCGTGGGACGTCTGTTATGAATAGAAGTTGAATAAAGCAACCGCACGTTCCTCGCGAGGATGGTCCCATTAGCGCAGGCAAAGAGGGACCGGACATGCATGCGGCTTCAGCGCAGCTGTAAGTAAGTACTACTGAGTTTCGAGGTGTGATCCGGTGGGCAAGGGCGGAAGTTCCAGCGTACATAGAGAGCTTCATCACTGGGTAACCATAGACGAAGGGAGTGGTGGCCCTGGTGGTTGGGAGGAAGCAAAATGGGCGGTGATTCATTGATCGTGATGCCAGGCACGCATTGATGATTGATCGGACGATAGTTGGCCGAAGCGGGACGACTTACATGTAAGTACATTGTCCAACCCAATCCCAACCTCAAATTCTTAGAAAGAAAAAGAACAGTATCAACTGTACGCGGGCGGAAATGTAGCAGCGAATTCCTCTAAATGTCGCAGCCTCTCCTCCACCCCGGGGGCCGTCGATCCAGCTCAGTTTCGATGGTGATGGTGGCCGTCCCGGAGTGGTCGCATCCGACATTGGTGGCAGCTGAAACGGGTGCACCATTCCATGCACACTCCGAGTTAGCGTTCCTCCCTCGGTGTCCGATGCCATTTTTCGTCGGCGCAGGAGGACCAAGCCCACTGTAGCAAACAGTGCGATTCCGCCAATGGCGCCGACCACGGCACCGGCGATCGTCCTGGTCTTATCTTTTGTAGGTGTAGCGTTGGACTCGCGCTCCGAGAAGGCGGCTCAGACTGAGAAGGAACTGGGGCGGATGGAATGTTGGTCCTGTGGACGATGGGCATGAGTCGACTCACAGCGCTGAATGCGAGACGCACGATGAGGATGTCGCACTGGCATCCCGGTCCACCGTAACTCCTGCGCATAGTCGAACAACGCGCTCGACCCCTCTCCTATACTGTTCCCCTCCATCGACCAGGTCACGGAATGTGACATGCTCGCATCGAGGTTCGTAAAACAAGGCATTGTAGACGTAGTCAGACCCAGAGTAAAAATGGAAGCTGCTGATGAATGAATCGCTGAGCTGGAAACTGATGTTGGCCGGACTGTGGATGTCGATGCCGTAGATGTACACCGCGGAGCCTGTATAACAACTGAGATGAAATCACAAGGGAGGTGGGCTGCACATATCCGGAGGAGACAATCACAAAAGATCCCTTCGCCCTGGATGGGCAGATGACTGCGGGCCTGATAGCGTGGCAACTTGCAGATGGTCCTTGGGGATCGTCAAATCTTGGATGTAAGTGGTACGCAGAGCTCGAGATTCAGACCCAACGGCAACGATAGAGAAGGCAGTCCGAAGTCGCGATAAAGTCAACCAGAGGCAAGTTTCCGTCCCGGATCTTGGGAACGAATAGAAAGGAAACCAATCGTGCTACGCCCCAGTTGGACAGTGGCAGTCTGGCAGATGGTGGCAAAAGGCAAGTGTGATCTGATATTCCCACGCGCGATCGCTTGATCTTGACCAGAGTCACCACGACGAAAGACGAACTTCAGTCGGACGAAGGTCGTGGTGATGTGCATCGGTACTTTGCCGGATTATTCTCTTCTACGTATACATCTCTCTAACTTTCCATGATATCCGTCCCTCCGTTTGCGGCGAAGCCGGTTTGAAGACAGTGCAGCTTTACTGGCACATCTCGTTGAACCCAAGATAATAGTTATCCCCAAAAGAAGAAACACAAGAAACACAATATCAACTGTACGCAGGCGGAAATGTAGCAGCGAATTGCTCCAAACTGCGTAACCGCTCTTCCAGCGCTGGATGGCCCGTTGTTCCAGAGCCTTCGGATGGAGACACAGACGCAGGCGATGGTGTCTGAGCCGTCGTCGTCGACCCGGGTGAAGACACCAAAAGGTCAGCCTTCAATTTTGTTGGTGGTGTGGACCCATCCCGTGGCAACTGAAATGGTTCAAGGATTTCAGGGGAAATCCCCTCCTCGGTATTATTGAGTTTGGCGCACCGGCGACGGCGCAGGAGTATACAGCCCACCGCGACGGCAAAAAGGGCGATTCCGCCGAGAGCGCCCACGACGGCGCCCACCATCGTCCTGCCGATAGCTTTTTGATGCGCCGTCGCAAGTCGATGCTCGTGTGTTCTTCGAAAGGCACGGCGAGAAGATCTCGGACTTGGTTGTGGGGGCCCGGCCTTCACTGTCGACATCTTCAACCTCTGTCCGAATGTGAAATGTCTAACCATGCGCACTGCCTCGAAGGACGATGTGGTACGCCGACAGTCCTCTTGCACGCACGCGGAAGTCAATTATTTTGTATAGAGTGTCGTCGAAGGGGTTCTCACGCAATGCGATAAACACCGTTTCCTGGAGTGCATCGTAATTTATCCGAAAGAGTGCGTTCAGTTCTGAAAATACTTACACTTCCCTGACTTCTTTCCGAAGCCTCGACGCAAAGCATTCTGAACTGGTCGCCGAACTCGTCGAAGTCTTTCTTGCCAAATTAGACTGCACAGCATTTCCCGCCCTGCGAGAAATTCAACAACTCCTTTTCGTTTGGCTGCGTTCCGGGTGAGCCTATGCATGAAAAAGGTGTGCTTTGAGCTGATCTTTTTGGTGTGCTACAGCCCTCTATTGGCGGATTCTCCGTGGGTGAAGTTGGCTGAAAAATTCCGTGCGCAAAACATTCATCTCGTTGATATGTATGGAAGTCGGTTGCGTCCGAGGCGAGCGTTTGTTCCGGGGAGTGGCTAGGGATGCGGTTTATGTTCGTCGAGACCATAATTATGTAACTGGAAATAATTATTTGGCCGCCTCGCAGTAAGGTCCCTCAAACACGCCGATATGACGCACCGGCCATCACAGGCCGTTACCTCGGAACTGATTGCACGCTTCATTCATCACGTGGCATGAAGCCGGATGATAATGATTCGTGAATGTATGTTTATTTGAATAATTCGCGACGCAATGGGACGCGCCCGAGGTCCCTGAACCAACCGCTCGAATTAGATTCGACATGACAAAGACAACGCATCCGAGACCAGTCGACGAGGCAATTCCGGCAGTCAATGATAGCTCACTGGCGCGGCATCTTTAGACTTTGTTCTCCTTAACCTCTTCATTTGGCCAGTTGCAAAGCTTGTTCGTCTGAATCTGGACTTGAAACGTGATACCAGTCTCCGTACGCGCGTGCGCGGAATGAGTTCAACCCGTTTGATATCCATCCAATAACTTGAACATGTTGTACGTCGAGCTGGTTGCATCCTTCTCTTCACCATCCCCGGAATGATTGATTTTTGACTTGCCGGATTGGAAAAGTCAGTCGTGGACTTGGAAGAAGTACCAGGACCACATACCTGTTACTCCAGGAAGAAGGCACGTATAATAGAGTCTCAATTAAGGATCAGGGTTCGACAATTATACCGTGGCGTGTTCGAGATTGCAATTACAATTGAGAGAGCCATCGAATTGCTTCATGCGCGCGCGCCAAGGGTTTACTCTAGCCAACAGACAAGTTCAATATCTGAAATTCGCCGTAGATGGACACATCTAGCCGCCATTTATCTGGAATTGCCCTCGAAGAGGTATAAAAGCCGGGCTGAGGCTCCTCAGTTCTTCAGCAAATCTTGCTCTTCTCTCCAGTTCCACACAAGCCACTCATCTCTAGTCCAACCATGCGGTTCTCACCTACCGTCGTGGCTACCCTGATCACGCTCTTGTCCTTCTCCTCCGGGGTCTTCGCCACAGAGACCAAGGATGCGGCTGCCCCTGCAGCGGATACCTCAACGACCGACTCCTCGCCCTCTGAAGACTTCCGCGGCGGGGGATTCGGCGGCGGTCGCGGGAGGGTTAGTGGTCGTGTTGAAAACTAAGAACAACCACTGACCTTTTTCAATCCAGGACTGCAGTCCTTGCGAGTTCCGCGAGTCATTGCTCCGGGGCCGCAGATTCAGACAGCCCTTCTGTCCCAGTCGCCGCACCCTCGTGGGGCAGCTCTGCTGCATCCTCGAGGAGACCGGCGGCGGCATTGGTATTCGTAGTCCTGAGCCTGAACCTGCTCCCAGTCAGGATAAGAGCCAGGGTGGAAGGGGAGACAGTCAAGACGACGGGAGCGACAACCACTTCATCGGTGGCGGATATGGCGGTTTCGGTGGTCGTGGTGGATTCGGAGGATATGGTGGTCGCGGCCGCGGCGGCTTTGGTGGGTTTGGTGGCCGTAGCGGCTACGGTGGATTTGGTGGCCGTGGTGGCCGTGGTGGCCGAGGTAGCAGGGGTGGGTACGGAGGACGCGGTGGCTTTGGTGGATACCGGCGCAGCGACCTTGCAACTCGCAGTGACGAGCCCAGCCCAGATGACACCCAGGGTGCGAGCGGTGACAGCCAGGATGGAAACGACAACCACTTCATCGGTGGTGGTTATGGAGGATTCGGCGGCGGATTTGGTGGGTTTGGTGGCCGCGGTGGGTTTGGTGGATTTGGGGGGCGCGGTGGCTACGGTGGCTACGGTGGCTTTGGTGGCCGCGGTGGCTTTGGTGGTTACGGCGGTGGCTTTGGTGGCTTCGGCGGTGGCTTCGGCGGCTACTAGAAGCTCTCGGCTGAAACATCTTGTACTAATCCGTACCCTCCCCGTGTAATATTTGCCCTGTAATTGTAATTGTATGTGAATTGCACCCCGCTTTGCTGGTGGAAATTGGGACTCCCGAAGCAGGAGTGCGCGCGGGGCATTCTCACCGAGTGGATGCGCCCGGATTTGAGAGCCCGTCTTTCAAAAGCAACTCCATGGATTTACGCCCGCGGGATACAGTAACCTTGTCGTCGCGACTCCCGTGAGACCACAGCGATTGGACAACGAAGAGTCGTCTGGATTCTGGAGCGCGGATCTCGGCCAGCTGGTGGATGAGCCTGCGGGAGCATCGGAAGGTCGGTTCGTAGATCACACTGGCAGGAGGCAACCGGACTCTCTGTTTGTTGATCATCAATCGCCAAGCTTTACGGCATCAACGCACCTTGACCCGGCCACGACAGCTGAGCGCTGAGTCAACGCTGAGTGCACAAGCATATCGACCGGGAAAGTATGCACATCTTCCCTGCATTTACCTACTCCAAAATTCATGGACAGGCACTCTAGTATTCGAGTCCACTGGATGGGTACGTCCTCCCAGCATGCTCTCGACATCCCGGAGCTTGCGGCGCACACCCGGAGCTTCGTCGACTCCACTATGTACCGATCTCCACGCATTTTCTCTCCTCAATCGCACCCTACTTCATCCTTCCCAATCCCGCATTTTCCCCAAATCCAACTAAAATTCGACGGCCCTCTCAGCGATGCACGGCTCGGTCGCCTTTTAGCGGCGCTGGAGAGCTCTCCGCGTCTGCTGGGATGGATATCCACACTCACAATATTCCTCTTCTCCAAATTTGATCCACACTACCTACAAAGACTCGGCAATCTTGCCTTTTGTCGTCTCGGCACGCTCCATATCGACAACTTAGAGCCGCTCTCGGAATCCAGATTCGCGGCTCTCGGGCATTCAACAACTGCTGAAGTCCCCCACACTTGCATCGGTTTCACTCCACCATGGACTCTCTGGAGGGAAGCGTCGATACGGGTATGGGAGGGATGCTCCGAGTCCATCAAACATGTCACGTATTCCGTGAGTAGCGGGGATCTGGAAACGGCACCGACTCCGAGCGCAATACGCAACACATCGTCGTTCAATGTTGCCATATGTAGAGCGGAAAAATCAGAGCGAAGCTGTATGATATACGGTTGGTCACGAAGTAGGAAATTGACCGATTTCAGCATAAAGTTCAACGGTGGTAGTGTGGTGCATCGCCGAAAGCGATGAGGCGCCGTCATTTGCTGGGTGGCCTATTCCTGTGTCGCTCATTCTCACCAACAATCGTACCTCGGCGGTATCAGAATTGAACGTTGAATATTCATTCCTGTCTCAATCCTGAACGACTGGTCAGTCCAGACTCGCACAAGCAATGTTATCTTTTACCAACAAATACAGCAACTTGACGATCAACTATATGCTGGAGGGAAAGTGGCCCGCTCCAAGTTCCGCAGCCGCTCTTCCAGCTCGGCTGTGACGACAGGACTTGAAGCCGGAGCCTGAGAAGAGGGTGGAGGTAGAGCGTGATTGATGTCGAGTGTAGGCAACTGTGGCTCTGAATCCGGGTCGAGCTTTTGGTACGGTGAAGGTGCTGCATCCACGTCCAGCGGGAATGGCCGGATGATGCTACCGTACCGTCTAGGCCCATCTGAGACCCCTTCACTCTCAAGCCTCCTCATGGATATTAGCGAGGGCCGCCGGCGGCATATGAGAATGAAGACAAGCACAGCTATAAGCGCTAATCCAGTGATCGCTCCCACCACTGCGCCGACGATCTTCCCGGTGTGTGATGCTAGATGGGAACTGCTATGGGGACGTCAAAAAACTACCGGCAACGCGGATTTCGCTCAACCTAGGACTCTCAGGCCTGGTACATTAATTAGCTTTGCCTCCTTGCCTTTCAGAAAGAAATGGAAGACGCACGACGTGCTATTCAGCGGACCTGTGTTCCCGTGACTGGAGGATGCTGGATTGGAACTGCTAAAGAGACGTCAAAAATGATTAATGGCACAGATTTGGCTGAACCTAGGACTCTGAGGCCTGGTACACTGATTAGCTTTACACCAGAGAGATATGGAAGACGGACGATGTGATACTGCTATTCAGGGGACTCGCGCTACCGGTACCAGAGGTTACCGTAGGTCCTTGACTGCCGGAACTGTTGAAAGGGAGGGCATTCAATCAGAATGAAGATTCAGATCACATAAACGCACGATGTCGTGATGATTTCACTGCTGGAGTCGTCCTGCGATACTTGAGCATAATCAAACACCGCATCCCCTCTGCGTAGCCCATTGCTCGGTCCTATCACCTAGTTCACCGTATGTTGCACACTTGCATCCAGATTCGTGGCCGTGAAGAATAGAGAATTGTATCCGTATCCAGAGCCGGCACTGCCATAATGGAAGCTGGAGATGGATGGATTCTTCATCGTGAACGAGATATTCCCAGCCTGGTCGGCAGGTACGTCGATCCCATAAATATACACCGCAACACCTGTCAGGGCGATGATCAGACGGCGATCCGAAGGCGAACTAGTACACGCACCTTGGAACGAGAAGGACCCAGAAATCAAGGTACCAACATGCCATGTGGAGTTGAATGTTTGTTGAGGATCCGGCTTGGAGCCGCAGCCTGCGCATGCTCGAGTCGGGGTGACCGGGTCCCATGGGCCTGAGAAGCTCCAGTAGATGCTGTTTGTGTCGTCGATGGTCAAGTTCGAGAGAGCAGCATCCACGGGTCTCAGCAAGAGTTGCAAAACAAGCAGCAGAATAGCGTAGGTGAGATGCGGCATGGAGAAGTGAGCCGTCGTCGATGCCATGGACGGGCAAGTTACTTATAGGCGGGATCCGGGGAGCATCGTTATAGCCACCGTTGCTGCATTGGTGAGGACAGCGGCACTTCGCCATGGATCAGAATTTAGCCATGTGGGGCGGCAAGCGGAGATCTGCAGGCAACAGACCTAAGTTTGACCAGAGTTCGAATGGCCGACCATCTGTCTGAGGCTGTCTCTCTCTGAGAAATTTAGAAATTGAATAAACAATTGGCTGTCATAACTACTGACCTGGTGTTCGGTGCGCCACGGTTCGTGATGTCAGGCCATAGTGGGGATTTGATATATCAAATCCTCGCTAGTGGTCGAAGACCCGCGGCATATGAGCGACCGCTGATTAGCGCAGGGCAGATTTGTATCAATCAGCCCTACAGCCACAGCGGGCGCCCGCGCCACGCGCCTGATCCGTGCCTTCTCGGGTTTTCATCGGGTCCAGTTTGGGCCGTTGATTTGCATCTGCTATGATCGGGTGCTCTTCTCCCCACCACACCGCTTCAGTGATGCTGATAGGGCCCCTAAATCGACCCCCGCCGACCGATAGGGCCCTATGAGGCCCTAATCCCCTATAAATAGGGCCCCGCCATAGGGCCCTATCGAGGTGGGTGGCCAAAAAAGGAAATAGGTCCGTGATGGGTTTGATTCTCTGATATTGCTCTGATACGTTGATTTCTGCGGCTCCATCTACTCTGCAGCTGCATTGATGGCTTTGAGTTCTTGCTCCTCTGTGATCTCCCCGTTGGGGGGTTCCAAGGTTCAGAGGCTCCCGGCGTCTGGAATGTCACGTGAAGATAAGATAAGATAAGATATTGCTTGAGACCCTATCGCCCCTCAAGCATCACTGCACCGCTTGCATGCCGCTCGCCGCTCGGCCGCTCCTGCTCCTGCTAGGCTCCTGCTGTCTCCCAAGACTGGTTCCTCCTCACTTTGTCTTCTCTGCCTTCCTTCTACGGGCCTCAAAGCCTCGGGAATCGTCCCAAATCTCGGGGGAATTACACAACTTCAGAATGGAATTCTTTGAAAAGGGAGGCTCAAACGACAATGAACATTCAGTTAGTGACACCGCCGGCAAGATCGGCAACGGGCGTCACAGCGTTACGAATACCTCTCTCCTCACGACCACCACGACCGGTCTGCCACAACGCCCCATCCTTTCGCTTCAAGATGTCGCCATCTTTCTCCTACACGTTTAAGCCCGCTAGATCTCAATTTTCGTGGCTTTTCGGCGGGATTTGAGTGCAGGAAGAGCGGATGTCGTTTGGGATGTACTGAATGAATGGTGTGTCTGCTGGTGCTTTCCTCCCTGACTGCCGGACTCATGAACCTCCATCCACCCTCAGAACACTCTCCATCTGGTGCGCTGGGTGTTTCCGTGCCCCTCGTGTGGCCAATCGCCCGCCGGATGATGCACCACTCATCCACGCAGTACATATGCATGGCTTTCACGGGGTCCCTACTCCTCGAAACACCCTTCCCGGCGTGCTTGTCTGCACCTCTCACGCTCCATTTTCCCAAAGAGCTCCATTCCTTGCCAGTACGACCGGGTAGCTACCATGCATGCATTGGGATGACCCAGATCCAATGCCCCCATCCACCGCTTCCCTATCGACGTGACAGTCTCCCTCGTGAACATCGTGTAGCGGCCGTCCCTCCCTCCGCCTCGCCACGTGTCCGACAACCCTCACGACGGTATCAGCGCAGACGCAGCCCAGAGCGGAATCGCGATCCTCATCGCAAGCCGGGTGGAGCGTCGCGACGCTCCGGACGGGGTTCAAGGGGTTGAAGGGGTGCAGCCCAAGCGGTGCGACATGGAGGATGGTGTGTACGGCCGGGCTGCAAAACGAGCGGTGGCCGTGTGCGGACAGGGAGCGGGGTTTCGATGGGTTTGGGGGCTGTCGATACGTCTGCTGTGGATTCGGCCATGTGTCACGCGCTGACCTATTTGCGCACGTGACAACGCCAAATAAACCAGATAATCATTGGCGCCGTACAGCGTTAAAGTCCTGGGAACCCCGTCTCGATCGGATTGAGGAAGTAGCCGAAGAAGACATTATTTAAAGATGTGGGAACAGTTTCATAATTATGAACGACAGCGTGGATGAGGGAAGGAGTTTTCGATCAGTGAACTGTCAGATCATGACAGGCTTCTATGAAGAACACGGTGTAGACACGACAATAGGAGACGACAAAGGTGCAGGACAATAGTGCATGTCGGAAGCCAGGACAATTAGTGTAGCATCGTAGATCTATTCCTCATAGTATAAAAGCAGTAGCTAGTCGTCGTATTCTGTACCCTCTCCTAGACTTTTATTCAGTTCATTTTACGAGCTTTAGTAGCGCACTACCCAATCCGCAGCATCTTACCGCTGTTGGACGCGTGAAACAAGTCTTGTCGTGACACCATGCCGGTATTGCATGTGCAGGGTAGGTGCTGCGACTGGGAGTGCAGGCACTGTATCGCAATGGCGCTGTGTCGTGCGGCTGTTTTCTCGTCTTCTCTTTCCCCGATTGCTGTATTATTTAGACCCCGGGCAGGCCTCGCTGTGAGCTCTACTCTGTATTTTTTTTCTTAATTTATTAGATTTTATTTCCCAGGGACTTTTGGTCGCTGTTGATGGCAACGTTGAGCTTGTCGCCTAAAGGGGAATTCTTTTGTAATCATTGTCATGTTGCTGCTTGTCGTCGACCACGGTGTCCAGGACTCTCTGCTCGCCGTACGCAGGACTTACGGGGATATCCAATACACGTGAATTCATGGTAGCTGAGAGGGAAGCTGATACATCAGACATGTTATCTAACTAGCAGTCGCTCATATACCGCAGCTCTTCGAGGCAATTGATATAATTGATATATCACTCCCCCAGTATAAGGTGGTGATGTTGTGTGCCCCATGGTGGCAGGAAGCAAGATGGATTTGATGTAGATCATTTTGTGATTGATTGGTTAACGACACTTTACGGCACGCCGCGCTCCAGCGTCACAAACTTCATTCCGGCTCTTTCTGAGAATTCAAGTAGGCTCTGAGCATCTTAACCCAATGAACAAAATTTCACGCCATCGGTTCAAAATTACAACATCAACTGTACGCAGGCGGGGAAGCTACCGTAGCAGCAAACCGTTCCAAGTTTCGCAGCCGCTCCTCGTACTCTGTCCGCAAGTTGGATGGCATTGGAGGTTGTGCCGCAGTCTCAGGTGATGAAAATCCACGCTCGGACTTGGAAGAGGATGACGGAGACAGGATGGATGTGGGGGCTTGAGATGGAACCCTCGCAGGCAGTTGGAAAGGCTCGATGATAGTGCTAGGCATTCCGTTGAAATGCGGTGGATATCCACCCTCTGTGTCGTGTTGTGATATTGAAGTTTAAGCCAACGCGCCGAGCAACACCCCTCCGCCGATTGCACCCACCACGGCGCCAGCAATCACACCGGCGGTATTCGCGTTGTGTGATGGAATCAACTTGGAGGTTGATGTTGAACTGAGAACACGATGTTAGGGAAATCAGGCAGATGCTGCACCTAGCGGTTCTGCAATTATTAGATCGAGAACAAGTAAATGAATGGGGACGCACAATGACGACGTCGCACTTTGAGACCCCGGGTTACCGGCTGAACCCAAATCTTCTTCCTCTCCAACAGTAACTTGGGCATAATCAAATACGCCAGACGGGTCCGTCGTGGACGCTCCGTTGCCACCATTGACCACCCAGTTGACCGTGTTTTTCGCACTCGAATTGAGACCAGTGGCCGAGAAAAACAGTGAATTGTACACATAGTCAAGGGGCACCAAAGATAAGGAATTTCCTATTATAGGAGGGGAGGGGGGGGTCCCTCCAAGGGCTGAAAAAAAAGTTTTGTACCAAATTTCCGCAGACACTGGAAAGGCTCTGTTTGCATAGTAGGCCACTGAATAGAGCCCCAGTGGACTTTATCAATTTTTTCAGTACATGGTCCCGACTTGGTCACGTGTCCGATTAGTCACGTGCTCTGGTCACGTGCGGACCCTCGTCAATTCAGAATTTCAGTGGAAAACCCCGATCTTGGGCTCCAGAGCAACTCCAGAGCTGATAGAATAGACTGGAAGCCCTTGGGAGGCATGTACAGGGAGCAGGGGGGGCCAAAATACCCAAAATAATGTATTCCCACCAACAAACACTGCAAAGGGTTTTTTTGTAGATCTTGGAAGCCGGGAGCATTGGACTTGAATGGTTTGCGGTGCCCATGCACAACAACACTGGTCCCGCTAGAAATTGCTGCAGGTCCTTGCACTGCCAAGCATTCAGATCCAATGCTGAGATTCGCTAGTCTCTGTAACAGACATCGATATCAGTGACGATCAAGATGTACTGATATGATTCGCAGCAGGAGGGGCCCAAGTATATTGATTCAATTGTATCAAGGAGGAACAGCACTAACAAAGGTGACCCAAGTCCCATATGCTGTCAACTGTACGCAGGCGGGAAGGTCGCAGCAAACCGTTCCAAATTTCGCAGCCGCTCCTCATAGTCCGTCGCCGTCATGTTGGATCGTGCCTCCGTCTCCGGTGATTGCATTGGTGAAAAGGTCCCCGTTTCCGTCGCCGAGTAGAGCCGTTGATGCCACTTCGAGTCGGGGTCAGAAGTTGCAGCAACAGAAGCGGACGATAGGCCTGGGGACAGTATGGATGTGTCTGTTTGCCAGGAAATCCTCCGAGGCGGCGGTCGGAAAGGCTCGATTATGATGGCAGGTGTCTGCATGAAGCGCGGCGGGGGTGGGGGCGGAGTTCCACTTTCCAGGTCCGATGATGATGTTGAAGCCTGTTGTCGCCGGCGCCGGCGCAGGAGAAGGACGGCTACCGCGCCCATGATGGCTATTCCCCAGAATACACCGACCACAGCGCCGGCGATCGGACCGGCATTATTCCCGTTGTGTGCTGGCGGTGGTGGAGGCGGGGTAGCTGTGGCGCTGCTAGAACACCATGTCAAAGAACGCCGATAAATACAAGCGCATTTCGAACCTACTAGCGGTCCTAAGATTGAGTTATGAACATCTGCTCGACAAATTTCGAACTCACGATGTCTCGACACTGCCAGTGCTAGAACTTGAAGCCACGTCTTCCTCCCCAACGGTAACCCGAGCATAGTCGAATAGCCCAGACGGGTCCGAACTGGACGCTCCATCCCCATCTTCGATCACCCAGTTCACCGTGTTGGTTACACTCGAGTTGAGACCCGTAGCCGAATAAAATAGCGAATTGTACACGTAGGTGGAACCCAAGTGTAAATGGGTACTCGTATTCGATCCATTGTTCAATTGGAACACGATTCGGCCCGCAAAGGCCGCTGGTGTGTCGATCCCATAAATGTACACCGCGGAGCCTAGTATGATAACATAAGGATTTGGTACAGTAGATGGTGAAGGGGGGAGTATACTGACCTCGGAATGAAAACATACCGGATCGACGGCCACCTTGGTGCCAAGTACCGTTGAATGGTTGCGACGCATCGGGTTTATCCGTGCAGCTTGTACAGGGAGCTTCGGGGGAAATTGCGTTCCACGAACCCTCGAAATTCCAGTAAGTGCCGTCGGTATCGTCGATAGTCAAGTTTGTCAAAGAGGCGGAAACCTGGCCGCAATAGAAGAGTAGAACAAGGGGGAGGAGATGAATAGTGAGGAAGGAAGGGGCCATGTGTGGGACGATCGTCCCAGCTGTGAAGTCCGGCTTAAAGGAGAATACTGCCGATGGCAGAGTCGAGCGGGAAGCTGATGGCTATTCAGTGTGGTGATAGAAATGTAAAGGCACATCAGAGAAGACTTGATATCGTTCCTTCGAACGTGAAACGTGAACCCTGCGAGTATATGTAGCAGAAAATTGAGCAAACCCCAGAAGTATGGCATGGGAACTTCTCCGTTAATGTGGATGAACGATTTCCTCTGGGCCGAGTAAGCATTTGTAGCTCACTGCACCAGTTTTTGGCATGGCGGCAGTGAATCAGAATGACGAGGCTCTGAACCTGATGCCGGAACTCCTGTAAGTGCAGCGCAGGTTCTCACCAACAATCACCCATGGGAATTCTGACAGCAAAGCTGTATGAGTACTACAGCGCCGACAGCTGTACACTGCTGTACAGCGTATCCACTGGATTCATAGCATATTCGATACCCTACGCATGCGTGGCTCGAGGGCGCACCGTGGTCAGACGGTTATTGAACCGATTTCGTAGCATCCTGAATCGTGGGAATAAAGACATCAAATCTGCATTTCATCTTGATTTCAGCAAAATTGTCCAATTTCGGGAGCCAGCCGCTCTGCATCAGCCGGCTGCGCTCGCCGAAGTGCTTCCGACTCGTTCAGAGCCCTGCATCTGATGACTTTGCTCCTCCGAGTTCGGATCAACCGCCGGGACGGTGGGCTGAAGAGGTCGACCACAGTTTCTCTGCGTTCGGATGCAGCTGAATACGGTACGGTTCGATTGGTCCAGGACGCGCACGGTGACCATCTGGCTCGAAGAATTCGAGCACCCACGTGCGTCGGAGGCAGAGGAAGATCAAGGCCATCAAGAAGATGAAGAGAACCACCAATCCACCAATCGCCGTGGTGACACCAATGATGGCGGCGACGCCAAGTGGGCGTTCCGTGGTGTTGGGGACCCGGAGCGACTGACGGTCGTTTGATGAGTATCGTCGAAGATAATTCTGATAGAACAAAGGAACCTGGACGGGAAGGCTGTTTGATGGGTGCTGCTCGTCGAGCTGCTGCTTGAGCTAGCAGCCTGAGAATCCGATTGAGAGTCCTCATGCTCCACGGTAATATATGCATAATCGAACAGCCCGCCCGATAAACCCGAAGGGTATTGGTCAATCACCCAACTCACAATGTGCGGTCCGTTGGAGTCGAGGTTGCTAACTGAGAAGAACAGGGAATCGTAGATGTATTGGGATCCCCCGTCCCGGAAGTGGGAGCTCGTGATGCTGTTCATCTCGAATGAGATATTGGTTGCCCATTTTGTGGGCGGGTCAATCCCATAGATGTACACCGCAGAACCTCGAAAAAGAATCAGTGTCGCCCGAAATTTCAATTGGACTCCGAGTCCATACCTTCGAATGTGAAAATTCCAGAGAGAAGGGTGCCGTCATGCCAGGTGGTGTTATAGACGAGTGCGGGATTGGGTGTGAGCGCACATTTGGTGCAGGGCGCTTCGGGTGTGACCGCATTCCAATCCGGCCCTATGAAAGTCCAATGAGAACTATTGGTGTCATCGATGGTCAGATTAATCAGAGTGGCGCGGGCATTGCCAAGGCTGAGGATAGAAAAGAGAGTGAAGGAGGTGAGGGGCATCATTGGGAGCACATTGTACCCCTGGACCATGGACCAGCAATTTAACTAGAGAGTGACTGGCAGTGTTGACTAGGAAAGCATGGAGATGGTGTTGGACTGAAAAAAGAAAGATTGACGGACTGATCCAAACCTGAGGCCAGCACGCCTCATGATGAAGTCAGGGACCCTCCCTCCCACACGTCCACACTTGGAGGAGGGATCTGTCGGTGATGGAAAGTTCCATGGCATCGAAAGAGAATACCCATAAAGGACCCACCTCCTCTTACTGCGAAAGAGCCCGAAAAGCGACTCCAGCAGCGTTCAGCTTAACGGCGATCCTAGTAGGTGCGCCAACCTGGGCTGCGTCGGGACTCCGGAGACTCCAGCAGTGGACTGGCGCAGTGCTGACCGAAGACGTGGAATCTGAAGGTTGAACGGGAAGCTGCATCCCGATTCCAGTCTCCAGATGAAGCTCAAGCCTCAGGGTCAGGGTGACGGCGGGGTGTGCAAGTCCATCGTACGTGGTGCCAATGGCTGGGGCGTAGAGCTCTGCTTCTCGATTGTTGCCTAAGACTTTGCTAAGAGTGCCTTTTTTTTTTCAAGTGATGCGGATTCCGGAGACAGTGCCACGTGGCGTGGGCCAAGATAGAAAGGCCGGATCGGATCAAGGCCTGATGGCAATTCTTCCTCTCCCCATCATCTCAAGTCCCTCCCCGCCCTGTTCGTGAAAAGATGCAAGTAGCTGCTGCCGCTGTTATGTCAATGCGTGTCTTGTCAGCCTCAACGATGAACGCTAATCACCATGCTCGCATCGCCCCGAGGCACCCAAGATAGCCGCCTTTATCTGTTGCTGCAACACCATCGCTGCGGGTACAGTCCTTCCCCCATGCGACTCAACTGGGTCCTTCCTTTGCTCCACCTTCTTTTGTTCTTTTCAAGCAGAAATGCGCACGGCAGTCTTGCCAATCTGACCATCGACGACACGGACAGTGCCTACTGGACCTTCACGGGCGACTGGAATGCCTTATCACCCACCTCATCCTGCTCTGGTTGCGTTGTCCACCCCAATCCGGCCCTGGCGTATAACCATACCTGGCACGACGGATCCTTGGTCTCGGGAACTTTCACATTCCAAGGTGCGCTCCAAGCACTACGCCTCTAACCTACTAATCAACTGATCAAGGGTCGGCCGTATACATATACGGAATCGACTTCCCCAGCCCTAATGGAGGTACCGCCGCTGGGTCCAGTATACTGTTCCAGATGGATAGCCCGTCGATACTGCGCTTCCACACGTACGCAGGCACGGAATACGTGTACAACTCCCTGTTCTTCTCTGCCACGGATCTCGACTCGAGCGTAACACACGCCGTGGAATGGGTCATTCAAGGTACCTCGGACACAGCGCAGGCGGCGTTGTTTGACTATGCGCAAGTCACGGTCGGAGAGGACGATGCGGTCCAGGTATCGTCGGCCTCCGCTGCAAAATCGTGCGGTCTAATGACCATTTCTGCCGCTTCTTACTGAATTACCCTTTAGCTCTGCACTGCCAGTTCCCAATGTTGGCACACCCGACGGCGAGGTGAGCACGAAATCGTGAGTCTTGCCTTTTTTTTGCGAGAAAATGCAACATTGAAGTTGTCCAGGAGTGCAATTGGAAGGTCAGATACCCATCTGCATCCTTCTGGCATGCTGGTTTATCTTGCTTTCAGAACCTCGCTTTCTGGCGTGTCTACTGATATCGGAATTGCCGCGTCGTGCGTCTACCGGTTTTCACTTACTTGCTTTCGAACATACCTGGTCAGGTCAACGAGCTCCGAACAAACTCCTACTGCAAGCATGACGTCGTAGGTCTGATATGCCCATGTTCAGGGCAATGTATGACCGTTGGTTTCCTAGTTTCCCTGATGTTAGCGATTCTGGGACGGGAAGAACCGCGGCGTAAGTGCACTCCCTTCTCGTGCTAAAGCTGTTAACGTAGCTCCATGCTCAGACCCGGAAGCATTAGGTTAGGCACGCCGTTTTCTTTCACCTCTTCTTCTCTCACATTTTTCAGCAGCAGTGCGCCGCACAAATCCGACAGCGCGCACCGTGACGTGGTCATCGGCGCGGTGATCGGCGGTCTGAGCGCCCTCGCCCTTCTTACCGCGTTGGCTTTCATTCTCCTGCGTCGCCGGTGGCGGCTTTCAACGCCGAGGTTACCCTTGGGTGCCGGCTGGCAGGCGCTCCGGAGGCAGCCTACCCCCGACACCATCGAGCCATTCCTCCTATCGCACGCGGATGTATCGATGCCGGCCTCGCGCTCCGAGAAACTCAACCCAGCATCGAATTCCCAGCAGCAGCAATCGACGTCTTCGACATCGAGCCTTCCCCAGGTCCCTCCTCCGACTGTGGACTCGGCCCCGGGCGTTTTGAGCGTCGATCGGGAGGTAGAAGAGAGGCTACGGAGCTTGCTGCGAGCCGTGTTTGTCAATCCTTCTCCTCCTGCGTACAGTAACAGCTAAACACGAGTGGTTGTTGTGTTCCGACGTTTCTGTTCGGGATTTGAGTCTTATGTATTTACAATTTGTGTAAAATGGCAGCGGGAACACAGTAAGTAAGTAAATATCCGAGTCGACTGTAAGCAGGCAGAAACACAGCAACAAATTGCGGCAAACTCCTCAACGGCTGTTCTAACTTCCCCGAGGCCGTTGATGATTGAGGAGTGAACTTGATACGAGGAGATCGGTGGTGAGGTCGACGAAGCTCCGGGTGTGCGCGGGATGTGGAGGTTGAATACTTAGTTACCTTAGTGGAGTTCATATGCAAAGTTCTACTTTAATAAGTACTCAAGTATTTGGTTGTGATCCAGGCCAAGTTCGGGCGGATGCCATAAGTAATATTTGGCAAGTGATCATCAACAAGCAAGACCTTGCTTGCCTTCTCCCACCACCTGTCATTTGCCACCTGTGGTCTACAAAAGTCTTCTCCAATCTCCCCAGCTTGCATGCTCCCACAAGCTCATCTCCTAACTGGCCGAGCGTGACCCTGTTGACCGAACGCTGGGGTTTGCTCGAGAATCTCGACGACTCTTCAACGCCGTCCTGGAGTGGTTCCGTATGGAGGCCCGGAGCACCGCGCTTTGAAACATGATGATAATCCGTGATCGCCGCTGCCAATGACAGTGCCGCGCTAGGACCCCGTAACTGTCGGCATGTCTTGCCGCGTTCCAACATTGATTTTGCACAGCTAGTGTTAAGTTGAAGCCACCTTGAAGTTGGCTTGGGAAACACCACCACTACTTTTTTCGTATCTGGGGTATGCTTGCTACATGCACGTCGTTATTGTCGCTGGGACGTTTCCCAAGAGTATATAATCCGGCTGCCGTTGATCAATTTGTTTCTGTTGGAGTCGGAGTTCGAAATCATCTCTTTCTTCCGTACCATCACCATCTCGGGTCGCTCGCGACATCGACATCGGCGTGTCCTTCTGTTCATTTCTGGCCGCCAATTCAGACTCTACTCCGCATCAACACTGCGCACCTAATGGACCCAACAACCCCTGCCAATAGGCAAGGCACCATACATATGTGGTGCCTTGCTAATTAGCAGTGAAAGTGTTAAAAGGGCTATGGCTGAAGAAAAGGCCGAAGAAATACTGAAGAAATACTGGACACCAAGTCCACTTGACTTGGTGGTGGACAAGTCCCCTGGTAGCCGGCCGAGGTGTACCGGCTTCTCGGCCGGTCATCAAAGGCGATCAATAATTGATGGGATCAAAAAAGCGCATTTTGCATGGCATGACCAAGTCATCACAGTTGGCAACTGAATCACACTGCCGTGCGATCCCATCAATTATTGATGGCGTCAGCAACAACCGAAGTTGTAGAGGGAGTCAGGGGCTACCACTCCTCCCAATAAACTTGTACCTTCAGATATCTCCACCACTGGCAATAAGGACACAATTGACTCATCAGTGATACCGATGTGCGGCACATGGACATACCCAAACTCCACAATCGCATTGCTGCTCTAGTGTAGTTGGTACATGTGCTCTTCTTGATCCTGTCTTTTTCCCCAAGGTCTCAAGATCAATCCCCTGTCAGGGCAACCCTCCAAATTTGTCTATCAGCCACTCCTCAGCCCCTCCTTGACATTCTATTAGCAGATGAATCAGTTTTGGTTCACTCCACTACCCATACACACCCAGCATCAGTGTCATTTTACTGTATTTGTCCCAGCTTGGCCACTACTCCCAAGTCCCAGAAAGGAAATTTTCCGGTTTTTCACTCATCCTTGGTCCACTGAGGGAGATTCTGTGTCATTTGAAGCCCTTAGTATCTACCTTGATATGGTAGGCATAGTATAGGATGCTATTGGCTGCAGAGGGAGGCTTGAGCCTGCCTATAATAGCCACACAAGCTGATCTTTTTTGAATCCATAATATCATGTCAAGATAGATTTCTCAGTTACCCTTCCCAAGGTCAGATGGGTAGGGAAGGTACATAACCCCACCATTGATACAATATGTCTTGCCTGAGAGTGATACTAAGGGCATTTCAGAGTACATGATCTCCAAGCTGATGGTGGTGTATGAGGCCAGTCTCACACCACAGACCTTGATCTCTTTATTCACAAGGTATCTTGGCACCATAAAAAGACTCTGGGATAGGTTACTACTCTTACCTGGAAGACCAAGGTAATGTTTAACTCCAACATCCCCCATTTTCATGTTTGTGGCATTCCTCCTTATCCCTGGGCAAGGTACTCATACAACCAGGGTGGGGGATCATCCTGAGGCTCAAATATCAATTTGAAGCCAGAATACTCATCAAGAGCACCTCAGAAAGCTGAGATATGTACATGATCAAATTTGGATCATTCCTTTGATATTGATTCTCATGGTGAGTTTCAGCTTCTGGGGATATGAGAAATGGATTCCCCTTCAAAATCCGGCTCAGAACATGTCTTCATTATCTCAGATTGACCCACATTTACATGTGGAATGGTTGAACCCGAGAGCAACCTGAGCAGGATTTTGTGTTCATGATGAAAGTGTTCAAATGTTCATAACTTAACAACCAGAGAGTCAACCAATGCAAAACTATATATATTCTGAATGCTGTGACTTAGGAGAGTTCCATTAAGCCCTCCATCAGCCCATTTGACCAACCCCTTGAGCCATAATTCACTGATCACTTTAAAATTGATCTTCCTGGTTCCAAGAGTCTACACCACTCAAAGTGTGATCTCTTATGGGATCAGAGGTCCTCTGGAATATGTGAGAAATATAATACAAGCTGGCAACCCAGGGACACTCCTAGCCTGAGGGATAGGACTGTATCACTGCCAGAGTCAAACTGACTTATGTCAACATCCATGCATCACACTGATCTCAGGACTGCACTAATTAATGATTATGGAGTCTCAAACAAAATTGAGATCCACTTTTGAGATTATCCTCCCAAGGGGAAAGGGCCTCTAACTACAAATTGATCTCCAATCAAACCTGCTGTCTCTCACACATATTGTAGCATAGACTTCAGGTACAAGGATTGAAGAGGGTCAGGGACAACCAATGAGTAAGTTAGAATGTCTTCTAGCAAGACTGGATAGCAAAGAGTCATGGAATAACAGGGACTTCCCCTGCACAACAAAGACTGATGTATCAGTTTGCCATTGCTTCCCTATGGGCATTTGAGGCTGTCAAATCACATTATTACACCTATAAAGTCCCTTCTGACATTTCCTGCTGTACAGAGTTGCATGCAGTGGGTGCATTGGGCAAAACTTCCTTTTTGGGCCACTTGGAGTAGTAGTCCCAACTAGGACTCGGGATCAAAACTGTCTGATCAACCACATAGGCAGGTCCACATGAGCAAGGGGGAATTCTCCTTTGCTCAAATAGATGGATGTAAGGATTGTGGACAGATGTTCACACTGGCAGAGAAAAAAGAAGGGAGAGAGGGGAATTGAACCGCAGACCACGGCAAAAAAAGACATTAGGGAAAGACAGACAGTTACAAGTAGACAAGGACAGCATTGATGGGTCACCCTTGGGAGTCATCTGGACCCAAGGGTCTCTTACCAGTCATGTACCACCAAGATGACATGATTGTCTTGCATTTTTTGAATGATGGAGACATCTGGAGCTACAAGTTGATTGACAGCTCTTGTAGCCCTTGACTCCCTCTACAACTTCGGTTGTTGCTGATGCCATCAATAATTGATGGGATCGCACGGCAGTGTGATTCAGTTGCCAACTGTGATGACTTGGTCATGCCATGCAAAATGCGCTTTTTTGATCCCATCAATTATTGATCGCCTTTGATGACCGGCCGAGAAGCCGGTACACCTCGGCCGGCTACCAGGGGACTTGTCCACCACCAAGTCAAGTGGACTTGGTGTCCAGTATTTCTTCAGTATTTCTTCGGCCTTTTCTTCAGCCATAGCCCTTTTAACACTTTCACTGCTAATTAGCAACACTGGGGTTGTCAAACCCCCTGGAATTCAGGTACTCGCATCCTAACTTCCAGCATTCAGTATCTTTTGACCTGAAATGGGTTTCAGGTATTTGAGATTTCAGGTAGTTTTTTCAGGCATCTCTCGGGGCTGAATTGGACATCGTGAAAGTCAGCATGTTTGGACGTGAATCGTAGACGGGGAATTTGAGATATACGTGAGGTCATTTCTTCTTTCATACCTACTCCCATCGGGCTGTTAGATCCATAGAGTTCTGAGTTGACCTTTGGTAGTCAATTGAGCGAAGTCCTCTGATTTCCTTTTGAACGTGCCCCTGGTGCCGGTCATTGTGGAGCAGTGTGGAGCTCCGAGCTGAATGATGTAAATGATGTAAGGACTTACATCATCCTTCTGCCCACCATCTTCTCGCTCGCCTCGCTGCCTCCCCATCCTGGCCGACGTACTCTCCGGCGCCGCGGCGCCCTGCATATGTGCAACTCTGGCTCTTCCCCCGCTATTTGGGCTCTTACACACCAGGCTGTGCGTTGAACCTTCTCGTACACTCCACCAGCTCCATCGCTTAGCAACTCCACAGTGGCACAGTCAATATAAAGGTGCCCTCGGATGCTCGATGCCCCCACACTTCCCCCGTCCCCTCACACCACCGGCTCTGAGCTCTCTCCCCGCTTGATTGACCAGACCTCCCATCCAGCATGGGTCTCGATTCGTGCATCCAGGTACTACATAGGACTCCGACAAAGGTGCGTTCTCGGACACTTCCTGAATCCCCAACACTCACCTTCCCGACTGGCAGACCGTATAGCGAAAACTCAAGCTCAAGAGGTACCCATCATCCTATGCTCACCACTGGACATTCCCACCCGTACTACACCGCCAGAGTGCGCCCAGCTGACCAGCAGCTGGTCGTGATATGTGGGCCACATGTCGCTGACGAATGGCATCCGGCTGGTGGCAGGATAGATGCCAGGTCTCATCTTCAATGGGCCCAGGCTGGACCCAGCTTTCATGGGTGCCAGCTGGTCTGTGAGGCTGACTGCAAGCTGCTACTTCAGCCGGTGATCCCTGTCGAGGCCGGTCGAAACATGCTCATCGCACTTAAAAAAAGAGATATCAAAGAAGGTCAATCCATTCTACAGAAATACATGATACGAAGTAGACGCGAAGGCAACAGATGAAACAATGGGCCATCGAGAAGACTTGACGGAGATGAAAGCCGAGTGAATAATGATATTGAGGGCGACGAGCAAGACACGAGGGTTGATGAACGTCGGCGCGGTGACACGGGGAGCGCATGAAAGGAATAGATACGGGTTGATGTGTAGTCCTAGCATGTTGGGCGTTCATGGGGGCAAATCACTGGAGGCATTGAATGGGGCAAATCCATTGAGGGTCTTGAAAAGAGACGGCGAGGCGAGACTCGCAGAAAAGCGCTTCCAGGTTTGCCAGATAGGCTTTGGGGCTCGTCTTCCGTCTTCGGACTTGTCACAGATGTTGAGGAACGCGACTTGAAGGGGCTTGAAGGGCTATGGATGAGCGGCTTGAAGGGCTTGAGGTGACCGCCCGTGCGCGGGAGGATTGGAGGACGGGAGACAGAGAGGATGTGGGGGAAAGGAAGAAGGAGCGGAGGAATGACTCCGAAATCACGCCATTTATTAAATGGCTTACGGTTACCATGGAGCCGAATCAGCGCCGGGTGGAGTGTGGAGTGATGAAGGTGATCGTTAACTTACGGCAACGCGGTATGAGATATCCGTGCGTCGGCAATGGACTTTGTAATTCTTTTTTCAAGTCAACCGCAACCCTCGTCTCCCTCAGGGTAAGCATAGTCTGAGATTTTTTTCGCTGAAGAGCCGCACCACAACCAAAAAATTCCACTCCGTTGCTCCGGACCCAGCGGACTCAAGATATCCAAATTGAGACTTCCAGCTGGAGACACCCATGCCGGTCGGCATGGATAGCCAGCCGACTGTCAGCTGGGAACCGTGGCTGGATCACTCAGCTGGAACCCAGCCGGTGTCCGGCTGCACCCAGGATACGGATCATCCGGTGTTCACATGGGCGCGCCGGCTGGCTTCGGGCTGACGGCACTTTGGCGGTGTACACCTTACGGGATTCACTCCCAGCTCAAGCGTCAACTGTGAATCGTCTTCGGGTGTGTCACACGCCATGTTTATCGTTTATCTCACCGACTCTTTTTGACAGTCTTGTATTGGAACACATCTGCCCGTAGGTGAGTTGTCCATCCCCCGTGCGGACTCGCTTCCTTGCGGCCCACCAGACCCAAATCCCACGCTGCTCTCCCGCCGTCAACTCCCGCGCGCTCAACCACCTCGAACCAAGATGAAGCATGGGACAGTAACCGCAAATAGCAAGAGGCGTGTGGAGCAGATGGCGCTTGTTGTGGACTGAACGGTGCCCAGCAGTAGATATTCATGTATTTCAGTATAAATCATATGAAATTTCAGCACCTTTTTGTGTGATATTCCCGATGCTGAATACCTGACTATATGGCATATTCAGGTTGTCCTTGGTGATAAGTCAGGTCAAAGTAGCCTGAATCCGACCCCTGGAATCTTTCCTTTAATACCTGAAAACCGGCAACCTGAAATTCAGTACATTCTGGTGAAATCCAGGGTACCATCCACCTGAAATCCAGGCCTCCCACATGCTGAAATCACTACCTGAAATCCAGGTTGTCTGCGGGCCCCAGTGCAAGGCACCACATATGTATGGTGCCTTGCCTATTGGCAGGGGTTGTTGGGTCCATTAGGTGACACTGCGCTCAGAGCGCTAGCTTCCCGTAGGAACTCTCCACATGTACATCCCTCGAGGGACGCGTCGAGTGGGTGCTCAGCGGGCCTCAAACCTCACAATTCACTTGCATCAATTTCTCACTCTGATCCGACCCGTCTGCAGTTGGTCTGCAGTCTATATGTTCATAACCGTCCGCCTCATCACCCCTGACCTCGTTAGAACCGCACGCGTGCCGGATCACTTTCATTTCGCCAAACGGGTCCCGGTCATTTCAGGACTGCGCCTCGGAAACTCTCGTCTGTCGCACTCGTGGGATGGAGAGGACTGCTGGGGGATAAATCAACTTCTTTGTTCTGCCGCATCCGGCATCTCCCATGGGGTTCATGATCAACGACTCCAGTTGCTTTACGTCGCGAATCAGCTCTCCGAAGTCGCACACCCACTCCTCACAATATCAAGTCAACACATCTGTATTATGCCCCGGATCGGCCCACGAATATTATGTGCTTTTGAAATTTGTGTTTCAAAGACTCAACCACAACTCGTTACTCGGATGTTGAACTCATAAACGCGGGGCATCGAAGCTCATCCGCCATAGCGTGCGCTGCGCCGCACGACCAACGGGCCGGGTGAACAGGCTAGCAGCTCGGCATCCATCCCCAAACCCCAGAGGTGTGCCCATATCCTCCCCAGATCAAATGAATGCTGAAATCAATGTTGGAATACGGATGAATGTGCCGATGGTTACGGGGTCCTCCCTTGGAGCAGTTATTGGCAGCGGCCATCACGGATTATCATCGTGTTTCAAAGCGCGATGCTCCGGGCCTCCATAGTTCCGTGCGCATTAGTAGAGGGACAAGGATATCCCGCAGATGAGGATCTATACAGCTGCTCCTGAAAGAATATGGCTCTCAAATCTCAGCAAACCAACCTAGAACGACTAGCTGCCAAGCTCGCACTTCTACTTTCAATTTGTGAGTCCCAGTTTCCGTCAGCGAAGCGTTCAAGTATATACAATTCACATACAATAACAGGACAACTAATACAGGGGCAAGATATGGATTAGTACAGGATATTCCAGCTGGGATCTTCTTCTAGTAGCCGCCGAAGCCTCCGCCGAAGCCACCGTCAAAGCCACCGTCAAAGCCACCGCCGAACCCACCGCCGAACCCACCGCCGAACCCACCAAAGCCGCCGTCGAACCCACCAAAGCCACCGTCAAATCCACCAAATCCGCCGCCGAATCCTCCGTAACCACCACCGATGAAGTGGTTGTCTTGCTGGCTGTCACCGCTCGCACCCTGGGTATCATCTGGGCTGGGTTCGGCACTACGAGTTGCGAGGTCGCTGCGCCTGTATCCGCCGAAGCCGCCGCGTCCTCCGTAACCACCAAATCCACCACGGCCACCACGGCCACCAAAGCCGCCGTAGCCACCACGGCCTCCAAACCCACCAAACCCACCAAATCCGCCCCCGAATCCTCCGTAACCACCACCGATGAAGTGGTTGTCGGTGCCATCCTGGCTGTCTCCGCTTGCACCCTGGCTGTCTTCGGGGCTGGGCTCGTCACTGCGAGTTGCAAGGTCGCTGCGCCGGTATCCACCAAAGCCACCGCGTCCTCCGTATCCACCTCGGCCACCTCGGCCACCACGGCCACCAAAGCCGCCGTAGCCACCATGGCCTCCAAACCCACCAAACCCACCAAATCCGCCCCCGAATCCTCCGTAACCACCACCGATGAAGTGGTTGTCGGTGCCATCCTGGCTGTCTCCGCTTGCACCCTGGCTGTCTTTGGGGCTGGGCTCGTCACTGCGAGTTGCAAGGTCGCTGCGCCGGTATCCACCAAAGCCACCGCGTCCTCCGTATCCACCTCGGCCACCTCGGCCACCACGGCCACCAAATCCACCGTAGCCACCACGGCCACCAAACCCACCAAAGCCGCCGCGGCCGCGACCACCATATCCTCCGAATCCACCACGACCACCGAAGCCGCCATATCCGCCACCGATGAAGTGGTTGTCGCTCCCGTCGTCTTGACTGTCTCCGCTTCCACCCTGGCTCTTATCCTGACTGGGAGCAGGTTCAGGCTTGGGACTACGAATACCAATGCCGCCGCCGGTCTCCTCGAGGATGCAGCAGAGCTGCCCGACGAGGGTGCGGCGACTAGGACAGAAGGGCTCTCTGAATCTGCGGCCCCGGAGCAATGACTCGCGGAACTCGCAGGGACTGCAGTCCTGGAGTAAAGGATAGTCAGTGGTTGTCGTCAGTTTTCAACACGAACACTAACCTGTCCACGACCGCCCCCGAATCCTCCGCCGCGGAAATCTTCAGAGGGCGAAGGATCGGTCGTCGAGGTATCCGCTGCAGGGGCGGCTGCATCCTTAGTCTCCGTGGCGAGAACCCCGGAAGAGAAAGAGAAGAGGGCGATGAGCGTGGCCACGAAGGTAGGTGAGAACCGCATGGTTGAACTAGAGGTGAGTGGCTTGTGTGGAACTGGAGAGAGGAGCAGAATTTGCTGAAGAACTGAGGAGCCTCAGCCCGGCTCTTATACCTCTTCGAGGCCAATTCCAGATAAATGGTGGCTAGATGTGTTCATCTACGGCGAATTTCAGATATTGAACTTGTCTGTTGGCTACAGTGAAGCCTTGGCGCGCGCCCATGAAGCAATTCGATGGCTCTCTCAATTGTAATTACAATCTCGAACACGCCACGGTATAATTGTCGAACCCTGATCCTTAATTGAGACTCTCCGTGCATTCTTCCTGGAGTAACAGATATGCAGTCCTGGTACTTCTTCAAAGTCCACAACTGACCTTACCAATCCGGAAAGTCAGAATCAATTATTCCGGGATCATGAAGAGAAAGATGCAACCAGCTGTTGAACGCACAACATGGTCAAGTTATTGGATGGATATCACACAGGTTGAACTCTTTCTGTCAATGCGCACGCGCGGACGGAGACTGGTATCATGTTTCAAGTCCAGATTCAGACGAGCAAGCTTTGCAACTGGGCAAATGAAGAGGTTAATGAGAACAAAGTCTAAAGATGCCGCGGCAGTGAGATATCATTGACTGCCGGAATTGCCTCGTCGACTGGTCTCGGATGCGTTGTCTTTGTCATGTCAGATCTAATTCGAGTGGCTGGTTCGGGGACCTCGGGCGCGTCCCATTGCGTCGCGAATTATTCAAATCAACATACGTTCACGAATCATTATCATCCGGCTTCATGCCACGTGATGAATGAAGCGTGCGACCAGTTCCGAGGTAACGGCCTGTGATGGCCGGTGCGTCATATCCGCGTGTTTGAGGGACCTTACTGCGAGGCGGGCAAATAATGATTTCCAGTTACATAATTATGTAAAACGCATCCCTAGCCACTCCCCGGAACAAATGCTCGCCTCGGACGCAACCGACTTCCATACATATCAACGAGATGAATGTTTTGCGCACGGAATTTTTCAGCCAACTTCACCCACGGAGAATCCGCCAATAGAGGGCTGCTGTAGCACACCAAAAAGAGAGTCGTATAATACCTCGTCACTTCGTCAGAAGCGCATCAGCGTCATTTGATTGCGCATCATCGTCATTTGATTGCGCATCATCGTCATTTGATCGCGCAACTTCGTCACCAGGAGCTAAGCGGGTCGGCAGTCATTTTCATTCGACTAACCTCTGCAAGTTCGTCAGAACGCCCGATCCGGTTAATCTATCGATTCACACGTCGGCAAACATTGCCAAACCATTCTTCCGTTCTTTCCCCCACCATCGTCTCGCTGCTCGTCCGCCCTTGAAGACGCCCGCGACGTTACGCACCATCCTTTCCGATGAATTCAACCAGTGAGCATCCCAATCTCTCCCTCCCAATCGAGGCTCACGGTACTCATTCCAGTTCGAAGGGACGAGAATGACACGGCCGTTGCCGCCGTCGGCGCCGAGAGCATCGCCGGGGATGGTTTGAAGGATGATGTGTTGAGATAGTGGCTCGCCGCTCAGAGTCATTTGGACTCACTGCAGTGTGGGTGCTGTCTCGGTGTTGGAAACTCCCCGTGTATTCCTGTGTTCCCCTCACCGCCCTGACTCTCTATGGCTGTTGATACAGCTTTGATACAGCTTTGATACAGCTTTGATACAACTTTTGATACAGCCTCGTCTACGTATTTAAACCATCCCATAGCTCCACATACCTCAGTCGTTCACTCTCTTGTGTGTCCGTCTGAGGTATGTCTCTCTCTACTTACTTATTCACCTGATACTCACGAACGTTGTAGTATTATTTTCTACAGGTTATGGGCCCCGTTGCCTAAACTTGCTTCCGATACTCAAAACACACGACCTGCGACTCCAATTTTGACTAGCAAAAGACCCCGACGCACCATATACTTGTTGCAGTTTGCTCCCCGACCATGTCTTCTACGCTCAACAGTGTCACCGTCTTGCCCGAGGGCGAGAGATTTGACGGCACTGGATGGACGGCGTTCAGCACGAAGATGAAAGCACAGTTCAAAGCCCGTGGACTGGGAGGCTATATTGACGGCACGATTTCGAAACCTTCTGGCAACCCTCTTACTACCCCACTACCCGGAGACACCACTCCCAACTACTCCATGACGCCCTCTCTCGAGGAATGGACCTACCGCGATGGAGTCGTCACCAGCATGCTTGTCTTGAATGTCAAGAACCCAGTTGGACTCGGTCTGATATCTGATGGTACTGCAGTTGAGGCGTGGAAGTCGCTCGAGGACATCTACGCCTGCAAGACTGAGGTCGGATTGACCCGTGCTGTTCGAGCACTCAACACGACCTTGCTTGCGCCAGGTGCCTCAGTTGCAGAGCACGTTGCGCTTATGCGCACTCGATGGCAGGCGGCGAATGAGATGGGGGCTAAAATTGACGATGCCTACTTCCGCACGTTAGTCATCAGCTCCCTCGGTGAAGGATGGAAACACGTTACCCCCGTCCTACGCATCTTCCTAGACGTCTGCGGAGGTTATCAACTTTGTCCTTGAGGAGGCCGGTGACGAGGAGAACACTCCTGCGCTCCCTACCACCGCACTCACTACCGATACTGGTGCTGCTGCCCGACGGGCCGCACGGCGCAATCTTGTCTGCTCCAACCCGCGATGCGGTGCAGACGGGAAACGCGGCCATACCATCACTGAGTGCTTCTGGCCGGGCGGTGGAAAGGAAGGGCAATGGCCGGCATGGTGGAAGGGCAAACGAGCGGTGCCAGGAACGACCACAGCACAGATTGCTCGTGTACTTGACACGCCAACGATCGTACTTGCAGCATGGACAATTCCGGCCAATATCGTCCTGCCGTATGACCCCAGTGGCACTCAGAGTGTTTGCATTGAAGGCGAGGCCATGCTTGCAGCACCTCTGGCAGTGATGGAGTGGAGGGAAGCAACAGATGCGACCACAGAGCTCGACATACCTGGTTTCCATGACCCAGATGTTTCCCTCGAGTGCAGCACCTCCACCAGCTCCGAATCAGATTCCTCATTTGATCTTGTCTCCGACACATCCTCGTTCTCGTTTATCAGTGACCCAGAAACCGGTGACTCGGATTTGGACTCAGACGACAAAGATGATTGTGGCTCCACTCATCGTGTTGCAGAGACTGTGGGCCAGGAGCGTGCTCGCTTAGCGCTTGACGGAGGTGGACCATATCCCGGTGACGAGTATGCATCTGATGAAGATGTGCGTCACGTGGAAGAGAAGGGTGCGCGTTTCTATTTGAGCGCACTAGGATTGGATGGGTACCAACTCTTCGATGTCCTGTCCGAGTCAGTGATTATTCCGGGCGAGTGGGTGGATGGACCGACAGCCGAGGCATTCAATATCATCTCGTGGTACACCGAGTACCGGTCCACCACAGTCGCAGCCGCCATCGGCAACCAGAGTATCTCCGAAACCCCTGGAGTTGCGACTGCCGTTCTTGATTCCGGTGCCACCGACCATTGCTTCACCTGTCGTGAAGATTTCACTGACTATCAATCTTTCACCGATCGCACGGGCACGGGTGTGGAGGGCTCACAATTCCAAATTGCCGGGGCGGGAACTGTATGCAAGGTGGTGGATGTCAACGGAAACAAGCGCGTCGTGCAGGCTCCATGCACTCCACACCCCAGAACTTCGCATGAACTTGATATCAATCCCGCGACTCGACGAAAAGGGGATTGTCGTCAAGCTGAGCAACGGCAAAGCATCAATCAGCACACGTGAAGGCGCCGAATTCATGCAGGCGACACTTACCAACGGGATGTACATCATTAGTATGTCCGATTCCGGTGTTCACGCATGGCCCGCTGAATCTCGTGTCAAGACGGCCGATGTTAATACCTGGCACCGTCGCTTGGGTCACCTGGGTATGACGGGCGTAAAGTCGTTGATGCGAGGGAATGCTGTTGAAGGAATGGATGTGATTGGAGATACAAGTGAAGCGTTATGCGAGGATTGTCTGTCTGGGAAACAAACATGTCGTCCGTTTGATGGATTGCATGAGCGCGAGAAGCAACCGGGGGAGCGGGTGTATATGGATCTCTGGGGTCCTCCACAAATCACCGGTGTCGGCGGTAAACGATACACTGTTCCACATCGTCGACGGATGTTCGGCCGGCGTGTGGGTGTTCTTCCTTGCTCACAAGAATGCGGACGAGACGTTGGACTCGTTCAAGAAGTTTCGAGCCGAGTTTGAGAAGCAGACAACCAAGCCTGTCAAGGTTATCCGAGTTGATGGCGGGAGAGAATGGATCAACCAGAAATGGGAAGCGTACCTGGCCGAAGCAGGGATCATACTCGAGCAGACCACTGCTCACTCATCCTCGCAAAATGGCCCCGGGGAGCGTGGAATACGGTCCACCGTTGAGCTTGGACGCTGTTTGCTTGCCGATTCCGGGCTGTCAAAATCCATGTGGCCGCTGACTTTCAAGGCTGCGGCATACTTACAGTGGTTCCATCCGAAGTCGCGCACCTGGTGGTATGACACCGTACGAGGTTATCAACAAAAAGAAACCGAACGTCGCTCACCTTCGTGCATTCGGTGCGATGGCGTATGCCAAGATTATTCCGCCGGGATCAAAGATCGAGCCTCAGACTGTCAAGGCGGTGCTTGTCGGGTACAATCACACTGCGGGCTACCATCTCTGGGACGCAAAGGCGCATCGGCTCTTTTACTCGCGGGACGTGATATTTGACAGAGGGTGTTGGGCATTGGTCACGTGCCCCAGCAGGGGGAGATGTTGAAGAGGCTGGGGATTCCGTCGAGACGCCGCACGCTCCCATTGCATCTCCGCCGATTAGCACTGCTAACTCTCCTCCTGCTCCCCCAGGTCCTCCGGCTACTGCTGTCCCGCCTCCCATTGCACCTCCTCCAACCATTGAACCACGCCGCTCCACCCGCACGACTTTCCCATCCCGCGAGAAGCTTGAATCTCTGGCCACTGAAGCTGCAGAGGCGGCAAGGAAGGCAGAGGCGGCGGATGGACCACCGACCAACAGCATATGACGCGGGCAGCTGCTGCCTCTACCATTTCTCCTGCATCCGGTGTCCCTCAGAACTTCCGGGAGGCAATGATGCACCCAGATATCTGGATGGAACCAATGCAGAAGGAGTACGCGTCGCTAATTGGCCGGGAAGTATGGGTTCTCGTCGATCCTCCGCTGGGTGCAAACATCGTGGACTCTAAATGGGTTTATGCTGTCAAGTACGATGCGCTCGGGGAGATAATCAAGTGGAAGGCTCGCCTTGTCGCAAAAGGGTTTCAGCAGATTGCCGGCGTCGATTTCTTCGAGACGTACGCCGGTGTGGTCCGTTATGAGTCTCTTCGGATGCTCTGGGCTATCTGCGTGAATGAGCCAGGATGGGTTATGTGGGCCATGGACGTTGTCAGTGCATACCTCAACAGCGAAATGAAGGAGACGATGATACGCAGCGTCACGCGCACTAGTGTATAGTAGATAGCTTGAGTAGGTAATGTCCTAGAAGTAGACCGCGAAGCGATACAACTCCACAACACACTAACCACAAAACACACACAACACACACACAATTCCTTGACTAGCACGCTGACACCTAACGGTTGAGTTCGGGGTCGTCTGAAGTATACAGATAAGACTGATACTCCGCGGTTTGGTTCTCGGAAGCTTGTAGGTTGGCTCTCGAGGTTTCACACCAAGTTCAATGTCTTTTGAACTAAGAGGAATCTCTTGACTGGTTTGTAGACTGCTCACAACGAACACGAGGTTACGATGTTAAAAGGTTTTATATTTTATTGACCGAAACACACAATATCCAAACACCAATACAACTTCGATACAACACGAAGAGGAACTATAGCACAGAGGGCAACCCACTACCCCTTAAGTATGTTACTATAGCTGACCCAAGTTGAACCAGAGCTCGGGTGCCTTTGATATTGCGTCTAAGCTAAGAGAAATGATACAACAAATCTCCGCGGAAGTCACAAGACTGCACTATAACCACAGATCAAGCTTCGACCCAATGTCTAGGCAAGAAGGCGTACAATGCAATGCTGCAAGGGCGGGATCTACAGGCCTTATATACTACTCCCTACTGGTCTGATGATATAACTACTATTACGCGCCTGCCATCCCTATTTCCGTACTTTCCCTATAACCCTAGGTGCCCTGTCACCTATATTACATCCCCTCGAACCGCTTCGCGTGGTCCTGTTGCTTATGTTGCTGCTTGGCCCGTCTGATCGGTGGTCATGCCGCCTTGGCATTCGAGCCGATTGGCCTGGTAATTTGATTCCGTCGTTTCATTACACTCTCTTGCTGAGCCAGCTCCCATTATGACTACAGCCCTCAACCCAGGTCCATAAATAACCTCGGTCCGCCATCTTCGTCATCCAGAGCTTACTCCTGACATATTCTGTCAGACGCGATCATCGCTCTGATCGTCTGCCGCGACTCCGCCGCGTTTCATGATCATGATCGTACTCGGATCAGTTCTCGATCATACTAGTGTGCCTGCGCGAGTTCGACTCGCCCACTTGTCATCTCTTTTCTGGGTGTCTCTGCAATACCGGAACGAATGGTAGTATTTCCTCCAACTCGCCTACGCGAGCCACTCTGTTTGTATACATATATATAGACTTATACCGGTCCGCGAGGTACTCCGCGAACCTTGTCATGATAGTACTGCGCGTCCGCGCAACCTTCGTCTTTGCTCTATAGCTAGTCTAGCTCATTTCTGAATACACCTGGGCTTGGTATATCTCCTTGGGTATGGTATCTCCACAAGTAGTAGTCCCCGCGAACCGCCTATTGGAGTCACTACAACCGACCACTTGAACGAATAGCCAAGCGTAGTGTACTGACGACTTGTACTTGTCTCATTAATACACGAATAGCGACACGGAGCTCGGTCCTATCCCTTATTGTATATCACCTGACAGAGGCATTGGTGTGCGCACCAAAACAGCTAATTAGCCAGATTTCACGCGTGCGAAATACGCAGTCGTATCAACGGTGTACATGCGCCAGCCGGAGGGCTTTGTCGTTCCTGGGCAGGAGCAGAAGGTTTGCCGCATGCTAAAATCGCTATACGGCTTCATGCAGTCGGGTCGAAACTGGGCTGAACACTTGAACAGCTCGCTTGGTGCTTTGGATTGGGTTCGCTCGCGTGCAGACCCTGCAATTCGCATTCGCACCACCAACACTGGAACTTCGATCATCGGTGTATACACGGATGACATTGACGGCATCTCATCTTCCACCTCAGCCGCAGACGATGCACAGGCCGGAATCAAAGCCGCCTACGATGTCACTGACGTCCCCCGCACTGCGACCTCGCTTGGCATGTCCATCCAGTACGACGAAACCGCTGGCACCCTCTCTATCTCATCGCGCGGATATCTGGAGCGCGTACTTATGCGCTACGGGATGTCCGACTGCAACCCAAAGTCAACTCACCTCTGGGACCTATATATGCCCTCTAATAGGAGAGGACATTCCATGGCGGTGTCCATTCTAATTGGAGGGGATAGAGGCCGGTTCCCTATGGCGCGATAAAGAGCGCGACAAATGCTGCAATAAAGTCGCGATATACCAGTATGGACTTACCAAGTACAAGTCCCATGTAGTAGAGTCGCAATAAAGTCGTGCCGACTGATCCCGCATCATGATCTTAGCTCAAAAAGGAAATTCTTTGAATAACTACATTTTACTCTGTGATACTCTCTCCGCGTTCCTCCGCATCAATCCCAAGGCCGGCGATCTTGAAGAGCAAGTCCGAAACCTGCTCATCATGCGCTTCATCATCCTCGCCCTCCGAGTGGTCCTCATCATCATCTGCTTGCCGCGTGGGCTCCTCCCCTCCCGCCATCCCCACCTCCCGCTCCGCGTCCACCAGCATCTGGTCCTCCTCATCCTCGTCGGGCGAAACGGACTGCAGCGGGACGCCGGGTGTCAAGGACGCAGTACACCGTGTGCCCCACCTTCGTTTCAACGTGTGCAGCCGCATCATGTGCGACTGCTCAAACCTACCCCTCCGCTCCCGGTACTCTGCAAGATGGACGGCCAAGGCGTGGTCATCCTCCACCTGCTGCTCCGTCTTCCCCTCCGTCCACCGCAGCTCCCTCTCCCGTTTATGGAGGAACACGCTCTCGTCCCGCATCCAGGTGACGAAACGTCGGATTTCGACATCTAGTCGCTTGATCTCCTCTCGTGCACGCTCCAGGCGGAACCAGCGGTTCATAACGGCGCGATATGCAGGGCGGGCCCAGTATTGGCGGTGGACTTCGTGATGGCTGTGACGGAGTAGGTCGAAATCGGCGAGGAACGCATATTCGAGGACCTGCTCGATGTCGACATGATCCCGAGGTGGGGTGACAGCAGCGGCAGCGGCGTTGTACTTTGCGACCGCGGATCGGACAGCCTTGGAGCGAGCCTGTAGAGATTTTGCAATGTGTTTTCGCATCTTGTAGCCTAGGATTGAAATCAGCAAGAGGAATAGAAGGAATAGAATGAAACTCACCGGTGCCGGATTGATTCATCTTGGTGAGCTCGAACAGACGCTCCACGACGAGGAGCTCCAGTCGATCAAGGGCACGCTGATACTCCAGCGAGCGCGCCTCCTCCTCGGCGGCAATGTAACTTGGGCTCGTCGGGGTCCAGCGCGTTGTGATTCCAAGCTCCTGCTCGATATCCGCCAGCGCCATCGCGCTCCGCTCCCTCTTCTCCAACGCATGCCGAAGCGCCATGTCTGCCTTGGTCTTGCCGGGCGTGAAAGCTGCATCGTCCGACCGCGATTGGCGAACGGCTGCCCTGCAAGCCGTGACTTTGGCTCTGCACACCCGTGTCAGATACAGGCAGAAGAGATGGGCTGAAGACTCACAAGTCAGCGCTCTCTGCTACCAGGCAAGCAACGTAGCGGGTTTCGGGAGTATCCTCCGCCTTCTTGGAGCTCTTCCACAGCTCCTGCAAATATACCGTCTCGTCCGCAAGCGCCTGGACGAACTCCTCTCCATCCACAACGTCCTCGTCCCTCATCATCTGCCTAACAATCGGTTCGTCGTCCAAGATCTTCAAAGACTGCTCATAATTGGAGCAGAGGAACGTCGCTAAGCAATGAGATCAGCGTTCATGTCGCAGCGAGAGAGAGAAGTCGACATACCGAGGGAAGCGTACACGTCGTAGTCGTCCATGTGCTTGAAATACCCGGTGATCTCCTGCTGACGATGGAACCGACTCGCACGGCGAGAACAACCCGCCAGTGCATTGCTTCTGGAGAAGCGGCGCTCACACCCCTCCAGATCCTCAATCCCAAGCCCCTTGACGTATAACGCCAAGAAGCAGACTTGACAGAGTCGATTGTGGGCGTGCCCGTGGAACGATCCGACAAGGCACCGCAGTCGAGCCTCGCGCGCCTTGGGTCCCAGCTCGCTCGTGTCGAGAGTGGTGCAGAAGTGGCACCCGATATTGTAGCCGACCCCAATATCGACCCCGAAATGCTTGAGGACAGCCAGAGGATATTTAGACCTGACAAAGTCATTCAGTAAGATTTGAAGCTCAAGAGGAGAAAGACTTACAGCTCCCCGCTGCGCAGCATGTCCACCATAACTAGAGCAAACCCGTGTCGACACAGGCATAGAAACAGACCCGTCTCGTCGAAGATGCCCCACATTTTTGCTGTCACGTCGTTCAGCATATTCTTCCAACGCTCCTTGCACGGATTTTCCGCTCCCTGCCCAGCCATTAACCTTCAAAACAATACTCATCAAATGAAAAACTCACATTGTCATCCGAAGGCAAAATATTGGCCAGACGGCGCCTCGCCCACTCATCGACTTGCGCGCGCGGCAGGTAATACCCGTCACTTGCATCGCGATCATCCCAGCGCTCATTCGTCTCCCCAGGGCCATCATCACCGGGCCCGCGTCGTAGAACCCGCTTCAACGAGTCATTCCCGTCCATCGTGACCAGCATGCTGAAAATTAACTCGTCTTCTCCCTCGAGCCTGTAGCTGCACGCCGGACAACAATTCTTCATTCGCCAGGCGGGATCCTCGCGGCCAAGGTGTGTCAATACTTGAAGTTCCGTACGTCGACGTAGGTCGAGGTAGAGGTCGAGGGCGATGGAGAAGTGTTGATGCATGGTCGAACGAACAGGAACCTGTAAAAAAAAGTCAGCTAACAGCCTGAGGGAGCGCAATAAAACCCACGCACCCCGTGTAAATCAGCCAGGGTTTTAGTAAAGGCGTATATCGAAAACTGAGGACACCGGGCATGGGAGACACGATAGAAGTCGAGGGTGGCCATGGTAAAGACGAAAGTGGGCGTCCACGGCGCAGACGGCACAAGGCCGAGTCTAAGAAGGGCGGCTGAAAAACCCCCACAACCCAGGGGAAGAGATAGCGTCTCACTTTGCTCCGCTGGACCTCTGGTAAGATCGAAAATGAAAAGAAAGAAACGAGGCACGCACTGAAAAGATCAATGACCGTGACCTGGTAAAGCTCTGGCTGGCCTTCGTCCCCTTCGTCTGGCTTGCCGCGCGCACGGAAAGCCGAGTACGCCTTGAGCATGCTGGGCATCTGCGCGGCAAAAGCATCGTTCCTTTTCTGAGTACGGTCACGGCGGGTTCTTGTATCCTTGCATCGAGTCCTGACACAAGTTATTAGATTGGTGTGCTATTCCAGCGAAAGAAACTCACCTTGCCCGTTCTGTAAGCTCAATGATGTCCTCCAACGTTTCACCCCCATGGTCCCCACCAGCATGACTGATTTGAGCTTCATGTGTCCCATCCAGCACGCCTGCGACCGTCAGCAGATCTGGTGCATTTGATGCATCGAATTCGGGGGCGGCGGCCATTTCTTGGAGGGCGAGAAGATTTTGACGATTGGTGGTGGACATGACTATCCAGCGTCAGCCCAAAGCTTGTCGTTTCGTTGCATCCACTGACCATCCCAGGTTTCCTTACGCTGTATGGCCCGATTGTCTTGATACTGGGCAAGTTTCATGGGACCCAAACGGAGTTTCTTGACTGGTGGGGCGGGGGCGCAGTCGTCGACGCCGGTGGTAGAGCCCAGGACTTGCCATGTCCGCGATCGACCCTTGAAGCGCCTGATGGACATGGACAGGAAGTGAGGAGAAAATAGCCAAGTCGAGATCCAGGCACGGGAGCAGACACGGGAACATGATCAACAAAGTCACGTACAGGACACGGGAGCAATAGACTTACGGAAATCTCGTCACTTACGGAAATCCCGTCTCTTTGTCCTCACGTCCTCCCTTCCTTTCCCTCTCCCTCACTGACTGGACTCGGGCCCCATTCACATGAATGGTAAGTACATTTCCTTCTGTCATGCAAGGGGATCCGACCTTGGAACCCGGCGCAGGCTGCAAAGAGCTCCCTTGTGGAACTTGGCGCTGCATTTCCCTTTCTCCCTCCGCTTTTCTTCCAGATGCTGACTCCTTCAGCCACAGGCTTCCTCCAATTGCCAAGGCGTCGTCTTCGCTCCAACAAGGAGTACTCCCCGTTTGACCTCGCCCTGGGTCTTGCCATTGAGCCTGCCGTCTACTTTGACGCGGAGGAACAGCTGAGGGTGTGTCTTGAGGAGCAGCAGACGAGCGGGAACTTTGACGAGCCGGAGGATATCATCGTCCCTGCCCTTTTGTCTCTGACTTTGACCGGTGCGTGGCTGATCTTTCCATTTCTGGCCACATATTGACGCTGTGCCAGTGGCTGACCCCGAGGCCTCCATTCCCGTCCCCACCCCCGTCTCACCTCCCATCGCGTCTGGTGTATCTGCTGCCGACCATCGCAAGACCAAATTCACATTCAAGCGCGCTCAAGCTCGCCAAGCTGCATCCACTTCCACCCCCCACTACCGTGATCGACTCCAAAAGCCATTGCAGTCAGCAAAAGTCCACCACAAGCTCAAGTCCAAGGGAAGCTTCTTGGACTCGTTGTCGGCTCTTACGTGCAGCGTGACGGACGTGTTTTGTTGGTGTACAAGTACCCTCGATTGTTTATGGTGGTCAGCCCGGTGGTTCGTCTGTAGCCCTCTTTGGTCCACCTCTCTGGCAAGTATTCCCTCTCTCTCTCTTTCGTCGCCGTGGCTGACGTCGTCGTCCAGCAGCCGCTACCGCTTCTTTATCCAGTTACTCTACTCAAAATGTCAGTCGTCCCCGACTCGCAGGACATCCTCATGCGCGAGCCTGACCCTCTTCCCATCATCACCCCGCCTCTCATCCCCAACTCGAGCCTTAACAAGGACGTCTTGATGCGCGAGCCTGACCCTCTTGTTGTCCTCACCCCTCTCATCGTCACCCACTCGAGTCTTACCAACAATGTCCTCATGCAAAAGCCAGACCCTCTTGCTGGCACTACGCCGCCCATCGTGCCCACACCCAACGAGCCTGCCATCCCTCCGCCTGCTGTCCACCCCGTCGTCCCCGAGGTCGACATGGGTCCGGAGCCGCCTGCCTTCCCTCCGCCTGCTGTCCACCCCGTCGTCCCCGAGGTCGACATGGGTCCAGAGCCGCCTGCCTTGCCGGGTAATACCCATGCCCGCCGCAACCCTCATCTCCCGATCATCACTGCTCGTGCGCGGTACCGTAAGCCCAAGGAGAAGAACGGCGCGCAGATGACGCGTCTACGCCGGCAGATGCGCGTTAACAAGGCGCAAGACCTCGCCGACGATATCAGGGACCTTCGACAGGCCCTTGATGATGCACTCCCTGCTGTCGCTGCCAAGCACAATATCGCGCTCAAAGAGCTTCGTCGGCGGGTGTACAACGGTGCTGGTATCAAGACCAAGCGCAATCTGAGCGTCTACAACGCCAAGGTTGCCTGCGTGATGGAGATCGCAAACGAGGGTAAGTCGTCTCCTCATGCTTTTCTTCTTGTATTGATCATTTCCAGGGCTAATGCTGGGGGACCGTTTCAATATGACCGAGATCAAGCAAATGATCAAGAAGGACCCTTCGCTCCTCACCGACGTTGACCCCGATCACCTCGAGGAGATGATCACCAAGTTGGAGGCGCAGCGGCTGGTAAAGCGGACGGGGTGCGGGGTGACAACGTCGCTGCTGCAATCGACGCGCAGCGTACATTGGCTGTCATCTCCGAGCTGGTGAGTTTTTTTCTCGTCTTTACTTCATCCCTCGTTTCTAAATTGCCAACGCAGGTTGCGGGCCTGTACCGGCGCACAGGGATCGTGGGATTTGCCTTTTTTACTCGCGGCAACTTCAGCGACATCACGGCACCGCTCGCCATCCACTCCGGCGGGGCACTGGGGTTTTGCTCGGAGATGCTCAACCGCGAGCCGGAGGTTATCAACGCAATGTTGGAGCTGTGGCAGATTCAACGGGTTGAAGGTAAGCTGCTCGTTTGTTTCGTCTTGTTCATGTATTGACCATTTCCAGGGGCCATCACCGCGCCTTCTGTCGAGAAGATGCACATCGTCAGCGCTGCCATGATCAAGTCCGGGTTGGGTAAGTCATTTTACCAGCCGCCTTTGCTACTGGATACTTATCGAGCTCCCAGTCCAAGTCACCGGCAAATCAAATTGCCATGAATTTCGAGAACTATGTCAAGTCCATCGTGCAAGCGAAGCACATCGCACTCGTCGGGGGCCCAGTGGCGTCCCTTGGAAGCGCCTTTCCAAGCAGAGCGTCACGGGTGATGTCCGCCGCATCTACAAGGCGCTGAAGGACGGATCGATGAAGTGGAAGAAGCTTAGGACGGAGGAGGACGAGGAGGACGAGGAGCGGCGTTTCAACAAGCTGATTAGCAAGGGCTTGGCGACGGCGGGGAAGAAACGCAAGGTCCGGGATGACCTTGGAGCGACACATCGGACGCAGGGTAGAGAGCTAGAGAGCGAGCGGAGGATGGGGTGCAGGGCAGCGGTGGCGAGGGTGACGGACGACGGAGAGCCCAGCGACAATGAGGATCGGCCGGGTTCGTAGATTACGACGGGGATTACCTGACGACAACACCGCTCGACGCAAGAATGCACCGGCCAAGTCAAGTCCACCAAGGCTGCTGCCACCAAACCCACCAAACGACCAAGGCCTGCTGCCCTCCAAGCTCCACCAAAGCCACTGCCTCCAAGTCCACCACCAAGACGACCAAGGGCCGCTGCCTCCAAGTCTCCAAGGGCTGCCGCCTCCAAGTCCACCACCAAAACGACTCCCACGCCCGGCCCAGCCTCCCAAGTCCAAGCCGCCTGCCAAACCGTCTGCCAGTCCAAGGAACTCCCAGCCCTTCGTCCCGACGGAGGCACCCTCCAAGTACATATTCAAAAACGGAAAGGATGTACCCAACGGAGCTGCTGTGGATGAGCATGCTAGACGGATGATCGGGAGGAGCGGGGAAGCATGAGAGGCAGATGCGTGAGCTCATGGGCGGGAGCGAGGGTGGCAGCGATGACAGGAGTGATGACGACGACGAGGGCGAGGAGCAGGTGGTGTCGACGAAGCGAGGTCCTCCCGCCAAGAGCCGCCGCACCGCCAAGGAACCTGGGGAGCAGGCGGTGAAAAAGACGAAGAAGAGGGTCAACAAGCATGCGCGGGACGACTCCCAGGATGAGGACGAGCAGCCCTCGCCAAGAAGGCCAAGCTTGTCGTGGAGCTGCCGCGGCCGAGGGCTGCTTGGAATGGGGCGCCTAATGCGACTCGGGGAAGAGGGTCGGCCCTCCCGGTGTTCGTGCATGCGACGTTGTCTTGCCGGAGGTGGAGGAAGACTGAATGCTACATCTACTGTATATACTGCTTTCTTGGCCTTAGTAACGTGTTTGTACTGTATAGTGACTTGAATTGACTGCCTTTTTTGGACTTCCTTTTTGAGCTAAGATCATGATGCGGGATCAGTCGGCACGACTTTATTGCGACTCTACTACATGGGACTTGTACTTGGTAAGTCCATACTGGTATATCGCGACTTTATTGCAGCATTTGTCGCGCTCTTTATTGCGCCATAGGGAACCGGCCTCTATCCCCTCCAATTAGAATGGACACCGCCATGGAATGTCCTCTCCTATTAGAGGGCATATATAGGTCCCAGAGGTGGGCAAGATGGTGGTCAAGAAGCAAGCACTCTTTGATCCGATGATGCGAATTGGTGATGCGCTTATGTCAAACAGCGAGTTCAAGAATGACATACAGGCAGAAGGGTATATAGTAAAGGTAAATAGGAAAGAGTGTGTTAAAGGAACAGTTCCACAGATAAGTACTGGGAGCAGAAATTACATCAGTAAAACTACAGAAAGCACTCTGAGGTCTTTGCACTCTGAACGAGGTCTTCGGACTTCGAGACTTGAGCTTTGAAGGACTTTGAAGGACTTTGACTTGACGAAGGTCTTCCGAGGTGCCAAGCCCAAAATGGAAACAAGCTCGAGAGATCAGAGTTCTCAAAGACCTCGCCACACAAGAAAGTGTATCTAAGTACCACTTCAGAGACCACAGTTCTGCCGATGTTCATCTCACTGGCCGAGTCCTCAATCACCTACAAAGCCGCGAGAGAGAAAATGGTAGGGTATCGAGGCCTCGCTGGCGCAACATGACAGTGTGTGCGCAGGAACGGACACCTGCAGTTTGAATGTATATAGGCGGGCCGTGGGTGGTGGAAGGGTGAGGGGACAGCAGGCGAAAATTTCGCTAAGTCTTTCCAGCGTTCGGACTCCGTTCGGATCATCGGGAAAGATGACTGTCATTGACTCACATTGCAGCCGCATGGCGTGATTCCTTCGGTTTTTTCTTTCCTTCCTCCCACCATTGTCTCTTTTCGCTCGCTCCCAGTCGCCGTCGTTCGGTCTCTCGCCTCAAGCCTACCCTGCCGCCCTATGTCGAGAGCTGAAGTCTCCACCACCGCTACCGCTCCTGTCCATCAAGAGCCGTCGTCCGCTTCTGCACCTCGCCCCCGTCATCGCTGGCAGCTATTACGGCGCTCTCTTTTCGTCGGGATCAAGACTTGGCCTCTATTTGGGTACCGGCAACACTCGAGTGATTGATGTGCCATCACGTGCCACTTGCCGCCAATCAAATTTGTTGATTGATGTTCCACGCCCATTTTTTTAATAACTCCCGCTGCACAAGTCGGATCCCTCTGAAATTTTGGATTCGGGTACCTGGCTCACTTCTCCGACTCCCGATACAAGCCCAGAATTTTACAGTTCAAATTACGTTGTCTGGATGAGCAGTAATGGCACGACACGTACTTCGAGGTATCGGTCTATGTTTTCCACTGAATGTAACATTCTTTCGGCTGAAAAGTACTTTCTAACTCAATACATGACTTGTCTGTCCATAAAACCCCTCATACCACGCCCCAAGTCAATCTGAATCAACGTCCGACTCGAAAACATCATCCGGCGCCTCATACTCCCCGCCAGAATCCTCATCACTTTCGTCGCTCCCTGAATCGTCGTTCGAGATACTCCCCTCAAGTTCTTGGTCTTCCTCTTCATTAGATGGAGCCATAGGAATGCTGCCCACCCCAAGGTTCATGCATGCGTGCCAACTGGAGCACCAACAACAAGAAATACGCACCTGGGGCTATACCTCTCATACGCAGCGAGGACAATTGGAAGAATCTTTGTCTTGACTTGCCAGACTGCCGTTTTTTTGAGTTCTGGATCACATACAATGTTCTTGTAAATTCGCAATTGATCGCGCAACTGGGCGAGGGTCATTTTGTTGATCTTGGCGCGGTCAAGCTGTAGGCCGACAGCTGTAAGACGGACACGTTCTAGCCGTACTTTTTCCGCCTTGAGTGCGTCGGCAATCCGACGTTTCCTCGCCTTCCCACGAATGTGAGCTGCGAGGCGAGGACCAAACCTTTTCCCTCTGCGCTTCACCTCCTCATCTCGCACCCGTTTCCGCACATACGTGTAATCGTCTGCTGTGGCACACTTCTTGATGAAGGCTTCAGTATTGTTTAGTTTGATGCGCGCGCGCGATGAGAAAGATTCGGTCGTCCCATTGGGTCGTAACCTTGCGTCGATGCGTCGTCCACCGAGGATACTTTCGTTGGGGTCGTTCTGTGAAGGGACTTTGAACAGGCGGAGGAGAGGTCGGGGGATGCGACAGATGACACCGTTACGCTGGAAGTCGGCAGTAAACTGCGACCATCCGTAAGAGCACCCGCGGAAGAGGGCGGCGACAGCGGGTCTGACCTGGGGTAGGTCCTTCTCTGCGAGTCGAATTGCAATGAGTAGGGCGCGATTTGATGGTGGGACAAATGTGACGGTCAGCCCGCTCTCGAGGGTACTGCCGTCGAAGATGAGGGCCGGGTTCAGAGCGAAGCGCATACAAAAAATGGGGATGCGGCGGTGTAGATCGACGAGCTCGAGCATGTCCACAAATTCAGCACCCTCTGATGGATTCCCTCGTATGGTCGCAAGATAGGGCCAGGATACCAACATCCCATAGGTGGCGAGTGCGACGAGCTCCGACAGAGTTGCCGGACAATGGAGGCCGGCGAGAACGTTCTTCTCCATGTGATTTTGTCCCGGTTTGTCCTTGGAGTCGCACATGTCCTGGATGACGGTGATGACCAGGTCCGGGTGAAGCACGACCTCGGCGGCTGCATACGTGAACCCTTGGTAGTGAACTCGCGAGACGCTGGCAAGCGTCTTGACCAATTTGGAGACCCGATCCACTCCAAACCGCTCCTTCATCGCTGCGCTAATCAGAAACTCGGTTTTGTCACCGTATCCCTTCTTAGAGTCCTTGTTCTGGAGCACAGAAGCTAGAAGCTCCAAGAGCTTGATCGCGCCACTACAACTCGCGTCGATCGCTTTCTTGGCTGCGGCCGAGGTCTTGTCTGCGCGGGCAATGGTGGAAGCATTGGCCTTGTTAGGCAGCAATACAGGAGGTGTTCCGGGGATCTTGTTACGCGTCCAGCTTTTCTGCAACTCTGTCGTGCCGTACTTCAACGCATTGAGGTCCTTGTGAGCCCCACAGCCGGCGGTCAGGAACAGATCGAGATCGGCCTTTCGACTGTCCGAAGGTTTATCGTAGACGGCGGCACCAAGTCTCTGCTGGATTGGCGTATGTAGCAGTTCCTCGTTGTTCAGACGTTCTGTCATAAATAAGTGCATGAGTATTGTTTGAAACGGGAACAAGTACTGTGCTTACACGTCCTTGATGCCTCGCGTTCGTAGCCAATCATCAATCTCAGAGTCCTCGACGGCTAGCGACTGGTTCAGAACATCGTCCGCAGGGAGAAGGTCGGCGGCATCCTGGCCTAGTGTCTCGAGAATTATGGACTTCTTCGTCTCTGCAGTCAAAGCGTGGAATTTCTTCCCATCGGACGCATGGTCTCCGTGCATAAACTTGAGCTTGAGATGAAATGAATTGAACGTCAGACGCTCGTTGCCGGTGGACTCCATGCGGGCTGCCATGGGACTCTCGTTGTACGTGTCGATGATGTCGTTGACCGAATCGACAAGTCCGGCACGCTCATCTTCTGCAGTGTGCGAGATGGCCTCTTCTACATTGATGAGTCTAGTGACCCTTGCTTGTCGGCATCCGAATCCTCGTCATCGGCGTAGGAAGAGGCAGGAAGGGTGATGTGTCGACCTTCAATGGTAACGCCGCGGTGAGAGGTGCCGTCCGTGCTGACGCCCAGTGCTACAAGGCTGAGGGGAAAGGAAAGGTATGGTAATGGCTCACTGCTCACCTGGTGCATCCTGTATCTCCTTCCCGAGCTGCAACTTCCCAAATACCCCACCCTCCATCATCGCTCGTGTCACCGTCCGCGCGCTCGGAACTCTGTCGACCTCGATACCAGTAACTTCAGCAAAACAACGGATGAGAAAGCCAACAAGCTCCTGGCAGCAGCCAGCACGGACGCATTGGCAAAAGAACCATCGTGCCTCATCTGTGAATCGACCACCAGTAAAGCATACCCAGCATCGGATTTTCTCGTACGCCTCCTTCACTTCCGAGTACTTCGTTTGGACGCGTTCGACTTGGAGTCTCAAAGCCTTTATCTCGCAGTAGTGGTCACGAGAGCGTTGCTGCGCGATCGTCAGTTCTTTACTCGTCTTCTTCAGTTCTGCCTTCGTCGCCTCCAGCTCGGCTTTCAGTTCCGTGTTTTCCATCTCCACACTCTCCAGGCGTTTCCTGAGCCTCTCCAGCTCGCTTTTCACCTCCGCCTCCGCACCCATAGCCTCCGCACCGCCCTTCTTCTCCTTTCGCTTTAGTGCTTTCACTTCCTTCGTCTTGAGGTCCAAATCGGAGCGACACGTGTCTCTTTCAGCAATCAGTCGGGTATTGGTAGTCTTCAGAGCAATGCAGGATCGGCATTTGGTGTTAGTGGTGTTCTGGGATGATTTGTGAGCGGGGGATAGCGGGGATGAAGTATCGTTCTCGGGCAGTCCAGCAGAGGCAGTTTGGTTATTTTTTCGGGCAGATTTACGCGTCGCTTGAGGCTCCTCTCTTCGGCTCGACCGTGCTTGGGCATTGTCGCGTATTGTGGCCGGGTGGTGGTGGTAAAGAAGACGGAGTCGCGGCGTCAAAACACTGACAAATACAGCAAGAAGCTTGATCGCAGCCTTCGCGGTGGCCTCTCGGGGACATGTATGACCTCGGACACTTGTTCAAGCTTTGAATTGCACATATATCATGCGTTCAAAATTTTCTGGGATTTTATTTCCGCTCAGAGTTCCTACCTGGAAGTGCCAGACTCGAGACACGCTTGTTTACAGTGTTCCCGGTGCCCGAATGGCGGGATACTTTGTTGGGAGTCGGAGAATTATCTAATAAAGTGGTATGTAAAATATCAGGACATGAGGTGTAGCCGTTCTTGTGCAATACTCAAAATGGTCTCGGAACACGCCCTTCTCAATGCACTTGTGCACGTGATGGCACATCAATCACTCGAGTGTTGCCGGTACCCACTCTATTTCACGCTCGACGGACGCCGTCATCTCTCTCCCGTGTCCCCTTCTCTCAGCTTGCTCGGGAACCCCTCATCAAAACACCCTACTCGGCCTTCTGCTACGGTATTCCTCTTCTCAATCAAGGTCCGAAGCAACTCCCGCCTGTATGACAAGACCGTCAAGCATGAAGACCATATCCACGCCCGTCAATCTCCCGAGCAGCGAACCCATCGGACTCGTTGCCGATCTCTCTACCCTATATCCCGCCGTCGCTGTCATGACGCCCACATCCATTCCCCTGCTCCACGGTGTGACTTCCCCTTCTCCCTTCCCTTTGCTGTTTCGGCGGCAGGTGTCCAGCGCATCCGTATGACTCCCGTGGATTGTCATTCAACGCTTGGTACTGTAGATACCGTATCATGTATGTACTAGGCATGAATTGAATACTGTTTTGAATTCTGAAAGTGTGCTTTGTGGTCTTTCCAAGCCTTGAAGAGGACTTTCGGATGTCTTGGGAGAACCTCCGAAGCCCTCAAAGATCACGGGAGGTCTTTGGGGTGATGGTGGACCCTACTGTGTGAAGACCTTAGCACTCTGAGCTCGGACAGGTCTTTTTGGTCTTTGAGGACTTCCCAAATTCCTCAAAGTCCTCATAGTGCATCTTGTAGTTTTACTGATGTAGATGCAGCGAGAAGGGAGCATCCGCGAATTTCTAGCGCGGTTTCCTGCAAGTCTGTTCAGCTCACGCAAGGGCGGGAAATAGATGACCTCACCTGCTGAAGCCGGGGAATGGATTCAGGCGCTGGAACAGGCGCAGCGGATGCAGTGAGCGCCACTGAGGGGGGAGTGTAAAATCAGTAGGTCGTGAAACGAGATGTTGGGGAACGTACAGCACGATACGATGAGCGCGAGAACGAATCTGCTCTGCATTGTGAGAGTGGTCGGCAATTTCTGGTTGAATGTGAGTACGGAAGATTGGTGAGACGACTTGAGAGACAGAGGTTTAAATATGCAACCGTATAGGACACGACGTAGGTCCACAGGGGACGTCCGCATTGGGAAGATAGTTTGCGCGAGGGGGATTCACAAGGAGACCCCTTGAATGGGAACAAGGTCGAACACGGCGTCTGCCATTGAGAGAACCAGAATAATCCATAATGCCGCGTCCGGCAGCCCATATTCCGACGGCATCTGTCACAGAAATCCCACCTTGACCAGATTATTTGCATAGACGAGCCAGGA